>CM060903.1:840976937-843476937 GCA_030737815.1 Allium fistulosum
AGCACTGGTTTCAACATTTTAAAATTCTTTGAAAACGATTTATATTCGAAAATATTTTAAATACTATACACTTTAAAACTTTCAATCAAAGTTTGAAATCATCGGAAACTAAATTCTCAATTTCTGAATTAAATTCATTTCAAATTCCAAATCAATTTATAAACCGTATTTATAAATTTATTTAGAACAATAAATGATAATCAAATATTATCATTTCAAACAAACAATTTAACTAACTTATTAAATTCCAGAAAATTTTACTTATATTTTTACAATATAATCAAACAAATTTTTTTTTTCATTTACCAAATTTGAAAGTAATATTGTATCAGTTTGCTCTGTTCAAGTGTTTTGGAAATCCTATCGATAGCGTTGATCAGACGAATCGATCGGAAACCCAAATCAACATCAACAACTCAAACAACACAGCATATATTAAGACATTTATATATTAGTTTACAAATACATTTCTTTGCTCGACGATACAGGAATGAATTTTCAAAATAAGGATAGGGATTCAAATTTTTATTGACTCAAATCAAAGAGAATTTTGATTCGGAAATAAGTGTGAAACAGAAGATAAGATAATTCAATTACCACAATCGGGAGATGGATGAGTTTATTTAATTCACGGGCAACCATAACCGGGTCGTCCGTAACTTCAAGAATAAGATCGATGCTGAATTTCCGAGGTAAATCGAAATTCGATCTCAAGAAATAGAATTCAGGTATAGCAGGAGATAGATTTCATCGTAAACCGAGGATACAGAAATCTCCGGTAAATCAATGCTATTGTGAAGGAGTTTTCACTTCTTTTACAAATAATTCGAAGATTGGCGAGACCGCCGATTCATCGTAAAGATCATTCGAAGTGGAATTATGAGATACTCCGGAATTAAAAGAAGACGAATAGTGAGGGACACGAATGAATTTCGAAACCGAGGGAACGTTCCAAAATTCAAAGGAATCGAGTCAAAAGGAAGAGATTGAAACTCAAATGAGAGTGATTCTGTAAATACATTTACCCTATATGTTAAGTTTTGCCTAGAGCTACCAAAGCTCTGATACCAACTGTAACGGACCGCGTCAGTAGGGTAACGCCCACCGTAGCATACAGCTGTACCTGTGTTCTGCCTTTAAAGCCAGCCTCTCGACTGCACCAACCCCGCAGGGACATGTAGGAGTAAGAGTCATCCGCTCGCTACCAAACCAAATGCGAGAACCCCCTATCATGCTGCACCCTCTAAGTGCATAGGCAGACACACATGTTGGAGTTGAATTGCTCAAAATACCGCGTTGTTAATTTAAATTTGGCAAAACTAAACATATACAGTAAATAAAATATCACAGATCACAGACACAGAGTAATACATGCAGCGGAAATAAAAGAGATAGTAGTTCATGAAGCTACTATATAAATATATAAGTTACATCAGAGTTAAACCAGATACAACGGAAGAGTAATATGATACATCAGATACAAAGCAGAATACATCATTGGAATCATCGAATACTGAAAGCAGAATAGATGGCTGGATCTTCAAGCAAAGCTCCAACTTCAAAGGTGAGTCTCGAATACTGGTACACTCAGTCTGACCTGAGCGTAAAGCAAAATACAAAACACTCGAGTCAGGATTAACATTCTTATATTAATAAATCTAACTCAAGTGAAATAGCAATCGAAATACAAGTAACTCAAAGGATGTTTGGAATAACCATCCTTTAAGGATCCGTTAAACTATCTACTATGTAGTAATATACGCTAAGTAGATAATGTCTATCAGTAATATAAAAAGATATCAAAGTAGTGTTAAGTCATGGCCCATTCCACCCTTAACACATTTTTATTCCCAAAAGCATATACAAGACCGTAGTTTCCCCAAAACCGAAAGTCACCAGAGGGCAATCCATATACTAAAGGTACAAATCAAAATCGTAGTGGTCGCGTATAAATGGAATACAAGTATGACAAGGCACATGAGGCAATACCCAAGGTAGTGATACTACCGTTCGCCTGATCCGGACTAGTGAGAACGTGTAATGACCCAAGATTTTAGGAATTCATTCTGGAAAATATAAATAAATTTAAAATAATTTTTAAATTAATTTTGGAAGGAGATTGTTATGGCTTGATAGTGTATCAGTATGTGTGTACATGTGTGCACAGGGTATACACATGAACTAGAGCTAAAAATCTCTGAACTTTAAGAATAAATACATATTGATATGTATGGGAATAAATAAATATATATATATATATTAAAATCTTTAAAGCTGAATGCATAAGTAAATATAAATATATGTATGCTACTGAATATTTTTCTTAAGTATACATGTGCATGTGTGTGTCAATACAGAGTGATATATATATAAACATATACATGTGCTAATAAAATACTAGAGTCCAAACTAGTGAAATAAAATATATATATATATATAGACATATTTTAATATAAGCAGAAAATAAAAGGCAAGAAGATATAAAAAGAACTAATTCTCTTATAAATAAATGAAGGAGGTACATACCATTTACATGAAAGCTAAAAATAGGAAAATAAGATAAAAACAGAGAAGTTCTTGGTATAGGCAGAATTAGAAAGAGTATTTAATAAATAACAAAACCAAGTCACATTTTTAGCATGATTGTAGACAAGGGGGGGAAAGTATTTTCTGAAAAGCAATTTCTGAAAGAAAAATGTAACCACTTTTCTCTCTTCACCCAAATTAAGCCGGGAAGGGGTAAAACTTTGGGTTAAAATGCAGATAACATGATTTTCTGGTGGGCAAAAATGGCTTTAGCCAATACCCAAAACCCTAAGAGAAACCCTGTATATATATACAAGTATATACAGCAGCCTCCTCTTCTCTTCAGAAAAGAATTTTGAAAAAAAAAAGAAGAAAAACAATACCACAGAAATCATAAGACAAGGGAAGAAAGAGAGCTTGAGGATAAGAGCAGGAGTTCATCAGTTAATTAAGGAAACAAAGGAGAGAGCTAGGTGAGAAAACTCACTCAAAAATCTAAGGCAATAAGTCCTAATATAGGCAGCCAGATAAAAGTATTTTTATTAAAGAGTATTTTCATATATATATGTTTATCTGTGAATTTAAATCTGAATATGTTTTGATTTTCTTTGATTGATCATTTGTTTTATTATAACAAAGTTTTATGTGTTGAATCTGTTTATACACTCAGATCTCTGATATGTTAATATTTAGGGATATAAACAAATACCCAGAAAATAAAATGTTGAGAATAGGCAAGTAGTATTGGTTTTGGCTTAACCCAGAAAAATGCAAATAATGTTGAGCTGCAATATACTCATGTATATAGTGCTGAGGCTTGAAATAGAAAGGAATTAGGGGTGCAATAGGGTTGCCTATGTGCTGATGCTCCTGATTCAATAGAATACATAGCAAACAAAATTTTGTGATTCAGTGAAACCAGATTATTCTGAGTTTAACTCAAGCACAAATGTTTGCAAAAGAAAACTCTCCCAGAAGCTATAAGCCAATGTTAGTTGCCTAAACTCCTTCTAGAATACCAAGATGAATATATGTATATACAGAACCTTATTTTGTAATCACAAATGGTTGTTGCTTGTTTGTCTCTGTATGATTATGAATAATATGAGATGCCATGTTATGGATGTTTTAGCTAATGAAATGAATCACTGAAGGGTTTTGCCATGAACAATCAAAAGAGCTATTATTAATTTAAACCTGATTAGGAAATTGGGGTCAAGAACACTGCATGAATGACTTGTGTGCTTGAGTAACATAAGTTGACACATGGCTTGTTTAAGTCCTGAGATCTTTGTGTAATGGAGTGAATTAGTTCATTACAGTGTGTCCATTGATTCATAAGTATTGCAGGTGAGACCAAGGATAGATAAATATACCAAGGAAGTAATACTTGAGCAGATGAGAAAACTAGAGTTTTTCCCAGATTTGAAATTTGAGTATTGAATGAGTGATTTAACTCATATTAGTTATTTTCCTGTTTGGTATGAATGATTGTTTCTCTATGATTGGATTGTATGCTTGAATGTTTGTGCTATATATATATATATGTAGTCTTTGGGAAGAAAATTTAAGTGTGCACATGCACAATGACACAGAGCATGCACACAAGTATTTACCTAATTCCAAAGGACAGAACCTTATGTATTTGTACTTAACTTGATTTTAAACTAATTAACAAATTGCTTTTGTGAATTTTCTCATACCAGACATGTGTCTGACCCTAGTGTGCTATTGGCATCTGGGGTGTCTCATTTAAAATGAGGCAGTTTCCAATGCTTTTTCAGGGATTGCAGCAACTAAATAGGAGTAGGAGCAAGGCCTTGAGAAGAAGATATAGCATGCTAAAACTTAGTTAGATAAGAGCCTAAATGTTGAAATCTGCATGTATTGACAATTTAAATTGCTACTTGTATTAAGTGTTGAATATTGGATTGATATTTTGTTAGGCATTTTGTTAAGAATTTGACTTGTATCTGGAATCTATGAACCTAGTTAAATTTCTGTTATGCTTAAAAAGGATTTTGATCAAATCTTGTAAGTAGATTTAGCAAGAACACTATGTTAAAAAAAAATTGAATGATTACATTTTATAAATGTATTAGTCAATCTTGAGGCTTTAAAAAGGATTTAAGTTTTTGGAAAATCTGGAGAGTTGATTCTCAGATAATCAAACTGGTTTTATTTTCTAATATAACATATGTATGCAAAAGAAATAGACATAGGTTGAATGTTTTTATATGGCTGCAAGGTTTATTTAACTTGTTCCATACAAATGCTTCATGTCCTATTTTTAAATAAAGAAAGGATCTGTAGTAAGATAGATGGAAGCCAGATTCAAATAGTTGCAGATATATATGCACATAAACATGTTTAAGTGCAGATTTTACCTCACCTTTTCCTTTGTATTTGAAATAAGAATCTGAATTTTACTCAGATTCTAACCAAATGCATTTTAAATGCCAGACAAATCTTATAAGAAGAAATACAAACCTGGAAAATGATAAACACTCTTATCATTCAATCATGAAGCCTTCTAGGTTGTAGGAATGGAATTCAAAAATGATTTAGCAAGGATATTTGTTTTGTATGATGGATCTTAGGCAAAATAAAATATGTATATGCAGACAGGTAGATAATAAGTTTCAAATTGTACAGAAGAAAAATGCAAAAAAAAAAATGAAAAACAAAAATTGTGTTTGAACCGACCAGCATAGCACTCGAACTCGTGACCTTGTATGTATAAGTTAGGCGCGTTTCCATTACGCCTAGATGTTGCTTGTGTTTCCTTAGGATCCACTTTATTTTATACTGATTTTGACACTATTCAGAACTTAACACAAACATCTATATTAAAAGCTTGTTTGCTACTGATTATTTCTTGATCACTTCTTAGTTAGTATAAACAGACTAATGTGTTTGTTCCCAGTGGATTGTTTGATCAAAAAAAAAAAAATTAATATCTGAAATAAATTAGCAATCCAACATCCTCTTGTTTTTCAAAACTCTGATTCAAACAAGAGAGGCATATACATCCTCACATGTATGTGCTTATTTTTGTAAATGTACTGATATATTTATATTGGTTGATTATTGTGATCCTGGATATATTTGATTTATTGGAAAAAGAAAGTGACCCTGAGAATGATAATTGAAATGGATGATATATCTATATATATATATATATATATCCTCTTTAAAAAAAAATTCCTTATGAAATTAGAGTATAATTTGGTGGGTCATTTCAGTTGGTATCAGAGCTATGTTATTCAACATAGCAGAAGTAAGGATCAAGTCCTTAGATAGAAATAAAATTAAAAGGAACTAAAATATCTAACTAACCAGCTATGTAAATTATTATTAGCAAACTATGGTAGGGAGACCACCAAATCAGGGAGCAGGATCTTCCCATGCACCACCAATGGTCAATCTGCAAGACTTGGTGAGAGCATTTAGGGATGGGGCAGGACAAAGGCAAGAAAATCCCTATGAAGAACTCTCAAAATTGCTTAAGACATATACTCATTTAGGAGGTAAAAGCTTTGAAGGGACAGAGAGTATCATGGAGATTCAAACATGGTTGAGAACATTGGAAAGAATTTTCAATGACATGCAACTTGATGATCAAAGAAAGAGGCAAGTGGCTTCAAGACAGCTGAAAGGAGTAGCTTTAGGCTGGTGGGAAGTAATCATTGCAGGAAGGAATGAGAATGAAATCACTTGGAATCAATTCAAAGAGATGTTGGAAGCAAGGTTTGTACCAGCATCAGCAAAGACTACCTTGTTAGAAGAATTCATTAGGCTTAGACAAGGGACCATGACTGTCACAGAATACACTCAAAGGTTTGAGGGGCTTTCCACATATGGAGCAATGCTTGTGGCAGATGAGGCATCTAAAAATGATAGGTACATAAAGGGTTTGAATCCAGGACTTAGCAGAGCCATGTTACCCTATGCAGACAAGACTTTTGACCATGTGATAGACTTAGCTTTGAGGTTGGAACAGCATGACAAGGAAAGGGAGAAGTTCAGAAATTTTAAGAGCAATAATAACAAGAAAGGTAAGGGGAGGTATCACCCTTATGATAAGAAGAAAGAAGAGGCTAGTAACAAAAACACTGGAGATGTCAAGGCTAAGGAAGACAAGAAGAAAATTGTGTGCCATCAATGTGGAAAGGAAGGGCATATCAAACCAAAATGTCCAGAATTGAAAGGAGGAGCTTTCAAATGCTATCTATGTGGGAAAGAGGGGCATATGAAGAGGAATTGTCCTGAGTATAAACAGCAAGGCAAATTGGCAAATTTGGAAGGAAAAGGCAAAGCCACAGTGGAAAGTAACACTGTAAACCATAGCCAAGTGGAAGGTACATTACTTATTTGTACCATACCCATAACAGTAGTATATGATACTGGGGCAACTCACTCCTTAATTTCTTATGAACTAGTTAGAATGCTAAAATTGAATTGCATATTGGTTGAAACCCCATTGCATATACACAGTCCATTGGGGAGTTCTAGTGTTTTAAATATGATTTGTGTGGATGTGGGATTAAACATAGGGGGAAATATTTTTATTTCCAATTTATATGTTTTGAATTACCCAAATATAGGTGTTATATTGGGGTTAGACTGGTTAAGGCAATTTAAAGCCATAATTAATTTAGACTCATCCACCATATCATTGCAAAATTCTAGAGGCCAGAGAATCACAGTTTTATGTGAGGTAGCTAAGGAAGGAAAACTATATCATTTAGTTGACTCAGAAAAAGATTTCAGTGAACTAACCATTGAAGAAATTCCCATAGTCAATGAATATTTGGATGTGTTTGGTGAGGTCAAGGGTATTCCACACCATAGACCAGTAGAATTCCAGATCAATTTAGTTCCAGGAGCAAGCCCAGTGATTAAAAAGCCAACTAGAATGGGGCCAAATGAACTAAAGGAACTAAAGAAACAGTTAGAAGAATTGGAAGAAAAGGGTTTTATAAGACCAAGTAATTCTTGCTGGGGAGCACCAGTGGTATTTGTTAAGAAGCAAGATGGTTCTTTAAGACTCTGCATAGATTATAGAGAATTAAACAAAGTAACTATTAAAAATAAATACCCATTGCCAAGAATAGATGATCTTTTTGATCAATTAGCAGGGGCAAAAGTATTTTCTAGACTAGACTTAGCATCTGGTTTTCATCAAATGAAGGTGGAAGAATCAAGCATCAAGTACACTGCCTTTAACACTAGGTATGGGTTGTATGAATTTTTGGTTATGCCATTTGGCTTGACCAATGCACCATCTTACTTTGTAGATTTAATGAACAGAACCTTTAGAGATTGTTTAGACAAGTTTGTGCTTATTTTTATAGATGACATTTTGATTTATTCTAAAACAGTGGAAGAACATAAGCATCATTTGCACCTGGTTTTGTCTAGACTAAGGGAAAAAGATTTAAAGGCAAAATTTTCAAAATGTGTGTTTTGGAAGGAGGAAGTACATTTTCTTGGCCATGTTATATCTGCCAAAGGAATTTCTGTGAACCCCAATAAAGTAGTGGCTATCCAAGCATGGAAGAGGCCAAGCACTGTGAGTGAAGTGAGGTCATTTATGGGGATGGCAGGATATTATAGAAGGTTTATAAAAGATTTTTCAAAAATTTCTACACCACTCACTAACCTAACCAGGAAGAACCAAGCTTTTGTTTGGTCAGAAAAGTGTGAAAAATCTTTTGAACAATTGAAGGAGGCATTGGTGAATGCTCCAATTCTAAAGGTACCACATGGAAATGAAGAATTAGTAGTATACACTGATGCTAGTGGATTTGGCTTGGGTGCAATGTTGATGCAACAAGGCCAAGTCATTGCATATGCATCCAGACAACTTAAACCCCATGAAGTAAGGTATGCCACACATGATCTCGAATTAGCAGCTGTGATATATGCTTTAAAACTTTGGAGACATTATTTGTTAGGCACTAAGTTTGAACTCTACACTGACCACAAGTCTCTAAAATATTTGTTTTCACAAAAAGATTTGAACATGAGGCAACACAGATGGGTGGAGTTCTTAGCTGCCTATGACTTTGACATACTTTATACACCAGGGAAAGCAAACAAAGTTGCAGATGCTCTAAGTAGACAGCATGCTAAATTGGCTATGATGATGATAGAAGAATTTAAAATTTTATCTTTGCTAACTGAGTTAGAGATTGAGGAGAATGGTTGTGTGCACATTAATGAGCAGATGCATAGTGCACAAGAAAATAAAGGGAAGTTGAGCTTAATGACACTTCAACCAGATTTAATTCTAAAGGTAGGAAAAATGCAAGAACAAGATACTCACTTATTAGAGAAGAAAATGCTCCTCTCAAGAGGGGAGGAAGTAATGAATCACCACATTGATAAAGATGGTTATGTGAGATACCAGAATAGGGTGTGTGTACCAGAGGACATAGAATTGAAAAAGGAGATATTGGATGAATATCACAGAAGTAAATACTCCATACACCCAGGTAACACAAAAATGTATCAAAATTTGAAAAGAGACTTCTGGTGGAAGGGGATGAAATCTGATATAGCCAAGTACATTGCCAAATGTATGACTTGCCAACAAGTCAAGGCTGAAACTCAAAGACCATCAGGGTTGATGCAACCTCTTAGTGTACCACAGTGGAAGTGGGAAGACATATCTATGGACTTCATAGATGGACTGCCTAGATCTAAGAGAGGTAATACAAGCATATGGGTGATAGTGGATAGGCTAACCAAGGTAGCACACTTCATCCCAGTCAAGTCAGAAAGAACAGCACCAAAACTAGCTCAAATTTTTATAAAAGAAGTGGTAAGGTTACATGGCATTCCCAAAACCATTGTGAGTGATAGGGATACCATCTTCACTTCAAAATTCTGGAGAAGCTTTCAAGAAGCAATGGGAAGTGAACTATGTTTAAGTACTGCCTACCATCCTCAATCAGATGGGCAGACTGAGGTGGTAAACAAAGTTTTGGAGGACATGTTGAGGGCATGTATATTGGATTTTGGGGGCAACTGGGAAGATTATCTTCACCTAGTTGAATTTACCTACAACAACAGCTACCAAAGCACCATAGGAATGGCTCCATTTGAAGCCTTGTATGGTAAACCCTGCTTGTCACCTGTTTGCTGGGTAGAAGCAGGAGAAAGGTCTATTTTAGGACCTGAGTACATACAAGAAACCAAGGAGAAAATTGAGTTGATAAGAAGAAGAATGACAGCAGCTCAAGATAGGCAAAAGAAATTTGCAGACATGAGAAGGAGGCAGGTAGAATATGAGGTGGGAAATTTTGTTTTCATCAAAATCTCACCCATGAAAAATGTGCTGAGGTTTGGAAAACAAGGCAAATTAACCCCAAGATATATTGGACCATACAAAATTCTGGAGAGAATTGGTCCTTTGGCATATAAGTTGGAATTACCAGAAAACATGCAAGGCATACATGATGTTTTTCATGTATCACAATTGAGAAGGTGGGTCCATGACAAGGCAGAAATTCTTGAAACCCCAACCCAAGTGCAGATAAATCCTAATTTGATTTATGAAAAGGATCCAGTGGGAATTTTGGCAAAAGATGTGAAGAAGTTGAGGAATAAATCTCTGAAACTTGTGAAGGTACAATGGAGTCTAGATCCTAGTGATTGCACATGGGAATTGGAAGACAAAGTTAGGATGAATTATCCTAGGCTATTTTCAGATTAAGGTAATTCTGATTTTTGATTGTTTTCTTTATTCTGGATGAATATATTTTTAGTTAGTATAGAACTAAGAATCTATTTGGTAGGGAATATACTTGTTCTCTGAATTAAGTTTAAAATTTATTTTAAGCTTAGGAAAAATTGTGGGACACAATTTCTAAAAGGAGGGGTGTATGTAATGACCCAAGATTTTAGGAATTCATTCTGGAAAATATAAATAAATTTAAAATAATTTTTAAATTAATTTTGGAAGGAGATTGTTATGGCTTGATAGTGTATCAGTATGTGTGTACATGTGTGCACAGGGTATACACATGAACTAGAGCTAAAAATCTCTGCACTTTAAGAATAAATACATATTGATATGTATGGGAATAAATAAATATATATATATATATTAAAATCTTTAAAGCTGAATGCATAAGTAAATATAAATATATGTATGCTACTGAATATTTTTCTTAAGTATACATGTGCATGTGTGTGTCAATACAGAGTGATATATATATAAACATATACATGTGCTAATAAAATACTAGAGTCCAAACTAGTGAAATAAAATATATATATATATAGACATATTTTAATATAAGCAGAAAATAAAAGGCAAGAAGATATAAAAAGAACTAATTCTCTTATAAATAAATGAAGGAGGTACATACCATTTACATGAAAGCTAAAAATAGGAAAATAAGATAAAAACAGAGAAGTTCTTGGTATAGGCAGAATTAGAAAGAGTATTTAATAAATAACAAAACCAAGTCACATTTTTAGCATGATTGTAGACAAGGGGGGGAAAGTATTTTCTGAAAAGCAATTTCTGAAAGAAAAATGTAACCACTTTTCTCTCTTCACCCAAATTAAGCCGGGAAGGGGTAAAACTTTGGGTTAAAATGCAGATAACATGATTTTCTGGTGGGCAAAAATGGCTTTAGCCAATACCCAAAACCCTAAGAGAAACCCTGTATATATATACAAGTATATACAGCAGCCTCCTCTTCTCTTCAGAAAAGAATTTTGAAAAAAAAAGAAGAAAAACAATACCACAGAAATCATAAGACAAGGGAAGAAAGAGAGCTTGAGGATAAGAGCAGGAGTTCATCAGTTAATTAAGGAAACAAAGGAGAGAGCTAGGTGAGAAAACTCACTCAAAAATCTAAGGCAATAAGTCCTAATATAGGCAGCCAGATAAAAGTATTTTTATTAAAGAGTATTTTCATATATATATGTTTATCTGTGAATTTAAATCTGAATATGTTTTGATTTTCTTTGATTGATCATTTGTTTTATTATAACAAAGTTTTATGTGTTGAATCTGTTTATACACTCAGATCTCTGATATGTTAATATTTAGGGATATAAACAAATACCCAGAAAATAAAATGTTGAGAATAGGCAAGTAGTATTGGTTTTGGCTTAACCCAGAAAAATGCAAATAATGTTGAGCTGCAATATACTCATGTATATAGTGCTGAGGCTTGAAATAGAAAGGAATTAGGGGTGCAATAGGGTTGCCTATGTGCTGATGCTCCTGATTCAATAGAATACATAGCAAACAAAATTTTGTGATTCAGTGAAACCAGATTATTCTGAGTTTAACTCAAGCACAAATGTTTGCAAAAGAAAACTCTCCCAGAAGCTATAAGCCAATGTTAGTTGCCTAAACTCCTTCTAGAATACCAAGATGAATATATGTATATACAGAACCTTATTTTGTAATCACAAATGGTTGTTGCTTGTTTGTCTCTGTATGATTATGAATAATATGAGATGCCATGTTATGGATGTTTTAGCTAATGAAATGAATCACTGAAGGGTTTTGCCATGAACAATCAAAAGAGCTATTATTAATTTAAACCTGATTAGGAAATTGGGGTCAAGAACACTGCATGAATGACTTGTGTGCTTGAGTAACATAAGTTGACACATGGCTTGTTTAAGTCCTGAGATCTTTGTGTAATGGAGTGAATTAGTTCATTACAGTGTGTCCATTGATTCATAAGTATTGCAGGTGAGACCAAGGATAGATAAATATACCAAGGAAGTAATACTTGAGCAGATGAGAAAACTAGAGTTTTTCCCAGATTTGAAATTTGAGTATTGAATGAGTGATTTAACTCATATTAGTTATTTTCCTGTTTGGTATGAATGATTGTTTGTCTATGATTGGATTGTATGCTTGAATGTTTGTGCTATATATATATATGTAGTCTCTGGGAAGAAAATTTAAGTGTGCACATGCACAATGACACAGAGCATGCACACAAGTATTTACCTAATTCCAAAGGACAGAACCTTATGTATTTGTACTTAACTTGATTTTAAACTAATTAACAAATTGCTTTTGTGAATTTTCTCATACCAGACATGTGTCTGACCCTAGTGTGCTATTGGCATCTGGGGTGTCTCATTTAAAATGAGGCAGTTTCCAATGCTTTTTCAGGGATTGCAGCAACTAAATAGGAGTAGGAGCAAGGCCTTGAGAAGAAGATATAGCATGCTAAAACTTAGTTAGATAAGAGCCTAAATGTTGAAATCTGCATGTATTGACAATTTAAATTGCTACTTGTATTAAGTGTTGAATATTGGATTGATATTTTGTTAGGCATTTTGTTAAGAATTTGACTTGTATCTGGAATCTATGAACCTAGTTAAATTTCTGTTATGCTTAAAAAGGATTTTGATCAAATCTTGTAAGTAGATTTAGCAAGAACACTATGTTAAAAAAAAATTGAATGATTACATTTTATAAATGTATTAGTCAATCTTGAGGCTTTAAAAAGGATTTAAGTTTTTGGAAAATCTGGAGAGTTGATTCTCAGATAATCAAACTGGTTTTATTTTCTAATATAACATATGTATGCAAAAGAAATAGACATAGGTTGAATGTTTTTATATGGCTGCAAGGTTTATTTAACTTGTTCCATACAAATGCTTCATGTCCTATTTTTAAATAAAGAAAGGATCTGTAGTAAGATAGATGGAAGCCAGATTCAAATAGTTGCAAATATATATGCACATAAACATGTTTAAGTGCAGATTTTACCTCACCTTTTCCTTTGTATTTGAAATAAGAATCTGAATTTTACTCAGATTCTAACCAAATGCATTTTAAATGCCAGACAAATCTTATAAGAAGAAATACAAACCTGGAAAATGATAAACACTCTTATCATTCAATCATGAAGCCTTCTAGGTTGTAGGAATGGAATTCAAAAATGATTTAGCAAGGATATTTGTTTTGTATGATGGATCTTAGGCAAAATAAAATATGTATATGCAGACAGGTAGATAATAAGTTTCAAATTGTACAGAAGAAAAATGCAAAAAAAAAAAATGAAAAACAAAAATTGTGTTTGAACCGACCAGCATAGCACTCGAACTCGTGACCTTGTATGTATAAGTTAGGCGCGTTTCCATTACGCCTAGATGTTTCTTGTGTTTCCTTAGGATCCACTTTATTTTATACTGATTTTGACACTATTCAGAACTTAACACAAACATCTATATTAAAAGCTTGTTTGCTACTGATTATTTCTTGATCACTTCTTAGTTAGTATAAACAGACTAATGTGTTTGTTCCCAGTGGATTGTTTGATCAAAAAAAAAAAAAATTAATATCTGAAATAAATTAGCAATCCAACATCCTCTTGTTTTTCAAAACTCTGATTCAAACAAGAGAGGCATATACATCCTCACATGTATGTGCTTATTTTTGTAAATGTACTGATATATTTATATTGGTTGATTATTGTGATCCTGGATATATTTGATTTATTGGAAAAAGAAAGTGACCCTGAGAATGATAATTGAAATGGATGATATATCTATATATATATATATATATATATATATATATATCCTCTTTAAAAAAAAAATCCTTATGAAATTAGAGTATAATTTGGTGGGTCATTTCAGAACGCAACGCCGCAGCGCCCGTAACACCGTGAAACAACACCCCCAAAATCAAGGGTGCACCAATCGACAACAAGTATAAGTAGTTCGAAGAAGTGTGTCCACTTGAGGTAGCTAATCCTCCATTGGCCCGGCACAGCTCCAGTTTTAGTCATTTCCAATTTGACACAAGTGTCAAGGCTATCCATTATCGTTCTCTTTCTTCAGTCAACACGATCACCATTCCAACCACTTCATTCTGGATCATCACTCCGCGTATAGTTATTAAAGTGGTTTTCGGTTTAGATAGAGAGTATATCCATAACCGAATTCCGGTCTCTTTAATAACTTCCGTAATTATTACACCGATTGGTCGTTTATTTATTACAAAGCCAAATCAATTTCAATTTCAAATAGAATTCGTAAATCAACATTTCATTTGCCTTTCTAAACCAATTTCTAATAATTTACGTTTCAAAACTTCCAAATTATCATTTCAAAATCTTATAATTCAAATTCCATTTCTATTTAAAACAATCCAAATATTGATTCAAGTTCGAATACAAGTTTCATTTTGAAAACATTTAAATTAAATCTTATTTAACATTCAAATCAATTTAAAATCATTTGTCGATTTCATTCAATATTCGTTAAGTTACTATGCCATCCAAACAATTTCCATTAAATTTCTAATTCATTAAATCCATTATTTAAATTCAACTTCATTATATCAAAACTTACAAATTAAATTAAATTAAATTCATCAAATCAAATTCTTTACATTTCAAGTCTTACATTAATTCCAAAATATCACATTTTCATTTCTTGTTAAAGAAAATTCAATTTCAATTATTTATTTACTTACTTTAAATAATTTCCAAAACTTAAGAAATCTCAATTTCAATTATTACGAAGTAAAATTCACTTATTCAAAAATTCAATTTAATTTAATCATTAAATAATTCAATCTTATTTAATTATTAAATAATTCAAACTTCATTATTACATAATTCAAAGTTTAATAATTTCAACTTAATTATAATTTTCAACTTAATTATTAAATCATTTCCAAGTTTAATAATTTCAAACTTAATTATAATTTCAAACTTAATTCAATCATTTCTCAAATTAAACAACATTTTTTTCAATTACATTGTTAATATTTTGTTTCGGGTTATTACATATTAACATTTTCCTTTCATAAAAATCCAAATTTCAACTTCATTTCAAAACCATATTCTTTATTCAAATAAAATCTTCGTTTATTTTTAAATCAAATTATTGACCAATCGGGTTTTATTTAATTTCCTATCCTAGGTCAAAGTTCATTTTGGGTATTTATCATTTCAACCCGATTCCAATTCAATTCAAAATCAAAACATAGCAAAGGGAACTTGCAGTGTGATAACTGGGATGGTGTCAAAGTAAATAAACAAGCAATAACAACAATCAATAACAATCCAATAATCAATTCAAATAATCCCAAAATAACCGTATTAATTCGCATTGTTATTTGTACGAATTAATATAATTATTTCTAGAATCTACACTATCATTTCATGTAGATTAAAGATCATTACATTATGGTTTTCACTGGTCATTCAATTTCAATTTTTTACACTACAACAATTAATCCAATATACGTCGATGGTTCAAAGTGTAGTTAAACAAATCCTACGTGTCAATAAATTTAACAGATAAGGGGTCATATTATACAAATGTCAGTTAATCAAATTTAACATTTAACTATCCTATATCAAGTTCAATTGCATACTTTTTATCATTTTAACATTAACAATTTAACGTCCAATATAAACATCAACAATCAATCAATTATCAGCCAAACTGTATTATCATCGCATAAATAATTAACAGAAAATGGTGTCAGATGTCATAGGTGAACTAATACAGGTAATAGCATATATAACAGTGTAATTAACTAACAGCAGTATATTTCAATTGTCGTTTCAATTGAAATCAAATTTAATAAATAAAAGAACGTTAATCGTGAGTGAGTGCTCACCTTTCGAGGCTAGAGGAATTTGAAAATGAACAGAGCTACGGATCCAGTCGCGAATTTCAAAGCAAAGCTAGATTGGCCCGAGTTCAACGGATAAGCTGATAATACGAATAGATGAAAGCAAATCAAAAACCGAATTGACGAAGGTAGATGGTATAAATGAACATATATATAACTATATATACTATATACATACCATATAGAACTTATAATTTAAAATGAACACATAACTTTCAAAATCTATATATACACACCTAACAATACAGATTCAATATTTTATTTAAACTTTTATAAAAATAAAGTCCTATACATATCAAAAAGTTTTTTTTTTAGAATGACATATATATATATACCACATGTACACTTTCTTATATCATTTAGAAAATCAATACTGACAATTTATTGTATATTAAACAAACAACATTTAAAATTTTATAAACTTATAACAGTATAAATACAATACATAATATAAACATAAAGTAGTGTATACATAACCACGCTACATCTGAGTTGCGAAGACAGTGATAATATAAACAATATTATACTCAACATGAAGTAACACATCTACTAGATCTATAGGAATGGATATGGGTAACATAAATAATTAAACCCACGTATATAGGCCGATACCGTCACCCTTTTTACTCACAAAATACCCAACATATATTATATCGAAATAGACAAATATAAAATCAAACGGAACAAAGAATGGAATTATAATATAATATATATAGCTCTTTATACTATATTGTTAAAACCAAATCCTGTACATATCTTATAACTGCAAGTTCAAAATTTGTAGCTGAAACCCAAATACAATCTTTACTACAACTAAACTGCTTATAACGTAAATATACTGTGCCCATATTCGTTTTTATATATATACCATAAAATTTTATATGCGTATAACTTAAAATATCATTGTTACGTATATACTTTCTTTATAACGTTTATGTATATATACTACTCAACATAACTATCATATAAAACTAAGTTGTCTATTATATAAGTAATATATAGATTGATATATACAGGCAACGGTTTCAATAAAAAAAAACTCACGGTGGAAAAAATGGGAGGCTCGACTGCATAGCAAGGTGGAGATCGAGGGGAAGGGTGCGATTGGAGGTCGGTGTCGGCTTCGTGGTGGATCTTGGTTGATCTGAACGGCAGTGGCGGAGAGTAATTAGAGTAAGAGCTTTGGGCGGTTGGAAGTGAAAGGAGGCGAGGGGAAGTTGCTGTGCAAGCAGCTGCTGGCCAGGCGGAGGGTAGTCAGTGAACGGTGATCGGCTATAGGCCGAACATGCTGCTTGATGGGAGAAGATGGGTTTTTGCGTTGGCGAGGGAAAATGGTGGATGCGGCAATGGATGAGCGAGGTGGAGCAAGGGGTGGGGAACGAGATGGGTAGCATGGCAGCGACGTGGGGTGGAAAAGGCGGAGGTTGGAGATGATGTTTGGTTCACGCGGAGGAGTGGGGTGATGGACAAAGGTGGAGATCTATAGCTTAGTAGTTTAGATTGTTTGTAGAGCGAGTATTCCGGTATATATATATACTTGGGGAAACTCGAGGAATTTTATCTAGAATTTTGTCTGGATAGTTAAATTTGATTGATTGGATGAATTGGTTGCTATGGTTGCTAGCATATGAATGATAGAATATGCTTGTGTTTTGAATTTAAATCTTTAATAAGATTATTAAATTACCTTTGTTTAAATTTCGGGGACGAAATTATTTTAAGGGGGGAGGAATGTAATATCCCGGAAATTTTAACAATATCAATTTAATAATCTGTTGAATAATTAAATTGATATGGATAATGTTTGATAATAAGATTTGAATTTAATTTAATAATCTGATTAAATTAGTATTAATTGGTAATTTTATCTTTTAAAATCTAATAAGATATTTTCTATTTGAATATATATATATTTGTATATATTGAAATGGAAAGAATATTGGATTTGAATTTAATAAAGTATTTTCAAACTTTAATATTTATATAATTTGTAATTTGGAAATTTTTAATTTGACTTAATACTTTTTGAAAATGATATTTGAGATTTAAATAACAAGAATAATTTCTTATTTATTATAAGAATATATTTTAAGTTTTTATTTTAGTTAAGATTTAAATTAAGAAGTTTATTTGTTTTAATATTCTTTCATTTTTAAATTTCAAACATAAGATAAATTGTTAAGTAAAAATGGGTTTGTAAAAAATATATATATAGTTAAAATAAATTTCCAAGTATATAAAAATATAATACATTTAATTTGATTAAAACATAAGCTATTATAAATAATTGTTTTCATGAGTTCACATTTCTATATTTATATAAAATCTAAAAGCTTATTCATAAAAAGATAAATACATTTTTATATACATATAAATATTTCATAAATACATATAAATGACTTAAATAAATTTATTAAAACAAGATTAACACTTGTAAGCTTATTAAGGTGGTTTAGTGACATTTGTAAAAATAAAGGTATATGTGTAAGATAATTAACACTTAAAAAGGACAAGTGGCTATATTTTTCTTTGATAATTAAAATAAAAATTTATATGAAAGAGGGAAAAATCTGTTTTCACTTTCAGCTAAAATTCATCTTCACTTCTTTCTCAACTAAAAATACAATTCGAATCCATGAAAGAAAAAATGAAAACCTGGAAATTAAAATTCAAAGCAAAAGAAGAAGTAAAATCTGGAATTGCAAATCAAAAGAAAGATCAAGGAAATTTCAAATTCTTCAAACAACCTGAAGATCAGAGAAAGATCAAACAGCAAGAATTTAAATTCAACAAAGCAAAGAGAAAATTCATAGCAGCTAGATTCAAATTCAACTAGGCAAATAGAAGTTCAAAATCAAACATGCAAGCCTGGAAACAGAAAATGTTCTCTGTTCTCTGATTTTTGGTGAGTAAACTTTCTTTTAAAAACAGTTTTAAATCTGTCCTTATGTTTGATACATATAATAAATGTTGTAGTAATAAAGTATACAATGTTTACATGAATGATTGGGTATGAATGCATGTATGCATATAAGGGAATGTATGTGAAATGTCTGTATAGATGTATATATACACTTCTCTGTTTATTTACAGGCTTCAACTTCATATAGAAAAATTCATATTCCCTTATATAATCAAATTAAGCTTTGATCTTTGAATGAAAGATGATTATAACAATGTAGTATTAATTATAAAAATTGTTTCAAGATTTTATATTTAGTAATTTTTAAAAATAAAATATATACAGTGATGATCTAAATATAAGTTAAAAATCAATCATCTTAATTTCAGAATTTGATTATAGAATCAGATTAGTATTAGAAAATGATGAATTTTAATATAGAAATCTTGATTTTTAGTATTGTATCTATTGAGAAATTCTGGGTTGATTGATTTTGTGGTTATCGTCGATTGCTGACGATTGACGACGAGTTGAAGTTTGAGATTGTTGTCGATGGTAGCTTGAACATTGTTGATCTCAGGAAAAATGGAGATTGTATTTTTAGTTGACCGTAGGGGGTAGGCGAAGGCGATATAGGGTTTAACACCTTGGGATACTCGTTGATATTCAATTGGATTTCGCGACAACATGAAACGATCGGAGGGGATCGCGTATTGATCGGAAGATGAGGGGAGACGTGACGTAGTTGCTGTGAAGATGGAGGAATTTCTCGAGGCAAGGATCATCGGCGGTGGTCGATTTCTGGCGAGATACGTTTTCCAGATTATGGGTTCAAGGTTCGATTTCGAATCTCGTTCGAATCGAGGAGAAATGAAGGGTCGAATGCGGTGACGTGATGAAGTCTGACTTGTCGGAGGCCAGGCGTAGTTCGTCGTCGATCGGTAAGGGTGTGCACGTGCACACGGTCGTGAGTATGTTTGGGAAAGTCTGGGTTTGACAGAGAGGATGGGTCTCAAGATTTTTCAAGTGATGTTCGAAGAAATTGGAGAGGCGACTCGAAGTATTTAAGAGCTGGGTTGTGTTGAACTCAAGTGACAGAGAGGCAACTCGAGTTCTCGGGTTTTGTTCGTGTGAGACTCGGGGTTTTTGAACGTGTGACTCGAAGTAAATTTTAGGGGTCTCGTGAACATTTGTGTTGCCAGGTTTTTAAAAGCCTGTATGTTTTAAAATTTAAACTGGATTTAAATTTGTAAAGAAATTTTTAATCAGAAATTTTAAATCTAAAGTTTAATCTGAAATCTAGTTTAAATCTGAATCTCAGATTTAAAATAAAAGCAGTTTTTAAATTAAATTGTTTAAATAACTTTATTGTTTAAAATGTATATTAAATGGTAGAATTTAAAGGTAAATTTGATTCAAATTCTTTAGTTATTTATAAGATGAATAATTCCTTTAACTTGTAAAATAAAAGAGATTAATAAATGTTGTTTAAACATGGTTAAAGATAATTTGTTTCATTTTAAATCTTTAAATTTAAAATGAAATTTTGAAGATAAAATTTAAGTAAATCAATTTAAATTACTTTGTAAATGATAACTTGATTTTCAATAAGAACAAAGTTTATCTTAAAGTAATTAAAGATTTGTGTTCATTAAATTAATTAGGAAATTTAATGGATAATTAATTTATTTGATTAATTAATCATTTGGATTAATTAAATAGGTAATTAAAGGTTTAAACTAATTTATTTATGATTAAGATAAATTAATTAGGGATGATTAATTTGTAGTTAGGAATTATAAATCAGAGTATTAATTAATGGTTAGGAATTAATTAATAAGTAATTAAATATTAATTAAGTTATGGATTAATACTTAATTAATTTAGTAATTAGAGATTAATAAATTGGTTACTAAGATTTATTAATTTAGAATTAATAATAATTAGTATAAGTTAATTACTTAAGGAAAGTAATTAAATAATAGTTAATGAAGTCATTAACTATGGATTATTAAATAATTAATTAATAGGATTAATTTAATAGTTAATTAGATTAATTAATTTAAAGATAATCAATTATAGAATTTGTTTAAATGAATTACTTATTGGAAGTAATTAAGAAATTAATTACTTATTGTAATTAATTAAGTTAAATTGATTTAGTTAAGTTAATTAATTAAGTTTAATTAATTTAGGATAATCAAGAGATGGTTTAATAATAATTACTTAATGTAATTGTTAAGGTGTGATTATTTAGGGAAGTAAATAATAGATAATTACTGGAAGTAATTAGTTGAATAATGATTTTTTTTTAATAGAAGTAATTTGAGTTAATTACTTTAAATAATTAATCAAGGGATTAATTAAGAAATTAATTAAGGAGTAATTAATTTAGTTAATGAAAGTAATTAAGGGTAATTAATTACTGATTGAAGATTAATCAAGGGTGATTAATAAATGTTGTTTAATTAAAGGTTAATTACTTAATGTAATTAATTTAATTAAGTAATTAATAATTAAGTTGTAATTAAGGATCATTGATTAATATAATTAAGGATGTAATTAAGATTGGTTAATTAAGTAATAATTAATAAATGAAGTAATTAATCAATGTAATTAATTAAGGATTAATGTAATTAATTATAGTTGATTAAGTTAATTAATTTTAGTAAATTAATTAATGAAGTAATTAAAGGTTAATTACAATAAGTGGTTAAGGATAATTAATTTAAGTAATTAATTGAGAATAAATTACTTGAATGTAATCAAAAGATAATTAATCAAGATGATTAATTGAAATGAATTATTAGAGGATAATTAATTAATTGATTGTAATTAATTAATGGTTAAGTAAGAAGGATTTATAAAATAAAGTAATTAATTTAATTCACTTTAAATTAATTAGAGATGATATAAATCATTACTTATGAATGGGTGTTAGTATTGGATACTTGACTTTGATTGATATCTCTGATGAGATATATGCTGTGTGATATGGATGTTAGTTGAATTGTATGGATTATCTGATAATGTTGATTATTTGTTATCTTCCTTTGTGAATAAAGATAATGAATTGAATTTGTTTTAACCTTTAAAACAACTTGGCCTTAAAAGATACGCTTTGGATTTCGATGAGACCGGGATCGGGTTTCCGTATACCGGATTTCCAGGTCTGGAGACCCGAATACCACATCGATCCAAATTAACGATAGGTCGTAAATCAAGTGAAGATGAAGATTCAGAGTGCAAGGGTTATTGTCGTTAACTCTGAGGGTGATTCCAAAACGAGTGTAACGAGATAATGCCTTCGGTTTCGTTCGAACCCGGAACGAACTTGTATGGATTGAATGCTTTCAGAACATCGTCAGGTGGACGATGAGCATTCTAAGTGATGTGTTCTTTTCTAAGGTAATCGTGACCTCAAGCCTCACAAACCGGGAATGGCTAAAACAGGGGAGGTGCAGCAAGGTTAGTGGGTAGCACCCAAGTAGGACAAGGTTACCTCTGTCTAGATGTCCCTTTCTATTTTCGACTTAGTGGTGCGGTTGCTGATCCCAACCGTGAGGTATCTTGTGCGGGAATTATCCAGTAAGGGATGTTCCGACCTTGTGTTGCAGGGGATTGGGAGTGATCCTCGGTACGGTGATCTAGGCCACGTACTGTGACGGGCGGTACCCCAGTAGCCCTGCCATTGTATGGAATTCAAACTCCAATAAGTGCCGTACGTATTAGTTGTGCCCAACTATGTTGGAATGTGAGATGTAAGCATTTCAGCTATTTCTGTATTTTACTTGAAAACCCTAGACCCTATTATAATACAATCAGATTTCCTATCAAATGTTTTGGTTAGCGTAAGGTAAAAACTTACCCATGTTTATTTGTGGGGAGTCTTACGTGATACCTTTTCTTTCAAAAGGTTTTGAAGTTAAGCAATTTTAACCCGTTTACTCACACCAGACCCATGTCTGACCCAAGTTGTTTATTTCTGTTTTATAAACTCTTGGGTACTCAAATTTTTACGAGTAGCCAAGGGATTCAGGTTTAGCTTTGACGAATTGTGGAGGAGCAATGGAGCAGGAGGCTTCAGCGTTGTAGATATATATAGTAGTTCCGCTGTGTCTGTATCTCTGTAGTGTATTGAGTTGTAATGTCTAGACAGATGTTTATAACTGTCTAGTAAGTGATGTATATACTGTGTAACTCTGTAAAGTGTTGTATACTATGTAATAGTTTATGTTATTAATATAATTTATTCGTTCCGCTGTGAGATCGTTGTTGTTGTTTCTTTCTTTCTTCTCTTCTTTTCTATTTTCTACCCCTTTCTTTCTTATTAGCGATACGACTTTCTATGGAGAGAAAGTCGTGGTCGTTACAGTGGTATCAGAGCCAGGTTGAGCGAATACCTAAGCTATTGGTTAAGTGAATATCAGAGCACTAGGTTGAGTGAATACCTAGGTTCGGAAGGATTGTTCATTAGAGATAGGATCTGTAGCAACCTATGTGAGTCTGAGTATATCTATATACGAGAGCGCGTATTTGTTAGTTATATAAAATGGTTTTATATTGTGTTAATTGATCGGTTGAGTGGTATATGGATTCTGGTCAATACGAGTAGCTAACGTTATTGATAGGGATCTCTAAACACTTGAACCAGGCCAACGGACACAATATTGTTTTAAAGAGGTAGATGAAATAATTTTACCCAGAAATAATTTCTATATAAAAAAAAATATATCATTTTAAATACTATATATATATATATATTCTACCTATCTGTTGGGTTACCCGTACAGGTTTTCCAATATAGGATATAAAGGTAGATAGGGTGGTGGTGTGTGAAACACGACTACCAATGGTTGGAATTTAAATGTTGAGGTTGGAAGTGTATCTGTCGAGACTGTAGACCTAATACTGTCTCGAGTAAGCTTTGCTGTGGTGAAGGATTTCATCGATCTCCGAAGGAAACTGTAATGGTTCGGAGTTTATCTCTGAAGTTTGGATGAGTAGAGTTGGATCTGTCGATGAGGCAGAAGCGAGTGATGGTACCTTGATACCTCAGGTAATAGTAGCTGTATGATGAGATACAGTGACGATGGATGTTCCCGAAGATGTTTTCTTTGGAACAAGATTAAGGAAGTGTGTATGCTTTGGTATTGTGGCTGAGTTCAGCATGGTGTTTCTGTTTGGTTTGGAGTTCGAGTTTCTCAAAGATCTTTGGAGTAGGAAGTCCTTGGCATCAGTGTCAGCAGTGCAGCTCGGAGTATTCTGTGATGGCAGGAAGTTTTCTGGCTGAGCAGTTTTTCTGAAGGTGAAGTTCAGAAGGAGTAAGAGTGGGTCCATTTCTTCGATAAATTGGATAAATAAGTGTAAGCTGTTCTGATTGGTAAAGAGAGAACAGTCTGTTTGGAATTAGGCTGGGTTGATCGCAAAAGTGACTTGCGATTGTCTGAGTGTTCTCTTGAGTTGTCAGAGTTTTTCTGGATGTCTTCAGAGAAGTCAGAAGTTTGTCCGCATCTGAAGGTTGAGTTTTCTTATCAACTGGATTCCAGGAGTGATACCGGTGGTTCAGTCTAGTGGAAGGATGTTTCCTAGAGATGATTTGGTGAAACAGCTCAAGTTTTGATGGAGTATCTGAGTTTTCTTTATGGATCAGTGAACCTTATTTCTGGAATGAGTTGTCCAGTCTGTGCTTGTGTCCTACCTCAGATCAGAGTTGAGCAGCGAAAGCAGTTTGGAGTGTATCTCTGGATGGGAGAAGTAAGTTTGGAATCTACTATTGTGAAGTAGAGTTGTGTTTGGATCTCGTCTGTGTTCTGATTTGGATAAGTAATTGGTCTACTTGGTTGAATTGTCAGTTTGGATAACTGGAATTCATTGAGTTTTACGTATCTCTAAGGGAATACGTATTTGATCTATCTCTGGTTTTAGAATCTGCAGTTTTGGGAAGTTTGGTAGTTGAGTCAGACTCGTCTGTAGTCTGATAGTCTGTTTAGTTCTGTAGATCTAGATGAGTAGGAGATCTATAGCTTAGTAGTTTAGATTGTTTGTAGAGCGAGTATTCCGGTATATATATATATACTTGGGGAAACTCGAGGAATTTTATCTAGAATTTTGTCTGGATAGTTAAATTTGATTGATTGGATGAATTGGTTGCTATGGTTGCTAGCATATGAATGATAGAATATGCTTGTGTTTTGAATTTAAATCTTTAATAAGATTATTAAATTACCTTTGTTTAAATTTCGGGGACGAAATTATTTTAAGGGGGGAGGAATGTAATATCCCGGAAATTTTAACAATATCAATTTAATAATCTGTTGAATAATTAAATTGATATAGATAATGTTTGATAATAAGATTTGAATTTAATTTAATAATCTGATTAAATTAGTATTAATTGGTAATTTTATCTTTTAAAATCTAATAAGATATTTTCTATTTGAATATATATATATTTGTATATATTGAAATGGAAAGAATATTGGATTTGAATTTAATAAAGTATTTTCAAACTTTAATATTTATATAATTTGTAATTTGGAAATTTTTAATTTGACTTAATACTTTTTGAAAATGATATTTGAGATTTAAATAACAAGAATAATTTCTTATTTATTATAAGAATATATTTTAAGTTTTTATTTTAGTTATGATTTAAATTAAGAAGTTTATTTGTTTTAATATTCTTTCATTTTTAAATTTCAAACATAAGATAAATTGTTAAGTAAAAATGGGTTTGTAAAAAATATATATAGAGTTAAAATAAATTTCCAAGTATATAAAAATATAATACATTTAATTTGATTAAAACATAAGCTATTATAAATAATTGTTTTCATGAGTTCACATTTCTATATTTATATAAAATCTAAAAGCTTATTCATAAAAAGATAAATACATTTTTATATACATATAAATATTTCATAAATACATATAAATGACTTAAATAAATTTATTAAAACAAGATTAACACTTGTAAGCTTATTAAGGTGGTTTAGTGACATTTGTAAAAATAAAGGTATATGTGTAAGATAATTAACACTTAAAAAGGACAAGTGGCTATATTTTTCTTTGATAATTAAAATAAAAATTTATATGAAAGAGGGAAAAATCTGTTTTCACTTTCAGCTAAAATTCATCTTCACTTCTTTCTCAACTAAAAATACAATTCGAATCCATGAAAGAAAAAATGAAAACCTGGAAATTAAAATTCAAAGCAAAAGAAGAAGTAAAATCTGGAATTGCAAATCAAAAGAAAGATCAAGGAAATTTCAAATTCTTCAAACAACCTGAAGATTAGAGAAAGATCAAACAGCAAGAATTTAAATTCAACAAAGCAAAGAGAAAATTCATAGCAGCTAGATTCAAATTCAACTAGGCAAATAGAAGTTCAAAATCAAACATGCAAGCCTGGAAACAGAAAATGTTCTCTGTTCTCTAATTTTTGGTGAGTAAACTTTCTTTTAAAAATAGTTTTAAATCTGTCCTTATGTTTGATACATATAATAAATGTTGTAGTAATAAAGTATACAATGTTTACATGAATGATTGGGTATGAATGCATGTATGCATATAAGGGAATGTCTGTGAAATGTCTGTATAGATGTATATATACACTTCTCTGTTTATTTACAGGCTTCAACTTCATATAGAAAAATTCATATTCCCTTATATAATCAAATTAAGCTTTGATCTTTGAATGAAAGATGATTATAACAATGTAGTATTAATTATAAAAATTGTTTCAAGATTTTATATTTAGTAATTTTTAAAAATAAAATATATACAGTGATGATCTAAATATAAGTTAAAAATCAATCATCTTAATTTCAGAATTTGATTATAGAATCAGATTAGTATTAGAAAATGATGAATTTTAATATAGAAATCTTGATTTTTAGTATTGTATCTATTGAGAAATTCTGGGTTGATTGATTTTGTGGTTATCGTCGATTGCTGACGATTGACGACGAGTTGAAGTTCGAGATTGTTGTCGATGGTAGCTTGAACATTGTTGATCTCAGGAAAAATGGAGATTGTATTTTTAGTTGACCGTAGGGGGTAGGCGAAGGCGATATAGGGTTTAACACCCTGGGATACTCGTTGATATTCAATTGGATTTCGCGACAACATGAAACGATTGGAGGGGATCGCGTATTGATCGGAAGATGAGGGGAGACGTGACGTAGTTGCTGTGAAGATGGAGGAATTTCTCGAGGCAAGGATCATCGGCGGTGGTCGATTTCTGGCGAGATACGTTTTCCAGATTATGGGTTCAAGGTTCGATTTCGAATCTCGTTCGAATCGAGGAGAAATGAAGGGTCGAATGCGGTGACGTGATGAAGTCTGACTTGTCGGAGGCCAGGCGTAGTTCGTCGTCGATCGGTAAGGGTGTGCACGTGCACACGGTCGTGAGTATGTTTGGGAAAGTCTGGGTTTGACAGAGAGGATGGGTCTCGAGATTTTTCAAGTGATGTTCGAAGAAATTGGAGAGGCGACTCGAAGTATTTAAGAGCTGGGTTGTGTTGAACTCAAGTGACAGAGAGGCAACTCGAGTTCTCGGGTTTTGTTCGTGTGAGACTCGGGGTTTTTGAACGTGTGACTCGAAGTAAATTTTAGGGGTCTCGTGAACATTTGTGTTGCCAGGTTTTTAAAAGCCTGTATGTTTTAAAATTTAAACTGGATTTAAATTTGTAAAGAAATTTTTAATCAGAAATTTTAAATCTAAAGTTTAATCTGAAATCTAGTTTAAATCTGAATCTCAGATTTAAAATAAAAGCAGTTTTTAAATTAAATTGTTTAAATAACTTTATTGTTTAAAATGTATATTAAATGGTAGAATTTAAAGGTAAATTTGATTCAAATTCTTTAGTTATTTATAAGATGAATAATTCCTTTAACTTGTAAAATAAATGAGATTAATAAATGTTGTTTAAACATGGTTAAAGATAATTTGTTTCATTTTAAATCTTTAAATTTAAAATGAAATTTTGAAGATAAAATTTAAGTAAATCAATTTAAATTACTTTGTAAATGATAACTTGATTTTCAATAAGAACAAAGTTTATCTTAAAGTAATTAAAGATCTGTGTTCATTAAATTAATTAGGAAATTTAATGGATAATTAATTTATTTGATTAATTAATCATTTGGATTAATTAAATAGGTAATTAAAGGTTTAAACTAATTTATTTATGATTAAGATAAATTAATTAGGGATGATTAATTTGTAGTTAGGAATTATAAATTAGAGTATTAATTAATGGTTAGGAATTAATTAATAAGTAATTAAATATTAATTAAGTTATGGATTAATACTTAATTAATTTAGTAATTAGAGATTAATAAATTGGTTACTAAGATTTATTAATTTAGAATTAATAATAATTAGTATAAGTTAATTACTTAAGGAAAGTAATTAAATAATAGTTAATGAAGTCATTAACTATGGATTATTAAATAATTAATTAATAGGATTAATTTAATAGTTAATTAGATTAATTAATTTAAAGATAATCAATTATAGAATTTGTTTAAATGAATTACTTATTGGAAGTAATTAAGAAATTAATTACTTATTGTAATTAATTAAGTTAAATTGATTTAGTTAAGTTAATTAATTAAGTTTAATTAATTTAGGATAATCAAGAGATGGTTTAATAATAATTACTTAATGTAATTGTTAAGGTGTGATTATTTAGGGAAGTAAATAATAGATAATTACTGGAAGTAATTAGTTGAATAATGATTTTTTTTTTAATAGAAGTAATTTGAGTTAATTACTTTGAATAATTAATCAAGGGATTAATTAAGAAATTAATTAAGGAGTAATTAATTTAGTTAATGAAAGTAATTAAGGGTAATTAATTACTGATTGAAGATTAATCAAGGGTGATTAATAAATGTTGTTTAATTAAAGGTTAATTACTTAATGTAATTAATTTAATTAAGTAATTAATAATTAAGTTGTAATTAAGGATCATTGATTAATATAATTAAGGATGTAATTAAGATTGGTTAATTAAGTAATAATTAATAAATGAAGTAATTAATCAATGTAATTAATTAAGGATTAATGTAATTAATTATAGTTGATTAAGTTAATTAATTTTAGTAAATTAATTAATGAAGTAATTAAAGGTTAATTACAATAAGTGGTTAAGGATAATTAATTTATGTAATTAATTGAGAATAAATTACTTGAATGTAATCAAAAGATAATTAATCAAGATGATTAATTGAAATGAATTATTAGAGGATAATTAATTAATTGATTGTAATTAATTAATGGTTAAGTAAGAAGGATTTATAAAATAAAGTAATTAATTTAATTCACTTTAAATTAATTAGAGATGATATAAATCATTACTTATGAATGGGTGTTAGTATTGGATACTTGACTTTGATTGATATCTCTGATGAGATATATGCTGTGTGATATGGATGTTAGTTGAATTGTATGGATTATCTGATAATGTTGATTATTTGTTATCTTCCTTTGTGAATAAAGATAATGAATTGAATTTGTTTTAACCTTTAAAACAACTTGGCCTTAAAAGATACGCTTTGGATTTCGATGAGACCGGGATCGGGTTTCCGTATACCGGATTTCCAGGTCTGGAGACCCGAATACCACATCGATCCAAATTAACGATAGGTCGTAAATCAAGTGAAGATGAAGATTCAGAGTGCAAGGGTTATTGTCGTTAACTCTGAGGGTGATTCCAAAACGAGTGTAACGAGATAATGCCTTCGGTTTCGTTCGAACCCGGAACGAACTTGTATGGATTGAATGCTTTCAGAACATCGTCAGGTGGACGATGAGCATTCTAAGTGATGTGTTCTTTTCTAAGGTAATCGTGACCTCAAGCCTCACAAACCGGGAATGGCTAAAACAGGGGAGGTGCAGCAAGGTTAGTGGGTAGCACCCAAGTAGGACAAGGTTACCTCTGTCTAGATGTCCCTTTCTATTTTCGACTTAGTGGTGCGGTTGCTGATCCCAACCGTGAGGTATCTTGTGCGGGAATTATCCAGTAAGGGATGTTCCGACCTTGTGTTGCAGGGGATTGGGAGTGATCCTCGGTACGGTGATCTAGGCCACGTACTGTGACGGGCGGTACCCCAGTAGCCCTGCCATTGTATGGAATTCAAACTCCAATAAGTGCCGTACGTATTAGTTGTGCCCAACTATGTTGGAATGTGAGATGTAAGCATTTCAGCTATTTCTGTATTTTACTTGAAAACCCTAGACCCTATTATAATACAATCAGATTTCCTATCAAATGTTTTGGTTAGCGTAAGGTAAAAACTTACCCATGTTTATTTGTGGGGAGTCTTACGTGATACCTTTTCTTTCAAAAGGTTTTGAAGTTAAGCAATTTTAACCCGTTTACTCACACCAGACCCATGTCTGACCCAAGTTGTTTATTTCTGTTTTATAAACTCTTGGGTACTCAAATTTTTACGAGTAGCCAAGGGATTCAGGTTTAGCTTTGACGAATTGTGGAGGAGCAATGGAGCAGGAGGCTTCAGCGTTGTAGATATATATAGTAGTTCCGCTGTGTCTGTATCTCTGTAGTGTATTGAGTTGTAATGTCTAGACAGATGTTTATAACTGTCTAGTAAGTGATGTATATACTGTGTAACTCTGTAAAGTGTTGTATACTATGTAATAGTTTATGTTATTAATATAATTTATTCATTCTGCTGTGAGATCGTTGTTGTTGTTTCTTTCTTTCTTCTCTTCTTTTCTATTTTCTACCCCTTTCTTTCTTATTAGCGATACGACTTTCTATGGAGAGAAAGTCGTGGTCGTTACACTTATTATCCTATCTAACTCTATTAACATCTTTATAATCAAAATTTAGTGTATAACATTTATTATAAACACTCAAATTTTATTTATAAATTCAATTTATCTTATATATTATCCAATTACATATTCAACTTCTGAATGATTTAGGTAAGTTGTATTAGAATGCAGTTGAACAATATACAAATAAAATTTTCTCAATTCAATTATTCAAGTTTAAATATTCCAAATTTTGGTTTTATTTATAATTAAACTCATCCTTTAACAACATTTAAGAATTAGATTTCCGATTAACTTTAAACAATTTAGAGATATATATAATATATTTATATCATATCAAATTAAATTTTAAAATAAGATACCTATATATATATAAATCAATTTATACTGAAGAAATTCAAATCAAAATATTTTTTTTTCAAAACAAAACCGTAGCAAAGCTACAGAATAGTCTCTCCACTTCGAAACTCGAAAATGAATGTCGATGATGCGGCCGCCATCATCGAAATTATTTTCCAGCGACAAAGAGAAGAGCACTGGTTTCAACATTTTAAAATTCTTTGAAAACGATTTATATTCGAAAATATTTTAAATACTATACACTTTAAAACTTTCAATCAAAGTTTGAAATCATCGGAAACTAAATTCTCAATTTCTGAATTAAATTCATTTCAAATTCCAAATCAATTTATAAACCGTATTTATAAATTTATTTAGAACAATAAATGATAATCAAATATTATCATTTCAAACAAACAATTTAACTAACTTATTAAATTCCAGAAAATTTTACTTATATTTTTACAATATAATCAAACAAATTTTTTTTTTCATTTACCAAATTTGAAAGTAATATTGTATCAGTTTGCTCTGTTCAAGTGTTTTGGAAATCCTATCGATAGCGTTGATCAGACGAATCGATCGGAAACCCAAATCAACATCAACAACTCAAACAACACAGCATATATTAAGACATTTATATATTAGTTTACAAATACATTTCTTTGCTCGACGATACAGGAATGAATTTTCAAAATAAGGATAGGGATTCAAATTTTTATTGACTCAAATCAAAGAGAATTTTGATTCGGAAATAAGTGTGAAACAGAAGATAAGATAATTCAATTACCACAATCGGGAGATGGATGAGTTTATTTAATTCACGGGCAACCATAACCGGGTCGTCCGTAACTTCAAGAATAAGATCGATGCTGAATTTCCGAGGTAAATCGAAATTCGATCTCAAGAAATAGAATTCAGGTATAGCAGGAGATAGATTTCATCGTAAACCGAGGATACAGAAATCTCCGGTAAATCAATGCTATTGTGAAGGAGTTTTCACTTCTTTTACAAATAATTCGAAGATTGGCGAGACCGCCGATTCATCGTAAAGATCATTCGAAGTGGAATTATGAGATACTCCGGAATTAAAAGAAGACGAATAGTGAGGGACACGAATGAATTTCGAAACCGAGGGAACGTTCCAAAATTCAAAGGAATCGAGTCAAAAGGAAGAGATTGAAACTCAAATGAGAGTGATTCTGTAAATACATTTACCCTATATGTTAAGTTTTGCCTAGAGCTACCAAAGCTCTGATACCAACTGTAACGGACCGCGTCAGTAGGGTAACGCCCACCGTAGCATACAGCTGTACCTGTGTTCTGCCTTTAAAGCCAGCCTCTCGACTGCACCAACCCCGCAGGGACATGTAGGAGTAAGAGTCATCCGCTCGCTACCAAACCAAATGCGAGAACCCCCTATCATGCTGCACCCTCTAAGTGCATAGGCAGACACACATGTTGGAGTTGAATTGCTCAAAATACCGCGTTGTTAATTTAAATTTGGCAAAACTAAACATATACAGTAAATAAAATATCACAGATCACAGACACAGAGTAATACGTGCAGCGGAAATAAAAGAGATAGTAGTTCATGAAGCTACTATATAAATATATAAGTTACATCAGAGTTAAACCAGATACAACGGAAGAGTAATATGATACATCAGATACAAAGCAGAATACATCATTGGAATCATCGAATACTGAAAGCAGAATAGATGGCTGGATCTTCAAGCAAAGCTCCAACTTCAAAGGTGAGTCTCGAATACTGGTACACTCAGTCTGACCTGAGCGTAAAGCAAAATACAAAACACTCGAGTCAGGATTAACATTCTTATATTAATAAATCCAACTCAAGTGAAATAGCAATCGAAATACAAGTAACTCAAAGGATGTTTGGAATAACCATCCTTTAAGGATCCGTTAAACTATCTACTATGTAGTAATATACGCTAAGTAGATAATGTCTATCAGTAATATAAAAAGATATCAAAGTAGTGTTAAGTCATGGCCCATTCCACCCTTAACACATTTTTATTCCCAAAAGCATATACAAGACCGTAGTTTCCCCAAAACCGAAAGTCACCAGAGGGAAATCCATATACTAAAGGTACAAATCAAAATCGTAGTGGTCGCGTATAAATGGAATACAAGTATGACAAGGCACATGAGGCAATACCCAAGGTAGTGATACTACCGTTCGCCTGATCCGGACTAGTGAGAACGCAACGCCGCAGCGCCCGTAACACCGTGAAACAACACCCCCAAAATCAATGGTGCACCAATCGACAACAAGTATAAGTAGTTCGAAGAAGTGTGTCCACTTGAGGTAGCTAATCCTCCATTGGCCCGGCACAGCTCCAGTTTTAGTCATTTCCAATTTGACACAAGTGTCAAGGCTATCCATTATCGTTCTCTTTCTTCAGTCAACACGATCACCATTCCAACCACTTCATTCTGGATCATCACTCCGCGTATAGTTATTAAAGTGGTTTTCGGTTTAGATAGAGAGTATATCCATAACCGAATTCCGGTCTCTTTAATAACTTCCGTAATTATTACACCGATTGGTCGTTTATTTATTACAAAGCCAAATCAATTTCAATTTCAAATAGAATTCGTAAATCAACATTTCATTTGCCTTTCTAAACCAATTTCTAATAATCTACGTTTCAAAACTTCCAAATTATCATTTCAAAATCTTATAATTCAAATTCCATTTCTATTTAAAACAATCCAAATATTGATTCAAGTTCGAATACAAGTTTCATTTTGAAAACATTTAAATTAAATCTTATTTAACATTCAAATCAATTTAAAATCATTTGTCGATTTCATTCAATATTCGTTAAGTTACTATGCCATCCAAACAATTTCCATTAAATTTCCAATTCATTAAATCCATTATTTAAATTCAACTTCATTATATCAAAACTTACAAATTAAATTAAATTAAATTCATCAAATCAAATTCTTTACATTTCAAGTCTTACATTAATTCCAAAATATCACATTTTCATTTCTTGTTAAAGAAAATTTAATTTCAATTATTTATTTACTTACTTTAAATAATTTCCAAAACTTAAGAAATCTCAATTTCAATTATTACGAAGTAAAATTCACTTATTCAAAAATTCAATTTAATTTAATCATTAAATAATTCAATCTTATTTAATTATTAAATAATTCAAACTTCATTATTACATAATTCAAAGTTTAATAATTTCAACTTAATTATAATTTTCAACTTAATTATTAAATCGTTTCCAAGTTTAATAATTTCAATCTTAATTATAATTTCAAACTTAATTCAATCATTTCTCAAATTAAACAACATTTTTTTCAATTACATTGTTAATATTTTGTTTCGGGTTATTACATATTAACATTTTCCTTTCATAAAAATCCAAATTTCAACTTCATTTCAAAACCATATTCTTTATTCAAATAAAATCTTCGTTTATTTTTAAATCAAATTATTGACCAATCGGGTTTTATTTAATTTCCTATCCTAGGTCAAAGTTCATTTTGGGTATTTATCATTTCAACCCGATTCCAATTCAATTCAAAATCAAAACATAGCAAAGGGAACTTCCAGTGTGATAACTGGGATGGTGTCAAAGTAAATAAACAAGCAATAACAACAATCAATAACAATCCAATAATCAATTCAAATAATCCCGAAATAACCGTATTAATTCGCATTGTTATTTGTACGAATTAATATAATTATTTCTAGAATCTACACTATCATTTCATGTAGATTAAAGATCATTACATTATGGTTTTCACTGGTCATTCAATTTCAATTTTTTACACTACAACAATTAATCCAATATACGTCGATGGTTCAAAGTGTAGTTAAACAAATCCTACGTGTCAATAAATTTAACAGATAAGGGGTCATATTATACAAATGTCAGTTAATCAAATTTAACATTTAACTATCCTATATCAAGTTCAATTGCATACTTTTTATCATTTTAACATTAACAATTTAACGTCCAATATAAACATCAACAATCAATCAATTATCAGCCAAACTGTATTATCATCGCATAAATAATTAACAGAAAATGGTGTCAGATGTCATAGGTGAACTGATACAGGTAATAGCATATATAACAGTGTAATTAACTAACAGCAGTATATTTCAATTGTCGTTTCAATTGAAATCAAATTTAATAAATAAAAGAACGTTAATCGTGAGTGAGTGCTCACCTTTCGAGGCTAGAGGAATTTGAAAATGAACAGAGCTACGGATCCAGTCGCGAATTTCAAAGCAAAGCTAGATTGGCCCGAGTTCAACGGATAAGCTGATAATACGAATAGACGAAAGCAAATCAAAAACCGAATTGACGAAGGTAGATGGTATAAATGAACATATATATAACTATATATACTATATACATACCATATAGAACTTATAATTTAAAATGAACACATAACTTTCAAAATCTATATATACACACCTAACAATACAGATTCAATATTTTATTTAAACTTCTATAAAAATAAAGTCCTATACATATCAAAAAGTTTTTTTTTTAGAATGACATATATATATACCACATGTACACTTTCTTATATCATTTAGAAAATCAATACTGACAATTTATTGTATATTAAACAAACAACATTTAAAATTTTATAAACTTATAACAGTATAAATACAATACATAATATAAACATAAAGTAGCGTATACATAACCACGCTACATCTGAGTTGCGAAGACAGTGATAATATAAACAATATTATACTCAACATGAAGTAACACATCTACTTGATCTATAGGAATGGATATGGGTAACATAAATAATTAAACCCACGTATATAGGCCGATACCGTCACCCTTTTTACTCACAAAATACCCAACATATATTATATCGAAATAGACAAATATAAAATCAAACGGAACAAAGAATGGAATTATAATATAATATATATAGCTCTTTATACTATATTGTTAAAACCAAATCCTGTACATATCTTATAACTGCAAGTTCAAAATTTGTAGCTAAAACCCAAATACAATCTTTACTACAACTAAACTGCTTATAACGTAAATATACTGTGCCCATATTCGTTTTTATATATATACCATAAAATTTTATATGCGTATAACTTAAAATATCATTGTTACGTATATACTTTCTTTATAACGTTTATGTATATATATACTACTCAACATAACTATCATATAAAACTAAGTTGTCTATTATATAAGTAATATATAGATTGATATATACAGGCAACGGTTTCAATAAAAAAAACTCACGGTGGAAAAAATGGGAGGCTCGACTGCATAGCAAGGTGGAGATCGAGGGGAAGGGTGCGATTGGAGGTCGGTGTCGGCTTCGTGGTGGATCTTGGTTGATCTGAACGGCAGTGGCGGAGAGTAATTAGAGTAAGAGCTTTGGGCGGTTGGAAGTGAAAGGAGGCGAGGGGAAGTTGCTGTGCAAGCAGCTGCTGGCCAGGCGGAGGGTAGTCAGTGAACGGTGATCGGCTATAGGCCGAACATGCTGCTTGATGGGAGAAGATGGGTTTTTGCGTTGGCGAGGGAAAATGGTGGATGCGGCAATGGATGAGCGAGGTGGAGCAAGGGGTGGGGAACGAGATGGGTAGCATGGCAGCGACGTGGGGTGGAAAAGGCGGAGGTTGGAGATGATGTTTGGTTCACGCGGAGGAGTGGGGTGATGGACAAAGGTGGAATATGGATGCATGCTCACTTGCAGCAAAGAAAAGCAAGAGACAATGAAGAGGTAGCTGGGCATATTTTAAATGAAGAGGTTTAAAACAATTAGAAGAAAGAAAAGGTCACAGCTTTGATAATATAAGTGGCGAAACGAAAACAAAAGGCGAAGTTATAAAAGCTAAAAATGACCGGTTCAAAATAATTAACAACAACGCACACAAATTTATATATTTTTATAATTTCAAAACGGTCATGGAAGGGCAACAACAGAACATAAAGCATTTAATTTTGATGTTTGGCGGTCACAGTTCAAAGTTTGAAACGTAAAATAAAATAAAAGGGTATGGATACGGTATCGACACAAAAATCATTTTCTCAGACTCCACTGTGTAACGGACTCAAAATACGGAAATAAATATGCCGCAGAGATGAGCACGATGAGACGGTCAAAACGGTACACAGATATCGGTGGTACGATCAAATTATAAAAATTCGAATTTTTCTACTGGCGGAAAATGCAAGAAAAACGGTGAGAAATAAGATCGACGGAGCCAAAGATGTCCGAATTTGGAAAAACAACAAACTGACCACTTGCTCAGAAGTTGGTTTAGAATTTTTCTATGTAAAAATATTTAGGTTCCGAAACAATTTATTTTCATTGCTTTTTAACCGATTAAATTGAAGTAAATTTACGCGCGAAATAAACTTTCGTATTTTCGGACGAAAATTTACCAGTTGCTATGTTTAACTAGACGCATTCCAAATATTAAATTTTTATTTCAAAATTTTATCGTTTAAAATTTCATAAAATTTCAACTAATAACGTTATTAAAACCGTTGAAATTTACGGGTCGTTACAAGGCATGAATCTCAATGCTCTCTAACAGTAAATCTCTAATCCCAAGTGTAAATCTTGCTAATATCCTTTTAATGATGAAATTTGGCTAATTAAAGTATGTTTTAGGGTTATTTTTGGCAAAGGAAGTTTAATGGAGGTTCTAACTATTTTTGGGAGTTGTGAAATGATGGGGCTGAGGTCCCATCAGCCTTCACATGCTCGAAACCCGAAATGGGTTACGGACCTCAAGGTTAATGACCCTAACTACCTACTTAAGTTGCTCAAAATCAACAAAAACTTTAAACAGTCAAAACTCTCAAAGGTAAGTCCGTTTTCTTAATATGACCACTCTACGGAAAAGGAAACCTTCATCCGGATCTAATGGAAGTGGTTTTAGACACTAACTCGTCTCATATCAAAAATTATAGTCCATACAAGATTTACATGGTCAAAATGGTCACATAGGAATTCGCCAAAAATCATGGATGTGGGAAATGTCCCTGAGTCATTTCCCAACCAAATTATTAGAACCATACGACCTCATATGGCAATAATAAATATTTTACGATTCTCTGATACATAGAATGTGGTTCGTTACACCTTAGATGAGACTTAGAGTCTCTGGCCCTTAGGAGTATTAGGTAATTTTCTATAATAAGAGATAGTATATTATATACATAAGATGATTTTATAAGACAAAATCATTAATTTAATTCTTTACTGATGGTTAAAATCCAATATTGTATATTATATATATCTTGTCCAAAGTAATTGGGTTAATGAAGAATTATTGAAAAATCGATAACATAAGACCTATGTGAATATAAGATATTTAATAGGTGAAGTAATATCTAAAAATTATATGAAACATTGAGAATAAATGTGGTGTGCACTTTAGGATAGTAATCTAGGATGTATTAAATGGCTGAAGTTTTATTTTTGCTACATGATTTGTAATGACACTGCTCATAATGAGTTTTTTATGAATAATATATTTCTTAAAAATTAAGTTTTATATTTTGCTGAACATTTGTGTGAAAATAAACTAGCAAGCTCAGTAGCTGCGAGCTGCTATTCTCACTACAGCAGCAGGCAGCCGTGGGCTATAGGCTAGGATAATGGACCGGATTTCTTGTCTAGCCTTCAAAAAAAAAACACAGCAACTAACTCAGTAAGTACATGAAAAAAAATATGTTTAAATTATTGATGGATACTATGTTTTATTCCTACCATGATCTGGCAGCAGCTTATTTAACCAACTAAGTAGCCCTTAGTTTACAAGCACCTTCGAAAATGTGTGCAAAATGTAAGCCTGTTTGCATTGTAAGAAATAGTAAGTCGGAATAATTGCTTCATTAAATTTTTACTGTTTGAAGCAGAGGGAAAGTGAAGTTTTTATCATATACAAAAATGTATATACAAAAAGAGAAAAGATTTATAATTTAAAAAATGCAAGGTAATATAGTTCCCTTCACAAAATATCTTAGTACATTGTAAGTGCAAAGTCCAAGTGGAAGAAAAATATTTTGCTTGCAGTTATGTTGAGATGTCATTGAAAAATCCTCTTCAAAGATCATATATCTTACAATTGACTGGTAAGCCAGTTTGCTCATTAACATGTCAAAATATCTATATTTAGCAGAATGATATATTAATTGGAATGGTTCTTTTATTCAAGGTACAAAGGAGGAAAAAAAGAGGGTGCTGCCTATAAGGCAACAGTAGGCTCTGCAGCTATGCAGCAGCATTTCAGAGGAAAAAATACAACGGAAAAAAAAGTAGAGGTATGTTGTGTTGATATGTATCACTTTTAACACTATATTGTGTTTAAGCATTTACTATTGTCAATTGAAATATATGTGTTATGCAAAGCATAAAATTAGCAAATAATACTTACATGCACAAACTATATATGTTATACAAAGTAGAAAAGATATAAAATTATTCAGCAGAATGCTTTGTGAACAGTGCATACTATTATTTATATACAAAGAAAGCAACATTTCATTTTTGCACGTTCGAAACTTGCGTAGCGTGATTCGAACATTTATTGACACATGATTTGTGGTTTGTTGTCCCAGTGACATGTTGTATCTAAGTACCATTTCAAAAAAAAATATTTCATTTTTGCAATGGAAGCCACTTTTAAGTCAACTTATTCTATCTATACAATTTATACGATGTGAGCATTGTATAACATGACATGCATTGAATTGCCATTAAATCTATGTTGCAAAGTACAGAATTCATATGATTATAGTATTTGAAAGATTATTTATACATGCATATTATTTTCACTTCCAAAATGATTATAAATTTACATATGCAATGTATTAATAATTGTTTGAGTTAAGCACATGTTCACAAAGGCTATTTTGATTAAATTTGACGCATAGTTACATATAAATTAAGTGAACCCACTTAAAAACTCAAAATACAGTATGTTTTATTTTAAGAGTGGTATATATTGTGAAATATATGTCATATAGTAATATTTTGATATATAAATTGTTTTCGACCATGTTTTGGTCGATGTATATCTATTGTATCATATTGTAATAGTTCAAAATGCTCTCCGTACAAAGAAGACTCTACTGAAATTTTCCAGAAAATTGGACACCAAGAAAAAATTTCAACTTTTTTTATTATTGCATGCGAAAATAGGAAGTCGCTGTATGAACTTACTTAAATTGTGGTATACGATAAAAGATGTTGGTAGAGAGAGCCACATAAAGGATTGTATAGAGTAAATTTATGGAAGATTGTAGATGCGAAGAAATTTAGAGTATGAGTTATATGACGTCTCCCTATTAGAAATTGTGAGGACGCAATTTTGTTAAGTGGAAAGTCTGTTACAACCTTGCTTTTTATGTCGCTAAATAAATTTAATTAAAATAAAAATGTTCGATTAAATTTTTGACAATTATTATTGTTGAAAATAAAATTTTCAAAGTTAATATAAATAAGAGATTTTGTTTAACTAAATATAAAATAAAATAAGCTAGTATTGAAATGAATGAAATCGTGTATTTATCAACTTATATTTCACAGAATGATGCATTAATCAACTTATATTAGTGTGAAATTGTATTTACAAATAAAATACAAGAGTAGACTGAAAGAAAAGTAAAGAAAAGGAAATTAATTAAAATCAAAAAATAAATTACTAATTCCTAAGCCCATTTAACTCCACACTTCCTTTTCTCTAGAATTTTCCCTTTTTTCTTTCTTTCTCTGTAAAAAAAATCAAGCCCGTATCCCTCATCTTCAATTCCGAGCCCTAAACCCCTAAATTAAAAACGCACGCATAAGAAGAAAAACAAAAGAAGAAGATTGTCGCACACATAGTCGCACGCGAGGGCGATTGGAGGTTAGCAATGAAGTTACGTTATGGCAGGCGATTGATAATTGAAACATCAACGTGACCTAGAGCAAAGCGCTGATGATTAGTTGCAATTGAAAGGGGGCGATGGTGCAGGCATATGTGAAACGGTAAAGATGGTCGCGTGATTAGGGTTGCTGGATTACTACAGTAATGTTTGAGGGTTGCGACCAGGTGAAGCAGTGACATAGGTTATTGGTGTGATGGGCTGTCGAGTGACGTTGGCTGTGAATTAGGAGATAGTGGTGATGGTAGCTGTGATCGTTGGCAGCGATGAGAGGGTTGTGAAAATGTTTGGGCTAAAGTGGTGAAATAGGATTCAACCTTGCAACCGTCGATAAGGTGAGTTATCTCTATAACTCACAACTATTTCTATATCTCATGTTTATATAATTATCCCAATTATTATTTGAATAGTTGGTTAAATGAATTGCTTGATATATTGGTTAGGGTGAAATTGTTTGATTTGAATGTTATTTGTTGCGATAGCGTAATATACATATCCTTGTATGGTTATGGATTGTTTGGAATTAATAGTTGTTCGGAAATTGAGTGATTGTGCTGGTTGAATGTATCAATTTGCAAATGGAACTTTGTTCATTTGCGAATTAAACTATATATGTATTTATAGCGACGATTGGCTAATATGTTTGTGGAGTAATTTTACTCCATAATTTATATATTTAGATATTAATTTATTTTCTCGTTTCAATATATATATATATATAATTTTAAAAATAAAATTTGCAAACGAAACGATCAACTTGCCTATTGAACTCGGGGAAGGAGAATAAAGTTGGTCCATTTCCAGACCTTCGTTATTGTCGATGAGTATTCTGCTTATAATGCTTTCTTGGTCCGACCAACCCTGGCCGACTTTAGTATCGCTTTGGCTCCATAATGCTTGACGATGCAGTTTCCGATGGAAAATGGTATTGGAGTAGTGAGAGGAGACCAAAACATTTTAAGGGAATGATATATTGCTGAATTGCGTAAAGCTATTCATCATTAGGAATGGCAACGAGGTGGGTTGGGGCGGGTTTCTTGTGCCCCAAGCCCGCCCCTGGTTTTTTAGACCCTGCCCCGGACCCGCCCCGGAGACCCGGTGCGGGTTCGAAATTTTTTCCCGAACCCGAAACCCATACGGGTCAAGGTAGACCCGCCCCACTACGAGACCCGATGAGGTTTTTTGGATTGATTCAAAATTGTGTAATAATGTACATATATTTATATTTTTTGTTACTAAATGATACATTAAATACAAATAACAATGTTTTTACAATGATAAGGGAAGATAATAAAAATGTGGTGTACAAAATAGTTCAAAAAAATAAGCATATGTTATCGTGTAATTATCAATGATGTAGCTATTACTATAAATTTTTTATAGCTTATTGATTGGAACATTATAATATCCATGTCATAATCACACACATAGAGACATTTGTGTGTATAAAGATTAACAAATCATCATTATAATACTAAAGCGATTTCATGAGATCTCAGTAGTGCGGGTCGGGTTGGGGCGGGTCAGCCAAGCCCCGACCCGACCCTAGACTCGGAGCTCTCAAGAACGGGTCACGGGTTTACCCGCCCGATGACCCAATGGGGCGGGTCTGGACGGGCCAAAACAGGGGTGGGTCAACCCGGTTTGGACCCTAGACCCGCCCCATTGCCATCCCTATTTATCGTGAAAAGGGGAAGGATGCGGGGAAGACTCTCCGCATTTAGGAACCGCAAGCACATAAATTAAAGAATAGCCCCTGGCTTGGGAACCATAGTCACTTCAAAAAGGCCATGGACCCTAGGAAGAAGTCAGGGGAGGTACGTGCAGCACCGGAAAAGATTATGGTGGCTATCCCTGTTGACGTGGATGACCCGACTCGGGTCTTGATTATTGGTTCTCAGCTAGGAATCAAATTGCGAAAGGAATTAATTAACTTTCTTCGAGCAAATATCACTATGCCACAAAGTGAATCAGATAATAGTGATCACGTGACATAAGGTAGACTTTCTGTTATCCCACTTTTTCACACAACACATGACAAAACCATTTGTTGTGTGAAGAGCCACAGAATCTTTCATCTGTTGTCTGAATAGTCTGTGAAATCTCTATGAAAAAGCTTGTTATTCAGAGAACATTTTATATGTCGTATGATTTAAGTTATCAAATTTTTTATTTTGGCTTCGTCCTTTCCTTCTCAATTATTTCATGGCCGCTCTTTTTATTTTGTTTTCCCCGTGTATATTTTTGCTCCCCCTTTCTTTCCATTCTATTTTTTACTCATTTCTTTCTTTCACTCTATATCGAAAATTCGACCGTTTCAGGAATTAGGATTTCAACCGCTTTGAAATTCGTTTGAATCACCTTGCTCCTTCAATCACCTTTCTTCTTCAATCACTTTTCTTTACGGGCTCGTTACTAAGTTGATTGCGTGCTTTGATTTAGGGTTTCTGATCTGAAACCACCGCTTTGAAAATTGTTGAAATGAATCGCCTTTTTCTTTAATCGATGCTCGTGTTCATCGATTAGTAGGCAATTTATGGTTGCAACTGCTTATTGTCGAGAGTTCTTCGATACGATTTCTGCCCCTTTCGATTTATACTGTTCTCGACTTCTATGTTTAAGGCCAATGATGATTTGGGTATATTTATAGGGTTTTATTCCCTATATTTTCGGTTTCGAAAATTTCATGCTTTGATTTCTTTCTTCCATGTCCACACTCGTGTATGTTGCTTGTACTTGCTGTACAATATTGTATTTCATGCTTAGTTGATGATGAAGGCAGTTTGGTTAGTTCTTGCTTTGATACTTATGTTTGCTATAGTTTGAGTTGTTTGTTGTGTTGATTTCGATTTTTCTGGATCTTGCTTGTGTGTGAGTACATTTAATCATGTTTTTGCTTATGTTGGCTGTTGTTTAGGTATATTTATAGGATCTTTCTTGGCTGTAGATTTCGCTGCTGTTTTAATTTTCTTGTTCATCTTGGTGCACTTTGATGGTCTATGTTGCTTTTGCTGTCTTGGTTCATCCATACATGTTGTTGAGTTGTCTTTTTACTCATTATGTACATATACACATGTATATACATATGTGTATATATGTATATTAGTGTGCCTGGTTATGTCAAAATGTGTGTGGTTGGTTATGTCGAAACTGTCCCTTGTTTACTGCATTTACACTAGCAATTGTATATACATATGTGTATGTATGTATGTGTATGTTTATATCTGCATATCACTGCATATTTATATATCACTACATATGTGTGTGTGTATGTGTGAACTTCTATGTATATACATACATACATATGTATATATGTGTGAATGTTCTTATATCTGCATATATATATGTTTTAATTTGTGGAACTTGCTTTTGCACTGTGATTTCTTGTTACACTTTCAGTTTGCTATTTTAATGTGTGAACTTCCATGCTTGAACCATTTTGAGGTTTAGTTGAGCTTGTTTTCAGTTCTGAACCATTTTGAATTGCATTTGAGTCAATGTGTGTGCTTGGTTTTGCTGCCTGGTTCGAGGCAGTGTTGAGATACTTTTGATACTTTTAAGCTGAACCAATTCTGAATTACTTGAGCTTGAAGCATTTTGAGTACGTACATATATACATGTATACACATATGTGTATATGTGTATATTACTTGAGCTCTGAAGCTTGCTGTTTGGTTTGCTTGTGATTGTACTTGTATGATTGACTCCCTGATGCTTACCGTTGGTTGAATCTATGAACATGTGTTGCATATATACATGTATACATTTATATACATATGTGTATATGCGTGTTGCTACATCACTTGTTGTTTTGCTTGAACTTGTTTATGTGCAAGTACTGTGATTTCTTGTTACGCTTTTAATTGCAAATTTGTTTATGTTCAGTTCTTGTATATACTTGTATGTTCTTGTATATACTTGTATGCACTTGTTTATACCTGTATACACTTTTATATACTTGTATATATACTTGTATGTTCATATGTACACTCGAGCTTGTATATACTTGCTTCAACAATTGTTGTTTTTCTTGAGCTTGTTTATGTGAACTTTGCTCTATGGTTTGTTCCGGTGCATTGTCTATGTTACACCCGAGTTGAATTGTTGAATTGTTTTATGCATATACATGTATTCTTTGAACTTGCACTTGTTGCACCTAGGCACTTGCACTTGAATTGTTTACTGCATATACATGTATATCCATGTTGCACATGAGCACTTGCAATTGTTTACTGCATATACATGTATACTTTGAACTAATGCATGTATGGTTTGTCGTTTGATTTAAAACTCAAGTTCTCATTGTTTGCCTTATCTATTTTGATGCTTGAACCAATTGTTGAATTGTTTTGCCCGAGCTCGTTTGTTCCACTTTGCTCTATGATTTGTTCCACTTTGCTCTTCTGGTTTAAAACAGGGTTCAGCCTTGTTCATGCTTTGTTAAGACAGTGCACACTGGACTTATTTGTGCACTTATTTATTGTAACGACCCGTAATTTTCGATAGTTAGAAATAGTTAATTTAATTAAATTCTGTGATTTATTATTGGAAGAAATAAAAATTTGGAAATTATTAATGAAATAATAACTAGAATAAAATGAACAAGGTTAATTTAAGTTAATTATTAACAAGTTAATGAAATTCAAATTGATTAAAATGATAAAAATGTTATACTTGGTTATAAAGTGAATATAGAAAAACAAATGTGAATATTGAATTAATTAATGAAATAGTATATAATAAATGGTAATTGAATAAAATTAGTGTTCTGTAAACAATTGAACATTTGTTTGTAAATAGTAACTTATAAGAGTGATTGGAAGTTAATGGTAACGAACCATTATATGTTACTTGTTCGTTTAACCTGTTAAATTAAATTTGAAATCAATTGCAATTAATTCCCTTAATTAGTACAGTTAATGTAGAGTATATTGATAATATGTAACCAAGAGCATTTTATCCATAGTATGATAATGGATTGAATAAAAATAATTAAAAATCAAAATAAATCGATTTTGGAATTTAAATTATAATAAGTGGATTTATTGCATGTTTCCTGGAGATTTGGCCAGGCAACTGAGTACTCGACATCTAGGAGTACTCGGCATCTTGGAGTACTCGGCATCCAGGAGCGCTCGGCATCAGGCAATGTTCGGCTAGAGGCATCGTTCGGCCAGAGACATCGTCCGGCCAAGGGCTTTGTTCGGCCTAAGGACATCGTTCGGCTAAGGGCTTCGTTCGGCCTAAAGGCACGTTCGGCTAAGGGGCTTCGTTCGGCCAGAAGACACGTTCGGCCAGATACTTCGCTCGGCCAGGAGGCACCTTCGGCTTCGATGGCTATTCGGCCTACTCTTCCCACACAGCAAGCGCCTCGTTCGGCAGAAGGAGAGTGGTTCGGCACCCAACTGTTCGGGCTGATTGGTTCGGCACACATGGACCAGCCTATCTGGACCGAGTTATTCAGCTACCAGGCCCGCCAGAGAAGTCCAACCCACCTTAGTCTATAAATAGAGGGGTAGGGGCACAGTGAAATGGACCTTTTTTGGAGAACACTGGGGAGACTCTGCCATTTTTTATACTTTCCTCTTTTTAATTCAAACTTGTATTCAAGTCATCAATATATGGATTGTATCTATATTCAACTACTTGTGAAAGAAATAAAGATCAAAACTCAAAGTGGACGTAGGCAATTATGCTGAACCACTATAAATCCGGTGTTCTTACTTTCTGCATTTAAATTAGCATATTCTTCCTTGTTTAATTTAACTTCATCACTTACATCTCTACACAATCTTTCTCAACGAGGTTAGTGACCAATTTTGGTGCTAACACTTTGGTGCTTTCACTGAGAATTGAATTCTCAGCTTGATTGGATCTCATCGTCTACTAGTGGATTTCCATATTCGCGAGATAGATCCAGTTGTTTACTAGAAAACTTCCTATTCTACTCAGATTGAAAGAAATCTAAAGGAAGCTAATAGCCGTATTCATAGAAACCAAGTCTATGTAAGATATGGGGACTGGGCATTGAAGTTTGCAATCATGTTGAATAAAGGACGACCCCCCTCTGAAGGCAATTTAGCCGATCGCCCCAGAAAAGGAGTATGCCGACCACTCCAGAAAAGGTGTATGCCCATCGCTCCAGAGAATTCCCATGCCAAGCAGAATTCCCATGCCGAGCAGCATCCAGGCCGAGCTCCCATGCCGAACAAAATTTTTTTCGGGGGGAAACCCCCCCGAACCCTAGCCGCAGCGCAGTGCCTCCGGATAGTGAAATCAAAACTCAACTTAATAAAGGAACATTCTATCCACTTCCTTGACATCCCATGATCGACCAGGGCATAGAGGATCTAGCGGCAGCTTATGAACGGCATCAAGGGAACGACCAAGCAACCGCTATTCAAACGGTACTCCCAAAGGTTGGAGAACATAGATGATATGACTCTAGCAAACGCCAAGATGACTCCAAGCACCATTCTTCACTGATCCAGCACTTCGAATTTAGTGACTCCAAGCAAACCAATGCTCTAAGCAATTTATTCCAAATACTAACAAGGGTATCATACTGATCGCGTTTAAGGAAAGTCGACCTCTAGATATATTTTGGCAGCTAGTTAGCTAAAGAGCCTCCTACCACGATGGATCGTTTCTTTTACAAAATGAATCAGAACTAAAGTGAGGCGGAGTGGAGCAGACTAAGAAAAATAACAATGAAGGCCCGTTGGCTAAGGATGTAGATCCCAGTAGACAAAACGAGATCTCAAAATTCGACTCATATGCTCTTTGATAGATTCAATCGATAGCCTCTACTTGGAAGCTCATGACTCAAATTGGTACTGGAAACCAACCTCGAGAGAGCCCATCGAAGTCCAGAGAAAATCGGAGGAATGTTGTATATTCCAAGATGCACACTGATCCTGACACTGGCGATTACAAACACCTTCAAGGTGTGATCGAAAAGCTTTTTCGGAAAAGAAAGCTTCAGTAGTACATGCAAGCCTCATAGAAGGGCGAGCCAAAAACTGCGGATGCCCATCAATAAAGAACTATAATTAATAATTGAACTGTTGGCAGTTGGCATCCCACTAGAAGGGGCTAGGGGCAGAGTTGAACAGCAAGCACATGATGCTGCTCCACTTATCAATGAGATTTATCCCAAACTTCTTTGGATTATTTTCTATTTCAATTTGAAATGTGCTTTGAATTGCAACAGACTTAAACTAAACTTCTTCCAAAATGATGCAGGTGACCAAGTACTCAAAGTTAGCTTCCAACCAATCCACGCAGACCTTAATCGGATTTGTGGAGTTTCATTAAGACGAGCATGATTCGTTCGCTCATCATCAACCATGTGCCTTTGATTCGGGGCCAAGGACTAGAGATTGAAAAGCTCATCACGGTCAGAGCCCAATAAAAGCCAACATAACCGACCATCCATCCATCAACCTCCATATTTGACTTGGAGACCTAAACGAGGCTTGGAATGAATATGGCCCGATCATCCACTCCAATCGAGTCATAGAACAAAGTTCGACAAAATACAGATACCCCTCATGAAGCTCAATGACGCCGGAGATCCGCCTAAAGTGGACGTGATTTGATCATCTACACATCAAATCCTACCCTGAACACGAAAGGTTGTTCGAAAGCCCAACTTGAAGTAGCTATGGTAGACTGCTTACTCGTTAACCATCGCTCTCGATACATGGACGCGACTGCACCATGAAACATATGCAACTTACTTTGTCTACCCAGTAATCCATCATCCTCGTTTTCTGGAAAGAGATACGAAGCAAATTGTGCGAGACTTGATTATCCAACCCCAGCATGGATGTGATCCAACCATCTGTCATATACCTCCTTCCTTGACTTGATTGGAAGAGCTATAATCACCAAGCGGACGAGAATCGACCGTCCATTTTCAAAGTTTCATCCTTGATGCTGGGGGTAGAGTCCCATTCCATCAGCGAATGTGGTTTGATCGTTCATTCGACAACATTAGCCTCGATACGGTAAATGAAATACAAATCAAACGGGTGGAAATACACCTACACTTCAGAAAAATCTCTATGTCCCTGAAGCAGACTAGAGTACTCTGATTCCCCAGAGCACGGACTAGAGTATAAATGACTTAAACCTCCAAGTCCCAAGAGTGCGGACTGGAGTACTCTAAGTCCCCAGAGCGCGGACTAGAGTATAAATGACTAAAATCTCCAAGTCCCCAGAGCGCGGACTGGAGTACTCTAAGTCCCCAGAGCGTAGACTAGAGTATAAACGACTTAAACCTCCTAGTCCCCAGAGCGCGGACTGGAGTACTCTAAGTCCCCAGAGCGTGGACTAGAGTATAAACGACTTAAACCTCCAAGTCCCCAGAGTGCGGACTGGAGTACTCTAAGTCCCCAGAGCGCGGACTAGAGTATAAATGACTTAAACCTCCAAGTCCCCAGAGCGCGGACTGGAGTACTCTAAGTCCCCAGAGCGTGGACTAGAGTATAAATGACTAAAATCTCCAAGTCCCCAGAGCGTGGACTGGAGTACTCTAAGTCCCCAGAGCGAAGACTAGAGTATAAACGACTTAAACCTCCAAGTCCCCAAAGCGCGGACTGGAGTACTCTAAGTCCCCAGAGCGTGGACTAGAGTATAAACGACTTAAACCTCCAAGTCCCCAGAGTGCGGACTGGAGTACTCTAAGTCTCCAGAGCGTGGACTAGAGTATAAACGACTTAAACCTCCAAGTCCCCAGATTGCGGACTGGAGTACTCTAAGTCCTCAGAGCGCGGACTAGAGTATAAATGACTAAAATCTCCAAGTCCCCAGAGTGCGGACTGGAGTACTCTAAGCCCCCAGAGCGCGGACTAGAGTATAAATGACTAAAATCTCCAAGTCCCCAGAGTGCGGACTGGAGTACTCTAAGTCCCTAGAGCGCGGACTAGAGTATAAACGACTTAAACCTCCAAGTCCCCAGAGTGCGGACTGGAGTACTCTAAGTCCCCAGAGCGCGGACTAGAGTATAAATGACTAAAGTCTCCAAGTCCCCAGAGTGCGGACTGGAGTACTCTAAGCCCCCAGAGCGCGGACTGGAGTATAAATGACTAAAATCTCCAAGTCCCCAGAGTGCGGACTGGAGTACTCTAAGTCCCCAGAGCGCGGACTAGAGTACAAACGACTTAAACCTCTAAGTCTCCAGAGCACGGACTGGAGTACTCTGAGTCCCCAGAGCGCGGACTAGAGTATAAATGACTTAAACCTCCACGTCCCCAGAGTGCGGACTGGAGTACTCTAACTCCCCAGAGTGCGGACTCGAATATAAGAGAATCGGATCTCCAAGTTCCCTGAATATGAACTATGACACAAATGACCTTAATTTGTCAAATCCCTGACATACGGGCTAGAAAGTATTCTAAGTGCTCGAAGCACAGAATGGAAGTTCAACGACTCCCGAAGAGTTTCCAAGTTATATGAAGATGGCCTGAGAAGTCTATGTTACTCACAACTGCTTGGATTAAAATCACAATCACAAAGAAAACTGAACAATAAGAGTCTTTTGTAAGACAGAAAAAGGAACTAAACCTTATTCAGAAATGAGTTTCTATTACAACCCCTCCAAAGTTCGGAGTCGACATTCTATTTACAAGGACTAAGGAAATAGATGAAAATAATTACATGACTTAAACTAACTCTCGTTGAACGAGGATAGTAATCACTTCTTGTGCTTCTTCAACTTCTTTCCAGACGGCTCCTCTCCAGAGCATTTACCCTTGGTACTCTTCTTTGATGGAAGGGTAGCAACTGAAGGAGTACGGGGGCCTTCCATGGGCTTGGACCCGCCAGGAAGGATGACCTTCAACGGCTTGTTCAAAGGATCGTCCAAGTCCACAACTCGGGGCTCTACTATGACCTTGACCGTCTCCTCCTTCTCTATCTCGAGCCACTCCTCCATGCTCAATTCGGATGTGTGCTCAGAGGCGCCTGTAATTTCTACTTCATAACCCCCGTCGGTAGGAGAGGAGGTCTCAGACTTTTCTTCATCAAGCGCTCCGATCACCTGAGCGTCTGGACCAGGAGCCTCCCCTGCGTGAGTGGCTTCACTTGTTTTCTCCCCCACTTCCTTGGCGACATCGCTCCTCGGAGTGGGCTCGGGGTCAGAACGGCCTTCACAAAATCATGGAAAACAAGCATTAGAATGCAATAGTCCTGCATAAAGAATAACGACTTTCGAAATCTTAAAGAGAACCTTAAAGAGAAGGATTATCTACTAGGTTCGGGCAAACTCTCAGCCATCCGGGGGGTCTCACCCTCTGGAATGGGAGACAGAATGCGGACTAAAGTACTCTAAGTCCCTGAGTGCGGACTAGAGTATAAATGACTCAAAAACCTCTACGTCCCCAGAGTGCGGACTACAGTACTCTCAGTCCCCAGAGCATGGACTAGATTATAGACGACTTCAGAAAAATCCCTAAATCCCAGAAGCGGACCGGATTACTCTAAGTTCCCAGAGTGCGAACTAGAGTATAAACGAGTTGACGAAAATCTCTGTGTCTCGAACTGTGGACTAAAGTATAAACCGTTCGACAAATCTCTAAGTCCCCGGAGCGTGGACCGAAGCATGAACACAAATTGGGCGCGAGTCAACCGGGGGGAGAATAACACTAAGTCACCAGAATGCAGAGTGGTGTATAAACATTGATAAATAGACGAGTGGATTCCGACCATTTTCTATTCCGCAAACTTCGACCTGGAATCGACAGGAGGATTATTAACCCGCTGAGGATGGAGTTCGACCATCCAACCAGTGACCTGGCAAAATCATTACTGGGGGCAGGGTACAAAACACTAAAAAGCTGAATACGACAGCTCATTGTAGCTCTAGCGTGGAGTTCTTTATAACTTGAGGCAGCGACTGCAGGGATGCCTCAATACAGAACCAATCGAAACGGCATCCAAAGCTACGAGCAACCTACTATATCATACCTCAGACCAAGGGTCAATGCCGATCTGCACCAAGCACATACGAATGTGACTCGGATGTTTTTTGAAAAACTATGACCGCCAGAGTATGGAAAATAGGGTAAACCACGAATACTTGGTCAAAAATTCTCCAGCACCCTCGTTCGATTCGTCAGGAGGAGTATGAAACTGGATGAGCATAACCCGACTGCATTTGTAGCCAACTTTACCCCGAGATCTGATTACAGAGCATGAACCAAAGTGGACGTGGATGACCATCCACTGTCCAAATTACGCCCTGAAACTTACGTGGCATCGAAGTATTCCTCTTGGAATGAAAAACCACGATAAAATCCAAGATAGGCGAGACCTAGTCTCCCATCGACTGACATGATCCCACGATTCAACGGGAAAGAGAGTAAAGCTAAAGTGGGCGTGGCTGGCCTTCCTACTTATCAATATATGCCCCAGACCTGGGGGCACGAGCGAGAAGCAAGATGAATGTGAACCGACTATTCACCAATAACCTCTATGTCTTTGGAGTTTAGGTGAAAACATAAACATAGCTACTCAACCGTCCATGCAGTACATTTAACAACCCGAGACTGGGAGAAGACGCATGGTCATCCAAAAACTGGCTACGATAGCTCAGTATTAAAACTTATATATAGTGCTTACAGCTACTCAAGGCAACGACCGAAAGGATGCCTAGAGATAGAATCGTTAAATCGATACCTTAGCTCATGGGCAATTGACTTTCACTCCAACCCAAAGGACGAGTAAAGAATCATGAATGCATTGAATAGAAAGTGCATTACTCGAATGCACAAGCAAATTCAAACTCATAGCAAGATCCAGCTATACAGTTGCATGCCACTCGAGGCTGACCCCCACTCGACATTTCCTTTAATGCGCTTTTAAGCCAGATTTTTGGCCATTTGCTGATAATCTATTAGAGCATTCAGAGCCCTTCGCTATTAGACTCAATAACTCATGACAAGACTTTAGGATTCGACTAGAGTAACCATCAACATTGCCCATCCCAACCATATTTCACATTGAATGTTATGCAAAATAGTTACATCTTTACTCAAAGAATCTGGGATGGCACCTGCTAAGCTGACGGTCGACATTACAGCCAGCCATGGCGACCCTTTCCGGGTGCTGAATATCGGATCACAGCTCAGTGCAATGATGATAAAAGAATTAGTTGAATTTTTTTGAATAAATGATGATATGTTCCCTTGGACCCATTCTGACATGCATATGTGATTTCATTAACTATCGCGAGCCATGCATTGGATATCAACCCGAAGCTACAAAAGCTAGCACAATCTCTATTGATTTCATCATGAAAGCTCCACTCTTACTTTTAGGCTCACCCCATCAACGTCTATGCCTACCAGCCGTTGCGACAGGGCATACAATGACCTGAGACGTCTGAAAGACTACTTAAATAGAATATCGAACTAAGCTAATTCGATATCACTTATTTCCCACGAAGGGCTATCCAAGGACGAAAATTAGCAGACCTCACACCCAAATTCACTACCTCAGATGACTACTCGAACAGTAGCAGAGAACCAACCATAAGATGGAAAATGTACATGGATGGAGCATCCAATGATCAATGTTATGGCATAGGAGTAATGATAATGACTCCTGAGGAACGATCAATCTGCTATGTCCTAAAACTCGATTTACCTGTAACAAACAACGATGCTTAGTATGAAGCCTTGACTGCCAGCCTCAAACTTGCTAGAGGATTTGAAGTGAAAACTTTACATTTCTTTTGTGATTCTTGATTGGTAGTATACAAATTTAAGGAAGTTGATCTTGCTAGGGGGCATTGTCTTGCTCCTTTTCTCGGCCAAGTCCAAGAGCTACTAATTGACTTCACGTATTACATCATTACACACGTACTCAGCGGACAAAATGAAAAGGTGTCATGGTTAACTCCTATCAAAGACTATCTACAATGAGGAATTCTTACTGAACGGAGGAATGGAAAACGACGGATCCTCCTCAAAGCTTCACGCCAAATCATCTAAGAATAATTCATGTGTCAAAAGGAGTTTATCCATCCCCATGCTTCGGCATATCGCCCATGATGATATCTTGAGAAAAATCTATGAAGAAGAATGCGGTAATAACATTAGGGGGAAAACCATGATAAAGAAGATACTCTGCTACAGGTATTACTGGCCAACCATCAACCCAGATGCGGTTGATAATGCTAGACAATGTGACGAGTGCAAGATGTTTGCAAAGAATCCGGGAACCCCACCGATGGAAATTATTCAAATGGCTAGTTCATAGCCGTTTTCCACTTGGGGGCACTGAAATCATCTTCTTGTCGATCCTAAAGGTGGTGCGAAATACACCATCATAGCAGTTGATTACGTCACCAAATGGGTAGATGAAGAACTCTTAACCACGACCAAGATGAAGAAAATAATCAACTTCTTTATCTGTAACATTATCTGTCCTTATGACCTTCCATGATCCATTATAACTGCAAATGGACAGGTTGAAGCTGTGAACAAAATCATAGTCTGTACTGAAGAGAGGTTTGGAAAACTCCTCAAGTGGCTGATTGCAACCCTTATTTCACAGAAAATACAAACAAGGAATCGCGATTGAATTGCAATAAAACTAGATGGAGTTGGCGACGACTTATGAGCATATAAAACGCATCCGAGAGCCAATGGCAAGAACATGTACCCGAACGTGCATGTGTACGTCCGAAAAAGTTCGACTGAAATCAACAGAAATTGAATTCTCACTAAGGGTTATTAAGAGAAGACTAGATCAGATAGCCGAAGCCTATTATCTCTGCAGAATCAGACACGGATGACCACTGATATTCTCAAGAAGGCATCTCCATTAGAATTTAGTCAAGGATTTGAAACGAGACATAGAGGATACATAGTTCAAAGCGTATTACGTGCAGTCACATAACACACTTTGGGGGGGCAAGTGTTTCCTGGAGATTTGGCCAGGCAACTCAGTACTCGACATCTAGGAGTACTCGGCATCTTGGAGTACTCGGCATCCAGGAGCGCTCGGCATCAGGCAATGTTCGGCTAGAGGCATCGTTCAGCCAGAGACATCGTCTGACCAAGGGCTTTGTTCGGCCTAAGGACATCATTCGGCTAAGTGCTTCGTTCGGCCTAAAGGCACGTTCGGCTAAGGGGTTTCGTTCGGCCAGAAGACACGTTCGGGCAGATACTTCGCTCGGCCAGGAGGCACGTTCGGCTTCGATGGCTATTCGGCCTACTCTTCCCACACAGTAAGCGCCTCGTTCGGCAGAAGGAGAGTGGTTCGGCACCCAACTGTTCGGCCTGATTGGTTCGGCACACATGGACCAGCCTATCTGGACCGAGTTATTCAGCTACCAGGCCCGCCAGAGAAGTCCAACCCACCTTAGTCTATAAATAGAGGGGCAGGGGCACAGTGAAATGGACCTTTTTTGGAGAACACTGGGGAGACTCTGCCATTTTTTATACTCTCCTCTTTTTAATTCAAACTTGTATTCAAGTCATTAATATATGGATTGTATCTGTATTCAACTACTTGTGAAAGAAATAAAGATCAAAACTCAAAGTGGACGTAGGCAATTACGCTGAACCACTATAAATCCGGTGTTCTTACTTTCTGCATTTAAATTAGCATATTCTTCCTTGTTTAATTTAACTTTATCACTTACATCTCTACACAATCTTTCTCAACGAGGTTAGTGACCAATTTTGGTGCTAACATTGCAATTAAATGTAATTAAAGAGTACGTTAATGTAAATGAAGTGGAAATTTTTAGTGTAATAAAATATAAACTAATGTAATTATATTCTTAGAGTAATAATTGGTTTAATAACAAGATTGAAAGTCAAACAAATGAAATTATTGGAAACTAAATTGATAATTTCTGAATTTACTGAAATGGGAATTAAACATTGTAAATTGTGGAATATTCAACAATAAATTGATATAGAAATTTGTTTTAAAGGGTTATAAATTACTAAGTAATCCAAGGTGATATAAATTGTAAATTATTAAATTTGAATTGAAAATTGGATTTAATTAATTTAATATTTATTTATTTAATTAATGTGAAATATGGCCATTTTGGCAACTGTCTCGGATTTCGATGAAACCAGTTTCATCGTATCCGTAGCGCTGAATTATTGTAAGATTTCAAGTTTCGTAGCGATCGGACTTGTCGTTTGATCGTACGGACTCGAAATGCCTAGAAATTAAATTAATTGAAATCAATTCGAAATAAGATGATTTTTACATAACTTCTTCATACGATGGAATTAGGACTTGAAACCTATTCCATCGAGTTTAAAAATATCCAAAACATCTATTTTGATATATGGGATGACCCATTTTCGTTCCGGAGGCAGAACGGGCTTTTTAGGTCGTTTATCGTTCCAACCCAAATCAAATCTGATCCATTCATTTCTATTTCTAATCTGCCTATAAATAGTCCATTATAAACCCTAGCTACCTCTTATTCTCATTTGTCTGTACGTGCATTTCCTTCTCAACTCCTTATTTCAATGGCAGACGAACCAAAAACCAAAAACCAAATTCCCAATTCAATTTCAAATCAAATTTCAAATCAAAAATTAGAACTCCTCAAACTATATCATATTATACATCGATTTGAAGCTCTCGAAGAGCGCAAGTCAATTCCGCTGTTCGTTTTTCGATCTGGGTTGTTGTGTGGCCGAAATAAAGGGATTTGTTCTCAGCCATTCATAGATCGTTGCCTCGTTGAACGGCAGATCTGCGTCGATGGGACGATCAGAGAATATGGGCACGTAGAGGTCGACAAGGCAAGCAGATCCATACCATTCATTTGTGCTATAGGTGTCGCGAGTTGCCAGATCTGGCGTTCAAATGCAGATGGCGGCGGAGGTGCTCGGGCTGGCCACGGTGAGCTACGTGGATGAGGGGAGGTCGCCTCGGCGAGGGCTTGGCACAGGAGTTCCCTGATCAGGACGAAGCGTCTCCGTGGCGACACGATTTTCGATTGAATGGGCGGTGGTTCGTGGTCGGGATGGGTTCACCTACTGTAGATCGTAGACGACGTGGTAAATTATTATATATTATTTTTATTTAATTTAATTCAAACCATAAATTTTCTAACCTTAATAACTTTTACATACGAGGTCCGATTTACGCGCGGTTTGTTCCGCTGGGATCATATCGAAATTTCGGACATTTTGACACTGGTTTGGACGAATTCTGAGACCGTTCAAATTTTGGATTTAAATTGGATTTTAATTCAATTTAAAATCGTAGGTGAGTGATTTGACCCACTCACAACTTTTAAAATTTCTTATGTTTGTTAAATTAAATTTGTAGTGTGATTAGAAATTTATTTATGGCTGTTTGGTAATTTAAAATTGCTATTCTAGTTATTTTGAATTAAATTGCCATTTAATTAAATTTGAATTTATATTGCCAGTTAATTACATGTTATTGATAATCTGTTAATTGTTGATATTTATTAATTGAATTGGATGATGATTGTGATGAATGTTTGATTGTCGATATTGAATGATGGATGTATTGTTTGAATTATATAATGTTATCACTCTGCAAGTTCCCTTAATTATTATTATTTTGAAATCACTATGGATTTAAATGATATATACCCGAACGATCTATAGATTAGGGAAAAATCGTTATGGGTTGAAATGATAAACTCGAGCGATTTTATGGATTTTTATATTAAATTCGGGATTGCGGTTTGAAATGATATATAACCGTAAATTTTTAAATTGCGGATTGAAATGATAAATATCTGTATCACTTGACCCCGAGGTAGAGAATTATATACGGACACCAGATTGATTAAATTAAATGATTTTAAAATCTTTAATTTTTGAATTTAGTAAAATGATATTGTGAAATAAAATTTGATTTATATAAATTGAATTATTATCGAAATTCAAGCTTTATGTTTAAACTGGAATTGGTTTAAAGGGAATTGTTGAAGAATTTAAATTGAAATTTTAAATTTGATTTTTGAAGTATAATTGAAATTTATCACAATTGAATTATTAAAATTATTTGAAATATAACTTTGAAACGTAGTGAAATTGGAGTAAATAAAAATTAATATTTCCAACATGGATTGGAATTGATATAAAATTTAATGGTCTATTGAGAATTTAAATTGAAGATTTGGAATTGGGTTTTATTGGGAAATTGAAATGGTCTGATTTTGTTGAAATGAAATAAATAGTTTTAAATTGATATAAATTCCAAATTCATGTTTTCAAATATAAACAGTTTTAAAATATTTTATTTTTAAGATTCTAAATTTTAAGATTTTCAAATTATTAAACTATTTTAACCTATATTAACTATATTAAATCAATTTAACCTATTTTAAACCATTTAATTTATTTTAAAACTAATTAAACCATTTTAACTTATATTAAACCTAATTAATCTATTTTCAAGCTATTTAATCTATTTTAATTATATTTAATCTATTTTAAATCTATTTAACAATTTTAAACCTATATTAACTATTCTAGAGTATTTTGACCATTAAAGTTTTATTTAAACTATTTATAACCATCTAAACTATTTTTCTAAATTTCAAACTAAGTAAAGGTTTTGTGTTTATATTCAAATCCTCGATTTTAAAGTGAATATGGTTAAACGACATTATAACCTAAGTTGGGATTTAAATAACATATTTGATTTAATATGATAATTTTGAAATGAGAGTTTAACCTATTTTGGAAATATGACTTTGAACGGAAATATAATTTTGAAACTATGATTTCAAAGGTGATATGATTTCAAAGATGAATATGATTTAGAAAGTAAATAAAATTTCAGAAGTGATATGGTTTGAATTGAATATGATATTTTGATATCAATTATGAAATGATTTTTGAAATGTAAAAGAACCATTCGGTGTGTAATAAGCGATTGGCTGTTAAAGAGTCCGGGATCGGATATTGTCATACTCTCTGCCAATACCGAAAACCACTTTAACAACTGTGTACGTGGTGGAGATTCCAGAAATGAAGTAGGATGGTTTGTGAACGATTTCTGTATGAGGTATGACGTGACCCTGACTCCCGTGAGTCTGCTTAGATGTGACTAAAATCAGGAGCCATGCCGGGCCAAGTGAGGTCGTTCCTCCGATCGGGCACACTTCTTCGATACTATATTCTGACTTTATGATTTGATTGGTGGCCACCCTTGATTTTGATTTGGGAGTGTGTTCCGAGGTGGGCGGTAGTAGCTGCTATGCATTACCACCAGTCCGGATTCGCAAATGGTATATCTACCCTGGCATTTCCTCGTGTGCCGTATTCACATGCCCTAGCACGCCTTCTATGAGTTTGTTTTGTACCATACCTATGGGGTGCCCTCTATGTATATCTCCAGTTTACGAAGGAGCGTACGGTACTGTATAGACCATGTGAATATATAAAATGTGTTAAGGGGGATATGGGTAACGCCTTAACGCTATTTAATACTTTTACTTTACTGTATACATATTATAATAGCGTATTGTACTACATAGTAGATAGTTTAACGGATCCTTAGGAGATGTGAATCCCGAACATCTCTTGAGTTACTACACTCATGTTAGACACTAGATAGGAGATGTCAAACCCCATAAACATATCTGACGCCGTCACACTCATATTTACCGTTGATTTAACTTACATAAGATCTTTTAGTTCTGACTCGAGTGTTTTGTCTTTCAATTCGCTTGGGTCAGCCTGAGCATTTTAGGGTTGAAGACCTTATGTCTGGAGGACGAAGACGAAGATTTGTGCTACTATTATTTACTATATTTACTCCATTGCATTCATACTGTTCCGCTGCATTGTTTATTTATCTCTGATATGTGTAACTATGATTCTGTATTGTATAAGTATAATCAAATGTTTTGTAAACACCTTCATGAAATGTTATTTGATTATTATATTTTGTCATTCCGCTATGAGATTCTGTTTGTTTTCTTTCTTTTTCTTTTTCTTATTTACCCCATAACAATCTATCCTTTTGAATGGTTTGAGTCTGACGTGTGTGTCTGCTTAAAAGGTCCAAAAAGGCAGGTCGTTACATTTATGGCCTATGAAGTTGAACTTGAACCATTTTGAACTTTGTTGCTGAATTGTGTTGCTTCCTTTAGTTTGGTTTTCTGATTTGAGTTGCATTTCCTTGTGCACCTGAGTTGAGCCTAAGGAGGTTTGGGCTTGAGCTTGTGCACATTTGCACTGTGTTGAGCCTTTGGGCTTTACCTTTGCAATAGTATGTGAGATTTAATCGATGCCCGACCTTGTGATATTCACGGTGATACACTGTGCATATCATAAGTTGTGCGTGCACATATAAATTTGTCCTTGCCTAAAACATGAAGAGAAAACAAACCCATAAACTGAGGCAATATTCATATTATATTCAATTTTATTTTTGCAATTTAGGTTTGTTTCCTTTTTCATTTTACTGCGTTGTTTATTTGACAGGTATAAGAGATGGCTGGACACAAGCTGGAGCAAGCAAATCAAGAACAACATCAAAAACAAACTCGTGTGAGTGTGAGTGAGAGTAAAAAATAATGTTATATATGAGTGTAGAGAATTTCGAGAGTAAATTCAAACCCTAAAAGTGGCCTTTGGGACCATGAAATAGAATCTCACTTGCCAACACTCCGCCGTTTGATTTTCAAAGTTGGGGTAGAGCAACGGAGCCTTCATTTGCCGGTTCTTAGCACTTGGGACTGGGAAAGTTGCATATATGAGAGTGATAGTGAAAGTTGTATTTGAAATGTAAGTAGAGTGATAGTGAAAGTTGTATTGTATTCAAATTTGATTTGAAATAAAATATTTGAATTTCATTCTGTGAACAATTATTCATATTAGACAATATTTATATGTTGTATAATAGGAATTTCTAGAAATGATAATATAACATCAGACAACATATGGTGTGTTTTTTTGTTGGGCTAATGCATATCAGACAATGGGGCATCTCCGTGGTCTGATATGCAACGAGACAGCACGGGATTTAATGATAGATAGGTATGCAATCAAACAATGGAGCATACCTGTCGTTTAATGCTTTTTTCCCATAGTGTATGGACGTGTTCACTTGGACGCATTTTGATATGTACGAGATATCGTCGAAGATAGCGTGTTACACACTTAATATCGATCCCAAGTTCACGCCAGTAAAATAGGATAGACGCAGCCTAGGTCTAGAGCATCCGCTACGTCAAAGGAAGAAGTGGATAAGCTATCAGCCAACGACTTTATCCACGATGCTACATATCCTGAGTAGGTGTCAAACCTAGTGTTGGTCCGAAAATCGAATGGGAAGTGGAAAACTTGCATAGACTACTCAAATTTGAACAAAGTCTACCCGAAGGATAACTTTCCGTTACCCAGGATCAACTGGCTTGTTGATGGAACCTTGGGGCATGAAATGCTCTCATTTATGTATGCCTACTCAGGGTACAATCAGATTATGATTCATGAAACAGATCAGGAGAACACCAGCTTCATCACAGACTTGGGACTATATTGCTATCGAGTAATGTCGTTCAGTCTAAAGAATGCCAGAGCTACTTACCAGACACTGGTAAATACAATGTTTAAGGACCAGATCGGGTAAACAATGGAAGTGTACGATGACATGTTGGTAAAGTTGTGAGTGTCTAGAAACCATTTAGATGATCTCTTGGAGATGTTTGAGATCCTTTGGAAGTACAAAATAAATTGAATTGCTCAAATGTTCATCTAGGGTTGCTTCTAGGTAATTTTTCGGTTTTATCGTGAACGCATGGGGCATTGACACCAATCTGTAACAGATTGAAGCCTTATGGAAGGTCAGAGCCCCGATGATGAAGAAGGAACTATAAAGCTTAAATGGAAAGAATGCAGCATTGAGTCGATTTATATCCAGAGTGACAGATAAGTGCATACCATTCTTTGAGTGGAATCAGGACTACCAGAATGCTTTCAAAGAATTACTGCGACATATGAAGACACCACCAGTTTTGTTTAAACCTATGGATGGGGAGGACTTATTTATTTACCTAACGGTGTTTGCCCATGCATTAAGTGCAGCGCTCATGCATGAGGAAGCTAGGGTTCAATGACCCATTCAATACATTAGCAAGCGATTCATTGGAGCTGAGTGGTACTATCCGAAGTTGGAAAAAGTAGGCATACCTCTTGCTAATAGATCCTGGAGACTACGACCATATTTCGAAGCTCACCGGATAAAGGTGCTGACAGATCAACCCTTGAAACAAGTATTGTATTGACCTAAGACCTCAGGTCGACTTCTAAAGTGGATTATCGAATTGAGCTAGTATGACGTGACTTACCATCCTCGAAGAGCGATTAACGGACAGGCTGGCCGACTTCATCGTCGAGTTCATTATTCGAGATGATGAGGAGGACACAATGGTCACAGTATCCCACTGGAAATTGTTCGTTGACGGTGCATCAAATGAATTTTTCTCAAGAGCAGGAGTTATGCTTAAAACTCCCAAAGGACGGTCAATTTGCTCTGCTCCGAAGCTGGAATTTCCTGCCACTAACAACGAGACGAATACAAGGTGTTGATAGAAGGATTGAAGATTGTAAAGGAACTAGGAATAAAAACTCTACACATCTACAATGACTTCCAGCTAGTCGCCTGCCAGGTTAGAAGGGAATATCAAGCTAAGGGTGCCAAACTTGCCCTTTACTTGTCGAAGGCTTGGGGTTTGCTTAATGAAATTGAACACTACACAATATCTCATATTCCCAGAGAAGAGAATATGAAGGCTGATTCCTTAGATAAGCTAGCCAGTTTCGGAGAAGCGCAACTGATGGGATTGGTTCCAGTAGAAGTGTTGATTGCCCCTAGCATAAATCAAATGGATGTTGATTGGGTTCTGGAGACTACAGAGGAAGTAGAGTCGTGGATGATACCAATCAAGGACTACTTACTCAAGGGAATTCTCCCTAGAGATAGGAACGAGCGAAAGAAGTTCCTTTGAAAGGCACCACGATTCATAATGCATGATGGAATGCTACACAGAAGAGGACTTTCTACCCCCTTGCTTAGGTGTGTAACCAAAGATGAAGCCAGGAAGATTCTCATGGAAATTCACGAAGGCAGCTGCGGGGATCACACTGAAGGTAGACAGTAGCAGAGAAAGTGCTGCGTTACGGATACTTCTGGCCAACCTGAACAGGGAGGCAATTGATTATACGAAGCAATGTGACAGGTGCCAAGGATTCTCGAAGATTTCGAGAGCCCCATTGACAGAGCTTATGCAAATGGTCAGTCTCTGGCCATTCGTGATTTAGGGAATCGACATTTTGGCGTGCTACCAATGGCAAATGGAGCAGCCAAATATGCTATCGATGTAGTTGATTACTTTACAAAATGGTCTAAAGCAGAACCGCTTGCCACGATCACTATTAAAAAAGCAATTAATTTTATAATGAAAAGTATTATTTGCAGGTTTGGAGTACCTCAGAAGATTATCATGGACAAAAGGAACCTATCATGGACAAAAGGGCACAGGAGCCTTTGGCTTGAACTAGGAAGGAACCTATGTGATCGATCAAAAGCTTGGAGATGGAACATTCAAGCTGGCAAATATCGATGGAATTCTAATTTCATGTGCCTAGAACAACGACCTGCTGCGGTACTACTACATTTAATCTCTTTATTTTTTATTTTTGCAAATAAGCCATCCAAGGACACCGAGGGCACTGTAAACAGGCAGGACTTGCGTTTTATTCTATTCATCAGTAAAATTAGCTTCTTCAACCAATGGAACCGTGTTCTTGTAAACAAAACTACTGGGTTGACGGTGAAAATCGATCCCTGCCTTTTGAAAATTGGCATTGCTCCAGCAACATCGAAAAGGCCCAAAACCACCGAATCGATGGGGAAAATCAATCGCTACCTTCTGAGAACCAGCATTGCTCCGACAACGTCAGGAAGGTCCAAAACCACTAGATCTACTGGAAAAATCGATCCCTGCCTTCTAAGAAACAAAATTGCTCCAGCAATGTCGAGAAGGCCCAAAACTGCCGGATCGATGGAGAAAATTGATCCCTGTCTTCTAAGAACCGGCATTGTTCCAGCAACGTCAAGAGGGCCCAAAACCGTCGGATCGACGGGAAAAATCAATTCCTGCCTTTTATGAATCCACATTGCTCTAGCAACGTCGGAAAGGCCCAAAACCACCGGATCGATGGGGAAAATCGATCCTGCCTTTTGAGAACCGATGTTGCTTCGGCAATGTCGGGAAGGCTCAAAACTACCGGGTCGGCAGTGAAAATCGACCCCTATTTCTTGAAAATCGGCATTGCCCCAATAATGTCAGGAAGGTCCAGACCACCAAGCTAATTGGAAACTCAAATTAGAACTTAACGTCGCCTAAAGATAGGCGATAAAAAAAGGAACCTACAGTTGCCCGGAGATAAGCAACGACAAGGAGTAATCTATAGAATTGAGCTACTCATGTATTAGTTTCCGATGATAGAAACTGGTAGATGACTAGGATATCAACACTAAACTTGGAAGAATTTGTTATGACGAAAGACGACGACGATGCACCTTTACAATGAATACATCCATAATGACATTGGTTGATGATGTCAACTTAGAAGAATTTGATTACATCCAAGGAATTGACGACTTTGAAAATAAATTTTTCATACCCCTACCTCTATATCCATACTACCTAAGAGTATTACAGTGCAGTACCGTTGGATAATATGGAGAATGAGGCGAAATAGGGTACATACATGAATATTCCCTTGGAATAACACCGGTATGTATTTAAATAAAGAATAAATAACTCACCTATATGCACACGGTTTCTATACAAAGCAATAAACACACGTGCCACTAGCATAGAGCAATATACAGTATATATTAATAACAAGAAGAACACAGAGTCAAACGCAGCGATAATACATAATAGAAATGTATACATAATCCAATTTTCAACCATTTACACAACCATTGAAATATCCAATCCTTATACATTTCAATAATCTACAATGACTATATAATGACACCCTAGACTCCATCTATGCCCAACATCCACAAAATTGGTCATCTAGTCCCTGAACCTGAAATGCCTCAGCTTGAACCAAGTATTATAAATAACACACGGGTCAGACTATGTCCCTAATGATAGGTGTTATTATAACATACAATAATAATAAGAAGGAAAATATAATGATGATGGCATAACGTTCTAAAAATAGCTCAAACCCTATCGATGAGAAATCATACAGAAGAGTGTCATCGCCCGTATAAAACAAATCAACAGAATCAAGAATACCATATCCAATGGGTGAATCATCCATGCAATAAATCATTATCATAGGAAACAAAATCATCAAGTAAATCGAGCTAACTCAACAATGCCCTAAAATGAATATATATAAATGTAATGGATAATCTTGGATCTGCCATAATCAAAGTTATAAAACGAGCCATCATCCAAATAGATAGATGAACATACATATCAAAGAAAGTTATAAAATTACATAAAGAGGATGTCATCACCTTATAATATTAAAATCTCAATCAAAACCATCTTAATGGTGAATTACTCATATCACCAAAATCAATATAAAGAAGAGAAGAAATCAGAAATCGAAAACAAAAATAAAGTAGATTAATCAAATAAAAACAAATAATAATAAAACACTCACTGTTGGGCGTGTTCTCACCCAGGAGATCTCAAGACCAAGAAGCACCAGTTTCGTCCAGGCTTGCCTAAGTTTTATTCGGCATCCCTACCACTGCCGAACCAGATTCACAACCATGAAAGACCGAACCAACTCGAACCAAAGTAAACACTACCGAACCAAAACCACTCCAACCACCACCGAATCAGAACTCAGCCCACTCACCACCATACCAGAACCACCGGACTAGAAATCAACCCACTCACCATCGGACCAAAAATCAACCTACTCACCACCGGACCAGAACTACCAGAACGATCCACGCTCCACTCACTACCGAACCAAGGCATTACCGAACCAGCATTGCCAGGCCAGATTACATCGGCCCAGGCCCACCAGCAGCTACATACATCAAAGACCCATACCCCCAGCCTCACTCTATAAATAGAGGGGTAGGGGTACAACAATGGCAGACAAGTTTGCGAGCTCAAGCACGGATAGAACTTTCAAACAACTTTCATATACTTGTATCAAAGCTTTGTACTTGTAATCTGAACAGTAAAGGAGAATAACATATAAAGTGGACGTAGGCACATTCTGGTCGAACCACTATAAATCTGTGTGTCTTTTACAGTTTAGTCCCTACTTTTTATATATTTGCATAAATCACCCAGATCACTAAAAACAACATAAAATCAACTAAATCATACGACTTGGAGGTGTTTTCCCATTTTTTGTGCAAACATTTTTGGTGCTTTCACTGAGAATTGAACTCAGGACTTCAGCTTCTCCCACTTAACCTTCTTCCTAACAGCATCGCTCATTGCTTGGAAGACATGCCTCCCAAGCAGAAGAAAGATGTTAACAAAGGAAAAAACATCGCAACTAGCAGTGTTCCAGATCCAGTGGTCACAGATCAAGTAAATCGTCCCATTCCAACAGCAGTACCAAATGAAGGAAGCCTTGGTGAACCAACTCATGTCACGCTTAAGGGATGCTGAAGAGTCCAACCGCAACACTGAATCATGGGGTGAGTCCCAGTCTGGAGGATCTCAGAGGCAACAAAGATCTTCCTTCTTCGAAGAAGCCAACGACAGAAGCGACCATGGTAGGAGCCGAGACCGAGCTCAGCCCGAAGTTGGACCTAAGGAAACGCTTGGAACCGAACCCAACGGGGGAGGTACCGGGCGGAGGTCAACTATAGCTGAGCCTGTCATGCTGCCTAACCACGGAAATACCAATGAAAGGGGCCGAGCTAGAGTCCAGCCCGAAGGTGGACCCGAGGAAGTGCTTAGAAAAGAACCCAGCAGGGGAAGATCAAGGCAAGGGCCAACTGTAGGTGACCCTAGCATGCTCCCAGAAGGCCAAAGACAGCCACTGGAAAATATTAGGAATGATAGACGATACCATCCCTACAGGTCATCTGGACGGAATCAATCCCACAGAGCAGAACCGAACTCATTTCTATCTGCTCCAAATTCTGATGAAAGGATGGCACGCTTGTTCAGAGAGTGCGTCCAACGGGATCAAAGAGATCGAGGGATAGGCGCTAGGGTAACCAGCCCTTTCGCCCGCAATATCGAAATTGCCATCACCCCCCGAGAATGGAAAATGCCTACAATGGAACCTTACAAGGGAACCTCTGACCCCGTTGTACACTTACAGAGATACACACAGCATATGCTCATGAGCGGAGCAACAGAAGGAGTGTTGTGCAAATGCTTTCAACTATTCTTATCAGATCTAGCTACCTCCTGGTTCTGCCATCTACCCCAAGGATCCATCAGCTCATGGGAGATGTTGAAAGAAAAGTTCATCAGCCAGTTCCGCATTCATGTGGAGCAACCCAAGGACGCTTATTCCTTATCCAGTATCAAACAGAAACCTGGAGAGAAGGTGCAGCAATATCTAACCAGATTCAATGCCGCAGCGGCCGCAGTCCAAGATGCCGATGAGAAGCTTATCTTAATGGCCCTCTGTAGTTGTGTGCATCCGGATACTAAATTTGCTAGAAGATTGACAAAAGAAAAACAGCTACTTTACCCGATTTCTTCCATGAAGCCGGGAAATATATGAGGCTTGAAGACGCTGCCACTAAGGGGCAGTCAGGGCAACAAAATAAGACAGCTCACGGCAACACGCCCGCTGTAGCAAAGGGCGTTCGAAGAAATGATTCTAGAGACAATGCTGGGGGCAAGAAGGGAGAAAAGCGTCTATATCGGCCGGGACCGAGATTTGACGCTTACACCCCTTTGAATGAAACGATCGAAAACATCTTCCTCTCCACTCAAGACGTAGTTAAATACAAACGCCCCCCGCATAAGAAGGAATCAGGTAACGCAATTAAGTCTGGAAAATTCTGCCGCTTCCACGAATCCCATGGGCATGATACCAATGAATGCCATCATCTCCGGGACTTGATTGAAGAACACATCAGAAGAAGGAGACTAGAACGCTATGTAAAATATCTCAACTCTTTCCCGAGCTTCCTCTTTTTTTTATCATTTAAAACTTAGTTTAAGTTTTAAAAACTTGTTATATTAAAACACTCGTGCGAATCACACGAAGTAAACCCGAGTTAAACCCTACTCTACTTCGAGTTGAAACTCGAGATAACCCATCGACCCAAAACTCAAACTCCAGTGCACAGAAATTCTGGTGCTTGTGCACCAATCGCTGGTGAAGCTCCGGCATTCGCGACGTCCATCAACAAGTCACCTTCGACTTCCTCAATACATCAAGCCACTCAAATAACTCAATCGATCATGGCATCAAAAATCACTCGATCGACCCACCTGGACAAAAATAAACTGGTCACCGATAATCACTCGACCTGCCCATTTCTTACCAACCAAAGCTCTGCCACCTCGACCACGGCCTCATCGAAAGCCAAACTCTGTATTCCCCCTTGACCGATTACTTCCAGCTCATCCTTCCCGACGATATCGACAAATTTCCATCGTCGACCAAAATGGGTTATTACACCCTACAACTCCTCCGACCGGCCTCCCTGGTGGCTTAAAAACCTCGTCCCCATTTTTCCTACTATCACCAGCCTCACCGCTACCTTCAGCAACAAGTACGATAACCAGTTCATCGTCGATTGCCTGAATTTCCCAAAACATACTTTCCGTTCAACCTGGAAATCCTCGACATCTACTAGCTAAAAAATCAAGAGACCTACATCTAAAATCACCATTTCGAAATACGATTCTGATTATGTAATCAGATTTTAAAGTTTACATGTTTGATTTTTTTGATAAATAATGATTTTACTGTAAAATCATTACTTCACAACATTCACTTAATACTTTTACCTGCAGTTCTTTTTAGAAATGAAATTACATAGCCACGATCATTTTTCTTTTTAAGATCTTAGCCTAATTTACACTGTATAAAGAGAAATTAAATTTTTAAACTTGATTTATAAACCTGTAACTAAGAACAGAGGGTTTATACTCATATGTACAGGCATACATATTCAAATATCTTCATATTTATTTATATACAAACATAATCTCACCATGCAAAGAATTTCCACAATGTTATTCAATGTTTTATCATAAGCATCAATTTCAACAGGTTGAAGCATAATTAAAGTGGCAATTTACTCACAGGCATTTCAAAAATAAACAGAGGAAACCAGGTTGGAATACTCACAAGTAAAAAGTTTGAACAGAGAACACACTTCTGTTTTGAAAAGCTATTAGCTTGATCTTCTTTGATCCTCTTGTTTTGCTTAGTTGAGTTGTAAATTTGAGTTGTTAATTCAGCTTCAGTTGTAAGATGAAATGCTTTCTTATTTTCTGATATGCTAACTCTTGATGAACGAAAATGGAACAAGAGGAGATATATATATAGAAAAGGTTTTACAGGATATGTATTTGCTGGTACACACATTTTTTTCTTTTTCTATGACCAGATATGAAAAGAAAGTGATGTATAAAGATTGCGAAATGACTTTTTTTGTGCTTGAATTGATAGCATTAAATGCAAGTGTCTCCTTCCATGTTTACATACTTATCCATACTTATGCATATCTTTTTTTTATATTATCAACAATTAAATTTTGCATATGTTTTGGTTCGAATGCCAAGCTGCAACAAAGGCTAAAAGTGGAGATAGCTCCTCTTGTACAGGTCTTATTGTTTGATTCCTATTTCTTTTCTTTTAAAAAAAACAGATTTTGACTTGATTTATTGTATGCATTTGATGCTATGTTTCCCAAAGTGTTTACGTGCATATATATCCTTACATATATACACATACTACATACATATGTAAAGAAACCTTTTTACTTTACCTATTTACGATCTGTTTCCTGGGGATTTGACCAGGCAACTAGTACTCGGCAATAAGTGCTCGGCATCAGAGAGTGGCCGGCATCAAGGAGTGTTCGGCGAAGCACTGGCCATCCAGTAGTGTTCGGCGAAGCAACTAACATCCATGAGTACTCGGCGTAGTACTCGGCATCCATTAGTGTCCGGCGTCCAGTAATGTTCGGCGAAATACTCAGCAGTGTTCGGCGTCAACTGGCACTCAACGTCAACCACTGCTCGGTATCAAGACTGTTCGACATCAAGACTGCTCGGCATCGAGACTGCTCGGCATCAAGGCTGCTCGGCATACAAGAGCACTCGGCATCGAGACTGGTCGGCATACAAGAGTACTCGGCGTCAAGGCTGCTCGGCATACAGGAGTACTCGGCATCCCATGGTGTTCGGCGAAGCACTTGACATCCAGGAGTGTTCGGCGAGGCACCCAACATCCAACGAGTGCTCGGCAACAAGTGTGCTCGGCATCAAGACTACTCAGCATACCAGAGTGCTCAGCAACGAGAGCGCTCGGCGTCAAGACTGCTCGGCATACGAGACTGTTCGGCATCAGGGAGAACTCGGCAGCATCTGTGGTTTGGCATACAGGAGTACTCGGCGTAGTACCCGGTGGGATTAGAAGTACTCGGCGTAAGGGCACTCGGCGTCTAGAAGAGCGTTCGGCTTCAACTGACTAACACCCTACACTTCCCAAACATCAACCACCTCGTTCGGCATAGAAGGGACCGTTCGGCGTCAGAGCGTTCGGCACATCTGTGGTTCGGCATACAGCGCTCACTATACTCGGGCTGGAGTGTTCGGCCAACAGCCCACTTGGGAAATCCAGCCCATCTTTGCCTATAAATAGAGGGGCAGGGTCATAGTGAAATAGATCCTTTTTTGGAGAGAAAACACCGGGGAGACTCTGCCATTTTCAAGACTCATCTTCTCTACTTAACAACTTCATTCAAGCATTTGATTCACGAATTGTATTTGTAATCAACTATAAAGAAGATCAATAAAGTTTAACCTCAAAGTGGACGTAGGCAATTACGCTGAACCACTATAAATTTGGTGTTTTTACTTTCTGTATTTAGATTAGCACTGTCTTCTCTGTTTAATTTGATTTCATCACTTATATCTCTTCACAATCTTCTTCTACGAGGTTAGTGACCAATTTTGGTGCTAACACTTTGGTGCTTTCACTGAGAATCGAATTCTCAGACCTCAAGGATCTGCTTTGAAGCTACTGGATTGAACAAATCCCCCAAAGAAGATCCGACTTACTGATAGGACATCCGTTGATTCTACTCAGAGTTCATACCAATAACTCTACAATGGCAAGACCACGTACCAGGTCAGCTTCTCTTAATGCGGATGCCCGAGAGACTGCTAGCGTGCAACAAGCAGGACCTAGCAATCAACCAGCGATCCCAAGTGCAGGGATTGCCGCTCAAGAACAGACTCCAGTTGTCACCAGAGTGGAGTTCAATGACTTGATGAGAGAACTTAGGGAAAGCAGGAGACAACTGGGAGAATAGATGCAAGCTAATGCCAACCTGATGGCACAACTCACTCAACAGCAGCAACAGAATGCTAGGGGCAATCCAGCTGCTTATTCCTCTTCTGACAGCTCTACTTCTTCTGATGAACCACCCAGGCGTAGACGCCGTAAGACTGAAGCTGCAAGGGCGGATGCTGCTGTTCGAACAGCTGGAGACCGCGACCAAGCCAGAACTGGAAGCTTCCGAACCGGAGTACAGATGGAGGATGGAGCTCCAGATCATCAAAATGCTAACAATGTTGAACCTCACGACGCACGATTGGCAGATCGCCAGGAAAGGAGGCATCAGCATGGACAGGCGCGTAGAACTGACTCCAACCTCCCAGCTTCCATACAGACACCCGATCTGACAGCCATGATCAGGCAACTGATGAAAGAAAATCAGGGCTTATCAAATGACGACTGGGGAGTGTCAAGAAGTCATACTCCGTTCACGGCGGCGTACCCCAAGAAGTTTAGCATGCCAACCATTCCTGCATACGAAGGAAAGACTGACCCCAGACAACATGTAATGAGGTATGAATGGATGATGGATTCAGCCAGAGCAAATGATGCCACCAAGTGTAGGTGCTTTCCGATTACTCTATCTGGGATCGCTACTATGTGGTTCACCCGACTTCCTCCGCGATCCGTATCAAGCTTCGAGGAGTTGGCAAAGAAGTTTATTGAGCAGTTCAGGATACACACTACACGCCCGAAGGACGTGATGTCTCTGTCAAGTGTAATCCAAAATCCCGGAGAGTCGCTGAAGGAGTACTTACAAAGATTCCACGTTGCGGCAACTGAAGTCAGTAATCCCAATGACCATGCAATTCTAATGGCTGTAATGAGAGGTGTAGATCCGGATTCTGAGTTTGGAGACTGGCTGGCAGGAAAACCTCTGGCTACGCTAGAGCGTTTCTACTCCAAGGCACACCAGTTCATAAGAAGAGAAGAAGCTAGGTGGGTACGACGAGATAAGGCACCAGGACCTGCCCAAGAGTCAATCAAGAGCAACATTGCTGTGAAGCAATATGGAGACAATTCGGGAAAGGTCCAAGTCAATGTCCAGAGTAAGCCTGTGCAGCCCAAAGAATCCGGAGGAAGAAGTCAAGGAAAGAGGAAAGAAGCGGGAAAGTGGAAGTCGAGAATTCCCAGCTACAGCGAGTACACTCCGCTAAACGCCCCACTTGAGAACATTTACCTATCCACCTGCAATACTTTTCAGTACAGAAAACCACGTCCAAAAGAATCAACTGAAGAACAGAAGCGGACCGGGAAATATTGTCGCTTTCATGAGACTTATGGACACAATACGGAAGAATGTAGACACTTGCACGACGCTATCGAAAAGTTGATCAGGCAGAAGAAGTTGCAGGAATTTGTGAAGGATCCACAAGAAGGAGGACAGGGGACGTCCAACCCAGGTCGTGCACCAGCTCCATGTCATCCCGAGGAGCCTGCCCGGACCGTGGGTAGACTGGTCATAAATACAATCATCGGCGGGCCTCACCCCGCAGATAAGAATTGGCAGGAGATGGAGCGATATGCAAGTTCTTTGAAGCATGCAGATTTTGAGTGTTGTTCGAACGTGGAGGACGGAGCCCCTGCTAAGCAGCAGCGCGTAATGACAGACGATATTGTGTTCAGGAACAGAGACGCTGATCAGGTAGAGGCTCCGACCATCGATCCCATGGTCATATCTGCAACGATCGGACCAGCATATGTAAAAAGAATTTTGATTGATTGTGGAAGTTCAGTCAACATCATCTTCAAGAAGGCCTACGATCAGATGAAGCTAGAGACAAAAGACTTGAAACCATCCAAAGCTCGTATCCACGGCTTTAACGGCGCTGCGACTGATGCAGTAGGATATGTCGAGTTACCAGTTGAACTGGGACAAGGCGAGCGTCGGAGGGTACGAATTCTACCCTTTGTAGTTTTGGATGTGGACTCTCCGTATAATGTTTTATTGGGTCGGCCGGCCCTGGCTGAATTTAGGGCGGCATTAGCCCCGTGGTGCTTAACTTTGAAGTTTCCGACTGACAAAGGAGTAGGCATTGTCCATGGTGACCAAGCAGCTGGTCGTTCCTGTTATGTGGCCGAGCTCCGATAGGCCCACCGGAGGGAGAAGGGAAAGGTTGCGGACAACCCCGTCCGCATCCTCAATGCGGATAATTGACAAGTAGCGCCCGAGCCCTGGCTCGGGCATAGTTCTCGAATCTACGGAGATATAGATCCGAGAGACGACGATGAGAAACCCAGGGAAGAGAAGGCGGCACCAGCTAAATTAACAATTGACATTTCAGTTAGCTGTGACGACCCTTCGCGAATACTGAAGATCGGATCACAGCTAGGCCCCGCAATGACTGAAGACCTTAGCGACTTCCTCCGGGCGAACCTTGATGTTTTCGCCTGGACGCATTCTGATATGTGTGGGATTTCTCCCGCCATCACGAGTCATATGTTGAACATAGACCCGAAATACGTCCCAGTCAAGCAAAAAAGGAGAGGAATGGATCCGGAGAGGTCCGCTGCTCTTGGAGAGGAGGTGGACAAACTCAAAGCAAATGGGTTCGTCCGCGACGCCCTCTACACGGAATGGGTCTCCAACCCCGTGCTAGTAAAGAAGGCGAATGGGAAATGGAGGACTTGCGTAGATTATTCCGACTTGAACAAAGCATGCCCTAAGGACAGTTTCCCGTTGCCTAGGATCGATCAGTTGGTCGATTCCACCGCAGGACACGAGTTACTGTCATTCATGGATGCTTACTCAGGATACAACCAAATCCCAATGCATATTCCGGACCAAGAACACACCAGCTTCGTTACAAATGTCGGGTTGTATTGCTATATAGTGATGCCCTTCGGATTGAAGAATGCTGGAGCGACTTATCAACGTTTGGTGAATCGAATGTTCAAGGACCAGCTGGGCAAAACCATGGAAGTCTATGTGGATGACATGCTCGTGAAGTCACGACGGTCAAACGACCACATCCAAGACTTAGCTGAAATGTTTAACATACTCAGGTTTTATGGAATGAAGATCAACCCGCTGAAGTGTTCTTTCGGCGTTGCATCAGGGAAGTTTTTAGGATTCATCGTCAACGCTAGGGGAATTGAAGCCAACCCAGAAAAGATCCAAGCTATTCGAGATGTACAAGCGCCCAGGACTATAAAGCAGGTACAGAGCTTGAACGGAAAAGTAGCTGCGCTGAGTCGATTTATATCCAAGGCAACTGACAAGTGCATCCCGTTCTTTGACATAATAAAGAAAGGAAAGAGAAATTTTGAATGGACGTCTAGCTGCGAGGAAGCATTCCGGAATCTAGTAAGGCATCTGGAGAGCCCACCAATGCTATCTAAACCAGTTGACCATGAGATGCTGTACGTTTACTTGGCTATATCCCCTCATGCGATAAGCGCAGCTTTGGTTCGTGAGGAGGATCGAGTCCAGAAGCCGGTATATTATGTTAGCAAGCGTTTGACGGGGGCAGAGAAGAATTACCCTAAAATCGAGAAATTGGCTTATTGCTTGGTGATTGCATCACGAAAGCTGCGCCCATACTTTCAAGCGCATTCAATCGGTGTTTATACCGATCAACCCCTGAGGCAGGTACTTCAACGACCGGAAACTTCTGGAAGATTGCTAAAATGGAACATCGAGTTGAGCCAATTCGATATCGCGTACTTACCACGGAGAGCCATCCGAGGGCAAGCATTAGCAGACTTCATCGCTGAATTTACCATACCCATCAAACCGGACGATCACGACATCATCCCCCCCATTCGATGGAAATTATACACTGACGGTGCATCAAACGACCGTTGCTCCGGCGCGAGCGTAGTTCTTATAACTCCGGAAAATCGATCAATCTGTTATGCCCTGAAGCTCGATTTCCCAGCTACAAACAACGAAGCTGAATATGAAGCACTGATCGCTGGCTTGAAGCTCATCAAAGAACTCGGGATCGAATCAGTCGAAATCTTTTGTGACTCGCAGTTGGTGGTTTACCAAGTACGAGGAGACTACCAAGCAAAAGGACGAAAGCTTGCTCCGTACCTCGTTCAGGTCCAAGAACTACTATCAAATCTTGAGCGTTATGACATTTCACATATCCCGCGAGAACAGAACAAAGAAGCCGACTTGTTGGCTAAGTTCGCAAGTACCGACGATGCTCAACAAATGGGATTGTATCCCGTTGAAGTCTTGCATGCCCCGAGCATAGACGAGATGAAAATCGATCGCGTGTTGGAAACAGAAATCGAGAAGGACTTGTGGATAACCCCATTCAAACTGTACCTGACAACCGGGGCTTTACTAGAAAAAAGAAGCGAAAGACGACAGGTCCTTCGGAAGGCTGCGCGGTACGTAATGCAGGGTGGATCCATGTACCGAAAAGGATTCTCAGTCCCATTATTACGGTGCATCGCTCATGATGAAACAAAGCGAGTCTTGAGGGAAGTTCACGAAGGGGAATGTGGCGACCATACTGGGGGGCAAACGCTAGCAAAGAAGATCCTCCGCTATGGATATTACTGGCCCACCGTAAACCAGGATGCCGCGGACTACGCAAGAAAATGCGACAAGTGTCAAAGATATGCAAAAATCCCGAGGGCTCCATCAACGGAACTCACACAAATGATCAGTCCTTGGCCATTTGCGATCTGGGAATCGACATAATCGGCTCCTTGCCTCTATCCAAAGGTGGTGCGAAATACGCAATAGTTGCAGTCGACTATTTCACGAAATGGGCTGAGGCAGAACCTTTGGCCACTATCACCTCTAAGAAGGTCATTAACTTCGTTGTACGAAACATTATATGCCGCTTTGGCCTTCCACGCACCATCATTACAGACAACGGAACGCAATTCGAAAGTAGAGAGTTCAAAGAGTTCTGTTTAAAGTACGGCATCGAGAAAAAGTTCGCCGCCGTTGCACACCCAAAAGCTAACGGACAAGTCGAGGCCGTTAACAAAATAATCAAGTCCATACTAAAGAAGCGTCTGGAGAAGGTTGGGGGCAAGTGGGTAGATGAACTCCCGACAGCATTATGGGCATATAGAACTACCCACAAGTCCGCGACCGGCCACACTCCGTTCGCCTTGGCATACGGCTCTGAAGCCGTTATACCCGTGGAACTTGAAGTTCCATCGCACCGAATGACATACTATGATCCCAAGACGAACCAAAACCTCTTGCTGGAATCACTGGACTGCATCGACGAAAAGCGTGAAGAAGCTGAGTTAAGGGCGGCAACGCACAGACATCGAGTCAAGCGTTACTACGACGGCAGAGTCCGCCCAAGAATCTTTGATGTGGGTGATCTCGTTCTGAAACGAGTCTTCCCAGTACCATCACGCATGAATCCCAGCTGGGAAGGTCCATACGCCATTGAACGGAAGCTTGGAGAAGGAACATTCAAGCTAGCGACCATTGATGGCGCGACACTCCCCCGAGCATGGAACAGTGAACATCTGCGGCACTATTACATTTAGCATTTTTTCCTTTTTCTGTTGTAGGCACTGTTATTTCCTGCATGTTTCCATTCAATAATGACTTAGTTTCCTTTTGAAAGTTGTAATCAAGCAATTTAGTTGATCTTCGTTAATAAAGGCTTGAAGCCATATTTTCTATGAAGTTTCTATATCTCTTAATTGGATGATAAACTACATTATCATTCACGACATGCAGACTCGTACGAACGATTCCAAATCTCCGAATCCCTAGAGCGCGGATCGGAGTACTCTAAGTCCCCAGAGCGCGGACTAGAGTATAAACGATTCCAAATCTCCGAATCCCCAGAGCGCGGATCGGAGTACTCTAAGTCCCCAGAGCGCGGACTAGAGTATAAACGATTCCAAATCTCCGAATCCCCAGAGCGCGGATCGGAGTACTCTAAGTCCCCAGAGCGCGGACTAGAGTATAAACGATTCCAAATCTCCGAATCCCCAGAGCGCGGATCGGAGTACTCTAAGTCCCCAGAGCGCGGACTAGAGTATAAACGATTCCAAATCTCTGAATCCCCAGAGCGCAGATCGGAGTACTCTAAGTCCCCAGAGCGCGGACTAGAGTATAAACGATTCCAAATCTCCGAATCCCCAGAGCGCGGATCGGAGTACTCTAAGTCCCCAGAGCGCGGACTAGAGTATAAACGATTCCAAATCTCCGAATCCCCAGAGCGCGGATCGGAGTACTCTAAGTCCCCAGAGCACGGACTAGAGCATAAACTATTTCAAGCCTCCAAATCCCCGGGACACAAAGTCAGCAAGAAGTCCAAGTACTCGAAAGATGTGGGACGAGAGGTACGCCACGTCCAAAAATGTTTGAACAGCGCAAGAATGGACCGGGAGATAATGCAACTCATAAGAACTTGAGTTATGGCTACAATTAGTCAGCAAACCAAATAAAGACAAGAGAATCATTCAAACAAAAAAGAAACTAAAACTTTATTCAATAAGTCCAAAATGGGGATGCATGATCACTCCTACAAAATTCAGACCTCTCTATACAAACTACAAATCATGGGAGATAAAAACAATTACAAAACTTAATCAGGAAACTTGTTGAACAAGTACATCGATTATTTCTTCGACTTCTTCTTCTTGTCTGCCTTTGGTGTTTCCGACGACTCCTCTCCCTCACGTTTTTTCTTGGACTTTTTGCTTGCTAGAGAGACGGAGTCAGGAGTAGGAGACGGAACATCTAGCGGTTTGGACCTGCCCGGGAGAATGATTTTCAAAGGTCTGTTCCGCGGGTCAGTGAGTTCAAGTACTTCAGATTCAACTTTGACTTTGACCTTTTTCTTCTCCTCGTCGGCGAGACGGTCCTTCATGCTCGTCTCTGAAGTATGTTCAGAGGCGCTAGTGATTTTAACTTCATCGCTTCCTTCGGCAGGAGACGAAGTATCAAGTTTGTCATCATCAAGCGCCCCGATCACTTGAGCGTCTGGACCGGGAGTTACCCCTGCGTGAGCAACGTCGCTTGTTTTCCCTGCTTCCTCCTTGGCGTCATCGCTCCTCGGAGTTAGCTCGGCGTCAGAACAACTTGCATGAAAATATAAGAAGTGGGCATTAGAACGAATGACCATTGCTAAAAAATGACGGGATCTCTTCGACTTTTAGAGAAAGAAGAATTTCCTACCAGGATCCGGTTGGCTATCAGTGGCGCGCGGGGTTTCACCCTCCAGGATAGGTGACAGCACATGAACGCCGAGCCCGGGATCTTCGGGATCATAACTGGCATGCTGCTCGAATGGATCAAGCGTCGACCGACCGGCCGATTGAGCAGCATAAGGAGCAGCGATGTGAGGAGTAGTAGCGTCGGCCTTTGACGGGCCAGCCTCGTCGTTCTTCTCTTTCGAAGGGGAAGAGCCTTTGCCATAAAGAGCCAATGCTGCGGATAAATCCGATGGCTCATTCCTTCTCAGGAACTCCTTCACCAATGCATCCTCGTCGATCTCTTCGGAGCCTGACTCGACTTTCTTGATCTTTATCAGAGTTTCCCATGCCTCAGCCAGGGATTCGTGGTAGCCGTCGCCCAAGAATGTTAGGTCGCGGTGCATAAGGACGCGAGCTCCGTACTCGGCGATCAGCGGGTCAAACATACTCTTGACCTCTTCCCTACCGGCCTCTGCGGCCGCCTCAAGGCGAGAATCAAGCTCCTCTACAGCCATTCTTTTGCCCTCCTCACGGGCCTCATCCTTCATTTTCTCGACCCCGGCAAGTTCGTTGTCGAGCTTTGTCTTCAGGAGTCGGGTAGCAACAATCTCATCACAATATCGCTGCGATTCTTCCTGAGCAGCTATTTTGTCTTCTTTCTCCTTGGAGAGTTGTTCTTACAGCTCTTTGACTTGAGTAGCGAGCGCGTCCCTTTCTTTTTGGACAGAGTCTTTTTCTAGGGCAAGGGCGCCGCTGCGCTGAACTGCTTCGTCAAGCTCCTTTTTGTGAGCCGCCTCTAAGCGAGCAACTGCCTCAGCAGTATCTTTCGCACCTTGTTCAGCGGCTTCTAGCTTTGACTTATACGAAGCGAGCTCTTCGTCTTAGAGTTTGATGATTTTCTTATCGCTGTCAGCCTCCAGATTCAGACGGTCAATCTCGTGTTGACGCTCGATAGATACTTCCGAGATCTTCTCCACCAAGTGCACGAATGCGTCATGTTGAACATAGACGTCATTGTTGCAGGCAATGGCACTTTGCTTCACGTGCCCAGGAATGTGATGGATGGCCGGGAGGAATTTCAAACCGTCAAAACAGATTTTCGGAAACTTGGCCTTAAGGTCGACCATCTTTTCCGCAACAGTTGGGTCCACGGCAGGAATAGGAGGAGGAGGCTTAGAGAATTCCGTTCTTTTACGTTGCTCTCGAACTTGCCTCGTACTCGATGAACTGGAATGTTGTTCTCGAGCAGCATCCGACTGATAACCCTTCTGCAAAGACTTCTCTTTATCCGGCTCAGTTGTAGGAGGAAGATCGCGGGACTGGGAAGATTGATGGTGTGCTTTCTTGCGGTGAGACGACTCGCGCGGACGATTGTCCCTATCTTCATAATCACCTCGGTCCCGGCGTCTGCCTGAACCGGAATCCCGTCCGGAGTGATGGAATATAGAAGACCCCTAAAGGCGATCAAGTCCGTGTGAGCGGCCCATATCACCTGCAAAGAAGGGAGATAACAACGAGTTAAGGAGAATTCACGAATTGAAAAGACTTGAAGTATATTATGGAATGCGCATGTGCGTGTGTGTCCTAGTGTTCCCCCCGATGGACCCGTTCGTTTATCTTTGCTAATCGGAGTGTTGTCTCCTTGAGCCGGGAGTTGAACTCCTACATTGCCTCTAGCGGGCGAAGAGAATTTGAGAGCTTCAGGATCATCGAACCCGTAATTAAGTATGTCTTCGGGAATAGAAAGGTTCGATAGACCTCTCAAGGAACTTTCCAGATGCTGCGAAGAAGCCTCTTTCTCAGGAGGGGTAGGCGTAACTTTTGAGGTGCCACCAACTTTCTCCTTTTGAACCGTGTATTTCAACTTCTTCTTTCCCTTCGAAGGGGAGGATGATGTCTCAATATCCTGAACTTCGATTGCCGGATTCCAAGCGGGACCCACGTTCTCGCCCTGAGTTTCGGGGGCATCATCCTCTTTGCGCTCGCCTTCTTCGTGCGTGTCGGGAGCGCGACGCGATGACGGTCCGGCAAGTTTTTTCCCTTTACCAGATGGAGGTTTGGGAATTGTAACACCTTCTGGAAGGCTGATCCGACGACCAGGGGCTAGCAAGCCGAACCCCGACAGCGATTCATTTGAAATGATAGTCCGGATGTCTCGATCCTCAGCAGGAAGAGCTCTAATGGCTTCAACAGCCTCAGAATATCCCCGGCCTTCCGGACGCGGGTTGACACCTGAAAAGATGAAATGAAGAGTTAGGAAAAGCATGACTCCAATTAAATACGAATAACGATTCAGCAGAAAGACTTACTGCCTTCAACCCATCTCCTAGCGAAACCAGAAGGGCAGCGCACATAGAACCATTCCTGTTTGTACAGGGCGAATTTGCTACAGGCCCCTGTCAAGATCTGGCACTTGTGGTATGGCTCGAGGAACATAAAGGAAGGGCTATCTTTCCGTCTCTTGAACATATAAATATATCGGATATCACCGGGAGTTGGAGGTCTGGAGAAGACGGCCATGAAGAGTAAGTAAGTCCCATATAGAAACGCATGACCGTTCGGGTGCAGTTGCGATGGAGCCATGTCTATGTACTGCAGAACGTCCCGGAGAAATAAGTTGAAGGGGGGCACGCTGCCCATCCAACACATGAACTTGTTGCAGGTAGTGTACCCGACTGGGGGCAGATGTGGGCGATCGTGTCTCGAAGGGACTAACACGTCGGCAAAAGGAATCCCATGAATAGAGCATATCCGCCTCAGAGCAGCTTCGTTGATCTTCGAAGCTTGAGAATCGATCGGATTGTCTAGTAGGATGGTTGCTTCCAGAGCGTCAGGCGCCAAGTTATAAGCGGGAGAAATTGACGGGTTAGAAGAATCAGCGGCTCCTTGCCTTGCTGACGGCCCAGGTTTGTCATATATGGTGGTAGAACTAGATTTTCTCGACATCCCGAATAAATAATGAACCTGGCTAAATGCTTGAGAAAGCTATACTTGAAAAACGTTGAACGTTAGAATTAGCAACACGAGTTTTCCCCCCCACGTGGTGTGTGAACTAGTGCAAGAAATTGTGTACAGACAATAAGAATGTTTTAAAAGATATAATAATTAGCTTCGAATCATCGCCTTCGAAGACCGTCATCGCTGACCGTCTCAAAAAGCCTGCCTTGAGGTGATTGCAGTTCCAGATTCAAAAGACATATGATTTCTAAAGTAACCGGCCTAAGTGTAGTTTGACATTTATACTGATCGGCATTTAAGTAATGTTCGGCATTCAAGATTATTCGTCCTAAGTATAGTGTTCGGCTGTGTTTGGCTCGGTTTAAAGAGTGTTCGGCAATTGTATTGTTCGGCATGTCAAGTGTTCGGCAATTGTATTGTTCGGCATGTCAATTGTTCGGCTTGGGTTATTGTTCGACTGTGTTTTGCTCGGTCTAAAGAGTGTTCGGCAATTGTATTGTTCGGCATGTCAAGTGTTCGGCAATTGTATTGTTTGGCATGTCAAGTGTTCGGCAATTGTATTGTTCGGCATGTCAAGTGTTCGGCAATTGTATTGTTCGGCATGTCAATTGTTCGGCTGAATTCAATGTTCGGCATGTCGACTATTCGGTCTGGGTTATCATTCGGCTAAAAGTGGCTCTCCACCACGATGTCAACTTCACCCTACACCATCTCCGTCTGCGCCGAACGTCAGGGACAGATCGCTCGGCGAAGACTACACCGTTCAGCATCCCATCTTTCTTTTCCTTCCATTCTTGTTCGGCGCAAAGGAGCTAGCCCTAACTAGACAACTCCAAGCATGCGAGCCATTTCTGCTCGACGCATATTATACGATCATGGAAAGGTCACGTTTCCCATGAAAACAACCTAAGTCTTGTGTTGAAGTAATCTAAATCATAGAAGGATTGATACCTAGTTCGGAAGTCGAAATTGAGGAAGGATCAATTAGGTCTCAAATCTGGTAGGATGGCAAGAATTGAAAGTCTCTAAGGAATGACTGAAAAGAAGGCGTAAAAGGAAAAGAGACGGTGAAGACCTGGTTATATAGAGGGAGGTAGAAGTTGAAGAGGCTATACCCGGTAGAACCGGTCAACACCGAAGGGTTCGGCATCGTAGCAGAGTGACGTTCGGCACACGAGGTACGTTCGGATTCGAGCGTATCGTTCGGCATCTAAATCTCGTTCGTCTTGCACCTCCTTCGCTAGCATTCTCGAGAAGGTACCTCCGAGGTGGATTGTACCAGATTCAAAGCGCATCACGTTCGGCCACGCAATACACTTTGGGGGGCAAGTGTTTCCTGGGGATTTGACCAGGCAACTAGTGCTCGGCAATAAGTGCTCGGCATCAGAGAGTGACCGGCATCAAGGAGTGTTCGGCGAAGCACTGGCCATCCAGGAGTGTTCGGCGAAGCAACTGACATCCATGAGTACTCGGCGTAGTACTCGGCATCCATTAGTGTCCGGCGTCCAGTAATGTTCGGCGAAATACTCAGCAGTGTTCGGCGTCAACTGGCACTCAACGTCAACCACTGCTCGGCATCAAGACTGTTCGACATCAAGACTGCTCGGCATCGAGACTGCTCGGCATCAAGGCTGCTCGGCATACAAGAGCACTCGGCATCGAGACTGGTCGGCGTACAAGAGTACTCGGCGTCAAGGCTGCTCGGCATACAGGAGTACTCGGCATCCCATGGTGTTCGGCGAAGCACTTGACATCCAAGAGTGTTCGGCGAGGCACCCAACATCCAACGAGTGCTCGGCAACAAGTGTGCTCGGCATCAAGACTTCTCAGCATACCAGAGTGCTCAGCAACGAGAGCGCTCGGCGTCAAGACTGCTCGGCATACGAGACTGTTCGGCATCAGGGAGAACTCGGCAGCATCTGTGGTTCGGCATACAGGAGTACTCGGCGTAGTACCCGATGGGATTAGAAGTACTCGGCGTAAGGGCACTCGGCGTCTAGAAGAGCGTTCGGCTTCAACTGATTAACACCCTACACTTCCCAAACATCAACCACCTCGTTCGGCATAGAAGGGACCGTTCGGCGTCAGAGCGTTCGGCACATCTGTGGTTCGGCATACAGCGCTCACTATACTCGGGCTGGAGTGTTCGGCCAACAGCCCACTTGGGAAATCCAGCCCATCTTTGCCTATAAATAGAGGGGCAGGGTCACAGTGAAATAGATCCTTTTTTGGAGAGAAAACACCGGGGAGACTCTGCCATTTTCAAGACTCATCTTCTCTACTTAACAACTTCATTCAAGCATTTGATTCACGAATTGTATTTGTAATCAACTATAAAGAAGATCAATAAAGTTTAACCTCAAAGTGGACGTAGGCAATTACGCTGAACCACTATAAATTTGGTGTTTTTACTTTCTGTATTTAGATTAGCACTGTCTTCTCTGTTTAATTTGATTTCATCACTTATATCTCTTCACAATCTTCTTCTACGAGGTTAGTGACCAATTTTGGTGCTAACACGATCATATATATACACTTATTCTTATACATATTTTCTTATACATTGCTTATGCATATTTTGTCATCATATATACATATAAATATATATATATATATATCCACATTTATACAAACTTTTATATATATGTGGTTTCATATGAGCCTACATTCATACACTCATATAAGTATGTGCTTATATCTATGTGTTTACAATCATAATATACATATTTATGAACCCATGTGTGTGTATATATATATATTTATATTTAACTTCATCAAACTTGTATATGATATATATATATTTATGGTTTTTTTTTCTTAATTTAAATAGTGGATTTTATATATACATATAATTTACTTTTTAAAAGATTTATCATATTCCAGAGATTCAATAATTCAATATTGATACGGCCTTTAAATTAACTTATATATCCAGATATTTTAGATGTCAGAAATTTATTTGTTTGATCTATTAATACTCCCAAAATTTTAAACCAGTTAATTACCCAATTAACCGAGGTTAAAAATCTGGGTCGTCACATTCCTCCCCCCTTTGAATCTTTTCGTCCTCGAAAAGGAACGAAACCAGAATTTATGAAAATGCTTAAAATCAGATAAATATTTTTTTAATCATTTTTAAAACACTTTTTAATGTCTATATAATATTACTAAAATAGTTTTTATAAAAATACTTTTATAACTCAATGTTTCGACAAGTCCATCCTTGTTCTCATAGAAATTCGTTCATACGTTGATCAGGCGTAGGACTGAAAATCTATAAGTACTTACCAGACCCATTTCAACATCTAGTGAAAATACTTGAAAAATAATTTTTTTTGAAAATATCGAAAACATTTTTGAAAATAGAGGAAATATCTTTGGTGAGAATGCTCTGGAAATCATCACCCCCATCCATGGTCACAGTTAACCCGATGGTTACGTTACCATCCCGGCAAAATCCATAGAAACTGTAGGCCTCCGCGCCCCTCGATTACACCATGGAACCCGCTACAGATCGCAGTTATACCTGGGCTTTACGTTGCTATCATAGCAAAAACCCATATAACCGTAGGCATCAGCGCCCTCGAATTTCGCTGCCAAAAGAATGAAACTTCTCCACTTGACCATAGATCGCAGTCTACCGATGTTACGTTGCCATCCCGGCAAAATCAAGTGTAGACTGTTGGCACTCATCCTCCACACGATTTTCGCTATGGTCCACACAGTAGATCGCAGCGACATCGAGTTACACTATCATCACAGCATAACCCAAATGCCCCTGTAGGCATCGGCGCCCTCGACTTTCGCTACCCAATAATCCTCAGGAACTAGTTTGTCCGGACTCCTCACAGGATCAACTTTAGAACCCTCCCCCCTTAGGGCTCAAGGCAGTACCACCCTGTGGCACTCCTGAGAAGTTCATTCAAGGGAGCGCCTTTTTCCCCAGAGCCACTTTCAAAACACTTTATACTATATATATATATAGTATTTCCAAATCATATACCAAGTATGAATCTCATATAAATCTCCTTTCTCCAAATTGATTATCCCAAAATCGATAATTCACAAACTAGGCTTTCCTAGTTCCAAATTTGATTTTTCCTCAAAAATCAAAAGCCCCTTTTTTTTAGAAATCCATAGGTTTCCAAAACCCTTTTCCAAAATCATTTTCACAAAATCCTTTATATATACGTGTGTATATATATATATAATAACCTTGGGAAATTTTTGAATCACTTCATACTTGTATAAATTCACTTTTATACTTCAAATATTTTCAAAACCCTTTTCTTCAAGCAATAGATTCAACAAGGGAAGTTTACCATATATAACAAAGATATATAACTTTGTTTATTCCAAATCAAATATTCAAATTTGATTACTCTTTTACAAAGTTATTAACCACATTACCTTTCTTCATAAAGTGAATCTTAAATCATAGAAATTTCCAATTTCCATTTTACCTCATCATATATTCCACAAAATATACTTTTCATTTCAAAGACCATTTACAGTTCTTATCCACAAATTTTCAATGTCAATTTCATTCAAACTCGTACGATGTACACATACCATTCATACGCTATATCAATCTGATCGCTCACTCGATCACACAATTTCACTTCCGAACTAGTATTGTCCACCCGACTTCCTAGTGCGGACGCAGATCTAGTTTCTTGATCAGAAACCGTCATCCTCCTTGCATAGTCACAACTATGATAGAGAATATCCAGAACCAATCAAAAATCCATATCCAGGTTCGCCGTCGAAAATCGAGCGAAAAAAAATCCCAACTCGGATTGATAATACTATCTCGAAATTCTGTGCTCGAATCTGGATCAAATCACTATGCAAATAGAATAATATACGTACATCCTACGTATTTATCTTCATTGATTATCAGTTAAATCAATTTCCTTTCTATTCATCCTCACTTTGATTTTATTCACTTATTCACATTTGACTTAATCCCCATTTGGATTATCACTTCAATTCTTATCTCAGTTGGGTATTTAATCAATAACAGTTTGGACTCCAACCGGTTTATATTTAGAAAATAGCTTGAAAATTTAAAAATAGATAAATAGTTGAAAAATAATTATTAGTTTGTAAAATAGTTATAAAATAGTTAAGTAATTGTAAAATAGTTGAAAAATAGTAAAATAATTAGAAATTAGTTGTAAAATAGTAACTATTTATAAAGTAGCTAGAAAGATAGTAATTAGTTTATAAAATAGTTGTAAAATAGCTAAATAGTTTCGAAAGTAGTTGTTAAATAAATATAAGATAGTCTTGGGATTTAAATAGAAAAGTTGTATAGTAAATAGTTAGGAAAATAGATTTAAAATAGTTTATATCAAAATGATTTATTTAAAAATAGTCCAGAGCCAAACTGTTCAATTCCCCATCAATTTAATTTAAGTTTCCACTTCCGTTTAAATTTGAATCAATTCTAATTTGAATAACTTCAATTTCCTATGAACTTGATTTATCCCCAATTCAAGTTGAATTATCCTCAATATCTTTCCAAATTCAAATCAAATTCAATTTGATTTTAAACATATTCACTTTAATTACAATTCCAAATTATTCCAAATAATTTAGACTAATTTCAAATTGAACCCACTTCAATTTCAAATCATTTCAATTTCTATATGAATTAATCCCAATTCCCATTTGAATTTGAACTCATTCAATCTTCAATTTTATTTCAAATTAATCCAATTCAAATTTTCCATTTGAATTTTATACTTATCCATCTTCAATTCTAATTAATTCAAACTAAATTCAATTTGAACTAATGAAATCTAAATCTCAACCTTAAACCATTTCGAATTATATAAATTCGAGTTAAATTTTCAAATATTGATTTAACCCCTTAAATCTAATTAACCTTTATTTTTAAATCAATAATCCAAATCTGTAAATAATTTAATTCTAAGTCCAATTCTCAAAATTCCATTTCAAAATTATCTTTACTTAACTTATTTCAAAGTTCAAACAAGAGTTCAAAACAATTTTAATTTACAAATTCAATTATTCAAATTTTCTATTCAAAGTAATTCCATATCCTTAATTTCAAATTAAAGTTTAATTTCCCTATTATCATAATAATGGATATATTACCACACTTCATTCCTCATTCATTTAAAAAAATCCAATTCGCAATTTAAAGATTATTAATAACAATAGGATGATATCATCCAATTTATTTTAAAACATCCACCCATTTTCAATTTCCAGATCTCAAACCCATTTTGAGATCACACAAACTCCCAATTCAAATTAACCATTTAACTCCCCAAGTTAAATCTCAATTTCATCTTGAAATTTCCAATTCAGGTTGCTTGTTAACTTATTTAACTTTCCCAAAGTTAAATTCAATTTAATTTCATTAACCTTACCCAATTTGAATTCCTGCTTCAAAATTTAAACTTCACATTAATAATTTTATAAGTTCAAAAACTTATCACCTTGGGTTTCACATCTCATTCCAAATTTAAAACTCAACATTTAGAGTTTATTTCAACCCATTTTTGATATTATGTATATCCCTCATATATACATATTATTTCCTTTACACTCTAAGTTATCCTTAAATTTTAAACCACTTTTGGTTTTATTTCAAACAGTTTCTGTAACGACCCGATATTTTGGACCATTCGCATCCATTATAAGTGTATAGGTAGACACTCATGCCGGAATTGAATTGCTCAAAATACCGCGTTGTTAATTTAAATTTGGCAAAACTGAACATATACAGTAAATAAATATAATCACAGATCACAGACACAGAGTAATAAGTGCAGCGGAAATAAAAGAGATAGTATTTCATGAAGCTACTATATTAACATATGGGTTACATTAGAGTTAAACCAGATACAACGGAAGAGTAATACGATACATCAGATACAAATCAGAATACATCACTGGAATCATCGAAGACTGAAAGCAGAATAGATGGCTGGATCTTTAAGCAAAGCTCCAACTTCAAAGGTGAGTCTTGAATACTGGTACACTCAGTCTGACCCGAGTGTAAAGCAAAACACAAGACAGTCAAAGTCAGGATTAACATTCTTATATTAATAAATCCAACTCAAGTGAAATAGCAATTGAAATACAAGTAACTCAAAGGATGTTTGGAATAACCATCCTTCAAGGATCCGTTAAACTATCTACTAGGTAGTAATGTACGCTAAGTAGATAATGTCTATCAGCAATATGTAAAGATATCAAAATAGCGTTAAGTCATGGCCCATTCCACCCTTAACACATTTTTATTCCCAAAAGCATATACAAGACCGTAGTTTCCCCAAAACCGGAAGTCACCAGAGGGCAATCCATATACTAAAGGTACAAATCAAAATCGTAGTGGTCGCGTATAAATGGAATACAAGTATGACAAGGCACATGAGGCAATACCCTAGGTAGTGATACTACCGTTTGCCTGATCCGGACTGGTGAGAACGCAACGCCGCAGCGCCCGCAACACCGTGAAACAACACTCCCAAAATCAAGGGTGCACCAATCGACAACAAGTAATGAGTAGTTCGAAGAAGTGTGTCCACTTGAGGTAGCTAATCCTCCATTGGCCCGACACGGCTCCTGTTTTAGTCATTTCCAATTTGACACAAGTGTCAAGGCTATCCATCATCGTTCTCTTTCTTCAGTCAACACGTACATCATTCCAACCACTTCATTCTGGATCATCACTCCGCGTATAGTTATTAAAGTGGTTTCGGTTCAGATAGAGAGTATATCCATTACCGATCCCGGTCTCTTTAATAACTTTCGTAATTATTACACCGATTGGTCGTTTGTTTATTTCAAAACCAAATCAATTTCAATTTCAATTTCAATTCGTAAATCAACATTTCATTTCTCTTTCAAAATCAATTTTCAAAATTTACGTTTCAAAACTTCCAAATTCATAATTTCAAATCTTATAATTCAATTTCAATCTTTATTTAAAACAATTCCAATATCAATTTAAATTCGTATATAAGTTTCATTCCGAAATCATTTAAATTAATTTAATTTACCATTTAAATCAATTTAAATTCATTGGTTGATTTCATTCGATATCCGTTAAATTAAATTTATCATTCAAACCAAATTCTATTTGATTTCCAATTCATTAAATCAATTAATTAAGTTCAACTTCATTAAATCAAAACTTCAATTTTGAATTAAATTAAATTCATCAAATCGAATTCTTTAACTTTCAAGTCTTACATTAATTTCAATAAATTGCATTTTATTTCTTGTTAAAGAAATTCAATTTCACTTACTTAAATAATTTTCCAAAACTTAATTAATAAAGAAAACTCCATTTCAATTATTTTCGAAGTAAATTCACTTATTCAAAAGTTCAATTTCTCTTATTAAAGAGTTCAATTCAATTTAATCATTAAATAATTCAATCTTATTTAATTATTAAATAATTCAAAACTTAATTATTAAATAATTTCAAAGTTTAATAATTTCAAACTTAATTATAATTTCCAACTTAACTATTAAATCATTTCAAAGTTTAATAATTTCAAACTTAATTCAATTTCAAACTTAATTATTTAATCATTTCAAAATTAATTCAATCATTTCTCAAATTAAACATCGTTCTTTCATCAATTTCATTTTCAATATTTTGTTTCAGATTTTTTTTTTATATATTAATATTTTCCTTTCATTAATAATTCAAATTTCCACTTCATTTCAAAACCATATTGTTTATTCAAATAAAATCTTCATTTTATTTTTAAATCAAATTATTTGACCAATCGGGTTTTATTTAATTCTCTATATCCAAGGTCAAAGTTCAATTTGGGTATTTATCATCTCAACCCGATTTCAATTCAATTCAAAATCAAAACATAGCAAAGGGAACTTGCAGTGTGATAACTGGGATGGTATCAAAGTAAATAAACAAGCAATAACAACAATCAATAACAACAATCCAATAATCAATTCAAATAATCCCGAAATAATCGTATTAATTCACATTGTTGTTTGTGCGAATTAATATAATTATTTCTAGAATCTACACTATCATTTCATGTAGATTAAAGATTATTACATTACGGTTCTTCACTTGTCATCTATTTACAATTTCATACATCATCAATTTAACAACATACATTCAGTGGTTCAAGATGTAATTAAACAAATCCTACGTGTCAATAAATTTAGACAGTTAAATGGGTCATATTATACAAATGTCATTTAATTAAATTTAACATTTAACTATCCTATATCAATTTCAATTGCATATTATTTATCAAATTAACCTTAACAATTTAACGTCCAATATAAACATCAACAATCAATCAATTATCAGTTAAACTGTATTATCATCGCATAAATAATTAACAGATAATGGTGTCAGATGTCACAGGTGAACTGATACAGGTAATAATATATATAACAGTGTAATTAACTAACAGCAGCCTATTTCAATTATCATTTCGATTGAAATCAAATCTAATAAATAAAAGAACGTTAATCGTGAGTGAGTGCTCACCTTTCGAGGCTAGAGAATAGGCAATGAAATCAAGTTACGAAATCCAGGCACGAATTCCAAAACAAAGCTAGACGGACATGATTCGACGGTCGATGCTGATAATGGAAATAAATGAATTCAAATCAGGATTTGATAGGGGAAGATAAACGATGAGAATGAACTTATATGTATAACTATATATACTATTTATATAAAATTAAAATCGTTGTTTTAAATTAAACATCAATATAAAATCAACATGTATACAATATATATATATTTTTAACATTAATATTTATATAGGCTTAAATCACAAGATATCCTTACATATATATAAAGTATTATATAAATCCAATGTAAAACTTCCACGCATATAAACATATAACATACATATACTATATATCATATTTATTCATTTCGAAAGTAACAACTTATCTCATATACACTTTTAAACCAAACTATCATTTATGAACTAACTGTATACAATATATTTATAACCCTACAAACAGACAATCCAAATATATTATATTTATAATTCAAATCAAAACCTATACTTTCTCAACTGCAACTATTCAAAAGAGCTATATACATATGTATAAAGCAACAGCCGATTGTATATATAAAAGTAAACTGACTGAAAGCAACAGTTCCATATATATTTATAAATCAACATGCCTTTTAACAACTAGTTACAACAACATATATATATACACACTTTTCGTACGGCCTCTGTTATATAAAAAAAGCTATTACAAAGTATGTTTATAAATTTGTTTTTTGACAGACTAAAGTTGAGATAACGAGATGTAGATATAATAGGTATATAACTAACATACTTGTAACTAATACTCCACATGCCCAGTTCAATTACCATGCCTATGCTAACCTATACTGCATATAACTCCCATATTAATATATATATTAGTAAACCGGAAAGAAGAATTTTACAGGCTTTACAAACTTATACAAATAACTACAGTTATATAAATTTAAATCTAAACAAACTGTCATAGTACTTATATAACTATCGTTAAAAGATTTTATAAAACTAATATCTAGAAACTAACATATATACCTTTAGATATTGTAACTTTTATATACAAAAAAAAAACAATCAGATCCTATATAAACTAACATAAAATTTTATATACTTCAAAACATATATGAGTTGTCATGCTAACCCATATACAAAAACCAGAAAATATGTATATACTTATACGAATAACTAGAGATTTACCTAACTCATATATATAACCAGTATATATATACAGCTAAATGTATGTAGGCAGGCTCGAAAAAAATAGGTAGCCTCGGATGTTAGGCGATGCTCGGCAGCTGGAAACGCTCGGAGGTGAGCTGGCATCGGAGAAGTGAGGCTAGGGCGGTGGCTGGAGATGATGGGAATGGAGGTATTCGGCATGAGGACGGTAGGAAAGCAAGAAAAGGGCGTGCGTGTTTTAATGGGAGGGAAGAAGGAATTTGCAGAGGAGAAGGAAAAAGAAAAGAGACGGGAGGAGAGAAAAGGGATAGGGAAAGAATGTTTGAACGAAAAAGAAAAAGGTAAAAGTAGAAGATGAGTTCTCTGTGCAACAGAACGCAATAAACACTATCATCTCATACCAGAGGAAATGAACCGACCAAAAATATGAACCGATACAACTTTATTGAAAAGGTAAAAGGTCACAGAACACTAAGAGTTTAATACACACACGACTTTTGTATTTACTATAATTTTCATACACACACACGACTCATAAGCTGAAGAAAAAAATGGAAACATAAATGCTCAAGAGGAAGTGTTGAAAAAGGAAGGTAGAACTGTGAGTAACGTTGCAAGTAAGAACATCTACAGGCTTGTTTGGGGAAAATGATATGTAATTTGTAGTGTATAGTTATTGATATATCAGCATATATAATTGTGAAGTTGATATATGCTAGCAGGCCAGAAACGTGTGTACAGGACGAAGCGGAATACAGGGAACCATTGATTAAAAACCACTGATTTAAAAGCAGTTCTTTTATTTTTATTTCAAAAAAAAACACACGCACACCTCTATGTTGATGAGCAGGTGAAATGTATATACACTTACATATGATACGGAGGTGGTGGTCGTGTGTGTAGCTTAGTGTGGGTTGAGGTGCATGGGTTTGGGCACTGTGAGTTTGAAGGGACCTGGGTGCGTGGGTATTTACAATTGAGTGTGTGCTATATATTTTAGCCGTTGACAAATGAATGGGCACGGCCCGATCTAGGGATTCGAAACTTGTCGGATACGATAATTGTTTTGTTGATTTCACTATATACCGGATGTCGAATTTAACAACTTGATATGCCGTAGAGATCAGCACGATGAGGCGATCAAAACGGTATACAGATGTCAGTGGTATGATTGAATTATAAAATTTTGAATTTTCTAATAGCGGAAAATGCGAGAAAAACACTGAAAAATAATATCGACGGAGCCAAAGATGTCGGAATTTGGAAAAACGACAAACTGACATTTTGCTCAGAAGATGGTTTAGAATTTTTATATATAAAAATATTTAAGTTTCGGAAATATTTTATTTTCATTGCTTTTTAACTGATTAAATTGAAGTGAATTTACGTGCGAAATAAATTTTCATATTTTCGAACGAAAATTTACCAGTTGTTATGTTTAACTAGACGCATTCCAAATATCAAATTTATTTCAAAATTTTATCATTTTAAAAACTCACAAAATTTCAACTAATTACGTTATTAAAACAGTTGAAATTTTACGGGTCGTTACACTCTCCCCCACTCAAAACTTTTCGTCCCCGAAAAGGAACGAGGTAGGAGAATAGAAACAACCAGAAAGAAAAACAGATTTGAAATACAAAATAACAATTAATTTAAACCATATAAATTCAAATTTAAATTAATTGATATTCAATAATTGATTTAATCCATTTGATTTCACTAAAATCAATCTCAACTATTTCTAAATTCATTATCTTATTATCCCATTTTCTTCAATTTACAATTTCTAAAACCATAAATTTGAATAGTCTTTTATTATAATCATATTTTCTTCAACAATTTTAAATTCTTCTTTATTCCAAATTATTGTTAAATTATTCTACTTAATATATCTTATCACATATATTTAACCCATATAAATTAATTTAAACCATATTAGTTTCGATTTAAATTAATTTATATTCATTAATTTCTTTTAAATTCAATGTATTTTCATATGTTGATCAAATTTCAATTTGTTAATTCTTTCAAAACAAATTTATAAATTCTTTCAAAACAAATTTATTTCATTATTAACTGAGTTTACTAATTATCCTATCTAACTCTATTAACATCGTTATAATCAGAATTTAGTGTATAACATTTATTATAAACACTCAAATTTTATTTATAAAATTATTTTATATTGTATATTATCCAATTACATTTTAACTTATGAATAATTTAGGTAAGTTATATTGAAATGCAATTTAGTACTATACAAATAAAATTTTCAAATTCAATTATCTCAAGTTTAAATACTTATTCAAAATTTAGTTTTATTTATAATTGAAAACATCTTTTAACATGATTTTGAAGAATTAAATTTTCGTTTTATTTCAAACCCTTTAGAATAATTATGTATATACTATATATATTAAATCAAATTTAATTTAAAATAATATACCCATATATATATAAATCAAGTCATACTTAAGAAATTCAAATTAAATATTTTTTCCCAACAAAACCGTAGCAAAGCTACAGAATGGTTTCTCCACTTCGAAACTCGAAAATGAATGTCGATGATGCGGCCGCCATCACCGAAATTATTTTCCAGCGACAAAGAGAAGAGCACTGATTTCAACATTTTAAAAATTCTTTGAAAACGATTTCTATTTGAAAATACGTTCAATAATATATACTTTAAAATTTTAAAACCAAAGTTCGAAATCACCGGAAACTAAATTCTCAAATTTCTGAATTAAATTCATTTCAAATTCCAAATCAATTTATAAACCATATTTATAAATTTATTTAGAACAATAAATGATAATCAAATATTATCATTTCAAACAAACAATTTAATTAACCTATTAAATTCCAGAAAATTTTACTTATATTTTCACAATATAATCAAACAAATTTATTTCATTTACCAAATTTGAAAATAATATTGTGTCAGTTTGCTCTGTTCAAGTGTTTTGGAAATCCTATCGATTGCGTTGATCAGACGTATCGATCGGAAACCCAAATCAACATCAACAACTCAAACAACACAATATATATATAAACATTTTCAAATATAAATTTACAAATACACAACTTTGCTTGACGATATAGGAATGAATTTTCAAAATAAGGATAGGGTTTCAAATTTGATGGACTCAAGTTAAAGAGAATTCTGATTTGAATACAAGTTCGAAAGAAAAGATAAGATGATTCAATTAACAGAATCGGGTTGGATAAGCTTATTTAATTCACGGGCAATCTTAACCGGATCGTCCGTAACTTCAAGAATAAGATCGATGCTGAATTCCGAGGTAAATCAACACTCGATCTCTAGAGATGGGATTCAGGTATAGCAGGGAATAGATAGCATCGTAAACCGAGGATACAGAATTTTCCGGTAAATCAATGCCTATTATAAAGGAGTTTTGCTCCTTTACGAATCATTCGAATATTGGCGAGACCGCCGATCTATTATAGATATCATTCAAAATGGAGTTATGGGGTGCTCCAGAATTGAAAGAAGACGAATAGTGAGGGACATGAATGGATTTCCGAACCGAGGGAAACGTTCCAAAATTCGAAGGAATTGAGTCAAAGGAAGAGATTGAAACTCGAATGAGAGTGATTCTGTAAATAGATTTACCCTATATGCTAAGTTTTGCCTAGAGCTACCAAAGCTCTGATACCAACTGTAACGACCCGATATTTTGGACCATTCGCATCCATTATAAGTGTATAGGTAGACACTCATGCCGGAATTGAATTGCTCAAAATACCGCATTGTTAATTTAAATTTGGCAAAACTGAACATATACAGTAAATAAATATAATCATAGATCACAGACACAGAGTAATAAGTGCAGCGAAAATAAAAGAGATAGTAGTTCATGAAGCTACTATATTAACATATGGGTTACATCAGAGTTAAACCAGATACAACGGAAGAGTAATACGATACATCAGATACAAATCAGAATACATCACTGGAATCATCGAAGACTGAAAGCAGAATAGATGGCTGGATCTTCAAGCAAAGCTCCAACTTCAAAGGTGAGTCTTGAATACTGGTACACTCAGTCTGACCCGAGCGTAAAGCAAAACACAAGACACTCGAGTCAGGATTAACATTCTTATATTAATAAATCCAACTCAAGTGAAATAGCAATTGAAATACAAGTAACTCAAAGGATGTTTGGAATAATCATCCTTCAAGGATCCGTTAAACTATCTACTAGGTAGTAATGTACGCTAAGTAGATAATGTCTATCAGTAATATGTAAAGATATCAAAATAGCGTTAAGTCATGGCCCATTCCACCCTTAACACATTTTTATTCCCAAAAGCATATACAAGACCGTAGTTTCCCCAAAACCGGAAGTCACCAGAGGGCAATCCATATACTAAAGGTACAAATCAAAATCGTAGTGGTCGCGTATAAATGGAATACAAGTATGACAAGGCACATGAGGCAATACCCTAGGTAGTGATACTACCGTTTGCCTGATCCGGACTGGTGAGAACGCAACGCCGCAGCGCCCGCAACACCGTGAAACAACACTCCCAAAATCAAGGGTGCACCAATCGACAACAAGTAATGAGTAGTTCGAAGAAGTGTGTCCACTTGAGGTAGCTAATCCTCCATTGGCCCGGCACGGCTCCTGTTTTAGTCATTTCCAATTTGACACAAGTGTCAAGGCTATCCATCATCGTTCTCTTTCTTCAGTCAACACGTACATCATTCCAACCACTTCATTCTGGATCATCACTCCGCGTATAGTTATTAAAGTGGTTTCGGTTCAGATAGAGAGTATATCCATTACCGATCCCGGTCTCTTTAATAACTTTCGTAATTATTACACCGATTGGTCGTTTGTTTATTTCAAAACCAAATCAATTTCAATTTCAATTTCAATTCGTAAATCAACATTTCATTTCTCTTTCAAAATCAATTTTCAAAATTTACGTTTCAAAACTTCCAAATTCATAATTTCAAATCTTATAATTCAATTTCAATCTTTATTTAAAACAATTCCAATATCAATTTAAATTCGTATATAAGTTTCATTCCGAAATCATTTAAATTAATTTAATTTACCATTTAAATCAATTTAAATTCATTGGTTGATTTCATTCGATATCCGTTAAATTAAATTTATCATTCAAACCAAATTCTATTTGATTTCCAATTCATTAAATCAATTAATTAAGTTCAACTTCATTAAATCAAAACTTCAATTTTGAATTAAATTAAATTCATCAAATCGAATTCTTTAACTTTCAAGTCTTACATTAATTTCAATAAATTGCATTTTATTTCTTGTTAAAGAAATTCAATTTCACTTACTTACTTACTTAAATAATTTTCCAAAACTTAATTAATAAAGAAAACTCAATTTCAATTATTTTCGAAGTAAATTCACTTATTCAAAAGTTCAATTTCTCTTATTAAAGAGTTCAATTCAATTTAATCATTAAATAATTCAATCTTATTTAATTATTAAATAATTCAAAACTTAATTATTAAATAATTTCAAACTTAATTATAATTTCCAACTTAACTATTAAATCATTTCAAAGTTTAATAATTTCAAACTTAGTTCAATTTCAAACTTAATTATTTAATCATTTCAAACTTAATTCAATCATTTCTCAAATTAAACATCGTTCTTTCATCAATTTCATTTTCAATATTTTGTTTCAGATTTTTTTTTTATATATTAATATTTTCCTTTCATTAATAATTTAAATTTCCACTTCATTTCAAAACCATATTGTTTATTCAAATAAAATCTTCATTTTATTTTTAAATCAAATTATTTGACCAATCGGGTTTTATTTAATTCTCTATATCCAAGGTCAAAGTTCAATTTGGGTATTTATCATTTCAACCCGATTCCAATTCAATTCAAAATCAAAACATAGCAAAGGGAACTTGCAGTGTGATAACTGGGATGGTGTCAAAGTAAATAAACAAGCAATAACAACAATCAATAACAACAATCCAATAATCAATTCAAATAATCCCGAAATAATCGTATTAATTCACATTGTTGTTTGTGCGAATTAATATAATTATTTCTAGAATCTATACTATCATTTCATGTAGATTAAAGATTATTACATTACGGTTCTTCACTTGTCATCTATTTACAATTTCATACATCATCAATTTAACAACATACATTCAGTGGTTCAAGATGTAATTAAACAAATCCTACGTGTCAATAAATTTTGACAGTTAAATGGGTCATATTATACAAATGTCATTTAATTAAATTTAACATTTAACTATCCTATATCAATTTCAATTGCATATTATTTATCAAATTAACCTTAACAATTTAACGTCCAATATAAACATCAACAATCAATCAATTATCAGTTAAACTGTATTATCATCGCATAAATAATTAACAGATAATGGTGTCAGATGTCACAGGTGAACTGATACAGGTAATAATATATATAACAGTGTAATTAACTAACAGCAGCCTATTTCAATTATCATTTCGATTGAAATCAAATCTAATAAATAAAAGAACGTTAATCGTGAGTGAGTGCTCACCTTTCGAGGCTAGAGAATAGGCAATGAAATCAAGTTACGAAATCCAGGCACGAATTCCAAAACAAAGCTAGACGGACATGATTCGACGGTCGATGCTGATAATGGAAATAAATGAATTCAAATCAGGATTTGATCGGGGAAGATAAACGATGAGAATGAACTTATATGTATAACTATATATACTATTTATATAAAATTAAAATCGTTGTTTTAAATTAAACATCAATATAAAATCAACATGTATACGATATATATATATATATTTAACATTAATATTTATATAGGCTTAAATCACAAGATATCCTTACATATATATAAAGTATTATATAAATCCAATGTAAAACTTCCACGCATATAAGCATATAACATACATATACTATATATCATATTTATTCATTTCGAAAGTAACAACTTATCTCATATACACTTTTAAACCAAACTATCATTTATGAACTAACTGTATACAATATATTTATAACCCTACAAACAGACAATCCAAATATATTATATTTATAATTCAAATCAAAACCTATACTTTCTCAACTGCAACTATTCAAAAGAGCCATATACATATGTATAAAGCAACAGCCGATTGTATATATAAAAGTAAACTGACTGAAAGCAACAGTTCCATATATATTTATAAATCAACACGCCTTTTAACAACTAGTTACAACAACATATATATATATACACACTTTTCGTACGGCCTCTGTTATATAAAAAAAACTATTACAAAGTATGTTTATAAATTTGTTTTCAGACAGACTAAAGTTGAGATAACGAGATGTAGATATAATAGGTATATAACTAACATACTTGTAACTAAAACTCCACATGCCCAGTTCAATTATCATGCCTATGCTAACCTATACTGCATATAACTCCCATATTAATATATATATTAGTAAACCGGAAAGAAGAATTTTACAGGCTTTACAAACTTATACAAATAACTACAGTTATATAAATTTAAATCTAAACAAACTGTCATAGTACTTATATAACTATCGTTAAAAGATTTTATAAAACTAATATCTAGAAACTAACATATATACCTTTAGATATTGTAACTTTTATATATAAAAAAAAAACAATCAGATCCTATATAAACTAACATAAAATTTTATATACTTCAAAACATATATGATTTGTCATGCTAACCCATATACAACAACCAGAAAATATGTATATACTTATACGAATAACTAGAGATTTACCTAACTCATATATATAACCAGTATATATATACAGCTAAATGTATGTAGGCAGGCTCGAAAAAAATAGGTAGCCTCGGATGCTAGGCGATGCTCGGCAGCTGGAAACGCTCGGAGGTGAGCTGGCATCGGGGAAGTGAGGCTAGGGCGGTGGCTGGAGATGATGGGAATGGAGGTATTCGGCATGAGGACGGTAGGAAAGCAAGAAAAGGGCGTGCGTGTTTTAATGGGAGGGAAGAAGGAATTTGCAGAGGAGAAGGAAAAAGAAAAGAGACGGGAGGAGAGAAAAGGGAAAGGGAAAGAATGTTTGAACGAAAAAGAAAAAGGTAAAAGTAGAAGATGAATTCTCTGTGCAACAGAACGCAATAAACACTATCATCTCATACCAGAGGAAATGAACCGACCAAAAATATGAACCGATACAACTTTATTGAAAAGGTAAAAGGTCACAGAACACTAAGAGTTTAATACACACACGACTTTTGTATTTACTATAATTTTCATACACACACACGACTCATAAGCTGAAGAAAAAAATGGAAACATAAATGCTCAAGAGGAAGTGTTGAAAAAGGAAGGTAGAACTGTGAGTAACGTTGCAAGTAAGAACATCTACAGGCTTGTTTGGGGAAAATGATATGTAATTTGTAGTGTATAGTTATTGATATATCAGCATATATAATTGTGAAGTTGATATATGCTAGCAGGCCAGAAACGTGTGTACAGGACGAAGCGGAATACAGGGAACCATTGATTAAAAACCACTGATTTAAAAGTAGTTCTTTTATTTTTATTTCAAAAAAAACACACGCACACCTCTATGTTGATGAGCAGGTGAAATGTATATACACTTACATATGATACGGAGGTGGTGGTCGTGTGTGTAGCTTAGTGTGGGTTGAGGTGCATGGGTTTGGGCACTATGAGTTTGAAGGGACCTGGGTGCGTGGGTATTTACAATTGAGTGTGTGCTATATATTTTAGCCGTTGACAAATGAATGGGCACGGCCCGATCTAGGGATTCGAAACTTATCGGATACGATAATTGTTTTGTTGATTTCACTATATACCGGATGTCGAATTTAACAACTTGATATACCGTAGAGATCAGCACGATGAGGCGATCAAAACGGTATACAGATGTCAGTGGTATTATTGAATTATAAAATTTTGAATTTTCTAATAGCGGAAAATGCGAGAAAAACACTGAAAAATAAGATCGACGGAGCCAAAGATGTCAGAATTTGGAAAAACGACAAACTGACATTTTGCTCAGAAGATGGTTTAGAATTTTTCTATATAAAAATATTTAAGTTTCGGAAATATTTTATTTTCATTGCTTTTTAACTGATTAAATTGAAGTGAATTTACACGCGAAATAATTTTTCATATTTTCGGACGAAAATTTACCAGTTGTTATGTTTAACTAGACGCATTCCAAATATCAAATTTATTTCAAAATTTTTATCGTTTTAAAAACTCACAAAATTTCAACTAATTACGTTATTAAAACAGTTGAAATTTTACGGGTCGTTACACTCTCCCCCACTCAAAACTTTTCGTCCCCGAAAAGGAACGAGGTAGGAGAATAGAAACAACCAGAAAGAAAAACAGATTTGAAATACAAAATAACAATTAATTTAAACCATATAAATTCAAATTTAAATTAATTGATATTTAATAATTGATTTAATCCATTTGATTTCACTAAAATCAATCTCAACTATTTCTAAATTCATTATCTTATTATCCCATTTTCTTCAATTTACAATTTCTAAAACCATAAATTTGAATAGTCTTTTATTATAATCATATTTTCTTCAACAATTTTAAATTCTTCTTTATTCCAAATTATTGTTAAATTATTCTACTTAATATATCTTATCACATATATTTAACCCATATAAATTAATTTAAACCATATAAGTTTCGATTTAAATTAATTTATATTCATTAATTTCTTTTAAATTCAATGTATTTTCATATGTTGATCAAATTTCAATTTGTTAATTCTTTCAAAACAAATTTATAAATTCTTTCAAAACAAATTTATTTCATTATTAACTGAGTTTACTAATTATCCTATCTAACTCTATTAACATCGTTATAATCAGAATTTAGTGTATAACATTTATTATAAACACTCAAATTTTATTTATAAAATTATTTTATATTGTATATTATCCAATTACATTTTAACTTATGAATAATTTAGGTAAGTTATATTGAAATGCAATTTAGTACTATACAAATAAAATTTTCAAATTCAATTATCTCAAGTTTAAATACTTATTCAAAATTTAGTTTTATTTATAATTGAAAACATCTTTTAACATGATTTTGAAGAATTAAATTTCCGTTTTATTTCAAACCCTTTAGAATAATTATGTATATACTATATATATTAAATCAAATTTAATTTAAAATAATATACCCATATATATATAAATCAAGTCATACTTAAGAAATTCAAATTAAATATTTTTTCCCAACAAAACCGTAGCAAAGCTACAGAATGGTTTCTCCACTTCGAAACTCGAAAATGAATGTCGATGATGCGGCCGCCATCACCGAAATTATTTTCCAGCGACAAAGAGAAGAGCACTGATTTCAACATTTTAAAAATTCTTTGAAAACGATTTCTATTTGAAAATACGTTCAATAATATATACTTTAAAATTTTAAAACCAAAGTTCGAAATCACCGGAAACTAAATTCTCAAATTTCTGAATTAAATTCATTTCAAATTCCAAATCAATTTATAAACCATATTTATAAATTTATTTAGAACAATAAATGATAATCAAATATTATCATTTCAAACAAACAATTTAATTAACCTATTAAATTCCAGAAAATTTTACTTATATTTTCACAATATAATCAAACAAATTTATTTCATTTACCAAATTTGAAAATAATATTGTGTCAGTTTGCTCTGTTCAAGTGTTTTGGAAATCCTATCGATTGCATTGATCAGACGTATCGATCGGAAACCCAAATCAACATCAACAACTCAAACAACACAATATATATATAAACATTTTCAAATATAAATTTACAAATACACAACTTTGCTTGACGATATAGGAATGAATTTTCAAAATAAGGATAGGGTTTCAAATTTGATGGACTCAAGTTAAAGAGAATTCTGATTTGAATACAAGTTCGAAAGAAAAGATAAGATGATTCAATTAACAGAATCGGGTTGGATAAGCTTATTTAATTCACGGGCAATCTTAACCGGATCGTCCGTAACTTCAAGAATAAGATCGATGCTGAATTCCGAGGTAAATCAACACTCGATCTCTAGAGATGGGATTCAGGTATAGCAGGGAATAGATAGCATCGTAAACCGAGGATACAGAAATTTTCGGTAAATCAATGCCTATTATAAAGGAGTTTTGCTCCTTTACGAATCATTCGAAGATTGGCGAGACCGCCGATCTATTATAGATATCATTCAAAATGGAGTTATGGGGTGCTCCAGAATTGAAAGAAGACGAATAGTGAGGGACACGAATGGATTTCCGAACCGAGGGAAACGTTCCAAAATTCGAAGGAATTGAGTCAAAGGAAGAGATTGAAACTCGAATGAGAGTGATTCTGTAAATAGATTTACCCTATATGCTAAGTTTTGCCTAGAGCTACCAAAGCTCTGATACCAACTGTAACGACCCGATATTTTGGACCATTCGCATCCATTATAAGTGTATAGGTAGACACTCATGCCGGAATTGAATTGCTCAAAATACCGCGTTGTTAATTTAAATTTGGCAAAACTGAACATATACAGTAAATAAATATAATCATAGATCACAGACACAGAGTAATAAGTGCAGCGAAAATAAAAGAGATAGTAGTTCATGAAGCTACTATATTAACATATGGGTTACATCAGAGTTAAACCAGATACAACGGAAGAGTAATACGATACATCAGATACAAATCAGAATACATCACTGGAATCATCGAAGACTGAAAGCAGAATAGATGGCTGGATCTTCAAGCAAAGCTCCAACTTCAAAGGTGAGTCTTGAATACTGGTACACTCAGTCTGACCCGAGCGTAAAGCAAAACACAAGACACTCGAGTCAGGATTAACAGATAATGGTGTCAGATGTCACAGGTGAACTGATACAGGTAATAATATATATAACAGTGTAATTAACTAACAGCAGCCTATTTCAATTATCATTTCGATTGAAATCAAATCTAATAAATAAAAGAACGTTAATCGTGAGTGAGTGCTCACCTTTCGAGGCTAGAGAATAGGCAATGAAATCAAGTTACGAAATCCAGGCACGAATTCCAAAACAAAGCTAGACGGACATGATTCGACGGTCGATGCTGATAATGGAAATAAATGAATTCAAATCAGGATTTGATCGGGGAAGATAAACGATGAGAATGAACTTATATGTATAACTATATATACTATTTATATAAAATTAAAATCATTATTTTAAATTAAACATCAATATAAAATCAACATGTATACGATATATATATATTTTTAACATTAATATTTATATAGGCTTAAATCACAAGATATCCTTACATATATATAAAGTATTATATAAATCCAATGTAAAACTTCCACGCATATAAGCATATAACATACATATACTATATATCATATTTATTCATTTCGAAAGTAACAACTTATCTCATATACACTTTTAAACCAAACTATCATTTATGAACTAACTGTATACAATATATTTATAACCCTACAAACAGACAATCCAAATATATTATATTTATAATTCAAATCAAAACCTATACTTTCTCAACTGCAACTATTCAAAAGAGCTATATACATATGTATAAAGCAACAGCCGATTGTATATATAAAAGTAAACTGACTGAAAGCAACAGTTCCATATATATTTATAAATCAACACGCCTTTTAACAACTAGTTACAACAACATATATATATATATATACACACTTTTCGTACGGCCTCTGTTATATAAAAAAAACTATTACAAAGTATGTTTATAAATTTGTTTTCAGACAGACTAAAGTTGAGATAACGAGATGTAGATATAATAGGTATATAACTAACATACTTGTAACTAAAACTCCACATGCCCAGTTCAATTATCATGCCTATGCTAACCTATACTGCATATAACTCCCATATTAATATATATATTAGTAAACCGGAAAGAAGAATTTTACAGGCTTTACAAACTTATACAAATAACTACAGTTATATAAATTTAAATCTAAACAAACTGTCATAGTACTTATATAACTATCGTTAAAAGATTTTATAAAACTAATATCTAGAAACTAACATATATACCTTTAGATAATGTAACTTTTATATACAAAAAAAAACAATCAGATCCTATATAAACTAACATAAAATTTTATATACTTCAAAACATATATGAGTTGTCATGCTAACCCATATACAACAACCAGAAAATATGTATATACTTATACGAATAACTAGAGATTTACCTAACTCATATATATATCCAGTATATATATACAGCTAAATGTATGTAGGCAGGCTCGAAAAAAATAGGTAGCCTCGGATGCTAGGCGATGCTCGGCAGCTGGAAACGCTCGGAGGTGAGCTGGCATCGGGGAAGTGAGGCTAGGGCGGTGGCTGGAGATGATGGGAATGGAGGTATTCGGCATGAGGAGGGTAGGAAAGCAAGAAAAGGGCGTGCGTGTTTTAATGGGAGGGAAGAAGGAATTTGTAGAGGAGAAGGAAAAAGAAAAGAGACGGGAGGAGAGAAAAGGGAAAGGGAAAGAATGTTTGAACGAAAAAGAAAAAGGTAAAAGTAGAAGATGAGTTCTCTGTGCAACAGAACGCAATAAACACTATCATCTCATACCAGAGGAAATGAACCGACCAAAAATATGAACCGATACAACTTTATTGAAAAGGTAAAAGGTCACAGAACACTAAGAGTTTAATACACACACGACTTTTGTATTTACTATAATTTTCATACACACACACGACTCATAAGCTGAAAAAAAAATGGAAACATAAATGCTCAAGAGGAAGTGTTGAAAAAGGAAGGTAGAACTGTGAGTAACGTTGCAAGTAAGAACATCTACAGGCTTGTTTGGGGAAAATGATATGTAATTTGTAGTGTATAGTTATTGATATATCAGCATATATAATTGTGAAGTTGATATATGCTAGCAGGCCAGAAACGTGTGTACAGGACGAAGCGGAATACAGGGAACCATTGATTAAAAACCACTGATTTAAAAGCAGTTCTTTTATTTTTATTTCAAAAAAAAACACACGCACACCTCTATGTTGATGAGCAGGTGAAATGTATATACACTTACATATGATACGGAGGTGGTGGTCGTGTGTGTAGCTTAGTGTGGGTTAAGGTGCATGGGTTTGGGCACTGTGAGTTTGAAGGGACCTGGGTGCGTGGGTATTTACAATTGAGTGTGTGCTATATATTTTAGCCGTTGACAAATGAATGGGCACGGCCCGATCTAGGGATTCGAAACTTGTCGGATACGATAATTGTTTTGTTGATTTCACTATATACCGGATGTCGAATTTAACAACTTGATATACCGTAGAGATCAGCACGATGAGACGATCAAAACGGTATACAGATGTTAGTGGTATGATTGAATTATAAAATTTTGAATTTTCTAATAGCGGAAAATGCGAGATAAACACTGAAAAATAAGATCGACGGAGCCAAAGATGTCAGAATTTGGAAAAACGACAAACTGACATTTTGCTCCGAAGATGGTTTAAAATTTTTCTATATAAAAATATTTAAGTTTTGGAAATATTTTATTTTCATTGCTTTTTAACTGATTAAATTGAAGTGAATTTACGCGCGAAATAAATTTTCATATTTTCGAACGAAAATTTACCAGTTGTTATGTTTAACTAGACGCATTCCAAATATCAAATTTATTTCAAAATTTTTATCGTTTTAAAAACTCACAAAATTTCAACTAATTACGTTATTAAAACAGTTGAAATTTTACGGGTCGTTACAGTTTCCTTTAATGCTTTCAAACAACTCTTATTTTAAAATAAGATCACATTCAAAATATTCTGAATAATACTCTTTATTATTTCTATTAACATTTGAAACAATTTCAAAACTTTTCAATTTACATCCTTTCTAATTTACAAGTTATTCACATCTAATGGTTACTTCCTTAAAACATTTATGTTTTTATTGGAAAACAATCATCCTATTTAAACTCGATAACCATTTATTTTCTGGTTTGAAACCATTTTAATTCATCTTATTTGTATAGTTCATTTTATCAAATCCTTATTTGGATATGTATATATATGTTACTTAATTTCTTATTTAATAACCAATTATTGCTTTATAAATATGATATAATCTTTTATAAAATCATCCTTTTTAAAACCATTTTTAAAACCTTTATATAAGAAAATAACAAGTACGCTCTCATATATATATACACTAAACTCATCCTAGGGTACCGCTGACCCTATCCTTGATGAGTAAACCCACCAGAGCCAAGGTTCTCGCTTAACCTTCAGCTCTGATACCAACTTTAACGACCCAGAAATTTCGATCTCGAAATTTATAGATAGTTAGGGAAAAGAAGAAAAGAGATAGAAGAAAAAGAAGAAACAGAAACACCAACATCTCACATTCGCAGCGGATAAAATATAATAACAAATAATAACAGTTATACAAAGGAAAACTGTACTTATCAAATTACACTTTAATACATCAGAGTTACACATATACACAAACACTGGACAGGTACAATCATGTCCCAGATAACTACAATATATCACAGCGGAAGACACTCCATATGTTCCTGCCATCCAGCTCGCCTCCTGAGCTACAGAACGTCCTTACCTGAAAACCTGTAATACTCGGTCTGACCCGAATATTACAACAAAGTAACACCTGGGTCAGGCTGGAAACCAGCGTGAGTAAACCCACATAATTTGAAATACTAAGTTCAAACCATAAAAGAAAAACCCGAGGTAACTCGTACTTCACTACGAGTTCTCAACTTGTTATAGTCAACACTTATTTCACACATCAATATCTATGTGCCTCTACATAGATTAAACGGTCCAATTACTTAAATCATTCCATTCTAGCCTATTGATTTCACATACCAATCTATAATGGATTATAGAAGATTACAAATCGAAGTGGTTTTGGGTACTTACCGGTACCCGACTCCGGTCTCTTCGAATCCAATTTTCATTTTAAAAACAAAGCAGTTTAAGTTTAACATTTCCATATATATCCAAAATTACATATTTACATAGCCATTTATCACAGATAGGAAAACCATATTATCTCAGTTTAGTCCAATCATACCATATCACATAGCATCACTTATTAAAGACATCAAGTAATCCAAGGCATTCAATATCATTCAATTTTTCATAAGTAAGATTAATTAGTCTCGCCTTCAATTAATTTAAATAAAATTAAATTAATTCCTTTAATTACTTTTAATCCTGCTTTCTTAACATTTATTAATTACAAACCATTAACTAATCATCCTTAAATTTTCCTCTTTAATTACATTAAGTAATTAGCCTTTAATAACACAAATTAATTAACCTTCACCCATTCACATTCATTACATCTATCCTTAATTAATTTCTCAAATTTATTATTCCATAATCACTTACATTGATTAATTATCCTTTAATTAATCACACTCATTAATCTACTAACCCTTAATTAATCAATCCTCTAATTAAGTACATTAAGTAATTAATCCTTAATTACTTCTCTTAAGTAATTAACCTTTAATTACTTCCATCAAGTAATTTTCCCTTGGTTAATTAATTATATTGGTTAATTACATTTATTAATTAACCTTAATTAACTACCCTTAATTAATTAACCATAATTAATTATCCTAAATCAAAAATTAATCACAACTTTTAATTATTCTTTTGCTAATAATTAATTATTCTTTAATTACTAATTTAATAATCAATAATTAATCTTAAATTACTTATTAATTTATCTTTAATTATAAATCAATTAATAAATTTAAATGATAAATCATTTATCTTAATTAATCTTCTTAATTATTTTCAAAGTCATACCTAATAACCTTGGAACCAAATAACTTACAAACTTTAAGTTTAATTTAAAATTTAATACACTTAATCTTTTAATTAAACTATTTAATTATCTGATTAATTAAGCTTTTAAAACAACTTAAGGGTTAACTTGATTAATATCTTAAAGTACTTTTCTCAACTTAATCAAAACATTAAAAATCAATCTATTACTTAAAATAGTTTTAAGATAATTAATCTATCTTGGCTTTGTTAAATTTAAAAAAAAAAATTAACATCAAATTTATAACCCGAGAACAAATCCGGGTATTCCTATCAAAAACCTGAGTTATCTCAACTCTTTCCCGAGCTTCCTCTTTTTTTTATCATTTAAAACTTAGTTTAAGTTTTAAAAACTTGTTATATTAAAACACTCGTGCGAATCACACGAAGTAACCCGAGTTAAACCCTACTCTACTTCGAGTTGAAACTCGAGATAACCCATCGACCCAAAACTCAAACTCCAGTGCACAGAAATTCTGGTGCACGTGCACCGATCGCTGGCGAAGCTCCGGCATTCACGACGTCCATCAACAAGTCACCTTCGACTTCCTCAATACATCGAGCCACTCAGATAACTCAATCGATCACGGCATCAGAAATCACTCGATCGACCCACCTAGACAAAAAAAAACTGGTCGCCGATAATCACTCGATCTACCCACCTGGACCAAAAAAACTGGTCGTCGATAATCACTCGACCTGCTTATTTCTGACCAACCGAAGCTCTGCCACCTCGACAACGGCCTCATCGAAAGCCAAACTCCGTATTCCCCCTTGACCGATTACTTCCAGCTCATCCTTGCCGACGATATCGACAAATTTCCATCGTCGACCAAAATGGGTTATTAAACCCTACAACTCCTCCGACCGGCCTCCCTAGTGGCTTAAAAACCTCGTCCCCATTTTTCCTACTATCACCAGCCTCACCGCTACCTTCAGCAACAAGTACGATAACCAGTTCATCGTCGATTGCCTGAATTTCCCAAAACATACTTTCCGTTCAACCTGGAAATCCCCGACATCTACTAGCTAAAAAATCAAGAGACCTATATCTAAAATCACCATTTCGAAATACGATTCTGATTATGTAATCAGATTTTAAAGTTTACATGTTTGATTTTTCTGATAAATAATGATTTTACTGTAAAATCATTACTTCACAACATTCAGTTAATACTTTTACCTGCAGTTCTTTTTAGAAATGAAATTACATAGCCACGATCATTTTTCTTTTTAAGATCCTAGCCTAATTTACACTGAATAAAGAGAAATTAAATTTTTAAACTTGATTTATAAACCTGTAACTAAGAACAGAGGGTTTATACACATATGTACAGGTATACATATTCAAATATCTGCATATTTATTTATATACAAACATAATCTCACCATGCAAACAATTTCCACAATGTTATTCAATGTTTTATCATAAGCATCAATTTCAACAGGTTGAAGCATAATTAAATTGGCAGTTTACTCACAGGCATTTCAAAAATAAACAGAGGAAACCAGGTTGGAATACTCACAAGTAAAAGGTTTGAACAGAGAACACACTTCTGTTTTGAAAAGCTGTTGGCTTGATCTTCTTTGATCCTCTTGTTTTTCTTAGTTGAGTTGTAAATTTGAGTTGTTAATTCAGCTTCAATTGTAAGATGAAATGCTTTCTTATTTTCTGATATGCTAACTCTTGATGAACGAAAATGGAACAAGAGGAGATATATATATAGAAAAGGTTTTACAGGATATGTATTTGCTGGTACACACATTTTTTTTCTTTTTCTATGACCAGATATGAAAAGGAAGTGATGTATAAAGATTGCGAAATGACTTTTTTTTGTGCTTGAATTGATAGCATTAAATGCAAGTGCCTCCTTCCATGTTTACATACTTATCCATACTTATGCATGTCTTTTTTTTATATTATCAACAATTAAAGTTTGCATATGTTTTGGTTCCAATGCCAAGCTACAACAAAGGATAAAAGTGGAGATAGCTCCTCTTGTACAGGTCTTATTGTTTGATTCCTATTTCTTTTCTTTTCTTTTAAAAAAAACAGATTTTGACTTGATTTATTGTATGCATTTGATGCTATGTTTCCCAAAGTGTTTACATGCATATATGTCCTTACATATATACACATACTACATACATATGCAAAGAAACCTTTTTACTTTACCTATTTACCATCATATATATACACTTATTCTTATACATATTTTCTTGTAGTCATCATATATACATATATATATATCAACATTTATACAAACTTTTATATATATATGGTTTCATATGAGCCTACATTCATATACTCATATAAGTATGTGCTTATATCTATGTGTTTACAATCATCATATACATATTTATGAACCCCTGTATGTATATATATATATTTATATTTATATTTAACTTCATCAAACTTGTATATGATATATATATATATATATATATATTTATGGATTTTTTTTTCTTAATTTAAACAGTGGAGTTTATATATACATATAATTTACTTTTTAAAAGATTTATCATATTCCAGAGATTCAATAATTCAATATTGATACGGCCTTTAAATTAACTTATATATCCAGATATTTTAGATGTCAGAAATTTATTTGTTTGATCTACTAATAGTCCCAAAATTTTAAACCAGTTAATTACCCAATCAACCGAGGTTAAAAATCCGGGTCGTCACACTTTTCGCCTATTAAAACTCGAAGACTAAACATGTGGCATCATGAGCCTCGATGACAATGAAGTCAACGATCCTCATGTTACATAGGTTATCCGCCTATTTAAAAACTTGAAGACTGGTTAAAATTGGCATGAGGTAAACTCGATGACAAGTTTAAAAGCGGCCTATCTAGGCTCGACGAAAAATTAAAAGCGGTAAGGGCTAGGCTCTACAACCTTTGGGTTGACGAGGCAACAATATAGAATGGTATATGCAGCAACAAGCTTTCTAGTATAAAACGCGGCAACAAGTCTCTGGGTATAAAACTCGGCATGTATAAACATCAACATCGTCATGTTGAAGACAATCTCTTTATCTTTGTTGTTGTGACCTCGAAGAGATCCAAAGCCCATCCGCTTCATGCCAAACTCGTTGACATCATGCAACATTGTTTGGTTCCGCGTCGATAACACTATGATGCAGTTAGTGATGGCTCGACATAGCCAATGTCGACATGGTAAAATTGTAATTCACTTAAAAACTGCCAAATTACTATAAAAAGATATTACTTTTCACCAAACCACTATAATATGTCAAAAGCTTATTGGCTAGCAAAACTTTATCGATTTTCCTTACTGAAAAACTACCGCACCTTATTTCCGGATCCAAAACATTATCTCCAATAATTAACTAATAACTATAATTAATTTAACTTTTATATGCATATTCTAGCATAAATAATTCTTTATAATTCAAAATTACATGGAAAAAATTCCAAAAAATCACAGAAATTAGAGAATACCTTTCTCTAGATCATATAAAATTTTGGAGCCCAAAACTTCATTTAGTTATTTAAAATGATTAAAACCCGTAATTAAGCCATTTTCTCCATAGTAAATTCATAAAATAATCTCCATAATTTAAAAATGATCCAATTTGAAACCCATCTCTGAAATAATGTTTTCCTTAACATATCAAAATTACAAATCATTTGGAGGATAAAATCTTCGGATTTAACCCCAAAACCGAATTAAACCATTTCTAATAAATTCCAAAAATTTCCATTACCATTATTATATCCAAACAATGATTATTAGATCATAACTTGACCAATCAGCCATATAAGATTTGGGCATTATCCATGACCGAATCAAAACAAAGATTTAAGAGTTGATATGTGTATTATTGACCTTAGATTAATGGTTGGAGTTGAGATTTGGTGTAGCTTTTAATCCTAAGCTTGCTTTCCCTTGAATCCTAGATTTCGATCTCCCTATTGCTTCCTAATGGTCGGCCTTAATTGAGCTTTCCTCTTGGTTGTTTTTGTTGTGAATATGAGAATGATGTAGGAGGTGAGGGTTTAATGAATGAAAAGGGATTAACTCAATCTTCTCCATTGCTTCTCTCACCAGATCTGGACCTAAGACTAACCAATCTTCGGTTTCTAATCAACATGGTGGTGACTTGCACGACCTTCCATACAAAGCTTCAAAAGGTGTCATTCCTATACTAGTCTGATAACTGTTATTATAGGAAAAATCAACCAAGTGTAGGTGGCCTTCCCATGATCCACCAAAATCTAGTATGCAACCTCTCAACAAATCCTCGAGTACCTTATCGACCCTCTCTGTCTGCCCGTCCATCTGAGGGTGATAGGCGGTGCTCATCTTATGCTTGGTACCTAACACTTCCTATAGACCTTTCTAGAACTCACTAGTAAACAATGTATCTCTTTCACTAACTATACTACAAGGAATCCCATGAAATCTAACTATGTTCTTCATAAATAACTTAGCCAAAATAGGTGTCGTCCTGGTTGACTTAACGGGAATGAAAAGGGCGCTCTTGGTCAGTCTGTCCACTATGACCCATATACTCTCATTTCCTCGATTCGACCTTGGCAACCCATCAATAAAGTCCATGGATATCGAATCCCATTTCCAAAATGGTATATCTAAAGGCTGAAGCAACCCACTCTGCTTCCGATGTTCGGCTTTTACTTGCTGGCAATTCGAAGATTGCTTTAACCATAAGCTAATATTCCTCTTCTTACATTCCCAAAAGAAACTTCTCTTCATATCCTGATATATCTTAGTTCCTCTAGGATGAATCGTAAATTTCGATCATTGACATTCCCTAAGAACTTCTTTCCTTTGGTCTCTAACATTCGGAACACACAGCCATCCCTTCTTTCTCGACCATCCCTTCTAGTCAAGACTAAAATCTTTTAGATTATTGATCTCAATTCCAATCTCATGTCTTCTAATATTTTTGGCCAATACTGGATCCTCTCTCAACTTAGAAGCAATCCTTTCGATCAAAACTGGTCAAACTTCCAAACAGGATAACATGGGGGCACTCTGACTAGAACTAGCAGTCAATCTTAACTACACACTACACATAGTCAATGCCTCAAGATCCTTCCATTCTACCAACATAGCTAACACCACATTCTGATGCTTTCTACTAAGAGAATCGGCTACCTTATTTCCTTTTACCAGTGTATACTCTATACTGAAATCATAAATTGCTAAAAACTCCAGCTACTTTTGTTGTCTCATATTCAGCTCATTCCGAGAGAATAAATACCTTAAAGACTTATGATTCGTGTACAACTCAAATCTTTCTCCCAAAAGATAATGTTTCCACACTTTCAATGTGAAGATTACCGCTGTCACTCTAAATCATGGGTTGGATATCTTACTTCATGCATTCTGAGCTATCGAGAAGTGTAGGCAATTGCCTTACCCTTCTGCATTAACACAACTCCTAATCTAGTCCCGGGTGCATCTGTATACACTACTAACACTTGATTACCGTCTGGAATAACTAACATGGGCGCACTTGTCAATGAATGCTTTAACTTAAGGAATGCTTCCTTGCATTTGTCGGACCAAGCAAACTTAACGTCCTTCTGGTTAGCTTAGTCAGGGGTGCTGCTATCCATGAAAAATCCTTGATAAATCTCTGGTACTATCCAGCCAATCCAAGGAAATTTCTTATCTCTGTCACTGTCTCGGGTCTCTTCCAACTATTAACCACTTCAATCTTAGCTGGATCAACTGATAACCCTTCTCCTGAGATTACATGGCCAAGAAACTTTACTTCTTTCTTCCAGAAATGACACTTCGAAACTTCGCTTTCAGCTGATGCTCTCTCAATGTCTTTAACACTATTTTAAAGTGAACCTCATGCTCCCTTTCATAATTAGAAAATATCAAAATGTTGTCTATAAACACCAATACAAACCTATCTAAGTGCTCTCGAAAAACTCGGTTCGTCAAGTCCACGAAGAAAGCAGGCGCATTAGTTAGTCCAAATGGCATCACTAACCATTTCTAATAAATTCCAAAAATTCCCATTAACCATTATTCTGTCCAAAACAATGATTAGTATATCATAACTTAACCAATCAAACACTAAGATTCGGGTATTACCCATGACCAAATCAAAACAAAGATTTAAGAGATGATAAGGGTTATTATTCACCTTAGATTAATGGTTGGAGTTAAGATTTGGTGTAGCTCTTAATCCTAAGCTTGCTTTTTCCTTGAATCCTAGTTTGGATCTCCTTATTGCTTCCTAATGGCCGGCCTTGATTGAGCTTTCCTTTTGGTTGTTTTTGTTGTAAATATGAGAATGATGTAGGAGGTGAGGGCTTAATGAATGAAGGTTTTATCTATGCCTATTTTGCCCCTCCCATGTATTCTTCTATGTGTATTAATTTTAAAATAATCTTACTTAGTTCATTAAGTTGGGCATGACCACACTAATTAATCAAATCTCATTCTCCCTAATTATATACATTATTCTATTTAATCTATCCAATTAAATGTCCTAAATAACATTAACTAAAAATTAAGGGGTTACATCTAGTTAGGATCTGAAACCACTTCAATTAGATCTAGATGATGGTTTCCCTTTCTCTAGAGTGGTCATATTAAGAAAACGGACTTACCGTTTGAGAGTTTTGGCTGTTTGATGTTTTCTTTGATTTTGAGCAGCTTAAGTAGGTAAGTAGGGTCATTAACCATGAGGCCCATAACCCATTTCAAGTTTAGAGCATGCAGAGGCTGATGGGACCTCATCCCTATTATTTCACAACTCCCAAAAATAGTTAGAACCTCAATTAAACTTCCTTTGACCAAAAAGCAACCCTAAAACATACTTTAATTAGCCAAATTTCATCATTTCGAGGATATTAGCCAGATTTACACTTGGGATTAGAGATTTCTGTTGGAGGAGCATCGGGATTCGTGCCTATTATTGTTCATTTAGACATTCGGGCTTTGATTTGGACTGATTAGATCTCTCACTTACTAATTAGGCTATTTAACATTCTAAATGATGTTTTTAAAATTATTTAAAAATCCTAAAAATGTTTTAGACCATTTTACACCACATATGTGAATTTTATATGATTTGGACTTAATTTGCAAAAACATGTTCATGTGGGTCCCTAAACATGTTCTTAGGGATTTTAACCTTCAGCTTAGTTAGATCTCTTTAAAATGAGATTCTTGGATGTTTGGCTGATTGTTAATACTTGTATATGATTTATGTGTGCTTGCCTAATGTTTGTATAGTTGAAACGTCGATCGAATGTCGAATTAGATGGGTAGGAGTTATGGGTCGGTGACGACACATAAAATTTCACCATATTGGCATGCGAACGATATGTAGCGTCAAGGAATGGCCCATGAAATTGCACATGAAGTTTCAAGTCATTTGGTGTTGACATGATCGAGTTATAGGTCTACAAAGGATGGGTCGGTGGTAGCTTGAAGCGATGGATCGGTGGGACTTCTATACGATGGGTCAGTGGAGCTTCTAACTCAATGGTTAGGTATAGATCCAAAGTGGATGGTCTGATGTTGCTTCAAAACATGGATTGGAGGTGAGCTAAGTATATGGATCAATGGCATTCAAAGTAGATGGGCCGGTGGAGCTTCTAATTCGATGGTTCGGTGGAGATTCAAGCACTTGGTTCGGTGGACCCAAATCATACAAACTCGGCTAAATCCCATAGGTCAGTAATGACCCATGGGTGTTCCAAGAATTGGTCAAGTCCCATGGGTCGGTACCGACCTATAGGATTTGATCCAATTGGTCCGCGACCCATACGGTTTTACCCAATCAGGAGGCTACCCATAGGGGAGCATAGAGGGATGTGTAGGAGCTCAAGTGTGGAGTCTTAGATCGGTAGTGATAGTTCGGTGGCCATGGGTCGATGGGGATCATTCGGTGGGCATGGTTTGGTGATGATCCATGGATTTTATTCCAAACCTAGTGTTATCGATATAGGGTTACAAGGAAGGCCTCGTAAGGCTACATTTCGAGTTTCAAATCATTTGGAGTTCGTGTGCTCGAGTTATGGTCATTTGATGATGGATAGCTATACTTAAAGAGGAAGAGTAAATGACGACTAATCGGATTGAGGGGACTATTGGAGGCAGGTTTTGGGACACACAATGACACTCTATGGCTTATGATGGTTGCCAAGTGTAGTCCCATGTCACAATGACTTCAGATGGGAGTCAAAAGAACATTTCTGAGATGAGCTCTGCTATGGATGACATGTGCAAAAAGGATCATTCGTATTAGTAGGTTTCGATGTGTATTCGTAAAACATGGGTATGTGAGGACGCTCACTTGGGCATACGGGGAGCTCTAGATCACACGATGTTTCGATCTAAGTACCCAGGGCTGTCTAGGAAGGTGCAGTCTAGGTCCGGGCCTACTGAGTGGCATGGATTTGAGCACCGAGAATCCGAGACGTCGAGTGGTCCTTGTCTCTACGGGGGTGGTCATACGAGTATCTTATATCCAATGCACTGAGTGAGTGAATGTGAGGATGGATGTTATGTTTGCTTAATTGTTTTTATTGCCTTAGGGATGTCACATGTTGTAGATATTACCGCTACTGATATCTAGACACCCTTAGTACCTTGATACATAGTACACCCATGATGATTATCATAGAGTAGCATATACCTTTTACATCAGCTAACTTATGGATGCAGGGACAAGTCAGGTATGATTTTCTATACCATTTGTTCTAGTTTATTGCCTTTATAGTATTTGAGATTTCTACCGCTCACACCAGACTATTATCTAACCTGTGGTTTTATGCTTTGCTTCCTATTACTCTGGGTACTCTTAAATGAGTAGATTAGGGATATCAGGTCCGGTGAGCATGTGGAGCTGGACAGGTAGCGAGCAAGACGCTACTCTCTCGTACTATTATATATACTCGTTTGCTATTCCACTACACAGCACTATGGAGCTGGCTAGTGCTTTACTATTTAGAGACAGTTTTATGAGTTATTATTTGATGTACAGATCTGTTACTTATGCTATTTGCTGTATGGATCTTTAAACTTTGATGTTGTGATTCATTCAGTTATTTACTGTCACGCCTATATTATATCTGTGATGTTTTGCTATTATATTTTATTCGATGCGCTATGAGATATACGATAGGTTCTGTGTTGCTTATTTACTTTACAACTATTGATGATCACCATGCGTCGGTCGAGCACCGTTATAGCGCACTATACACGCATATGGGCGTCGGTGGTGTAGGGCGATCATCATATAAGGGCTCAACTCGTGTCTCTAATATATGATGCATTGTCTTGAACCTGCTTTAATACCAACTGTAAACAACCCACCTCTATACCCATACCATCCAAGAGTATTATAGAGTAACACTATCAGATAATATGGAGAATGAGGCTACAAAGGGTACACACGTGAATATTCCTTTAGACTAACACTGGTACACAGTATCGGTACAAAACAATAAGCACACGTGCCTCCAGGATGGAACAATACATAATATATATAGTAAAGAACAGAGAACACAGAGTCAATTGCAGTGATAACATATAATATATAACACATAATGGTTTGTGTAAATACAAAACTTCTCAATATAAAGTGATGTACAATCAATATACAACTTAATATTATATATATACAATAAATTGATGTCATATAAATATTATACAACATCCTAATATATGCCTCCTCTACACCCACTAAAACAAATGATAGTCATGTCATCCATGTACCTGAAAAATCTCGTACTAACCTGAGTATTACATAAATAACACACGGATAAAACTATGTCTAATCAAATATCCCAAATAATGTAACTTAATGTAAACAGAGAATAATAATAATAATATGATAAGTTTAACATAGATAATCAATTCATCAGATGACATATCAAAGAATGCATATAAATATACAGTAATGTATACCCAAAATATATGTATAATTCCATAGATAACCATCAAGGCATCACATCACTCAAATAACTCAAATTCATATGAAACAGTCAACACTAATATCAAAAGGTATCATCACCCATTTAAAAACACATCAAATCAGAAATCACATAATCAACATTAATGGGTGAATCATACATATCCAGAAATCATTACAAAATCCAACACTATCAATAAATGAGATATCACTAAGTATAATCAGGCTACTACGAAGCATTGCCTAAATATAACTCTCAATCTCGATAAATAAAACATCATTATCAATATATATAAGATAGGATGCCTATCAAATACTGAGAATCCATTATACTCTGGATATATATCACAAGTATAATCTCATCTTCTCATATATATACTATTTGAAAGTATCGTGATAGAAAATGACTATATGATAGGCACGCAGTCCCAAGCAGAATCATATGTATATAATAATATGTGGCACCTGGCCCACATCAATGCTACAATGAGGTGTATCGATCGTATATGCCAATCTACTACTCCGTTAGTACTGGAAGGGAGACTGATAGCACTGAGCAAGCTCTAGAGACACTAACTCTCTACGGTCTTTAGTTACCTCTCAGTCACCATGACACGTATCCATCGGTGTGCTCGTCAATGGGAGGACTTTAAGTCACGACAGTACAAATGCCCCTATAGGTAACAGACTACTGGCCTAGGTGACACAAGAGGCCAATGCATGCATAAGGGTAGCACAAAGCTGAAGTAATAAGGAAAAAGCACTAAGCTATATATAAGGTATCACAGATCTAGGATGCAACCTCATGATCAGGCCACCATGGTGGGTAATGGCAATCTGGTCCTCTCTAACAAACATAAATAAGAGTATATCGTAATAGTGGCATATTGAACCAATATATATAGACACGAATTCATGGCCATCATTAGGCACAAGCCATACTCACTAAATATAGCCACAAAGCCATACATCATTACGTATCACCTCACACTATCCACTCTATTTCCATCACGTGAGTGTCATCTACTAACAATGAATAACTGAATAAATATCACAATAGCGTTGTGAGAAATGCAGATTAAGGATCTTAAGGCTAGAATTAACACTAGAGGGGGGGTGAATAGTGTTTAAAGAAATTTGTTAATCTTTTTGAGTTTATCTTACTTTGTTAACAATGTATACACTAATCAGACATAGATATGAACACAGAATCAAACACAGATGCAAATATAAAGTAAAAGCAGTAAAGGAAAGAACACATCGGATTTTATACTGGTTCGGAGTTACCCTACATCCAGTCCCACAACACAAGTACGGATTTCCTTTCAAAACTAGTTCAACAATTACAACCCTCGATTTCAAGGCTACGAGATACACCCTCCAGAATAACAATCCTCTGGGTAGAGATACTTGATTTCCGGGGCAACAAGTTCACCCAATTGATTTCCAGGGCTACAATCACACCTTCTCTTGCTCGATTGATTACAAAAAGTCTATAACTCTAAATAGCACTGAGAACCTTGTAGAGATAGTGATGGAGAATCACACTAGAAGTAATCGAGTATGATTCGATGTTGATTTCGGCAGAGTAATGGTATGATTTTGTATTAAGAAATGTGGAAGAAGAAGAGGAGTGAAAACCAGAAAAAAGTGATTAAAAATTCGTTGAAACTGACTCCTATTTATAGAAGAACAACAGTCATGTCCATTCGTGAAGAGTTATGGCGAATAGACACTTCTTTTGAAATTTGAATTTTGAAACCAACTGACACTATGTCGACATGGGGTACTTGGGCATGTCGACATCCCAAAGGAATTTTTAGTGTTTTGATTTTCTTTGAAAATAACCTCTATCTTATATTAAAATTATTTTAAACTTTATAAATATACTTAACTATAGTTGAAATACATAAGTAAATATAAAGAACAATATATACATAATTTAACTATAATTTTATATTTAAATCTAAGTAAATATTTAAAAGTTAAATATATTATTTGAAAAGATAGTTTAAAATCAGGAGTAATTTGACTTTGAAATTAAAGATGTTTTTTAGGCTAAAATTATTTAAAATCAGGATAGAGAGTTTTGAATCTTTTAAAAGGAAAGTTTTGAAATCATTTTGAAAACAAGATAATTTTGTAAAATAATTTTGAAATAAAATTAGTGGATACAAAACAATGTCCCTCTAGATTTTCGTAGGTTCCATCCTACTTAGGGTTCCATCCCTTTAACGAGCACGAAGTGGATTCCATTCCACGAATAAAATAGATTTTAAGATGTCAGTGCCTTTCTATGAATTTTAACAATATTCCTAACTATATAACTTATCTTGGAAACTTGAACTCTTGAAATTCTTGATACTCATGAGTCTTCTATCTCTATATCTTGAATCTCTATACTGTACAGTCTTCATTCTTGGTACCTGCATGGTTAGATCCTGCATATACATATATATCTAAACTTGTAATGTTAGTATTATATTTTATAATCTATTATAAGGTTGTTGTCATCAAAACCAACTCCTCAGGGACTAACAATCTCCCTCTTTTTGATGATGACAACCTTTGTTTATAAAATATTTCGTCTATCCTAATAACTCCCCCTAAAACTAACAACTCCCCCTTAATCTATGTCTAACTACCCTATTTTATACTTCTCCCCCTTTGTCATCAACAAAAAACTTACTCCCCTTATTCTTGGACTTCAGTACATGCATTGATAAACTATACAACGGAATATATAATATATAGATTAAGAAATAATGATACTTATAAGCATAATAACTTAATTAAAGACTATATTCATTTCAATGTATATATATATATATATGTTTCACACACCAAACTTCAAACCAAATAAAATCAATCCACACAAAGTATCAATTCAAACCAAATCAAACAAATTAATTCAAACAAATCAAACAAAGAAAGAAGATTAAACATTTCGAGGAACATCTACCCATCCATCTTCTCCAAATATAGGGTCCGCTTTAATTGCATCCCAATTTTCATTGTCATTGGTGAGAGAGACAGGAGGATGTGCTTCATTATCATCCTTGTGTAGAGAGGAGATCATCCATCGTATTGCATCAAAGTGTCTCTCTTGTTCCTTGATCATCTGCATTTGACTCAACTCTAAATGACGCTGGTTTTGTAGAATAAAAGAGAGAATATTCTTGAATGAATTGAGTGTTTCTTCAAGATTTTCGGATAGATTGTGAATAGGATTGGCCATAATTGAATTAGAGAAAGAAATGAAGGATATAGATAATGAGAAATAAATTTCAGTGAAGATTTCTGGAAGAAAAGGGTATATATAGGTGTAGAAATTCGTTTGAAATGAATAGACATATGGTAGTTATTCAAATTTCAAATTCAAAATGAATTGTCATTTCTGACCAGTACATGTCGACATGGTCTAGGGGGTATGTCGACATGGGTTAGTGAAAATTTATGACAACTTTGATTTTGTGAATAATTGTGTATATGTATATATTTATATAATATACTAACATTTATTCAAGAGATAAGATAAGCTAGATAGCAGAAAGGAAATTCAATTTCATTGCATAGAAAAGTGATACAATGATTAATTATAAAGAACTACATAAACATTCAAACTAAAGCAAACTAGAGTAATACAACATGAAATGAAAAGATACAACTAGTTAGAGGATGATGAAGATGAAGATAATCCAAGTTTCTTGCTGACTTTGGAGAAAAACTTGTTCATCTTGGATGATATTTTGTCCAACTTCTTACTAACGGATCTTTTAAGAACCCGTTGATTCTCAACAATAATCTTTTGATTATTGAGAATGGTTTTGTTGGTAGGATTGGAGGGATATTCAATACTTTCTAGGGATGTTTCACCTTCTTCTTCTTCTTCTATTTCCATTTCATCCCTTTCTTCTTCTTCTTCTTCTTCCTCTTCCTCCTCTTCCATTTCTTCATGAGCCAAACGCTCTTCCTTTTCGGCAAGAGTTTCATAAGGTTGAAAAACATATGGGATTTTCATGAGAGAAATGTTTGAGATATTAAAAACTTTTCTTGAAATAAATTCTTCTCCTTTGAAATTTACTCCAAAATAGTTGAAAATCCGAGTAAGGTAAATTCCATGATATAAAATTTTTTCTCCCATTTCCAAGTTTTTAGGACGAAGTTCATACAAAATAACTTGCGCCCAATTGATATCATAATTTCCAAAAATAGTAAAAAGTGCTTTGCACACTTTTGAAGTAGGATTGTTAAAATTTCCCGATCTTGGGGTTAAAGTATGTTGTAAGAGAAGATTGACAATTCTTGCTTTAGGGCAAAAGTTTCGATTCTTAAATTCAAAGTTTTCATCTCCTTCAAAAATATGATGAAATGTCTCACGATCATGTTCATCGATTTGAAAACTAGAAAGATCCATTCCCGTGCTTTTGCAATTGAGAATGGTACCCAAAAGGTCACAACTCAAAACAATTTGAGTGCCTTTGACATTACTCCAAATTTCATTCTCATTTCCAATATAAAAACCATGGTTTAAATTAGCATAAAAGATTTTGACAAGATTAGGATAGCAAACAAAATCATTTTGAGAAGAGTCAATAAGACCTAAAACACCATTGTTTGCAAAAAGAGAATCAATTTCATAAGAAGAAAAATCTTGAAAAATAGCAAATTTTCCGGGATGGACTTTGGCATAATTAGCATAATTGATGTATGCTTTAATTTCCTCTGGATCATTGAATAATTGCTCTTTGATTTTTCTGGAAATTCTCATGGTTGAGGGGTTGCTTGAAGAAGCCATTAGAGTAGAGAGTAGAGAGCTTGAAGATATGAAGAGAGAGTTTGAATTTGAAAATGAAAGTGAAAAGATATGATAAAAGATAGTAGACTTTCAAAGGACATATTTTCTGGTCAAAAGGTATCTTTTCAGAGAAGTAAATGAAGTGAAAAGGTGGAGGGAAATTCAAACATTTGAATTCAAAATTTGAAATTCAAATTCAGGTAGGCATGTCGACATCATGGTAGGGGCCATGTCGACATGTTGCTTTGAATTTTTATGACATGATTTTTCTTAAGTTATCTAATATACATATATATAAATATTATTATTAATGTCTATATTTCTGAAATATTATTGTATTTATAATATATTTCAGAATGTGTTAAAAATAATAAAAATAATAATAAAATAATAATAGAAAATAAATTTTAAAATTCAAACAACATATCAATTCAAAATCAATCAATCAAACAATCAAGCAACTAATTCTATGCAAGCAATTTCAACCAATTGTATTGTAAACGTGTACCTTTTTCTGAGTCCGTTTCTCTGAATTCGTCGGTGTCGTGAACTACGGTGAAACACAAAGTCGAATTATCCATCTTCTGATCATCATCACTTGAGGACGAGTCTGAGTCATCTAGAGTAGAAGTAAATGCACGTTTCCGTTTCTTTGCAGAATCATTGTTTGTAGGAGAGTTTTGCTTATCTGGATGCGGACAGTCTCTTTTGATATGACCTGGTTCGTCACAATTGAAGCATTTGATATAGTTTGGTACTGTAGTCTGATTACCGGAATTCTTAAAGTTGTTTCTCTTGGAACTATTAAATTTTCTGTACTTCAGGAATTTCCGAAAATTCCTGGTCATAAATGCTATCTCTTCATCATTATCACTGTTTGAGTCTGATCCGTCGATTAATGCATTGAATGCCATTGATTTCTTTTCAGATGCTTTGCTTTCTCTTCTCCCGATCATTTGAACTTCAAACGACATTAGATTTCCAATCAATTCTTCTATCTTTAAAGTACTGATGTCATTTGCCTCTTCAATTGCAAGTGTCTTTTGATCCCATTCTGGAGTGAGAGAATTTAATATTTTTCTGACTTGATCTTCTTTCGAAAATTCTTTTCCCAAAGATATTAAAGAATGCACAATATCTAGAAATCGACTATACATATCTGAAATAGACTCATTAGTATTCATTTTAAATAACTGAAACTGATTTGTGAGCATGGAAATTTTGGTCTGTTTAACTTTGCTTGTTCCTTCGTGAGTTACTTGCAAAGTTTTCCAGATTTCATATGCAGACTTACAAACTGACACTCTATTAAATTCATTTCTTTCAAGTGAACAAAACAGAATATTCATTGCTTTAGAATTATTTTGTGCAACAGTCTTTTGCTCAGTGGTCCACTGTGCAAAATTAGTTGTGGGTTTAGAATATTCAGTTTGTGTGATATTCCAAGTATCTAATCCTATAGATTGTAAATATATTTCCATCCTACATGCCCAATATGCATAGTTACTGCCATTAAAAAGTGGTGGTCTGGCAGTAGACTGACCTTCTACAAATGAACTAGTGTTGGTGGAAATAGCAGTAATAGTGTTAGTAGCCATTTTGAAATTTTTCAAAATTCAGATAATGAAACTTTTGAAAACAAAGCTCTGATACCAAATGTGAGAAATGCAGATTAAGGATCTTAAGGCTAGAATTAACACTAGAGGGGGGTGAATAGTGTTTAAAGAAATTTGTTAATCCTTTTGAGTTTATCTTACTTTGTTAACAATGTATACACTAATCAGACACAGATATGAACACAGAATCAAACACAGATGCAAATATAAAGTAAAAGCAGTAAAGGAAAGAACACACCGGATTTTATACTGGTTCGGAGTTACCCTACATCCAGTCCCGCAACACAAATACGGATTTCCTTTCAAAACCAGTTCAACAATTACAACCCTCGATTTCAATGCTACGAGATACACCCTCCAGAATAACAATCCTCTGGGTAGAGATACTTGATTTCCGGGGCAACAAGTTCACCCAATTGATTTCCAGGGCTACAATCACACCTTCTCTCGCTCGATTGATTACAAAAAGTCTATAACTCTGAATAGCACTAAGAACCTTGTAGAGATAGTGATGGAGAATCACACTAGAAGTAATCGAGTATGATTCGATGTTGATTTCGGCAGAGTAATGGTATGATTTTGTATTAAAAAATGTGGAAGAATAAGAGGAGTGAAAACCAGAAAAAAGTGATTAAAAATTCGTTGAAACTGACCCTTATTTATAGAAGAACAACATTCATGTCCATTCGTGAAGAGTTATGGCGAATAGACACTTCTTTTGAAATTTGAATTTTGAAACCAACTGACACTATGTCGACATGGGGTACTTGGGCATGTCGACATCCCAAAGGAATTTTTGGTGTTTTGATTTTCTTTGAAAATAACCTCTATCTTATATTAAAATTATTTTAAACTTTATAAATATACTTAACTATAGTTGAAATACATAAGTAAATATAAAGAACAATATATACATAATTTAACTATAATTTTATATTTAAATCTAAGTAAATATTTAAAAGTTAAATATATTATTTGAAAAGATAGTTTAAAATCAGGAGTAATTTGACTTTGAAATTAAAGATGTTTTTGAGGCTAAAATTATTTAAAATCAGGATAGAGAGTTTTGAATCTTTTAAAAGGAAAGTTTTGAAATCATTTTGAAAACAAGATAATTTTGTAAAATCATTTTGAAATAAAATTAGTGGATACAAAACAATGTCCCACTAGATTTTCGTAGGTTCCATCCTACTTAGGGTTCCATCCCTTTAACGAGCACGAAGTGGATTCCATTCCACGAATAAAATAGATTTTAAGATGTCAATGCCTTTCTATGAGTTTTAACAATATTCCTAACTATATAACTTATCTTGGAAACTTGAACTCTTGAAATTCTTAATACTCATGAGTCTTCTATCTCTATATCTTGAATCTCTATACTGTACAGTCTTCATTCTTGGTACCTGCATGGTTAGATCCTGCATATACATATATATCTAAACTTGTAATGTTAGTATTATATTTTATAATCTATTCTAAGGTTTTTGTCATCAAAACCAACTCCTCAGGGACTAACAAGCGTCCCATACTACTGCAGATACTCATACATTTATTCAATGCTTATAAACTTCACTTAATCTACTTAAAATTCTATATAACTAGTTCAAAGAACAACCGATGAAATATTACCGAATGCCTCATCCTAGACGGTATTATAACTCCTTTTATTCTAATTACTCATCACATAGAACTAAATATCATAAAATCACACGAATGAATGTCATCACCGTATCATCATAAATTATCAATTAAATCTATATCGATGGTGAATCACTCATGTCATCAAAATCAATATGAGAAGATGAATAATCTAAAATACTAAGAAAAATCTGATCAATCATTTCCATAGATATACAAATATATTTTTACTTCAGTTTATTAAATTTGAATAATACTTTAATATACTTGAAACCTTAGTTAATAAAAATTACTTATTTTCCAAATGCTCTATATATATACACAATCTTTAAATAAACACTTTCAAACAGAAATATGTTCTCTTTAATAATTGTATGATATTTTAAATCTAATAAATTATATTTCTAAATTTAGAATAAAATATTAATTAATAAACCCGCATGTTATTTAAGCTATCAGATAGTAAATTGTTCTCTACATTAATCTCTTAACAACTCAAAAACATAGAAAACTAATCATAACCACTCATAGAATTAAATTGAATATCAAATTTTGATTTAATTTATTCAATATGTGAAAATGTATAACATATCGCCAATTAAATTTAATACATAAAAAATTTTCTTTAAAACATTAATTAGATTATATTTCACATCTTTCAGAATATATATTAAATTTTTTATAAGGTTTTTAAAAGCAATTCCCTAATTTTATTCTTTAATTAATTAATTACTTAAAATTAATAAATATTGTTTGTACCAAAATTGGGCACAACACTCTTCGGATGTGTTTGAAGAGATAAAATGAAGAAAGTAAATGTAAAATGAGGTAGATCTAACAAACACACCAATTAACAGATAAGAAAAAGTGTTGAAACACACGAATTTAAAGTGGTTCAGCGTATAGCCTACGTCCACTATGGAATGATTGATGTTTATTGATTATAACTCGTTGGTTACAAAAGATTTACAACAGTACAATCGAAGTACAATGGAAATTTTGGCAGAGTATCGGCATACAGAGGCAAAAAAGTCCCTTTTCTGTAGGTCCAGGGTAACTATTTATAGGCATAGGCAGCAAATATCTCGCCCAGATCTTGGAGGACTTCTTCTCTCACGTGGATGGGCCCACGGGATCGAGTTCAGTTGATTTCGACTCGATATCAGAGAAATACGAATGGAATTCGTATCGATCAAAAATTGATCCTTTTTGGCTGAAATTGATCTGGTACATTCTTGCCGTTGTAGGCTAGCTTCTATGAAAATTTGGTGGCATTTGGACTTGTAGATCTTGAGATATGATCAATGCAAGTTTGGATTTGTATGACATTGTCGTCTTTGTATCGATACTATTTCGTATTGGTCATGCGTGGCTTTGTTCGTATCGATGCTTGCATGCTACTTCATATCGATGGTTGGAGGCCACCTTCGTATCGATGCTTCATGTTGCTTTCTTCGTATCGATCGGTGGTTGTTGCTCTTCGTATCGATGGTGGGAGATCGATACGAGATGGATGAAGGGAGACCGATACGAAATGGACATTTGTTGATGGATACGAAGTGTTGTTAACATGATGGATACGAAGTAGCTTCATTTTGATGGATACGAAGGAAGTTAGTGGGCGATGGATATGAACTAAATCTCTCTTGGGGAATGGATACGAAATTGGATGGATACAAATAGAGTTGGTTTTCTCAACTTTGATCGATCAATATCTTGAGCATACGAACTCCGATTGACTTGAAATTTGGAACGTTGGCTTTCATAGCATTGCTTATCGTGCCATATCAATTGTAGCTCGATCCGGACTCGAGAAAAATTTACCAGTATCCATAGTGAACTTATGTATAACCGATCTCCAGGATGAACTGTCCTTGGTTTCTAGTCAAGTTCTTGGTGTCACGGCCTTGCCAAAATGCGGGATGACATTTGCCCCCTAAAGTACGTCTTGTGTGAACATGATGTGCTTTGAAAAGCTGCATCCTTCATTCTGAAAAAGTTCTATCCGATTCGCCGAGTAGTTGCTATCTTTTCGTCAAAAGATGTAACCTTTGATTGATCTTTAGTGATGTAGATGTCGAACTGTTGATTGTCAATGATCATGTAGTGTTTTGTTATAACTGAGTGTTGAGCGTTAGCGATTTGTTGTTCATTGTTATGATCGTCACCAGGTAAGCATTCAATTCCTGTTAGCTTCGAAAATTGAATGTTAGTTTGGCATACATGCACATATGTTAACTGACTCATGTTCATGTTTGCACATTTATGGGTCGCTATCAAGTTCTTTTGATCGAGTTTCGTATCCATCCTCTCCTGGATCGCTGTGAAATTCAAGTTGCATCAATTTTCAATGGTTGTTTTTGATCCATTTATTTATATCGATCCTCTCCTGGATCGATCTGGGATGCATTAAGATAGACTTTGTATCGATGGTTATCGATACGAGATGGGCTTACATAGGTGTGCTTCGTATCAATAGATATGAAATTTACAAGTGTTAACTCATGGGACAGCTTCGTGAAGGATATGTCATTTCTCATTCCTCTATTCAAGAAGAATTCCCCACTGTAGATAGTCTTTGATAGGAGTCATCCATGACCTCTTTTTTAGCTCCGTCTCTAAGATCTAGTTGATCTTTATCTGTCAATGCCTGGAATAATAAGTATTTCAATTGGGACAAAGTCTATTTGTCACGCATCCCCAGAACTGGCTAGCTTGGCCAATGATTCGGCCTTTTTGTTTTGTTCTCTGAGGATTGTGTAGTGGTGTAATACTCGAAGTCGGCTAGTAGCTCTAGGATCCAGCTGAGATAAGGAGCAAGACGTTGCCCCTAGTCAGATAGTCTTCCCTGACTTGGCATACCACTAACTAGAAATCGCATAAGATATGTAAAGTTTCCACTCCTAGTCTTCTTGCAAGTTTGAGCGTGGTGACCAAGGCTTCATACTTAGCTTCGTTATTTGTTGCAGGGAAGTTGAGTTTCAGGGTGTAGCAGATCGATCGTTCCTCAGGAGTCATTAACGTAACTTCGATGTTAAAAAGCCGATTATCGGAAGTTCCATCTATGTATGTTCTCCATCGATTGGACGGTTTTCCACTGTTCTTCGGATAATCGTCTGATGCAGTGAATTCAGATATGAAGTATGCTAATGTTTGACCATGGATATCTCTCTGAGGTAGATAAGTGATATCAAATTGGCTTAGCTCGATATTCCATTTGAGTAACCTTCCGGACATCTAAGGTTGCCATAGGACCTATCGTTACGGCTGGTCGATACAAACGTTAACGAGGTGAGCTTGTCGATAGCTAGCTTTCATCATATACTGGTCTTTGGATTCGTTTCTCTTCACATAGCAATGCGATGCTTATGGCGTGTGTTGACATGGCCCAATTGATGTATAAATCTTCGCGATCCAACAGCTCGGATAAAATTCTCTAAGCGATCTATTAGAGCTAGAACTGCATCAACGCAGTTGTTAGTCCATTCAAAAGTTCTCTTCCCTCTCTTAGTCAGGTTGAAGAAGAGAATACACTTGTAGATGGCCCTAGAGTTGAATCAGCTTAGGGTGGTAATCTTTCGACTTAGCTCTATACCTGCTTGGTTTCCTCGGTACATGGATGACTCTAATCTTCAGAATTTTCTGACATTAGCCTCAATCCCACGAGAATTGATGACGGAACCCAAAAATTCTTCTTACACAACGCCAAAAGAGCATTTCAAAGGATCAAGTTTCATTCTGCAGTTGTTGGAGAGCATTGAATGTCTTTGCCAAGTCATCGATGTGGTCGTTTGATGGTCGTGATCTCACGAGCATATTAACCACATATACTTTCATCAATCGGCTGATCTGATTTTTGAATGATCTGTTAATCGTCCTTTGGTAAGTAGCATAAGCATTCTCAAGTTTGAATCCAGGGATTGTAGCATAGCACTATAGGCCCAGGTCAATAATGAAACAGTTGTATTCCTGGTCTGGGACATGCTTCATTATTCAATTGTATCTGGAGTTTGCGTCCATGGATGTGAGTAATTCATGTCTAATGGTCGAGTCCATCAGTTGGTTGATCATTGGAAGTGGAAAGTTGTGCTTTTTCATACCCCATGCAAATCTGAGTAGTTGACGTATGTCCTCCACTCTCTGTTCGTTTTTCTTATAAGTAAAGGATTGGATACTCATTTTGGTTAGAGGGCATCGTGGATAAACCCACTGATTTTGAGTAGATTCGCCTCCTCTTTAAGTGCAACAGATCTCTCCGGATCCACGTCGCATCGTTTTTGTTCACCAAGACATGCCTCGGGTCAACATTTAATGCAGGGTTCTTCATGGCTGGCGATAGTCCACATATATACATGAGATTGAGTCCAAACGAACATATCAAATTCACCTGGAGCAAAGCAGTTAACTCTTTCATCATCATTGCGCTGAGTTGTGATCTGATCTACAATACTCGTGATGGGTTGTAGATGCTTCATGTGCTTATTTGCAATGGTAAATTATCAGGCTTATAGGGACGTTGAATCAAAGGATTAGTAGAACTTAGCCTTGTACTGCATGCTGCTACATAGATGGTTCCAGCTTTGAGATTAAATCTATTTGTGTTTCAGAATGATGCTCTTTCCATTCAATGTACTCGCGATCCATTGCTCGTTGTAAGGGTCGGAATAATGATCGGTTGCCATAAGTCCGGGCATCGATCCGATGATTCTATCCCTAGGCATCCTTTCGGCCGTAACCCTGAGTTGTTATGAATATAAGGCACGGGTCATAGGATCGAGTTTTCATAGTAAACTCTTGGATAATCACTCTTTTGCCCCCAGACTTGGGTTGATGGACGTATTGTGCGAATGGTCGATCCTAGCCCCTGCTGTGTTTATATTGTAGTCCAAATTTTAAGAACCAGAGTTGTTTGATGAACGATCAAACCATATTCACCTTATCTCTCGCACGTGCCCACAAGTCTAACCGATATGTGGCAAGGTAGATCATGTCCGCTTCAATTTTGTATTCTATCCCGTTGAACCATGGGATCGAGTTAACTGATGGAAGGCTGAGTTATGCCTATCCTGCATTATGTTCTACTTATTTCCTCTAGGCAGAATACATTGTTGCTTTGCCGACATTCGGACATGAGCTAGGTTCTGGACGGTCAATGACATTCACTTCGCTGCTTATGTCGCTATACTTTGGGAAAAAACTGAAGAGTGAATCGTCCAGTCAGATACAATGCAAGATTGATGCTTCCCTTGTTGAATCCAGGTAAAGAATTGGTGCGTGGACATTTAGGTTACACTTGTTGTGAATTGCTCATTTAGTCGGATCGTGGTAAGATTCAAAGAATGAATGGTTGCATTGCATTATTTTGGAGTTGGGCGATCAACCACGTCCATTTCGGTTTACGCCTCCTTTAAGATCTAGGGATAAAGTCAGCTCAAATGCAGTCATGTCGTGCTCATCTGGTCTCATGCTCTTGCCAATGGATCCAAGGAAGGCGACGGAGGAAGAATGGTCAAGTCACACTCATTTGTGGTTTATTCTTCTATCCATGCTCTATTGGTCACAAAGGTATTCGACGTTCGGGTCACATCGATTTGTAGTCAAAGAGGATCGATATTGACTGTCGATTCAACGGCACGATGTAGAATGCTCGAACCTTATTTCCTGTTGATCCAATGGTATGATATGAAAGGTGCAGCCCGATATTGCACGTCGATCCGGCGGTACGATATAATTGGTTGCCCATAACTTCGGGCATCATTCTGATTGGTTAGCATTAAGGCCTCCTTGTAGTCATTGCCTTACGTTTCAAAGGACACTATGCTGGAGATGTAGCGAGTCACCTTTCTCTTCTTTTGGTGATTTATGCCTCTGCCCCCCGTCTTGGGTTAGCAGAGTGAGTTTGTGGATGGTTTAATTGCATTTGTAGTAGTGAGTTTATACTCCTCCTATCGAGTTTAGGTCAGAGTTGGCGAATGAATGGTCGAAGCACATTCATTCGTCTGTCTATGCTCGTAGTCGCACTCTAGGGATCAGAGTCAGCTGATGGGTCATTCATCACATCTATTTGATGTTTACACCCCTATCCACACTTTGGGGACTAAGATTTTTTGTAGAAAATGGTCGAACCGCATTTTCCTCGGTCAATTCCTTTGCCCCCAGTCAAGGGCAAAAGTCGAAGTATGGTCGGTCACATTACAACAATTTTAATTTGATGCTTCTCCCACTGAACTGTAGGAAGGAATTGATTGGCGGATGGTTGGGTCACATCTGTTCATGTTGCACGCACAACCCATCGGATCATAGACGAGAGTTAGCGGATGAACGGTTGTGTCATGTTCATTTGCGGTAGGATGGGTAGTCACATCCATTTAGAATAGGACATTCAGCTAGGTCCATTTTGCGAATCTGCGTCTCCCTGTCGAATCGAGGAAGAAATTTTGTCTTGTAGGGTTGGAGTGCATCCCTATAAAATTATGTTATGGGTCCCGTGCTAGGGACAAGGTTTGATGCATGGATGGTCATGTCATGCCCGCTTAGTGCTAGATGGTTGGATCGCATCCGATTTTTTGTGATAAGTGTGCCCCCATGTCAGGGGAAGAGTTGGAAAGCAGATGGTCGAACCACATCCGCTTTTTGTACTATAGAACTTGCTGAGGAATTAAAGTTGATAGATGGACAGTCGAATCGCATCCCTTCTGGTATTTATATTCCAATCCAAGCTTTGAGGACTATAGTTGGTTGATGGGTGGTCAATCACACCCATTTGGTGTTTACACTCCAGCCCATGCTCTCGGGACCAGAGTTAGTTGATGGGTATACTCCAGTTCGCACTCTGGGAATCTGGAGTTAGTTGATGTTTATACTCCAGTTCGCACTCTGGGAACCTAGAGTTAGTTGATGGGTGGTTAGTCACACTCATTTGATATTTTAGGATTATGTTCGCACTCCGAGGACTTAAGTTGTTTTACGGGTGGTCAGTTACATCCGTTTTGATGTTTATACTCCAGTTCACACTCCGAAAATCTGGAGTTAGTTGATGGGTGGTCAGTCACACCCATTTGGTATTTTAGGATTATGTCCGCACTCCGGGGACTTAAGTTGTTTTATGGGTGGTCGGTCACACCCGTTTTGATGTTTATACTCCAGTTCGCACTTCAGGAATCTGGAGTTGGCCGACAGATGGTCAGTCACATCTGTTTAGGCTTTAGGATTTTGTTCACACTCTGGGAACAAGAAGTTGATCAGGTACGTGGACGGTCGTATCACATCCACCCTGAGTAGGCAAGTGAAGTCATTAGATGGATGGATCCACCCTCCTCGAGCTTGTAAATATGAAGGGCAAGGTCGTTAGATGGACAGATCCATCCTCCTCAGGTTTAGGTTGAACATGGACGAAGTCGTTAGGTGGACGGATCCACCCTCCTCGAGCTCACATCCGTAAGTTTATGCTCCAGCTCGCACTCTGGGAGCCGGAGTTAGTTAGAGGATCGTCGTGTATCAATTCCTTTTGGTTGTTGTGTGATGGCTTGTCCCTGAGCTTGGGGTTTCACTTAGCGAGTGATCGGTGGGATCCCGATTACTTTCCACTTATCTGCCCACAATGAAGGATGAGATTTAGTTTATGGATGGTTGGATCGTGTCCATGTTCATCTGGATTCCGCTTTTGCCAAGCCTAAGGAGTAAGATTAGTGTTTTGGCAAGCTTTGAGCTTGAGCAGAGGAGAGGATGGTCGAACTACATCCACTTTGAGTTGTGTATTTTCCCTTAAGTAAGGTGCAAGAATTGGAGAGCAGACGGTCGAGTCACGTCCACTTTATACTTTGCGTTCTTCCGATTGAACTGAGGAAGAGAGTTGAAATGATGGCTCATGATGGTTAGCGAGTAGGTAGTCAGTCGTTGATGACTTTAAATTGAGGGTTGGCCCCTGATGAATTCGGTTTAAGGCATGATTGTTTTGCCGAATCACAGACGCAAATTAGAGAGTGAGTGGTCAAATCATATCCACTTTAAACATGTGTTCTCAAATAACTCCAAGTGTCTAATGTAGGATTGGATGCATGGACGGTCATGTCACGTCCACCCTTTGTGTGATTTCGATTTTACTGGGCATCAAAAGGAGCATAACTATTTTGGAGAGCTTCAAGTACGAGATGGAGAGTGCATTGTTGGGACAAATAAATCCAAGTCTTTCTCAGATCTCCTAATTAAATTGCACAGGCGGATGAGTGGATGGTCCGTTGCATCCACTTTGTACTGGAGTGCTGACCTTGTCGATCTCTTCTGCTTTGATGCCCTGCCCCCAAGTCAGGGGCATATAGCAGCCGATCAGTGGTTGAATCATGCTCGTCATAATGATACCTCAATGACTTGATCATAGTCCGTGGAGGTTTTTTGGCACCGAACCTTGAGTACTCGGTTACCTGTACCATTTGCAAGTAGTTTAATTCGAGTCGGTCATACTTCGCAACATAAATGAAATAGAAATAGAAATAATTCAAAAGAGATCAGATCAAATCTCATTGATAATTGAAGCAGCGTCGTATGCTCGCTATTGCACTTCGGTCCTACCCTTCTTAGTTGGAAGTCTAACGCAAGTGGTTCAGTTTAATCAAAGTTCTTGATCAATAGGGGTCGGGGGTTCCCTGCCCATCGTTTTATGGGGCATGCATATACTGTCGAAGCTTTCCTTTCTGGAGTAGCCTTATGGCGCTGGCGTCCTTGGTAGCCATCTAAGGAAGAGGAGCTTCTCGATTTAGAGTATGGAGTAGGTTTCCTCCTTATCTTGCCACATTGATCCTTCATCTGGTTCATCAACTCAATATTGGATACGATATGTTGGTGTAGTTGTTGGCGGCTATCCGCCAGTTCTCTTATCAAATTCTGGAAATAAGCTTTTTTGATAAATTCATTTATGATGTTGGTAGCAACTGGCTGTGGCTTTTGATCAATTCGTTGGCTTCCATCTTCTTCATTCCCTTCAGCAATTCGAGAAGTAGAACTGGTATGTCTAACCATGGTTGATAGTCTTCTTTGAAGAATGGGGGAAGACATCTGCATTTGATGGCATTCATCACTCTTGGTGGAATCCATGTGCCATTCTCACTTCATGAGGTAATGTCGGAGGTTGTATTCCCGTAGTACACCGACATGGTCAGCATGTTGAATTTTCACTGGAAATTTTGTATGTAGAACAGTTTCAATGAATGGGTCTCAACTGGGAACGACACTCCAATCGTCGTTGTCAGGTCCATTTTCTAGCTATGTGGTCTTGTAACACTGGTGAATGATGTATGCACGATTGCCCAACGTTCGAGTGGTTGGTAATGGCGATTGGATGGTGAGTTGGTTAAGATGGGCTCACAGATTGGTGATTATTTCTAATTTTCACCCAGGTAGGAGGCCCATATAAGGTAGTAAGGAAGTCCTCTTAAGGTTGTATGCCATGCTTCTAGTCATATGGACACGGTATGATTAAGATGCGGGCATTTGAAGATGGTTTAGTGATCACCAACTATGCTTTGAGTTGGCAGAGTAGACAGTGAAGGGCAGTCGTCATATTAGCCATCGTACCATAGTTGTCAATTCAGGAGTTTAAAAGCTGGTCAATTGGGGGAAGTTGCAGTCCACCTTAGAAGCATGATATATTAACCAACTCTAGTTCTTGGCGTATTAGCTAGGTTCTCCAGCCTCTGGGAGCACCGGTTGAGTAGTATTTCTTTACCCATTCCTTGACTACAATTTAGCATTTGCTACTATAATCCCCTATGTCTCGTTCAGTCATGGAATGATCTGGAGGCGTGGATGGAATGTTCCTTCATTAAGTTGAGCTTTGAATTCACTATGTGGGTGCTCTGCACTGCGGTTAGGTGTATCGATCGTATATGCCAATCGACTACTCCGTTAGTACTGGACGGGAGACTGATAGCACCGAGCAAGCTCTAGAGACACTAACTCTCTATGGTCTTTAGTTAACTCTCAGTCACCATGACACGTATATGTGAGGAATGCGGAATATGGATCTTAAGGCTAGGATGAACACTAGAGGGGGGTGAATAGTGTTTATTAGAAATTACTAAATCTTTTTGAGTTATTGTTGATTTGTACACAGATATATGTAATATTCAGATACAGATATAATCACAGAATCAAACATAGATGCAGAAATAAAGTAAATGCAGTAAAGGAAAGAACACACCGGATTTTATACTGGTTCGGAGTTACCCTACATCCAGTCCTGCACAACTAAGTACGGATTTTTTTTCAAAAGCAATTCAACAATTACAACCCTTTGTTTCAAGGCTACGAGGTACACCCTCCAGAATCACAATCCTCTAGGTAGAGATACTTGATTTCCGGGGCAACAAGTTCACCCAATTGATTTCCAAGGCTACAATCACACCTTTTCTCGCTTGATTGATTTCCAAGGCTACAATCACACCTTTTCTCGCTAGATAGATTACAAAGAAGCCTATAACTCTGAATTGCACTGGGATCTTGTTGAGATAGTGATAGAGAATCAAACCAGAGATGATCTAGTTAGATTCAATGTTGATTTCGGCAGAGTGATGATAGGATTTTGAATAAGAAAATGTGGAAGAAGAAGAGAAGTGAAAACCCAGAAAATCTAATGATAAATTCGTTGAAACCAACCCCTATTTATAGAAGAACAACAGCCATGTCCATTCGTGAAAGGTTATGGCAAATAGACACTTCTTTTGAAATTCAAATTTTTGAATCTAACTGTCACTATGTCGACATGGGGTACTAGGGCATGTCGACATCCCAAAGCATTTTTTGAAGATTTGATTTTCTTTGAAAATAACCTTTATCTTATATTAAAAACTATTTAAACTTTATAAATATACCTGACTATAGATAAAATGCATAAATAAATATAGAGAATAATATATATAAAATTTTACTATAATTTTATATTTAAATCTAAGTATAAATATATTATAATTAAAAGATAGTTTAAAACAAACGAAGTTTAAAACAAGAGTTTATTAAAAACAAAAACAAAGAATATTTTAAGGCTAAAACGTCCTTTTGAAAATCATCTGAAAAGATAATTTTTAAGGCTAAAACATTTTGAAAAGCAGTTTTGAAAATCATTCTGAAGTAGTTTTGAAAACCATTTTGAAGTAGTTTTGCAAGCTTCTTCCTACAGAATATCTCATCATATCAGGACTCGAGAACTTGTACAAAACCAGGATGTTCGTGGGTTTGTAAGCCACTTGTCGTAGGTTTGTAAGCTACTTGTCGTGGGTTTGTAAGCCACTAAAAAGGTAGAAATGGGTTTCATCCCAAAAGAAAAATGGAGTGAAGATTTCAGTGCTATTATGAAGTTTTAACATAATTCTAGACTCAGTACTTATCTTGAAATCTTGAACTCTTGATAATCTTGATATTCTTGATACTCATGAGTCTTCAATCTTGATATCTTGAATCTTTATATCGTACAGTCTTCATTCTTGGTACCTGCATGGTTAAATCCTGCATATACATATATATCTAAACTATAATGTTAGTAGTTATATTTTATAATCTTATTCTAAGGTTGTTTTCATCAAAACCATCATCTCAAGGACTAACAATCTCCCCCTTTTTGATGATGACAACCTTTGTTTATAAAATATTACTTCTATCCTAATAACTCCCCCTTAATCTATGCCTAACTCTTCTATTTTATATTTCTCCCCCTTTGTCATCAACAAAAAAAAACTAACTCTAAACTATATAACTCTTAGTCTAATATCCTATATGATGATAGTGTTATCATCAATACTTACTTGTAAACCTAAAACTTAGTCCTAAACTATTAACATTCCTAACCAAGTACCTATATAATACTTATATATAACATATATAGGAAGAACACACAATATTTATATATATATATATATATATGTTTATATTTACATTTTCGTAAAATGTGACAAATATACACATAACGATGAAAAAAAGAAAAAGAAGAAACTACTGAGTATCTTTGCCAATCGGAGTTGCACCATTTGAATTTTAGTCATTAACTGAATTGCATCCTTCAGAGAATCCTCCATTTTTGTCACTCGGGCTTTAGTACGTTGGAACGGACCAGAGGTAGGAGAAAGGAACGAAAAGGTTGATTTTATGTTTGATTTGGAAGAGGAGGCCATTGATAAATTGATTTCAGAAGATAGAACAAAAAGAGGACAGAGAGAATGAAGAAAATTTCGAAAATAAGAAGAATATATAACCAATTATTTTAATTTTGGTGGGAAAAAATTTTAAAATTTTAAAAACGTTATATGTCGACATGGGTATAGGGGGGATGTCGACATGGTTCTCAATATTTTTACTATTTGATTTATTTTAATTTAATTTTTAATTATACTTTGTTATTTATATTTTATATTTCAGTTAATGAACAAATACCTAATTCTCTTCTTAATTTAGTAAATGTAGATTCATTTAAGGGTTTTGTTAAGATATCAGTAATTTGATTTTCAGAATTGATATAGTCGAGAGTAATTACTTCTCTACTTATATTATCTTTGAGAAAATGGTGTCTGATATCAATATGTTTAGTTCGAGCATGTTGAGTAGTATTTTTGGATAAATTTATTGCACTAGTATTATCACAATAAATTGGTGATTTTGAGATATTTAAACCAAAATCTTTTAAAGTTTGTTGCATATATATTACTTGAGAACAAGCCAAAGCAGCAGAAATATACTCTGCTTCAGTTGTTGATAGAGAAACTGTGTTTTGCTTTTTACTAAACCAAGAAATCAGAGAATGCCCTAAAAAGTGACAAGTTCCACTTGTACTTTTTCGGTCTGATTTACAACCAGCATAATCAGCATCACAGTAAGATATTAAGTCAAACGAATCATTTTTAGGATAAAATAAGCCATAATCAAAGGTGTGTTTAACATATCTTATAATACGTTTTACAGCTTTTAAGTGAGTTTCTTTAGGTTGGGATTAATACCTTGCACAGAGACAGACACTATGCATGATATCAGGTCTACTCGCAGTGATATAGAGTAGTGATCCAATCATTCCTCTATATAATTTTTGATCTACTTCTTTCGAGAGATCTTCTTTACTAAGGTACTCATTGGTTGCCATGGGAGTGGGTTTTCCACTCGCAGTAGTCAAACCAAATTTACTAACTAGGTCTTTAGCATATTTTTCTTGACTAATACAGATACCATTATCTAATTGTTTTATTTGTAATCCTAAAAAGAAGTTTAATTCACCCATATGACTCATCTCAAACTCTTTTGTCATTATTTCAGAAAATTCTTTATTCATTTCAAAATTAGTTGATCCAAAAATGATATCATCTACGTAGACTTATACTAGTTGAATATCATTTTTATTTCTTTTAATAAAAAGAGTATTATCTACTTTCCCTATTTCAAAATTTGATTGTAACAAGTAAGATCTTAGTCTATCATACCAGGCTCTAGGAGCTTGCTTTAGACCATATAGAGCTTTCTTAAGTTTGTAAACATGATTTGGAAATTTATCATTTTCAAAAAGTGGTGGTTGTTTAACAAATACTTCTTCTTTTACAAAACCATTTAAAAATGCACTTTTAACATCCATTTGAAATTATTATGATTTGCGAAAGCAAGTAGAATCCTAATGGCTTCTAATCTTGCTACAGGGGCAAAGGTTTCATCAAAATCTATTCCTTCTTCTTGACAATAACCTTGAGAGACTAACCAGACTTTATTTCTAACAACCTCTCCTTGTTCATTCATTTTATTTTTATAAACCCATTTAGTTCCAATCATTGTTTTATTTTCAGGTCTAGTAACAAGTTCCCAAACATCATTTCTAGTGAATTGATTTAATTCTTCTTGCATAGCCAAAATCCATGAATCATCAGTTGGTGCTTCTTCTGGATTTTTGGGTTCAATAGTTGATATAAAAGCTACATTACTCATTTGACTTAGTTGGTTTCTAGTTTTAACAACAGATTGCATATCTCCAAGTATATTTTCTATAGGGTGATCTTTTAAAAGTTTAATCCTTTTATTAAGATGATTTAATTCATTATTAGTTTCAGTTGACTCTTGGTTTTGAGTGATTAAATCCTCTTCATCATTTATTTCTTCAAAAATTTTGAAATTTTCATCAAATGAAACATGCATTGTTTCTTCGATGGTATTAGTTCTTAAATTAAATACTCTGTATGCTTTACTTCTATTAGAGTATCCGATAAAGATACCTTTGTCGGATTTAGGGTCAAATTTATCTAAGTTATCTTTTGTATTTAAAATAAAACATTTACTTCCAAAAATTTTAAAATAAGATACCTTAGGTTTCTTTGAGTAAATAAGTTCATAAGATGTCTTATCAGTTAAAGATCTAATTAAAATTCTATGTAAAATATAACAGGCGGTAGCAACTGCTTCTGCCCAAAAGTACTTTAGTAAACTACTATCAGAAAGCATAGTTCTCGCACACTCTTGAATCATCCTATTTTTACGTTCTACTACTCCGTTTTGTTGTGGAGTTCTTGGAAATGAAAAATTGTGAATTATTCCCTTTTTATTGCAGAATTCTTCACTTTTTATTTTCAAATTCACCACCGTGATCACTACGAATGGTTATATTTTTTTGAGAAAGTTGATTTTGAACCCTTTTTGAAAAATTCTTAAAATATTCAAAAGTATCACTTTTATGTTTTAAAAATATTGTCCATGTAAATCTAGAATAATCATCTACAATTACAAAAACATATTTACTATTATTTATTGATAGAATTTGAGATGGACCAAATAGATCAATATGAAGTAATTCAAGAGGTTTTGATGTAGAAATTATATTTTTTAATTTAAAGGAACTTTTTCTATGTTTTCCTAGTTGACATGCATCACATAGACTATCTACTTTAAAATTCATTTTAGGGAGGCCTCTTACTAGATCATGTTTTGACAGTCTAGATAAGAGTTTGAAATTCAAATGACCAAATCTCTTATGCCAAATCCAAGGGTCACTTGCATTTGCCAAAAGACACAAGTTTTCATTTGAAATTTTCATACTAAGAATATAAATATTCTTTTTCCTAATTCCCTCGAATATTATGATTGAATTATTATCTTCAATGTGACACTTATCTTTTTCAAATTTAATTTTATATCCTTTATCGCATAGTTGACTTATACTTAGCAGATTGTGTTTCAGATTCTCAACTAGCAAAACATTAGTAATAATAGGAGTTTCAAAGTTACCGACTTTGCCGATGCCGATCACATAACCTTTTGAATTGTCTCCAAAGTTAACCAGTCCTCTGTCTTTGTATATTATATCATTCAGCATATCTGGATTCCCAGTCATGTGTCTAGAACATCCACTATCAAGTATCCATTTGTTCTTTTTGATCTGCACAGTTTGTTTGTTCTGGATTGATTCCTCAATTCCCATAAAGCATGATTCCTGCACATCAAACAATCTTAGTAGACAACTTGTATTTAAATATTGATTATATGCAGACTCAAGAGACAATGACGATCTGAATATTTCTAAAAAAGCATTAACAAATTTCTTAAACATAGCCATTTTTAAAAAAACTTTTTCAAAAATCAGATTATGAAACTTTTGAAAACCTTGCTCTGATACCAAATGTCAGGAATGCGGAATATGGATCTTAAGGCTAGGATGAACACTAGAGGGGGATGAATAGTGTTTATTATAAATTACTAAATCTTTTTGAGTTATTGTTGATTTGTAAACAGATGTATGTAATATTCAGACACAGATATAATCACAGAATCAAACACAGATGCAGAAATAAAGTAAATGTAGTAAAGGAAAGAACACACCAGATTTTATACTGGTTCGGAGTTACCCTACATCCAGTCTCGCACAACTAAGTACGGATTTCCTTTCAAAAGAAATTCAACAATTACAACCCTCGGTTTCAAGGCTACGAGGTACACCCTCCAGAATCACAATCCTCTGGGTAGAAATACTTGATTTCTGGGGCAACAAGTTCACCCAATTGATTTCCAAGGCTACAATCACACCTTTTCTCGCTTGATTAATTTCCAAGGCTACAATCACACCTTTTCTCGCTAGATAGATTACAAAGAAGCCTATAACTCTGAATAGCACTGGGATCTTGTTGAGATAGTGATAGAGAATCAAACCAGAGATGATCTAGTTAGATTCAATGTTGATTTCGGCAGAGTGATGATAGGATTTTGAATAAGAAATGTGGAAGAAGAAGAGAAGTGAAAAACCAGAAAATCTAATAATAAATTCGTTGAAACCAACCCCTATTTATAGAAGAACAACAACCATGTCCATTCGTGAAAGGTTATGGCAAATAGACACTTCTTTTGAAATTCAAATTTTTGAATCTAACTGTCACTATGTCGACATGGGGTACTAGGGCATGTCGACATCCCAAAGCATTTTTTGAAGTTTTGATTTTCATTTGAAAATAACCTTTATCTTATATTAAAAACTATTTAAACTTTATAAATATACTTGACTATAGATAAAATACATAAATAAATATAGTGAATAATATATATATAATTTTACTATAATTTTATTTTTAAATCTAAGTATAAATATATTATAATTAAAAGATAGTTTAAAACAAACGAAGTTTAAAACAAAAGTTTATTAAAAACAAAAACAAAGAATATTTTAAGGCTAAAACATCTTTTTGAAAATCATTTGAAAAGATAATTTTTAAGGCTAAAACATTTTGAAAAGCAGTTTTGAAAATCATTCTGAAGTAGTTTTGAAAATCATTTTGAAGTAGTTTTGCAAGCTTCTGACTGCAGAATATCTCATCATATCAGGACTCGAGAACTTGTACAAAACCAGGATGTTCGTGGGTTTGTAAGCCACTTGTCGTAGGTTTGTAAGCTACTTGTCGTGGGTTTGTAAGCCACTAAAAAGGTAGAAATGGGTTCCATCCCAAAAGAAAAATGGAGTGAAGATTTCATTGCTATTATAAAGTTTTAACATAATTGTAGACTCAATACTTATCTTGAAATCTTGAACTCTTGATAATCTTGATATTTTTGATACTCATGAGTCTTCAATCTTGATATCTTGAATCTCTATACTGTAAAGTCTTCATTCTTGGTACCTGCATGGTTAAATCATGCATATACACATATATATATCTAAACTATAATGTTAGTATTTATATTTTATAATCTTATTCTAAGGTTGTTGTCATCAAAACCATCATCTCAAGGACTAACAGTATCCACCGGTGTGCTCGTCAACGGGAGGACTTTAAGTCATAACAGTACAAATGCCCCTATAGGTAACAGACTGCTGGCCTGGGTGACACAAGAGGCCAATGCATGCATAAGGGTAGCACAAAGCTGAAGCAATAAGGCAAAAGCACTAAGCTATATATAAGGTATCACAGATCCAGGATGCGACCTCATGATCAGGCCACCATGGTAGATAATGGCAATCTATTCCTCTCTAACAAACATAAATAAGAGTATATCGTAATAGTGGCATGTTGAACCAATATATATAGACATGAATTCATGGCCATCATTAGGCACAAGCCATACTCACTAAATATAGCCACAAAGCCATATATCATTACGTATCACCTCACACTATCCACTATATTTCCATCACGTGAGTGTCATCTACTTACAATGAATAACTGAATAAATATCACAATAGCGTCTCATACTACTGCAGATACTCATACATTTATTCAATGCTTATAAACTTCACTTAATCTACTTAAAATTCTATATAACTAGTTCAAAGAATAACCGATGAAATATTACTTAATGCCTCATCCTAGACGGTATTATAACTCCTTTTATTCTAATTATTCATCACATAGAATTAAATATCATAAAATCACAGGAATGAATGTCATCACCGTATCATCATAAATTAACAATTAAATCTATATCGATGGTGAATCACTCATGTCATCAAAATCGGTATAAGAAGATGAATAATCTAAAATACTAAGAGAAATATGATCAATCATTTCCATAGATATACAAAAATATTTTTACTTCAGTTTATTAAATTTGAATAATACTTTAATATACTTGAAACCTTAATTAATAAAAATTACTTATTTTCCAAATGCTCTATATATACACACAATCTTTAAATAAACACTTTCAAATAGAAATATGTTCTCTTTAATAATTGTATGATATTTTAAATCTAATAAATTATATTTCTAAATTTAGAATAAAATATTGATTCATAAACCCGCATGTTATTTAAGCTATCAGAGAGTAAATTGTTCTCTACATTAATCTCTTAACAACTCAAAAAGCATAGAAAACTAATCATAACCACTCATAGAATTAAATTGAATATCAAATTTTGATTTATTTTATTCAATATGTGAAAATGTATAACATATCGCTAATTAAATTTAATACCTACAAAATTTTATTTAAAACACTTAAAACATTAATTAGATTATATTTCACATCTTTCAGAATATATATTAAATTTTTTATAAGGTTTTTAAAAGCAATTCCCTAATTTTATTCTTTAATTAATTACTTACTTAAAATTAATAAATATTGTTTGTACCGAAATTGGGCACAACACTCTTCGAATGTGTTTGAAGAGATAAAATGAAGAAAGTAAATGTAAAATGAGGCAGATCTAACAAACACACCAATTAACAGATAAGAAAAAGTGCCGAAACACACGAATTTAGAGTGGTTCAGCGTATGGCCTACGTCCACTATGGAATGATTGATGTTTATTGATTATAATTCGCTGTTACAAAAGATTTACAATAGTACAATCGAAGTACAATGGCAATTGGCAAAGTATCGGTGCACAGAGGCAAAAAAAGTCCCTTTTCTGTAGATCCAGGGTCACTATTTATAGGCGTAGGCAGCAAATATCTCGCCCAGATCTCGGAGGACTTCTGCTATCACGTGGGTGGGCCAACGGGATCGAGTTCAGATGATTTCGACTCGATATCAGAGCGATACGAATGGAATTCGTATCGATCAAGAAATGATCCTTTTTGGCTGAAATTGATCTGGTACATTCTTGACGTTGTAGGCAAACTCCTGTGAAAATTTGGTGGGATTTGGACTTGTAGATCTTGAGATATGATCAATGCAAGTTTGGATTTGTATGACACTGTCGTCTTCGTATCGACCATGCGTAGCTCTATTTGTATCGATGCTTGCATGCTACTTTGTATCGATGTTTGGAGGCCGCCTTCGTATCGATGCTTCATGTTGCTTTCTTCGTATCGATCGGTGGTTGTTGCTCTTCGTATCGATGGTGGGAGATCGATACGAGATGGATGGAGGAAGACCGATACGAAATGGACATTTGTTGATGGATACGAAGTGTTGTTAACATGATGGATACGAAGTAGCTTCATTTTGATGGATACGAAGGAAGTTAGTGGGCGATGGATAGGGGAATGGATATGAAATTGGATGGATACAGATAGAGTTGGTTTTCTCAACCTTGATCACTCAATATCTTGAGCATACGAACTTCGATTGACTTGAAATTTGGAACGTTGGCTTTCATAGCTTTGTTTGTCGTGTCATATCAATTGTAGCTCGATCCAGACTCGGGCAAAATTTACCAGTATCCATAGTGAACCTATGTATAACCGATCTCCGGGACGAACTGTCCTTGGTTTCTAGTCAAGTTCTTGGTGTCACGGCCTTGCCAAAATGCGGGATAACAAATATTATATTTTTAATTTTCATATAAACTCCACAAATCCATATTAAGTTGCTATTTATATTAAACATTGGTTGTATATAATTTATTATAATTTTATTTTTATTTTTAAAAAACTATATATATATATATATTTTGAAAGAAGAAAATAAATTAATATCTAAATATATAAATTATGGAGTAAAATTACTCTATGAACATATTAACCAATCATCGCTGTAAATACATATTTAGTTTAATTCACAAATGAACAGAGTTCTGTTTGCAAATTGATACATTTAGCCAACATAATCACTCAATTTCCAAACAACTATTAATTCCAATGATCAATAAACCATACAAGGATATGTATATCATGCTATCTTAACCAATAACATTCAAATCAAACAATTTCACCCTAACCAATATATCGAGTAATTCATTCACCCACAATTCAAACAATAATTAGGATAATTATATAAACAGTGAGATATAGAAATAGTTGTGAGTTATAGAGATAATTTACATTATCGATGCTTGCAAGGTTGAATCCTATTTCACCACTTTAGCCTAAAAGTTCGCACAACCCTCTCGTTGCTGCCAACGATTGCAGCTACCATCACCACCATCTCCCAATGCACAACCAACATCGCTCGATAACCATCACACCAATAACCTGCGTCACTACTTCACCTGGTCGTAGCCCTTTGACGTTGCTGCCAACAATTCAGTGACCCCAATCATGTGACCATCTTTACCGTTTTACATATGCTTGCACCATTGCCCTTTTTCAGTCACGACCAATCATCACCACTTTGCTCATGGTAACATCGATCTTTTAATCATCGATTGCTTGCCATGACATAACTCCATCGCCATCATGTGCGACTACATGCGTGATAATCTTCTTCTTTTATTCACAATTTTTTTCTTATGCGTGCGTTTTTAATTTAGGGGTTTAGGGCTCAGAATTGAAGATAAGGGATACAGGCTTCATTTTTTTTCTGTAGGGAAAGAAAGAAAGAAGGGAAAATTCTAGCGAAAAGGAAGTGTAGAGTTAAATGGCTTGGGCTTTTGGGCTCTAATTACTAATTTATTTTTTGATTTTAATCAATTTCCTTTTCTTTACTTTTCTTTTAATCTACTCTTGTATTTTATTTGTAAATAAAATTTCTCTCTAATATAAGTTGATCAACGCATTATTCTATGAAATATAAGTTAATAACAACACGATTTCATTCATTTCATTACTTGTTTATTTTGTTTTATATTTAATTAAACAAAACTTCTTATTTAAATTAACTTTGAAAAACGTATGTTCAACAATAATGATTATATAAAATTAAATTCAAACATTTTTATTTTAATTAAATTTATTTATTTAACGACGTAGAATGCAAGGTTGTTACAGTCCTAAACCAGTTAAGCAGGGTAGATAATGGAAGCATATATGTTGAATGTCATTCTGGTTTCGTCGAGTGCTCCATTGACGAAAGAGAAGGGAAAAGGCCTTACTATCTAGAGTATGCTTTCCAATTATTGTGTTCCTTACATGTTTTATTCGACATCAAGGTTTCATATTCCTTCATATCTAGGTCAAGTATCCACTTTCGCTTATTGATGACTTTTCGATCAGCTCTATGACACGAAGGTGTTCTCTCAGTTGGACCTTGTGATAGGGTTTCATCCACCGACTAGCTAGAGAGAGTGTGTCGATCATAGCGTTTTGTAAGCTACCTTGATTTTTGATTGGTCGGTTACGCCATTCGCACTAGCAAAGGAGTCAACATGCTTTGTTGGTCTCGTGGTCGTGTTTTGAGGGATCACTTGAGTAAGTTATGCTTGTATTTATTGGTGATATTTTTGTTTATTCATGGATGAAAGAAAAGCACAAGACATGTTTAATGATTGTGTTGGAGGTGTTGAGAAAACACCGATTGATGGTGAGATTTTTGAAGCATCACCTCTGGAGGAGGGAAGTGAGATGCATAGTCAAGTTGTTTTGGAGTAGGACATTGTTGTAGATTCCATAATGGTTACGGTAGTCCAGTATTAGAATATACCCGAGAGTGCTATGGATATGAAAAGTTTTCCTGGATGACAGGATATTATAGATGTTTTACCAAGTACTTCTCTAAGGTAGCAGCACCGTTAACCGATTTGATGAGGGAGAATCAGACTTTTATTTGAGACGCGAGGTGTAGACACGCGTTATTAATTCTGACAGAGGGGTTGACGTGTGCATCGATGTTACTCATTCCGAACGAGAATGAGGAGTCAATAGTACACACATGCTTGTGGTATTTAACTAGGTGCGGTATTGATGTCGAAGGGTAAGGTTGTCGCATATGTTAGTCGACAACTGAAACCGCATAGGAGGTTGTATTCGACTCATGATTTGAGTTAGCAGTGATTGTATTTGCTTTGGGGATTTGGAGACACTATCTATTGAGAGAGGGGCTTAGGTTGTCCATTAATCTTACATTATCGAAATATATCTTCTCCGTGAGAAAATTAACCTCGCTAGCAGCAATGGTTAGAGTTCTTGACCTTCTACGGCTTTGACATTTCCTACATGCCCAATAGGGAAATGCACTGGGAGCAACGTTCAAAGAGTAGACACAGCTCGAGTTTATCGCTGGTTTTGGCTTCAGAACTCGATGTGAGCTATAGCCAAAGATGATGGCTAGTTTGACCATCGGACCTACTTTAATTTAAAGGATCGGTACTAGTCAGAGGCGGGAAGTTAGACTAGTGGAGATCAAGGCTAACTTAGAGGAACAAGTAGTGTTTGTAGATGTGATGCAGTATGGACCCGACCGAGGCTGTTGGTTCCGTTAGGATGAGAGATTGTTTGTTCTTGAGTAGTGGTGGGAGCAGATATATATGGGCTTCATCGATGGATTGCCAAGGACCAAAAGAGGATAGGATAGATTTTGGATCAAACTCGATAGATTGACAAAAAATGCTAGATTTATATTCGTTAGGTCCAGTTGAAGGCATCCAAACTGGTCGAATTGTATGTGAGGTGGATTGTCTGATTTCGTGGTGTGTCGAAGAGCTTTGTAAGTGGCTAAAACTCATTGTTCACTAGTGGGTTTTTGGAGAACTTACAAGAAGCGTTGAAAAATTTGGCACCGAATCGACTAGATTAATATCAAGACTGAACCAGGAACTTCGAGACCTCATAGGCCCAGTCGTATCGTAGGACATGATACGAAACATGTTAGGAGGAAGGCAGTGAAGTAGTAAAGGTTTAGCGGAGTGAAAGAAAAAGCAATAGCATATGGAAGACTAAGAAGATCATGAGGACCGCTTATCTGAAGCTCTTCACTTGGTGAGATTTCATTTTTCTTTAGCTTTCATATTAGATATCATATTTGACGCCTTATACTAGGTAGTTATGGTTTGATATTGCATATTTATTTGAGATGATTGCTATATATATGATTTAGTATGCTTATTTACATAGTGATGTCGCTATTGTGTTTAATCCTCTTTGTTGAGTACATGTTCAAGTACAGGAAGCAATCATTGGCTATTTGGATGCTTACTCGCTTTTATTCACATCTAAATGGTATGTTCTTGTTATAAAAGAGGTACGTAACATCTGTAGTGTAGATTTGGGTATATATGTTTGGTTGTCCTCGGAAACGAGATGCCTCGGATATGAATGTATATATATCTATGTTGTTTTGGGATTTTTCCGAACCTAGCCGCGCAAAGGAGGTGCTGTCGAATTTTTCTGAAACATCAGGGGCTTTAAAAGCCTATGGGTTAGAAGACATTCTCCTTACCTAGGGAATTTTGAGGACGAAATCCTTTTAAGGAGGGGAGAACGTAACGATCCGTATTTTTAACGATAAGATATTTAAATAATTGATTTAAATATCAAATCAATTGTTTGAAGGTTCGAAAATATGATTTTTCACATACGGTCGAATTAGGATTTGAGACCACTTCCATTAAGTTTGAATCAATGTTGTGAACTAAAATGAGTATAAATATCGCTATATTTGAAAAATGAACGATCTGATGGCCAAAACGATCTCGAAATGCATGAAATTATCATCCCAGAGCGTTGTCTCGGATAGTAACAAAATTTATACCATTGAGACCGAAAAAATGAGGTAATGTACGTCGACGAGTTTCATTGCGATCGGACGCATCATGCGATCGTACGAGCTCGAAATGTACGATGATTTATTTGAGAATTTAAATAAATTATATATAATATCATTTAAACAAACACTCACCTAACCACCCTTCTTTCTCTTATTTCTTAGTGTTACATTGCTTGTAACCCAAAACAAATGGCCACTACTTCCCTAAACACTTCAAAAAATTAAATCGAAAGATCAGGCTCAACAATAAGTTGCGAAACCATCTTTGTTGAGATTGTATGGAGGAGAGATTTGCATTGGTGGTGACAATATGGCGTGCGACTACGTTTGGCCAAGCTTGACTATTTGGGTCGAAACTAAGGTTTGGGTTTAGCGGAGCTAGAGGCGGATTTAGGCTAATCAGAGACAGGCATTGCGTTTCTCGTGCGAAGAGGAATAGATGGTGATGATTTGGTGAAGTGCCGCTGCATATTGGGAGGTGCGACATTCTCCTTGTCGTGACATGACCTATAGGTCACGATCTACATGAAGGGCCAAGCCTTGTGTCTTCGGGTCTTTGGCGATGAGCACACGTAGTGGAGTCTGATAGCGAAGACGATGCATATTTGTTGACCAGGGAGCTAGAAATCGAGGAGAGAAGGTTGGTAGGAAGTGGGTTTGTGTATGCAGGTATCTTGTGCATGTACGGCAAAGAGATTGGGGAAGTTGGATTAAGGAACGGGAGAGGTAATTAGTCAATAGATTAGCAAATTAATTATTTAATTAATCTCGCTTCTTATAATATCATATCTTTTGCATATGAAGTCTGTTTTTGGTGCGGTTTCTTGCATTGCGCTCGTGATGGAGAACTGTAGACTTGATATTGGTTTGGTCAGCTTTTGTTGAGGTGGGTGGTATTGTTTCTCACCATACTACGATTGTTAGTATAGTATCAAAATGGTGTTTTGCAATGATTTCTAACTTTAAAATATGATTTTAATATATATATATAAACACATACTTGATTTTTATAAGAGAAATTAAAAGTATTTTAAAATAGTTTTAAATCAAATTTCACATTTTTTCCATTGACGTGCTATTTTAGGAGATTTCTAGTTTTAGGTCGTTTTTGATACGAATCCCGCATTAGTTGATATAGATGCATTATAGATGTTGTGTGTATACTATATTGGATGTATGTATGCTTGTTGGTTGTATGCATACTTGTTTTGGTTGAAAACGACGATTTGTTGACGATCCAGCGTTAAGGAATATCACGTGCGTTGGGGTTTCGTGCATATTGATCGGAACCCAAATGATTGAGATAACTTGTAGAAAAGTATTAGGATGCGTGTTGATTGATCTAAAGATGAAATACGATGGACTTGGACATGCTTTGAACTTCAAAATGGATGTTGTGCATTTTCAATTGGTTTGCACTTATCCATTTTTTGCTAAGTACATGGCTGAAGTGATCGGTATTGACCACTGTAGAGTGCTCGGTGCCCATTACTATCGATGATGGTCAATTTGGCTGATCTTTGACATGAACGATGAGAAGCCTTTGAGGAGTGCGATGTAGTGGTTTGTTCATGCGGCCAACTTTGGGTCTTGATGTTATTGCTCTACGACGAGCGATTATGATGGTGATCAAGCAATGACATGACGCTTTGACATGATGGCTTCGGGACTTTGATGACAATGACTCGATGGTGATTGGAGTTGTGTTCCGATGATGATGGCTCTATGGTGATGGGAGTCGTGATAATTTTCCACAAGGGCGGGTTCTAGGAAGGGTGTCCCGTGGATAGAGTGGTGTTTGATTCTATCGTGGAATGAAGGAATGTAGGAAAGGTTCCTTGAGAAAAATGGAAATTAAATGGAGCTAGGAAAGGGCTTGGAGATACGCGCTAAGGGATCATTGATACTCGGAGTGTTTTTTGTTGTACTCAGAGCAAGGGTACCGTGAGTGCACTCATGGGTACTTTGTTTAGCTACCTTAGATCGTTTGTTTAGGTCTGTATACCCTGCACCATTGGATTTAAGTCTAGTATCAACTTCGGCTTTGAGATATGTGAGTACACTGAAAGCCGAAATTTATCCATTAATCCCTAACATGTGTTTGGTCGTACGAGTTGTCATATATCCAAAGCATAATGAGTGTAGTGAGGTTTGTAGGATGGATGCCATGTTTGCCATGATTATTTTATATAGTCTGTCACTCTAGGGATGCCATATGATGTAGGTATTGTGGATAGGGATACCTAGACACCCCAACATTGTACTTAATATGGAGTACATCTTTATGATATTAGCAGAGTAGCATATTATGTTCATTATTTTGTAACTCTTTTATTGTAGAGACATGTCAGGTATGGTTCGTATACCCTCTGTTCCATATACTATATCGACTTATATAGTATTTTGAGATTATTCATCACTCACACTAGACTATTATCTGACTCGAGGTTTTATGCTTTGCTTCTTATTACCTTGGGACTCTTAAATGAGTAGAGTATATAGCAGGTGAAAACGGTACATGAGGCTCTGCAGATGGACTGGTAGGAGGTGACGCTTTCTCATACTTATATTTGGGCTTATTATTACACATTTCGCCGTTTGGCACCGTGGAGCCTTGACAATGTTTGACTTACTATTATTAGAGGCAGTTTATCAGTTGAGTTTATTTATTAGTTATATAGACTCTATTACTGTTTTATATAACTGTATGAGCCTGTGTACTCTAATTCTGTAGTTCATGTAGTAATTAATCTCTTGTCTATTTTATATCTTTGATGACTATTATATTTTAATCGATACGCTGTGAGATATATGATAGGTTTTGTGATTGTTTGATATTTTCTTTCTCTTTTCTTCTCTTCTATTTCTCTTCTTTACCTCTTTTCTTTCCCTTAACAATCGTCCTACATCGGCTAAATGCTCCAACGGCGCAATATTCGGTTGTATGAGCATCGAAGGTGTAGGGCGGTCGTCACATCCCGCATTACCAGTGTCTCCTCCAATCAGTCCAGTCATCGCTTGGCTTTTATTATGTTTAGAAGAACTGATACGTCGTCCCCATATTAACTAGTGTGGTCTAGTACCCACACTTGCATTAGCGTTGGTAGTTCAGTTTTGCGTATCCTCCTGCATTAAGCCGAACGTTTCTATTAGTCATGGTACTTCCGCCTCCCAAGCTAAGTCTTCCACATAGTGTTCATATCTTCTTTTCTCGTAATTTGCTTACGAGTCTTCATGAGATTCAAAAGAAAAGACTAAGTGTAACAACCCAAAATTTGAGCTAGAATAATTAATTAACGAATTAATTAGACAATAAAATAATTTTGTGAAATTGTCATAATTGAGCTACGAGAGTTGCATCATTGGGTCCGTGGCGATTTTCTGATCAATTTCCATATATAACTTGTCGAAATTTGAGTCAGTATGGAGAAGTTATGAGAGAAATACGAAATCAGAATAAAACGAAAAAAATATATACAAGACCCCATAGGGGTCGACCCATGCTTTGGTCGGGTCGACCTATAGGTCGACCCCCAATGAAGCTAGGTTGACCCGCCAAAACACCTGGACGTTATTTCATCCAGGTACGAGCCGAACAACCTATTTTGCAATTTTTGTCAAATCTCGTGCGTTCTTAGCTACATCCGACGATTCTTAGTGAGCCTATGACGTGGTTGCATTAGATTTAATCTTCAAATCCGATGGCCTGAGATCCCTAAGTCACACTATAAATAAGACCCTAGACCTAGCTATTTTACTCACTCGGATTTTCTTTCAATTGGGTTCATTGCCTGAGGCTGGAGCCTAAATAGAAAAATTTTCTAGGGAGAAGATCTTTTTAATAAAAATATTCTACACCCTAATAGCGGATCCAGAAAGGCCCGAGATTAGAGCTAAGGGCCACAGGTGAGTTTTGGTAATTATTATATATTTTTAAGTAATTTAAAATAATAGGGTTCTCAATAGTTGTAGTTTTTCTACAATTTTAAGATAAGTTTTCCATATCGTTATTTTTTCTGTATCCATATAAAATTTTCTTGTCATTTCTTCTTTTTGGTTTCATATAATAAATAATCAAAAAAAATTATGTAAGTTTATTTACAGTTTATTTTTAAGTAAATTTCATAAGGTCATTTCAGTCTATTTTATTCAATTATTTACGGTTATTTGCATCTATTTTAAGTTAGAATTTAGCATGTAAATGTTAGTTTCTTTTTATAGAGATTTAATCCCTTTTTACGCGAATAGAATATTAAAAAGAGAAGAATTCGCTAATATGAATTAAAATAGAAAACACTAAATTTACAGAAATCAGATGTAAAATGAGAAAAACTGTAATAAAATAAAGATAGACTGAAATAGGCAAATTTAAGATATTTTCAAGCATGATTATAACAAGTGGTTATAACTAAAAAGAAATAATAGGAGAGGCTTATTTTAAAACTTAGATCTTGGATTAAGTTAATAAGCAAATATAGTAGAAGAGGCTTATTTTAAAACTTAGATTAAGTTAATAAGCAAATATAGAAGTAGGGCCCGTACCGGCAGCATTTCCTTTCAGATCTAGGACTAATGGTCTCACAATAGTAGGTGAGGATGGGCACGCTTATGCTGATTAGGGTAAATAAAAGGGTCAAATAGGTGGCGACAGTTAGTGTGTACCGGCAATGACCAAGCATGCGGCATCGATTAGGGTAAATAATTCGCTACTGTGTCCTACGTGCTACAGATGTGTATTTTGCTATGACCAACAGGATTGGTTCACAGTGGCACAACAGAGATAGGAAAGGCCGATCAAAGGGTAGAATTAGGATTTCAGCCTAATCAAGTTAGTAGTTGAGATAGGATTAGGGTTTCAACCTAATCACAACAATTTAAGACAAGTGGAAGCAATCTCAATCAAACAATCAGTCAAACAGAATCAGAAAAAGTATTTTATGCAAGTTTTATCTTTTCTGTATTTCCTTTCAAGCTAGAACTATTGCTTAGTCTATTATCTTTATCTTGCTTAGAAATGCTAATAATTACTTTCACTCACCAGACTTATTATTTGACCCACTCCTTTATTTCCCCCCTTTTCCCCTCCAATAGGCCAGCATAGTTGAGTTGATTCAGGTTGCTTGGAGATCCATTCCCGGAGTTCTCTCGTTTCAGATGTATTCTTCTACTTTTCATCTTTTCATTTATGGATTGACACTTGTGACAGGGATCATTATTATTGTTACTTTTGCACTCTGATTATGTGAGACCGAGGTGTATTTTTCATGAGACATGAATTTGAGATATTTTGAGTTTTTGAGACATGTTATGTTTTTATGACTTATTTTGAAATAAAGTTTGATTTTGAATGATAAGTTATTATTTAAATGTTTCCGCTGTTTTTACTTATTTGCCTTGTGAATCTTAGTCTCTGTGATGCTTTAGCTATACCTATAACGCACCACATCCTTTGGTGTGCACTTTTTGGGAATACTAAGGGGTGTGGGGTGTTTTATTTGGTATCAGAGCCTAAGGTTACAGGATTCCTAAAAACTTGTTTTAAAAGTAAAGTATTTTTCAAAGATAACATATCTTCAAACTAAAAGTATTTTTCAGAAAGAAACTCTTATTGTAGAAATAGTTTTCAAGTATAAAAGAGTTTTTACAAAAATCCCCTCAAAGTCCAGTTCAACTTCCTTTCGATTCTTTCGAGCCTAAATTTTCTTCTTTGCATAGAATGGCGAACACCCCAAATTTTCCAAAGGGTGTCCCGGTCCCTGGCTTGTTTCGTAGATACTCCAAGCTACGGCACCAGAGGTGCAAGGGCAAGCGCCCAATGCAGCACCGGCGGGTGGAGATCCTGTTAATCCACCTGCAGCAGCCAATTTTTCTAAGCTATGTAAGGACTTCGCTAATCTAGGAGGCATGACGTTTTCTGGCATGAAGGATTTCGTAGAGGCACGAACTTGGTTGAGGAATACGGAGTGGATATTTGGGCTGTTAGGATTGGAAGATCGGTAGAGAGTTTAGCTTGCATCTTGGCAGCTGAAGGGAGAGACTTCTTACTGGTGGGAAGTTTTAGAGATGGAGGGTAGAGACATTGGTTGGTTTGGATCTCGGGAAAGGTTTGAGAGAAAGTTCTTGTCGCAAGCCGAGGAAAGCATGCGGTTGGAGAAGTTCATTAGTCTGAAGCAAGGGAGTCTTTCGGTGAAAGAGTATATAAATCAGTTTAATGAGTTATCGCGGTTCGAAATGGAGCTTGTTAATATACCGCATAAGAAGGCCACTGCAAGGGTTTGAACTAGCCCCTCCAAGGGTTGGCATTGACACATGTACCTATGGGAGCGACGCATGAATCACTTGTGGCGATGGTTGTCATGTCAGATGTATCTATGAAAGAAGAGGTTAAGGAGGTCCTTAAATCAGAAAACTCTAAGAAGCAGTGGTGGAAGAATAAGAAGGATAAGGACAAGAAGAAAGGAGGAGGACCTCAAAAGGGACAGATCAAGAAAGGCGAGAAATGTCATAGTTGTGGATTGGTTGGACATTTCACAAAGGACTGTAAGAAGGACACAATGAAAGGGAGGTGTTACAACTGTGGGCAGCCTGGACACCTTAGTAGAGCTTGTCCTCAAAGGACGGGGCAGAGAGCAGGTGCACCTACGGCGCAAGTACAGGCTTTGGATGCAGCACCATCTAGTAGTGGACCGGTTCGAGGTAGGAAAGTCTCTGTAGAAGGTTTGATCTTTATTTCGGATTTTTCTATACGGACTCTTTTTGACTCCGGAGCATCGCATTCTTTCATTTCTAGTTCCTTGGTTAATTGTTTGCATTTAGATATTTCTCTAGTTGTAGACCCTATAGTTGATTCAAACTCCATAGGAGGATCGACACATTTATCCATGATTGGTAGAGGTTTGAAATTTTTTTATACTAGGCATAGAGTTTGATTGTGACGCCTATGTACTGAAATTTTCGGGATGTGAGATGATTTTGGGGATGGACCGGTTATCCACTTATGGTGTGATATTGGACTGCAAGAGGAGAGTCGCTAGACTAGAGACATGTAGCGGACAGACTCTCAAGGTTTCTTGCGACTCATAGGGGTTAGTCATGTTGAGCTTCCTTTATTCCCTTGATTCATCACTAGGAGAGTTAGATTCAGTTCCAGTTGTTAGAGATTTCCCAGATGTTTTCGAGGAGGTTAGGAGACTACCCCCTAAGAGAGAGATCGACTTTAGGATCTATCTGAATGACAATGCTAGGCCGGTGGCATTGCCCGTGAGACATATGGCTCCTAGGGAGAGGAAGGAGTTAAGTAAGAAGATAGGTGAGCTATTAGAGAAAGGCTTCATCAGATGGAGCATATATGAGTGGGGAGCGCCAGTCGTCTTTGCTACAAAGACGGATGGTTCCCTTCGACTTTGCGTAGACTATAGAGATTTGAATAAGCTCACGAAGAAGAACCGTTACCCACTTCCTAGGATAGATGATCTTTTCAATCAATTAGTTGGCACTTCAGTATTTTCTCAGCTTGACTTAGCCACTGGATTTCATCAGCTTAGGATCGCCGACGATAGCATTGATAAGACAACATTTAAGACACCCGATGGACTCTTTGAGTGGTTGGTTATGCCATTTGGGCTGACCAACGCCCTAGCCTATTTTGTAGATTTGATGAGCCATGTTTTTCGAGATGTCCTAAATAAGTTCGTTGTAGTATTTGTGGACGACATTCTGGTGTTTTTCAAGAGTATTGAAGAGCATGCTATTCATCTTGAGGAGGTTCTTTGTACACTTCGTGTTCATCAGTTGAAAGCAAAGTTCTCGAAGTGTCACTTTTGGCATAAGGAGGTGCGTTTCTTGGGGCATGTAGTCTCAAGAGAGGGTTTAGCTGTGGATCCTGCTAAGATAGTAGCAGTATAGGATTGGAAGGCCCCCAAGAACGCTACCAAAGTTAGAAGCTTCCTAGGTTTGGCTGGTTATTATAGGAAGTTTATTAGAGATTTTGCTAAAATTTCAGCACCACTTACTTGCCTCATTAAGAAGAATGCGGCATTTGTGTGGGACGTAGATTGTGAGGATTCCTTCACGATGCTAAAGATGGCCCTTACTAGTGCATCAGTGTTAGTTTTACCCGACGGAGTTAAGCCTTTTACAGTATACACTGATGCATATGGGACCGGCCTTGGGGTAGTATTGATGCGGGGGGGGGAGGGTAGTATGCTATGGGAGTAGACAATTAAGAACACATGAGAAGAACTACCCCACCCATGATTTGGAGCTGGCTGTTATTATTTTCGCGCTCAAGTCTTGGAGACATTACTTGCTAGGAGAGAGGTTTGAGCTTTTCACTGACCATAAATCATTGAAGTATTTGTTCTCGCAAAAGGATTTAAACTTGAGGCAACTGCGTTGGATGGAGTTTCTAGCATCATATGACTTTGAGATAGCTTACACCCCTGGTAAAGGAAATGTGGTTGTGGATGCGTTAAGTAAGAAGATAGAAACCCTTAGTCCAATGTTCGTGGAGTGGAAGAGCCTAGAGTTTATTTCCACCTTTGATTTTAAGCCCACTACGGATATTACTCCTGGATTGTTAGCAGCGCTTGAGGTTAAGCCTACCCTCATAGATCAGATTGACTCAAGGCAGCGAGAGGATTCGGAGCTTGTGGATATTCTGGATAGGATTAGCAGAGGAGAAGTCTCTAGACATCTCCAATGTTATTCCATAGATAGTAAAGGGTGGCTAAAGAGAGATGGAAGACTTTGTGTCCCCCGCACTGGCGATTTGATAGGCGCAGTTCTAGCAGAAGCACACCATTCTCGAATGACTATTCATCCGGGTGGTGATAAGATGTATAGGGACATGAATATAGTGTTTTATTGGAGTTGCATGAAGAAGGATGTAGCAGAGTTTGTGGCCAAGTGTCTTGTGTGCCAAAGAGTTAAGGCGGAGTAGTAGAGGCCTGACGGATTGCTTCGACCACTGGATGTACCCGAATGGAAGTGGGATAGTGTTTCGATGGACTTCATAGATGGTTAACCTCGATCTAGGAAGGAGAATACCAGTATTTGGGTGATTGTAGATCGTTTGACTAAGAGCGCCCACTTCATTCCAGTCAAGAGTAAGAGGACAACACCTTATTTGGCATCCTTATACGTTCATGAGATAGTTCGACTTCATGGAGTTCCCTCTAGCATAGTGAGCGACAGAGACCTTATTTTACTAGCGAGTTTTGGAGAAGCTTGCAAGAGGCTTTAGGGACACAACTTAGATTGAGTACGGCCTATCACCCTCAAACGGATGGCCAAAAGGAGAGAGTTATCCTTGAGGATTTGTTGAGGATGTGCATTCTTGATTTTAGAGGAACTTGGGAGGAGCACCTTCCTTTAGTGGAATTCTCATATAATAATAGTTTTCAGGCTAGCATTGGAATGACACCTTTTGAAGCTCTTTATGGAAGACCTTGCAAGACGCCTTCGTGTTGGTTGGAGTCTATAGAAAAGTTGCTACTTGGTCCCGACATGGTTAGAGAGACTTTGGAAAAGATTGATTTGATTAGAAGAAGAATGAAGACGGTCCAAGATAGATAGAAATCCTACGCAGATAAGCGGAGAAAGGATATTGAGTTTGAGGTAGGAGATTTGGTTTTCATTAAGGTGTCTCCGCTAAGGAAAGTAGTGAGGTTTGGATCAAGTGGGAAACTTGCTCCCAGATTCGTAGGACCGTTCCCCATTGTGGAAAGGGTAGGGAAGATGGCGTATCAGATAAAGCTATCGGAGAGGCTCGTGGGAGTTCATGACGTTTTTCATGTTTCGCACTTGAGGAAGTGCTTACATGATTCAGCAGAAGTAGTGGAACCTAACCTACTTGAGGAAGTTGAAGTGGAGAGAGAAGCATCGGTTCGTCACATTCCTACCAAGATCGTTGGACATGATATCAAGAAGCTTAGGAATAAGGAAGTCCCATTGGTTAAGATGCAGTGAGGAGATAGTATTGAGGACGCTACGTGGGAGGCCGAGGAGAAAATACGTACCTCTTATCCACATCTTTTCGATGGTACGTCTTGAATTTCCTATTTACATCTTTAGTTTTGAATAGGTTCTTTCCTTTAGTACGCTTTGGGAGGGTAGATCTTAGGATTTAACCTATGGATGGTAGGACTGAATGTAAACATGTTATGTACGATGGACGCTAGTGGTTGCAAGTGGCTGCTAGTGGATGCCAATGGACGCATACACACACTAGGCAATATTATCTCTTAGAAATCGGCCTAACTAGGTCACTAAAGCATATGCATATGAATGTGTGTGCACTTGCATTTTTGTTTCATGGCTGCTATGAATGGGTGATTATCATATGATTGTTGCATTTGGATGATGATTGTAGCACGCATATAGAACTATCAGTTATCATTAGGAAACTTGCATTCATTTGGATACATTCCACGGACATAATTGCATAAAAAGGAGGTCGACTGAATCGGTAGACCGCCTAATCTTTTGCATTAGTTAGGGACATTGACACTACACTATTGCATATGACATAAATTTCATTAGAAAGCTTAAGGACAATGGATGATGATTGAATATGTTGTTGTAGAATTTGGATGAAAATATTTATTTCATTCTTCTGTCCTTGGAAATTTCAGGGACGAAATCCATTAAGGAAGGGAGAATGTAACAACCCAAAATTTGAGCTATACTAATTAATTAACGAATTAATTAGACAATAAAATAAGTTTGTGAAATGTCAGAATCGAGCTACGGAAGTTGCACCATTGGGTCCGTGGCGATTTTCTGATCAATTTTCATATATAACTTGTCGAAATTCGAGTCGGTATGGAGAAGTTACGAGAGAAATACGAAATCAGAATAAAATGAAAAAATAATTATACAAGACCCCATAGAGGTCGACCCATGCTCTGGTCGGGTCAACCTATAGGTCGCCCCCCAATGAAGCTAGGTCGACCCGCCAAAACACCTGGACATTATTTCATCCAGGTACGAGCCGAACAATCTATTTTGCAATTTTTGTCAAATCTCGTGCGTTCTTAGCTACATCCGACGGTTCCTAGTGAGCCTATGACGTGGTTGCACCGGATTTAATCTTCAAATCCGACGGTCTGAGATTCCTAAGTCACACTATAATAAGACCCTAGACCTAGCTATTTTTCTCATTCAGATTTTCTTCCAATTGGGTTCATTGCCCGAGGCTGAACGCTAAATAGAAAAATTTTCTGGGGAGAAGATCTTTTTAATAAAAATATTCTACACCCTAGTAGTGGATCCAAGAAGGCCCAGGATTAGAGCTAAGGACCACAGGTGAATATTTTGTAATTATTTTAGATTTTTAAGTAATTTAAAATAATGGGTTCTCAATAGTTGTAGTTTTTCTAAAATTTTAAGATAGTTTTTATGTAAGTTTATTTACAATCTATTTTTAAGTAAATTTTAGAAGTTCTTTTCAGTCTATTTTATTCAGTTATTTATAGTTATTTACATCTGTTTTAAGTTAGAATTTAGCTTGTAAATGTTAGTTTCTTTTTATAGAGATTTAATCCCTTTTTATGCGAATAGAATATTAAAAAGAGAAGAATTTGCTAATATGGATTAAAATAGAAAAACACTAAATTTACAGAAATCAGATGTAAAATGAGAAAAACTGTAATAAAATAAAGATAGATCGAAATAGGAAAATTTAAGATATTTGCAAGCATGATTATAACAAGTGGTTATAACTAAAAAGAAATAATAGGAGAGACTTATTTTAAAACTTAGATCTTGGATTAAGTTAATAAGACAATATAGCAGAAATAATAGAAGAGGCTTATTTTAAAAATTAGATCAAGTTAATAAGCAAATATAGAAGTAGGGCACGTACCGGCAGCATTCCCTTTCAGATTTAGGACTGATGGTCTCATAATAGTAGGTGAGGCTGGGACACGCTTATGCTGATTAGGGTAAATAAGTGGCCAATAGATAGAGGTTCAAATCTGGGGATTTGGGCAAGGGGCGCAAAACTAGAAGATTGTTTGTTAGGACCAGTACCGGTAGCATTCCCTTTCAGGTCTAGGACTGATGATCTCACAACAGTTAGGTGAGGCTGAGCAGCATTCCCTTTTAGGTCTAGGATTGATGGTCTCACAACAGTTAGGTGAGGCTGGGCACGCTTATGCTGATTTGGGTAAATAAAGGGTCAAATATGTGGCGACAGTTAGTGTGTACCGGCGACGACCGAGCGTGCGACATCGATTAGGGTAAATAATTCACTACTGCGTCCTACGCGCTAAAGATGTGTCTTTTGTTGTGACCAACGGAATTGGTTCACAGTGGCGCAATAGAGATAGAAAAGGCCGATCAAAGGGTAGAATTAGGATTTCAGCCTAATCAAGTTAGCAGTTGAGATAGGATTAGGGTTTCAACCTAATCACGGCAATTTAAGACAAGTGCAAACAATCTCAATCAAACAATCAGTCAAACAGAATCAGAAACCGTATTTTATGCCAGTTTTATCTTTTATGTATTTCCTTTCAAGCTAGAACTATTGCTTAGTCTATTATCTTTATCTTGCTTAGAAATGCTAGTAATTACTTTCACTCACCAGACTTATTATCTGACCCACTCCTCTATTTCCCCCTTTTTCCCTCCAATAGGCCAGCAGAGTTAAGTTGATTCAGGTTGCTTGAAGATCCATTCGCGGAGTTCTCTCGTTTCAGATGTATTCTTCTACTTTTCATCTTTTTCATTTATGGATTGACACTTGTGAGAGGGATCATTATTATTGTTTCTTTTGCACTCTGATTATGGGAGACTAAGGTGTTTTTTCCACCAGACATGAATTTGAGATATTTTGAGTTTTTGAGACATGTTATGTTTTAATGACGTATTTTGAAATGAAGTTTGATTTTGAATGATAAGTTATTATTTAAATGTTTCCGCTGTTTTAATTATTTGTCTTGTAAATCTTAGTCTCGGTAACGTTTTAGCTATACCTATAACACACCACATCTTTTGGTGTGCCCTTTTTGGGAATACTAAGGGATGTGGGGTGTTTCACTAAGAATAGAAGATATAAGTAGATAGATATACATACTTATACATACATATACGTACATACGTACATACATATATGTACGTACGTATGTACGTATATGTATATATGTGTGTGTGTTAGTGTGTGTATCAATTAACAAGTACGTTACTATAACAATTTTTCCTTTCACCAATCTTATTCTTTCTGATTAATTTAAATATGATTTTCAAAAATCTTATTAAATTTTATTTGAATATATGCTCTGATACCAAATTGTAACATCCCCATTTTGAGATCCGAAAATAGACCCCAATGATATTGTAGTCATCATTAGCATTGTTTTTCAATGACCAAATGAGATTAGTTATTGTATCATTAACATCAAGAGTGCACAAATAAAAAAAATTCATAAAACATTTTTCATTCATTCATTTCATATCCATTACATAACCCATCGATTTCATTGTTTTGACAAAATATATTGAATACGAACTATAGTTTCAAGAGCGACATATGATGAGGCTCCTTTGAATGATTAGAGTCATAATTGATGTCGGTTATAAAATAGGGCTTTACATACAACATAAGCAGCTATACTGCACAACGAAACATAAACAAAAATACCTTTGGCTTTCCTCCTACACGTCTCTAGAAAGGTTTATTCATCTAAACCTAAAAACCCAACTCTCGACCTACATAAATAAGTAACCGAGATTTTAGGGGAAAACGAAAAATTTTGGTTCAGACAAAAGATCTGGTATGAATAATATTAGTCCATCCCAAATCAAAATAGATATATAGTGAGACCACGGTGTTGAGTGAAATGGATTTTCCTATCACTATTATCTTACCAATCAAAATGTCAACCATAACATTCATTCGATAGGACGAGATAGGCCTAAAACACCGTGCTCTCCTTATTCACCTGCAAGCACAGTAGTTACAACATAACATCAGATGAAATGGGTCAAAGATGAATATGTCAATATTCAATAGGGTTTAAGTGTCACAATCCCTACATTTACCCATTCTCGTTAGGCATCGACGCATCGATATAGTTTTTCAAAGGTCACTATAAACCTACTAGTTTTCACAGGCTAACTAAAACCCTATAAGGTAGAATCAAGTCACAAACCAGATAATCCAACAGCTTCTGTTTCCATAAAGTACCAAGATACTCCCGTGAAAGGAGAAAATAATAGTGAACGTCCCCACTTAATTCCCGGATGCATGCATAAATCCATAATCATTTTCAAGTTGAAATTTGTATATAATTGGGTGTTTGTTATATTAAAGTAAACTATGAAAATGATTGTTAATAATAACATACGAAATCGACATCTATGATCTAGCTTTGTTGTCTTTTGATCAAATTGTCATTATCTCATTCCATTTTTGGCATGCCTTATTAATGTGTCTCCATTGAGTTTTAAGTGAGTTAACGGGTGTAGAAATATTATTGGGAAGGCGAGCATGTAACAAGTTTGAAATAGATATAAAAAAAGCAAACTCGACCTGGGACACACATTTCTTTGAATCTTTAGAAAATCCTAGCAAATAAACAACAAGTTCAACTTGTTCATCATTCGAACATCTTCATTGATACGGATTTTGTGCGACAGTTGACTATTTTCAGGAATCGATGACTCATTGATATTAATTCCTTCACGGTTCTCTCTTCTTTGAGTCCATTGAAATTCTTGACTAAAATCATTGTTTCCATCTCATAAATTTTCAACGTCTACATAATCTCTACAATTATTTTGTATTTGACTAAGTGCTCAGTCAAAAGAAACAAATTGACAATTTAGACTTCTACTTGAGTTGGTATTTGATTATAGTTATCTCGCAAGCTATCTCTGAAATTCTTCGATCGATATTGTGAACTGACATTTGAGTGGTGCTTGCTTATTTGATTATTGAAGTTTTGACTAATTTGCCGGGATCGGTGATAAGAACGTCCTTGAGGTGTATATCGAGAATTTGGTTTATAATTTTGATTGCTCTGTTGGTTAGACGGAGAATCATCATAGATATCAGAATTTTGATTAATGTTTTGAAATCTTGCATATGTGTAGTTCATTGAGTTTTCTCCTCTTTGAGTATTGGACATTTTTTGGTTAAACTTGTTGGTAATTATGTAGGATTAAGAACTATAAACAGAAAAGAATGTTGTATTGAATTGTTTAAAGAAAAAAAGAATATATAAGAGATGATGCAACAATAATATTACCATTAACTTATCATACATTAATAATGCCAGATAAATATACAACGGTAATATTTTTATCGTTGATTATTGAGTTTAGACGTAATATTAATGCCGGCTAACTCATTAACTCACAAGATCGGCAAAGCGATCGCGTGAGTCCAAGACTAACCCTTGTTGACCCCTGCTGTGAGTGTTCTAATATGCATTGTGATGTATGATGCAAACACTTCAAATTATACAATTTATGTTTGAGCGAGTTACATTTTAGAGGACCAAGTTTTACGCGGGACACGAGACGTCGTCCGTTGCATTCATGATCATATTCAAGGGGTTTAATGAGGTAAGATGGAGTAATAAAACCTAGCCGACTTTCTCGTAGAAAAGACGTGGCGAATAACAGCGATTGAACTAAGATTTTGACTTTTATTGACATGACTTTACCATGACAATCTACAAAATCTTCACCGTTTATTATTTCAATTTCATCATCACATCCTACTTCTATTACTGCACACTATTACCATAGGTAGACACACTTATCAATAGTAAGTGCGTTATTTATTTATTAATTTGCATCTGTAACGTAATATTTCACATTTTCAATAGGGGGTAGAAAAGGCTCGATTCCAAATAAACAGCGCAGCAGAGCAGATCATAATTTGTTGTGTAGTAAAAGTGCACTTTATATCCAAATTTTGTCCATTTCTACGGTGTGGTACATATTTGTTGGAGGCATGGGAAGCAGCACCAACTGCATTTATTTGTTTATTTCCTCTTTTCCTATTTCTTTATCAGTATCTCAACCACTATTTCACTCTACTTCTCCATTCATAAAAATATGTTTCCTTGCTACCCGCATTCTTCAAGTAAGCAAATTCAATATATGTTTTTGTACACTGGACCATTTTTATCATGTTAAATCAACTGTTCCTTTTCTTTTCTTTGATCACAGGTGGTGGTGTGAAAATGTTTGCATTTACATCATCGCAATGGGAAGAATTTCAGAGACAAGCTCTGATCTACAAATACATAATCAGATGTGTTCCTGTCCCTTCTCATCTTTTATTCCCTTCCACTCCTGCTGTTTATTTCTCTGGTATCAGCACATACACAAATTTCCATATTTATATATATTTTTTATTTCGTACATATTGTTGTTTAAAAGTAAAATGAAAGTACAGGGGGAGGCAGTATGGATCCAGAACCGGGGAGATGCAGGAGAACAGATGGGAAGAAATGGAGATGTGCAAAAGATGCAGCGCCTGAGCAGAAGTACTGTGAAAAGCATTTGATAAGAAACAGACCTCGTTCAAGAAAGCTAGTGGAACAACGCAAGACTAAGCACAAATCTAGCGCTGGGTCATCTAGTACAAATGCTGAAGACAGCGTCGAGAATATTAAAACGGCAATTGAGCTGAATGATTCGGTGCAGACTAACAACTTTGGCGAAGAGAAAGGGTAAACAATAATTATGTTTGGTCATGTGACATTTTCTTGCAGTGATACAAGTTTGGTTGGTACTTTCTTTGAAATGCATCTTTGTTTCTAGTAAACACATTAACAAATAATGAATAAAAATAGATGTATTATGAAGTAGATCAAACAATTGCAATGATCAAATATTGCGTTATATAGTTGATTGAATAATTAAACGTTGTGAACTTAGATGAATTTTACAATGTTTGATCTCTATAAATTTGAGTCCGATCTGTATAATCATATGTGATACAACGATGATATAGCTATTAAAATTTAAAACTTGCCTACATTCCCAATTTCGAATGCTTGATTGAATGCTCTAAGTTGTTACCCGTACGCTGACACTGTTACCTGTACACCGACATTGGCCTGCTATGAAGTTGTTACTTGTACATTGACCTTCTGCCTGTTATGGTTTCTTAATCATCTAACATTTGCAAATCAACAATTTAGCTATGTTTTATGTCTTAATTCTCTACCCTAAAACCTGTAGGTACAGAGAGTGGGCAAAGAGCAGCTATTCAGAAACCCAGGCTTCAGATAAACAACCTGATGCACTGTATTCTTCCATTAACACAGGCTTAAAATTCAACACCATAGGTGCGCACTCAGTCATGCAACGCTACACTGAGTTACCGAATCTGAACTATAACGACACAAACAACGTTTGGAACCCATTCATTCATTCCACTGGCTCTGCTGACTGCGATAAACCAGCACAAACTTATTTTGATGCCTGGTCTACTGAGAACAACAGTGCTAATCTTCCATTGCCCACCCTAAGCTTATCGATCCCTACTGCAATTGTGGAAGACTCCACACAGGATATGAAATCACATCAATTGTATAACTGGATGGGGCTTGATTCTACTGTTGGGGGGCCGTTGGCTGAAGTGCTTCATTCTAGTAATTTGACTTCTCATGAGTCAAGTCCCAGAGAGAGTTTTGTTTCTTCGCCTTCTGGCGTTTTGCAGAAGGCCATTGCTACTCTCTCTGATAGCAGTGGGAGTAGTAGTCCTACCTTTGTAGGTCGATGGATGAATCTGAACAAGTGAGTGGTGAAATTGTTTAATCTCCGTTTTGTTGTTTTGTTACTTTTTCAAGGGTTGGGTCGAATATGAATGCAGCAGTTTTAACTTATTAAGTCGGTCGATGAATTTGAAAAGGTTGTGGGTGACAAAATATCTTGCTTTTAAACATCTGTATTTATGGTTTCCTAACTGTTTTTTCTTCCTTTGTTATTGTATTGCTTTTAATTTTTTTTTAATTTGAATGAAAAAGTTCAGAGTTTAAACCTTTATTGTTGATATATATGTAATTTCATTTACGCTAAGAAGTTGCCTGTAGCAAAAGCATACCCGCATTGCAATTTAGTACTTACGAAATCACTCCATCAAATGAAATATTATGGATTCATACCCAAATGGTGTGCATGAACATTGTCATACGATCATTTCCTATGCACATTCATAAGATCCAAGACATATTCCATACTGTTGTAGCCGATACATAGTATCGCCTTGGTCAATGTTTGTTCTGAACAGGCTCTTTTCCAGTAAAGAAAGGCATTGTTAATCGTCTCCATTGGTTCAGCCTTGAAATTACTGTCCAGTTATTTCTTTTGATTTCAAAGATCTGTATCTTTTGTTTGACAACTGATAAAGATCCAAATAAATTTTCAACATCTTTTCCCAGTTTGTCTGTTTCTTTCTTTCTTTTTTATTTTTTTACAGTATTGATATCAGATGTGGTGTAAACATTGTCGCTGCCTTTGTACATATTGAAAATTTAAACCGTTGATGATAACATTTTTAACCAAACCAAATCACAACTTCTGTAAGATGTTGCAAACTGAGTTTGTATTTAACCTTCGTGGGAAAAATGGAATGAACAATGCTAGTTATATGATTGTGTTGCAGCCTTTTAAAGGCCTACAGCTAAAATGCTAGATCAGCATCATAAAATTCACTCAAGAGATGCAAGTTTTGAAGTAGATCGGCATATCATAAAATTCACTTAACAAAGTGATCTATTTGTGTGAGAATGATAAAATCAGAGCATAGGAATTCGTTTCTTACTGATATGATTGCAGCGACAAATAGACGAAAAGAGGAGACAGTCACAAACCTAGTTGATACTGCATAAATGATCAATATGCTGGATTGATCTTAGAAAGATCGCAGAACATAAAACCAAATGCTCTTGCAGTAAAATCAGTAAGGTAATCGGTACATGCAGTAAAAAGTTAGTCTGAACTATAACTGATTGGTGTGTGTGTGTGTATATATATGTATATTACATTTTATGCTAAGAAGTTGGTTGCTAGCGCACAAAAAGCACCTGCATTCTTTTATATTCCATTGTTACTAAATCGAATGCAAGTGTAGATCCAAACCCAATGTCGAGCACAAAGATTGCCATTTGCTCACTTCCAAGGCGAAGTCATCGTAGATGATATACAACAGAACTCGTATAGCCAATCTATCTAGTAATTATTTGTTTAATCAATGTTTGGACTCGACAGACCCTTTTCCAGGAGGGAAGGCATTGATGATTATTTCCACTATATCCAGTTTTGAATTTGCTGTTAAGTTAATTGGTTTGATTTCATAGCTTATTACTGTTATCACCATTTTTTTGATGACGATGATGTATGTATAATTATCCGAGTTACAACATGTGCTTCAAATGCCGAACATCGACATACTGGTCACAAATTAGCTTTGAAAATCTAATTGATCAAAGTAGGCATCTTGCTCAAAGAGAAACACCAATGTACAGCTACTTGACAAAATCTGCTCGCATTCTAGACACCAAATATCCGGTCCGCAGCATAAGAACGATCAACGTGAGAAGCCTTTGAAGCAGCTCGTCTAAAAATCGATTTCGAATATTTGATCAAGCCATATAAGTTTGCTAAATCGAAAGAACTAATACGAATCTGTGTTATGCATACGGTGTTCACCTTATAATTTATTTAATGATGCATTCTTTAGAATTTTTAGATATATGAAGCTGATAATACATTTTTATAAATTGTGATTTTCAAAATACTTTATTCTCGGACGTCACGGACAAATGACTGCCAATAAAACTAGATAAATAATCTAGAGCGTATATGGTCTAATTAATGTTTATAGCATAGTGGTTTTAATAAACGATAACATTAAGGTAAGTTTTATATCAATTCACGTTTCTAGTCTCCTAATCCATCCATAAAAATAGCATTTTTGATCTTTTAAATTATTTTAACAAAACGATCGGTTTATCCCCCATTTTCTTTTTTCCTTCTCAGATTCTTTAGCGTACGCCATATTTTCTTCCACCAAAACTCTGCAGCTCCTTCCACTAAAACCCTACAGCTAAATCAAATCTATTGTAGAATCTAGCTATTAACATGTCGAAATTTATCTATAGATTTGCATTCTCCCCTGAGTTTTTGATTTGTGAAATCTGCTAGTCATCCTTCTTCTTGCTTCATCCACTTTTTGCTCAATTGCTACCGCTAAAATATATGTGAATGGATTTGTTGCCATCTATATTATCATAGGCATGAGGCTTTGAATCAACCTGAATGTGGTGATGCTGCTGTGTGTATGAAGAGTTTTGATTCTGATGTTGTCCCTCTATGGCATCAGAATAAGACGCCTTTGTAGACCTAACATTCAAAACCGAAACCGACCCTATATATATAAGACTGTGCCTTGCTGGCACTTCATCCCTCACTGACCACTAAAACATATCCGTCTTTTATCTTAATTTCAGGAACCACAACAGATAGAGTAAAGCACGAAAGGTTTATACTTAGCCACAAGCTTCGCATACCACCACTAGTCAACACCAAAATGAGAGAATAGTTAGCAGTGTTTGCAGTTTTGACAGCAGAAGCAACAAGCGTTGTAGAGGACTCATAGGAACATGAGCTTCTTTCATTATGCATTTATACACCGAAACATAGCCTAAATATGATTCTGCTTCAATCTAGATTTTGTCCATGGTTTGAACTGCGAGTTTTGGGGTAAGCACTAGCAGCAGTTTCTCTACTTAGCCTGACGCGGTCTGTGCCATCTATGTTTGCATTGGCAATGTTAGTTGCTTCTGCTCTAGTTGGGTGAGGAGATTGGATCATTGATTCTAGCATTTTGTTTGCTGTTAACACAAGCTTTCCTTGTTTGTTGCATTTGTAGATCATTACCTTTTGGTATTAAGTATATTATCACGAGTAGTATGAGGTTCTCATTGTTATATGTTTCACCAGTATTTGTTACTGATGTTGTACCATTAAGTATACATATGGCTAGTGTCTACCATATGTTCATTGTGTGGCATTTTACTTGTTTCATTGTCCGGAGAGAGTGAACTACCTGCTTCCATGTGATTCTTGAGAGAATTATCAACATGTTCTGTATGGGACTTGTTTTTAAGCTAAGTCTTGAGTATTAATATCATTTGCCCGTGTTGAATATATGCAAGATGCATTAATTCTTTTTGTCTTGTCGATATTAGCGTGGCTTGAATCTGTCTGTAACGACCCGGTATTTTGGACCATTCAAATCGACAATAAATCCACACATGTCAGACTTGAATAATTCAAAATAATAGATTGTAAATAAAATTTGGCAAAACTCAGAATATACAATAAATAAATAAATCACAGATCACAGACACAAAATAATATGACAATGCAGCGGAAGCAAATAAATAGTAGTTCATGAAGCTACTATATATATATATACACATCAGAGTTAACAAGATACTACAGAAGTCTCAATATGATAATCAAGTATAAATCAGAATACATCACTGGAATCAACTGATAACTGAGAGCGAAATAGATAGCTCGATCTCCAAGAAAAGCTCCAACTCCAAAAGTGAGTCTCAAATGTTGTATCACTCAGTCTGACCCGAGCGTAAAGCAAAACACAAAACACTCGAGTCAGGACATATATACTTATACAATGTAAACCAACTCAAGTGAACTGTAATATAAAGGTACAAGTTATAACTTAAAGAATGCTTGGGATCGCCCATTCTTTAAGAATCCGTTAAACTATTTACTATGTAGTAATGTTCGCTATTATAATAATGTCTAATAATAAAATAAACTTACTTTTAAATAGCATTAAGGAGTGACCCAATATTCCCCTTAACACATAATAGTCTCAGTAGTCTATCCAGTATTAGCATACTCCCAGATCGGGAGCTACCCTCAATACTCCACAGGCTACGGCACAAATCCAAACTCGCAGTAAAGCTCGATATGGTAGGTGACACGGCACAACTAGGCAATGCCAGGGTAGATATACCAATTATGCATCCGGGCTGGTGGAAACGCATAGCAGCCACTACCGTCCACCTCGGAACACACTCCCAAATCAAAAATCGAAGGGTGGCCACCAAATAAATCACAAAGTAATAGAATGGTATCGAAGAAATGCGTCCGATCAGAGGTGCTACCTCATTGGCCCGAGAATCGATCCTGTTTTATCCACCTTATGCCAACTCACGGGAGTCGGATCCACGTTCATACCTCAATAGGATCGTCGCCACCATCCTATTTCATTCTGGAATCTCCACCGCGTACACGGTTGTCAGTGGTTTTCGGTATCGACAGAGAGTATGCCCATATCCGATCCCGGTCTCTTTGCCAACCAATCGTTATTATAACTCATGCATATTTATTCAAAAATCATTTATACTTTAAAATCCAAAATATCATACCCATTTCAAAACTAAATACTATATTATTTCATTTCATAGCCAAATCAATATATCATTTCCATTTCAAAAACCAAAGCCATAATATCATTTAAATTCAAAAGCCAAATCAATATATCATTTAAATAAAACCCAAATTTCCAAATCACTGAATACTTCCTTAAATTTATTAAACTTGAAATATTCCTTTAAATCATCTTAAACCAAACCACTTTATAAAGTCACATTCTTAAATCTTCAATTTCAATAAGTTCCAAGTTAATATATTTTAAGACAATTCTTAACTAAATACAGTTTCAAAAAAAAATTCATTTCCAAACTATTTAAATTCAATGTCAAATAATATTCATTTCAAAGTTGTAACATTTCTAAGTTCATTCGTTCAATCATTTCAAACATTGAAATTTTCAAAACAGCAGCATTTATAAAGTGCTGCGGTAGGTATATTTAGTATATTTCAAAACATAGTTCAAAATCAGAAACTACACCATTTCAGAAATGTTGTTATAGGTTTATTTAGAAATTTCAGCATATAGTTCAAATTTTCAGAAGTTACAGCACTTCAGAAATGCTGTTATAGGTCTTTTTAGTATATTTTCAGCCATAGTTCAATTTCCAAAAATTACAGCACTTCAGAAATGCTGTTATAGGTCTTTTTAGTATATTTCCAGCAATAGTTCATTTAACCACAGCATTTCAGAAACGCTATAATTTCTGTTATACCCTTTAAAACAATATATCTTCAATTTTTCTCATTTTTAACTTATCAAACTCATTCCACTTTCCAAAATTTTTTATTTGGATATTACTTAACTTATAAATTTTAATAAAACAACATTTTTATTAATAAATGTCGAATTTAAATTAATTTCATTTGTTAGTCAATCCTTTATAAATTGCTTAACTTTCAGAAACATTAAAACTCCAATTCTAGCCATTTTTAACCTATAAAATTACATCTTCCACTTCAGAAATTATTCATTTGGATATCATTAAACTTACGATTCAATAAGATAAACTTTTATAAATAAATATCCAAATTAAACTATAATTCATTTATTAAGTCAAAAGCACATTCTTTTACTTAACTTTTATTTCACCAAATAACCTAACATTTTATTTTAAAATACCCACACTACAAGAAAATATGTTATTAATAACGCCATTAGATAACACGTCATTATAAAGCGTTATTGTTTACTTTAACCTTTTGTTTTTTTACTTTATATTTGTTTTGTTTTGCAAGTACGTAACGCTCAGGCCTCAAAATTAAATGCTCAGGCCTCAAAATTTTCGTCTCCCTCCGAAAAAACTCTATCCAGTTGTCTCCCTCCTCTCCCGAAATGAAATACCGCGCAGTAATTTTCATCTCCGTCATAAAACTAAATAACCCTACTCGAAACCAAATTAGTCGACGATGATTTCGCTCTTTAGCAGTTTCATACTCCAGCTCTGATCTTTAGTGCTTCCACTTTGAACTCCACGGCGATTCAAAGAACTCGGGTTGATTTGAAGAAGTTGCATGCAAGTAATTCGGTCCGAGGTGATCTTCCAAAACCCTAATTCGATTTATTGCGATTTTGTTCTTTTGTTATTTCTAGAACCCTAAATTTCAAGAACCCAAAATGCTTATTCATTTTTTGGACTGTTTTTGGATATTATAACTTTATGACTTGCCTATCGGATAAACTTGTTTTGGCCTATAGATTTTGTGAACTATTGAAGATGACATACAAATATGAATAAATGTTATATGAGTTTGTTGTTAGATTATCGTCCAAAATAAGTTGAGCACAAGTTATTACTAAGATCTCAGGCCCAAATTTTGTGTGTCTGGTTCTTCCATACCCGAGTTTACTAAATTGGTATGTTAAATTTGGAATTATGAAAAATTTTTCAGTAAAATATATTTTTGTCAAATTGCAAATCTTAAAATTTTTGTTGCCAATATATTTGAGTAATCTCTTGCTCATATATTTCAGTAAAATACTACAATGCACTCATTATATTCAAAATTACTATCATGAATTAATACTGCATGTTCAATATCACATTATTCAAAAGCTATTCAAATTGCATTATTCTATCCTTGAATTGATGTTTCATGGTTATGAAGATTATGAATTTAGTTAACTTCTATCATATTAAATTGTTTTAGTTTCACTTTTTTTTAAAGTAATGACTACGCATGTAGTAAATTAAGTATAGCATGGTTTATGCTTTTGATGTTATTTGGAAGAAAGAAGATAAAAATTGTAGTTCGTATTTTATATGGAAAGAGCATAATTGTAAAATTGTTACAATTTTATACCGGGTGATTTTTTTTAATGTATCTCTTGATACTTTTAATCATAAAATTCAATTCTTATGTCATTCATCCTTGCCATTGTTCTTTTCTTTAACAATAACATACTTTTTTTTCTAAGAGACCATCTTTTATATGGTATGTTCAAAATTTCCAAGTAAAGTGTGAAAAGTTGCTCACATTGATGGACATTCATGAAACATGCGTTTTATTTGCTATTTGTGTTGGTTTTTATTTAATCGGTTTTTCCTTTATTCTAGTGCCAAAGAAGGAAACAATGGAAGAGTAGTGCCAAAGTAAGTGCCCAATATTTTGAGTTTTAGTTATTAGTAATATTATTGGTGTTATTGTAGCTATTATATTTTCTTATTTCTCCCTGTTTGTTTGAATAGATGTTGGTATATTAGCATGCATAATGAGTGCAGCTGCATAAATTATTGCTTGTTTTCCACTTCTTCATATTTTGACTTTCCACTACTTTCGTTTTTCTTTGATTCCCAGCTACAGCTTGGAATATGAACATCATTTGTCGGTATTTCTGTTAAATTTTGTCTACTCTATGATCCATCTATAGCTGGAAAGAACTTTTAGATATTGGTGGAAAAGGATGCTTTCACTATATTTTTGAGACATGGTTGAAATTAAGGGGTTTCAGTTATTGATAGGAGAGATTCAGATGTTTACTTAAATGATAGATCATAGAGACGTGATAGTGAAACATGATGCTAATAAGTGATGGGGTGCACAAATAAGAAATATGCACCGATTATGAACATGTGCAATCATCTTAATATGTAGTTGCTGCAATAAACTTAAATGTTTATACTTAAAAGCCAAAGGTAAAAATCAAACCTCATTTCAGGTTCAATTTCAGTATTAAATTCCAACCATATTATTATACTTGCATAATTTTAAATTCCAATAGTATACCATGTTTCAAGACATCTAGAATACTAGACACCCCTCTTGTTCACTTAGGCCAACCATGCTTTTGTTTTCATAAAAGCTAGTTCTCAACTTCTCATCTACTTAATATAATGTTTCTAGAAGGCATAAGTAAGAGTCACTGTTATAATTATCTGTCAGGATGGCTATTTGGAAATTTCACCTTCTAAGTGTTAAATCTTCCAATGGACTTATAGTTTAGTTAAATTTGTTGGAACTTGTTTGTGATGAGTTTATATTAACAGTTATGATGGCTATGCTTATGTTTACCAAAAATCAAGGAGATGTGCATTGTCTGTAGATATACGAAATGTTGCAACAACAATAATAAGTTCCATGATTGAAGAAATAAATGCTAAATGAAATACATCAACTAGATTCTTATAAAAATCAAACTGAACCTCAATTAGAACTCTCTTTATACAAAATGATCAACGTTCCCAAAATTATTTCTGATAATCGATTAGGGGGCTAGTATTACAAAAATCGTAATTAAGAGATTGTAGTCTTTGGGCATATTTTGAACATGCGACTGTTTCAAATTTTGATTTTGGCAATTGTTTAACAGGCGCTCATTTGTAATTTAGGTGCTTGTTCAACTGGCACATACGATATACAAACTCACTATTGAGGGGAAATCCCGATTAGGAGTGTAACATATGATAATAGTTTTCTCAATCTTGGTCATCCTAGTGGGTTGATTAAAAAATTTGAACAATGTTATCATGTTATATCATTGTAGCTTTATGGGGTGCAAGACATGTATGCATATGGGGTGCAGGATTAATGCGCTATTCACTCCCATGCAAATGAAACCTTCAAATTTGTAGAAGTACCAAGAATTTTTTTACGAAGTAAATCTGCGTAATACTTGATTAATATGTTGCATGCACTAAATTTGCATTAATATATTGTTATTTAACAAAATTAGCAACTTATTTATGCTTTGTTTATTCTACAGAATAACTTTGGTAAACATAGCCTTAGTTTTATATGTCTTTATCTATGTTAGTTTCTATCATTTCATTTATAGTTTAATTTGTTAGGGATTTTTGTGAACGATATCACAGATCGATATGTATATTTGCTCAACTAATCAGTATGAGCTGCTCTGGTTTGGCTAATTGAAAAGATATCTAATTGAAATCTGGATCAACATAAAACTATTTATCATTTTCTACATGCTTAATAAGTGATGGATTAATATGTCAAGCACTCGGTGCAAGAAGATTATTTACTGCTAGTTTCATAATTCAACTTCCAGGCCTTTAAAATTTTTTTAATAATAGGTATTTTCAAGAGCCTTTTCTATCCTTTTAAATCAAAAACTAATTTAATATTCTTCAAGTACTTCCAACAGGCATCTGGAGAAATTTTTGTTATATCCAGAGCATTGGCACAGTTTATATCAGTAAATAGGTAAATTTATGCATGCAGTTTTAAGCAATATTCATTCTTCGACTTTGAATGCAAAAGATTTTGAATAAGTTTCTTAAACTGAGTTTTAGACCCATTCTCTGTGCAAATGAATATAATGATGTTTGTGTTAGATCATGGTTCATTGGACTAGATATAGACATGTTAATGAAGGGAAGCTATGTTGTTCATCATGGTCTTCCGGTAGACTTTGCATTAGCCTTTACTCTTTCTTCATAACTTATAAATAAACTTCTCTATAGATTTTTATTCTTTCTCTACCACATATGTTTTCAGTTGTGCTGTAGCTCTTAGCAAATTGTGCAGATTCAGTAATTTCTTTCTTCGAAATTTTTTGGCTACTATCCTACAATAAGATCAGGCTATTTCATGTTATGCAACTAGTCTTTGAAATACATACATTAACAAATGCTTTTCAATACAAGGGTTCATAATTACGAATATGGAAAACTATCTTAGTCTCTTAAAACAAAACTATGATCAATTCAAATAAAACAGGATAAGATACTATAAACTTACCACAATGACTACTACTTTTTGGTTATCTTTAAAATATTACCATTTAATTGAATTTATCCTGGTAACACATAACTTTGTGGACTTTATCATTGTTTTTCCTTTCCTTCGAAGCACACAAAAACTAGGATTCAACAATGTCAACTAAAAACCCTATTAGCTACCTGATCATAATGCTCAAATATTATTTATTTCACTTTTGAAATAATCTGAGTTTAAGTAACATCAAATACTTCTGTCTGATTACATATGGATAGTTATCTCTTCCCCTGTTTCTTTGTAAGAAATCATAATTTTGTCACTTTCTAAAGTTACACAAATATTATTTTAAACTTATATGGTCAATAGAATTCAGAGTAATAGGTTTTTTCCCTTGCTCTACGATTTGTATGTTACACAAGGCACCAAGCATGTTCAAATGAACTCTCTTTTAATGTGGTGTTGTAGGAAAAAAATTAAATTCTCAGTTCTTTGTGTTCTTAAGACTACTGACAATGATATCCTTCTGATGGATAAGACATTTGGCATATATTAAGGTGATTTATTGTGTGATAATTATGAAAATTTAAGATCTTTTGATATGTTCAATAATTTATATGGTGGTGTCATAAAAATATAGGCACACAGTGTATACTATGGTATTGGTCTGGTGAAATTAATGGGAAGAAGCAGTGGGTTCATAGCAATGCATGCATCACTTTCAAGTGGCCCAATAGATGTCCGCTTAACCCCTGAGGTATGTACTGTATTTCTTTCCAGTAAATTATATGTTCTTGTCATCTCAGAATACCCAAGACTTCATTACTATTTTATTTTGTTTCGTTTCGTTTCGTTTGAAGGTACCTTTTAAACTAGATGGGCCATGGGGTGTTCTTCAGCACCTTGACCATTTGATCAAAACTAAAGGATCAGCTGTATACTCGTTCCATCACCTAGGTAATCCCTTCAGTATACTAGTTCCTTACTAGTTTTTGTTGTTAGTTTTGCAATGGTATTTTAATTATGCATAACATCAGTAAAAGAAAACGTAGAAGTAATAGGTCTTGGAAAATATGCCCATGCTAAGTACGTAATTCATTCATATATAGTGTTTCATTATTTTGCATCATAGTTATTCCCTTTACTTTGCTATGTATGTGTACAAAACTTTTTATCGCTATATGGAAGATTGCTAATAAAGGGTATATTTTTATACATTTAAATGTGTATGCTATTATAGAGTATATTTTGTTAGTGATTTCAGTGGTAAAGTAATTGATATCCAAGCGATTACCAAAAAGGTTAGCATAAATATTCAACTATCCTTCATTTTTAAATACGACTTGTAAATATTGTTTTATAACATTTATGTTTTCTTTACATTACCAGATGTGGTTGCTCTCTGCTTTAAGGTTGATCTTTAATCTTCATAGTGGTACGATTTTAGAAGTTCTAGAATCAGAGATTAACAAACTGGTTACTGGAACTATCTCATTTCCTGTCAATTTACCTGGAACAAACTATAATAGAGGAGTAAAAGTAATTATCATTTGCTCAACAGGTTTCTACCTTTAGTTCTTATACTAATAGTGAAAATTTCTCATGTACAGGCAAGGAAGAACATTGTAGGCATGCTTGAAAGATTAATTCCGGAGAGAAGAGCTTTGAACTATGTTGTCTTTTGTTATCATGAATATGTATTGAATTTGGTAGCTCATGTATTGAACTTATTTTTTGTTAGTTGATACTTTAATTTGTTATCATGAATATGCGTTACATTTGCTGATTATTATATTTTTTCGTTCATACATTGTTCAAATTGTTATCTATTTAAAGAAGATTCATTTTGATTGTTATTATTAAAATGTAATAGTGCATCAAATATATAGTAAAATAAAACATAGCTCCTAAAAAGCGTTATAACTATATGACATAAGTGCTATAAAAAGAATGCAATCTATGAGGTTTCTGTTAAAGGATAGCGGCAAATAGGCGCTATAGAATAACTATTTTTATAGCACGAAATAGGCGCTATGAAATCATGCTCTTTTATAGCGTTTTTGTGTGTGTTATAAATGTGCAATTCTTTTTTATAACATGTCGATATACAACATTTATCAAACCGCTATAGTTGTGTTTAATAGCGGCTATATGCCGCTATAAAAGACTGTTTTTCTTGTAGTGCCACTTCATTAATAAAACTAAATTCCCATTTATTTACTTAACTTAACAATTTCAGTTAGAACCAAATTTTCCAATTATCAAGTTAAGTCGTATTTTATATTACAATTTCCTTCCATTTAAATCCTAATTATCTAATTTACAAACATATTCATAAATAGAATATCTTACCATTGTTAATATAACAATCAAATTTCCATAAATATATTCATTTGACATCAAATAACTATGAATTTCAATTAAACAAATTTTATTTCCAAAGTCCAAGCAAAACTGTATTTTATTTTATCAATTTAAAATACACTCTTTAGTATTCAAACATGTCTATTTCATAAAATAAAATTCATTACAATTACCAGGTTAGATTTAACATTCCATATTAAATCAACATTTCATTATTAAGTTATTTATCGTAAATAAAGTTCTTTAAATTCCATTTAAACCAATTAGTAACTTATAAATTTTAACTTATAGAAAACAATACACCTTTATAATTAAAGCCTTAAATCAAATTTAAGTTAAATTTCATATATTTATAATTTCAGAATACTTAATAATTTTTCAGAAAATAATTAGAACACTTAATAAATTTTTAGGAAAATATTATTTAAAATTTAACCATGGGCCTGTATAATATTTTCTAACCTAGGTCAAGCGATACAGATATGTATCATTTCAATTCGTAATTTAAAAAGAAAAATCCGGGTTCTATCATTTCAAACCCGCAATCCCAAGTCAAATAAATTACGATAAAATCACTCAAGCCTATCATTTCAGCCCATAATGATTTTTCCTTATTCTAATGTCCATTCAGGTATGTATCATTTCAACCCATAGTGATAGGGAACTTGCAGTGTGAGATACAGTAATTAAATGAACAGTATAACATATAATAACATATCAGGTAATGTAACAGGTATATAAACAACATTTAACATCATATAATATATCACAGGCATGTATGAATAACATATCAGTTTATACAGATTCACTTGTCATCATTTCACAATAATATAAGTACATATGTCTAGAGTGATAAAACTCACCTTTCTAAAGCTAGAATTTAAATTCAAACCCAAATCTAAACTCCGCAAAGCACGAAAAGGCACGCCAAAGCACGACTAAATTTTTAGTGGATGAATAGTCAGATCCAAATCTTGTATGCAAACAAATACAACAAATATAAGAATATATTTCAATACCAAAGAATAGAAATTAGAACAACGGAAAATATGAGATAAACATGACATAACCTTTGCTTCAACCACCAAGTGGGTTCGACCTTTGGGTTCGGGTAGGGTCTAGGCATCACAAACTCATGGCTAGGGGATGGTAAGGTCATGGCAAAGCAATTTGGTGGAGGAATATGTGTTGTGGCCGAGGTACATGAAGAGGGGGTGAAGGAAAATAGGAGTTTGGCTAGGTTTGAACAATTTTTGGTGGTGGGTTTTGATCTAGGAGTCACGACCTTTGTTTGGAATGGTGGTGATGATTGATGGAGGTGGTCATGGTGGTCGGCTAGAGGGGCATGTGGTGGAGGCCGAGCTAGCTTGAAGAACAACAAAGGAAAAAAAAAAGAAAATAGAAAAAGAAGAAGAGGAAGGAGAATCCATGAATTAGATCTAGAGCTTGCATATTTTTTTTGAATGCAAATGAATTGGAGATGGGAAGTTTTCTTTGTACGTGAATTACAAATGATATGGCGGCTAGGTTAAAGGAATGAACGGCTATGGTAAGAAATAAGGAGGCTAGGCAATAAAAGGCAAGAGTTTGAATGGTTTGGAAAATAAAAAGGCAACACTATGAAACAAATAACTTGATGGATTTAATTAATTTTTTTCCTTTGTTTGCACGCAATGAAAAGAAGAGTTTGAGGAACAATATGTATGTAATTGATAGGAGAAAATCACGGCTATGAATGTGGGAAGTAATTGGCTATGCAAATGGAAAGGCAAGGGAAAAGAAAAAGGCAACAAATAAAAACAAGTAACTTATGTCTCTTGAAATTTCTAAGCTATTATTAAAAATAAAACCAATCAAAAATCAAATAAATATACTCAAGTTTATACAAATTAAAATAGAAAATAAAATTACCAAAAATTATTGCGTGTAAAACACTGTAATTTATCCAGTTTAAAAAGTATAAGTTTTAAATTCCCAATAAATCCATATATTTGATTTCTCAATCTTGTTATTGAATCAACTATTAACTTATCCTCTTATGGGTAATATTAACATTGGTTTATATACTAATACATTAATAATTTCCCAATTCATCCAAATTTCAATTTCATTTAGCTACAATAAATCCATTTATTATGGATTGAATTCCTATTAATTAATTTCCAATAATTGCCTTGCTTCAATTCTACTCTTTTTATTAAATGTATTATCACTCTATAAACCTAGTTATTATTTGTTTATCATTCATTACATAAATATATATTCAAATTTTCATCTTTCTTTTGTAATAACTGTTATTTTCAATTATATTGAATTTGCCAAATACATACATTTATCATAATTAAAACCTCAATCAATTTATTCAACTTGGTTTCATTCCTTTATTTCATCTTATGAATAAAATATACATTTCCATTTATGTCATTACATTCACACTTTACAGTTACAGTCCTATCTCACATTAATGAACATTTACCTACATTTAAATGTAATTGATTTCCTACTCTGGATTTAGCAGCCTAAATGAAAAAGTGACTTGCATAAATGTTATCACTAACTTTATATTACACTCTAAGTTTATTATTTCCACTAATTATCAGAATTGCTTATATAATGTTGAATTCATTCAATTACCATACATTTATTTACCTATATTCAATTTTATACCCAAATGTAACAGTTACAACAACATTAATAGACCAATTAAATAGTAACTTACAACCGTTACTATAACCTTTAATTTACATTTCATTTTTTTCACTCACTTCATTATAAATTATAAAGTTTTTTTATCTTTCTTTCTAAATTTAATTTCAAAATCTTATTAAGTTAACCAGTTTAATTATCGAAATTTACGGGTCGTTACACTATCCATGAATAATCTACTCATTATTTATTAGTTAATCCATGGTGGATTAACTTACAAATAAGTTAGTGGATTAACTTATTAAATCAACATATGGATAAACTAAAAAAATTAGTGGATATGAACAAAAATTTCCTAACATTAGCCATAATTGTCCCTAATTTGATAAGCATTATATTATTAAACATGATTATTAGTTAATTTCCAAATGTAAGTGATATCAATTTAAGATAGTTTTATCCTATGTTAAACATGTAAATTTCAATACATATACAATATATATATATAGCGAATATTTGGACATAAAATAAAATAAAATTGGTAACATAATAGATTTGGATCGTTGAATTTTTTTGCCCTTTTATGTGAGGTTGAAATCATGGGGAAATATAATTATGGAGATCCATTGTGTCACAAACCTATGTCCCAATAGAGCGCGCGCGCGTGTATATGTATGTATATAGACACACACACATAGAAAAAATAAATACTATAATGAAAGGAATAATGATATGCAATAAAATACATGACTTGTAAACTGCAAGAAATAACTAAAATTTATTTTACTAATAAGCAAAAATTTATGGAAACTATGGGTTACTCCTAGTTAGATTATGCTTTATTGCTATACTAATATTTATTATTTTCCTACAAATTCTTCAAATAATTAATTGAATGGAAACATCTTTCATACCTCTCATTCTTCAATGAACTGATATTTCTTAATACCTAACTCTACATTAACGCATACGTTTCATTTAAATACCACCTCTTATTTGATAATTCATAACATTCACCTTGTCTTTTTCATGTAATTAACCTTTAATTTTATTCTTCACATGATATCATGGTTTGAAACATTGATCATGAATTTTCATCAAAGACTTATTTAAACATTAAATGTAAATTTCCTTTTGAATATCAACTTACCATCGATACTGATGTTGGTAATAGATTTTATTTTTGTGGACAAACTTCATAATATAGTATTTATAACTTAGTCTATTTGATTTCCATATATGATGAAGGTTATAATCATGTTTTATTATATAGGATATATAATATTTCATTTCAAGCATATACAAATATGTAAAATAGGGGGAATTAATTTAAAGGACAAAAATTTGTATATTTTTAGCCTCAAGGACACGACCTCAATATTTTAACCACAAGGACAAACATTCTCCTAAAAATTAATCATAAGGACAAACATTCTTCCAAAATTATTCATAAGGACAAACATTCTTCCAAAACTGCTACCGAACTAAAAACTGATATCTAAAAGCTGCTACCGATAACTACAAATTGATACCTAAAAATTGCTATCAATAACTAAAAACTGATACCTAAAAAAGTTGTCATTCAGCTTAAAATACCGAAGTTCTGTCCTTAAGGCTAAAATGCTGAGAAATTTTGTCCTTGACAATAATTTCCTATTATATAAATTAGGTCTCTGTGCCTCTAACATCACATCCGACATTTTATAGCATTCGCCAACTCATTTATTCTTAATCTTTGAAACGTGATAACTTTTTGCAAATTAATCGGATTTAAGAATCGTTTTAATCATTAAATCATGAATTTAATAGACTTTCAAATGATATCCATTTTTGATATTTAAAAATAAAATTGTAAAAATCATAATTTATATAGTAGTTTTTAACTGCATTTTAGTAACGCAGTTAAAAACTACATTTGTGAAGTGCAGTTAAAAACTGTATTTCGTAAATGCAGTTAGAAACTACGCTTAACAGCAGCAGTTTTTAACTGCATTTGTGGAATGCAGTTAAAAGCTACTGTTGGTAAGTGCGTTTTTTAACTGCGTTTACGAAATGCAGTTACAAACCGCTATTAACTACAGCAGCTTTTAATTGCATTTGTGAAATGTAGTAAAAAAAACTGCTGCTGTTAAGTGCAATCTTTAACTGCATTTACGACATGAAGTTAGAAATTGCTATTAACAGCAGCAGTTTTTAATTGCATTTGTGAAATACACCTAAAAACTACTAATGTGAAGTGCAGTCTTTAACTGCATTACGTAAATGCAATTAAAAACTACTATTAATAGCAGCAGTTTTTAACTGCATTTTACTAATACAATGCAGTTTTTGCTGCATTTCACAAATGTAGTTGAAAAGCGCATTAATTGTTGCAGTTTTTAACTGCATATGTGAAATGTAGTTCTATAATGTTGTTTTTAACTGCATTTCACATCTGTAGTTAAAAACTACACTTAAATAGTGCATTTTTTAACTACATATGTGAATGTAGTTAAAAAGTGCGTTACTATAATGTAGTTTTTAACTACATTTCACGAATGCAGTTAAAAATTACATTGTAATAATGCAAATTTTCTAAAATTTGAATTTAAAATGAATGTGTTTTGAAATTTTGATTTTTACATATTCATAATGCATATAATTAGAAAAATAATAAAATTTATGATTTAATGGTGAAAACGGTTTGTTAATCCAATATTTGTAGAATAAGTTATTTCGTTTTGAATATTGATAATTAATTGGTGCAGATTTTAAATAAGAGTGTGAGAATAACAGCCATGTGTAAAGAAATGCAAGATTGGAGACTTAATTTACATAAATTATCAAGTAGGGGTGTTTTGTTCATTTTAATCAGTAAAAGGGGCTTGTCGTACAAAGCCCCAAACATAATATTGCCTTGAAAATAACCAAACAAATATTACCTTAATAATTTGACACACTTTAGTAGCGATTCTATATTTCAAGTCAATTTTACCTATTTTAAATTTCATAGAACCGTAGAAGATTCCATAGTATCCATGTAAGAATAAATCTAACATAGCCATGCTAAATGTGAAGGAATTCAAATTCATAAGCATACAAATTGAAAAAAATGAAACATAATTTTGGACATAGAACTTGAGACAAAGATATTAAATCATATACTTAGAACATAAACAACAAATTCTACCTCTTATTGAATGAAATAATGGATAATTAGAGTCAAACTTTTAAATTGAGCTCAATCGATACAGTAAACAAATGTAATTTTGATGCTTTAAGTCAATCTATTTCATAAATAAAAGTAGATTTTGATAATTTCTCTATTGCATAATTAAGATGAGTTGTCATTAATTGCTAACTTAGTATTAATATGCTTTACGAACTAATAAATTTTTTGTAGGGGGTAAAAGAAAAATATACACTAAATTAAAGAGAATGATATTTTGACTTGGATAAAATGAGAAGTAAGATAAATATGTCAAGGAGATCAAATATAATATATAATAGAATATATAAAATAGATAAATTACTCATTACATAAGTAGACCTACCAATGGATAAGCGAAAAATTTAAAACCTGTTTGCATCCAAATTCGAAAAGCGGATAAATATCCGTTATTTGAAGAAAAAAAGGAACGGATGCAGAAACAAAGGCACCTGCATCCGATAATTACATGTCTGGTTTTTGTCAAGATTATAGTTCATATTTTGTGTATTTTAGTAAAATGAAAGATATGAATTTATTGTTTATTAAGTTAATAGTTTATATCATATGCATTTAGTGCATATTAATTGTTCAAAACTATTTATTTTAATAAGTTTTGTTTGTTTTTCACACTTTTATAATCAATGAAATTGAATAATAATTATGGTAAACCAAACTTTTCTATTTTGTCTCTGGATTTATCGACCATTAACGGATAGGAAAATTATTCGACATCCGTCCATATTTGCAGATGCCTATATCTGAAAATTATTTCGGATGCGGATATGAGACTATCAACATTCGAAAGTGCCCGTTGATAGACCTAACGTGAATAACTAAAAAACGTTATCAAAAAATAAAAATGAACGAATGTTGAACTAAACTGATTGACATAATACATCAATTTGATGTGGTTTTGTTTGTGTAATCAATTTTTTCTACACCAATCATTAAAATATCATAGTTAATTATCTGATAAAAAGAAGACATGGAGATAGAAAAAGGAGCAACTCTAAGCATATTAATTTGAGAATTACAATAGGGAAACTGAAACTAACATAAACAATGGATCATTAATGATAGACTCTTTGTATTAGTAGGCATTACCGATTGTTTTTGTATTTACGAATAAGATGGAATTATGAAAAAATGAGAACTGAACATGTTAATTACTAAGCACGGTTTCTTTTACGAAAAGAATTCATAAATAAGAATAGTTTTTGATATTTAGTCCATTAAATAATTGATATTTATTGCTACGAATTGTTAAGTTAATATTGGTATGCTTTGAAAAAAATAATTTTTTTGTAAGGGGTAAAAGAAAAAATGCACATTAAATTAAGGCACATGCATTATTGAGATCAAGGTAAAATAAGAACAAAGATAAATGTCAAGAAGGTCAAATACTTTTTACACACACACACATAAAATAGATAGATTATTCATAACTTGAATAATTAACAAACATTATCACAAAATAAAAATGAAAAATGATGAATTACATTGATTCACATAATACATCAATTTGAGGGTTTTATTATTTTAAAATTGAAAATCAAAATTAATCAAAGCAATCATAGAAAACACTTATAATTAATCCATATGCAATGAAAATATATACTGAAAGAGATAATAAATAATGAACTACCAACTCAACTAATAAAAAAAGACGCAGAAAAGGAGTAGTATATGAGCATAAATAATTTGAGAATTATGATAAACAAACTTATAAGTAATGGATTTTTAATGATTGCCTCTTTGTATTCTGTAGCCTTTAATGCACACTTTTAATTTGAGGAATAAGATGGTACTACAATAATTATCATAAAGGAAAAATAAACATGTTGACTGTTTATGTATTTGAGTGGTTTGTTGAGGTATAAGTATACTTGAAGGGGGTTAAATGTAAAATAAGGATGATAATATTTACACCCACTTAAACACTTCCCTTCGCCCATTTATCCTCTCATCCGACCAAATACTTCATTCACGCACTTACACAAACCTTTTTCCAGTTATTTCTCATAACCATAAAGCAACTTTTCGTCTCTCTCTTCAAACAACAAAACCAAAATTTCTTCATCCAATGTCTCCATATTCATATTTTTTTCTATCTTATACTTCATCGATACATATGAATTCAACTAATTTTATTGTGAGTATGCTATTATCGACTTTAGTTATACATAGATTTTTATTTATTTTTCTTCAAAATATGTAACCGTAACTAATACTAACATAGTAAAGAATAGTTTGTAACTTAACTTGGTGCTATAATAAAACATAATAAAAACCTTCATTGCTACTTTAATCAAAATGACAAATTATTATTATTTCAACTATTGTTTCAATAAGAAAAGAAGAAGAAAAAATAATGACTAAACCAACTGTATTAAAAAGTAATATGACATAGTCAAACTTATTTAATTATTATTATCCTTCCCTATAACATTACCACGGTCACATAAATATTGATTTACATGTGTTGGGGAAAATCCCTCTAGATGATCAGTCTAAGGGAATAAAAAACCCAACGCAGTGGAAAACAACTGGATCGTGATTGTAGCGAGACAAAACAAATAGAGATAAACACCAGAACATACAGTCACAGATCAATGCAATGCAGGAACAAAATAACACCAGTATTTATAGTGGTTCCACTACCACGAGGCAGTGTACGTCCACTTGGAGAGAGGAGATTTTATTAATCACTGAAAGATTAGAGTTACAAGATTGATTCACTTTTGGAGGCCATACATAAGAAGAATTAACAATACAGACAAAATTCTGCAGAGTTTCAGCTCTCTAGGATGGCTGCCATTGTTGTCCAGAAGCTCCACTATTTATAGAGTGAAGAAAATGAGGAGGGGTAGCTGCTATATAGCAGCTCAAGGTTTTGGTTCGGCAAACACCAAAATCTGGTCCGACACACATTTGGTCCGGTATGCACACATCTGGTTCAACATCACTTTGGTTCGGTCAACTTGGTTCGGTGTCCATTTGGTTTGGCATTTGTATCTGGTCCGGCACTACTTGGTCGACATGCATCACTTGAGATCTGGACCGGCATGGTCCAATACCAAACCAAATATTTGGTTCGGCCTTAACTTGGTTCGACATCACTTCACTGAATGAAAACTTTGGTTCGGCAAAGCCCAATCTGGACCGGCATGCTTTTGGTTCGGTGCATACAATCTGGACCGGCATTCTCAAACCACCGGATGAAATATTTCATTCAGTCTTCTGCAAATCACCGCACCAAACACTTTACCTCTTCACCGAACGAAACTCCCATGCCCTAACCTTCCAACCAACAGCCTCCACCACTGAACCAAATATCTGGTCCTGTCCCCTCACTATCACTACCGCTTCAACTGTAGTGGCTACCACCGGACGAGATCTCTCGTCCGGTCTTGCCACTCCACCGAGCGACCTTTAGTCCTCCGCGATTTCACTTCTGTGACTAGGGCTTCAACATCTCAAAATTTGGTGTCAAATTCCAACAATCTCCACCTTGATACCAAATTTCCACAAGCTATCCAACTCCATCTACACCTTTATGCCCCAAGCAATGAATACTTATCCAATGAGCTTCGGCAATGCCATCACCCATTACACTTTGTCAACGAACTCCGGCAAGGTCACCGCCCGTCAACAAAGTGTTTGAAGTACCCAGTCTGTGTAGAACCTATCAATCTCCACCATGAAAACAAACGTCTCTATGAACCATCTCAACTCTCCCTCCATGCTACCCCGTGGCACCTAGCACTTCATTAAGCGAATTAAGTCCGAGCATTGCTCGAACTTGGCAACAGGAAGCGACTTGGTAAACATGTCTGCTACATTCTCCTTTGTGTGAACCTTCTGAAGACGAACTAGCTTCTCTTCACTCATAGAGACAAGAAACGACTCTCTCACCTCAATATGCTTCGTCCTCGAGCTGAATGCCATGTTTTCAGCTAAGTGAATTGCACTTTGACTGTCACAATGCACATTCACTCCTTCGTATGTGAAGCCCAAATCACACAACAATCGCCTTAAATAAACCGCCTCCTTAGCTGCTTCAACCGCAGCTATGAGCTCTGCCTCTGTAGTAGACAAAGCCACAATCATCTGCAACCTCGCTCTCCAACTGATCGCTATCCCACCAATGGTGAACACATATCCGGAGGTTGACTTCCTTCGATCTCTATCACCGGCATAGTCGGAATCACAAAATCCAACCAGGCTGAAATCTCTTCCTCTACCGCCAAAGACAAGTCCATGGTTTGGAGTTCCTCTAAGGTATCTGAAGATACACTTCACTGCTTCCCAATGCGTCTTTCCTGGATTTTCCATGAACCTATTCACCAATCCAACCGCCTGTGCAATGTCAGGCCTAGTACAGACCATGGCATACATCAAGCTGCCAACTGCACTTGCAAATGGGACCTTCATCATATAAGCCTTGTCCTTTTCCGAGATCGGAGAGCCTTTACTAGAAAGTTGTATGTGCAAAGACATGGGTGTACTGATTGCCTTTGCCCCTTCCATGCTAAACCGAGCAAGCACCTTTCGAATGTACTCCTTTTGAGTGAGGCTCAAATGTCCTAGCTTTCTATCCCTTTGGATTTCCATACCCAAAATTTTCTTTGCTTCTCCAAGGTCTTTCATTTCGAATTCCGCTTTTAGCTTTCGCTTTAAATTATCGATTTCAGCCTTATCCTTAGAAGCAATCAACATATCATCCACGTACAAAAGTAGGTACACCCATCTACCATTCTTTAAATGCTTGAAGTACACACAAGCATCTTTGATGCTACGATCAAAACCAAGTGAAAGCATAAAAGAGTCAAACCTCTTGTACCGTTGTCTAGGCAACTGCTTAAGTTCATACAAAGACTTCTTCAATTTGCAAACCCAATTTTCTTTCCCATCTACAACAAATCCTTCTGGCTGCTTCATGTAGATGGTCTCATCTAAGTCTCCGTGCAAGAAAGCGGTTTTCACATCCAGTGGCTCCAACTCCAAGTCATGAGCTGCGACGATAGCGAGTAAAATGCGGATGGACATATGCCTCACTACTGGAGAGAATATCTCATCTTACTCCAATCCCTTTCTTTCTGAAAACTCTTTAGCAACTAGTCTAGCCTTGTATCTTCCATCATCCTTCACCTTGAACACCCACTTGCAACCTATGGCTCGGCTTCCTTAAGGAGGTGGGACCAAATCCCAAGTCTTGTTCTTCTTCAATGACTCTAACTCCTCTTCCATAGCGCACATCCACTTAGAGCTATCACATGACTTCAAAGCTTCATCAAGGTCAAGTGGCTCCTCAAGAACCACATGTAGGGCATTGTCAAACTGGTCACCAAGGCTAAGGTTCGCAAACTGCCAATCACCATACCTTTCGGGCGGCCTAATAGTCCTACGACTGACTTGGGTAGATACTGCTTCGCCTAAACTCCTTTCAGCTCCACCTTGAACTGAACTTCCTCTAGATTCATGCACATCACCAGCACTACTAGAAGGAACCTGTGGACTATCCTATGATGTTTCATCAACTGAGTTTTCCTCGACAGCATCAACAACAACTCTACTCCTTGGCTGGAACAAGTGAACTTCTTCCATCTCCTTAGGCCTATCAAAATCTTCTGATGTGGTAGGTATCTTCTCCTTCGGATTGAATATAGCAGACTCATCTAACATGTCTGGAATGAACAATCTTCCGATCAACAGGGTTCCAAATTCGATACCCTTTGATACCATCGGTGTATCCCATTAGTATGCCCTTGTATGCTCTAGCCTCCAACTTGTCATCACCTGTATGGTGAACGTACACATGACAACCAAAAATTCGAAAGTAACATAGGTACACCGCTTTACCTCTCCACTTCTCCTCTGGAATCTTCCCATCTACGGTAGAGCATGAAATTCGATTTATGATATGCACCGCAGTTGATAATGCCTCAGCCCAAAAGCCTCTAGACAAGCCTGCCGTCAATCTCAAGCAACGAGCCTTCTCCAGTAGAGTCCTATTCATCCATTCTGCAACCCCATTGGATTGTGGATCGCCGGGTGTAGTGAAATGTCTCTGAATGCTATGCGGTCTACAGAAATCGAGGAACTCCCTAGAGACAAATTCACCTCCATTATCATATCTCGGCACCTTCAACCTAGAACCAGATTGGTTCCCAACAAGTGCTTTCCAGTCTTTGAACTTCTCAAAACTCTCCGATTTGGCCTTCATCACATGCACCCATACTTTTCGAGAAAAGTCATCAATGAAAGAGATAAAATACTTTGCTCCTCCAAGAGAAGGAGTAGAAACCAGTCCCCAGACATCTGTATGCACGTACTCAAGTACTCGCCTCGATCTATGGAGTCCAACTCCAAAAGATACTTTAGTTTGCTTGCCTAACACACACTCCTGGCAAAAGTCCATCTTGTCGAAGCTTTCTCCTTTGATCATCTTCCGTCTTCAAAGCAACTCTAAGCCCTTCTCTGAAATATGACCCAACCTGAGATGCCAAAGTTTTGTGGCATCCAATGCATGAGAATTGTCTACTCCAACACACGACTCTCCAAGAACCGTGGTTCCTTTCAGCAAATACATATTTTGGAACATATCTCCTTTCATAAGAACTAGTTCACCTCTCGAAACCTTCAGACTATCATTCTCGATAGTTACCTTGCATCCCAAAGATGCCAATTGTCCTAAAGAAATTAAGGACTTCCAAAGACCTGGAACATACCAGACACCTGTCAAAGTGCGTATCACTCCATCAAACATCCTGATCTTTACTGTACCTTCATCCATTGCTCTACAGCTAACATCATTACCCATAAGAATAGAGTTTTCCTCTCGTCCAACGAAAGAACTAAAGTAATCCTTATTAGGCGTCATATGAAAGGACGCCCCAAGTCCAGCAACCAATGGTCTGAGACATCCGATACTACTGCAGACAACACATCGTCAGATACAGACTTCTCCACCGCAAATGATGAAGATTCGTCTTCTTCCTTCTTCTTCCTTCTTCTTCAAATCTGGACAATCCTTTTTCCAATGATCAGGTTTCTTGCACATAAAGCACTTCCCGTCCTTAGACTTTCCTCTCCTGCCATTACCGGGCTTCCTAGACTTGGAACGCTCTCTAGAGTGCCAATTCTTCTTATCTTCTCTACCTCTTTCAACAAACAGGCCATGACTACTACTTCCACCTCTACTTCCTTCACTTATCTCCTTCATCTGATCTCTCAAGCCCTCAGATAGAAGGCCTGACTTCACATCTTCCACTATCAATATGTCTCTAGCAAAGATAAGGCTGTTAGCGAAACCTTTGTATCGCTTTGAAAGAGAACACTAAAGAATCATTGTCATTTGCTCCTCATCCATCTTCAAGTCAACAATCTTCATCTTCATCACGAGATCATCAAAGAAATTAAGATGTTCCTTCACTGAAGTACCCTCTCTCATCCGCATGGTGAAAAATGTCTTCAACAATATCAGACGGTTAGTCAGAGATTTCTTAAAGTAGAGATTTTCTAGCTTGGTCCAAATGCCTCTAGTAGTGGTCTCACTGCTAATCTTTGAGATAACATTCTCACCCGTAGCTAGTTCTAAAGTAGTAAATGCCCATTTCTCCATCTCCTTCCTTTCCGCGATTGAGATGTCAGCCATCAACTCCTCAGGGGCAAACACTACTGGAAGGATTTCATTTCTCATTAGAACAGCCTTCATCCTCCAATGCCACTTCTCGAAATCTTTATCCTCATCCCATTTCTCAATTGCCAACTGTGATCCTGACGCGATATACATTCCTCTAGTATAGGGTCTTGTAACAACTGGAGTCGCTTCATCTCTTGCCATAACATCTAACACTCCTCAATCAATCTTGCAGCTCTGATACCAGACTATTGGGGAAAATCACTCTAGATGATCAGCCTAAAGGAATAAAAAAACCCAACGCAGTGAAAACAACTGGATCGTGATTGTAGTGAGACGAAACAAACAGAGATAAACACCAGAACAGATAGTCAAAGATCAATGCAATGCAGAAAAAAATAACACCAGTATTTATAGTGGTTCCACTACCACGAGGCAGTGTACGTCCACTTGGAGAGAGGAAATTTTATTAATCATTGAAAGATTAGAGTTACAAGATTGATTCACTTTTGGAGGCTATACATAAGAAGAATTAATATTACAGACAAAATTATGCAGAGTTTCAGCTCTCTAGGATGGCTGCCATTGTTGTCCAGAAGCTGCACTATTTATAGAGTGAAGAAAATGAGGAGGGGAAGTATATAGCAGCTCAGGGGTTTGGTTCGGCGAACACCAAAATCTGGTTCGGCACATATTTGGTCCGGTATGCACAAATCTAGTTCGGCATCACTTTGGTTCGATCAACTTGGTTCGATGTCCATCTGGATCGGCATTTGCATCTGGTCCGGCACTCATCTGGAGCGACACTACTTGGTTCGGCATGCATCACTTGAGATCTGGACCGGCATGGTCCAATATCGAACCATATATTTGGTTCGGCCTTAACTTGGTTCGACATCACTTCACCGAACGAAAACTTTGGTTCGACAAAGCCCAATCTGGACCGGCATGCTTTTGGTTCGGTGCATACAATCTGGACTGGCATTCTCAAACCACCGAACGAAATATTTCAGTCGACCTTCCCCAAATCACTGCACCAAACACTTTACCTCTTCACCGAACGAAACTCCCATGCCCTAACCTTCCAACCAACAGCCTCCACCACCGAACCAAATATCTGGTCCGGTCCCATCACTATCACTACCGCTCCAACTACAGTGGCTACCATCGAACGAGATCTCTTGTCCAGTCTTCCCACTCCACTGAGCGACCTTTAGTCCTTCGCGATTTCACTTCTATGACTAGGGCTTCAACATCTCAAAATTTGGTATCAAATTCCAACAACATGCCTATTCCAAATAATTAAGTATCAAAACTTATCATCTCCTAACATGAAATTGATGAAAGATTTTTACTTGTGTTGTTCATTTCATTTTTTTACCATTGATGATTAAGGGAATTAAAAATATTTATGTTTGAGGTTTATATTTCATTTTATTTCTACATTGTTCAGTTACGCATAACCAATCATGTTTACTTCAAGGTCCTCTTTTAGGTTTAAGGTAGGTTTCTAGATGAAAGTTCTGAATATGTGATAAGAGCTAATGAGAATAAAAAATTCAAATGGTCATATCGAATTTCTAGTACGCTAGAATCAAAAAATTATTTCACTAACAAAAAGTTACATTTGATCATCTAAAAATTCCCCAATACCAAAGACTTTCAATGATTTGATTATTGGAAAAATATTGTAAGATTGAAGTTACCCACTTAATCTTTTTACATTTTGTTAGTGAATCATCAAAAACATTTCCATAAGGATTAAGACAGGCAAAGGAGTGGGAATCCAACACTGTAGTCAAATTAAGATCTCTATCAAATAAATTTGCGTACATAAATAATTCACAAAACTTTGGTAGTATTTGAGGTGGCTAAATGTACATCAAGTTTTGATTATGTTAGATAACAATTTAAATATCAAAATAGTTTTGCATGGTCAAGATTTGGCACATTAGATATAAAATTCAGTACTGAATAACTAAATTAATTAAACATAACTAATAAAAATTACTGATTTTCCATTCTACACATATCAAGCATTATTCCATTGTAGAATGAAATTTGGGTATTGAAGAAGTATATTACCTATAATTTGAGAAGATTGAAGCTAAGCTTTTATATGATGATTGAGAGAAGAATCAATTTTATCTCATGAAAGTCATGGTTATAGAAAATAAAATTAAAACCAATAATATAAAGGGCAAGGAATAATGAGATATTTGAATGAAGGAGTAGATAAGAGAAATAAAAGAGACAGAGGTTTCTCTATCAAAATTGATGATTAACCTAGACATTTAATGTAGTAGTAAGAAAGAGTTAATGTTTCATCATGACAATAAATAAATAATAAATAGAGCACATAAATGCAAAATTTACCTTTAAATCAGTTAGAATCAAGTATTAGAGATGAGAATGAATGTGGAGAAAGAATACAAATAGTCATATATTGAACTTTATATATAATAGAATATAAAATAGTATTGAAGAATCAACATTTGGCACATAAGATATAAAATTCAGTACCAAATTACTAAATTAATTAAACATAATTAATAAAAATTATTGATTTTCCATTCTACACATATCAAGCACTATTCCATTGTCGAATGAAATTTGGGTATTGAAGAAGTAGATTACCTGTAATTTGAGAAGATTGAAGCTAAGCTTTTATATGATGATTGAGAGAAGAATCAGTTTTATCTCGATGAAAGCCATGGTTATAAAAAATAAAATTAAAACCAATAATATAATGGGCAAAGAATAATAAGATATTGTAATAAAGAAGTTAATAAGAGAAATAAAAGTGACGGAGGTTTCTCTATCCAAATCGATGATTAACTTAGACAATTAATGTAAGAGTAAGAGTTATGTTTCATCATGGAAATAAATAAATAATAAATAGGGCACTATAATGCAAAATTTACCTTTAAATTAGTTAGAATCAAGTATTAGAGATGAGAATGAATGTGGAGAAAGAATACAAATAGTCACATAAACATAACTAATAAAAATTATTGATTTTCCATTCTACACATATCAAGCATTATTCCATCGTAGAATGAAATTTGGATATTGAAGAAGTATATTACCAGTAATTTGAGAAGATTGAAGCTAAGCTTTTATATGATGATTGAGAGAAGGATCAATTTTATCTCGATGAAAGCCATGGTTATAGAAAATAAAATTAAAACCAATAATATAAAGGGCAAGGAATAATGAGATACCTGAATGAAGGAATAGATAAGAGAAATAAAAGAGACAGACGTTTCTCTATCAAAATTGATGATTAACCTAAACATTTAATGTAAGAGTAAGAAAGAGTTAATGTTTCATCATGGCAATAAATAAATAATAAATAGAGCACATAAATGCAAAATTTAACTTTAAATCAGTTAGAATCAAGTATTAGAGATTAGAATGAACGTGGAAAAAGAATACAAATAGTCACATATTGAACTTTATATATAATAGAATAGAAAATAGTTTTGAAGAATCAACATCTGGCACATAAGATATAAAATTCAGTATCGAATTACTAAATATGAATGGGGGTATTCCCGATACTCACAAAGAAAAAGGGAAGTGAAAATTAATTAAACATAATTAATAAAAATTATTGATTTTCCATTCTACACATATCAAGCACTATTCCATTGTCGAATGAAATTTGGGTATTGAAGAAGTATATTACTTGTAATTTGACAAGATTGAAGCTAAGCTTTTATATGATGATTGAGAGAAGAATCATTTTTATCTCGATGAAAGCCATGGTTATAAAAAATAAAATTAAAACTGATAAAATAATAGGCAAAAAATAATAAGATATTGGAATGAAGGAGTTAATAAGAGAAATAAAAGAGACGGAGGTTTCTCTATCCAAATCGATGATTAACTTAGACAATTAATGTAAGAGTTATGTTTCATCATGAAAATAAATAAATAATAAATAGGGCACTATAATGCAAAATTTACCTTTAAATTAGTTAGAATCAAGTATTAGAGATGAGAATGAATGTGGAGAAAGAATACAAATAGTCACATATTGTACTTCTTATATAATAGAATAGATAGATACCTTAAAACCCAAATCTAGAGCAAGAGTGCCATAAAATGTTAATAAAAACTTATCTTTCATTATTATGTGCTATCTAAAATCAAATCCAAATTCTATTTCTACACCAAAATTTGCTATCTATACACCGGCTTTCAAATAAAAATGGCTAATTCTATTTAAATCCAAAAGTTACCGAATAGCCTCCACAAATATGAAAAAACCATTATACCTATGTTTTTGCTAAGTATACCCATCTTATTGTTAAAGTTTTCCTTTTTACCCTTCTTTAGTAAAAATAAAATCCGTAGAAAATTCCACTATAGAAAAAAATTGCCCCAACAAAATTACAAAACAACATAAAATTCAAGTTTTATCCCATATGCAAACTGTGAATTTTTAAATTTAAGAAATCAAAACAACATGAAATTCAAGTTTTACCTCTTTTGATTCCATTAGATTTGTATTATCATTGTCATAAACAATCGATTCAAGCACAATATTTAGGAATTTACCTAAAATTAAATTTAGGCCTTATTAGGTAAGAGGAATAGAAGAAGGAAAACATGATGAGAGGTAAAAAGATGGATGAATGACATAAGAGCAATTTTGTCCCTGAAATTTTTTAAAATTTAAAGGGGCTACTCAACAACATCATATGTCTAAATGGAATTAGCTATAAAAAAATTTGAGAGCAAAACAACTTTATCTACATTTTGGGACCAAAATATAGCGAAAACATGTAGAATCTGAACCTAAACATTTCGGAACATGGAAAATGGGTTGCATTACTTACCTAGACTAAAAAATCGACTAAAATCTCTTCCTTCTCTTTGAAATGAATGCTTGTGTTTGTCCTTTGTTCATTTCCTCTTCTTCCCTTTTCTATTAATGGTAGCCTAACTTTGTAATTATTTTTGTTTTTCATAAGATTGAAAAGAGAATGTGGAGAATAAGGGTATAAGGGTTAATAGTTTAGCCTTGGGCTAAAATCCTTTTTAGCTTAATCTTATTTATTCCTTAATCCATTTTTTATCACATTCCATTTTACTCATTCAATCCTTTATGGCTGAAATTATTCTTATGCTAATTCTCCATTCATGATTTAATTAATCTTATTTTTAATTAATTCCATATCATAGCTCCCAAAATATGGGGTGTTACAAGGTGTATATCAGAAAAAAGAAATTATAGAGGTACATTTAAAACCCGAATGGTGCTCTGATCCTTGTGCATCAAACAACAAAGCAACCATCGCATGGTGATGGCAGGGAAGGTAACAGTGTTGCTATAGGAAGTAATATTAGGAACATGGTTAGCACAATAACTAGAGGACCACATACTGCCGATAGGAGTTGGGATGATATGGAAAGGTATGCAAATCATTAAAGAATGGTAAAGCATTCATGTATGTCGTGGATGAAGAACGAGACGCTAAAGCTCCTCGCTGAGATGACACTAAGATTATGTTCAGTGAGCATGATTTTCATGGGAGTCAATATCATCACACTAATAGGATTGTAATCTTAGCAATGCTCGGACTAGTATTAGTGCACATTATGCTAGTAGATTGTGCAAGTTCAGTTAAATCCCATTCAAAAATGCCTTTGGTAGAATCTGACTATCTATGAAGATGTTATCCCTTGCAACAAACCATTACGTGGTTTCACTAAATTAGGAAAGATTCCCCTAGGGCAACATGACTTGTCTTCCGAGCTTGAAGACCGCCATAGTTCATCTCTTAGGAAGCAAACCTTCATTTTGGACCTTTTGGTGGATGTTTCTCAGCCTACAATTCCTTTCTAGGACGACCCGCTCTTTCCGATTTTGGAGCAGTATTGGCTAAGTGGTGCTAAAACATGAAGTTTCCAATCATGAATGTAGTGGGAATTACTGAAGGAGATCAGGATGTCATAAGGGAATGTTATGTGGTTGAACTTTAGGAAACCATGCGTATCGAGAAGGGAAAAAAGTACACAGAGGAGTTTTAGCATTAAAAACTCAAACACATAACAACTGCAGAAGGGGCCCCAAGCCAAATAGACAAGTGATCCTTTCAATGAAATAGACCCGAGGGAAGAAAAGGGGTGGCGACAACTGGGCGTACGAAGGTCATGCAATTTATAGAAGTTAACAAAAAACCATTCAATATGGGTGATGAAAATTAGGTCCCAAATGGACTTGGATACAAAGTCACAACTAGTGGGATTCTTGATGGATAACCATGATGTGTTTAAATGGTCTTATGTAGATATATGCGGGATTTCCTCTAACATTGCATGTTATGCATTGAAAATCGGTCCGAGAGTCCCCTTATCAAGCAAAAAAAGAGGAGTATGGGCTCCAGTCGGACAATGGTCCAAATTGAGAGAGTGAAAACTTCATTGGCTAATGTTTTACAAGAGAGTCTCAGCACCCAAATTGGGTAGTTAATCAAGTTTTAGTCAAAAATCGAAATGGAAAATCGAGGACTTGTATCAATTTTTTGAATCTAAATGACACTTCTCTTAAGGATTTTTTTCCTACTTCTGTGAATTAACTTACTGGTTGATGACTAATCTAGACTTGTATTATTATAAAATTATTATCATTCGATATTTAAACCAAGAAATATTTTGGTGGATTTGGACTATGAAATGATGAAGAAATGGATTAAGAAGCTTGGAAGGTATTAGAAAAGAAAATTCAGAAAGTTTGGCCAAGTATGGAGCAAGTCACATCAGGTTGTACCAGTTTATCTATGGATCGATACCGATCGATCCAGTAGTCAATATGGGCTCCACTTTGCTTCTATATGGACTCTACATGTAAGTTCAAGGAATAGGACAAGCTTAGGTGAAGTGACATCGATCGACACCGATCGAACTTTATTGTCAACTTCTCCCCTAAAGAACGGAAGCTTGAAGATTTAAGAACCACTAAAGAAAAAGTATAGATTTAGTCAACAAAGTCAATCGATATCGATCAATATTAGTCAGTACCGATCAATAAAAGTACTGAGAAATATTCAAGTTTGATCCATTCTTCATGCAAGAAATTTGGATCTACATGTTTAAGTGATTCAAATGATGACTCGGCGATTTTGGTGTGGAAGTTTTTCTATAAGTAGGCATTTAATAGCACATGAAAATGGACCTTTGAACTGATTGTGTGCAGAGCTGCTGTCTATTTCAAAACCAACCAATTTGAGATCTGAAATTGAGTCTAATTTGATATCTGAAATTGAGTTGTAATTTGACTGTAATTGTGAAATATGTTAGAAATAAAATATAAAGTCGACTTAGGCACTTAATTTGGTCAAACCATTGTAAAATTTGCTTATCTTCTTTCTCTTTTAATTTCTTAATTTTTGATTCATTTTTAATTAATAAGGGGTGTTTGCCCATTTTACGTGCAAACATTGTTTTGTGCTTTTATTGAGAATTGAACCTAGGATCAGATCTGTGATTGCAACTAGGATTTGAAGGAAATCTCTAACTAGATCTAAGGGAACAACTCCTAGAAAGGCGCCAAGCAAATTAGGAACAATTGTTGAAGAACCAGAAGAATCTCAGCGAGAAGAAGTTGATTTTAACTAAGAAGGAACTTTGAATAAACCAGAAGTTGTTACAAAGGAAGAGTTAGGTCACATGATAGTTGATATGAATAAGAATATGATGGAAAGTTAGATGTCCATCATGGAGGAGATGAAGAAATAGTTTGCTCTATTGGGGGCAACCATCGTAGAAAAAGGATCCCGTGGACAGTGCAAGGAGAGAAGGGATTCTTCGTCTTCTGATTTAGATTAAGGATTTTGCCAAATCAGAACCACAAGGATGGAAAGAAAAAAAATGTGAAAAGGGTGTGTTGGGGCATCAAAGAGACATAGTGGAAGAGTTAGAGTGGCTGCTCAAACTCAACAATCAATCAGTGGGGCAGTACTGATCGATCAGGGGAGAATGTTGGAATAATGATTCATAAGGAGACTTGCAAGAAGCCGATGTAGGTGATGATGGATTGAAAGCTGGTCCTCAGGATGGTGTTGCTGAAGCAAACACAAATGGAAAGTCTAGAAAAGGACATGGTCTACCCTGAATTCCTCAAACAACTGGGAAAATGACTCCTCGATGTAACATCCTGTAATTTTACTTAATCAAATAATTAAATTAAAAGAGTAAAATCATAATTTTACATAAATAAAAAATAGCACATTTTGATAGGATTTGGAATTAAGCTTCGAGACCTATTTCATTGTGTCGGAAATGCCGCCTACAGTCATAAAATGTATACTACTTATTAATTTTAGTTAAACAGGTAGAAATTAGAAGATTCGACCCAGTGACATTTTCGTAGTACAATAATTAAGATTTTAGACCAAATATGTGTTATTTTCAGCCTATAAATAGAATGTAAACCATATTTTTTAATCCTACTTTAACCTAACACCGTAATTCTAATCTCCATCATCTAATCTCTAAACAGAATTAAACCAACCCCACATTAAATCACAAAATAACAATAAAACATTACAAAGAAAGTAACTTTGAAACAAATCGAGGAGAAAGCACATTAGGCTAGTGGGAAATAAGGAGAATTCTAATCGGATCGAAGAAGAAAAGTGGTTAATCGGTGAGTGAGACTCTTCCTATTTGGGTATATATTGATAGGACATAATAATTCACCCCTTATGGTCTTAAATCAAATTATAAATTATGAAACTAAAAAATAAAATGTGATATTTTATATATACATAATTATGATGTAGTGTGCCATAGTTAGATGATTAAAAAGTGATCCTTTTCTATTCGTAATTAGTCAAAGATTAATCTCTCTAATTAAAAAGTGTGAAATATAAAAGTATTCCAAATTGGATATATATATATATATATATATATATATATATATATATATATATATATATCAGAATTTTGGTTCTCGACGACGCGAATCTAATGGTGGTGTTCATTCATCCATTGGGTGTATAGACTGATTGGAAAATGGGTCAGAAATTCAAAAAACTTGGACCGTCCATTTTTATCCAACAGTGAAACGATAATGATACGACGATTAAGGAGCATGGACGTGAAGCAAAGTTTGAGTAGATGGTCACGGTGGGGTTTGATCGACCACTTGACGTCGGAGTTAGCAAAGATCTAGCCTAGAAGTTGACTACGGTATTTGAACTAAATACGACCGAAGTGGGCCATGTAGGTGGCATCTGGCATGGCCTAGCGTGTGCTAGCCGCTGGTGCAGTCAGATCTGGGAGTAATTGCTTGTGATGGTGACAACAACAATTTGAAGTAGCATTGGGGTGGATTGCGCGATATTGAAAGCTACTGTAGAGTATGAGAGTTGGATAGGTGTATTTTAGAAATACGCATATACAGAAAAAATATAATAATAAAATAAATTAATGACTACAAAAATATAAAAATTTCCCCTCACCTTTAAATGCTTATAACTCTCGCATATGACCTCCATTTCATATGCGGTTCACGGCATTATGATCGTTGAAAGGCGAGAAACATTTTGGTATGTTTTTCACTATGTTTTGAGACACTTCAAAAAATTGTCCTTTTAATAGATTCATTATACGGGGGGAGGGGTTCTACTAAGGTGTTTATAAGGAAACCGGTCCTTGGTTGTATGAGTGGCATTTAGCAATGGCGGTTCGGGGTTTGATCTAATAACATCCTAAATGGTTCACGATGATGAGTGTAACGACCCTGAATTTTATCGCTTTGATTTGTGAATATATAATTTATTTTAAATATTCGATTAATGGTTTAATAATTAAATAATCCTCTTCTAATTTATAATTGATAAGAGAGAATTTATTTTAAAATTCTGTTTACATTAATAGATAGTTTGACTGAAAATTGAAAATATGACCGAAACGAATTTTTTTGGATTTTCAGTCTTTTATCGAACGACAAGTTGTAGAAAGTTGTAATATCTTTGTATATACTTTAAACAACTTTTAAAAGTTTGAACTTTTTAGTTTAAAATATAGAGATAAATAGTATAATAAAAAGATTATAAAATATATTTAAATTTAAATAAAGGAAAAGTTGGACGTGAACTTATAAAGATTCCTTAAGTATTTAGAAGAACAAAAGTACATGAACCCTCCTTATATCCACCTTGTTTTTCTATGGTTGAAAAATATTGATGGATGTGAAAATAATGGAAGAGTTGAATTTTTGAATTTGAGGGCATTTCAGTATTTAGCTTATTTTATTTTATTTCATCTTCTTTGTGTTCACTTCTCCTTCCCATATTTCATTTTCGTTTTTCATTCTCAATCTCATCATTTTATTTTCTTTAAAAAAAATCTCATCTTTAAAACTCTAAAATGGTTGAATTATCTCAAGATCAAAACTTTGTTAGTACTCAAGAAGATTTAGATATTTAAACACTTTTTAAACATATGAAAATAAAAATAAAGGTGAGATTTTTCATTCCTTGCATTTTTATTGTTTCTATTTTATATGTGATAAAGGTTGGAAATTTATATATAGTTTGTTTGAATTGTTTAAAATATCTTGTATGACAAAAATATAGATCAAAAATCAAATTTTGATGTGGAAATGAAGAGAATGACTTACAAGGAGGAGATACTGTAAACAACATTCTTACTGTTCTTTGCAAATCTATATGTAACCTTCCCATTCCAAGATTTCTAAAATCAGTAACTCCAAATCTATAGTGATTTAGTCTAAACCGTTAACTAGAGAATTGTTCGACTTAGTTCGTAGTTTATTTTAAAAATAGCAGTGCATCGTTTCCGATGTGTATGGTGGTAGATTTTTGTTTATTACAGTAAGAGGCAGTAAAAGGTGGAATTTTGATTATCATAATATGGCGAATGGACTATACAGCCTTGTTCATCTCGGTAATGTAAGATTTTTAGAAATTTTTGTCAGAAATTCTTTACTGTTCGATCTTTCATGATTAATGATTAACAATTCAAGTAATAGCCCAAGGATCACCAATACCGAATATTTCACAAACAAAACTTAATATGATTTATTGTTTAAGATGACGTACCTTGATTAACAGCGGAAGATGTAATGGCTGTCATCTTCTTCTTCTGACTTCTAATAATTACTCTTCTTCTCATAATTCGGTTTCTCTCTCTAACCCTATTTCTTTATGTGTTTCTTGATGGAGAAGAATACATCTGTTTTATGGGAGAGAGAGGACCCAATCCTTTATATAACATTTAACTCTAAATGTGGTACGTCCATCATATACCAATTCAACGCTTAAGATTAATCACAGACCTAATGTTCTAATTATAGAACGGTCTATTTATGACTTAATTAATCGGGTCACATTAAGATTAGAAACTGCATAACATTAAATGTAAATGAAACGTTCTATTTATGACCTAATTAATACGGTCACATTAAGATTAGAAACTGCATAATGTTAAAGGTAAATGAAACGATTGCAGTTTCTAATAGCAGATTTCTAACATTCTCTCAGTTGACCCGATTATTCATAATATCAAGTGTTGAACATCATACTATGATAAATTGCTGAGAGTTATGGCGGTTGTGCATTATTAATTCAATACATTCCCTTCCATATACTACAATACCAGCAATCCATCATTTTATACTCATAATTTATATAAAACAGCATAATGGTCCACATAATGTCTTATACCATAATGATTAAACATAACATCTTTAAAAGACTCTTTCTTGTTTAAAATTACATAAAGTACGTACTACCATATTAAAACAAGAGGCACATAATTGTATATCAGAAACACACAAAGGAGCTCAGAATGTCACACATCAATTATTATTAATACAACCAAGACCCAATCTTTGAACATGTTCCTTAAATTGTCTTGGCTGTAACCCTTTCGTCAAAGGGTCTGCAATCATAAGTTCTGTCCTGATGTGCATGATTGACACTCTTTTTTTCTGAACCTCATCTTTCACAACAAGATACTTCGGTTCCATATGTTTAGCACCTTTAGAGTACTTGTCATTTTTTGAGAAAAACACTGCTGCAGAGTTATCGCAATAAATTTTCAGCGGCTTGCTAATGGTGTCGACAACCGCAAGTCCTGAAATAAAGTTCCACAACCATAATGCATAAATTGTGGCTTCATAACATGCCAAAAATTCTGCCTCCATAGTAGATGAAGCAACGATAGTTTGTTTCACACTTTTCCATGATATGGCTCCTTGAGCAAACATAAACAGGTAACCAAAAGTCGATTTTCTAGTATCATGCATCCAGCAAAATCTGAATCGCTATATCCAATCACCTCCAATTCATTGGATCTACTATACATGAGCATGTAATCTTTCGTGCCTTGTAAGTACCTCAACACTTTCTTTGCAGCTTGCCAATGTTCCCTTCCTGGATTACTTTGATACCTCCCTAACATACCGACCGCAAAACTGATATCCGGTCTAGTACAGGTTTGAGCATACATTAGGCTACCAACTACAGATGCATATGGAATTGATTCCATTTCCTTTCGTTCAACATCATTCTTAGGACATTGCATGAGATTGAATTTATCACCTTTCTGTATAGGAACTTTCCCAAGTGAACACTTACTCATTCCAAATCTCTCTAGAATCCTTTCGATATATCCTTTCTGAGACAATCCCAATATTCCTTGTGATCGATCACGAAATATTTCTATTCCAATCACATAGGATGCCTCTCCCATATCTTTCATTTCAAAGTTCATTGAGAGAAATTCCTTAGTCTCATGCAATATGCTTAAATTATTTGCAGCAAGCAAGATGTCATCAACATAAAGGACTAGATAAATAAACTTGCTCCCACTGATCTTTTGGTATAAACAGTGATCAACTGTATTTTCCTTAAAACCAAAAGATGTAATAATGGTATTGAACTTAATATACCATTGCCGGGATGCTTGTTTAAGCCCATATATTGACTTCTTAAGTTTACACACCAATTGTTCTTTACCTTTTACAGAAAAACCCTCAGGTTGATCCATATAAACATCCTTATCAAGATCTCCATTCAGAAAGGCTGTTTTCACATCCATTTGATGCAATTCCAAATCATAATGTGCTACTAATGCCATTATTATTCTTAGTGAGTCCTTTTTCGAAACAGGAGAAAATGTCTCCTTGTAATCAACACCATCTTTCTGAGTGTAACCCTTAGCAACAAGTCTAGCTTTATACCGTTCGATATTACCACTAGAGTCGTGTTTGGTTTTAAAACCCATTTGCATCCGACTCTTTTACAGCCATGTGGTAACTCAACGAGATCCCAAACTTCATTCTGTTGCATGGATTTTAGTTCTTCTTTCATGGCATTAATCCATTCCTTTGACTCTTTACTTTCTACAGCATGTGAAAACGAAACTGGGTCCTTATTGATTCCTATATCATAATCTGATTCTTGCATATAAACCATATAATCATTAGAAATAGCTGACCTACGATCTCTTTGAGATCTTCTTAATGCTACTTTTTGTGGTTCATGCATATCAGCATTATGTAAGTCATTTCCTTCAGGAAGTACTTCTTCATTTAATGTTGTTCATCATCATGCTGTTCTCTAACAGCTGGAACAACATTTGGATGGAGGAACTATTCTAGGCCATGTAACATTTACCCGTGTTTCCTTTATTTCCACTATTTCTCTTCTAGTACTCCCACTGACTTCACCAATCTCAATGAATCTTGCATTACCAGTTTCTACAATTCTTGGACTATGATTAGGACAATAAAACACATATCCTTTAGATTTTTCAGGGTAACCTAAAAAATACCCACTAATCGTTCGAGAATCTAATTTCTTTTCATGTGGATTATAAATTCTCGCTTCCGCTGGACAACCCCAAACATGCAGGTGTCTTAAGCTAGGTTTCCTGTTAGTCCATAATTCAAAAGGAGTCTTTTGAACAGCTTTACTAGGAACCCTATTCAACAAATAATTAGCGGTTTTGAGAGCATACGACCACAAATTCTTAGGTAGTGTAGAATCTGACATCATACTCCTAATCATATCTATTAACGTCCTATTGCGCCTTTCTGCTACACCATTTTGCTGTGGTGTGCCTGGCATTGTGTATTGCGCACATATGCCATGACTTTCGAGGAATTTTGCAAATGGACCTGGACACTGGCCTGACTCATTATATTTGCCATAATATTCACCACCTCTATCAGACCTTATGATTTTCACCTTTTTATCTAATTGCCTCTCAACTTCCTTTACAAACGTCTCAAGGACATTCATAGATTGAGATTTTTCATGAAGCAAATAGACATAAACATAGCGGGAAAAATCATCAATAAAAGTGATGAAATACTTTTCTCCATTAAAGGCTGGAGTGTCCATAGGTCCGCAAATATCAGTGTGTATTATTTCAAGAAGCTGGCTACTTATAGTGGATCCTTTCTTATTATGTTTGGTTTGTTTACCTTTAATACAATCCACACATAATTCTAGATCACTAAAGTTCAAATTTGAAAAAATTTCATTACTTACTAATCTCATCATTCTTTCTTTAGATATGTGACCTAGTCTTTTATGCCATAAGAAAGCAGAATTTTCATTCAACATGCTACGTTTGCATCCAACATTATTTATTACATTCAACAAGGAATTCGCATAAGTGTCATTCAGTTTCAATTTATATAAACCATCAATTAGAATACCAGAACCAACATTATAAGTATTCTTATATAAATCAAAAAAATCAGATCCAAACGTACATCTAAAACCAGAAATATCCAACTTACTTTACGGAAATAAGGTTTCTAGATAATGAAGGTACATAAAGGGTACTATATAAGTCTAATACATATCCACTTTCTAGAATTAGACGATAATTCCCAATGCCTTCTATTGTGGATTTCATTCCGTTTCCCATAAAGAGAAAACGATCTTCATTTGGATTTGTGGTTCGGATCATAAGAAACCCCTGCATATTATTGGAGACATGAGTTGTAGCACCAGTATCAAGCCACCATGTATTAATAGGAACTTCAACTAAATTTGATTCAAAACATACGAAAGATTGATGATTACCTTTCTTTTCGAACCAAGCTATCCTTTTCGGACAGTCATTTTGATAATGTCCTTTCCTTTTACAGAAATGACATCGAACATCCTTTAGTTCCTTCTTTTCCTTATCCTGCCCATTCTTAGCAGGTGCCTTTTTCTTCTTGAAATGGCTTGATTTTCCATTCTTTTCTTTACCAGCTTTATTACTCACAAAACTTACTGAGTGATTCACCTGATTTTTCAAACGTCCTTCTTCCTGAACAAGTCTACTGGCCAATTCATTAACATTACACTTATCCTTTATAGTGTTATAGTTAATTTGAAAAGGTCCATATTCAGAAGGTAGCGAGTTCAGGATAAACTAGACAAGAAAAGAATCCTCTACTGTAAGTCCAAGGGAGTTTAACCTTGCTGCAAGATTAGTCATCTCTATAATGTGCTCTTGCATAGTTCGCGACCCATCAAACTTCATGGTCGTGAGTTCTGCCATAAGAGTACCAGCGAGTGACTTATCAGCTGAATGAAAACGCTCTTCCACAAACTGCATATATTCCTTAGCACTTTCTGTTTGCGGAATTGTTGACTTGATGTTGTTAGCAACAGTCATCTTAATAAACATAAGGCTCAATCTGTTATTGCGTTCCCATGCTTTATGGTGTGATTTTTCTGTCTCAGTACTAGCTGTTGTAAGAGCAACAGGTTTATCCTCAAGGAGTGACAAGTCAAGATCCTAAACACCTAAATGGAAATTGACTTGTTCTCTCCATTCAGAAAAATTAACACCAGTGAACAATGTAACAGATGAAGAATGTGTATTCATGGGAACTACTACAAATTAAATTAAAAAAAATTGAAATAACTATAAGCTCATAGCTAACGCGATTCAGATATGTACATAATAGTATAATGTAGCACTCCTTTGGGTAGATACTATCTTATACTTAACATAATTAAATACCAAAACATAAGTAAGTAATAAATATATTCAATTAAATAGAACTGACATCTTTGGATGATCAATATTTATTTAATCAAGATATCTATTAAACCTCATCATGTCAACTAGTTATAGAACAAGACTTTCCTTTGGGTAAGTTCTTAGGTTCTATCATTAGTGACGCCAGTTTTTAATTGGTATTATTATAACTGGCAATTTCTATCAATAATCATTATGTCAATTATGCACTAAATGATTATTCTGATTTTGACCACTTTGGTGATTAACAAAATTATAAATCTCATGTGCATAAATGACTTATAACACATACTTGATTAAACATCATGAGTAAAGCATAGAACAGATCAATTGCAATCAGAGGAAATATTCAGTTATTAATTGGTGGCTCTGATACCAAATGTCAGCAATTCTTTACTGTTCGATCTTTCATGATTAATGATGAACAATTCAAGTAATAGCGCAAGGATCACCAATACCGAATATTTCACAAACAAAACTTAATATGATTTATTGTTTAAGATGATGTACCTTGATTAACAGCGGAAGATGTAATGGCTGTCATCTTCTTCTTCTGACTTCTAGTAATTACTCTTCTTCTAAGAATTCGGTTTCTCTCTCTAACCCTATTTCTTTATGTGTTTCTTGATGGAGAAGAATACATCTGTTTTATGGGAGAGAGAGGACCCAATCCTTTATATAGCATTTAACTCTAAATCTGGTACGCCCATCATATACCAATTCAACACTTAAGATTAATCATAGACCTAATGTTCTAATTATAGAACGGTCTATTTATGACTTAATTAATCGGGTCACATTAAGATTAGAAACTGCATAACGTTAAAGGTAAATGAAACGTTCTATTTATGACCTAATTAATAGGGTCACATTAAGATTAGAAACTGCATAACGTTAAAGGTAAATGAAACGATTGCAGTTTCTAATAGCAGATTTCTAACACTTTTTGTTTGATTTTAAAGCTTGGGATTTTGGCAAGGGGAGGAGATGAACGGATTTGTGTTTAACTTGAAATTCAGGCGAGGCAGTGGGTGTGGGAGGGTACAGTGGTGATGGAAGCAAGATAGGATAACGACGGAGCTATGGGAGGAGTCGCGTGGCCGTTGGCGTTTGGAGCTTCCTAGTCGAGGTAGAACTAGGGTTTCGTCCATGGTTTATGCGGGGCTCGAGTATCCGTATGTAGACAGAGGAGGGAGGCACATAGTTCAATGTTGAGGTGACAAGGGGTGCTAGAGACGGAGGCAGTTCGAATGATGGTGGCGGCAGTGGTTGTAGATGAACGAGGTGGAAGCGGTTGCTATTTGAGTGGGTGGAGGTAGGATACTGGGACGCATTTTCCTTTGATTGATAGATCGAATTTCGATATATGGCATCGAAATCAACGGCGAGGTAGTGGCTGGATCAAGTGAGGTCGGTGGAGTGTGAGGTAGCGGTCGGCGTGGCAGTCGGAGGGAAGAAGCACTGTGCAAGGTGCATGCCGTACATGCTCATGCACGAGTTCCAAGCAGTTTAAATTTAGGCAAGTGATTGGGGATTTAGATTTGGAGGGAAGCCTTGGTTTGGGTTGTTTTAGTTTGAGAAGAAGGGTTTTGGTAAGGGTACGGGCTTCATTGGTAATGGGCTTGGGTTAGTGAGAGTTAGATTTCAATTTCAATTTTATTTAATAAGTTAATTAAGTAGCTAGCTTCAAAAATCCATAACTCATTCGTATTGAATCCGTTCAACCCATGAATTTTGGCATTGGACTCGTATTGACGAGTACAACTTGCAATGTACCTTGTTGATAGATTTGGTGTTGTTTAAAATATTGATAAAATGTTAGCGATTGAATTTAATTACGTATTTTAAATAATAACATCGTTAAATTAATTATACCTTATGGGTAACATCTATTTGGCTAAATAAAACACCTTTCAATTAAATTAAATGGAGTAGATTATTTTTTTGATATCTTTTTGAGCAGAATAAAACACCGTTCTGCTATAATTTAATTGAATAGTTTATTGATGACATCTGTTTAACAGAATAAATCCCTATTCTGCTATTTGTTAATTTGGACATTTATCCTTATGCCAGTTAATTAATATATGGATTAACTAATATTAGATAAGTAATGGATTAGCTTGTGATTGCTAATTGTTGATTTTATTTACATATATGCTTGCTTATGTAAATATCAGTAATATGATTTGGGAAGTCAAATTGAATTAAATGGTAGTTTGTTTAAGTACCATTGTGGTCGCTAAGTCTCGTTTTGAATAATGTTTAAAGTTTACTAGTTACTTTATGCAAGGCATTTAAAGGTAATTAATTATTTTATTAAGTTGTTTTAAAGACAATTAATTATTTTATTAACGATGTTTTCAAAGGTATTAATTTATTTTATTAATAATGTTTTAACAGTTAATTAATTATTTTATTAATAGTGTTTTAAAGTTAATATTTATTTTATTAATAATGTTCATAAGAGGATAATTAATTATTTTATTAATAGTAATTTAACGTTAATTAATTACTTATTTATGATTTTTAAAGGTAATTAATCAATTTAATAAATGTGGTTATAAATAGTAAATTGTTTATAAAATGGATTTTTCTTTCTAAGTAATATTGGGTAAAGGAGATTTATAAATGATATTTTATTTAAGTGATTTGTATAAAGTATTTTTATGAAGGATAAAGGATTTGGGTTTATAGCAAGCAATGTTTTAAATGGTATTTGTTTATGTTGACCATTTAATATGATTTTGAAATAGGAAATCTTTTTTAACTGGTTTGTAAATATACTTATACAGTTGAGATAAGTGTATGGTTATATTTTCTAAGTATTGAAAGATATATTGTTTTTCGGATATACTTATATGGTCGAAATTAGTATATGGTAATGATTTCCACGTATTTACAGAGTGTTTTAGTTAATGAAATATTAATTAAAGAGGCTTAGCGGTTACTGATGTGCTTAATCGAGTTTAGTTTCCTATCAAGTTAAATCCCTGATTTGTTTGTTTTTTTATTGATAGTTAAATAACCGATTATCAAATCTTGGCCTAGAAAATCCTTCTTAATTTTGGTGGTATGAAAACTCTCTTTCCATACTTAACACCAAAGGATATAACTCTGGAAATTTCTAGGAGAAACACGGAGGTTATATGGCACATCAGCTTCGATGATGTTGTACTGTGCGTATAATCTCGTTTTGTTCTTCTAGGACAAATGATAAGGAAATCCATCCACTTAAACGGTTAGGTAGTAATCTCCGCTCTTATGTATTATCTAATTATTTCCAAAAGAACTGGAGTTGAGTTTACCAGAAATATCGATTGGTTTTGGAGCGACTGGTAAGCGGGCGAGTGTACTTATATGATATGACTCGAAACCGTAACCACTCCAGAACCATATACGTATTCGATGCTTTGGAAAGGTTCAAATCTGGTTTCAAATGATCGAAGACGAAGTTCTTTTAAGTGCAAGGGCTACTTGCTGCTATCCTGTGGGTGATTCCAAAATGGATGTAGTAGAAGCAGTGCTTTCGGTTTGTTCTTATCCTAAACAACTTATATTGACAAATGCTAGCGAGGCATTGGTTCTTGGAAGGCAGTGTTAGCATTCCAAGTGGGAATTGCTAAGAGAGGAGAAGGGTACTCGTGATCTCACAAGACTCACAACTCGGTAATGACTAAAACATGGATATGCCACAAAGCTATGTGGTTCGCTATCATTCCTCGATCTAGAGTCGATATTTACATATTGGTATGCACACAAGAGTGGGGCCATGGTTGGTGCACATTGTTTGGAGCTTTGGTCCGGGGAATGATGTAATCCAGCCTGTCATGTTAAAGGTGCAGCTAGCTCCATGTGGCAGGGGTGCAAGAAGTTCTTATTGACCTCGGCACATTTTATCAAGAGGTGTACAATGACAGGCGGTACCTCTTGAAATTTGAGACACAAACATTTCAGCAATTTTGCATATTTATTTTCTCCTTAGACATTATTATAATATTAATGGATTTTCTAATAAAATATTTTGGTTATCATAAGGTAAATACCCGTTAGTGTTTATGTGCGGCGTGATCTTACGAGAGACCTTTATTTCAAAGGGTTTTATAATATTAAGTAATCCATTTGATTGTGTTTCTTATGCTGGTTTTACCAGACTGACCTGGGCGTTGTTTTTCCTATAATGCTCGGGGTCAGTCCGAGCATATTTTGCAGATTTAGTTGGACACTTTGGATTTTTCCGGAGACGAGCTAGAGGCCTCTAAGACGTACTTCCGTGTTTTCTTTTATCTTCCGCTGTTTTTGTTCTTGTTGTAGTTTTCAGTAACTGTAAGGACATGCTATTATAACTATCTAGACTGATGATGTGTTAGTATTGTACTCTGATTTATGTATGTATATTAAAGTCTCTTTCTTTGTGTAAAGACTTGTTCTATATTATATATTATTTGTCACGTTTTATTGAGATTTTGTCTTGTTTTTCTTCTTCTTTTTTTCACCCCAACGATTTGTCTTTCCAGCAGATGTTCAGCATGTGAATACCATATATGTATTAGTGTCGACTTTTGAGGATCGAAAAGAAAGGTTGTTACAATGAGTTTGGGGTCGATCTGAATAGTGTCATAGATTGTTAGGCGATGGCTAGTTGACTTGGCCTCGATAATGTTACTTACAATTTGGTGATTACGAGTTGGTCTTTATACGAATAGTGTCACATAAGGTTCATCATGCGAGTTGGTCTTTATACCAATAGTATGCATACATTTAGGTGACGGCATGTTGGGACTGTGGGCTCAATCATGTAGCAGTTGTTTCGGCATGCGAGTTGGGACTTTGGGCTCAATCGTGTGCATACAGTTGGAACGACGAGTTGGTCTTTATATCAATAGTGTCACATACGTTTATGCATGCAAGTTGGTCTTAATACCAATAGTTTACATATAGTTTGGCTATGGCGATTGGGTTTTATACCAATAATGTCATTTATGGTTCGACATGCGAGTTGGTCTTTATATCAATATTATGCGTACATTTTAACACACAAGTTGGGGCTTTATGCCAATAGTCTGGTGTACGGTAGCGCAATGCTTGGAGTTTCATTCCAATAGTGATGTCTATAGTTTTGGGTTTTCGGGTTGAGAGTGTAACTCCCAGTATGGGAATACTTGGTGATGTACTTGAATACGTGTTAGTATTTTAGTGGAGCCTTACATATGATGTCATAATTATTCCTGTTGTGCTATGCCTTGTTTAGCTGACTTTTTTGGTATAGGTGACATAGGTTAAGTTGTGATTTTCGAGCATAGGTGTCGTCTTACTAGCTTATTAGTAGTACACTTATATGATATGATTCACTCATCAGAATTATGTCTGATTCCCTCTATTTTTTTCCCTCCTTTTTTTTATTTTGATAGGTAGATAAAATGGGCCGATGGTTATTTTGAAGATGCAATTGTGCAACAAAGAGCATTTACTTATGAACCATCTGCTATTTATTTGATATTTTCTCATGCATTTAGTTTATTTTTCAGTATTTAGAGATATTTTGTAATCGAGGACTATTAGATGTAGTTTTTTTATTTATCTAGGATTACGGTATTTTTTAGTGTTGTATTATTGATTATTATTATATTTTATTCCTTCTGCCATGAGTTTCAGGAAGTCTGGAATAACTCTGTGATCTGTTTTATATATATTACTTAAAAATGATCTACCATTAATGGTGTCCGTGATGCATAGATGATGGATTGTTGTAGGGAGACCTGGGGCTCACCATGCTAACAGTAAACATTTACCAGGTCAAACACACTGTGGCACACATGGCCATTGCTACTCAGGGAAAAATATAGACAATAACAAGTTGCACTGAGATAATAAAGAGGTTGTTGCAATAGAACTAGCAATAACATGATGATGGATTGGTTCCACAGCTAAATGGAACCCATTCACTGGAGACATTAGAGCTACTACATATCTAAAGAAGTTCGTCATGCCAGCGATGTAGAGTTATAATTGGTTGACTGATCCAATGCAGAATCTAATGCAACACATGGATAGTACTCATGCGAATGATGTAATAAGGTGTAAGTGTTTTCCCCTTTTCTTGGAGGGACTTGCCACGATGTGGTTCTGTTGGCTTGAGCCCAGATCCATGTCGTCGTTTGATGAGCTAGCAAAGAAGTTTGTGGAGCAATTTAAAATACATTCAGTGCAACCAAAGGATGCAATTTCTTTGGCTGGCTTGTATTAAAGGTCCGACGAGATCTTGAAGAGTTTTTTAAAAGGGTGTAACGCCACCTTGACATCGATGAAGAACCCAGGAGATGATATAGTGCTTAATGACTTTAATAAGTGGGATCCATAATCAAACTGATTTCGGTAAATGAGTGAGAATGATGAAGTATTCTAATTTAAAGGATTTCTATCGTAATAAATATGTACGCTTGAAAGAGGCTAGATTGGAAGAAGGATTGGGCACTAGCTCTCAGGCTGGACTGAGCAGCGTTGTTCAGAGTAATATGGATGTCAAGCAAATGGTGACAACATTAGCAATAATGTTGGTAATTGTAACAAGTGGAGGAATACTAACAACATTGGAAAGAAGCAAGACCTGTAAAAACATTTTAGGTTCAACCGCGATGGGAAGTATATGAAGTTGACTAACTTCATGGAGAATATATGCCTTGCTATCCTAGTTACTAAGAGGTATAAGAAGCCTGCACCAAGAGAGGAAACCGAAGAGTAGAAGACTTTGGATAGTATTGCCACTTCCATGGGAGAAATGGATACAGTACTAATGAGTACTGACATCTCCATGATTTAATGGAAGAGTTGATCAAAAAGAAAAAACTTTAATAGTATTTTAGAAACCTGTAGGCAAGCAGGAAAGGAAATAACCGACCTCATAGGAAGCCGCCTAAAGGCAATGCAGTGGGGCCTTAGGGAGAAAGGCCAAGACCACCAAATAGGGGTTTGGTGATAAATACTATTTCTGGAGGTCCATATCCTGTAAAAAAGAGTTGGAATGAGATGGAGAGATATGGGTTTTGTCGAGGCATGAACTGCAGGAGATGTGCTACGCAATAGAGGATCGGCTCCCACCAATCAACAATAGAGGATCGATGATGGCGTCATCTTCTGTAATAAGGATACAAATGGGGCCATGGCATCGACACTTGACTTAATGGTGATAACAACTATGATTGGGTCAGCTACAATTTGTAGTGTGCTAGTAGATAGCAAAAGCTTAGTGAACATACTCTTTAGCCAGACATTGGCAAAGTGCGACTTAATGAAAAGGATCTGCTGCCTTATAAATCCCACATTAAACGAATTACTAATGAGGAACAGCTTCGATTGGATTCCTTAAATTATCTGTTTAACTTGAATATGATCCCTTTAGGGTAATACCGGTTCAAAACATTATTGTGGTGGATACATTCTCTGCCTACAATGTTTTCTTTGCCATCTGGCCCTTGCTAATTTTAGATATACATTTGCTCCATGGTGCTTGATGATGAAGTTCCACTCGAAAATCGAAGTGGGTACGGTCCAAGGAGACTAAAGTACATGTCAAAAGTGCTGTCGTAGAGCTTAGAAAGGCGCAATGAAGAGAGAAAGGAAAGGATGTAGGGAAGTCCCTCTGCATCAAAAGTGTGGACGCATAGAAATTACAACTTGGGCCGCGGCTTGGGTCCACCAGAAAATACTCAAAGTTATGGACCCATGAAAAGAGTCGAAAGAGGTGAGGAGGAACTAGTGTAGCAGAAGGTCAAGGTTCAATTGGACGAAGATGATCCATCAAAGATCATCAAGATTGGAAGTCAACTTAGCCTGAAGATTAGGAAGGAACTGGTAGGGTTTCTCTCGACAAACAAGGATGTGTTCGCTTAGACGTATTTCGATATGTGTTGGATTATGCCTGAAGTTGTGTTTCATGTACCGAATGTGAATGTAACATCCCCCATTCTGAGGCCCAAAACTAACTGCTATGGATGCTGCAGTCATCCATAGTTATTAATTCTCGACGACATAATGAAGCTGTTATATGACATTCTAGCCTGGCTATATTGAACTGATTGCACGAGTTAGATCCGACTACCATCAAGGCCGATGATTCCAGAATGATGATTGTGGGGCCTAGAGGTCAAGTACAGATTGTCATATGATGTCAGGATTGAATGGAATTGATAGATATGCAACATAGAATGTTCGAAGTATGAAGTATGGCTCGATGGATAGGAGGGATCGGCATAGATTGGCTCATATGATAGGGATCGACATACTTCATAGTAGATGGATCGACGTACCTAAAAGCACAAGAGCATTTTTGTGGAAAACCATTCGTATCTCAAGATCTACAAATCCAATCCCTATGAAATTTAAAGGGCAAGATATATGCATAGGAAACCAACCTTAGGGATCGCACATCAAAAGGACAATGTTGGAGGAATCGGCATGTATCCCTTGGAAGGGATCAACAGAGAGCAGTGCACAAGTAATGTTGAAATCAAAGGTCAAACAATAACTCGAGTTTCAGTGATCCAAATGACGTGAAAATTGGAGGTTAAACATATTTTTGCATGATGAGGCCACTATAGGGATTGCTCCCCAAAATTCAACCAAAGAAGGGATCGGTACCGATCCCTCCACATAGGGAATTGGGCCCAGCGATCCCTCTAGTGGGCCCATGTGGATTAGAAGGTCCTTCAGCTGAAATTTTTGAGAGATACATGGTCATCTTATCCTATAAATACTGGCCTGATGGATTATTCTGAGGATCTTTACGCTGCTTGTTACTCTAAACTCTATTGTAATCAAGTTCTAGCTATTTTCTATTGTAATCAGATTTATAAGTGATTAATTCAGGATAATCTTCAAAGTGGACATAAGCATACAACACCGAACCACTATAAATTTATGTATATCTAATTATAATTGATTTTATATTGCTTGTTAATCCATCTACTCAGTTTAATTTTGTTTTTATTCACTCACTTCTCTACAAAAACTATTCTTGGGTGTTTGTGACCAATTTAGTTGCAAACATTTTGGTGCTTTCACTGTGAAGCTTGATTCTCAGTTCATTAGGATCCCTTTGTTGCTACTGGATTGGATAAATACCCCAAAGGAGATCTGTAGTTATCTTCAAGAAGTTGCTTATACTACTCAGATTTGTAGAAATCTAAGCAAAGCTATTGATAATGGTAAGAAACACTAGATCAACTTCATAGAACGTGGGAGGAATGAAAATACTACCATCCAGCAAGGAAACCCACGCAATCAACCAACAAATGTGAATGTTGAACCTATTGAAGTTCAGAATCCCACTGATTCTATTACAAGACCTGAATTTCATAATTTAATGAGAGAGCTGATGGAGAGCTATCGACAATTAAATAAACAAATTCAGACTAATATTAACTTGATGAACCAACTCAATCTGTAGCAGCGGGGGAAAGCTAGGAGAGACCCCACTCCTCATTACACCAGAAAAGTCATTTCGTAGCGTTGAAAAAACGCTACCAAAACTTTTAGTAGCATTTCCGTAAACGCTGCGACATGACATGCAACTAAAAGTCTGAAAGTTTTAGTTGCGTTGTAGTAAACGCTACCAAAAACAAACATATTGTAGTGTTTCTTAAACCCTACAAATTTTTTTTGCAGCGTTTTATCTGTCCTACTATATATTTTTTGTTGCATTTTTTCTCTGCTACTCAATATTTTTTTTAAAATTGCATTTGTTCCCATAGCACTTTTAAAACGCTACTAAAACTTATTGATCAATGTACAACACATTTTAAACGCCGCTATTTACTATTAACGGCTTATATCATTTCCGACAATCACTTATATATAATAGCCATATTAAAACCAACAATCAATCACATAATTATCATTTTCAAACCAACATCGATAATCATCTTATTCAAATAATTGAAAAAACACGTTAATCGCATAATCCAGTATAATATCCATAATCATTTCAATAATAGTATTTCGATAAAATAAGCGAATTCACATACCACAACCGTTTACAAACAAGTCTACACAACTAGTACGAACAAAATATTATAATATATAACAGTTAAAATCTTGTTCATGGCTTAATTACCGACAATTCTTTGATGCGGCTGTTCTTCACTTCGAAAATGCTAATTATCTGGATAAGTATAACGGTCAACAGTTAGAATTACATACATATCCTGATAATTTACATGTGCTGACAATTACACTATCATCTCCACAATTGATTTAATGCACAGTCAGTATTGATTTAATGTAATATCAGTACCAAAAGCATGGTATTTCTATCATACTTAAATGCATAGTCCATATTGATTTAATGTAATATCAGTACCAAAAGCTATCTAACGTACATGAACATGAAACTATAAAAAAAATACTAAATGTATTTGTCAACGTTATGGCTATTCTCAGTACAATACAGAAATAAAAATGAAGCAGATGCAAAACCGTGCAATTCGCAAGCATTAAAATACAGCGATCTTATAAAATAGTGTTGAAGATGTATTATAAAATAATATAGGTTCTATTATAATTATAGGAGACAGTAAAGAGCCAATAAAATTCAGACGTTTTTCTAATTTTAGAACATGAATATAATAAAAATATCATACCTTATTCCTCATGGTGGATACATGCTATCCCAGACTTTTAGCTGAGAAACTTCAACTACTAACAAAGAGCCAAGATACTGGTTCAGTTTTATATTCATAGAGTTAAATAGCTAAATATATTCACGACTAACATCAAGATAAAAGTAGATATACGTAACAATGTCATAAGTGAAGTTAAACCAGTAAAATGAAACTGAAATCAGTTGACATTAACTTAGCTAAGCAAGCTCTAAACCAAACCGATCATATCACAGTTTGTTTCTACTGGTCATTCGCCGTGCCTTGTGTACTGATGTCATCCTGGTTCATCGCACTCCAACGACTTCCTTCCTTGCCTTGAAAATTCAACGATAGGCTTCAGCTAACTACTGCATCTGGGCTCTCTTTCACGTCCTCATTCTTAATTTTGCCACTACTTCAACAATACTTCTGCACCTGCGTCTAAGCTACTACTGGTCACTCACTCAGTCTTGCTATAGACTCTTGTTTCAACTAACTGCATCATCATCCCCTGAATGATCCTACATATATGCTTGATATGCATCACCTCAACTTAACAAGCACAAATCAACGTATGATAAACATGTGACCAAATGATAATAAACTATAAAGTATGAATCAGAAATGATTGAGAAAATCATTAAAACCTACCTTTTTCTATATTTTAGTACCTATCTTCATGTGAGAGCTGTTATCATAGTAACCTTATATTCATTTTGCTCACTATTGAACCAACACCCTGCATTTTGATCATAGCAAATTAATTAAATTTTGGATATGTATTTATGCCAGTATTACATTTAATATAATGACTGGTGTATACTTACAACTCCAGCAGCTCCGGCAGTTAAAGCCATAGGAGTTGTAACAACAGATAGTCCATAAGCACGCATAACTGGAATCTTGGTAGCTCGTAAAATAGAATATACAATTGCAAGTGTTGGAGTTGCCTTCTCAATCAAGCCAAGAACGCCAGGATTTGAAGGAGTTGAACTCTTTCCTCCACCTTCATTTTCCAGCAATTCTGCTAGCTTCACCTGCATCATTCTGTTCATCGTATACCACAATGTGCATATATAACATGCAGCATATGTTACCAATGTATGTATAAATACACACCTGATCAGGAAGACATAAAGTATGGGACACAGTAACAGATAATGGGTGTTAGCTTTACTATCTATGCATATATATGAATGTCATTAGTTACAAGTATATCTACAACTTGTTTGTTCTTTGATTACCTACCTTGGAGAGAATATTCTGCCTGTCTCATAGAAAGAATCATAATTGCCAATTTCTATCTGCGTATTTGAAGAGTTGCTACTCATCAACTACATATAGCTAGCTTAATAATTGGACGAAATTAATTTTGGTTCAAAATCGATAAACCGACAATATGAGCACCAGCAACCACTGCAAGTAAAAATGCCGAAGGATCTACAGATGAAACACAAATATGAAAGATAGCTATATAAATAAGAGATCATGCATAATACGTAAGTAATATATGCTACTTAATATTGAGCACATCCTGCTAATTTTTGAGTACCGCCTCATGCACTAATGCAAGGGAATAAAAATGCCAAAGCAAGAACTCAAATTGATGAGTAATGCAAGTAATGTAAGTTCAAAATGATGAGTTTACCTTCATTTGGAATTTCATTTGTGTTTTCATTATTTCTCAAATTGCTCATGTCTGAAGAAAAAAAATCAATAATCAGTAATGTTACTCATCACTTGTACACTCGTTGTTAGATATATCTATTACAGTGAGCCTGAATGCATCCTAGCAGTTTGTAGCGTAGGTGATCCTCACCTTCCTCTTCGTCTTTGCTGGTGTTGGTGCAGCCATGACTGCAGGTGATGAAAAGGAAGATATGTGCTAATTACATGTATATGTACAGGTAAATTGTAGGAGGAGCAGATTCTACAATGTGCTACAAAAACTTATTTAATTTTTATAAAACTTAATTAACTTGTTAATTTTAATAAACTTAGCTAATGTTTGATCATCGTCGTCGTCGTCGTCGCCATCATCATCATTATCATCATCATTATTATAAACTTAGTTATTTTTTTATATCAAATTTAGTTAACTATTATTATTATAACTTAGTTATTTTTTTGTCAAACTTAGTTTACTACTACTACTACTACTACTACTACTACTACTACTACTACTACTACTACTATCATCATCATTATGATTACTATTAAAATATTATGTTTTTTAAAATTAGTTAACTCAGTTAAATTTTTATAATATTTATATAATTTTTATAAACTTATTTAATTTTTATAAAACCCAATTTACTTGTTTGTTTATTGTTTATAAAATTTAGTTAACATGTTTAATTTTTATAAACTTAGTTAGTTTATTATTATTTTTATTATAAACTTAGTTATTATTTATCAAACTTAGTTTATATTATTATAAACCTTTTAATTTTGAAAAAAACTTATTTACTTAGTTAAATTTTTATAATACTTAGTTAATTTTTATAACTTATTTAGTTTTTAAAAAACATAGTTAATTTTAATAAAACTTACTTCGCTTGTTTAATTTTTATAAACTTAGTTAATTTGTTATTACTACTACTATAGTAGTTAAGTTTTATCAAACTTAATTTATTATTGTAAAATTAGTTAAGTTTTATCAAACTTGGTTAACTTAGTTAAATTTTTATAATACTTTGTTAATTTTTATAAAACATAGTCAATTTGTTATAAAACTCAGTTAATTTTTATGAAGTTCAATTCGCTTGTTTAATTTTTATAAACTTAGTTAATTTATTATTATTATTGTTGTTGTTGTTATAGTAGTTAAGTTTTATCAAACTTAATTTATTATTATTATAGTAGAATAAGTTAAGTTTTATCAAACTTAACTAGCTTAGTTAAATTTTTATAATACTTAGTTAATTTTTATAAAACTTAGTTAATTTGTATGAATCCTAGTTAACTTGTTCAATTTTTATAAACATAATTAATTTATTTTTAATATCATTACTATTATTATTATAAACTTAGTTAACTACATTAAAATTTTATAATACTTGGTTAATTTTTATAAACTTAGTTAATTTTTATAAAACTAATTTATTTTTTATAAAACTTAAATAATTTTTAAATCTTTATAAACTTGTTAAATTATTATTATTATTAACTTAGTTAATTTTTATCAAACTATAGTTTATTATTATTATAAACCTGTTAATTTAAATAAAACTTAGTTAAATTTTTATAATATTTAGTTAATTTTTATAGACTTTTTTATTTAGATTAATTTTATAAACTTATTTATTTTTTATATTATTTAGTTTAACTTGTTTAATTTTTATAAACTTAGTTAATTTATTATTATTATTATAAACTTAGTTAAGTTTTATCAAACTTAATTATTATTATTATTATTATTATTATTATTGCAAATTATTAATTTTTATAAACTTAATTAACTTAGTTAAATTTTTATAAACGTATTTATTTTTTATCAAACTTAGTTAATTTTTATAAATCTAAGTTAACTTGTTTAATTTTATAAACTTATTTAGTTTTTTTAATAACAATAATTATTATAAACTAAGTTAATTTTATCAAAATTAAATAATAATAATAATTTTATTATTATTATAAACTTGTTAATTTTTTTTGAACATAATTCATTAATGCAAACAAGTGTCGCTTTCAAGGATCGAACTCGTGACCTTTAATCTTGTAGTTTGTACTACCAACCAATTGAGCCAACCATGTTGGCATAAGCTTGTTATTTCTTAAAAACTAAGTTAACTTAGTTAATCTTTATAAAACTTAGATAAATTTTTTAATTTTTTAAACTTGATTTATTATTATTATTAGTTTAATTAATTTTATCAAACTATGTTTATTGGTATCATCATCATCATTATAAACTTGTTGATTTTTAAAAAACTTAGTTAACTTAGTTTAGGAATCAGAACTAAGTCACCTAATCTTTGTAATAAAATATGAATATTGGGAACCATGGAAACAATCGTTGAATAACTATTATTCAACATATGTGGAAATACAAAGAGTGCCTATGATAAATGGACATTTTTATTAATTACCTTGATCTAATCTTGCATTCCTCTTGTGGGCTTCACAAATCTCACCTAACCATCCAACCGCAACATGTTCACACCGTCTATCATCAACTATATGCCACACTACTGCAAGCCTGCAAGTTTCCCACATATACTGCCATAAGCCTGGCTATCATGACTCACACTCTTGATCTATACCATAAAACTGGTATTATCATCTCAACTTTGCTGCAAGTTCAACATGTGTTTCAAGTCATTTTTTTCTTTAGTCGTAACTTATTATACTCCGAATTAAACTCTTTCAGCCTGCATTTTGATGCCACTTGCATATTAATGCCTACATTTCATTACTTTAATGTTTATTTCATATTAATGTTTCAAACGAAGTTCTGTTAGTAAAAACCTAGTACATTGCTGAACGTAGATGTCAGCATAAGCCATATATACTCATTTAAAGATAAATAAAAAAATAAAAAACTGCTTGTATTCTCTTGAACGTGAACTACTTATTAAGTAAGAACCATTCTCTGACACTATATAATTGATAAAAATAAAGTAAATTTTTTAAAGGTCGCATACTGTTTTCACGCTATACATTAAGTCAATGATAATAAAATCCCATCCAAAACACAGACAGAGAAACAGGGGAAAGAAGAGAGACTAATCAAAATGTCACAAATTCAGTAATCATAAAAGGGTTACGCCAACCCACGATTAACAACAAAAGATATACCACTTGGAAAATCAATGTATCGGACAATGAAGCACTCATAGTGATCAGAGAATCTAGCATTTGAATTGATGGCATATGGACACGATAATGATGAGGATTAAGGCAATGATTATGCCTAACTCATGGTAATCTCTTAGAATACGATGATACATAAAATAGCATATGCATTTTATACATGCTAGAGTTTAAGAAACATGTACATGCATGTGCGCGCGCGCGCGTGTGTCAAAGTTTTTGGAGCATCAAGTTTTAGAAAGGTCGATGTAGAGTTAGAACTACAATGACAGCTTGAAACATCCCTTAAACTACACTAATGTACATTCAGGGCAGACATCCATTAACTAGTTTTTTAATATACACATAGAGGACCACTAGCATAATGACAGTGAATTTAGAGTTCTTATGTTCAAATCTTCCTGCCATCAATTTATACATACATACATAATACATACATACATACATACATACATACATACATATATACAGATGGGGACACTAGCACAATGATAGAGAATTAACAGTTCTTAGGTTCAAATCTTCCTACCATCAATTATATATATATGTATGTATGTATATATATCTGTGTGTGTAGTATAATATGTGTGTGTATCGAGATAAGTTCCTTTACCTTCTCAATATTTTCCATCATGATTCCTTTGACTTCTGAAACCTGAGCTTTCACTTTAGCAAGCTTACTGATTTCTTCACGGTGGTCAATACAGTACTGCATGTGCTCTTTCAATTTTGGTCTAGTTCGAGTTCATAATTTAAACCTAAGTATTTTTACCAATAATATTTTGGAAATATTTAGTTAATCAATTGTAGGAAACATGATTACCTAAACTCTCAGTTCAGGCTATTAGCGGCAGCAGTTGCGACTTTAATTTTACCTCCACCATATCTTTTGACAAAGTCATCCTTGATCCTCTCAATAAAAGTTATGAGAATTTGTCTCCCTACCGACTCAACAGCAACAACACAGTATGCTTCACAAACCAATGAGAGGATTAAGCAATCTCTATACACTGAACATGCATTAGTAGCACAAATTATGCAATACACAAATGGACAAAAACCACTGGTTTCAGTTACTTTTATGTCAAGTTGTCTTGCGAGAGGGACAGTTTTTCATATAAATTCTTCTTGCATACAAGCGTTACTGTCTTTAGAAGCTCTAACAAGCATTGGAAGAACATGGATAATCAAGTGATCTTGGATTGGAAAATTGGGGATTCAACCGTATTCACAATTCATAACCAACTTTGATACTAGTTAGCTATACATGATAATGCCTGACAATCAAATTAAGTACATAGAAGTTCAAAAGTTAAAAAATGCACAAACTAACTAAAAATAGTGCAAATAAGTTATTATTAAGAACTCTCTAAGATACAAGCAACACAAATTATCTGTGAAGCTATATGTATTGGTAGATTCAACTTTATATACAAATAAAAATATCTCAACTAACCATGTAAAGTTATAAAAGTAAATTAATTGATGAAAGTTGTATTGATGCAAAATATTCAATAAATTAAGTAATAATAAACCCTTCAACCATGATAATATATAATAAAAAGGCAAGGAAAGGGAGTATGGTATTGGCAATGTACAACTTTGGAATGAAATAAATGTGTGTGTAGTTGATATCAATTTGGAACATGGAGATATAAACTAGTGGGTATATATGCATGTTAAAAAATAAAGCCATGCTATGGTCCAGCTAGCATGCACATACAATTGGTCTAATACTAGTGCCAAGCTTTAGACTAAAAATAGAGTTGACCCATTGTTCAACTCATATATCTACATATATGCATCTATACACCAAAAATACTTATTATGCACTTAATAACCAATGTGAGAATAGGAAAAATAATAAATACCACATCAAGCTAGAAAATAGTTGTATAAAGCACACGCATATTATCACTATAAGCATTGAACTGTTACATTCTTATTATACCTTCCAGGCTGCCAAAAAGCACAATATCCTCAATCATGTAATACGTACCAATCACCATAAGAAAAATAACAAATTTTAATCACTACAACTTAACAGATATATTTGTATCTGCATTGATACCCCACCCTGTTTAGTAATTTTGCACCTAATCGTAGTTTGTATATCTCTTTTTTGTAATACATGGAAACTGAGAGTTGGAATGTACCGAGAAACACCACAATCACTACACACATGTATGTATATGATTTTTCATATTTATGTAGTTTAAACAGGTACCTCATTGCAATGGCAAGAGTAACTCCAGTATCGAATCCTTATTACTCTTTGTCAGTTGGGTGTACCAACTTTCCTATCATCTCTCACTTTTGGAATATATAAGTGTATCCTTCTGCTCTAAGATTATTCTCCCATTCTCCAAATCTTAGCATCGCCAATCCTTTTTGACCTTATATATTTATTATGCAATTCAAATGTTAAAATTACATTAAAAGAATGATTAAACATTATTACATAGCATTTATACATAGGTTAAGTAAATACAAACAGAAGGCAGGTTCTAAAAAATCATATGAAATGCAAGTATTTAAACATGTAAATGCCAAAACATGTAATATTCTTAGTATGCTAATCTAATTCCTTTTATTTATCAAAATCAACAAAGTATATATTTATGCAAATATATAATGGTGATCTTTACTTTCCTTTTCAAATCAAAAAACATAAACAAATTTTATTTGCTCACAAAACATATATATTATAAAGTAGTAATAGGGAATGTACCGATGTTCTAATCTGTCTAAGGTATTTGGAATAGAGTACTTCTGTTTTTACATCATGCTTCTTTGCTATATGTTGTCTCTACTTACATTACATTGAGGCTTTGATCTTAGAGGATAATTGGACTGTGCATGGATATTGAAATTCTTTTGCTTTGGATATTGTTCTTGCACGAATGATTCTGGATTTTGTTTAGAGTCATTTGGATTCATTAATATCTTACCTTCCTTCTTCTCCTTTCTACTACACTAAATTAGTGGGTGTAGGTTTAATTCCCTTTGCCTTCTGATTTTCAAAATTATGGTACATGAGGTTTCTATACAAAGTTAACGTTGCTGCCACGATGGGAAGTGGCAACTGGAAGATCTTTGGGTTCGACAATTGCAATAATCCTTGAATATCTATTGTACCTTCAACTGAGCATGAGTTAGTGTCATGTACTCAACAAATCAAAACATCATATCAGTCATTGGAAATATTACCTGCCAACCAATCCTTAAAGCCATACATAAGTATCAAGTCAACTGATTCTGGTAACTGATTCAACTGAGTATGCTTCTGGTAGTTCAACTAGGAGCTGTACAAAGGTGTGTTTAGATTTTTCCCTTTTCCTTCTCCCATCAATATATCTGTTATACTAGAATATGATAGCCATGATATGGTATGTGCACATATGATACCCATTGTAGACAATTGGATAATACCGACCTGGTATTTTTATAATTAATTAACAAAAATTACATTTTTACCCTTAATAATCATGTGTCAAATTTGATTAATCTTTGAAATGCCGTAAACCAAGCATATTGTGTTCCATTTAGAGGATGATAAAAAATTGGAAAGCAATAATAAAACTGGAATTTCATAGAAGCACAAATGAGATAGTTTTATTTTATTAGAGATTAACAGAGATACCATTGAGTGAATGATTTACCGAATGGAAATACATTTAATGACTTCATTGTACACTAGACATGGATATAATTTTTGACAATCAAGTAGAAAAATCACATCCTTCCTTCTTGTGACAACTATGACCAAGTGCTAAGATGGTTTATGTTATGGTCATTGTGTCAACGTATTTCATGTGGAAGATATGTCAAATAATGATCTGATTGACACTTATGATCATATTAACATTTATGATCATATATAATTGTAGTGTTAACATATTTCAATGGGCATATAAAAACCATCTGTATGACCTGTGCACATGATGTGAGCTCGGTTCATATGCTACCTTAGATGTTACAAGCAAAACTTTATGTTTGATATCACATATTTTAACCAACTCAATTTTTAGCTGATCTCAATAGCTAGTATATTATATTACAAAACCATTTTGTTTTGAAACTTTTTGGCATAAAATATTAGAAGAGAGGGATATTATAATGTATTCTAAATTTGCAACTGTTAGGTACACAAGCAGGGAATTGCTCTTGGTAGATCCATGGATCTAACAAGATTCAAGGGCTACGACAAAATAATTTCTAAATTGGACCGAATGTTTGTATTTGGGGGTGAACTAGTGTCTTCAAACTAAACTTGAATGGTTGTTTACATCGACAATGTGGGCGACATAATGCTTGTCGGAGATGATCTGAGGTAGTAAGTACTTTCCTAACATAAACATATATTTCTTCTGTGAGTTTCAAATATGTTTTTAGTTATCCCTTCTCTTATTTCATAATGGTTATGTATTTATTTATCTCCTCTCTTATTTCATAAAAGGGATTCTATAGCATGGTATGTAAGATTTTCAACTACACAAAAAGTGGTTCAGAAGATTGATTCTCTTAGCCTAAGGAGCAAAGGCTCTTCATCTTCCGATGAAGACAAATCAATTGACCATGAAGTTAAGTTCTATGACAGCTACTTCAATTCAATGCAAGTAGACATCAGATCAAAGTAGCTCATAAATACTATGGTGTTGTTAAGGTTCTCTTATATCCCCTTTTGTTTGGCCCAGTATCAGTCTAGTATGTACATGTAGTCAAAATTGTATATTTTAGTTTGTTTGAATGAATTGGATTTTTTACGGACATTCATTGAAAATTTAGCGCATGAATACCAATGCAACTTAGAGAGATATGAATCTCTGTTATCTCATTTCAAAATTAGTTATAATTTTTAATATGAACATAAAAACCATTACAAAACTACATTATTTTTCAGAAATAGATGAAACTTTGTTATACAAAATTGAATTAGTGGTATCTATATACTATTATCCTATAAACTTATCATTTAAAATATATCTATATTATTAGAGGATACAATACCATGGAATTCAAACAGTCCTACACTCGTAATATAACAACATGCTAGTTACAAAATAATATTTTAAGTAGCTAATCTCAATAATTTCATAATCCAAATTTAAAATAAAATTATTAGCAATATCAAAACGAAACAGTTAACCACTATAAACTAGATCATTAACAAAAGAAAAATCAATTATTTAACTTTATTGAGAAAATCAAATAGATAGTTGAAATGTGGGTTATTGCTTACCCATTGTAGCAACGTTGAAACGATGGAGCTAAGTAAGCGGAACGACGATAATATGAGGCGACCTTATTGCCGTGACTGCGATTTGGGTTCGAAAACCATGAATCCATTCCACAAATCCTTCTGACTCCATCCATCTGCGTTGATGATAAAAAATTTAAGCTAGCGAATAATTTTTGGCATAATAGATTTTAAAGACTGAACCAGAAAAGGGAGACTCTAATAAAAGAAAGGGGGAATTAGGGTTTCTTATTGTTTGTTATTAGGGTAAGAGGAAGAAACGAGAAATAAATATAAGCGGGATAATGAAAATAAGATGGACCGAAATACAATATTAACCCGCCTTTCCAAAAAACGCAGCAATTCTATCAGATTTTTGAAAATAGAAGCATTTCAGGGTGAAACGCTGGAAATAAATGCTACCAATAGGAGTTTTTCTTATAGTGCCTTACTCGACATAAGAGTGTTCTAGCTCATCAGATGAGTATCACAGGCATAGGCATCACAGAACAGACGAATATCATGTAGAAACTTCGGGGCATCAACTGGCAGACCATCATGGTCTACTAGGATCGGTCAGTGCTGATCTCTCCATAGGGATTAGTACCGATCCCTCCACCAGAAGAGGGAATCTATCCATGCCTTATGACAATCTAGTTGGAGCTGCTACGGTTGGTTTGGATGTTGGAGTTCAATTAAATGTTGATCAAGATCTTCTCCAGAATGATGATGAAGTGAATTTACAAGATACACAAAGGGAAGATGGTGAACTAAGAAGGCATGGAATGACCCGTAGACATCGATCAGACCATTCATGTGACGTGGAGCGCGACCACCGCTTGGCACCAACCATCCAGATGCCAGACTTATCGCCAATGTTCAGACAGTTGGTGAGAGAGAGCCAGGGCTTGACTAACGATGACCGAGGAATCTCGAGAAGCCATACTCCGTTCATTGATAATGTTCTACATGCAGAGTATCCGAGGAGGTTCAACATGCCATCAATGCCCGCCTACTAAGGAAAAACCGACCATAGGCAGCATAACATGAGATACAAATGGCTGATGGATTTTGCGTGAGCGGATGATGCGACCAAGTGTAGATGCTTTCCCATAACTCTCTCTAGAATCACAACGATGTGGTTTATAAGATTACCCCCATGATCAATTTCTAGATTCGATGATTTGGCAACAAAGTTTATGGAGCAGTTTCGGATGCATGCAACTCGTCCCAAGGATGTGATGTCCCTATCTAGCGTGATTCAGGCTCCAGTAGAATCATTGAAGGATTATTTGGAGAGATTTCATACAGTCGTTACGTAAATCAGTAATCCAAAAGACCATGCAATATTGATGGCTGTGACGAGAGGGATAGATCCAGAATCTGATTTCGGCGATTGGTTAGTTAGCAAGCCACCCGCAATGTTGGAGCGCTTTTACACAAAGTTGACTCGGTATTTGAGAAAGGAGGAAGCCAAGTCCTCCAGGAAAAAGAGCATTGTGGGACCTAGTGGAGAGGGAGTACAAAGTAACATTGTAGTAAAGCAGTCTGATGACAGTTCAGGAAAAGTTCAAGTGAATGTCCAAAATAAGCCGAATAACCAAAAGAAAGGCGGAGATAGGGACCGAGAACGAAGTGGGAAGCCTAGAATTTCGATGTTTGATACTTACACACCGTTGAATACGTCCTTGGAGAATATCTATTTGTCTACTTGTAATACCATGCAATAGAGGATGCCGCCTCCAAAAGAATCGATTGAGAAGCAGAAACAAACCAAAAAATATTTTTGGTTCCACGAGTGCTATGGACATGGCACAAATGAATGAAGGCATCTCCAAGACATTATCGAAAAGCTGATTCGAGAAAGAAAACTACAACAATTTGTGAAAATATCATAGGAAGGTGGACAGGGGGCATCCGACCCGAACCGAGAACAAGTACCGCGCAAGGCTGAGGAGCCCGTATGAACTGGTGGAAGATTGGTGATAACTACGATAGTCAGAGGACCGCACCCATCATATAAGAGTTGGCAAGAGATGGAGCGCTATGCTAGCGCGATTAGGTACGTGGATTTTGAATATTGTTCGAATACAGAAGATGGAGCTCCGGCAAAACAGTATCGTACAATGACAAATGATATCATGTTTAGAAATAGAGATGCAGACAAGATAGAGGCACCGACGATCGACCTAATAGACATTTCGACCATGATCGGCTCCGCTTTGGTGAGAAGAATATTAATTGATTGTGGAAGTTTAGTAAATATAATTTTCAAAAAATCCTATGAACAGATGAAAATGGAAGCTAAGGATTTAGATCCTTCTAAAGCCCGCATACATGGTTTTAACAGTGTTGCAACTGAAGCTGTTGGTTATGTAGAATTACCTGTGGAGTTGGGAGAAGGTGACCGTTGGAGAGTGCGAATCTTGTCATTTGTCATTTTAGATGTTGAGTCTCCTTACAATGTTTTTCTAGGTCGACCGGTCCTAGCCGAATTCCGAGCAGCTCTTGCCCCATGGTGTTTGACTTTGAAGTTTCCGACAGATAATGGTGTTGGAGTTGTTCATGGTGATCAGGCAACTGGATGTGCCTGTTATGTAGCTGAGTTGAGGGATGCTCAGTGCAAAGAGAAAGGTAAGGGTGTGGAGAAGACTGTCCGCATCCAAGCTACCGAAATTGACAACTAACGCCTAATCCTTGGCTCGGGCGCCATAGTCGGTTCTATAGAGATATAGATTCGAGAGATGATGATGAGAAGCCCAGAAAGACCAAGGGTACACTGACTGAGCTGAGGATTGATATCATGGTCAGCCACGGTGACCCGTCAAGGGTCCTACAGATCGGATCACAGCTCAACCTTTTAATGATGAAAGAACTTACTGGTTTTCTTTGAGTGAATCTAGAAGTGTTCGCTTGAACTCACTCTGACATGTGTGGAATCTCGCCTGCTATTGCGAACCATGCATTGAATATCGACCCGAGGCATGTCCCGATGAAGCAAAAAAGACGCGGCATGGATCCGAAGTGCCACTCTCAAAGAGAAGGTGGATAGACTCAAAGACAACAGGTTTATCCACGACGCCAACTACCCTAAGTGGGTATTTAACCCTGTACTTGTGAAAAAGGCAAATTGAAAATGGAGAACATGCATTGATTACTCAAATTTGAGCAAGGCGTGTCCAAAAGACAGTTTTCCCCTTCCAAGGATCGACCAGCTGGTGGATTCAACCACGGAACATGAATTTCTATCTTTCATGGATGCGTACTCGGGATATAACCAAATCCCGATGCACATCCCTGATCAAGAGCACACCAGTCTCATTACCGATGTTGGATTATATTGCTATGTGGTGATGCCGTTTGGACTAAAGAATGCATGAGCTACTTATCAACGCCTAGTCAACAGGATGTTTAAAGATCAGATTGGAAAGACAATGGAAGTATATGTGGATGATATGCTTGTGAAGTCACGATAATCAAGCGACCACATAAAAGACTTGGCAGAAATGTTCAACATCCTCCGACATTACAAGATGAAAATTAATCCTCTGAAGTGTTCTTTTGGTGTTGCATCAGGAAAATTTTTGGGCTTTATTGTTAATGCCCATGGAATAGAAGCTATTCCCAAGAAGATTCAGGCTATCCACGATATCCAAGTGCCAAAGACCATTAAACAAGTACAAAGTCTGAATGGGAAAGTTGCTGCCTTAAGCCGATTTATTTCCAAAGCTACCAACAAATGCATTCCTTTCTTTGACTTGATTAGGAAAGGGAAAAGAAACTTTGAATGGACACAGGATTGTAAAGACGCATTTCAAGCATTGGTGAACCATTTTGAGAGACTCCCATCTGGTCAAAGTCGGTGGATCATGAAGATTTGTACGTTTATTTGGCCGTATCGGCACACGCTCTAAGTGCCGCATTGCTTCGCGAGGAGGATCGAATCCAGAGGCCGGTGTATTACGAACGATTGACGAGAGATGAAAGGAACTATCAGAATATAGAGAAACTGGCATACTACTTGCTAATTGCATCACAAAAGCTTCGCCCATACTTTCAGGTACACCCGATCAATGTTTACACCTACTAGCCGTTGTGATAGGTCCTACAATGACTTGAGACATCCGGGAGGTTACTCAAGTGGAATATCGAACTTAGACAATTCGATAACACTTATCTCCCCCGGAGGGCTATCCAGGGTCAGGCACTGGCGGATTTTATAGCAGAGTTCACTATGTAGGATGATTCCCTGGAGGGCAGTGAAATCCCTACCATACGGTGGAAATTGTATACTGATGGAGCATCCAATGACCATTATTCTAGAGCCAGAATTGTGCTTGTAACTCCCGAAGATCAGTCAATATATTAGGCTTTAAAGCTTGATTTCCTAGCAACAAACAACAAAGCTGAGTACAAAGCTCTGATTGCTGAACTTAAACTCGCTAGAGAACTAAGAATAAAGTCTCTTGAAATCTTTTTCAATTCACAGTTGGTAGTATACCAGGTCAGGGGAGATTATCAAGCTAAAGGACAACAACTGGCTCCATACCTTACCCAAGTCCAAGAGTTGTTGACTGAATTTAAGTACTATGATATTTCGCATATTCTACGGGATTGAAACAGAGAGGATGATTCGTTGGCAAAGTTTGTTAGCACCGGCGACGCACAACAGATGGGCTTGGTTCCGATCGAAGTATTAAATGCCTCGAGTATAAACATGATAGAAATCGATCGGGCACTAGAAATGGAGTGTGAGAGGGAATAATGGACGACTCCGATCAAAGAGTATTTGCTACATGGAGTCCTACCAGATCAATGAAATGAAAAGCGACAAGTCCTTCATAAAGCTTCGCGATATATCATGCAAGGAGGAATTATGTACAGAAAAGGTTTCTTTGTTCCTGTACTTCGGTGTGTCGCATATGGTGAGATAAAATATGTCCTAAAATTGGTTCATGAAGGGGAATGTGGCGACCACACTAGCGGGCAAACTCTAGCAAAAAAATACTCCGTTACGGGTATTATTGGCCAACTGTCAATCGAGACGCTGCTGACTAAGTAAGATGATGCGATAAGTGCGAGATATATGCAAAAGTTCCAAGAGCTCCACCTACGGAAATCACACAAATGGTCAGCCCATGGTCGTTTGCCATGTGGGGTATAGATATTATCGGTTCCTTACCTGAAACGATCCGGACTCGGCCTTCGAAAATTGAAACCCGTACTTCACTTGTACTCGAATGTCGCAGATTCAAACGCCGAATCTGGCTCGCCGGAGCTTATAAAACGTTAAGTATAACAACACAGCGGAAGAAAGAAATGAATGATATCATATACATCACAAATGATACAATATCCAGAATATGATATACGACAATGATATCTATATGATACAAGAATATCAGAGACAAATAATAATGTTTCAGCGGAAACAACAGAAGTGATAACTCCAAACGATCTTTAAAAGAGAATGAGTCCAACAAATCCAACATCAAGCTCGAACCACCATCACGTTGCACCACGATAAGCAAGGTCAGTCATCAGTGAACTCCAAAAACTGAACTAGCTCCCGATAATCTACTAAACCTGACTATCTGAAAACCCCAACTCTAGACTGCCCATGTGGAAAATTGTGGGCACCCAGAGTTTAGGAAGGGAACAATTAACTCCAGGCCAGTCATGGGACTGGTATGAGTAAACAAAAACAGTTCATAAGAGAAATCCGATATGCTTTTTGGAAAATGAAACTACCATAAGACCTCCCGCCACACACACAATGCAATCGCAGAATTGGAGGAGATTTCTTCTTATGATAGTCAAATATGCTTGATACGGGGAAAATTCTTTGATATTATTACTAGTGTATAGTGTGAAAACATTTCCAAAATATAATATTAATCTTAGCCAGCATACAACCATTATTGTATGCCTACTATAGCTACTATGTTCAATAGCAGGTTACCGCCACATTCCATAGCAGGTTATACAACTAAATCCGTAAAAGGTTCGTATTGTTTCTTTGGATTTTCCAACAAATGGTCAGGCTAAGGAACTTCTTATGCCACATGGGTACGCCTCTGGAGGGACGTCCCGAGAACTTAACTAGCTCTCTGCCAACACAAGGCCGGGTTACCTCTTACTAGGTAACTACTACTCGAGTATGCCACCCCCCGGTCGTTTGCGACCTTTATCCGAGGGCCCTCGATCACAAAGCAACAACCACACAGTAAATGAGATTGCAGCAACCACATAGGTAAAGTATCTTGGCTCCATACCATGATACCACCTTTTTCCAGAAGGAAATGACATACCCTAAAGGGTGCGACCCTCATAACCTTGCCGCTTCTTTCCTGTTTCAACCATTTTCGGGGTGTGAGGCCGATGAGGTCTCGTCCACAAAGCTACGCTTTACACGAAAGCCTTGCTTTGATCAACAAATGATCAGCAACACACAACAACACTTAGCATGCCACAGTACCAAATTGGGAGTATATCACTGATAACCTTCAACTACATAACCTCTGAGCTCGTACGTCTCAGAGAAGGGTGTTAAGCTAAGAGAATAAATTCTCCGCCACCAAACAGAAATGTATTTGAAAGAAATATGATTTATATCTCAAAGTGTAGTGTCAGACATACGACCATACAAATCTTTTCCGGGTTCGAACAGAATTGAAGGCACTTCCAAAGAAGCCTTTGCAATCCGGGTATTCACAATCCCGATCGGACTTCCCATCACTTAGGGAATCTCTATACCGTAGCTACTCAGTGCAGAGACAATCGATAGGTTATCCTATCATTCTCGCAAACACCCGGTCTTCAACACCGGTCTTCAAATGCTATCCATTTACGTCGTATCACTATTCGGAATGGGTTATATGACACAAAGTCCTCTCCCGGCTAAACCGAATGGTGAGCGCAATATTTTAAAACATATGGATATTGGGATTTCAGTTAAGTCACAACTTACTACCCAAAACTTTTCTTCAAATGGTTTAAACAAATTACCATTTTAATCTTTTACACAAAAAGATTCATCTCACAAAGTTCACCCAGTTTCACAAAGATCTATTCATAGATTTTCAAATCGATTTCCATTTCAATTGGATTAACTCATTAAATCTTTAAATCAAGGATTTAACTTATAGCTTTCAAAACACGTTTCCAAAGATTTATTCGTAACTTGGAAAACCATTTTCAATTCAAACTTGAAATTCCTTTAATTTAAATTAGAATTTCATTTCTTATATGAAAGCTTTTATCATTTGAAAACAAACAGTTTTATTTCGGAAAAATCCGATCTCATTTATACAAGTTAAAATCTTTGAGTTAATTCAAATTCCCAAACAATAGTTTTAAAAAATGGTTTAAAACCCATATAAACTTGTATGCCCTTTTTACATCATAATTTCTCAACATAGAATTCAATTTCAAATTTTGAATGCAAATTTAAATCAAATTTCAAAACTAAATCAAGTTATTCAAAAATAACTTCAATCTTTGAAATCCCTTTTCAGAAGCTTTCCACTTTAAATCCGATCTATTTTCAAAACCATTTGGATTCAAAAATTCAATTTTAAAACTATTTCAAAGATCTGTGACTTAACCAACTTCCACGTGCAATCCATATTTGTGTGTGTATGGTGTAGTCCAGGGGTTTTAACACAATAGTGCAACATCATCAGTCATTACAGATACAATCACAACGATATCGATAAGCGATATAATCCTATAACGCTTATCTATATACACAGAATCACAGATAGATAATATAAATGCATTATAAATAAATAAATTACATTCATCATGGCTTGAATTAAAACAATTCTAATCACAAAGCATCACACATCAGAGATGACAAAACAATTCACAGCATTCAATAGAATACAATCATCTATAAGTAAGGTCAAGCATTCAATAATCATTTATAAGCAGGATTAATTAATTGTTTAATCCTAATTAATTCAATTTATTTCCAATTAAATTAATTACTTATGAATTAATTATCCAATCCTGATTTATTAATTACAAATCATCTGATATAAATTAATTTATCAAACACCTTAATTAATTATTCTTAATTAATCACATTAATTAAATTAACCTCTAAACCAATTACATAATTAATTAACCCCTTAATTAATTATTTTAAGAAATTAAACCTTTAATTACTTACCATTAAGCAATCATCTCATAACAATTAATCATCAATTACCAATTAATCTTTATCATTAAATTAATTTCCTTTAATTAATCTTTAATTAATCTTAATAAATCTCATTTATTAATTAATCCTTAATTAATCAGTTAATCAATCCTTAATTAATCTTTATAGATTAATTATTTTTAATTATTAATTAATAAAACGTAATTATTAATTAATAACTTAATTAAGTATTTCTTAATTACAAATTAATCAACCTCTAATTACTTAATTAATTAATTATCATTAACAATTTAAATTAACTTAACTTTTAAGTTAACAAATTAAAACACATTTGATTAATTCCTTAATTACTTAATTAAGTTTTTTTCATTTAAAATAAACTCTTTTAAAAATATAAGTTTAAACATCTTAAACTTAATTAATTTAGAATATTTTTATTTTAAAACCTTTAACTACATCTTTCAACTTAACAACAATCATCAATTTAAAAAGAACAGTTTTTAGAAATTAAGTTAACTTAGATTGTTAAAGTTTTTAAAACTGGAAATTATAAAACCCGAGACATCTTCGAGTGTTACCCGAGACTATTTCCTGTTTGCTTCGAGTTTTACCAAAAATCAACCCGTATGCCATTTTTTTCAAACTTAAATTTTGTTTAAGTGTTAACCCGGCACACACATGAATTCACTCGAGCCATTATTCGAGCCTGCACCCAATTCCCCCGAGGATCACTTCGAGTCTCTCCTTTCTTCCCAAATCACTTCACACTGACACCACCCAGATACGTTGTGCACATGCACAACTGTTTCGATCACCTCGGGTCGATGCTACGACCATCGACCAGTCAACGATCATCTACTCGACCCATCAAAACACCCAGCAACACGAATCGATGACAAATCTGCAATTCGACTACACGACCCAAACTGGAACAATAATGCTCGCCAAGGAATTGACTCGCTCCTGACGATCTAGATTGTCAGAAGCTACGCCATCGCCACCACAGCCTCTCCGTTCAGTTACGCAACGTTTCCCCCAACTCCGGTGACACTCGATCCACCAGAGACGCCGCAGTAGCTCGATTTCTGACCAATACAAAAACACTAGCTTAAACCCTAGATGAACGACGTTCGGCCACCACGATCAAGTTAAAATTTTTCGATTATCTTTCCCCAAACCCACAACACCTCGGCCATCTCCAGCCATAACCTCGACCATCCTCATCACGCCGATGACCAGAATTTGAAAATAACCCCAATTTCGATCACCCTCAAATTAATCAGTGAATTCGTACTTAAAAAATATGATTTTACTTTTAAAAATCTTTATTTTTGAAACCATTTCAGATAGTATTCCTGAAATTATAATTCATGATGTTTGAATTTTAACACATTTTGAATTTTGCCTGTAATTTCACTTTCGAGAAGAAAGCTTTAATTTATTTTGCTTGAATTCATTTTTAAAACTTAAAACATGTTTAAATAAACAACTTTTGTTTGAATACTAAGATCAAACAAGGATCAGAGAAGAAGGATTTTGATTTTTCAAATAGGTTTTGAAAACTGTTTCCAAACAGAGGCAGTATGCCTGATATCAAACATGCACAGACATCGTAGCACATACATATACACATCTTTGTATGCATGAAAGTACTTTACAATTTCTATTTCAAGCATGATTCAAACAACAGATTAAACTTCCAGAAATTCAAGAGTTTACTCACCTGAAATATATTTGAAACAGAAAACACTTCTGTTTTGGAAAAGTGCAGTTTTGATCTTCCTGGATCCTCTTTTCTGTTTTGTTTTTGTTTAGTTGAATGGATTTGAGTTAAAAAAATGATGATACTTATTTTCTTTTTCTGGTTTGCTAAGTTATGTTTGAACGAACTGAGATGAGGAAGTTTCTTGCTTTGGTGGCTGAGACGAATTTTCTGGTGGCTTGCATTAAATTGCCATGTACAAACTTATCCAATTTGATTTTGTCTACATACTTGAATTATTTGTTCCTTTGTCTTCTTTTGCAAGCCAAAGATATTTATATTTTGTTGTGTGGTTTTATACTTACATACTTATCTTCATTTGCTTGTACATAGTTGAATATATATACTAGTATCTTCTTTTGCAAGCTATTACATATATATTTCCTTTACAAGTGTACACATATATTTATTTTTTCCATATTTGAATGTATATTACTTGTTTCATATTTGAGTGTATTTCTTCTTTCTTTAGTCTTATGCTTTGTAATATAAATGAATCCTATTTTTAACATGTTGTTTAAATTTAGCTAATTTGTTTACTTTATATTTTTCATAGATGATTTTATAACCATTTACTTAAACTTTAAATTCAAATCCAATGTATATATATATAAATTCAAATCCACTCATATATGCACATATACATATATATTCACATATATATACAAGATTTAAATTCAAATGATTTAACACATATTTTATTTGAATTTGGAGAAACTCAAATCAATTTACCAATTAATTTCACAATTTTTATTCAAAAATTAAATTAATTATCAATTTAAACTTAGTTAAAATCCGGGATCGTTACATTACCGATCTCTAAAGGTGGTGCAAAGTACATTATCAATGCAGTTGATTACTTCACCAAATGGGATGAAGCAGAACCTTTAGCCATGATCACAACCGAGAAAATAATAAACTTTATTGTTCGAAACATCATATGTCATTTCGGTCTCCCATGAACTATTGTAACTGATAATGGGACTCAATTCGATAGTGTTGAATTCAAAGACTTTTGTCGGAGGTATCATATTGGAAAGAGGTTTGCAGTGGTAGCTCACCCTCAAGCGAATGGACAGGCTGAAGCTGTAAATAAAATCATAAAGTCCATTCTGAAGAAGCGTTTGGAAAAGGCTAGAGGCAAGTGGGTGGATGAACTCCCTACAACACCGTGGGCTTACAGGACCACCCACAAGTCTACGACTGGCCATACTCCATTCGCCCTTGCTTACGATTCTGAAGCCGTCATTTCTGTTGAGCTCGAAGTTCCTTCTCATCAAGTAACTTACTACGATCCCAAAACGAATAAAGATCTCCTCTTAGAATCTCTTGGTTTTATAGATGAGAAGCGCGAGGAAGCCGATCCGAGGGTAGCCTACGCATCGACATCGAGTCGCCCGATATTACAACATTAAAGTCCGACCTAAAACCTTTGAAATCGGTGATCTCGTATTGAAACGGGTTTTTCCAAGCCCGTCGCACATGAATCCAATCTGGAAGGACCATGTGTCACTAAATAGAGACTTGGAGTGGGAACTTTCAAGCTAACGACTGTCGATGGCATCACACTCCCAAAGGCATGGAATATCGAGCATTTATGAAGCTATTTCACTTAGTTTATTTCTTTTTCATTCAGTTGTATTTGCTTTCTGAATTTGCTTTAGCATTTGATTTTCCAGATATGTAATAAGACAGATTATGTCATTCATTTCCATTTACAAATAAAGTTTTGGGCTTCCTTTATATTTATGTTTGTTGTAGCATTATGTATTAGTTACATGACGAAACTGATTGATGTCAATATGTCCGAACAGGTTCCTAGAGTTTGGAATTAATAAATTACGCTAGTTCCTAATAGGACTAAACAAGATGAGTTTGGTCCGCTAGTTTATTTGATAACTCTGGTTCATAATCCAATGGGCGGGATACATAATGAGGAATAGATGTGACTCGACCATCTGATGGTCGAATAAATCTTGTCGAACGATGGGACTAAAATAAGATAAGAGCGATCGTGACATGACCGATCGCTTGCGAAATCAAACCCCGGACCCTGGGGGTTAAATCAATCAATTAAGGAGAGTACAATCTGATTGCTCTTTAAAATAACTCTAAGTCTTCAGAGTGCGGACTGGAGTATAAACACAAATCGGGTGTGAATCGACCACCCGCGAAATAACTCTAAGTCCCCAGAGTATGGACTATAGTATAAACATACATTGGGTGCGATTCGACCACCCATCAACTAACTCCTATCCCAAGAGAGCAGATATGAGTATAAACAGATAAATGAGTGAGGTTTGATCATTCATTATTCCACGAACTCTGACCTGAAAATGGAATCCTAGAATGGTCCCTTACATTTCTGCAAAGCGTAACATATTTTTTTGGAGAGAGAGACTATTTCACCAATCGAGATTTTCATCTATGTTAGAACATTTTTGTGAATGCTATTCCGATCTAAGTGGTCCTATTCTGTGTCCCGTGCTAGGAAGCATTACTCCTCTTTTCATTCCAAATTCAAGATATTTATAATAATTTGGAAATGAAAGAAAAGAAGTGCTTTTAACAACAGATTCTTTCTTTGATCTTCCCAAAACAAATTCCCTTTACTTTACATCGATCACAGAGAGAACGTATTTGGTATTTAAACCTGCTAAGGATGGAGTTCGACCATCCAACGTCTAATCCCGCTAACCTAAGACTGGGGGCAGGAGTATAGTTACTCAAAACCGTCGAATTCTATGGCATAACACTAAGACTTGAGCCTAGCGTTTGATATGATTCAAGGCCACGACCACATAGAGGCCTTGGGATAGAGCTAGTGGATTATTGACAGAATTAACAAACAATGAATTACGAGTGCATTAAATGGAAAGCAATAGTTCAACTACTTAAATAGCAGTTCGCATGAGAGCTCGGTAGAAAATAATTTTTTTTATTCACATGATAAGTTTCAAAATTGTGGTACAAGTTATTTCAAAAAACTAGGAGTCATATCCGTACAACCACAACTAATAAAATAAAACGACGAACAAACAGCTATTCAAACAATGTACACACAGAGCCAAAGTGACGACTATTTCTTCGATCTTTTCTCCTTTTCGGGTTTTTCGGGAGTGGTGCTGTCAGAACTTCCACTGGTTCTCTTCCTTGATCCCTTACCGCCTTTAGTGGGAGAGCGTTCGAAGCCTAGAAGGAGTTCTCTAGGAATCGACACACTAGGAGGAATGACTTGTAGTACGATAAGGTATGGATCGTCGATGTCCACCTCGGTAGGCTCAACTTTAGCCTTTTTCTTCTCAATACACTCCTTTAGGCTGATCTCATCAGTGTGTTCGAAGATCCCAATAATCACAACATCATTAGATTCATCTACCGTCAGCGGATCTTCAGCCTTTTCATCATCGAGTGCTCCAATGACTTAAGCATCAGGTCATGATACATCAGTGGCCATCGAAATCTCTATTAATTTCTCTTGTTGCTTCATAGCAGCGTTGCTAGGAGTTTGACCGGGACCCAGAAGACCTGTAAATTTGTTAAACAAGGAGACAAGCCTAAAACCATTGGGCACGAAGGATGAAACCTCTCGTAGAGTGGATAGTAAAGTGGATTACCTACACCCGGCTGGCTCTCAGTTTTTGCTGGAGTGCCCCGTTCCAAAATAGGGGTCAACACTTTGGATTGATAACCGAGCTTATCTGGATCATAGCTCAAGTCCTGCCTCGGGCAAAAGGAAACCGATGCTCCAGCCGCTTAGAAAGAAAAGGGGCCCATAGGATCGGCTTTTGAGGATCCATCAATATGTTTTCCTTTATCGGAAGGCGCTGAAATATTAAAATATTGGAGTGTCGCAGTGGCAAGGTCTAGGGGTTCATTTCCGCGGAGGATCTCCCGCACCGATTTCTCTTTATCTAACTCAGCTTCGCCCAGCTCCCTCTTCTTCATCTCAATAATGTACTCTCAGGCTTCAGCAAGTGACTCGAGATAACCTTCGCCAAGAAAACTCAAGTCACGATGGATGAGGACTTTGGCGTTGCATTCGATGATCAGTGGATCAAACAAATCCTTGATTTCATTCCGATCGAACTCCTTAGCATCTTCTACTCGGGTTTCAACTTGTTCCATCATCTCCTTACGACCTTCCTCTCGTGCCTCTTCTTTAAGGGCTTCTATTTTGGCAAATTGTTCGTCAATTTTAATTTTCAGGCTCCTGGCTTCAACAGCCTCTTCGTAGTACCTTTGTGATTCTTCCTAAGCCTCGATCTTTTCTTCCTTTTCTTTCTTAAGGAGCCCTTCAAGTTCCTCGATGCGGCGGTCCAAGACATCTTTCTCCTTTTGTGAGGAGTCCTTTTCCAGAGCAAGTGCCTTGCTGCGATTGAGGGCAGCATCGAGTTCTTTCTTTTGGGAAGCTTCCAAACGACTCACTGCATCCGACATTTCCTTGGCACTCTTTTCTGCCTCAGCAAGTTTTGTTGTCAACTCCGATAGCTCATTATCTTGGTGTTCAATTATGTCTTTATCATGGATCGCCTCTAGCTTGAGACGATCTATTTCATATTGTCGCTCGATTGACACTTCGGAGATTTTTTCCGCTAAGTGTTGAAACGATTCATGCTGCACGAACACATCGTTAATACATGCGAGAGAGCTTGCTTTGGCATGACTCGGGATCATATGTATTGTGGGAATGAATTTAAGCTCGTCGAAACAGATTTTTAGGAAAATGGCCTTAAGGCCGGCCAATTTCTCCACTGTAGAAATGTCAGGAGTAGCGGTCGACAAGGATGGATCGGAAGTAGTAATTGGATGCTTACTCGATCTACGGTCGTGAGATTGCCTAGAACAAGAAGAACCAAAGTGCTGCTCATGTGATGTGGCAATTTGAGAGCCGCGGAAGGAAGGATGGTCTTCGCTGTAAACAAGAAGATTGGACTGGTCTCCCTGGCGAGATGACTGAGACTGGGACTTATGCTTGGAAGAAGAAGATTCCTTTGAATGATAGCTTTTCTCCCGTATGTCATCTTTTTCTTTACGCCTGCCAGATTTTGAGCCACGACTAGATCTGTAATGTGTTGAAGAGCCCCTTAGGCGATCAAAAGCATGATACTGAGTCATTGCACCTGCAAAAACAAATAAGAACGTGTAAGTAACTATTATGCGAAGGATTGATGAAGAGCATGTTGTGAAGTGCACGTGGTCGTGAGTGTCCTAGTGTTCCCCCTTGACAGACCAGTAGCTGTAGCCTTGCTTATGGGTGTTTTCTATCCTCTATCGGTTGGAAGGATGCCTTCACCACTCCTAGTAGAAGAATTGAGCCCCTTGATATTGATGTTTCGAAAGTCGTAGGTCATAATGTCATCGAGAATCTGGAGATTTGAGAATCCTTTCGGTGAACTTTCCAAGTGTTGGGAAGATGATTCTTCATCAATAGAAGTGATGACAAATTCTGGGTCTACAGCAGTTTTTCTTCTACGAAGTTTATATGCTAGCTTCTTCTTTCTCTTGGTTAGCGTTTAGGATTGTGCGCCTTGTGGCGGTTCGACCATAGGCGCCTTGCCTGGGCTTGCATCAGCGTCGCTGGGTTTATTGGCCTGGGCATCCCTAATTTCACCTTCTTCGATATCATCTCGAGTCCCCTCATCTGGGGGCACGACAGGATTGTTGACATCCCTTTCTTGTTGTGACGCCCCACCCCGAGACCTACATTAGTAAAGAGAATTACTAAGTAATCCTGTCTACTAATGTAGAGAATGGGGCTGGTTAAGGGCGACCCTCATGATAATGCATTAGCTAAGAGCTAAGTATGTTGATATTTTTTTTCCATTACCTCATATATGGTTGACACACCTAGTCCTTAACTAATACGATACCATGTTGGTTTAGGACCGTTTTAGAATAAATGCAATATACAAATATATATAAACAATCACAGAACAATAAACCCAAATCAAAGTATACATACATCTCCATACATAATACAACATACATAAGTAACATGAACTACATAATATACATACACAACCATCACACAAAATAATAGGTACAATGTCCAAGTCCAAAAGAAGTGGTCCAAACAAAAGCAAGCTAACGGATCCAAGAAGGAGTGAGCTAAATCCATACCTAACCTGCAACTCGAACTGACCCGAGTAATAAATACACAGGTCAGGTAGGCTAGAACTTATCATTAGTAAAGATAATAGTAATAGAAGGAAAGGGAGAACCATTCCGTTATTGACAACGGAACGATATAAGTATCATCAAATCATCTCTAAGGTGAGACATCTATGGGTTCATCATGATTTCATAAGGTAATTCAATTAGTTATCTAACTATGGTTCATCTTCTATAGTTATATAAGTGAAATAGGCAAGGATTCGAACCATATAAATAATCATCATAAAACAGTCTAAAACCTCATAAATCCATCATAATAGAACTCAATGAGGGTTCAAAACATCATATTAGAAATCACCATAAAACCATCAATACATGTAAGCCTTCATCTTACTCAAGGCTATAATAACATCCTCATAAAAAGGTGAAATCAAAACATCTAAAACTTCATGGAAAACTGCACGTGCTTACATCGTGACCAGTACTAATATTTGGTACCATAAACATCGTGATGACTGGAGTCAAGTAACATCATAATATCGCTAACATTGTGATGACTATAGTATATAATATCATAATGACTCCCAGTCACAAAGACCCGAGTTAATAACATCGTGATGATCAGAGTCGCAACTATATCGTGATGACTCTAATTGAGTACTCGTGGTCTATATTACTAGTAAACATCGTGAATGTGTCTCAACTTCTCGGATAGGAACCCAATAGGCGTTAACGTACGTCCCATACCATACGTTCACACCTAATGGTTTACTAGCCGTTAGTTGGTGCCACACTAGTAAAACATCATAAACATCGTGAAAATATACTCTGCCTCATCTCATCGGCGAGTAAATACAATACCCTACTCGTCTCATCTCATTGACGGGTACTAGTGGCATCGTGACTTGTCTCATCTCATCGACAAATAAAAGCCATCATAATACATCTCAACATTGTAAAATCATCATAAAGAAGCTTACCTCATCTCATTGGCAAGTAAAAATAACATCTAGATGGTTATTTATAACCATAATTCCAAATAGGAATTTCTAGCTCTTATTTTGCCTCATTTCATCGGCGATTAAGAAATATATCTAAAAATGGTCCTTCATCGAATATACTCCTAAATTGGAGTTCTCGGACCATATAATCTACCCAAAATTTAATAACATCTCAAATAGTTCATCGAAAGGGTTTCGATCGTATAAGTCCGATATTAAGCGATAAAGCAAATCCATGTGTCCCATACCACATGTTTTACTTTACCGTTTAATTGTCTTTCTCATACGTCCGAAATTCATAAAAATAAGTAATTTTATTAGAGAAAACAGGAATTTAAAACGATTTTCTGAAAATGATTATTAAAACCAATATTTGAAATTTCTTTATTATAGGAAATAAATATATTTTTATTTAGAAAAATAAATTTTAAAATACTATATAATAATAATTTGAAATGTCCATATATTTCAAAAATGGTTTAGTGAAAATCATTCTCGAAAATAATGAAAACTAAGAAGGATATCTCAAAACCGATAACTTGAATTCAATACGAATTCAATTCAAATTTATCCCAAAATCAATTCAAATTCCATTTAAATTTGAATTTCAAATTCACCCAATATAGCTAGCCTACTGACAGGCATCATAGCTTTCAAAATATCTTAAAAACAACATCAAAACCAAACGAGAATGAGAGCAAAAACGAGCTAATACAATTCTAAGGTCGATGATTGTTATTGCTGTCATTTTGCACTCATGACAGCAACATACAACATAATTTTGACCAAGCAAACTTCAAAATTTCAGAAAACTCAAAACATGAAACTTGTAGTACATGATCTAGGCTTTTCAGAACATCTTAAATTATTGAATTTTGTTAAGAAACGAAAAATTTTGTTAAGAAACGAAAGAGTTATGGCCAAAATCACGCCTGTGATTGTTGTTGCTGTCGATTTGCTCTCGGGACAGCAACAAACAAGCACGATTTTTATCAAGCAAACATTAAAATTACAGAAAACTCAAAACATCAAACTTGTAGCACTATGTCTATGATTTCCGTAACATAAAAAATTATTGAATTTGGTTGAGAAACGAAAGAGTTATGTCCAAAACAATTATCAGGCCTGTGATTGCTATTGCTGTCGATTTGCTCTTAGGACAGCAACAAACAAGCACGATTTTGATCAAGCAAACTTCAAAATTTTGGAAAACACATAACACGAAACTTGTAGCTCTATGTCTATGCTTTCCAGAACATCTAAAATTATTAAACTTAGATAAGAAACATGAGAGATATGGCCATTCAAAGTGGCAACCAGAATAAGATATAAACAGAGAAATATGAACAGAGAAAACTTCCTATACAGTAAACGATTTAGCCAAATTTCTCATAGGAAATTCATTTTTCAGCTAGCAATTTGTGTGCTTTAAACCCACCTTATGATTTAGCAGCAAATTGGGTACCAAGTTGTGATCTTTGGCGGTGAATAGAGGCTCTAAGCACCTGTAGAAGCTGAAACAAGAACATGCAGTACAAAACAAACTGGTTACAGACAATTATATCAAGTTCTAAGAATTTTTGATGAAATCTTTTGTAGCATTGATGGATATTACCTTGTATAATCTTTAGTTTGAAGAATTTTCTCTATTTTTAGCAGCAATTTGGGTAGGAAATGGATTTAGATGAAAGAGGCCATTGATTTCCTTTGTTTTCTTTTTACCGTAAATGTTATTTTGAGAAGAAGGAGCAAATGGAAACTACGTACAACTTAGTTGTCTCACCAGAAGCTTCTAGGTTAGGGCTAATGAATCTAATTCTTTCCCAAATAAGCCCAAGGGCAAAGATGCTTAGAGAAAATGCAAGGCTATGTTCATATTTTAACTTATTTTATCACTAAATGCATAATTTTCTTCATTTTAAAACTAAACAAAAATGTATACAACCAATTGTTATGAATTAAAATTGTTATTGTAACAAAATAAAATTTATTTTAATTATAAAAAGTTATTTTTAACAATAAAACCTTATTTTTGACAATATTACACAATTTACACTATTTTAGTGTAAAACACCATTTTTAAAGTATAACTTGTTCAAAAATTATTTTCTTTGCCAAATAAATTGTAATTATCATTCTAACACTTTTTAATCATCAAAATAATATTTTTAAACCATATTTCATCTTTTATTGTAATAAAATATAATTTTCGACATATTTTCCCTTTTAAATTCAATAAAAAGGTTAATATTGGCAATAATTACCAATATTACAATATTTATCCAAATAAAAACAATAATTGATTATTTTCCACTTTAATTCTCAAAATAAAGTTTTTAAAACTTTATTTTAATCTATTTATATTTATTTCAACAATTTAATGTTGAAATACATCTCTTAATTAATTTATTATCTCAAATTATCAAAATTCCAATATTTATACCCAAATAAACAAAATAAAGTTCAAAACTTTATTTTTCTCATTTTATTCATTGTTTATTCCAAACAAATAAAAATAAAATTTCCAATTATATTTTAATTTACAATATTAAATTATAACTTCAGTTATAATTTAATATATACAGGTAATCTCCAAACCAGGGTTGTTACACTTGCTCTGCAACATTTCTCGGTAATGCTGCGCTTCCGGGGAGCCCAATGCTACGATCCTCTTCCAACAACCCGAATAGAGATAATAACTCATCGGTTATGAGAAATTTGATATCCTTGTCTTCGACAGGGGCAGTGCGAATAGTGAAGACCGCTCTTGAAAAATTAACGCCCTCGGGACGTGGGCAGACACCTGTAGAAATTCAGAATGTTAGTGGATTCAAAGTATAACTTGTATTGACAGACTTACGAATGAAGTGAAGGAAACATTTACGTCCTTCCAGCCATCGCCTTGCGAAGCTTGGCGGACATCGAACATAGAACCACTAGTGTTTGAACAGAGAAAGTTTATTCCAAGCACTCGTTAAGACTTGGCAGTTAGGTGAAGGTTCAAGGAAGACGTAGGAAGGACTTCCTGATCGTCATTTAAAGTTGTAAATGAATCTTATGTCCTCAGGGGTTGGTGGCCAAAACAAAACGCTCATGAACAGCAGAAAAGTTCCATGTAGGAAGGCGTAGCTGTTCGGATGGAGTTGAGTGGGAGCTATTCCAAGATATCTCAACATTTCTCGAATAAATGAATTGAAGGGCGGTATGCATTCGGCCCAACACATAAGTTTGTTACACGCCATGTACCCCTTCGAGGCAAGTGAGGCCCATCGTTTATCAAAGGAACCGGGATGTCTACAAATGGAATTCCATGTATGGAACACAGCCCGCAAAGGGCAGCCTCACCAATTCGGGAGGCTTGAGAATCTGTCGGATTAACTAGGAGAATTGCACCCTCTACTACGTCGGGAGCAGGGCTTATATCCTCCACTGGGAGGATCGGAACATATGAAAAAAGGTTGACCGACGGGCTAGAAACTTCCGTTTGTTCGGCTTCACGACTAGGAGAAAGCCTGCCAGATATAGTCGTCGAACTCGATTTTGCTTCAGGATCGCTATGCTGCATGGCCGGTTTGGAAGACATAGCAGCTAAATGCTCTGAGCGTCTGGAGTCTATGATAACTATACTCAGTAGATAATCGAGGTTAGAAAAGTTTATATGTTCCCCCCGTGTTAAGTGTGAGCTAGTGCAATGTAGTGAAGTGTATAGCAGAAATAAACAGCTTAAAATCAGAAAATTAAATAAAATGATGAGACTTTGGATTCCGACCAGAGTGATCGTTATCACTGACCGCCTCAACTGGCGAAAAGATTGATCGGTTCTGAAAGCTTTAGGTTCGACTATCGGCATATCCAAGTGTGAAGTTTGTCGTTCAAGTCCGTATGCAAGTTTTTAGTCTTTGTTGAAAGTTCCAAGGATTTGATTGTTCAATCTCAAGTTCAATAGTGAATATGCAAGTTTTATTGTTCATCGTCATCATATGTCCAAGTTTGTTGAGGTGAATTGGTGGTAAACAAGTAAGGTTAAATTAGGTTTTGAGTTCAAAGAACCCCCCTATGCCGATCCCTATGTATCGAACCCTTCATACCAATCCCTATCCCAAAGCTTCTCGACTGAGCCCTCTCTTCAACCTAAACCCACTGATCCCTTCACTTCTATATACTCCACCTATCCCTCTCTCACAATAAACACTGCCGACCCCTAATCCTACCGATCCTTGTACTTTATCCTTTACTCATCAAGCCTCTACGCCAAGGGATCGGTATAGAACCAAACCTCCAACACTTGTCCCTCCTCCACTCTATCATCCTCCTCCTTTATCCTCCCTTCTTCCTTCTCCTTATTTATTTTTCTGAACACTGTCCACCAATGATTCATCTTCTCCAGACCGCTTCGATCACTATATCATCACGTCCTCGAGCGCCATCAAAATCATTAATGACACGGAATCCCTTATCTCACCATGAAACCAAAAGACGAAGTCAAGAAGGCTCACCTACGTGTGAATATGTTAAGGGAATTGGCGAGAAGTTCGAAGGCGATCGAGATGAAAAGTATGGGGAAGATAATTTGTAAAGGCGGATTGAAGCACGAAAAGATTTTGTTTCAAAATTGAGGGGAGAAGAAAAGAAGGAAGGTTCATTTTGAATGGAGGAGCAAGAGGGTTCGGTGCTTCGAAGGGTGATGGGAAAATGAAGCAAGTAAAGTTGAAGGAAGTGGGAGTGCTACTTTATATACATGGACTGGGGATCGGCCCATATCTTTGGCATGAAGCATAAAAAGAGGGATCGACATGAAAGCTTACCTATCCCTGTTAGCATAAACCCAAAAAAGGGGTTAGCATACATGTATGCCAATCCCTACAAATGCTTTTTTTAAAAAGAAGGAGAAAAAGGGATCGGCATAGAAAGTACAGATCCCTGTGAGCATAAAATAAAAAGAGAAAGAGAGAGAGAGGGACCGGCTAAACACATGTCGATCCCTACAAATAATAAAAAACAAATGAATGAAAAAATGATTATGATGGTTTGGCTATAAGCTTGTACATACAAAATACAGGGAAGTTGTTGACGACCCATGAACGTGCGAGTACATCTAGGAGTTAACAACAAAAACGTGTATATGAGCGTGCACGTCTAGGACCTGAAAGTTCAATTTTTTGAAATTGACAGAAATTGAGATCAAACCTGAAACCTTTAGGATCGAAGCTAGACCAAATAACATAAAGCTTATTAGTCTCACAAAACCGGATTTATATATCAATTGACGGAATGTAACACTAGATTTATATTGAGGGAAATCAATCAAGCGTCATGGCGATCAATGAGAAATTCAGCACCTTGAAAAAATGATTTTACAAAGGAATAACAACCATTCAAGAAGCTGGTTGGCTCTCTTTTCGACGATTCAAACTTATTACGATTCAAAACACATCACGTTCATCACAAGACGTACTTTCGAGGGCAAGTGTTATCCGGCATTCTAGCCTGGCTATATTGAACCGATTGCACGAGTTAGATCCGACTGCCATCAAGGCCGATGATTCCAGAATGATGATTGTGGGACCCATAGGTCAAGTACAGATGGTCATATGATGTCAAGATTGAATGGAATTTATAGATATGTAACACAGAATGTTCGAAGTATGAAGTTTGGTTCGATGGATAGGAGGGATCGACATAGATTGGCTCATATGAGAGGGATCGACATACTTCATAGAAGAGGGATCGGCGCACCTAAAAGCACAAGAGCATTTTTGTGGAAAACCATCCATATCTCAAGATCTACAAATCCAATCCCTATGAAATTTGAAGGGCAAGATATATGGACCATAGAGAACCTACCCTAGGGATCGCACATCAAAAGGACAATGTTGGAGGGATCGACATGTATCCTTTGGAAGGGATCGACAGAGAGCAGTGCACAAGTAATGTTGAATCAAAGATCAAGCAATAACTCATGTTTAATTAATCCAAATGACGTGAAAATTGGAGGTTAAACATATTCTTTGCATGATGAGGCCATTGTAGGGATCGCTCCCTAAAATTCAACCAAAGAAGGGATCGGTACCGATCCCTCCACATTGGGAATTGGGCCTAGTGATCCCTCTAGTGGACCTATATGGATTAGAAGGTCCTTTAGCCGAAATTTCAGAGAGATACATGGTCGTCTTCACCTATAAATACTAGCCTGATGGGTCGTTCTAAGGATCTTTATGCTGCTTGTTACTCTAGACTCTATTGTAATTAAGTTCTAGCTATTTTCTACTGTAATCAGATTTACAAGTGATTAATAGAGGATAATCTTCAAAGTGGACGTAGGCATACAATGCCGAACCACTATAAATTTCCGTGTCTATGATTATAGTCGATTTTATGTTACATGTTAATCCATCTACTCAGTTTCATTTTGTTTTTCTTCACTTACATCTCTACAAAAACTATTCTTGGGTGTTTGTGACCAATTTATTTGCAAACAAGAGCTATGTTAATCATATCAATAATCAGAAGCACATGAGTATGAAAAATTTTCACACACTGTTTAATAGAAAATTTTCATATCTCATTTCAAAAATGATATTTCATATTCATTACATCATCCCATTCGTAATCCCACATTCAGAGAAAATATAATTATTACAAAATTCTCCAAGAGCAACATATGAAGATATCCTCTTGGTCGATCAAAGTCAAATACTTGGCAATTATACAACTTTGCCATTGCATCCTAATAGACAGAACCAAATTACACAGTGGAAATAGATAAAGCTCCTAATAGCTAGATTGCCTCCTGCATGTCTTCGGAAGCTTATTCATCTAACTAGAACCTAAAGCCCTTACTCCCGACCTACTCAAATAAGTACCTGAGAGTTTAAGGGGAAAAACAAAAAACTCTAGGTCAGACTACAGTCTGGTCTGAATAATAATCTGCCATCTGGAACCAAATAGATATCTAGTGAGACCACGCCGCTGAGCGGAATGAGTTTTCCCCTCACCAGTATCTTATCAAATCATAACAAGCATATACTGTGCTCCTGCAACCACAATGGTTAGACCATAGAAAATAGCATTTATAATCATGCAATACATGTTGGATTACCCATCCCAATTCATTAGATTATCCATCTTAATTTCAAATGACTACCCATCATAATTTAAATTGACCATCCATCTTATTTTAATCTAACTACCCATCTTATAATTATCTAGACTACACATCTCACATTTAAACATATTCAGAATTATGTGGACTATCCATTTCACATGTATTTATTACTTGGATTACCCATCCCTTACCATATTGAGTACCCATCACATATGGTTTAATCATTTATAATTTTATAGACTATCCATCGCACTAATTCCATTTAACTTAAAGTGATGTGGACTATCCATCACATATCCCATAGTTTTTCTAGGATAACTATGGACCTTTCATTATTCTCATAGAGACTATCCATCTTTAGCATGGTGTAGACTATCCATCTCACATTCCATAGTTTTCCTAGGATGACCATGAACCCTTTACTTGGCCTTTTAATTCATGTTACCCACATGTTTCTCTTTAATCCATGTTACCCACATGCTTAACCTATATCTATTGTCGTCCCCAATTAGGTTGCCTCCCCTTTAGTTATAACATCCAAAAGTGACATACATTAGTATCCTCAAATGATTCATATCGAGTTTGTTAGAATTAAATAGTGGTATCCCCAAGGTTTAAAGTCAAAGTCAGAAAACAATAGGCTCGCTGCCCTTTAACAAGTTAAATTTAGATTAATTTCAAAGTTCATCTATATTGGTATCCCTAATGACACTGTAAAAATTTACAATTTAAAATGGCATTGGTATCCCCAATGACCTCATCGCAATAGAAAACATAGGCTCTTCGCCGTTAATGAAGATAGGCGACAATCATGTTGCTCTATGACTCATCGACCCTCTACCCAAGGTAAAATAAACTTTAGTTTCCTTTTAAGTATAAAGCATTTTGAAAGTATAACGTCCACTTTCATAAAAAATGGCTCTCCACCAAATCATGGGGTCTTCGACCCTCTTAAATATAGACTACTTTACCCCTTTTTAAAAAAAGTTTTGATCTACGTCAAAGTAAGTCTCTTCGACGCTAAAGAAAAAATGGTAATATCCTTACCAAATAATATAAGGTTGTTAACCTTGTTGAATAGCGACGACGATGGCCTCTTTGTCTCGTTAAAAATTTAGGAACATTTATGTATAAGGTCAAAGTCATAACAATGAACTTCGAAGACATTAAAATTTATAGCATGCGGCGTCATTTTTAAATCATAGGCGAAAAGATGTCTTCGATCTAGATGAATTACAAAGATACGATACCGCCTATGATTGGTTGTCGATTATGTTGACTTCAACTTTGTAGGAATTATTCCGTAACTACCTAAGTAGTTACCATATGCTTCCCACTTCATCGATGTCGTTATTTACGAAGATGGTGAGGTCTTAGGCACAACATCATTATAGATGCGGGGAGATAATAGGTGGCGTGGCATTAATGTAATTAATCGAAAAACTGATTTCGTACCAATTAAAGTAATTGCTTTTTACCAAATCCAATTTCTTGTTCAATCCCCATTGGATAAAAACAACTTTTAACACTTTCTTTTCAGAAAAACTACCGCATGAGATTTTCAAGTTCCCAAAACATATTTAAAACAATTAATTAATACACTAATTAATTAATCCTTTTATATGCTTATCTAACGTAATAAATTCATAATAAATCGAAATCATTTGGGAAAAATCCCAAAAATTCACAAAAATTAGAGAATATCCTTCTCTTTAACATATAAAAATATTGGGACCAAAAGATATATTTAATTATTTTAAATATTTAAAATCCAAATTTAGCCCATTTCCTCACTAGGGAAATTCATAAAATATTCAAATAAATTCAGAAAGTTATAAAATTTAAATCCCGTCTCCAAAATATTGTTTCATACTATATATCAAAAATTCAAGTCATTTAGAAGAAAAAAACTTTCGATTTAACCCTAAAGCCTGATTAAAGAATTATTATAAAATTCCAATAATATATTGTTCTATCCAAACAATATTAACTCAACCAATCAAATCATAACTTATCAAAATTAACTCGGGTATTACCCATAACCGAATTTGAGATTAACTATAGAGATGGAAACTTATTATTCACCTTAGATTTTTAGATGTAGGAGTTGAGATTTGGTGTTGCTTTGATTTTCTAAGCTTGTTCTCCCTTGAATCCCTAGATTTCGACTTCCTTATGCTTGAGTTATGGCCAACCTTCCCTTTAGGTTTCTCTTTTGATTGTTTTAGTTTGTGGAAAATGAGAATGATATGAGAGATGGAGGGGGTTTATGAGCTAAAATGGATGGATCTTCCTATTCTACCCTTCTCATGTATTCTCTTAAGTTTTTAAAACAATCTTAGTAACCATATAGTGAGTTAATTATGGACCAACCTTATTACATTGTCAAATCTCATTCCCCTAACACATTTACATTATTCTATTTAATCTATCCAATCAAATGTCCTGAATAACGTTGAACAAAAATTAGGGGTGTTACAATGAACCCAACTTTTCCTCCAGTGAAACAAAAATAACGCAGCATGGAATAGGAGCGATCAGCTTTGTTGAATGAAGAAGTGAATAAGCTGAAGGCAAATGACTTCACCTATAGTGCATTATACCCAAAATGGGTATTGATCCAGTAATGGTCAAAAAGGCAAATAGGAAATGGCGACATGTGTAGACTACCCAGACTTGAACAAAGCGTGTCAGAAGAACTACTTCCCAGTATCATGGATCGACCAGTTAGTGGATGGAACAACCGGACATGAACTACTATCCTTCATGAATGTGTATTCTGTAAACAAGCAAATTGTGATATAAATCCCCAATCAAGAGCATATGAGCTTTTTCATGGACTTAGGACTATATTGCTACTAATTGATGTCGTTCGAGCTGAAAAACGCGGGAGCTATTTACCAGCATTTGGTCAACAAGATGTTTAAAGAATAAATTGAACAAATGATGAAGGTCTATGCGGATGACATGCTAGTTAAGTTGCAAAATATTTTTGAAAACATAGGCAATCTTTCTAAAATATTTGGTATGCTCTACAAATATGGAATGAGATGGAATCCGCTAAAGCTTTTCTTTTTAGTCGCATTAAGAAAATTCTTGGGGGTACATCATGAACTCTTGGGGAATTTGAACTAAGTTGGATTAGATAGAATCTTTAAAGAATATTAAAACCCATTGACATGAGGGAAATGCAAATGGTAAAGTCATTGCTTTAAGTCAGTTCATCTCAAAGGCAACCGATAAATACAAAGCTTTCTTTGATGCCCTCAAGAAAGAAAAAGGGAAGTTCCAATGGAAGAGCAAATTGAAGTTTCCTTTTAGAATCTATTGAACATCTAAGGAAACCATCAATATTATCCAGGCCTTTGGTAGGAGAAGATTTTTTACATTTAAATTATCAACTCATGTGTTTAGTGTAACATTATTGCATGAGGAATATAAGATCCAAAGGCCAATATATTATTTCAACAAGTGATTCATTGGAGTAGAGAAATGATATATGAAGCTAGAAAAGTTAGCGCATTGCTTTTTGATTGCATCGAGAAAGTTAAGACTATATTTTCAAGCACATTCGATAAGGGTGTTGACAGATCAACACCTAAGGAAAATGTTGCACTGCCTCGAGTGGTCGGGATGATTACTGAAATGGAACATCGAGATGAGTTGGTACAAAAGTACTTATCATCTAAAAAAGGCTATTCGAGGAAAGGCTTTTGTGGATTTCGATGCTGAATTCACCATCCCAGATGACAAAGTAGAAGAGGAATTGGTTGAGCTTTCTTAATGGAAACCATATGTGGATGGGGCAATGGCCATTATTCCTAAGCTCGTGTAGTTTTAATATCCCCAAATGGTCAGAGGATTTATTATACAGTAAAACTTGAGTTTCGTGTGACGAATAATGAAACAGAGTATAAAGAACTGATAACTGGACCCAAGATAGGGAAGGAATTTGGAGTGCATATGCTACATATCTACAATGACTCTCAACTAGTGGTTTCCCAAGTAAAAATGGAGTTTCATGCTAAGTGTGCTCGATTATACTCTTACCCATCGAAGATGTTAGAACTGCTTGACGATATTGAACACTACACAATAACACACATCTATAGAGAGGATAATACGAATGTTATGGCCAAACTTGCAAGTTTTGGAGATGTGCAACTGTTAGGAGTCATCCCAATAGAGGTGTTGAAATATCCTAGTATTGAAAAATGGATATCGATCACATCATGGAGATTGAGGAAAAGGATTTATGGATAACTCCAAATAAGGATTACTTGCTAAAGGAAACTCACAAAAAATTCATACTGAAAAAGGAGTTCTTGCGTATGGTTCCTCGGTTCATTATGCAAGAAAGAGTGTTGTATAAGGGTTGATTCTCTACCCCCTTGCTAAGGTATATCGACAAGGGTGAAGCTAAGAAGATCCTAGTATATGTTCACGAAGGAAGCTGTAGCAATCACACTAAAGGGCTGACTTTAGCAAAGAAGATTCTTCGTTTTGGATATTTCTGGCCAACTATTAGATGAGATTCAACTGAATATTCAAGAAATGTGACAAGTGCTAGAAATTTGCGATTAATACAAGAGCACCATCAAATAAATTTACGTAGATGTTTAAACCGTAGTCGTTTGCAATTTGGGGAATTGAAATTATTAAAATGCTACCTGATAGAATTAAGGGCATGCTCTAGGGGAAAATCTGTAAATTATAAACTTCGTAATAAACTCTTGTTCGAAATAAAAAGTGTTTTTCTTTCCGTCGTGTACTTGTTATAAGTGTTATAATTAAGTGATCATTTGATTCAAGCATATTTCATAGAAAACCTATTAATGATGTATCTTGTGATAGTAATTACAAGATGTCGTACTCATGAGCAATTTATCACAATATAGTAAATACATCATTTTAAATATTCCTAGTCAAAATGTATTGATACTGGTTATCGATACATCCATTGAGACTAAAGCACATAACACTCTTCGAGTGGTGGGATTTGTATTACTAATGGCTGCTGATGGCACCAAAGGGCTAAGTACTGATAGTTATTGGATACATGTCTCACCTGATAGTTTTCATGGTTAGTATAACTAAATTCAAACAGAAAATATCAATGTGACAATAATTACACAATTCTCTTGATTTGAGAATACTAGTGAGTTTAGTGTGGAAAATCCACTTTGACTATATTTAAATCATGGCGCAACGTCCATCGAATGACTATAGTTGGGTCGAGTGGAAGCATTGGAAGTGAAACACTATTCAATGGAGAATTCTTCTCCTCAGTTATATGAGGTTTGTATCACAGGGAATTGAAGTCCAACTAATGTCAAAGTCTCTCGCTAAAGCAGATCGGTTAATAATAATTGTTGAACAAAGAACTTTGTGTTTGGATTATAAAGTTGATTGTGGACGATATTGGAATTTTGACCATTACCAAATTTCATAAGTCCTAATGTTATATAGTTTTGACGAAGAGAATTGGTGTAAACTATCACTACTAGTACCACTTAAAATAAGTAAAATTGGATTTTATCGAAGTAATGTAAGCAATAACTTTGGCCAGAACATCACAGCACTAGCTAATGTGACGTGTGAACGTTAATAATCCAATTGTTTGATATTAATCGTTGATCGAATTTACATAAGGGTCATAAAAATGTATGTTGAATACTTCGACTACCATTAAATTTAATTAAATTATAATTTTTATAAATTAATTAATATTTATGAAATATTAGTTACGAAACTTTATTTGATTTGTGTTGAAAATAGTGCGTATAAAAGTTGTATACATATGTATCGATATACGATATCGATGTACATTTAAATTAGATTTAAATGTATTTTGTTTGATCGTGCTTGAAGTGATTTGGAGGCCTATATTTGGGCTAAGGATGGTCAACCATGTGTGGGTGAATATGGGGGTTGAATTTGATTCAAAAGGAGTTTGAATTGGTAGAGATATTTGTGGATCCGGAACCACTTTTAGCTCATTTCTTTCTCTACTATTTAAACATCTTTAACCCCTCATTTCTTACTCTCTTTTTTGGGATCTCCTTCATCCATTTTAGGATAAACCTACCTCCCCTCCTTCTCCATTAATTCAAGCATCAAACAAAACAAATTCAAATAAAGTAGGACATCGGTGCATAGTGCTTTCAGTCTGGTAGCTCTCTTTGGAAGGATTTGAATTCAGATTCAAGTGGAATCGATCGATTCAACATTCAGCATGTATTGATTATGCTATAGTAAAGGTAACTTATCTATTTACAACTATATATATTCGTTTGATAATTATCTTGAATCATATATGGTTAGATTAGATTATGATATCATGAATCCGCATATAGTGTGGTGTCAACATTGGATGTGAATATGTATATATGTGTATACACACACACATACATATATTTTCCTTAGCTAGCAAAAATAATTTGAATTAAGTAATAATTTTAAAAGGGTAAAAATTGGATTTTTAATGTGTGTGTGTTACATATAAAATTTTGTTAAATCATATACTTGTATTATTTCCAAAACAAATTTTATTTGTTTATAATATGTATTATAAAATTTGTATATGTGTGCGCTTGTGTGCGTATATATATATATATATATATATATATTTTAATATACATTAATTATACTTACGATTATGAAATTTAAAAAATTAATTTTTAAACATTTCCAAACAGAAACGATTCCAAAAAAAATTAAAAACCATTAGGATTAAAAAAAGATTTTGATAAACATATTTTAGGCTGAAAATATATATGAATATATATATATATATATTCATTTATATTTTAAATATATAATGTTATTTTATGTTTGAAATTTACATATTAATACACACACACATTTCTAAAAAAAATTATTTATGTATATTTATATATATTAATTTTATTTTTTCAAAATATTATTTTTTGATTTAAATTCGGAATTAGAAAATGTTTTAAAAATCTATATCTAGATCTGAAATTTGAAATTTGAATTTAAATTTAATTTTATGATATAATATTTGCATTTACAAATATAAATGTTTTTTTGCAAATTGGTTAAATTTTATTGCTGATAACTCTGGGCCTAAGGCCCAACAGTACATACAAGGCTTGTGAACAACATAGATGAGCAGTACAAAATATCATATAATTGCTGCCCAACCTAAAACACGAAAATAAAAAAAATTATCATCAGAGAAGTAATAATTTATCTAAATTATTCCATCTTCACATGCCTTTTTTCACTTTACCCCATTTGCATTCTCTCTCTCTTGTTCGAAAAACTTCTCCAAGCTTAGAGAAACCGAAAAATTCATGGCGGTCGAAACTCGACCAACCCAATACCTTCAGAGCTGCTCATCCTCCTCCTTCACATCGGTAAGAGATTTCTTCTTGATTCTACCATAAATGATTTTGATTTCTGTTTTTATGATTTTACTGATTTGTTCCACTTGCTTTTCGTTCTTTTGAAAACTCCTCGATTTCGCTCTTTCCAAACATGATGAACTACAGTTGTAAATGTTATATGTTGTATCTACTGGTGATTTTAGATCTACTTTTGTCGGTCTGTAGTTGGTAATTTTGAAATGTTATATAACTCTTCTTCTAAACTCTTAACCGATTGTATTCTTCATTCTTGTGTTTGGAAAGTTGTATAACTTGCTTGTTGTACTCGCAACCAAAAAATAAACGACCATGGGTTTCATTTTCTTTTTGGCATAGTTTACACACCAAATCTACATTTAGTCCTTATTTAGCAAATCTGTCCGTAGTTGTTAATTTTGAATTGACTACTTTGTAAGTTGTAAACGCCATCTTAGGATTGTTAGCTTTATGCCATATCGTCGCTGCCCAACTTGTATGTTCATATTTATTTCTAATGACTTCCCAAGTAGATTTGGTTGTAAAGTTTCCATATTTTTCTAGGCTCCAGCTCCAAATGTCACTAGGATTATCCATATAGATAGAGGTATATTTAGATCATCTTGTAACAGTTGAAGACTCATCCTTTCAGGGTACTAGTTTTAATTTTGAATGATAGATCCATTTTATTATCATATCCTCCCAAAATAGCCAGTATCCCATCCCAATTTTGAAATTAAAGTTTGACCATTTAGCCATGGATCTTTCCAAAGGTTTGTATCTCTACCATTTGCAATTTTCCTGACTATGTGTTCTTGAGGTCATCCTTACCCTTCAGCATGTTTTTCCAAACTCTTAAAGCATTGTTATCAACTTTCATGATCCAAAACTCATTTTTAATGTACCCAGTCCTTATCCATTCATACCATATTGAATCAGAAGCTATCACTTTCTAGCCAAGCTTTAGATTGTACACTTTCTAAGTTCTTTTAGGTTAATAAGACCCACACCTCCTTCTGCCTTAGGTCTGCCAAATTTTTCGTAACTGACTTTATGAATGCCTACCCTCCATATAAAATTAGCACAAACAACATTTATTTTTTAAATCGAGCAGTCTGGGATTTGGCAAGTCTGAACACAAAATCCAACTTTAGCTATGATTAAAGTATGAACCAATTCAATTATACCTGCAAAAAAAAGAAACTTTGAACTCTAACCATTAAGTTTTTCCCTTATTTTAGTCACTAGTTTCCCACACTTTTTATCAGTATTGACATTGGATGAGAGTGGAACTCCTAGATATTTAACTGGTAAGCTCCCCATTTGAATATCAAAGACGTCTAGAGTGATAGTTTTATCTCTACAATGTCTGTTTGAAGTAACCTTTTGATTTTAAATTGTTAAGCTTCAAACCCACATATTTCTCTAAATTTTTGAATATCTCCTTAATGCCCTATGCTGGTTTTTCATTTATTATAACCATAATAATCAGATCATCAGCATATAAAAGATGATGCACAATAGAGAGATTGTTATATAGAGACCGAAATAGACCATGATGACAAGCAATTTCCATTTGTAAAGTAAAATACTACATAGATCCTGCAAAAATATATAGTGACAAGGGATCACCCTATCCGAGCCCTTGTTACTATGCATATAGCCTTTGGGTGTCCCATTAATGATTATAGAATAAGTTGGGGTAGATATGCATTTTTCAATCAATTTAATAATCATGTCAGGGAAGCAAATACATGCAAGCATATATAATATAAATATTCTATTAATTTTGTCATATGCTTTATGCAAATCTACTTTTATGCAAGCTTTGTCTAAACCCTTCTTATTAAAATTTCTCACTACTTCATGGGCTAGAAGAAAGTTTCCAAAATATGTCTACCTTTGATAAATGTAGTCCGACATTCTGATGTTAAGTCTGGTAAGATGAGCGTTATTCTACTGCACAAAACTTTGCTGATCACCTTGTATAGCATATTGCAAAATGCAATAAGTCTGTAGTCTTTAATCTTGCTTGGCTTGTTGAGTTTTGGAATAAGTGTAATGAATGTATGATTCAGTTCATGAAGAATTTTTCCTAATGCAAATGATTCCTGAATAGCATCTAATATTAAATCTTTTTAGATCATCCCAGTGCCTCCTAAAGAACATGGAATTCCAACTATCAGGCCCTAGGCTCGAATCAATATGGGTCAAGAAGATGGAAACTTTGACCTTTTTTTCACAGATACTAGTCTATAGCATTTCCACCCCATCATCGTTGACCAAGGTCTTGCAATTAATATAGGGTAAGACAAATTCATAGCCACCATTACATAAATAACTGAAATATGAAATTGCTTCCTGTTTAAATTTTTCCCAGTTTGTAATTAGTTCACCATTTTCATCTAGAGTATTGAGTTGATTGTTGTGATTTTTCCTGTATGAAATTTTGTTGTAGAAAAATTTGATACATTCATCTCCTTAAGTCAACCATTTCTCCTTAGCTTTCTATTTGATTTCAATGGCTTGAATTTTCAGTGCATTTCTTAGTTGCTTTTGAGAGTCATAATATTTTTGATTTAAAATGACATATGGAGGATCTGATCTAATTCAGACAAAGCATCATCATAGTTCTACTGCAGCTTGTTTATATGATCTTGTTGTTTAGGTCTTGATTTGTTCCAATTCTTTAATCTGCTCTTGACTTCTTTAAATAAGATAACTAAAGTGTACCATCCTTCGCCTTCAGATAGCTGAATATTTTTAATATCAATACTTTCATTATATTCTTCAAAAAGGCACCAATGATTTTCATATCTAAAAGGTTTACCCTTAACTTGAATGACTTTTTGGTTAAACTGAATATGTAAGGGGGAATGATCACTTATGGAACTTGGAAGTATTGTAACATTGTGCATAGGAATTTTTTCAATCAATTCTGCATTTACTAGTACCATGTCTAATCTACATGCTATTTTTTGCTTCTATGCTCCTCCACGTGTACTTTAGGCCAACATGATGTGCTTCTAGAAGTCCGACTGCTACCACACAATTATTGAATCCAACAATTTGGGGCAACTTCATGGTAAGACCACCTTTTTTCTTATTGGTATTTAATACAGCATTAAAATCCCCTAGCATCATCCATTCCTTTTTAATCTTGTTTGTAGTTGAATAGTTTTATCCCATAGTTTATATCTAATAGAAGCCCAATTATGAGCATAAACAAAGTTGGATATAATTCATAATCCTCTTATATTTGGCACTTCTTCTATTATTTGTTGATTATCTATATCTATAAGTTTAACTGATCAGATAGCTTTATGCCAAGTAATTAAGACTCTCTCTTTTGATTGAGCAGAATTATTATGCATCCCTTGCCACTCAACATCAAAATTGTTTTCAAATATCTCCATAGACTGATTCTCCATTTTATTTTCAAGAAAAACTATGAAAGTAGGGTTTAACTTATTTCTAACGTTAAAGAGTTCTAGTTTCCTTGTATCACTATTTAGACCCCTTACATTCCAACATAGGAAAGACACGAAGATGATGATGCTTTTCTCCTAGTAATAGGTGTTGAAGTTGCTTTAATTGGATCTTGCATTTTCTTTTCTTTACTAAACTATTTTTTATAGATTGGATTCTCCTTGGTGTAATTATATTTATTTTATATGTCATTGTCTTCTTCATTTTCACTATTAACTAGATTAATGTTTAAGTTTCTTAACTCCTCCATATTTGTAGGGATATCACTCTCTAGCTCTTAATCCAAGTCTTCATCAGGAACCAAGTCCCCATTTTACTCCAAGGATGGGGAATTCTTCTTTTATCATGTTTGGACCTCCTTAGGTTTTGCTCCACCCCCTCCCCGTACTTCCGGCTTTGATCATTGAGGGTATCCTGGCTATCTGTCTTAACTGTTGGATCTTCTATGTTGTAATTATCTTATGACTTGTATCTACGTTAATGACTTCTATCCTCTCAGAGAGTTCGGGGTTTTTGTATGTTCCCTGATTTTGTAAAGACTCATAGAGAGGAGAAGATACTAATGTGTGTGGTATCTAATTTTGGTACTGGGCAATGTAATGAACTATGCCCAAAATACTTGCACTCTCTACACAAGGGTGAAATGTATTCATATATCACATCTTGAATGTAGGTTCTACCTTGACTATCTTTAACTCATATGGATTTATTGAAAATTATGTATGCTTTCACTTAAACTAGTACTCTAGCATACTTTAATCTCTTGATTTTCCTTGTATTCTTGTCTATATCAATAGGTTGGCCGATTATGCTTGCTAATTTACTGATACCTCTAGCATTCTATAAAGCTAAGTGTAGATTATTTAGTCTAACACATATTGGATATGACCTAAGCATATCTCTTTTAAATTGAAAGTTAGCATTCCATTCCTTTATGAATATTAGTTTGCTATCCACGAACCATAGACCCCCATTAATGACTTTCTTCATATCTTCTTGTAATTCAAATTTCACAAGATAAAAACCGTTGTCCCTTTAGAAAACTTCCCATTTTCCTTTACGGTTCCATTCCTTTTTTACATAAGCATTAAAATAGACATTGTAAAGTCTTTTATCTACCATATAAATGAAAATAGAGTTATTCCACATTTGATTGGATTATTGATAATCAATATCATTGATTTCAGCAAAAATCCATTCCCCATCTGATTTCGGATTGTTATATTCCATACTATCTTTAATCTCCATGTTTTTTGCTAAAATCTCGGCCCACATTTTGGAACCTTCTTCTCGATTGAGTTTGAATAGGTTTGCACCGAACGAGGTTTGAACCAAGCTTTAGGTTGTTTTGTAGCACCACCTTCAACCACTTTCTGTTTTCCTTTTCGATTGACTTCCCACCAGCCATCATCTTCATCGTTTTCAGTTGAGATACCATCTTGGGAAACCCTAGTTGCTAAAGAGAATGCCACTTTTGTAGGTACTTATACAAATATAACCGTTTTACAATATTATATATATGTATGACATAAGATATGTATATAGAAGGGCTAACATGTCCGTTGCAGTGTAAATCCGATCACTTATATATCTTCATGTTAAACCATGTACATTGTATATGTTGTACATGCATGTACACACACATTTGTATATGATACGCAGGTTCATATGATATAATATAAATATAACATCAAAATAAAACTTTATTTATAAATTAAATAATGATTTTATTTGAAATTAATTTAGATCAGATCTATAATAAATTTAGACTTGATAGGCCTAGTAAGATTAAAATGATAATTTTTTGAAATTTACCCATTTAACCAACTGCATGCTGGTCTAGTTCCAACAATGGTACCAAAGCCCAATAACCTACGTGGTCTAAATTAGTCATGATAGGGCTAACTAATGAAGCTTACCCATTTGGTAGGGTATCTAGAAAGGTAGTGTCCAGACTAGGTTTGGGTAATCAAGTACCTTGCCCTACTTGGCTATCGGACTGGCCTAAAATGTGAAGTGAGCCCAAAATTGTTGTCCCTAATAGAAAAGGCCCAATTTGATTTTGGCCTTCAAAATTGTTTTAAAATTAAAAAAAAATTTGAAGTTAAAAGAAAATTTTAAAATAAGAAATATACATGTTATAATATAATTTTCAAGAGCGTTTTGATAATATAATAAATTATATTTTTTAATATATTGATAATTTAAATAAATTAATTAAACGGTTAATTAATTAAAGTGTGCGTGTGTGTATAATATAATTATATATGTTTCATTATCTTGAATTGTTTAAGATGATGCAAGTACATATGTATATGTAATAAAATTTTGAAATTAATAAATAATAAAAACTAATTAATTAAATATATTAACTAAAAGTTAATTAATAAATAATAAAATACATTTATAAGATATATGTGTATACCTATAAATGTTACAGTATAACTATTCAATATAAGATGTTTAATCGAATAATATAAACATTAGTTAAAATGTTACTTAATTACTTTAATTAAATAAGATTTAATTAATATAATTTTAAACATAAGACTATTATATAAGCAAATCAAATTATAAATGTTATATAATAATTTAAACTTATCTAATAAGAATGTATTAGTGTAAATTATCGTCTACACTAACACCCCGAGGTCCTAAGCTATAGCTTCGAAAGCGAATTGGAATACTGGACCCAACAAGGAGATTACCGAGATGTGGTTTAACCAAGCTTAGGTTACGGGATGTTGGACCGTGGGTCGCAATAAAAAATGCAGAGAAGGTAAAGTGCAGAAAGTAAATAACACCAAGACATTTATAGTGGTTTGGACCGAAAGTCCTTATGTTCACTGTCCTTTCTTTATTTAGTTACTCTTATCTAGCCGAGAGGCTTGTTACATTGACTTTATGCATTTCCGCCATTAATGAGTTTTTAAGTAGAGATTTAATATAGGAAAGTATAATATTATTTTATGTCTTAATTCTCTCCGTGCCATAAGATCCATGCACCTTGGGATTGCCGCCTATTTATAGTGAATTTGCCGTGACGCCATTGGTGGAGAGCCTTCTCCTTGGATTGATGACTGGCTTGCTACGTGCAGCTTAGATGTGAATGCTTGTCATTATTTGGTTGAGTGCATTTTTACGTAGACTGTTGACGTGATGCTTTATATATATAGCTTCTTGGATATCTTTTGTTTATCATAACTGTTGGTTTCGACCTGGGCTATCCGAGCCGTTGATTGCTGATGCTTGTGAAATACTTTTGGTTCCGGCAACTGCTGCCTATGGTTAAGCTTGTCTTGGCTGGATGATGATCTTGACTTCGATTGACACTTTGACTCGTGCTCTTGGTCTACATATTCTCGAATACTAAGTTCGGTGCTTAAGCTCTCATTAGAAACTAGGCGATGGGTTCAGAATTATAAGCCATGGAATTTTCCTTTCGAATATTCGAAGTTTGTACTTTGTAGAAATTATGGTCTAACACGTGCCCTCTAAAGTTTACCTCATAGGTTGATATGAGGTGGAGTTTGGAAAAAATAGTGTCACATCAGGCTAATACTTGGCTTGTTTGTTTCGTTCCCATCTTGAGGTTAATCCTGAGCTTTTGGGAAAAGTGGCATTCTAAGGAATTTCGAAAGCATCGCTTTTCCTAGATAACTTAAAATGATCTAACCTTGTTTAGAGGGTTTTGAAAATAATTTGAAATCTAACCTGATTTATAGGTTTTTGGGAAATTGAAACGAGTGCCTAGAGGCTAAAAATACTTTGATATCATGCTTCAGTCATCCAGAGCTGGTTTTATATAAGAACTTGGTTCGAAAGCTATTAGTGGCGGTATAATGCCTACATTTGTACATTATTAAAAGAAAACTAAGCTATCTTGCTCGAAATAAAATTTCAATTTTAGTTAGGAAGGCTGGTTCTAAACCGACCATGAGGTCTAAATTTTTGAAAGCATGCTTGTAACTTGAAACCATCTAGACTAAGTGAGAAGCCAAATTGTCTGAGCGTCGAGAGGCGAAATCAAATTTGAAACCATGAGGTTAAAACGTTTTGAAATCGGGCTTATCACTTGAAGCCATCTAGACTAAGTGATAAACTAAATTGTTTGAGTGCCGAGAGACGAAATCTAATTCGGGACCATGAGGTCAAAACTTTTGGAAATTATGCTTACCACTTGAAGCCCTCTGGACCAAGTGATAAGCGAAATTGTTTGAGTGTTGAGAGGCGAAATCTAATTCAAGACCGTGTGGTCAAAATTTTTGTAATCGTGCTTATCACTTGAAGCCATCTAGACTAAGTAATAAGCGAAATTATTTGAATGCCGAGAGGTAAAATCTAATTCTAGACCGTGAGGTCAAAACCTTTTAAAATTGTGCTTATCACTTGAAGCCATCTAGACTAAGTGATAAGCAAAATTGTTTGAGTGCCGAGAGGAGAAATCTAATTCGAGACCGTAAGGTCAAATTTTTTTAAAATTGTGCTTATCACTTGAAGCCATCTAAAATAAGTGATAAGCGAAATTGTTTGGGTGTCGAGAGGCGACATCTAACTCGAGACCATGAGGTCATAACTTTTTGAAATCGTGCTTATCACTTGAAGCCATCCAGACTAAGTGATAAACGAAATTGCCTGAGTGCCAAGAGGAGAAATCTAATTCGAGACCGTGAGGTCAATTTTTTTTGAAATCGTGCTTATCACGTGAAGCCATCTAGACTAAGTGATAAACAAAATTGTTTGAGTACCGAGAGGGGAAATTTAATTTGAGACCATGAGGTCAAATTTTTTTGAAATCGTGCTTATCACTTGAAGCCATCTAGACTAAGTGATAAGCAAAATTGTTTGAGTATCGAGAGGCAAAATTTAATATGGGACCATGAGGTCAAGATGGTATTTGTAGTATGGACTCAGAAGTGATCATTCGGGACTATACCTTTGAAGAGACGGGTTCTGATCTTGCATTAAATGTGAGTCCAGATGTTGGCAGTTGATTGGTTATCTTCAAAAAGCTTTTCTCTTTTCCTGTACAAGGATGATTTGGCATCTGATGAGGTGACCTTTAGATATTCCTCTTGTGACGACCGCCCATGACCCCTGCACTTAAACCTAGAGATAGTGCGCTGCAAAGTGTGCCAGGCAGCCATGGACGATTGTCAGGGTAAATTTAAAACAACAGAATCTATCGTATTACTCACAGCGCATGGACAAAATACAATAGAACATATGTATATAGTGAAGCTTCACAGAATAGAATCTCATCAATAAAACTTCATAATAGTTGAATACAAGCATCTGAATAGTCATGTCATCAAAATACATCAAGCCTCACTACAACACTCAGAGAAAATACAGACAGCGGAACACCCAGTACATATAGTAAGAAGATAATATGCAACCCTCTAGCTCGTCTTCGATATCAGCATCGTGAGAAGCAAGAACATCACCTGTCACCTGCTACCTAGTTTGCCCGTCCCAAAAATGGACGAACAGCCCAAGGCAATAAGAATTAAAACATAAAGCCTTGAGTCAGACAACAGTCATAGTGAGTAGTAAATTAACTAACAACATACCAAAAGAGCATAAAGGAAAAGGAATAGGAATACAACCCTCCCACTCCAACCTCATTCTACAGTGATAGCCCCCAGACACACACTAAGCAGAAGCAAGCATAGCAAAGCATACAATTTAAAGTAAAGCAATTATCACTCGAGTCAAGAGCGATGTTTTCCAAGTACAAATCCCAAGGTCTAAACCAAGGTCAGATAAGCACCCAGGAAATACCGCTCTTGAGACCGAATGACGATACAACCAAACATCCATGACTCTGGCTATCACTGTTATCATTGCTTCGATTTCACCGTTAATTGAATGACCGGCACATTCTTTCAGTCGTCCGTCAAGGGCTAATGGAAACCCCAGTTCTAGACATAACTCCCGCACGTCGTCGTGACCCGTGCCTAGGATTATCGAATATGCCCAGAGTACTCGACCATCAACGGTTAGTCTTTTGGGCGTCCCCATGTACTCTTGCTTGGAGCATGCTAGAACCTTCAACAACGATGAGACCCAAGCCTCCTAGTCATCCTCCTCGACGACTATTCTCATATCCATCCATTATCCTCAACCCGAACCATTTCACCGAGTTATCAACATGCTTGGAATGATCCCGTCCGGATTAAACCAAGTCTTCATCACATGATTGCCTCGCTTCATCACATCCTCGCAAAGCCTCATCTCAACATCACATCATCAAATCTATGCATAAGAGCTTCATCATCCCGCTACATATGCCACGAGCAGCTTTCCCAATTCAAGAGCCTTTCCCTTAGCTTTTGAATCATCTTCGGTCTAAATCAAACCATCAATCATCTAATTTATAACAATCAATCAAACCAAACATTAATCCAAGCAATCAAGCATTCAAATATGATCTAAGTAGACAATTATAACAATAATGGCATTTTCGTAATTAAAGAGTTGAAAGTCCTACAAGCATGAAAACATGAACAATATCTTTATAAACTTGATGAATGAACTTGCATAGGTTAACATGTGATAAAATGGATGTAACATCATCATGAACAATGAATCTATATGGATCTACACTTAGGATGAAGAAAATGCATGGAAATCACTATTTTAACACCAAATCGAGCCAACAATCCGATATACTCCTTTGGATCCGTGTGAGAGATAATCACCACTCACCAAATCACCTAAACAACCCAAAAGCAACACACTTCAGATCCGGACAGCGAAGGATTTAACTCGATCTATCACAAATCTGCTACAAACGATGAAATCTCTCTTCAATGGATGTAGATCTTCAATCTAAGCTCTTGGATCCTCGATTTGATCTTCGATTTGGATGGAAGGAATCACTAGATTAGAGTGGAGAAAAGAAGTGAAGAAGTGTAGAAGTCGAGCTCTCAAAATGGCAGCACTTCGTCGCTTCAAAATCCCGATCCCAAAAAGTGAAGTAGAACCATGTATTTATAGGCTGGAAATCCTTAGGTCGTCCACGACCTAAAATGTCGACCTAAAAAGTCGACCTAAAAATTTCGACCTAAAATGTCGACCTAAAAAGTCGACCTAAAAAGTCGACCTAAAAAGTCGACCTAAAATGTCGACCTAAAAAGTCGACCTAAAAAGTCGACCTAAAAAGTCGACCTAAAATGTCGACCTAAAAAGTCGACCTAAAAAGTCGACCTAAAATGTCGACCTAAAAAGTCGACCTAAAAAGTCGACCTAAAAAGTCGACCTAAAATGTCGACCTAAAATGTCGACCTAAAATGTCGACCTAAAAAGTCGACCTAAAATGTCGACCTAAAATGTCGACCTAAAAAGTCGACCTAAAATGTCGACCTAAAAAGTCAACCTAAAATGTCGACCTAAAATGTCGACCTAAAAAGTCGACCTAAAATGTCGACCTAAAAAGTCGACCTAAAATGTCGACCTAAAAAGTCGACCTAAAATGTCGACCTAAAAAGTCGACCTAAAAAGTCGACCTAAAATGTCGACCTAAAATGTCGACCTAAAATGTCGACCTAAAATGTCGACCTAGGACTTAAACAATATTTTGCCTAAAATCTGAAATGGCTCAACAACACTAAAAATTCCAGATTTTGACAAACTTTTCGATCCGTAAAATACGGGTCGTTACATTCTCTCCCCCTTAGGAATTTCGCCCCCGAAATTCCAAACAAACAAAGCAATCAAAAACTATTCTGCACACCTACCATCCATAGCAATCAACAAACCATGCATCCAATTCTAGCTTAGCATGCAGAATTCTAAAACTAGAACAAGTTTCAATTTCGTTAGATGACACGACACCTTAGGGCCATACCTCAAAGAGTTCAGGATGAGCTGCCTTCATCCTCTCTTCCACCTCCCATGTACAGTCGTTATCATCATCACTCCATTGTATCTTGAGCAACCTAACTACCTTCCTCCTAAGCTGTTTCGTGTCGGTTTCCACAACACGAAGCGGCTTACGAGGTCTCTCAACAACTGGATCGACTTCAAAATCTTCACAGCTATCAGCAGAAACCACTGTATTCGAGTCGTGCACATACTTTCATAGATACGATACGTGAAAAACATTATGCACACCCGACACCTTCTCTGGTAACTCCAATCTATAGGCGAGCTTTCCAATTCGCTCGATAATCGGGAATGGTCCAACAAATCTCGGAGTCAATTTTCCTTTCTTTCCGAATCGAATAACATTCTTCAGTGGAGAAATCTTCACAAAGACCATATCACCTACGTCGAATTCTAAATCCTTACGACGCTTATCAGCATAACTTTTCTGACGGTCTTGGGCTGCCTTCATTCGCTGTCGAATGATCTCTATATAATCCGAAGTCTGTCGAATCATCTCTGGCCCAAGCATAAGTTTTTCTCCAGTCTCTAACCAACATGTCGGAGAGTTACACGGTCTTCCATACAATGCCTCATATGGTGCCATACCAATGCTTGACTGGTAACTGTTGTTATATGAAAATTCCACCAAATGAAGGTGATCTTCCCATGATCCTCCGAAATCCAAAACACAAGCTCTGAGGAGATCTTCCAAAACTCGGTTGACTCTCTCGGTCTGACCATCTGTTTGAGGGTGATAAGCTGTACTCAAACATAACTCGGTTCCCAAAACTTCCTGGAAGCTCTTCCAAAATCCACTAGTGAACAATGGATCTCGATCGCTCACTATACTCTTCGGAATACCATGGAATCGAACTATCCACTTAACATACAACTCTGCCAATTTTGATGCAGTCCTAGTCGGTCGAACAGGAATGAATCTTGCACTCTTAGTCAGACGATCTACCACTACGCCATAGATGGCCTACTGCAACGAAATTACAAGGTGTTGCTAGCTATAATGTAACGATAGGTATGCTGATTTTTGTCTATTACAACACTCGCTTCAAGGTGTTAGCATAGGTATCAACAAGATGTTGCAGTAGCTATAGATGTATTCAAATTAAAAAATTAATAAATTAGCAATCCGCGTGAATACGATCCAACGGTCTACATTTAATCTGGTTGTTAAAATGGATCACCACTGCAATTTGCCCCAAAATTTCGTTTTACCACCTGAACTAGTTTAGAGTAGATCCCCTTTTCTCGTATGTGATAATGGCTGCTCCTATCTTGTTCCTCTTTTGCTCTGAAATTAGGGCTTTGGCCTCGTGTTCGCTCCTATGAGATTAGCTAGGGCTTCGGCCTTGTCTTCGCTCCTGTGAGATTAGCTAGGGCTTCGGCCTTGTCTTCGCTCCTGTGAGATTAGCTAGGGCTTCGGCCTTGTGCGATTAGGGCTTCGTCTAATATCGAAGGACTCGATTGATTGTCGATCGATTACAATTGCTGTTCTTCTGATTTGCTTTGGCAATCGATCGTCTCCTTGCTTCGAATACAGCTCTTTCGATTTTGCTTGAGTTCAACTGTGTATTCGGGTATGTAATTTGTTGCTTTTACTTTACTGTATTGCTTGCTTGAACTCGATACTATCTGCCGATGATGTTAATGTGTTTATATAGGGTTCGAACCCCTAGATTTACGTTCGTATATATCTGTTGACATCGGTCATTTAATTGATTGTTCATCGTGACTTTGCCTTTGACATTTAACTAGACTTCGGCAACTTGATTTGAATTGGTTGAACTTGCTACTGTTCGTGGTTGACTTTGGCTATGTCTGTTCATCCTGTAGCTTGAACTTGTAATATATCTTCTGGTTGACATCCTGTAGCTTGAACTTGTAATATATCTTCTGGTTGACATCCTGTAGCTTGAACTTGTAATATATTTCACTTGAGTTTTTGTAGTCAAGTTGCTTCACCATACTGTTTCCATTGGTGCCACACACACACTTGTGTACCTTTCTCTTTGTGCTTCACTTGTTCACTGAAACTGTTGTATCACTTATGTTTTCCATTATCATGTATATATATATGCATTCATGTATGTATATATGTGTTTGTTGTTGCACTTGAACATGTATATATGCACTGGTCCTTTGAGCCTGTTTGCACTGCCTATATATATACATGCTGTTTCACACATGTATATATGTATGGTTGCTTTCATATGGTAGCTGGACTTGCTCGAGTTCATATTTCTTATATTATCTGACTTCGGCCATTTTTGAAATTGCTGCAGCTCATTCACTTGACACTTCTGTTGGTCTGTATTTTTGAATATGGTTGGAGTTTTGGTTTAATTGTGAGTTTGAGTTCTTTTGTTGAGCTCTGTCCACTGTTGTTTTATGTTTGGCATACAAGTCTGGTATAGTTTGCTCTGACCAATTCATTGAGCATGCTGTTTATTTCTGTAGCATGCTTCTGTTTCATTTTTGTTCTTGTGCATTGTCAACTGCTTGGACCAAATTGTCACCCAAATAACTGAGGCAAATAATATTTTCAAAATTATATTTTATTTTATACTACAAAAATATTTCCTTTTCAATTTTACTGCGTCAGTGTGTATTTTTGCAGATTGCTCAGATGTTGGATTCAATCTGAAATGGAGTTGAAGACAGGTTTCAAAGAAGGCTCGATCTTCCGAAATCGGATGAATCGGGCGGTGCCCACTTGTTCGACCTAACCGGTTAGGTCGATCCCCGCCGGGACTGCGGTGCCCCGGACCCCCGCCGGCGCTGCGCCCGGACCCGCTTCTCGGCTCGCCTTCGGCTCGGCACTCAGCTCGTCATATATTTGTCAGTGTCGGTGTCTGTATAAATTGAAACTGCATATGTAATGAGTGAACTGAGTGATGTAGTGAGGAATATCTGTATATGTGAATATCAGTGTTATTTATCATTGAATTGTAAAATAGTGGAGTCGGGAATTTGTACTATTTTAAATGTTGAAATAAAATATTTATTTAAATAAATTACTGTTTGAATATCAAATTCTGTGCAAATAGCATTTTATTAAATAAATATTTATTTCTATTAAAAAATCAAATATGCTCTACATTGTGGGCCCCACAAATTCAGAAAATTAATATATATAGCAACATTTTTGAATGTTGCTACATGCACCTATGGATGTTGCTATAGACCCAAATAGGATTCTATTGCAACAATATTTCTTATGTTGCCTTAGATAGTCAAAATGTTGCCTTTGAGGTCTGCGGCAACGCGGCAAAATGCAACACCGAGAAAGTGTTGCCTTTGCCCTTTTTTAGCCTTCAGCAACATTTTTTGGCACATCCTGCATCACTTCTTTGGTGTTGCAGTATGCAATCTATGGCGTAGTGTACGATGACCCAAATCCCTTCATTTCCCGTTCTTGTTCTAGGTAGCCCTTCAATAAAATCCATCGATATTTGCTCCCACTTCCATGTAGGAACTTCTAATGGCTGAAGCAATCCACTTGGCTTCTTCTGTTCGGCTTTTACCAACTGGCTGTTCATGCACTTGGAAATAAAATTTCCAACATCCTTCTTCATACCTTCCCAGTAGTAGGTTCTCTTCATATCCCGATACATCTTATTTCCACCTGGATGAATGGTCAGCTTCGAGTGATGACTTTCCTTCAGAACTTCACTCCTCAATTCATCTATATCGGGAACAACTAGTCGTCCTTGTTTCCGAAGCCAACCTTCTCGATCGACCTCGAATCCTTTATCCTTTTCTGGTTCCAATCTAGATTCCAAATCACGGATAATCTTGACAAGCTTATCGTCTAGCTTTTGGCTCTCGCCAATCCTTTCTACAAGAGTAGGTCTTATCGATAAGTTTGCCAACATCTCAAGTTCCAATTCACATCTAGGTCTGAAGTCAAATCCAGCTAAATACTCGAGATTCTTCCATTCTGAAAACATGGCTCCCAATCCTGCATGTCTTCGACTTAACGCATCTGCCACTGCGTTACCTTTTCCCGGAGTATAAGCTATACCAAAATCATATGATGCCAAAAACTCTAGCCAACGTTGCTGCCGAAGATTCAAATCCTTTTGGGAGAAAAGATACTTCAACGACTTATGATCTGTAAACAACTCGAACCGAACTCCCAATAAATAATGTCTCCATATCTTCATAGCAAAAACAATCGCCGCTAATTCCAAATCATGAGTTGGGTAATTCCTTTCATGCGGCTTCAGTTGTCGACTTGCATACGCAACAACTTTATCTCTCTGCATCAGTACTGCTCCAAGTCCAGTACCACATGCGTCGGTGTAAACCACCATCTCATCATTCCCACTTGGAATAGTCAAAACTGGAGCACTCGTCAATCGCTCTTTCAGGATTCTGAAAGCTTGCTCACACTTATCATCCCATCTGAACACTTGGTTCTTCTTCGTCAATCCTGTTAACGGTGCAGCTATCTTGGAGAAGTCTTTGATAAACCGTCGATAATATCCTGCCAATCCAAGAAAACTTCTCACATCAGATGCATTCTTAGGTCTAACCCAATCCTGGATTGCTGCCACCTTCGCGGGATCAACCGCTATTCCACTTCCAGAAATAACATGGCCTAAGAACCTCACTTCACTCTTCCAGAAGTGACACTTCGAAAACTTAGCCTTCAGCTGATGTTTCCGTAAGATTTCCAAAACAATACGCAAGTGCGTCTTGTGCTCTTCTTCAGTTCTGGAATAAATCAGAATATCATCCACGAACACTAGCACGAACTTACTCAACTGATCCCTGAACACTCTATTCATAAGATCCACAAAATATGATGGCGCATTAGTCAATCCAAACGGCATTACCATCCACTCAAAGAAACCGGATGGTGTCCTAAAAGCAGTCTTCGGCACACTATCCTTAGCCACTCTCAACTGGTGAAATCCCGTTGCCAAATCCATCTGAGAAAACACCATAGCTTCGTGAAGCTGATCAAACAAGTCATCTATTCTTGGCAATGGATACTTGTTCTTCTTAGTCACCTTATTCAGCTCACGATAATCCACACACAACATCAACGACCCATCTGCTTTGGTTGCGAACACAACTGGTGCACCCCATTCGGACACACTACGCCGAATGAATCCTTTATGCAAAAGATCATCAACCTGCACCCTCAACTCCTGCTGTTCCCTAGGCGCCATCCGCCTAAGAGGCATCACAACAGGTCTGGCTCCTTCAACTAGATCTATACGAAACTCGATCTCTCTATGCGGCGGTAACCCTTTGACCTCGTCAAAGACATCCTCAAATCCATTAGCGATTGGCACAGATGACAGTCCATCCCGTGGAACAACCAGCGAATACATGAAGCTCATGAAGACGCCTTCTTCATGCTTACATCGTATCACAATCTTTCTCCCCTCCACATTCACGACTGTCACCTCCAACCTTTCACAATCAACCTTTGCCGCATACTTCCTAAGCCAGTCCATACCCAAAATAATTCCGAACCCCGCAAAGTTCAGAACAAAACAATCACAAACAAAAGAGCAACCATGACTCGATACAATCAGACCACGGCATAGCATACACAAACAAGACGAACCCCCAACTGGATTAGTCACAACCAATGGCCTATCAACAATATCCGGTTCTAAACCCAACCGGCCTACAAGTTCATTACAAACAAAAGAATGCGACGCCCCAATATCAAACAACACTCTAACTGGAACACCACAAATGGAAAGAATACCCTGAACCACCACGCTCATTCCTTTCTCTTCAGCGGTAGGAGCTTTCGAAGATGATGGAATAGCCCCCAAAGCATAAGCTTGCACAATCTGCTTATCCCTTTGCGGTTCCGGACAATTCTTCCTGATATGCCCCGGCTTGTCACAGTTGTGACACTTCATCGGTACCTTCGGATTCTTGCAATCTCTAGAGAAATGGCCCTTCTGCTGACAATTGTAGCAGGTCACTTCGCCCTTTGGCTTCTTGTGGCCATCCTTACCCTTTTGCTGCTGCTGCTTCCTCTTCTTGCTTCCACCCTGTTGTGGTTTAAACTCTTCCTTGGTTACAGCAACAACAGATCCCTCTTTAGGAAACAGATTCTCGTGCCTGAGAGCTTTTTCCACAAGCTTCTCAAATGAATCATCCAGATGATCCACCAACTGCCTCCCAAGATAACTGTCCAAGCCTGTCACAAACTTCTCGTTCTTCTGATATGAAGATTCAATATATGACCGGGCATACTTGGACAAGGCTTCAAACTCAGAAACATACTCAAGAACTGGTCTTCCACCTTGCTTGAGCTCCACAAACTTCTTGAACAGAACAGACTTCTGAGCTGTAGAAATGAACTTAGCTTCAAATCTGGTTTGGAATTGCTCCCAAGTAATTTCTTCATCCGGTGTGTCAATGGTGATAGAGTTCCACCAATCAAAAGCTCTTCCTTGAAGCTGTCTTGATGCTAGCTTCCTTTTGGTTGCATCCTCGATTACCAAGTCACCAAAGATCCTTCTACAAGCATCTATCCACCTCTGGACTTCAATGGTTGATTCTGTTCCTAAGAAAACCTTCCCTCCAAGAGTAGTATAATCCTTACACAACTTAGCAAAATCCACCGGTCTTGGAGTTTGAAGTTGAACTCCAACATCTACTGATGGCTCTGGAGCTGGTATCCTTCTCATGATCAAAGTCATCATAGCTTCGAACATAGCTGCATAATCAGCAGCCCCTTCAGTAGCACGGCCTTCCCTAGCAGCTGGTCTCCCTCTTCGACTCATCCTTAATATCTATAAAAAAGAATGATTAGCACACCTAGAGAAATAACTGCATAAAGGACTCAAACTCTACTAAGCTACTATATTATATATAGTAATCATCTATCAAAATACAATTACGTCTCTCATACGTAGTTACGTCAGCGAGCGTTGGGTAAAATCGATTAACCAAAGCTCTGATACCAAATGTGACGACCGCCCATGACCCCTGCACTTAAACCTAGAGATAGTGCGCTGCAAAGTGTGCCAGGTAGCCATGGACGATTGTCAGGGTAAATTTAAAACAACAGAATCTATCGTATTACTCACAGCGCATGGACAAAATACAATAGAACATATGTATATAGTGAAGCTTCACAGAATAGAATCTCATCAATAAAACTTCATAATAGTTGAATACAAGCATCTGAATAGTCATGTCATCAAAATACATCAAGCCTCACTACAACACTCAGAGAAAATACAGACAACGGAACACCCAGTACATATAGTAAGAAGATAATATGCAACCCTCTAGCTCGTCTTCGATATCAGCATCGTGAGAAGCAAGAACATCACCTATCACCTGCTACCTAGTCTGCCCGTCCCAAAAATGGACGAACAGCCCAAGGCAATAAGAATTAAAACATAAAGCCTTGAGTCAGACAACAGTCTTAGTGAGTAGTAAATTAACTAACAACATACCAAAAGAGCATAAAGGAAAAGGAATAGGAATACAACCCTCCCACTCCAACCTCATTCTACAGTGATAGCCCCCAGACACACACTAAGCAGAAGCAAGCATAGCAAAGCATACAATTTAAAGTAAAGCAATTATCACTCGAGTCAAGAGCGATGTTTTCCAAGTACAAATCCCAAGGTCTAAACCAAGGTCAGATAAGCACCCAGGAAATACCACTCTTGAGACCGAATGACGATACAACCAAACATCCATGACTCTGGCTATCACTGTTATCATTGCTTCGATTTCACCGTTAATTTAATGACCGACACATTCTTTCAGCCGTCCGTCAAGGGCTAATGGAAACCCCGGTTCTAGACATAACTCCCGCACGTCGTCGTGACCCGTGCCTAGGATTATCGAATCTGCCCAGAGTACTCGACCATCAACGGTTAGTCTTTTGGGCGTCCCCATGTACTCTTGCTTGGAGCATGCTAGAACCTTCAACAACGATGAGACCCAAGCCTCCTAGTCATCCTCCTCGACGACTATTCTCATATCCATCCATTATCCTCAACCCGAACCATTTCACCGAGTTATCAACATGCTTGGAATGATCCCGTCTGGATTAAACCAAGTCTTCATCACATGATTGCCTCGCTTCATCACATCCTCGCAAAGCCTCATCTCAACATCACATCATCAAATCTATGCATAAGAGCTTCATCATCCCGCTACATATGCCACGAGCAGCTTTCCCAATTCAAGAGCCTTTCCCTTAGCTTTTGAATCATCTTCGGTCTAAATCAAACCATCAATCATCTAATTTATAACAATCAATCAAACCAAACATTAATCCAAGCAATCAAGCATTCAAATATGATCTAAGTAGACAATTATAACAATAATGGCATTTTCGTAATTAAAGAGTTGAAAGTCCTACAAGCATGAAAACATGAACAATATCTTTATAAACTTGATGAATGAACTTGCATAGGTTAACATGTGATAAAATGGATGTAACATCATCATGAACAATGAATCTATATGGATCTACACTTAGGATGAAGAAAATGCATGGAAATCACTATTTTAACACCAAATCGAGCCAACAATCCGATATACTCCTTTGGATCCGTGTGAGAGATAATCACCACTCACCAAATCACCTAAACAACCCAAAAGCAACACACTTCAGATCCGGACAGCGAAGGATTTAACTCGATCTATCACAAATCTGCTACAAACGATGAAATCTCTCTTCAATGGATGTAGATCTTCAATCTAAGCTCTTGGATCCTCAATTTGATCTTCGATTTGGATGGAAGGAATCACTAGATTAGAGTGGAGAAAAGAAGTGAAGAAGTGTAGAAGTCGAGCTCTCAAAATGGCAGCACTTCGTCGCTTCAAAATCCCGATCCCAAAAAGTGAAGTAGAACCATGTATTTATAGGCTGGAAATCCTTAGGTCGTCCACGACCTAAAATGTCGACCTAAAAAGTCGACCTAAAAATTTCGACCTAAAATGTCGACCTAAAAAGTCGACCTAAAAAGTCGACCTAAAAAGTCGACCTAAAATGTCGACCTAAAAAGTCGACCTAAAAAGTCGACCTAAAAAGTCGACCTAAAATGTCGACCTAAAAAGTCGACCTAAAATGTCGACCTAAAATGTCGACCTAAAAAGTCGACCTAAAATGTCGACCTAAAAAGTCGACCTAAAAAGTCGACCTAAAATGTCGACCTAAAATGTATGTCGACCTAAAATGTCGACCTAAAAAGTAGACCTAAAAAGTCGACCTAAAATGTCGACCTAAAAAGTCGACCTAAAATGTCGACCTAAAAAGTCGACCTAAAAAGTCGACCTAAAATGTCGACCTAAAAAGTCGACCTAAAATGTCGACCTAAAATGTCGACCTAAAAAGTCGACCTAAAATGTCGACCTAAAAAGTCGACCTAAAATGTCGACCTAAAAAGTCGACCTAAAAAGTCGACCTAAAATGTCGACCTAAAATGTCGACCTAAAATGTCGACCTAAAAAGTCGACCTAAAATGTCGACCTAAAATGTCGACCTAGGACTTAAACAATATTTTGCCTAAAATTTGAAATGGCTCAACAACACTAAAAATTCCAGATTTTGACAAACTTTTCGATCCATAAAATACGGGTCGTTACACCTCTTATGTACATCTGTTAAACTAAATCTACGATGGAAAGCTTCTCTCTCTTCAATCTGTGCCGTTCTTTTAATATAAACAACCTTGTCCTTTTGCTATCCTCCTTTTTCCCTTTTGAATTGTAAAATTACCATTGATATTTTCAAGCTTTCTTTGATCCTTTCTTTGATCTCTGCTCTTGAACTAGTAAGTTTTAGTCAATTTTATTAGCCTTATTAAGATTGCCAATATCATCATTGTTAACCTCTCCTTTTGTTTCTTAATCAAGAATTAGACTTAGGTTTTTACCAATTTTAACCTGCTTAATCTTGGGGGTTATGCCAATTTTCTTTTACCGATTAAATACCTCATCCCTTCCTTTTCTTAGGTTGGAAATGGACGCTCCTATCAAAATCCAGCAAGACCTCGATGAAATTTTGTGTTCTTATGGGATTATAGGAGTCGAGACGATTGTTCTTGGCCCTGGGATGCATTTTAGCAATCCTCCAATGGGGTAATTTATATGTTCTATAGAGCATTTAGACCACATAATCTTCTTTCCTCTTGCCCCTTTGTTTGTTGATGTTTTGGAATTCTATCGTATTAATCCCTTTTAACTCTTGACTACTTCCTATTCGACTTTATTTGCAGTGACGATTCTACATTCCGAAAAAGGCTATCGAGGTATATCCGTTTTTGAGGTCAATTACATGTTGAACCGACTAGAGTCTAAATCCATTAGGGAATTTGCTATGTATTTCCTCAAATTTTTAAGGCCATCTCCCCTACTAGATCCATTTAGCAAAATAACGCCACGTCAATGGTTCTCTGTCAAGGCTCCTTCCGATCGAATACCCATCTCTTTCAATAATGCTGGTATGTTCTTGGATATTTCGCCTTCTTTTAGTTTTATCTGTATTCTAGGTTGTGTTTCCTTATTTTATAAAATCTCAAACAGTAAGACCCGAGAAGAGTGGTAACCCACTTATCACCAATCAATTTAAGAGTAGGTATAAGGAAGGCATGAAGATTCCTACTTTACAACGATACCGATACTTGATTCTTACCAATGACAAACCGAAAGCTCAAGGTCTATTACTTCCTTCCGCTAAATATACCAAACTTAAACCATCTAGGAAGTACGAGAAAGCTTCTACCATAGTTGTTGATAGTGGAGAAGAAACTGAATCTAGCTTCGGGGAAAGCGAGACTGAGGGTTTCACTTTTATAACCATTAGACTAGTCTATCTTATGTTCTTAGTACAACTTAGTCTTGATTTTGATTTTAGCTTTATCCCTTTCTCCTTATTGCAGTGACTTCTTCTTCTAAGAAAGCTGGTTCCCTTGATAAGGGAAATGGGTCAAGAAGAGGTCCCAACGCTTGTCGAGAAAAATAAGCAAGCAATATAGGTGACCTTTCCTATGCCATCACCAAAGCACATGTTAAACCTCCAACCTCTGCCCCAGGAATTCAAAAGGCAATTGAGTATAGCCTCGGGGAGAGCATCAAGGTAGGAATGATGATAATTTATTTGGGTTTATGACTTCAACATTTGTTCTTACTCTGTCGGCTTTTAGACGGTGGCGAAAATCTCCACCCTTCAACATGGATGGTTGAAAATGGAGAAGACGGTGGCCATTGCCGAAGCAACGAAAAGGGAGTTTGCGGAACTTAAAGCTAAAATTTAGGAGGTGAATGCTCAAGTAGAGAAATCAGGTAGGGCTGTTGGAGAGAAGGATCGCAAGATTGAGACTCTCGAGAAGGCCTTAAAGGAAAGGGACGAGAGGTTAGAGAAAACCGAGGCCGGGATGGTTGATAAAGAACGTTACATTGCTAGAAAAGAGCATGAGAATGAGGCCATCAGACGAGCCTTCCAAGTTTTATTTGATGCTTACAAGTGGAATCCCGTGCGATGCACGGGTGCATTGATTAATGAGCATTATAGTTGGTAAGCATGAATAGGTGGGCTGAATATATTTGATGGAGTAATATTTAAAATATAAGCTAGTTTATGCCTGTAACATTGTTAAAGTGGAAGTGAAATTTCACGTTTGAAGCTAAAGTTGTGTTTATTAGGTTGTTTAAGTTCTGAACTTCATTTAGCTAATTTAAATATATTTTTTCCAATGGAAGATGACCATTTGGACCTGGTAAGCAATATCATGTAGAAACAATTGTTTAAATTTGGTGCTGTAACATTTTTATTTAATAAAGAAAGAATTTGTAGATATTGTCATTTTAAGAGGTAATATTTCCATCTTAATTTAATATTATGTCACATTCATTTTATTATCATGTAAGTTAGCAATTCTTATTTGATATGTTACATTGGAATTAAGTGGACAAATGCAATTCTTCAATAATATTTGCGTGTGTGTAGCTATTACTTTTGTTCATTATTGAAAGAGTAGAACACGTGTTTAAGTAAATAAGAATTAAAACTTAATCAACAGACAAACAATATATGAAGTATTGTTAAATAGACTTTGCATTGCAACATCAAACCAATTTCACTGCTAGCGGTTAATTATTTTCATTGTTGAAAGAGTATATATAGTTGATTCAAGTAATTGAGCACTAAAACTTGCTTGATCAACAAACCAACATGATATGAAGTAAGGTCACATAGACTTTGCATTACAACGTCATATCACATTAGTACAGTGGCCCCTTTCATACACAGTAATGAATATTGAGTACAAACAATAGTTTATTACATTATAGGTTCATAGTAGCATAATAGTTTAGAATGAGTGGTTGGAGAACATCCTTTTCACCACGTGTAGTTGTTGATCAAAACTTCCACCTTCTAATGACCTGCTCTTAGTGCCAACTGCAAATTTGAATGTAGAGAAAGTAAAAGGATAGTGTTGATGTATACTCTAATTTATTTTGGCTTCCAACTCTTTTGGGTAGATTTGTCGATCCTTGAAAATTAAATGTATCATTTTAATCTTTATGTATGAGTTCATCATATTTTCACTAATCTATATAACAAAAGGCTACCTTATTACCGAGAACAATAACATTAAATCCATATTTGTTTAGAATATCAACCACATTTGCCACAGCTTCATCCCCTTCCTCCTACAGATTACCTTTAATAATGAGGTTGTTAAAAATCTTGCTACTGGATGTCATACGTCTGGTAACCGAGACGTAGCTTTTTGGGATAGCTAATTTTAAACTTATATATTTATATATATGGGAGTTGCAAAGTTGTTACTCGAATCTGACAAAGTTGAGATAAACAGAGAGGGGAATAGAGTTAAATTAAGCACATAATAGGTGTTAGAATGAAAGTGAATCAAAAGTTTTATATTGAAGAAAGTGGGCAGTTATTTTGGTAGTGGAGATTCGAATTTTTTGTTAAGTGGGTATGATGTTTGTATACAATATTTGAATACACTGTAGGACAACAGTAGTATATACCAACAAACCTATATTAAAAAGTACAAAATTTACAAATCGATATAAATATTATGTTGCTGTTTTTAATACCATTTTAATTATGTATGTGTAATATAGTGAATTTATAAGCTATAGACATTTAATGGTCATGCAAGTAATATAGCATAAGCGCCAAACTGGTTAAAACAAAGTCATTCCAAGATTTTTTTAGGAAAGAAAATCAATGCGAAGATTTTTTGTACTACAAGGATAAATTTGAAAATATTTAGCTATTCATATATGTCAATAGGATTGAAAATTGGTTTATAGATATCATATACTGACTCAAAAAGATATATATGAGATCTCTATTCATTATTTTGAGACTGACTTGTAAACAAATTTCGTATTGCATTGATTAAGGGGGAATGAGTAAAAATTTTAAGGAGCATATTCTGAAAAATTTAATGCACTGATCAGTAGTAAATCATTTTAACAAAGTAAGTGGACATTCCACTGATATAACATTAAATAAAATTGATTTAAACAAAATAATTACCTTGAGGATGTGTATGCATGAATATTCATTGCTATTCATGTGAATGCATCAATCTATGCATATAATTAGCTGATACCTCATATGAAAGTACATTTGATACGTATATGCATTATTTTAAGCATTTATATGGGAAGAAAGTTCAAATCTCATATATAGAGGGTGCACCAACATAAATTTAAAGGAGCAAATTTGCATGAATAGGGTCTGTAACAAAGTAAATTAAGGATCAATATTAGGTTTTAAATCATAGCTAAGGAAAGATTTAGAACTTAAAGTTATTCCCCATTAAATCTACAATAGCTAGCCTTTTTCGAATATAGGAAAAATATGAATGTGTACCGAATATGTCATTTTATCAGTACACGTGTAACAACCCTGTATTTTACAATTATTTTTAAATTGATATTTCCAGATTTAAAAGCTTTATTTATAAAAAAGAATACATTTTGTTATTTTAAGTATAAACTTTGATTTTGATGTGGATTAGAATTCCAAATATGACTAAATTTAATATTTCCAGAAAATGTGAATTTTGGTCAATAGTCAAACTTTGACTTTTAAATTTAAATTTTAAATATTTGAAAATTATAATTTTTATCTTTTATTATGAAAATAGGTTTAATAACATGAATACTGCTTTTCGTTTCGTTGAAAATGGAGTTAAAATGTAAAAGTTATGTACATTTCAATTTTGAGTATAAACTGTTTATTTAACAATTTTATCTATTTTAAATTGTATAAATTTCTTTTTCTTTGTTATATTTTATTTTAATATGTGTCAATATGTTAATTTATTTATATTTTCATCTCTAAATATTTTCAAAAATAATAATAGAATTTTTCCAAAATTTACTATGATGATTTCCTATTTTTAAAGGCTGTTTTCCTATTTTCTGCTATTTTCTTCATTAAAAATTATATGTAAATTAAATTTTAAATACTTATTTTATGAATATATTTTTATTTTATGTTATTATTTATGTTTAAAAATATATTACAAGCTCATATGAATTTTTCTAAAATTTATTCTATTCAATTTCAAATTTTCTAGACTAGTTTACTATTTTTAGCTATTTTCTTAATTTAACTTTATATGATTGATAAATATTTATATAAATTATTATATTTTGATAAAATTTAGAAATTTTATCTGGGATTATTATCTTTTTCCAGAAATATAAAGTTATAAAAAAATAAAATAAAGTAATATGAAAGGCCCTAAACCTTCTATCTTCCTATGGGCTTTTATAGTCCACTTTTTTTACGTTTTAACCTAACCTTTCACCAATTAACCCTAACTATTCCTCATTCCTTTTTTTCCAGCCATCTTCCTCCTATTATTCACAAATTTTCAAGCTCCAAAACCCTAAAAAAAAGTCATGGCCTTCATCTTGAAAAAAATTAGGTAAATCCATCTTTTCTTTCTACTTTTTTTTCTTACTTTTTCTATGCAATTTTGCCTTGTTTTCTCCCTTGTTTAGATCGTCCTCTCCCCCTTGTTCCACGGCCACCACCTCCTTCCATCTCTTCCAGACCACCACCACCAGATCTGACCATGGCCGAACCCCCTTGATGGCCAAACCCCTCAAACTACAACCTAGATGCCTAGATCCATGCTTATTTCACCTCTACATGCTCATCCACTTCAACCACCACCCAAACCACCACCATAGCCGCCACCACTCCCCTGACCTGACCTCGACACACCCCTCCCCACCTCTGCCCAGTCATGACACACCACAGGCCAAGCCCAATCCCCATGGCCGAGCCCTTGTTTTGACCAAAAACCACCTAGTTGCCTTCAAAACCACATCACCTCCTCATGTAAAAACTCCACCTTGTCTTGCCTTGAACCCGAGCTATGTTAGCCCAAACCTGACCCAAAACTTAACCACATCTGAACCACATCAGACCCCAAAGCCATACCAAACAATAGAGAAGGCAAAGCAAAAGACTGCGTAGTCGTATCTCCTTTTATTTCAATGATATTGCATTTTAAAGTCGTATTGAATTTTGCTGTTTTGATTGTTTGTTTTGGGTTGTACACAAGAGTTGTAGATTGGATTCGCTCTCCACTCAAGTCCGTAGTCTTGTCATCGTGCTTTTTTTTCCATTGTGTCATTGGTTTTGATATCTCCAGCACAAACAGGTGAGTTATTCTCACCAGACAATATGTACCTATATAACTAGTAAATTGACACTCTGTGAATCTGTAGAAATATATTATCATGTTATACTTGACTATGTTATGATCATATGATGTTTATACACCTGTTATATCATATGTTACTGTTATTTAATGTTATTCTGTTATTTATATCAGTTATCACCATTGCAAGTTCCCTGTAGACTAGAATCACTATGGGTTGAAATGATACATACCTGAACGGACTTTAGAATAGGGAAAAATCGTTATGGGCTGAAATGATAGGCCTGAATGGTTTTTATTTAATTTATTTTAACTTGGGATTGCGGTTTTGAAATGATAGAACCCAGATTTTTCTTTTTAAACTACGGATTGAAATGATACATATCCGTATCACTCGACCTAGGCTAGGAAACTATATACAGGCCCGTGGTTATTTTATAAAGTGTTTTGAATATTTTTAAGTATTTTAAAAATATAAATTTATGAAATTTGATTTAAACAGATTTTGAAATATTTTGAATTAAAGAAATTATAATTTTTCTATGTGTTAAAAATGTAATTAATGAATGGTTTAACTGGATTTTTGAAATATAACTTAAGTTGGAAATTTGGAAATTTGGAATTTTGGTTAAAAATGATATTTAAGTTATATAAATAAAATTGATATTAAATTTTATTTGGAAATGGTAAATATGATAATTTGATTAAATTTGAATGTAAGTGATTTATTAAAGTATTATTGATTTTTCTATGAATTTAAGTGGTTAAATAAATGAATGTTTAAAAGTGATCTTTTAAAATATAACTTGACTAGGAAATGTGAAATTTGGTTTTAATTAAAGGTTTAAGTTAATTAAATAAAATTGGAAATTTAGTTAAATTGTGAAATGGTAATTTAAATTTGAAATGTTAAGTTTATTTGTTGAAATGTGAAGAATTGGACACTTTTACACTAAAATTTATTAAGTAAATTGTTGAAAATTGGATTTGATTATAAGAAATTTATTGTGAAAAGATATATGTTAAATGATATGTAAATGAACATTTTAAATGTTAAAATATGATTTTAAAAATGTTTATGTGTTTTAAATTAAAGTTATTTAATTGCTGGAAATACACTAACACCTGAAATTAACTTTTAATAGCATTCAGAAATGCTATAGATTCTGTTTTGAACTAAAATTGTATAAAAAGGAGCTATTACAGCATTTCTGGAATGCTGTAGTTGCTGTAGTTGAACTTATAGGCTAATATTGAACTCAGGCCTATTATAGCATTCTCTGGAAATGCTATAATGGTCTGCAGTCTATGTTGAAATCAAATTTAACCCTTGTTTTGAAATCTGAACTACCGCAGCACTTCTGAAATGCTGTCTTTTCTGTTTTGAACTATAATTCAACTAAAACTGAGTTTTAACAGCAGTTTTAAGTGCCGTCTGTGCTGAAATTAAAAATGTTTTCAAATATAACTTATAGCAGTTGTTTTTAAATGCTGTGAAATGCTGAAATTTTAATAATTAGGGTTTTTGACTTAGTAAACGAACTCAGAATGGTTTGAAACTTTGGAAATTGAATACTTGATTTGAAAATATAATAATTACACTTTTAAAAGGTTTAAATGAATTATTTTGATTGGAATATAAACTATTTAAAGGTGATTTGAAATGATAGTAAATGAACGATATCTTTGAATTTAAAAGGTATTTAAAGTTGAAAATTTGGATTTGAACTGATAGGATATTTTATTTTATTAAAATGATTTGAAATGAAGTTTTGTAAGGATATGATATTTTATTATATTAAAATGATTTGAAATGAAGTTTTGTAAGGATATGATATGTTATTATATTAAAATGATTTGAAATGAAGTTTTGAAATGATATGAAAATTTAAATATATGGAAATGGTTTGGAATTGATTTAATCTTTATTTTGATAAAGATATGGTTTGAAATGATATTTTATTTTGAAGTAAAGTATTGTTTTTAAAAGTTATAACCACGGGTTATAATAACGATTGGTTGGCAAAGAGACCGGGATCGGATATGGACATACTCTCTGTCGATACCGAAAACCACTTTGACAACCGTGTACGCGGTGGAGATTCCAGAATGAAGTAGGATGGTGGCGACGTTCTTAAGGTATGTTACGTGGACCCAACTCCCGTGAGTTGGCATAAGGTGGCTAAAACAGGAGCGATCTCGGACTAGTGAGGTAGCACCTCTTCTCGGACACATTTCTTCGATATTATACTCTTACTTGTGATTGATTAGATGGCCATCTTCCGATTTGGGAGTGTTGTGCCTCCGATTTGGGAGTGTTGTTCGAGGTGAACGGTAGTGGCTGCTATCCGCTCCATCAGTCCGTGTGCGTAATTGGTATATCTACCCTGGCATTGCCTTGTGTGCCGTGTCACCTACCATATCGAACCCACTACGATTATGATTTTAACATCCGACCGCGTTAAGGTTCTCCATCCCCTTAACGCTATTTTCTATATGATTATACTTTACTGATTAGACATTATTATAATAGCGAATATTACTACATAGTAGATATTTTAACGGATCCTTAGAGGATGGGCGGTCCCAAGCATCTTCTAAGTTACTTGTACCTTTATTATAGTTCACTTGAGTTGGTTTACATTATATAAGTATATATTGTCCTGACTCGAGTGTTTTGTGTTTTGCTTTACGCTCGGGTCAGCCTGAGTATTCACAGATTTGGATTTCCACCTTCTGGAGATTTGAATCGCTGGAGATTATCTGCTAGTCTTGTTCTATCAACTTCGGTTCCGTTGTTCTATTCAGCCTGTACTTGGTTATTGTATTGAGACTTCTGCTGTACTTTATTTCTTATGTTGTATCTTATGTAACTCTGATATATTTACATAGTAGCTTCATGAACTACTATTTCTTTTACTTCCGCTGCATTATTTTACTCTGTGTCTGTGATCTGTGATTTTATTTATTTACTGCATACTCTGAGATTTGCCAAATTTTATTTACAACGCGGTATTTTGAGCAATTCAACTCTGGCATGATCGTCTACCTATACACTTATAATGGATGCGAATGGTTGAAAATATCGGGTCGTTACAGTTGGTATCAGAGCTTTGGCTTTGAGGCAAAACTTAGAATGTATGGTAAATTTATTTACAGAATCACTTTCGTTCGAGTTTGAATCTCTTCCTTTTGATTCGATTTCCTTTGAACTTTGGAACGTTCCCTGCGGTTCCAAAATCCATTATTGTTCCTCACTATTCATCTTCTTTTGATTCTGGAGTATCTCATAACTCCACTTCGAATGATCTTTGTAGTGAATTGGCGGTCTCGCCAATATTCTAATTTTCTTGTAAAGGGGTGAAACTCCTTTACAATAGCATCGATTCACCAAAGATTTTATATCCTCGGTTTAGATGCTAGTATCGCTTACTATCCCAAACTCTATCTCTTGAGGTCGAATGTAGATTTACCCTAGAAATCCACATCGATCTTATTCTTTAAGTCACGGTTGACCCGGTTAAGGTTGCCCGTGATTTATATAAGCTTATCCATCTTCCTATTCTATTATTTAATCATCTCATCCTTGTTCCAACTTATTTTCAAATCAGAATTTCATTTGATTTGAGTTAACCAAATTTGAATCTCTATCCTTCTTTGAAAACCAATTCCTGTATAGTGTATTCGTAAACTAATATTTAAAATTAAAATGTTTAAATATTGTGTTGTTTGAGTTGTTGATGTTGAATTGGGTTTCCGATCGATTCGTCTGATCAACGCTATCGATAGGATTTCTAAAACACTTTGACAGAACAAACTGACACAATATTATTTTAAAATTTGGTTAATGAAATAAATTTTGAGATATAAGTAAATTTATGGAACTTATCATTTATAGTTCTATAAATGAATTTATAAATAGTTGTTTATAAATTTATTTGGGAACTGAAATGAATTTAAAACAAGAAATTTAAGAATTTAATTTCCGATGGATTTCAAACCTTGTGTTTAAAGTTGTAAAAGGATATATTATTTAAAGTATTTCTAAGTAGAAATATGTTTCTAAAGGATTTTTAAAGTTTAAAAATTTAGTGCTCTTCTCTTTGTCGCTGGAAAATAATTTCGGTGATGACTGCAGCATCATCGACATTCATTTTCGAGTTTTGAACTGAAGAGACCGTTCTGTAGTCTTACTACTGCTTTGTTTTGAAAGATTTAATTTATTTGAATTTCTAAATATGATTTGATTTATAATATATATAAATATATGATTTAAATTGATTTGACATATTATGTACATATATTTATTTATCTCTAACTGGTTTAAAGGAAATCGGAAATTAATTCTTACATTTTTTCTTCTTCTTAAAGAATAATTTCAATTATAAAAAGAAAATCAAAAATTTGGATAAATGATTCAAACTTGAGATAATTGAATTGGAAAGTTTTACTTGTATAACACACAATTTCATTCCAATATAACTTACCAAAATTACACAGAAGTTGAATATGAAATTGGATAATATACAATATAGAAAGGATTTTTATAAATAAAATTTGAGTGGTTATAATAAATTTTATACACTTAAATTTTAGTTATAAAAGATTAACAGAGGTAAATAGTGAAAAAGGGATTTAAAGAGATTTTATTTAAATAACTTAATAATCAAATTTGATTTAATATGGAACCTTAAGTCTAACCTAGGAATTTTAATAAAAGTTATTTCCTGAAATGAATATGTTGTATAATAAATTATGTATCTCTGAATAGATAAAATAAAAAATACATTTGAATTGGACATTTTGTAATAAAGTTTATTTAACTTGAATTCATAGTTTAATTGATGTCTAAATGAATAAATGTGTAAAGAAATTTGATTGTTATATTTGCTATGATAAATATTTTATTTATGGAATTGATATGTCTTGAAAAATGAATAATTATGATTTAAATAGTTAAAATGTATTTTAACATCACTAAAACTTGATAATTGAGAATTTGGTTTTCAAATGGAAATTTTAAGTGTAACTCATTAAAGGAATATCTATTTGTGAAATGGGTATTTTAAAATAAAGTGTTAGGTCATGTGTTAAATTAAGAGTTAAGTAAAATAGTGAACTTTTGACTTAATAAACGAAGTATAGTTTAAATTGGATATTCCATTCATAAAAGTTTGTTTTAATAAGTCATAAGTTAAATGATATCCAAATAAATATTTCTGAAATTAAACTGATTTGAAATACTAATATATCTACTGTAGCATTTTATAAGTGCTGCTATTTTGAAAATACAATGTGTTGGAAATTTTATAATTGAATTAACTTAGAAATGTTACAACTTTAAAATGAATATTATTTGACCTTGAATTAAAATGGTTTAACTAAAGATTATTTAAAAAAAAAAGATGTTATGATTTTCTAAGTATTATGTTTTTTTTTGAATAACATTTCCAAAGTGTTATGATTTTAGTAGTATGATTTCCAAATGATAAACATCCCTAAATTGTTATGATTTCAAAGCATTATGGTCTCAAATTTATTATCTTATTTTTTTTTTTCAAACTATCTTTTGGTTGTCCTTATTTCTCTTATCTTGTTACAGAATGGGAAGGCTATTGCTTATACCAGTCTGTTTAGAAATCTTTCTATAATCTTTGATAATCTTTGTTACTCATCTGGATCTGAACACTGTTTTTCCATTCATAGACCGTCGGTCAAGGGAAAAGGGTGATTCAGACTCTAGAGGATCTTTTTCGTGCTTATATTCTTGATTTGACCACCTCCATCTTGTTAAACTTACCTATAACAATAGTTATCAGGTGTAATTCCAATCTTCTTATCAGCTTATTTAAATCTTATTTCATTCTATCTTTTTCTGTGCTTTCCCGTACCTCGTTCCTTTTCGGGGACGAAAAGTTTTGAGTGGGGGAGAGTGTAACAACCCTGTATTTTACAATTATTTTTAAATTGATATTTCCAGATTTAAAAGCTTTATTTATGAAAAAGAATAAATTTTGTTATTTTAAGTATAAACTTTGATTTTGATGTGGATTAGAATTCCAATTATGACTAAATTTAATATTTCCAGAAAATGTGAATTTTGGTCAATAGTCAAACTTTGACTTTTAAATTTAAATTTTAAATATTTGAAAATTATAAATTTTATCTTTTATTATGAAAATAGATTTAATAACATGAATACTGCTTTTCGTTTCGTTGAAAACGGAGTTAAAATGTAAAAGTTATGTACATTTCAATTTTGAGTATAAATTGTTTATTTAACAATTTTGTCTATTTTAAATTGTATAAATTTCTTTTTCTTTGTTATATTTTATTTTAATATGTGTCAATATGTTAATTTATGTATATTTTCATCTCTAAATATTTTCAATAATAATAATATAATTTTTCCAAAATTTACTATGATGATTTCCTATTTTTAAAGGTTGTTTTCCTATTTTCTGCTATTTTCTTCATTAAAAATTATATGTAAATTAAATTTTAAATATTTATTTTGTGAATATATTTTTATTTTATGTTATTATTTATGTTTAAAAATATATTACAAGCTCATATGAATTTTTCTAAAATTTATTCTATTCAATTTCAAATTTTCTAGACTAGTTTACTATTTTTAGCTATTTTCTTAATTTAAATTTATATGATTGATAAATATTTATATAAATTATTATTTTTTGATAAAATTTAGAAATTTTATCTGGGATTATTATCTTTTCCAGAAATATAAAGTTAAAATAAAATAAAATAAAGTAATATGAAAGGCCCTAAACCTTCTATCTTCCTATGGGCTTTTATAGTCCACTTTTTTTACGTTTTAACCTAACCTTTCACCAATTAACCCTAAGGTCCCTAACTATTCCTCATTCCTTTTTTTCTAGCCATCTTCCTCCTGTTAATCACGAATTTTCAAGCTCCAAAACCCTAAAAAAAGTCATGGCCTCCATCTTGAAAAAAATTAGGTAAATCCCTCTTTTCTTTCTACTTTTTTTCTTACTTTTTCTATGCAATTTTGCCTTGTTTTCTCCCTTGTTTAGATCGGCCTCTCCCCCTTGTTCCACGGCCACCACCTCCTTCCATCTCTTCCAGACCACCACCACCAGATCTGACCATGGCCGAACCCCCTTGATGGCCAAACCCCTCAAACTACAACCTAGATGCCTAGATCCATGCTTATTTCACCTCTACATGCTCATCCACTTCAACCACCACCCAAACCACCACCATAGCCGCCACCACTCCCCTGACCTAACCTCGACACACCCCTCCCCACCTCTGTCTAGTCATGACACACCACAGGCCGAGCCCTTGTTTTGACCAAAAACCACCTAGTTGCCTTCAAAACCACATCACCTCCTCATGTACAAACTCCACCTTGTCTTGCCTTGAACCCGAGCTATGTTAGCCCAAACCTGACCCAAAACTTAACCACATCTGAACCACATCAGACCCCAAAGCCATACCAAACAGTAGAGAAGGCAAAGCAAAAGACTGCGTAGTCGTATCTCCTTTTATTTCAATGATATTGCATTTTAAAGTCGTATTGAATTTTGCTGTTTTGATTGTTTATTTTGGGTTGTACACAAGAGTTGTAGATTGGATTCGCTCTCCACTCAAGTCCGTAGTCTTGTCATCGTGCTTTTGTTTCCATTGTGTCATTGGTTTTGATATCTCCAGCACAAACAGGTGAGTTATTCTCACCAGACAATATGTACCTATATAACTAGTAAATTGACACCCTGTGAATCTGTAGAAATATATTATCATGTTATATTTGACTATGTTATGATCATATGATGTTTATACACCTGTTATATCATATGTTACTATTATTTAATGTTATTCTGTTATTTATATCAGTTATCACCATTGCAAGTTCCCTGTAGACTAGAATCACTATGGGTTGAAATGATACATACCCGAACGGACTTTAGAATAGGGAAAAATCGTTATGGGTTGAAATGATAGGCCTGAATGGTTTTTATTTAATTTATTTTAACTTGGGATTGCGGGTTTGAAATGATAGAACCCGGATTTTTCTTTTTAAACTGCGGATTGAAATGATACATATCCGTATCACTCGACCTAGGCTAGAAAACTATATACAGGCACGTGGTTATTTTATAAAGTGTTTTGAATATTTTTAAGTATTTTAAAAATATAAATTTATGAAATTTGATTTAAACAGATTTTGAAATATTTTGAATTAAAGAAATTATGATTTTTCTATGTGTTAAAAATGTAATTAATGAATGGTTTAACTGGATTTTTGAAATATAACTTAAGTTGGAAATTTGGAATTTTGGTTAAAAATGATATTTAAGTTATATAAATAAAATGGATATTAAATTTTATTTGGAAATGGTAAATATGATAATTTGATTAAATTTGAATGTAAGTGATTTATTAAAGTATAATTGATTTTTCTATGAATTTAAGTGGTTAAATAAATGAATGTTTAAAAGTGATCTTTTAAAATATAAACTGACTAGGAAATGTGAAATTTGGTTTTAATTAAAGGTTTAAGTTAATTAAATAAAATTGGAAATTTAGTTAAATTGTGAAATGGTAATTTAAATTTGAAGTGTTAAGTTTATTTGTTGAAATGTGAAGAATTGGACACTTTTACACTAAAATTTATTAAGTAAATTGTTGAAAATTGGATTTGATTATAAGAAATTTATTGTGAAAAGATATATGTTAAATGATATGTAAATGAACATTTTAAATGTTAAAATATGATTTTAAAAATGTTTATGTGTTTTAAATTAAAGTTATTTAATTGCTGGAAATACACTAACACCTGAAATTAACTTTTAATAGCATTCAGAAATGCTATAGATTCTGTTTTGAACTAAAATTGTGTAAAAAGGAGCTATTACAGCATTTCTGGAATGCTGTAGTTGAACTTATAGGCTAATATTGAACTCAGGCCTATTATAACATTCTCTGGAAATGCTATAATGGTCTGCAGTCTATGTTGAAATCAAATTTAACCCTTGTTTTGAAATCTGAACTACCGCAGCACTTTTGAAATGCTGTCTTTTCTGTTTTGAACTATAATTCAACTAAAACTGAGTTTTAACAGTAGTTTTAAGTGCCGTCTTTGCTGAATTAAAAATGTTTTCAAATATAACTTATAGCAGTTGTTTTTAAATGCTGTGAAATGCTGAAATTTTAATAATTAGGGTTTTTGACTTAGTAAACGAACTCAGAATGGTTTGAAACTTTGGAAATTGAATACTTGATTTGAAAATATAATAATTACACTTTTAAAAGGTTTAAATGAATTATTTTGATTGGAATATAAACTATTTAAAGGTGATTTGAAATGATAGTAAATGAACGATATCTTTGAATTTAAAAGGTATTTAAAGTTGAAAATTTGGATTTGAACTGATAGGATATTTTATTTTATTAAAATGATTTGAAATGAAGTTTTGTAAGGATATGATATGTTATTATATTAAAATGATTTGAAATGAAGTTTTGAAATGATATGAAAATTTAAATATATGGAAATGGTTTGGAATTGATTTAATCTTTATTTTGATAAAGATATGGTTTGAAATGATATTTTATTTTGAAGTAAAGTATTGTTTTTAAAAGTTATAACCACGGGTTATAATAACGATTGGTTGGCAAAGAGACCGGGATCGGATATGGACATACTCTCTGTCGATACCGAAAACCACTTTGACAACCGTGTACGCGGTGGAGATTCCAGAATGAAGTAGGATGGTGGCGACGTTCTTAAGGTATGTTACGTGGACCCAACTCCCGTGAGTTGGCATAAGGTGGCTAAAACAGGAGCGATCTCGGACTAGTGAGGTAGCACCTCTTCTCGGACACATTTCTTCGATATTATACTCTTACTTGTGATTGATTAGATGGCCATCTTTCGATTTGGGAGTGTTGTGCCTCTGATTTGGGAGTGTTGTTCGAGGTGGACGGTAGTGGCTGCTATCCGCTCCATCAGTCCGTGTGCGTAATTGGTATATCTACCCTGGCATTGCCTTGTGTGCCGTGTCACCTACCATATCGAACCCACTACGATTATGATTCTAAGATCCGACCGCGTTAAGGTTCTCCATCCCCTTAACGCTATTTTCTATATGATTATACTTTACTGATTAGACATTATTATAATAGCGAATATTACTACATAGTAGATATTTTAACGGATCCTTAGAGGATGGGCGGTCCCAAGCATCTTCTAAGTTACTTGTACCTTTATTATAGTTCACTTGAGTTGGTTTACATTATATAAGTATATATTGTCCTGACTCGAGTGTTTTGTGTTTTGCTTTACGCTCGGGTCAGCCTGAGTATTCACAGATTTGGATTTCCACCTTCTGGAGATTTGAATCGCTGGAGATTATCTGCTAGTCTTGTTCTATCAACTTCGGTTCCGTTGTTCTATTCAGCCTGTACTTGGTTATTGTATTGAGACTTCTGCTGTACTTTATTTCTTATGTTGTATCTTATGTAACTCTGATATATTTACATACTAGCTTCATGAACTACTATTTCTTTTACTTCCGCTGCATTATTTTACTCTGTGTCTGTGATCTGTGATTTTATTTATTTACTGCATACTCTGAGATTTGCCAAATTTTATTTACAACGCGGTATTTTGAGCAATTCAACTCTGGCATGAGCGTCTACTTATACACTTATAATGGATGCGAATGGTTGAAAATATCGGGTCGTTACAGTTGGTATCAGAGCTTTGGCTTTGAGGCAAAACTTAGAATGTATGGTAAATTTATTTACAGAATCACTTTCGTTTGAGTTTGAATCTCTTCCTTTTGATTCGATTTCCTTTGAATTTTGGAACGTTCCCTGCGGTTCCAAAATCCATTATTGTTCCTCACTATTCATCTTCTTTTGATTCTGGAGTATCTCATAACTCCACTTCGAATGATCTTTGTAGTGAATTGGCGGTCTCGCCAATATTCTAATTTTCTTGTAAAGGGGTGAAACTCCTTTACAATAGCATCAATTCACCAAAGATTTTATATCCTCGGTTTAGATGCTAGTATCGCTTACTATCCCAAACTCTATCTCTTGAGGTCGAATGTAGATTTACCCTAGAAATCCACATCGATCTTATTCTTTAAGTCACGGTTGACCCGGTTAAGGTTGCCCGTGATTTATATAAGCTTATCCATCTTCCTATTCTGTTATTTAATCATCTCATCCTTGTTCCAACTTATTTTCAAATCAGAATTTCATTTGATTTGAGTTAACCAAATTTGAATCTCTATCCTTCTTTGAAAATCAATTCCTTATAGTGTATTCGTAAACTAATATTTAAAATTAAAATGTTTAAATATTGTGTTGTTTGAGTTGTTGATGTTGAATTGGGTTTCCGATCGATTCGTCTGATCAACGCTATCGATAGGATTTCTAAAACACTTTGACAGAACAAACTGACACAATATTATTTTAAAATTTGGTTAATGAAATAAATTTTGAGATATAAGTAAATTTATGGAACTTATCATTTATAGTTCTATAAATGAATTTATAAATAGTTGTTTATAAATTTATTTGGGAACTGAAATGAATTTAAAACAAGAAATTTAAGAATTTAATTTCCGATGGATTTCAAACCTTGTGTTTAAAGTTGTAAAAGGATATATTATTTAAAGTATTTCTAAGTAGAAATATGTTTCTAAAGGATTTTTAAAGTTTAAAAATTTAGTGCTCTTCTCTTTGTCGCTGGAAAATAATTTCGGTGATGACTGCAGCATCATCGACATTCATTTTCGAGTTTTGAACTGAAGAGACCGTTCTGTAGTCTTACTACTGCTTTGTTTTGAAAGATTTAATTTATTTGAATTTCTAAATATGATTTGATTTATAATATATATAAATATATGATTTAAATTGATTTGACATATTATGTACATATATTTATTTATCTCTAACTGGTTTAAAGGATATCGGAAATTAATTCTTACATTTTTTATCTTCTTAAAGAATAATTTCAGTTATAAAAAGAAAATCAAAAATTTGGATAAATGATTCAAACTTGAAATAATTGAATTGGAAAGTTTTACTTGTATAACACACAATACAATGATATATATCTTAATATAATACAATGATATATATCTTAATATAATACAACGATGGTATAATGTATGAATAATCACATGTTATTCTAGTAATATAGCAGTAAATCAAACTGATTTAAACAAAAAAAATCATTTTATAAATATGTATGCATGCATTAGTTTACGCAAATAATGAACTTACAGTATATATAATGGTGCAACTGACATGTATATGCATTATTTTGGGTAGTTATATGGGAAGAAACTTCAAATCACATATATAGGGGGTGCATTAACAAAATTTTGAATTACATTTAAGGAAACAATTACAACTTAAATTTATTACCCATTAAAACTACTTGCTTTTTAAATGTATAGCATCCAACCTTTTCCAAATATAGGAAAATCATGCATATACAGTGAATATAGCTTTAAGGTCAAACCGATCAAAATAAAAAAATGGATGAAGTAGAAATTTTTATTTTTTTTCTGTTAGCAAAGAAGATTTGTGATAGTTATATAAAGATACGCATAATATTTATGAAGTCAAACCGAATTAAACCACAGCAGAAAACATAAATGTATGTGTATGTGTATGTGTATATGTATGTATGTATATATAATGATGTTTGTAAGAGAAAATTTTGCAACCGTAAATTATTTTCCTTCTCTTCATTTAGACTGTAGAGTCCCATCCATTATTGTTAATATTGTATTTGTAACAACGTCAGAAAACGTAAAAGGAGATATAAAGACATTTGTTTTAAGACAACACCAAATGTTAAAAGAAGATATAACATTAAAAACACATACATTGAAAAACATCAAATACATGGCACATAAATAGTTAAGAAAACAACCAGCAAAACCTAAACTGAAGGGAAGTAACATAAAGTAAAACAAATGTACTGTAATGTAAGGAGAAGCAAGAAGAACATGCAATCCAAAAAACACCACATTTGTGTCAAATAGATAATCAATTTCCATTCCCATCTGCCCAATCCATTAATGCTGCAGCAAATTCTTCATCTGGATCTTCCAGGATTTGAATAGGTGAATGTATTTCTTCATTGCAAAAGCTTTCCATCCTTCCAACTTTAGTCAAATTTGATGATGGCACAGGATCTATGACTCTCACTTCAATAGCCTCCTTCAAATTAGTGTGCACTAAGGAATGCCACTGCCTCCTCTTCTTCCACTTTAATAGTCTTATTCTTCTTTGTTAATGGTGTTGAGTATCCTCTAATTCAACCTTCACCATAGTCAATGTTGCTTTTTCCCTTTAACATTTCTTTCTTCTAGACTGTTGTTATTGGCTACAACGTCATTAAATTTGAATGTAAGAAAGAAACAACTAACTAAAGCATGTAACAAAATGAATATCAAAAGAAATACCTACTTCATGGTTGAAATGGTTTGCAATTTGCAATCTGGTGCAAAAAATAATGGCAAAGAAAAAGAAATGCAGTTAGTATCAACATTAGTTCAAATAGGTGATGTGCATCGCATATCGCGTGAACTGGGCAGAATGTAGCATAAAGCATATGGTATAAGAAAACAAATAAATTTATAGGAAATAATATGTAGCGATCCTGACTCGGCCTTCGAAAATCGGCACCCGTACTTCACCTGTACTTGAATGCCGCAGATTCAAACGCCGAATCTGGCTCGCAGGAGCTTATAACACATTAAGTATAACAAAACAGCGGAAGAAAGAAATGAATGATATCATATACATCACAAATGATACAATATCCAGAATATGATATACAACAATGATATCTATATGATACAAGAATACCAAAGACAAATAATAATGTTACAGCGGAAACAACAGGACTGATAACTTCAAACGATCTTTAAAAGAGAATGAGTCCAACAACTCCAACATCAAGCTCGAACCATCATCACGATGTACAATGATAAGCAAGGTCAGTCGTTCCATGAACTCCAAAAAGTAAACTAGCTCCAACTAATCTACTAAACCCGACTATCTGAAAAACCCCAACTCTAGACTGCCCGTGTGGAAAATTGTGGGCACCCAGAGTTTAGGAAGGGAACAATAAACTCCAGGTCAGTCATGGTATGAGTAAACAAAAATAGTTGTTTGTGTAAAAACAGTTTATAATAGAAATTCGACATGCTTTTGAAAAATGAAACTACCATAAGACCTCCTACCACACATACAGTGCAATCGCAGACTTAAAGGAGATTTCTTCTTATGATAGTCAAATATGCTTAATACGAGAAAACTCTTTTGATATTATTACTAGTGCATAGTGTGAAAATCCTTTCGAAAATATAATATTAATCTTAGCCAGCATAGGTACCATTATACTATGCCTACTATAGCTGTCACCTGAGGTGACAGGTTATACAAATTGCAATCGTAAAGGGCTCGTATTGTTTCTTTGGATTTCCAACGAATGGTCAGGCTAAGGAACTTCCTACTGCCACATGGGTACGCCTCTGGAGGGACGTCCCGAGAACTAACTAGCTCTCTCCCAACACAAGGCCGGGTTACCTCTTACTAGGTAACTACTACACGAGTATGCCACCCCCCGGTCGTTTGCGACCTTTATCGAGGGCCCTCGATCACAAAGCAACAATCGCACAGTAAATGAGATTGGAGCAACCACACAGGTAAAGCATCTGGGCTCCATACCATGATACCACCTTTTTCCAGAAGGAAATGACATACCCTAAAGGGAGCGACCCTCATAACCTTGCCACATTTTCCTGTTTCGACCATTTTCGGTTTGTGAGGCTCGATGAGGTCTCGTCCACAAAGCTACGCTTTTCACAAAAGCCATGCTTTGATCACAAATGATCAACAAATGATCAGCAACACACAACAACACTTAGCATGCCACACTACCAAATTGGGAGTATATCACTGATAACCTTCAATTACATAACCTCTGAGCTCGTACGTCTCAGAGAAGGGTGTTAAGCTAAGAGAATAAATTCTCCGCCACCAAACAGAAATGTATTTGAAAGAAATCTGCTTTATATCTCAAAGTGTAGTGTCAGACATACGACCATACAAATCTGTTCCGGGTTCAAACAGAACCGGAGGCACTTCCAAAGAAGCCCTTGCAATCCGGGTATTCACAATCCCGATCGGACTTCCCATCACTTAGGGAATCTCTATACCGTAGCTACTCAGTGCAGAGACAATCGATTGGTTATCCTATCATTCTCGCAAATACCCGGTCTTCACCACCGGTCTTCAAATGCCATCCATTTACGTCGTATTACTATTCGGAATGGGTTATATGACACAAAGTCCTCTCCCGGCTAAACCGAATAGTGAGCGCAAAATTTTAAAACATATGGATATTGGGATTTCAGTTAAGTCACAACTTATTACCCAAAACCTTTCTTTCAAATGGTTTAAACAAATTACCATTTTAATCTTTTACACAAAAAGATTCATCTCACAAAGTTCACCCAGTTTCACAAAGATCTATTCATAGATTTTCAAATCGATTTCCATTTCAATTGGATTAACTCATTAAATCTTTAAATCAAATATTTAACTTATAGCTTTCAAAACATGTTTCCAAAGATTTATTCGTAACTTGGAAAACCATTTTCAATTCAAACTTGAAATTCCTTTAACTTAAATTGGAATTTCATTTCTTATATGAAAGCTTTTATCATTTGAAAACAAACAGTTTTATTTTGGAAAAAATCCGATTCATTTATACAAGTTAAAATCTTTGAGTTAATTCAAATTCCCAAACCAATACTCTTAAAATGGTTTAAAACCCCATATAAAACACATTTATAACTTGTATCACATTTTTAAACCATAATTTCCAAACGTGGAATTCAATTCCAAATTTTGAATTCAAATTCAAATTAAATTATTTAAATTGAAAAACTTTACCAAGTCATTCAAAATAACTTTTATCTTAAAAACTCCTTTTCAAAAGCTTAAGGGCCCGTTTGGTTTCGTTTTGTATTTTGAGTTTTGTGTTTTCAACTTGTACTAAGAAATAGCAAGAAATAAGAAGAGAAGGTTTATAATTCTTAGCCGTTGGGACGACCAACGGACAACAAAAGAGTTTGATTATTCTTTGTGCTTTTATTATCTCTCGAAACACGAAAAACAAAATAAACTTGTTTTCTATTTTATATGTTAATTTCATTTTTCAAAATTGTTTGTTTTTCAACTATACATACAACGGACGCGTTTTCGTATAGACGAAAACACAAAACTAAAAACGACAAACCAAACGGGGCCTTAACATTTAACCTAAATCCATTTGCAAAATCAATTGAAATTAAAATTTCAATTTTAAAAACATTAAATTTAAATCATCTGTGACTTAACCGATTTCCTCGTGAAATCCATATTTGTGTGTGTATGGTGTAGTCCAAGGGTTTAACACAATAGTGCAACATCATTTAATCATCACAGATTCAAATACAACAATATATTTGATAAGCGGTATAAACTATAACGCTTATCGTTCATTCACAGATCCACAGATAAATTACAGATAAAATAAATTACAATCATCACAGCTTGAATTAAAACAATTCATATCACACAGCATCACATAGTAGGGATATCAAGCAATTCACAGCATTCAATAGAATACAGTCATCCATAAGTGAAACCAATTAAGATATCTGATTAATCTAAACCAGATCATTTGCCTATGTATAATTCCTAGTCAGGGTTAATTAATAATTAATTAATTACAAACATTTAATTAATTATTCTTTAATTAATCATTGATTACCCTTTAATTAATAATCATTTCATAATAACTTTAACTAATTAACCTTTAATTAATTATTCTTAAATTAATTACCCTAATTAATTAACCACATTAATTAATTTTTCTTTAAAGTAATTAACCCTTAATTACTTGGTTAATCAATCTTTGATCATTAATTACCCATTCTTAATTACTTTTACTAAGTAAATATTATTTTTAATTAATCATTCATTAATTACTTGATTAATTAACTTGAATTATCAATTAATTTTATATTAATTACTTTTATTAAGTAATTACTTCAAATCTTTAATAAATAAAGTTTAACCAATCTTTGAAAAATTAATTAACAATTTTAAAACATCCTTAATATTAACTTCTTTAAGTATCATTGAGTTTATTTAAAATAACTTCAAAAATAAAAGCTATGTTATAAAAAACCATTTTTAAACTTAGCTAATTAAAAAAAAATTATTTAAAAATCCTTCTCAACTAATACTTAAACTTGGATATCATTTAATATAAGAAGAAAATTGATTTAACAAGATTTATCAAGATTTCAATTTTAAAAACTTGATTTTTCTTTTAAACATTAAAACTGTTTTTGGCCAACATTAATAGACCCGAGAAAAACACTCGTTTACTCGAGTTAACCCCGAGTTTTTTTCCTCCATTTTCCCAGGTTCCCTCTTCTCCTTCTCGCGTATTTAGTTTAAGTTTTAAACTTAATAAACTATTGTTTCAAGCTCGAGAATCTCGCGTTCCAACCCGAGACAATTCATCACTTTCTCGAGTATCAACTCGAGTCGCTCACCTTCAACTTCCTGGCACCATCATAAAGTCGTGCATGTGCACAGTGCCTCTGCGATCCTCTGGCGAACTGCGCTCCCTCTAGCAAGTCACACAATAACGCGACTCTCGGCTACAACGATCAACTCGACGTAAAAATCTCCAGATCGAGATTTCGCCATTCGCTCGAAATCCTGGACTAAAACTCCGACCCAAAATCGCCTCGTCTTCGTATCTCCGACCACCAAAAAATCTGCAACTTCGGCCATGACCTCGTCCATGACCAATTTTCCATCACTCAAAACCCCACTGCACTCGATCAATTATAGAAACCTTGGTGACCAAACCATTAAACTTAGTTAAAACTAGGGTTCCAGAAAAGATTCAACTGCTGCTACCTCCTTACTGAATTGCATCACCAACAGCTTTTTTTCCCATGATCACTGATCACTCCTCCATCATCACCCAAGATCCCGACCGTTAAAATGCAGAGGTCACCCAAAAATCCCAAATTTCCCTTTTTAGTTCATCTCAGAACTGCACCCTTAATCCCAAACTAAAAATCTTGATTTTAGTTTTGAAATTCATGTTTTAAATGTTGTTTCAGATCCTAACCCTGAAACAATGAATTGTGATATTTAAATTTTCACTTATTCAAAGTTTGCTCTGTTGTTTATGATTTCCAGAGATAATACAAAGTTATTTTAACTTGAGTAAAATTCTAAACTAAAGTTTGTGATTACACAAACAAGTTTCACTTGAATCTTAAATTTAAACAGAGTCAAGATCAAAAGGTTTTGAATTTAAATCAAAACTTGAAAAACTGAAAGCTATAAACCGAGAGTACTCTGGAAAACAACATGCATACTATACATCCAGGAAAACAACATTGTAAATACACAAACATACGTATGAATATACTCGATACAATATTTAACACAGAGATTAACATGCAACCATTTATTCTTACTTATGATTTAAATAAAAATGTGATGTTACTCACAGTGATTTCCAGAAGAAAGAACAGAGCTTCTTCTTGTGAACCAGGCTTGTGAAATTTTGCAGGCTGAAATCTTCTTCTTTGATCTTTGGTTTGAGTTGAATTTTGTATTGTTGTTTATGTTGAAGTTTGTTTAAGTTTTTTTTTTCTTTTCCTTTTTTTCCAGATGTAGATGGACGAAACTGAAATGAGGAAGTGATACATAAAGGAAGTATACAGGGATATGTTTTGTACATGGTGATTGTATTTGTACAATACAGGGTGATATTTTTGTACAACAGGTCAGAGATTTTTTTCCAAATGGTGGCTGACGTGATTTTGTAGTGGCTTGTTTTATAAGCTAATACATATCTTTCTTTTGTCATGTTCAACCTGATTTTGTTTTTTGAGTACATTTCATATATAATTTGTGTTGTTACTTTGTAGTATAAATGAAGTTCTAGAGTTAATATGTTGTTATAATTTATCTAATGTGTTACTTTATATTTTACATGGTTTATTAACATGTTGTTTGAATTTATTTATGTATTTTTTTTATTTTTTTTATAATTTATCTTATATATATTAATTTCTAATCTTCAAATTATTTTTAAACCATTTACTTAAACTTTAAATTCAAATGATTCAACACATACTTTATTTGAATTTGGAGAAACTCAAATCAATTTACTAATTAATTTCACAATTTTTATTCAAAAATTAAATTTATTATCAATTTAAACTTAGTTAAAATACGGGATCGTTACATAATATGTTTAAGGAAATAGATTATTAAGATAGAACCATTATAAGAAAATGTGAAGAAAAAAATAGAAAATAGGATTAACAGCTGAAACAAAAAACACATGTTGAACTTGATAGAGAAGACGACCTTTAATGGAGAGGAGAAGATGAAATCCAATGTGTGATTATTAGTAGTTTATCTAAGAAGAATCAATGATGAATATAAATAGGAGGAAGATAATGGGTGGAAAGCAGTTTGAAATCAGGGAGCAGTATGCATAGTGGGAGAATTCATGGTAGCAAATCACGTTTCCATGTATACAAGATATTGTATGAACAACATGTATCGAACTATAAACCCTCAGATGTCTTTTAACGCTTTAAATCTGGACGACTCTTTGTCTAGCGTTTATCTTTTGTATTAAAACAAAGGAATTTTGTTATATAGATGCTCACCACTGGGGGCCAGAATATCCCTTTTCTCTAACCTATCTTGGGAAAAATGTTACCATAGTAGAAGCCAACTTGCTAAGAGATATGAGGAACATAAGAAAGAAAAGGAGATCGGGGACATGGCAGAGGATGAAGCTGAGTTCCTGGTAGAGGAGGAGGAGGAAACTGTTTCTTCTAACGAGGAGGTACAAGAAGACCCTCTTGATAATACGTTTGAAGAAAATATATCTTAACTTGTTCTTATAGTGACATAACATTTTGGCCTACATAATTTTTGAATGAAACTTTGGTGATGACTTTATAATGTTTGAATTACCTTTTGACTTTGTATAATGCTATTTTCACATAATACTTCAAGCTAGAGTAGCCGATGTGGAGTTTTTTTTTTAATTTCCCATCTTCCTCTTCTCTAACCTTTAGTTGACGTTCCTTAGAGAGTATCCCGCCTGAACTGTTCTAAAACTCAGCCAAACTATGCTTCCCTTTACCAATCTTATGAGGATAGCTGAATTTCAGAAGCTAAACATAAATCTTAAGGCCTTTGAGATTAAAAGCAATTTCCTTAAGTCAAAGCTAGGTCTAAATATTAATAGTCACCTTATTTCGAAGAGGAATAAACCCTAAATCGATATCTAACCTTAGGATATGACATCGCCATTCCTTTTGGATGGGGGAGGGGGGAAGGGGTTAAGGATGATGTTACTAATAAATTCCTTCCAAGATTATGATACTGAGATTGTTCCATAGGGTCCTGACTTGCCACCTCGGCTTGCTCATTTGGAAAGATCTACTTTTGTTTTTTTATACTTTATCCTCTAATGCTCTCAATTTTTTAATCCGGCTTTTGTAATATTATATCTTTACAAAATAAGGTGCTCTTCTCAACCTATCCCTTGTAACATCTTCTTGGATAGAATATATGTAAAGGAATTTTACTCCTTTCGATTTCATTTCTTATTTTGTCACTTTGCTTGAGTATGCTTTTAGAATCCTCCTTTTATGGGGTATCACTTGCGCCTGGTATACGCGGTCTCGGTTCCAATGCAATTTTAGTATTGGATTCTTGTCCAGAATCAACCTAATAGCAAAATCATGAGTTTTTGTTGTTGTTGTGATTCTATGCTTACCTTTACTTCTCTTTTTATCGGGAATCTACTCGATACCTTAACTTAGGTGCCCTTTCCTAGCATTTTATTTGTATTGGGAATCTACCCATTTTTAATCTTTGCATGGTACTATTTGTGTAGGATCTAGATTAACCCTAGAGGGGGGGTGAATAGGGTTATCGCAAATTTTCTCAAATTAAACGCGGAAGTAAACAGCAGATAAATAAATATGCAGTAAAGTAAATCACACACAGAATTTACCCAGCTTCGGCAACCCCTGCCTACTGCTGCATTCCCAGATTTCTATTAGAGTTAAACAGTATCCCGCTTACAAACACTCTGACAGACTCGCAGACACTCGCTCCCGCTCACAAACACTCCTACATACTCGCACACCCTGCTCCGCCTATAGAGTTTCGTTTACTCGCAAACTCTGCTCCCGCCTATAGAGCTTTGCAAACTCGCAGCCTCCCTGCTCACTGAACTAACCCTAACTAGACAATCTGACAACACCTAAACCCTAGGTGGTGATTCACTCTAACTGGACTTTGACAATACAAACTGAAAATACAAAATACAGTTTGAACCCCAGGGCAAAATATAGATTGACAGTTTAAAACACTTTTGCCCTCAAATGAATTTGGCCTAAAACTAGATCAATAAAACCTGGCCCAAAATTTAAATAAAACTTTAAAACCCTATTTTAAAATTAACCCCTAATCAAACAAACTTAAACTCTAATTAATTTATCCCCTTATAGGCTGGCCCCTTTATTTCATTATTCAACCCGATCTCTTCTTTGTTTTTCTCTGAAGATAAAAAATGGCGACTCTTCCTTTGATTAAATTAGGGCTTGCAATTTTTCTTGCTGTCTGGAGCTTCATGCTTCTCGATTGCCTTGAGATGATCTCGTCTCTGCTTGCTTGTGGAGGCTTACGATCTGATTTGGGGCTTCGTTCCCCTTTATGCTCGGCTTGGCTCGAGATTTTGATCTGTGCTTGACAAAATTTGGGGTAGCCGACGTTTGTTGATTTGCCTTTTCCTCTGTTGATTGGCCGACTCCTCGAGCTAGCTTCGGCTACTTCTTTTCGTTGCTTATGGAATTAGTTATTCTCTGACTTGCTTCAGCCTTGCGCTCGTTCGCAGCTGCTCCTTAGGGTTTCTGAAATCTCTCGATTTCAGGTATGTTGTTCTCTCGATTTAAACTTGAATATTTCTGCTTTGTTGTTGGTGATGATTGGTTTTTCTCTGATTTTCACCACACCTGTCAATGATGATTTGGGTCTTCTATTTATAGAGTCTAATTTGATATTACGTGATCTTCACGTTGTTGAGACTTTCCCTTTTTATGCTCCGATATATTTGGGAATTACTTTCGATTCACGGCTTTGTTTTGAACGGGCGATTTTTGATTTTTATTCCATAAACTTTCCAAAAATAATTTTTGACTGTTTCTCTGATTTTTAAAGAAAAAAAAACTTCCTGTTTTCAAACACATGATTTCGGCATTGACAATTTTCTTCTCTGACCTTCTGCCTGTTTATCTGTGATACTTTCCTCTGTGACTTCAAATTGTCTGACCATTTTTAAATTCGTATATTTTCATAAACACTAAGTGATAGTCACGGCTTTGACATTGTCGTGATACTCACTGTTTCATGTTATCACTTCTTGGTCTCTGCCTTCACCTGTGTTCATTTCAGTTGAACTGCAATTCATATTAAGTTGTGCATGTTGTATCTTGTGCTCATCTCTGACTTCATGTATGAACTGTTGCATTTTTGTTGTTGATGCGTTGACCTTGCATTTGAATCTTTGATCTTGAGTCACTGATTTTCACAATGTATTTTAATCTGATCCCTTTGTCACTTTGATGCATTCATTCCAGTATGCATTGATGCTAGTTTGTTTGTTGACTATGGGCTTGATGAGTTTGTTTGTGATGTTGTCACTGTTTTGTACTTGTCTTGTTGAACTTGATTGCTTCTGCTTTGTTGTTGTTGCACATTCACCTGCTAGTCGAGCTTGCATGTTGCCTGATGTATTTGACTTGAGTTGATGGACTGCTGCACTCATGTAGATATCTACTGACTTGAGATTTGGTTCTATACTTTGGCATTTGGTCTGGATGTTGTTTCTCGACTTTGCATAGTTCAGTAGCACTCTTGCTTTTGTTTTGAGCTGAACTTGATTGTCAGTGTTCATGGCTTGATTTTGATCGAGACTATTTGCACTTGTGTTGAATCTAACTTTGATTTGACCTTGTGCACTTGAGTTGGCGAGGCAGTGCACACGTGCATACATGTGTACTGCAGCCACTCGTAATTCCCTGTCCCTGATATAAATACTGATATGCACAGATACTACACAATCAAAGATGATGACGTTTAACCCATATATCTGAGACAGTTTTAAAAACAAATTTTATATTGTTGCAAATTAAATTTGTTTCTGTTCAGATTACTGCTGTAGATTGTCAGTTATACAGGTACACTGGAAACAGGACAGATACTGGAACTGGACAGTGCAAATGCAGACAAACAACTGAGTGTATGAGTGATGTAGTGAGGACTGTGACTGTAAAATCAAATTGTGATGTATTAAGAAATTGTACAGTTATAGTGAGTCAGAATTTGTACCATTCAAAATATGTAATAAAAGATTGCTTGAATAAAATTTCAGCTTTAATTCAAATTCTGTGTTGATAAAATTTCTGTTATTTCTGTATATATATAATCTGTAAACACATCTAAAATACGATATATATAGTTTGTTATCATCAAACACTAAACACACATCAAACAATCTCCCCCTTTTGATGATGACAAACTTATATTAAAGATTTTGAAATTCTAGTAGATGTGTTTAAACATGAGATATTTAGCTCCCCCTACATGTATGCTCCCCCTACAACTGAGACTATTCCATATTCAGTCGAATAAAAGAACTATAGAAAATAACTAACAACATTTAACAAATTTGGTGTAGTATTCCAAAAATACTTATTTTCTTATCAAAATCTCTTCCTTCTCCCCCTTTTGTTATCATTAAAAGACTGACAAAAAATAATGAAACAGTAGGGGAAAACAAATGGAAAAAAATAGGGAAAAACCATAATATATCATAACAAGATAACAATTTCCACATTTTAGAGTGGACCGATAATTTGATTTTTATAATGAGAAGAGAGATATTCTATTCTATTTTACTTTTTTTTAAAAAGATTTGTCATTTAAGCATAAAAAATAATAAGCACTTACTAACCACGCATAACCATAAGGACTTTTAAATGGGATTAGCAGTTACTCATTAGTTATCAAGCTCCATCCATGCATAACCATAAGGACTTTTAAATGAGAATGAAGTGATGATAACCTCTTATTATCCATCCATGCATAACCATAAGGACTTTTAAATGAGAATGGATGCATGAGGAATATTTTAAAATTTTCTTTGATTTTTCCTTTTTTTTTAATTTAAAAAGCAATTCACTTTTCTCATTTTTCAAAACCATTATGAATGATAGAAAGATGGTAGAAATAGAAATGGTCGTGGAATAAGTTACCAAATTAATCATATTATGAAATTTCATAAACCAAACGTATTTCCACTACTGAATACCTTATTCGAATCAATCTTTGAATGATATCCAAAACAGGTTTGAATTCTAGAAATTGAAGTTGAAAATAAATATCCAAGAATATTTCAACCAAAGATTAAAAAATGATTAGTCAATTTCCATAATCCCCAAATCCAAACGTAATCTGGAAAATCTGTCTTCGGGGAGGGGTTTTGTGAAAATATCAGCAAATTGATTCTCAGTTGAATTCAATGCAAATGTTTTCCCTAGCAATGTGATAAAAAAAAATGGTGTTTCACATCAATATGTTTCATGAGTGAATGGAGAACAGGATTATTAGACAATGAAATTAGTGAGTGTCCTAGCATGAAGCATGTCCTACTAGTACTTTTCTTGTCAACCAGTGAACCCGTATAATCAACATCAGAATAACCAACTAAATTAAAGTTTTCACACGAAAGATATCATAGTCCAAATTTGTGTGTGTGTGAAAAATATCCCAAAATTTTGTTTAGTGGTATTCAAATGTGATTCTTTAGAGTTAGATTGAAAAACGTGCAAACACAAACACACAGAAAACGTAATATGGGGTCTAGAAGCAGTTAAGAGCCATTTAAACAGTATCAGATTTAACTTCAGAACACTGTGACAACGAAACATACACAAACTTTTATTAAATGAAGAGCGAGTGTGAATACCTTCCGTAGAATCACAGTTAAAATATCAAGATTATTTCAAAACCAATTTAAAGTTTTCATAAGTGAAGCATCAGTTTCAGCTGCTTCTCAAAATACTTTTTAGAGCATGAGCAATCAAAAATCAATCATAGTTTAACCAAACAGATTAAGTTCAAGAAGAAGATGGTTGATCAATTTTTAACCACTGATTAAAGTCAAGTAATTAAAGATCAAGCAAGTTAGATCCATCACAATTACTTCGAGTAAGATGGTTGGTTAAAACTCAGAATTAACATCATCAATCATAACTGGCTGATTTAATTCATATTATGGTGCAGATTCTTATCGGTTATTTATCGTTTGAAAATAAATACAACTACCTGTTTTACCTCTACGATAATCTTTCGTTGTTTGCTCATAGTGAATCTGTCACATTTATACTGGGCTAAGGAACGTTGATTTGACGCCTGCTGTGTATCTGGAACAGCCAGAATCCAGATAACACTAATATTGTTCCTTAGCCTGCCACCACACCTACACGGTTAAAGATGTATGTGACCTATTTGTTTTTATAGGTCCATGGTTGTTAGTGGCAGAATAATTTTGAATAAACAATCCCTTTGGAACCCAAACTTGATTTGTCCTTTCATTCTTGTTCCAATAGACTTGAAATTTGTATTGTAGAATTTTTAGGAACCCAAACTTTTATAAATTTTGTGTTCTTGTTCCTATGACTACAATTTTCAGCACGATGTCCAATCATTTCACATTCAGTAAAGATGCCCTTTCCTTTTGCACTATCATCAGCTTGTGATTTTCCAAAACCTAGTCCTTTTCTATTGTTAGCAAACAATTGATTTCCTAATAACATATTGAATGATTTTTCTCCTCTTGAAAAGTTACTCAGTGATTTCTCAAGATTTTGGACTTTGGTTTTCAGTGTTGTGTTTTCAGTCACAAGTGAGGTGCATCTGTTTATAAAATCCTTTTTCCTAGCTTCAATGGTTTCCTTTATATTCAAGTTTTCTTTTTCAAGATTCTCAAAATTATTCTTCAGTTTTGATAATTCTGAATCTAAAATTTTACAATTTTTACATTCTAGGTTTTGAATTTTTTCAAGTTCAGATTCTAACCTAAAATTTTCATGAGCAAGTTTTTTTCTATCAGATTTCAGTTTTTCATTTTTAGAATCAAGAGCTTCAACTGTTTTAGTGAGATCGATGCAGAAATAAGCAAGGTCTTTATAAGAAAAGTTTTTTACCTCATTATATACCTCTGGGCTTACTTCTGAATCTGATTCTGCTTCTGAATCTGATCTGGCCGTAAGACACAGGTTAGCCTCCTCTGAGCTATCACTCGAAGCTTCCTCTCCTTCCTCATCATCCCAAGTCGCTGCGAATGCCTTCTTCTTCTTTTTCTTTCCTTTGTTGATTTTGAGAAGTGGACAATTTTGTTTGTAGTGACCAGGCTTGTTGCAGTTATAGCAGATTAATTCATTTTCAGAGTTGTCAGAATCTTTAGATCTATTACCACTGGTTTTCTTCTTTCGTGGCTTGAATTTTGACCATCTTCTAAAATTATTGACAGCCATTGCAAGTCCTTTAATTGGATCCTCTTCTTTATTATCGCTCTCTTCTCTGCTCTTTAAGGCAATAGTCTTCTTCTTCGATTCGGAATTGATGCGTTCCTCCTTTGCTTTCAACTCAAGCTCATACGTCATCAGATTTCCGATCAAATCCTCCATGCTCAGTTTGCTCAAATCTTTCGATTCTTGTATTGCCGTGACTTTTGCCTCAAAGTTCATCGGTAGGATTCGTAGTATCTTCCTTATTAGCTCTACCTCAGAGAATTCTTTTCCAAGCGCTCTAGCATTGTATACCAAGGTTGAGAAGCGTCCAAACATGTCTTTAATGCTCTCGACTTTGTCCATCACAAAATTTTCGTATTCATTGCTGAACAGAGCTAGACGAGACTCCTTGACTTGAGAAGTTCCTTCGTGTGTCACTTCCAAAGTATGCCAGATTTCCTGTGCTGTTTTACAATGAGAAATTCTATTAAATTCATTTTTATCAAGAGCACAGATCAGAGCATTCATGGCCTTAGCATTGGTAGTTTTTAATTTCTTATCATTAGCATCCCACCTATCCTTTGGTTTAGGAATCTCAGTATCACCTACAGTTATAGTGGGAGTTTTATAGCCAGATTCAATAATATCCCAAACATCGTAATCAACGGAACTAAGATAGATACTCATCCTAACTTTCCAGTAAGCATAATCATTACCATTAAACATCGGTGGCCTAACAATAGATTGCCCCTCAGAAAAAACATTATTTGATAGATTCATGACTCTAGAGTTAAAAAAACTTACCTCGCTCTGATACCACTTGTAGGATCTAGATTAACCCTAGAGGGGGGGTGAATAGGGTTATCGCAAATCTTCTCAAATTAAACGCGGAAGTAAACAGCAGATAAATAAATATGCAGTAAAGTAAATCACACACAGAATTTACCCAGCTTCGGCAACCCCTGCCTACTGCTGCATTCCCAGATTTCTATTAGAGTTAAACAGTATCCCGCTTACAAACACTCTGACAGACTCGCAGACACTCGCTCCCGCTCACAAACACTCCTACAGACTCGCACACCCTGCTCCGCCTATAGAGTTTCGTTTACTCGCAAACTCTGCTCCCGCCTATAGAGCTTTGCAAACTCGCAGCCTCCCTGCTCACTGAACTAACCCTAACTAGACAATCTGACAACACCTAAACCCTAGGTGGTGATTCACTCTAACTGGACTTTGACAATACAAACTGAAAATACAAAATACAGTTTGAACCCCAGGGCAAAATATAGATTGACAGTTTAAAACACTTTTGCCCTCAAATGAATTTGGCCTAAAACTAGATCAATAAAACCTGGCCTAAAATTTAAATAAAACTTTAAAACCCTATTTTAAAATTAACCCCTAATCAAACAAACTTAAACTCTAATTAATTTATCCCCTTATAGGCCGGCCCCTTTATTTCATTATTCAACCCGATCTCTTCTTTGTTTTTCTCTGAAGATAAAAAATGGCGACTCTTCCTTTGATTAAATTAGGGCTTGCAATTTTTCTTGCTGTCTGGAGCTTCATGCTTCTCGATTGCCTTGAAATGATCTCGTCTCTGCTTGCTTGTGGAGGCTTACAATCTGATTTGGGGCTTCGTTCCCCTTTATGCTCGGCTTGGCTCGAGATTTTGATCTGTGCTTGACAAAATTTGGGGTCGCCGACGTTTGTTGATTTGCCTTTTCCTCTGTTGATCGGCCGACTCCTCGAGCTAGCTTCGGCTACTTCTTTTCGTTGCTTATGGAATTAGTTATTCTCTGACTTGCTTCGGCCTTGCGCTCGTTCGCAGCTGCTCCTTAGGGTTTCGGAAATCTCTCGATTTCAGGTATGTTGTTCTCTCGATTTGAACTTGAATATTTCTGCTTTGTTGTTGGTGATGATTGGTTTTTCTCTGATTTTCACCACACCTGTCAATGATGATTTGGGTCTTCTATTTATAGAGTCTGATTTGATATTACGTGATCTTCACGTTGTTGAGACTTTCCCTTTTTATGCTCCGATATATTTGGGAATTACTTTCGATTCACGGCTTTGTTTTGAACGTGCGATTTTTGATTTTTATTCCATAAACTTTCCAAAAATAATTTTTGACTGTTTCTCTGATTTTTAAAGAAAAAAAAACTTCCTGTTTTCGAACACATGATTTCGGCATTGACAATTTTCTTCTCTGACCTTCTGCCTGTTTATCTGTGATACTTTCCTCTGTGACTTCAAATTGTCTGACCATTTTTAAATTCGTATATTTTCATAAACACTAAGTGATAGTCACGGCTTTGACATTGTCGTGATACTCACTGTTTCATGTTATCACTTCTTGGTCTCTGCCTTCACCTGTGTTCATTTCAGTTGAACTGCAATTCATATTAAGTTGTGCATGTTGTATCTTGTGCTCATCTCTGACTTCATGTATGAACTGTTGCATTTTTGTTGTTGATGCGTTGACCTTGCATTTGAATCTTTGATCTTGAGTCATTGATTTTCACAATGTATTTTAATCTGATCCCTTTGTCACTTTGATGCATTCATTCCAGTATGCATTGATGCTAGTTTGTTTGTTGACTATGGACTTGATGAGTTTGTTTGTGATGTTGTCACTGTTTTGTACTTGTCTTGTTGAAATTGATTGCTTCTGCTTTGTTGTTGTTGCACATTCACCTGCTAGTCGAGCTTGCATGTTGCCTGATGTATTTGACTTGAGTTGATGGACTGCTGCACTCATGTAGATATCTACTGACTTGAGATTTGGTTCTATACTTTGGCATTTGGTCTGGATGTTGTTTCTCGACTTTGCATAGTTCAGTAGCACTCTTGCTTTTGTTTTGAGCTGAACTTGATTGTCAGTGTTCATGGCTTGATATTGATCGAGACTATTTGCACTTGTGTTGAATCTAACTTTGATTTGACCTTGTGCACTCGAGTTGGCGAGGCAATGCACACGTGCATACGTGTGTACTGCAGCCACTCGTAATTCCCTGTCCCTGATATAAATACTGATATGCACAGATACTACACAATCAAAGATGATGACGTTTAACCCATATATCTGAGACAGTTTTAAAAACAAATTTTATATTGTTGCAAATTAAATTTGTTTCTGTTCAGATTACTGCTGTATATTGTCAATTATACAGGTACACTGGAAACAGGACAGATACTGGAACTGGACAGTGCAAATGCAGACAAACAACTGAGTGTATGAGTGATGTAGTGAGGACTGTGACTGTAAAATCAAATTGTGATGTATTCAGAAATTGTACAGTTATAGTGAGTCAGAATTTGTACCATTCAAAATATGTAATAAAAGATTGCTTGAATAAAATTTCAGTTTTAATTCAAATTCTGTGTTGATAAAATTTCTGTTATTTCTGTATATATATAATCTGCAAACACATCTAAAATACGATATATATAGTTTGTTATCATCAAACACTAAACACACATCAAACAATTTGTCCATGACTCACTATTATTGGGAACCTATCCAACATTCTAATCTAATTTGGAATCTATCCGATGCATGGTACTACTTGACCATGGCTCACTACTATTGGAAATCTACCAACATGCTAATCTAATTGGAAATCTACTAGATGCATGGTACTACTTGACCATGGCTCATTGCTATTGGGAATCTATCCAACATTCTAACCTAATTAGGAATCTACCAGATGCATGGTACTATTTGACCATGGTTCACTACCATTGGGAATCTACCCAACACTCTAACCTAATTGGGAATCTACCTAATGCATGGTACTACTTGACCATGGCTCACTACCATCGGGAATCCACTTAATATTCTAAGTGGAAATTAGGGACACATCCTTATTTTTAAACTTTATTAGGCTCACATTCCTCTACACTTTGAAATACAAATCACGTTCCTGTAATTATTTGGCCCAGTCACCGCTGGACCTTCATAACTAGAGATCATGGTTATAGGACATCATGGTTACATGAATATTTGCAATATTAAAAACGTGACATTTTTCAGTAGATATATCAGATTTCAGTTTCGTTTTCACCATTAAATCACAAATTCCATTATCTTTTTATTAAGATCGATACATGATATGTTTTGATGATTTTTTTAAATACTTATGGGGAAAAAAATTTGCTTGGAAAATATTTGCCCCCTAGCAAATGTTTGCCTGAATATCTCAAGCAGATATTTTCCGGGCAAATATTTGCCTGGGGGGCAAATTGATTCCCCCAAGAAAATATTTGCATTGGGGCCTGGGAGGCAACCTGAATTCCCCCAGGCAAATATTTGCCATGTAAAAAAAATCGTCAAAACATATGGTATATGGATCTTGATAGAAAGATAATAAATTTGTGATTTAATGGTGGAAACAAAATTCGATAAATCTACTAAAAGATATCACATTTAAATATTACAATTTAACTTCACATAATTGCATGTGCGAAAGAGCACAAAATTGGGTAAATAACTCCAAGGATGTAATTTATATTTCAAAGTATGGAGGGATGTGGACCTAATTTTATTTAAAGAGAAGGATGTGAGGCAAAAGTTCCCATATTCTAATCTAATTGGGAATCTACCCAATGCATGGTACTACTTGACCATGACTCACTATTTGCATGCACTCTACTTTTCAACGTCCTTTTAAACCCAGGTAATATGGCCTTACACTTGTAGCGCATCACTACGGGGGTGCTCTTATGGCGAGGTCTACCAACTTATCATTGGGTCCAAATCTATAGCCACTTTTGGTGGGTATCGGCCATCTACAACCACTTTTGGCGGGTGTCGGCCATCTGCAGCCTCTTTTAGCAGGTGTCGGCCATCTACAACCTCTTTTGGCGGGTGTCGGGCATCGAAATCTATTTTAAGTTAATGGCCATCCGGAAAGCTAGTTATAATTTGGTAAAATGGAAATATGAATCCTTTGAAAAGAGGACTTTCAGACCATTTTGTAAAAGGCCTTTTGAAATCAAATAGTTTTTAAATCAAATTGTTCGATAGAATGTTTGATCCGAGTTTGAGAAAGAAGACTATCGATAGAATTGGTGTTATTATTTATTATTTAAATATATAGTTTTTAGAAAAAGTAAAACTCTTCATTGATCTCGTCAGATCAATGGATGAGTTTAAGTCCTTAAATCCTAAATGCAAGTAAGATATGCAAGAGTTCTTAAGGGGAGAGAACATACCAAAAGAAATACCGTAAATGCCGAGACTTGAATGCACCTTTAGAATACATACTCGGTAATCATGGTTATGCTGAAGGAGGATGCATTGGAAAAGAAAACGAAACTTGTTGATTAAGCTTTAAGAAATCCGAAATCATAGGGTGCCCCTTAGAGTCGAAACTTTTGTGGAAGAGGTTATAATCGAGAAGAGCATATTAATAGAACCGGTATCCTCCATTTAATCGCGGGAGTTCAATAAAAAGGATTCCTCTTGTAAATTCATCTCTGTAGAAAAGTGCCATATGTATTCATTTGGCAAGAGTTACACGGGATTTTTCTAGAGTCACAAAAATGGAACAAAGTAAATGATTTCGAAACAAAATATTAGAACTAACGTTTAAATTTGGTTAACTTCCCTTTTTGTATGAACTTCTCGGTCTCGTAAGAAAGCTTATGACATTGATCCATCTCGTGCCCGTTTATCAAATGATAGATACAATACTACTCACTTTTTGGATCTACTTTCTTTTATGGAAGGTAATCTGGGTAAGAGAAGTCTTCACGAGTTTCTAGGATATTCGAGACAAGCTTTGGTCGAGTAGAGTATGAATCCGATCCCGCTTCAATTTCTTTCAAGGCTCTCTACCCCGAGTGATTGGGAGGGCTCTCTTATTGGAAGAAGCCAAACCTTTTTATTTTAACAATTTGGTGGAAAGATTCATTACCTAACTATTTAGGGTCTTAACAATCATTCGGAGTTTGGCCAATTCCTGGAGGGATTCTTGAAGATATACCGAAAGCTGCCTGATCTGAGAAGCTTGAAGCTCATAGACATGATCATATTCTTTACCATTTTCTTTCTTCGAAATGAGGGTGACCAATCTTTCGTTGTTGTCTTTTTCAATGAGTTGAATGCGAAGGTTGAGGAGCAGCTCCGAGATGACTTCTTCATTTTCAAAACTAGTCGTAATTGATTGAAATGCTCCGTTGGACTTTCGAGAGGAAACAAGGTTCGGATGTCCAGGCCATCTTTCTAGCGCCAAAAATGTTAGTGCATATTTTAGTCTGCACTAACACCCCGAAGTCCCATGGTATATCTTCGAAAGCGAATTGGAATACTGGACCCAACAAGCAGAGTACCGAGATGAGATTTAACCAAGCTCTGGTTAAGGGACGTTGGACCTGGGTCGCGATTACAAGTGAGAGAAGGTAAAGTGCAAAAAGTAAAGAACACCGAGACTTTTATAGTGGTTCAGGCCGAAAGTCCCTACGTCCACTGTTCTTTCCTTATATAGTTACTCTTATCTTGTCGAGAGGCTTGTTACATTGACTTTGTGCATTTCTTCCATTAATGAGTATTAAGTGGAGCTCGGATATAGGAAAGTACAATATTATTTTATGTTTTAATTCTCTTCGTGCCAGAAGATCCCTACACCTTGGGATTGCCGCCTATTTATAGCCAATTTGTCGTGACGCCATTGGTGGAGAGCCTTCTCCTTGGATTGATGACCTAGCTTGCTATGTGCGGCTTAGATTTGAACGTTTATCATTATTTGGAAGAGTGCAATTTGACGCGGACTACAGACGTGATGCTTTTTATATAACTTCTTCTTTATCTTTGAAACTCCATTATTAATGATCTAATTATACTTGTAAAATTATTTCACTTTAAAATATAATTCAAGGGTTAAAAACAAATGTTACTAAAAACACTACTTACAACAACCCAAAACACTTCACATTTAATCATTATCCTTTAAACTCTCTTTTAAAGATTTAATTACATTTTAAGGGTTAAAGAAAATTGTTACTCAAACATTTGTCACAACAAACCTAAATCATTTCTACCTTGAAAACATTTTTCTTTAAAACTCTCTTTTAAATATTTAATTACATTTTAAGGGTTAAAGACAATCGTTACACAAACATTTGTCATGGCAAACCCAAAACATCCATTTTATAGTGATCTTTAAAATATTCACGATATTGTCTTATAATATCTCTAAGTATAATTTGTAATAAGGGTTAAAAACAAGTGTTACTAAAACACTGTTTACAACAACCTAAAACCAATTTGTACTTATTATTAACTTCAAAAATATTTATTTAAAGATCGAAGCATATCTACACATATTAATTAAGGTAATACACTTTTAAGTAATTCCACAAAACCATTTATTTTATCTTAAGTGTTTAAAACCTAAATCTCCTTTATTACATTTATAAAATACTCAATTTAATATTCAAAAGTTATATATATAGAAATATCTTTACAATACTTATTAATATGTTAAAACACTTTTAAAACTACTTAAAATATATGATAATTATTTATATGGAATATTATGCAAAAATAAGGAAATTTTGAAATAAATAGAAAAACCAAAATAAACATTGTCTTATTTTAAAAGCCACTTAGTTTAAAAATTCATAATTAATTGTTCAAAAAATATTTAAACTTGAAACCAATTATAAATCACTCTACTATAAGTTAGAAAATAACCCTACAAAGATTAGAGAAAAATAGTTTAACTTAAATATCATTTTTACACAATTTACAGTTTCAAACGGAAAAGTTAGCATTTCTGCAATTGCTACCAAAACAATTTGCAACAGCTAAGAAGTGTTTTAGAAGCAAAGACAGCTCTTCAGAAGTGCTACAAAAAGTCCTCGGCTGTCGTTCCGGTGATTTTGCTACAACTTTGCACCTAGTTTTTCAACGCCTTAACAAATGATTTTAGTTCCATTCTTTTTATAATAGTCAATATACTTTGGTTACTCAAAAAAGGTGAAGAAAAATCCCAAAGAATATCTTTTAATTATATAATATAAATGTCCAAAAACAAGGTATTTCTTCAAAGTGCTCATATAACGACTATTTTGCTAAAACTTTTGCTTCTTCTTTTAACTAGTTATCAAATGATTTTAAATTCAAAAATTTCCTAATAGGAAAAATATATTATTAACATGTTAAAAGGTAAAGAAAACCTCAAGAAAGTTTCTACAAAAGTAAACGTTATTTTCCAAAAACAAATTATTTAAAGTGTCGATATAGCAACCTTTTTGGTATTAACTTTCATATCTTTGGTTTGCCTTTTCTATATATTTTCAGAACATATACTTTACTTTTTCAAACACTTATAAAAGTGTATAAATCAACCAAAACAAGTTATATCAAAACATATTCTTAAATCACCACTTTTCACAAATTAAAGTTAAGGGATTTCAAAGTACGTTTATAGCGACTGTTGCTATACAAACAATTCCATATTCAATTCAATATTTAGTTTCATTCCATTTTATACACATATATGATTCCAAATTCAAACCATACTACTACTAAACATGTATTAACATATACACTAATCAATATGTCCACTTTAAATGTTCAAATTAACTTATCACAATTCAATGGTTTATAAGCCAACTACTTTAGCAATCTACATGCTTTTAAAGCATATAATCAAGGGTTTAAATTTAAGTAGTCAATCCCTATTGTTACTAATATATAGCAAGCATTTTAACAAGTGATTTAGCAAGAAATTATCAAGTTATTAATTTAGATAATTAACTTCATTCAAAGTGAGTTTAACTCGCTTTTATTCAACCCATACACTTCTTACCAACATTCAATCATCCAAACACTTCCACTATCACTTCCATCTCCAACCAAAACATCACCAAAACCACACATCCCTTCCCATTTCTCACAACCATCACCTTCCTCCTCCTTCTTGCTCACGTCCTAGCCTCCACCTCCACCATAGATGACGCCATGGTCTTCCTCTTCCCCCTTAGCTCATGGCCCAAGGCCATCACTCCCTCTCATGCACATGGTCTAAGGCCATTCTCCTACCTTCCTAACCCATGGCCATAAAAAAAAGAGGGGAAGAAGAGTAGACAGTTGTCTAAGAAAGTTAAGAAGAGAAGAGAGGAATGGTGTAGAAAATGAATTGAATGTGTGTGTATTTATAGAGTTAGGATACTTGGAAAATGACCAAGAATACCCTCTTTCCTTCCATGCCTTAGGGACATGCAAACCATCCTCTTACACCACCATGCTCTCCTTAATCCATGTCTTAAATCACTCCACCTTTTAAGGGTGCTTTAGTACCATATGTTCCCTTAATTAAATATGCTTACTTTAGTTAATTTGTGGTTAACTCGTATGTGTTTAAATCTTGTTTATATATGCATCTACTATACAAGTCGCAAATATTTATACAACTTGTATTGAACAAAAATTTGATTTTTAACAAAACGTTTTTCGGTCACATTTTCAGTATTTATTCAAAGTGTATATTTTTGTAAACACATTTCAAAAATAATTTTTCTAACATTAGTTATTATTTAAAAACTCTTTAACAATGTTATAAAATCATATTTAATCACATAAAACCTTAGACACAAATCTTTAAATAATTCAGGTATTTAAATACGAAGTGTTCGATATTCCAGGTCATTAGATACTCCTCTCCGTAGAATATTTTGTCCTCATAATTCCATCACAAGTAATCAAAGAAGAAACCATATGTTAATACTTAATAATATTACAATCATTAGCAAACAAGGCTAACGGTTTTCCTAGGTCAAATTCTTATCATCGCACAAGGATGATAAATAAACTACTAGGCGTACCTTTTGCCCAACCGCCTTAGGTTATTACTTAGTCGATTATTCATACTACCTCAAAAAATTCGAAGAGTCCTTTCCCAAACTCTCCAAAAGCCAACAAACATAGTATACAGTCATACTAAAGCCCGTATGATGTACATATATCATCCATACGCAATACCACATCCGATCACTTGCTTGATCACATAAATTTCACTTCCAAACTAGTATATCTCACTTGACTTCCTTAGTGCGAACACTGATCTGGTTTCTTGATTAAAAACTTCCGTTCTCCTTACATAGCCATATACTACGCCATTAAAAATCTAGTGAAAAATCCTAACTTGGACTGGTGCAAATCACCTCGAAATCATGTACTCGAATCCTAGATCGAGAATTGTAATGCAAATAAAATGGTTTATGTACAACTTACATACTTAATTCCATTAGTTTCTTAACTACACCAACTTCTTTCCAATTCTTACTTATTTACTCAAAATCATTTCTTATGTAATACTAGAATCATTTATGCAACATTTCTTAGAACAATACTTAAGTTTATAAACATTTCAAAATACTTATCTTTACTTATATAATATCTTATAATCGAGTCAACCTGCTAGATTACTTTATCCATCGGGCTTGGCAAGTAGCTAGGTAGAGTATGATTCTGGTATCCAAACTCAAAACTAGAGTCTACTTTCCTTAGATAACCCTAAAGTAAAGACGTGTATTAGTTGGCTCAATAACATCGAATGTTCTACTTAACAAATATGCTTAACAAATTTTAAACTTATTTTAACTTACCATTTTTTTCAAATTAAGAATTGTAAAAATTCAACTCTTATATTTTCAAAAAATACTTAGCTTCAATTTCTATATCAATTCGGAAGTTCCTGATTGTCCAAGATCGCCGAAAATTCCATTGTATTTCAATAATTGAAAACTAATAAACTACATATCCTAAGATGCACAACCAAACTACCCTAATGCATAGGATACATAAATCCATAATATAACTTAAAAGAAAAATTAAGAATTAAACTCTGGGTTTTATTTCAAATCATTTGAAATAATAATATATACATATATCTTTTGGATATTGAATCATACTTTTTGGGATTAAACCAATACCATTTTTATTAAAACCAATTTCAAAAATATTTTATTTTAAAATCCATGGAAAATATTCATATTGATCGAGTCACAGCAAAATGATACAAGGAACTGGGTCCAACCAAATAGTATTATATATCCCCTTTACTAAGAAGGGTAATACTCAAGAGAAGTGATATCCAACAGAACACATCTCCTACCCATTTTTATCACTTTCGAGTTACTCGAACTAGCTAACATAAAAATACTTTGTTTCCCGAATTGATTTGCTGATTCCGAGATTAACCTCGAACTCGAACAAATCTTAAAATCCTTTTAAAAACATCAGACTTTTCCAATAATACTACTATAATTTTTCTAAACTCCTAGAAAACATTTTCAAAAACACCAGAATTTAAATTCCCAAATTCTCAATTTAAATCTTTTTTTATTACAAATCATATTTATATAAACCATATTTATACAAGTCATATTTATATAAATTTTAGTTATATAAGTCATGTTTATATAAATTTTTTTAAATATGAAATCATTTCAGAAGTATTTGTCTTTTAAATATCATACCATTCTTTTAGATTATGCTAAGCAACTTTTATTAAAGCTAACTTTTTAACCCATCATTACCATTGAACACCTTATAGTCAAACTGTGAAACTTAATTCACAAGGTGTTTGTTTCAATGTTACCATAGATTACTATCTACCCAACCCATCTTGTGAAAAGGTAATTTACTTACAATTTAATAAATAGTAGTCAATGCCCATAAACTGGCCGAGCACAACTAATCAAACAATAAATGATAATAATTGGATATCATCATTTCCTAACAGCAAATATATCATAAATAACTATATCACTTTATGAAGAATTATTCTTTACAATATAATCCTAAGTAAAATTATTTCATTTACCAAATTTTGAGAACAATACTATGTTGGTTTGCCTTGTACAAGTGTTTAGGAATCCCTATCGACAACGTTAATCAAACGCGTCGACCAGAACCCATAAACACTCAACAAACCAACCAACACAATACAAAACATTGTTATAACACTAACAAATACATACTCTCTATATATAATACACTCAAACTCATAATAAAGCATTCCATTACCTTATCCCTTAATGTGTTATACCCAACCAAAGCCAAGGTTCTCGCTTAACCTTCTAGTCTGATACCATGATGTAATGTTCGCCTTTTCTACCCCCAAATATCGATACTAATACATCCATGGTATTTACGTGCCGAGCACCCAAGTATCAGAAAGATAAACATATGGATAAAAAAGAAGAAGAAAAGAAAATAGAACATAAAGAGGAGAACAAAAACATCAGAATCTCACAACGGAACGATAACGTATAATATCGATATGATCTTTTACAAAGAAAACTGCATGTGTACAATAATCTAAGCAAACTATCATATCATTATCCTGGACAGTTATAACTATTCATCCTTACAATTGCTGATATATATAAACTAAGTAATGCAGTGAAAATAAAAATACTACGGTAGGTAATCATCCAGCTCCTCTCCAAGAGCTTCAATGAACATCAAAGAAATCTTGAAATATACACGGGGCTGACCTGAGCATTATAAGAAAATAACACTCGGATCAGTCTGGTAAACCAGCATGAGAAACTCAAGTCATTTGGATTATTATGTTTATAAAACCTTTTGCAAATAAAGGTATCTTATAAGACCATGCTGCACATAAACACGGACGGGTTTTTACCTTACGATAGCTAAACCATTTCTTAAGGAATTCTAGTGATATTATAATAACATCTTGGGTTGAAAAATAAATATATAACATAGCTGGAATGGTTACATTGGTTACATTCAACAACATATTTAGGTATACAAATAAAACCGCTATGGTGCATTCGCATAATGAATTTTCCACGGAGACCTCCTGAGTAAACTAAGACCGACCTCCTATGACAAGGATCAGAAGATACCTTTCTGAGCATCGTATATCTCTAGATAAAATATACTATTAGGAAAACACAACTAGCCCTCGCCCTAACACGTGAACCAAGTATAATCAACTCCCCACATACAACATATCGATAAGCATACTCTAGATGCTGGAGTTGATGTATCCCCTATTTAGCTTAGCTAAACCCAGGATTGTGTAGCCTACTCTGTGTTTAATCATTTTCCAATTTTGAGACTACGTTTGGCATCTACCACACGAATCTTCAATACTCGCAAAAATAATAAATCCCACATGGATTCCATCATCATAACAGAATTCGAAACCACACATGGACTCCATCATTCACTTTCAATACATAGAACCCATATCTCAGCCTTGAATTGGTTTTCGATAAGTAGAACACTCACCGATCCCAGTCCCTCCAAGACTAAATCGATGAATTTGGTCTTATTCAACAATAATGCGAAAAGTCACATAGGGGAACTAATTCTAGTATGCTCTCCATAAGCAAATAAACATACAAGCACTATTAATTCATCCAGAGCATGATCAAGTCACATAAACGACTTCTAATCCCTTTTTAATTAATTTATCCTTTATTAATTAAAAACCCTTTTTACTAGTAAACATTTTTTTATCTAATAAATCTTCTTTCATTAATCAATACTTTGTTTATTAATTAATACTCCTTTATTAATTAAAACTTCCTTTATATAGCTGTACATAAATATATTTATTTAATTTCTCTTTATAAAAGATATATACTTGTACTCTACTATAAACTTATACTCTTTTCAATACTTCAAAAAGTATTCATGGACTTATCTCAATATTATAAGTATATTCAAAAATTACTTAACAAATTTTACATACTTTAAAATATAATCAAAGTGGTTAAAAACGAGTGTTACTAAAACATTTGTTACTATAAGTCCCTTCTCTTTTATATATAACTTTTCCTATTTTTTTATATAAAAGATTTTGATACTTGTTATTATCTTTGAAACTCCATCATTTAAGAATCTTATTATACTTGTAAAATTATTCCACTTTAAAATATAATTCAAGGGTTAAAAAAAATGTTACTAAAATTACCGTTTACAACAACCCAAAACACTTCACATTTAGTCATTATCTTTTAAACTCTCTTTTAAAGGTTTAATTACAATTTAGGGGTTAAAGACAATTGTTACTCAAACATTTGTCACAACAAACCCAAATCATTTCATATCTTGAAAACATTTCTATTTAAAACTCTCTTTTAATGATTTAATTACAGTTTAAGGGTTAAAAACAATCGTTACTCAAACATTTGTCACAACAAACCCAAAACATCCATTTATAGTGATCTTTATAATATTCATGATAATATCTTATAATATCTCTAAGTATAATTTGTAATAAGGGTTAGAAACATGTGTTACTAAGACACTGTTTACGTTAACCCACAACCATATTTGTACTGATTATTAACTTCAAAAATATTTATTTAAAGATCAAAGCATATCTACACTTATTAATTAAGGTAAAACACTTTAAGTAATTCCACAAAACCATTTATTTTAACTTAAGTGTTTAAAACCCAAATCTCCTTTATTACATTTATAAAATACCTAATTTTCAAAACTTATATATATAGAAATACCTTTAAAATACTTATTAATATGTTAGCACAATTTTAAAACTACTTAAAATATATGATAATTATTTATATGGAATATTATATAAAAATAAGGAATTTTTGAAATAAATAGAAAAACCAGAATAAACATTGTCTTATTTTAAAAGCCACTTAGTTTAATAATTCGTAATTAATTGTTAAAAATATATTTAAACTTGAAACCAATTTTAAATCACTATATTATGAGGTAGAAAATAAACCTAAAAAGATTAAAGAAAAATACTTAATTTAAATACCATTTTTACACAATTTATAGTTTCAAACAGTAAACCACTTCTGCAATTGCCAACAATTCGCAATAGCTCATAAGTGTTTCAGAAGCAAATACAGCCCTTTAGAAGTGCTACCAAAAGTCTTACGTTATCGTTTCCTTGATTTTGCTACAACTTTGCGCCTAGTTTTTCAATGCCTTAACAAATGATTTTAGATCCATTCCATTTAAAATAGTTAGCATACTTTGGGTACTTGAAAAACATAAAGAAAAATTCTAAAGAATATCTTTTAATTATTTTATATAAATTTCCAAAAACAAGGTATTTTTCCAAAGTGCTCATCTAGCGACTATTTCGCTAAAACTTTTGCTGCTTCGTTCAACTAGCTATCAAATGATTTTAACTTCAAAACTTTCCCAGTATGAATAATATATTATTAACTTGTTAAAAAGGTAAAGAAAACCTTAAGAAAGTTTCTACAAAAATAAACATTATTTTCCAAAAATAAGTTATTTAAAAGTGTCGATATAGCGACCTTTTTGGTATTAACTTTCATATCTTTGGTTTGCCTTTTCTATCTATTTTCGAAACATATACTTCACTCTTCCAAACACTTATAGAAGTCTATAAATCAACCAAAACAAGTTATATAAAAATATATTATTAAATCACCACTTTTCACAAATTAAAGTTAAGGGATTTCAAAGTTCGTTTATAGCAACTATCGCTATATGGACAATTTCGTATTCAATTCAATATTTAGTTTCATTCCATTTTATACAAATATATGATTCTAGATTCAAAGCACACTACTACTTAACATGTGGTAACATAAATAATAGTCATATGTCTAATTTAGATGTTCAAATGAACTTATCATAATTCAAAGGTTTATAAGCAACTACTTTAGCAATCTACGCTTTTGAAGTATATAATCAAGGGTTTAACTTTAAGTAGTTAATGTCTATTATTACTAATATAGAGATACAATTTTAACAAGTGATTTAGCAAGCAATTATCAAGTGATATTATCAACATATTAATTTAGATAATTAACTTCATTCAAAGTGAGATAAACTCACTTTTGTTCAACCCATACACTTCCTATCAACATTCAATCATTCAGACACTTCCACTATCACTTCCAACTCCAACCAAAACATAACTGAAACCACAATCCCTTTCCATTACTCACGACCATCACCTTCCACTTCTTTCTTTCTTACATCCTAGCCTCCACCTCCACCATAGCTCACGCCATGGTCTTCCTCTTCCCCCTTCGCTCAAGGCCCAAGGCCTTCACTCCTTCTCATGCACATGACTTAAGGCCATTCTCCCAACTTCCTAACTCACGGCCATAAAAAAGAAGAGGGGATGATGGGTAGAAATTTGTCTAAGAAAGTTAAAAAGAGAAGAGAGGGAAAGAGAGGGATAGAGAGGAATGGTGTTGAAAATGAAGTGAATGTGTGTGTGTATTGATAGAGTTAGGAAATGTGGAAAATGACCAAGGATACCCTCCTTCCTTCCATGCCTTAGGTACATGTAAACCATCCCCTCACACCACCATGCTCTCCTTAATCCATGCTTTAAATCACTCTACCATTTAAGGGTCCTTTAGTACTATATGTTCCCTTAATTAAATAGGCTTACTTAGTTAATTTGTGGTTAACTTGTATGTGTTTAATACTTGTTTATATGTGCATATGCTACTATACAAGTTGCAAAATATTTATACAACCTGTATTGAACAAAGGTTGATTTTTAACAAAATGTTTTCCGGTCACATTTTCAGTATTTATTCAAAGTGTATATTTTTATAAACACATTTCAAAAATAATTTTTCTAACATTAGTTTTAATTAAAAAGTGGTCAACAAGGTTATAAATCATATTTAATCAAATAAAACCTTAGACACAAATATTTAAATAATTCAGATATTTATATACGAAGTGTTCGATATTCCGGATCGTTACATTCCCCATACATCGAAGGGCTATAGGCTTGAGATTGGGGTCACTTAACTTGGCAGCATATATGAAATTATTGAAATTTTTTGACATTTTTCACATCTCATTACATAATTCATGGCATCGTTGGTCATATGGGGCCAATAAAAACCTTGTCTCATGACCTTTTTGGCCAATTTTATGCCATTTGGATGGTCTCCATAGAATCCTTCATGGGCTTCTCTCAACAACTTTATGCCATTTTCTAAACTAACACAACTCAAGTATGGGATTGAGCATCCTTTTTTGTAAAGTATCCCCTTCATCATAACAAAAGTTGGTGATTGATGTTTTAACCATTTGGCTTCCTTTTTACCTTCTGGTAATTTCACTTCTATCAGGTACTTGACATAGGGGTCATCCAGTTGTTCTCATATTGGTTGCTTATTTCTGTATGAATAGTTCCTTCTTGGATGGCATTACTTCCACCTCACATTTCTTTTCCTTCTTCCATATGCATGAGTTCTTTGGATCTAGTCAATACCATTGTTTCATTTTTCGGCTTAGGGGCTTTATCTTTAATACTAGGACTTTGTTGGAAGCCTATTGGAACAATTCGGGTCTTTGGTACTCCTCATGAACTAGCCAATTTGGCCAAAGAATCGGCTTGGGAATTTTTCCCTCTAGGTACTTAGTGTACCGAATTTTTTTCAAATTGAGTTAACATCTTTAGCACCATTTTAATATAAAGGATCAATTTGGCATCTTTCGTTTGATATGTCTGATTCGGTTGATTAACCATCATCGATCCTTGGAATCTTCAATTGAAGGGATAGGTAAGTCCTCCCACTATTGATTCATACTCAGCTACATTATTGGTAGCAGGAAAACCTAACTTCATTGTGCAATGTAGTCGTTGCCCATAAGGGGTAATGATTATGTAACATGCGCCATCCCCTTATTCATTTAAGGCCCCATCAACAAACAATTGCCATTTAAGCTTTAAATCCTTCCCCTTTTCCGATTTTCTTTAATGAACCCCGTGCATTCGTTAACAAAACCGGCTAGGGCTTTCCCTTAAATCGCCACACGGGGTTGAAACTCAATCATTTTACTAGTCTTTTAGATGCCTCTGGTTTACTGAAAACTTGTTTAAGTGGAAAATTAGTTAAAACCTTGATTGGTTATGCTTGAAAGTAGGCTCTTAACTTTCGTGTGGTAAGAATTAAGTAGTATGCCAACTTCTATATAGTTGGATATCTGACTACTACATCTTTAAGCCTTTTACTAGTATAATATACCAAAAGTTGAGTTTTGTTCTCCTCTCTTACTAAGACCAAACTTACTGCATGTTCAGAGATCGCCATGCAGAGATACAAATTCTCCCCTTCTATAGGGCTAGATAGGGTCGAAGGTTTTTCAAGATGATCTTTCAATTCTTTGAAATCCCTTGGGCAATCCTCTTCCCATTCAAAGTTTTTCTTTTTTCTGATTACATCAAAGGAAGGAATGGAGTATCGGTGGCTTTGGAGATACATCTGTTCAAAGTTGCCACTCTTCCATTTAGGCTCATCACATCTTTATTTGTCTTTGGTTCTACCATCCTAATGGCTTTGATTTGATTAGGATTGGCCTCGACTCCCCAAGCACTGATAGTGTACCCCAGAAACATCCCAGATCTTATCCCGAAGGAGCACTTTTGGGGATTTAATTTCATTTTATACTTTCTTAGTACCTCAAACATCTCTTAGAGATCCATTAAGTGATTGGTTTCCTCTAGAGATTTCACTAGCATATCATCTACATACACTTCCATGTTTTGTCCAATTTGTTCTTTAAACATTCTGCTTACTAATCTTTGATATGTAGCCTCTGCATTCTTCAGCCCGAAAGGCATACCTTTGTAGCAGTAAACTTCCCAATCTGTTATAAAAATCGTGTGCTCTTCATCTAGTTTTAACATAGGAATTTTATTATAGCTCGAGTAAGCATCCATAAAAGATAACAGCTTATATCCCTTTGTGGCATCAATCAACTGGTCTATTTAAGGCAAAGGATAAGAATCCTTAGGGCATGCTTTGTTTAGATCGGTGTAATCGACAAACATTCTCCATTTTCTATTGGACTTTTTAACTAACACGAGATTGGCTATCCATTTGGGGTAAAACGCTTCCCTGATAAACACATTCTCAAGTAATCTTTTAATTTCTTCTTTTAATGAATTTGCGCGAACTTTATCAAATTGCCTTTTCTTTTGCCGAACGAGGACAATATTTAGATCTATATTTAGAGTATGTCTCATGGCGATCAGGTCTATTTTGACCATCTTCGAGTGGGTCCAGGCAAACACATCTTTACTTGACCGAATAAATTGGATAAGTTTACCTCTGAGTATGTCGCCTAACTCTTTTTCGATCTTGACTGTTTTTGTTGGGTCAAGCTAATCTAAGGCTACCTCTTCTTGGTCTTCACAAACTTCATTCTTTCTTGTTCATTTCTACAATCAAATTTAGTAACGATCTCTTCACCTTCTATTTTGTTGTCTACTTAGCATGCCTCTTTCCATTTTCTTTTCCCCTCAGAAAAGTTAAATCTTTTCAGCACATTCTTGGGCTTCTCAACTATTCTTGACTTTTTATTTCCCTTGGATAGTTGGCCTGAAGGACTACCATCTAAGGGCTTCTGAATTTCAGTTTTTTTTTAATTCACTTCTCTTTAAATCATAACAAGAAAGACTGTCTCTTTTGAATTGCTCAAGTGTAGCAAAATACAGTTCCCGGGAGCTAAATTTCTCCCACTTATTATTCCTCAATCATTCTTAGTCATGGATTCACCATTAGATATTTTCGGTGAAATAAACGCATCCACTTCATCTAGGGTCGGTCTCCCAAGGAGACATTCTAGTAGGAAGGTTGGTCCATTAACACGAACAAAGTTTCGAAAGTTTTGGAATATGGCGGAATTGAAGATGATGTTTACTGCACTCCTAATATCCACTGAGATCTTTACTACCACGGAGAGCCCAATTTGTAAAGTTATCATCAGTGGGTCATTATGCAGGTGATGGATTCCCTTAGCTCTTATGGCATTATTATTAAGTTGGAGATTTGAAGCTGATATTTACGATGTTTGAACAGTGACACCTCTTGAATGGAGAAGACTCCATCTCTTGCTTCCCTGGTATACCTGCTCTTGGCCCCTTTGCTGCTTCCAGCAAGATGGAGACCACCATGGATGATATTTATGTGGTTGATCAGAGGAATGAAGTCTGGTTTAGAATCATTCTCTATGAAATTTGTAGTGTTTCTTAGGAGCCTATGATTGTTCCCTTCGGGATTAGAGGATTTTTGATTCTCCTTAGCGAACTCTTTCAAAGATCCATATCTAATCAAGTTCTGTATTATTCTAACCAAAACACAGCATTCGTCAGTTTTATGGTCGTTGCCTTATGGTAAGCGCAATAATCTCCACCTTTCTTCGGTTCTAAATTGTTTCTTGCCTTGTAGGAAGTAGGGAAATTCCCTCAATCTTTAGGCATGGAAAAATTATAGGAAATGAGTTTATTCAAAGCCATATAGTTAGACTTAGGGATTTCCTCCCATCTTCCTCTTTTGTTCTCATCCCATCTCGGCTTTTTATTAGGGTGGTCATAGCCAAATTTTCTTCCTTCCTTCTTTGATTGAGATTTCTTCTTAGTATAGAACATTTCATCCACACAGATAAACTTGTCAGCCTGAAATTGAAAATTTTGTAGATTCCTACAGCCATGGATGTAGAGTTCCTATTTAAAGGGGGTCTGTTTGATTAACCCTGAGCGCACTGCCCTTAGTTTTTCCCTATCAGTCATGTTTTCTGCCTTTGGTGCCTCAACGTTGAATCTCTTTAGACATTCGTCAAGCAACTTGCCTAGTCTATGCTTGATATTTGCCAATACACTAGATTCAATGGTATGATCTTTGCATAGGTAGAATTATGCTGAGAACTCATAAGAAAACTGTTCCCAAGAGTAAATAATTTTATCTCTATAATTACTATACTATTTGGCAGCTGCTCCTTGAAAAGTTGTAGGAAAGAATCCGCAACGTAATGCTCCAGAAGCATTGTGCAAATCTATTTGGCTTTCAAAAGCCAAAAGATGGTCATCGAGATTATTGTTTCCATTATAGTTCAATGATAGGAATTTGATGTGCGATGGAATTCTAACAGACATTATCTCCTCTGTGAATGGAGCCTCACGGAAATTGTTATTAACACTTGGATCAAGCGTCATTTTCCCTTCAAGATCAAGCATGTCGTTTTCCATTATATTAGCTATATCCCTCAGGTAAGTTTCATCATCAAGGTAATCCCCTCTATAAGGCTTGTATTCTTTGCATGGGATTGAGTTATCTGATGGTCTGATATACCTTTATGCTATTTTTTCTAGGTTTTCTCTCCCACAATCTGCCTTAATTTTATTATCTACTTGCGATTTTGGGGAAATTACTACGGTCACTCCTCTTGGGTTCCTCTTCTCCGTGATGGGCCCATAATGCTTTTTCCCTTCTACCTGCTTTTGAGTATCGAGTTATCCAAATTTATCCTTGGTGATTCAACTTCCTCTCCTCCTTCAGTAAGCTTTACTGTTTTAGAGGACTTTTGAGAGAGAACTTTTTTATAAAAGCTCCTGTTTGGTTGCAAGCTGTCATGTTAAATCTTGGATTGTAGCTTTGCTACTTGTTGGATTTCCTAGTACTGAAGGTTGTCCAACTTCCGCGTTTTCTGGATTGAAGCTTGGGAGTGACATTTTCTTCTATGGTCACTTGTATTATTTCTTCGTTTGGAACTATGGCTTTCTTAGGTCTCCCCTTTTTCCTGCAACAAAATTTTACATGATAGTTTCTAAGTAAGGAGATAATGAGTTGGAGGTTTCAACCCTCCTTCTAGTGCCAAATATGTTAGACTAAAAATTGTTTTAACATTGAGAAATGTTGTTCAAGATAACATTATTTGGAATGGTCCTAATAACGCCCATGATCTTGATTATAGTCATGAGGTTATTAGAAGTTCTTGTCATATGTTCAAGGGTAAAATTGGAAAGTCATACAATTGTGCAATGGTCCATAATTTGTTCAATGGACCAAATATGCAATTTACATATAGTACAATCCTTTGTTCATATGTCAATGGGAATAATAGTCACTATGCAAAGTAATCTTCAATTTAGGCAATGGCTTAAATGGCCTTGTTAAAATTGTCAATGCACAAGTCCAAATCCAAGTCCAAATCCAAGTCCAAGTCCAAAGACAAGTTATATGCACATCCATTATAATAATAGTCAAAGATACATATTTTGAAGGCGTAATGCTATCCAAAGTTTATTATCCAAGTCCTTATGTACAAAAAGTTACAACTGTATCAAGAAATCCCAAATAATTTAGGGTTTACAACTTTGTAATTTAAGAAGTCGGGAAAGAAAATCGTCCCCTCACATGTAGCCATGGAGTTCGTATTTATAGGGGTGGCAACAGGCGGTATGGCCACCATGTGTCCTTCGATATATTGAGTGAGTTGTTGATATTTGACATCTTTGTTGTACTGATGATATTCAACATCCCTCTTTATATTGATGATATTCGGAATCCTTCTTTGTACTGATGATATGCGGCATCCTTCATAACTGTAGACATTCGATATTCTTTATATCATTTGAAGTTCGGCATCCTTTATGGCTTGTAAAACTCGAAACCACTTGCTGCCTGTGGACGCTTTACAATAGTCATAGTTGTAAAAGCTCAATATTTATTGCTTGTATCATAGAGTCCCGATATACCCTCTTTGTGATAATGTATACGATATCTCTTAATGATGCGGCAACCCTTTTTATTCTTCATTCTATTAGCACTTTATGTTGTAGTGGTTCAGCAACTCTCTCTGATTGTCTTCACATTCGATATCCTTTATACTATAGTATCGTGGTACCTATTGATATTGGACACCACTTTGGGCTTGTTATATGCTCGTATCTTTAGAAATTGTTTGGAACACGATATCTCTTCCCCTTAACAGCTCGACAACCTCTGTAGTTGTTGAAGCTCAATACCTCCTCTTCTTTAATTCAAGCTCGATAACACTTGTAGCTCGACATCCTTAGAGATTCGATACCCTAATGTGATATCTTTTCGATAAGGTTCGATATTTTTCTTGATGTGCCCTTGTTCGATACCTTCTGGGCTTGCCAACTGCTTGGAAGTCGATACCTTCAAAAACTTGCCATCCCTTCTTAATCATTCGACACCTTTGATTATAGAGGTTTGACATTTCCTTGAGGTTACTTAAAGTTCGATACCTCTTACTGAATGCTTGGTTGTGTTTCCTTCTTTACACTTGACACTTTGAATTTCGATGTGTTCTTCTTTGGTGTTTGACACCTTTATTTGTAGTAACAATGTCAAAACTCAATATTTCCCTCGCTTTTTGTGTTCGACATCCCATATTTTCTTTAGAAGTTCGAAATGAATTCTTGCGGTAGTAGCTATAAAATCTTGTCATTTTTCCTTCCTTTGAATTCGACATCATTTGTGGCTCCATATTCTCATGTTAGATGCTTGCTATGTTATTGTCTGGAAAGCTCAATATGTAATCATAGGTTTATTAACTTGACTTCCATTTATAAACTCGATATGCTTTCTTTAGATGCTCAATATATGTATATGTGGTAACACCATGCATCATTGCTTCCATATCTTCTTGTTTATTTTCTTAACAAAGTAGTCGGAAAATATGCGGATAACACTTTTGAACATAAGGACCTTTAAAAATAGGAAAATGCATATTTACTCCATCCTTGACATTTTGGACTATGAAAAAGGAGACGACTTGTACTTTTTGCATATTGACCATTGGACAATGAATATTGCATATGTACTCAAATTTCATAAATTGCATATGAAAGAAAATTGATTTGAACATTGGACATTTTGGATATATTTTATTTTGATCATTGGAATATTTGTAATTTTATTTGAATTATATTCGTTCATTTTAGTATTTTGATGTTGGATTGAAAATTGGTTTGACAACCTCGATGTCGTGGATTATAAGGGGTTGTGGAGGATCACAAAGCTTGAGAGATGCACAAAATGTCTATAGAATTTCATTTTAGACTGAAAGCTTTCGAAGGAGATGGTTAGGTAATTTTAATTTTTGTATTTATTTGAATGAACCCCATGTGTAGCCGGTGTATAGGATCCAACAGACTCAATGTGTGTTAACAATTAGATTTTATAGATCAAACGAGCAATGTTGTGTATTAGTCTATGCAGTATGTGTACTATATCCTTGGCATAACATATGGAAGCAATATCTATAGATAGTTTTCTCATGATGGAAAACAACATCTGGCACGTAATGGAAATGTGTATTGAATATTACCTATTAATGTAGGATTTGCGTTAACGAAACCATATTAAATCCAAGATGGCATAAAGCTCTTTCTTTGTAGGAAAATGGATATTCAATAATCTAATTTGAGTGTCGATAGGATAAATGTCCTAGGAAATATTGAATCTTATATTCATTCAAAGCTAAAGTGCATCTATCGAAAATATTCTTCGAATCAACTCGAATAGAAAGGTAAAGATTGATCCATGGTCGAAATCAAACTTCGACAGTGCTTCATTCTACAACCATCATCACTAAGGACTTTGAGAAAAAATCACGGTCGTGAATGAATAAGGTTTTGGCTATGATGGATGATGATGGCAACAATAGATGATGGATCAAATCTTATATGTAGTGGCTGTGTCATGGAAAGTCGAAGGTAGGGATGACATTCTTAAACATGGAAGCAGTAGGGCACATTTTAGGAAGTCGAGATCTGAAAGTCGAAATGAACCTGAGAGTGATGGAAAACTTGAGCATAATTTAATGGATGGTTTAAGTGCGAGTGAAAATCGATTGGTGCCTGAATGTTGTTCAAGGTTTGAAGTCATGGCAGAGTTGAAGGAGTAGATCTTATTTTGTGAGTGTAGAAGACGAAGTCACGATAACCTGAAATAGCAAAGGCTGAAAATGAGAGTGAAGACTTAGATTTTTTTATCTAAGAGTTGATTTTATATGGGAAGTTCCAATCGATCAGAACCAATCGATATTAATTTTCCCCAATCCATATGAAGGCGTATATAAAAGAAGATGGAAAATGGAACAAAGATCTACTTGACCAAGGAATGGAATAGCTTTAAGGAATTCTCAGTGATGGTTGAAGACTTTATATAGAAGACTTCAACATTTATATATGCTGAAAAGCTGTAATTCAATGATTGTTTGGAACGATGTGCTGATACTATCAAAAAACATAAAACATTTCACAAAAATAGTTCGAATGATGGAAGCGTCTTTGCAAATTTGGGATCGGTCGCTTTGTCACGATCCAAAGCATGCTTTGTTTCAATAGAAACATACTTTAGGGGAAACCGTTATTAAGTATCTGAGCCAAGCAACATTTCGGTGCATCTGGACTTTGAAATGATAAAGAAATATATAAAGAACCTTGGAAGATATGAAGAAATAGATTCAAAAAGTTTGGCTAAGTATGGAGGAAGTCACATCAGTTGGTACCGATATATCCATAGATCAGTACCGATCAACGTGGGCTCCACTTTTCTTCTATATGGACTCTACATGTATGTTTGAGATAAGTCTAGGTGAACTCAAGATTGATCAACATCGATCGATCTTCATTGTCAATTTTTCCCCTGAAGAACTAAAGTTTAAAGCCTTAAGCAATATAGAAGAAAAAGTAAAGATTTGGTCAACTAAATAGATTAGTACCGATCCATATCGATTGGTACCGATCGACTAGATTATTGAGAAACGTGCACGTTTGACATGTTCTTTATGTTGAAAAAATGGATATACATGTTTGAGCAATTCAACCGATGATTCAGCGATTCTGGTATGGAAATTCGTTTACAAATAGGCATTTAACAACAAATGAAAAGGACATTTCGACTAATTCTACATTGAGCTACTGCCAAATTTGAAACCAACCAATTTGGGATCTGAAATTGAGTTGTAACTTGATTGTAACTGCAAAATTAATTAGTAATAAAATATGAAGTGGACACAGGCATTTGATTTGGACAAACCACAATAAAAATTGCTAGTTTTCTTTCTTCCTCTTTTTATTTCTTAACTTATAATTCATTTTTAATCGATTGGAGATGTTTGCCCATTTTATGTTCAAATAATAATGGTATTTGTCTTAAAAATGTTGAACCATGTACAAGATTGGTAAACAAGATGTTTGAAAGCAAGACTGGAAAAACTGTGGAAGTGTACGTAGATGATATGTTCGTAAAATCTAGAAAGGCGAGGGATCACATTGATCATTGATGAGATGTTTTAAGTGCTCCAGAAGTATGGGATAAAGTAAAACCCCTTGAAATGTACCTTTGGGGTTTTTTCTAGAAAATCCCTTGGGTTTATTGTGCATGCCAAGGGAATAGAGGCAAATTTTAAAAAAACTCAAGCTTTAAAGGATATGAAGAATCCGGAAACTCGACAGGAAATGAAAAGCTTAAACGAAAACATAGCTACATTGGTCGGTTCATTTTATAGCAATAAATAAATGCACTCCCTTCTTTAATGCACTTAAGAAAGAAAAAGAAAGTTCAAGTGGACAGACAAATGCCTAGCCACCTTCTTACAGCTTCTAGAGCATTTACAGAAACCTCCAATTCTATCCACATTTGTAGAAGAGGAAGACCTATACTTATAACTAGCAATATTCACTCATACTTTGAGTATCGTTGGTATGAGAGGAAGCTAGGCTGCAATGGCTATGTATCATGTCTGTAAGCGTTCATTGGGTCAGAGTCAAGATACCTATAAAAGGATAAATTGGCTTATATTGATTACATCCAGAAATTTGAGGCATTATTTCTAGTCTCATCCTATAAGGGTGTAGACCGATCAACCGCTTCGACATGTCCTTCATTGCCCTAACACTTCGGAGAGGCTATTGAGACGGAGTATCATGCTGAGCCAATAAGAAATTACATACCATCCCTAATAAAAATTATGGGATAGGCCTTAGTGGACTATATTATTAAGTTCATAACCAGAGACGATGATTTGGAAGCCAGTAAGGCCAAGGCACTTAAATGGAAGCTATAGGTGGATGGAGTATCTAATGAACAAGATTCAGATGCTAGAGTAATCTTAGTTACACTTGAAGGATGAAATATATGTCATGCATCGAGATTTGGGTCCGAAGCCACAAATAATTAATCCAAGTACGAAGAACTCATAGCTGGATTTGGAGTTTATAAAGCAATTTGGGATTCAATAATTATGCCTTCACCGTTATATTGTTAAAGCCACGATTAAGCCTCACTATTGCCCGGCTAAAGCTGTTAGTGCACTTCGACCGCTACGCCTTTTCAGTTTAGCGCTATTGATAGTAAATCCGCTTAAAGTCCTACTATTTTCGACTACAGCTACTAATTAAGGGGCATTAGCATTGCTTTGGCATCTTTAATATAAAAGGATAGTTTGACTAGTTCTCTTATTAACCAAATAATCAAATTTATGGTATAGGTCTAAGTTCAAGTCCTAAGCACTCAATACAAATTAGAACTCTATTCAATTCGCTATGTCAGCACTTCACGGATCATTATATTTTTTGGTTTAATTATATAGGATTAAATAATTTTTCCTATTTATACACAAATGATGCGGGAATGAGAATAAATCAACTTGAAGATTTAATTTTATCTCCAGTAAATATTTTAACATCTCTGTTATTTTTACAATATATCCTTTATTTACCCTTGTTATAGCATTTTACACTTCCAATGTTATAAAACCACTAAGCGTTTTAAATTCGTAGATTCATAGTGACTCCCAATTAGTCATGAACTAGGTACTTGAAGGGTTTCATGTTAAAGTAGAATGATTGACATTTTACTTGAAGAAGGCGAAGACCTTATTTAATGAGTTGGAGTATTATATAGTGAAATACATCTCGTGATAGGAAAATCTAACATAAATAACTTGAAGAAATTGGATAGATCGAGAAATGGGCCACTCCTCATATTGATTGCAGTGAAGACATTACCGACCCCAAGCTTTGAGGAAGTGGACATCATGGCAACAATTGATGGAAAGGAAATATGGATGACTCTCATCATTGAATACTTAACCAACCGGGTTCTTCCCTTGAACCAGAATGAGGCAAGGAAAGTATTTCAGAAAGCTCTGAGGTTTATGATATAAGGTAGGATCTTATATAGGAGAGGATTCTCAAATCCCTTACTGAGATGCATGGTTGGAAGGGAAGACGAAGAATATTGGACAATGTGCATTAAGGTAGCTGCAGGGACCACACTGGAGGGCATACCCAAGCCCAAAAAATCTTATGATACACATACTTCTGGCCAACCCTTACAACAATGCAATATGGTATGCAAAGAAGTAGGACAAGCACCAAAGGTTTGCAAAAATCTTAGGGCTAGCACCTGCTGGGTTGACTCACACGATCAGCCCATGCCCATTTGCTATTTGGTGAATGGATTGGCCAAAGAACTACCTATGGCTAGGGTGGAGCTAAGTTTGCAATTGTGGTAGTAGATTACTTTACTAAGTGGGTAGAAGTAGTGCCACTCACCAATGTGTCCTTTTCTAGGGTAATAAATTTTCTAGTATGGAAATTATTTATAGATACGAAATCCCATTACAAATCATATCAAATAATGGACTATAGTTTGATAGCAAGGAGCATGTTGAGTTTTGTCAACAACATGAGATAAAGAAGAGTTACTCAGTTGTGGCACATCAACAGGCTAATGAATAGGTCAAGACAGTAAATAAAACCCATAAAATACTCATCAAAAAGCAGCTAAAAATGGCTAGAGGAGTATGGATCAATGGATTGCATTTGCACTTTGGGCTTACCATACCACTTACAAAACTACAACAGGGCATACTCCTTTTGTCTTGAGTTATGCCTCAAAGGCTATGATTCCCATTAAAAATACAATCCCATTTCATAGTAGTGTCCATTACTGAAATTGCAAAACATGTCATTGGACATAGTCAATGAAAAGTGAGATAAAACTGCCGTGAAAGTCACTGCTCACAAGCAAAAAGTGTCCAGGTAGTATAATGCTAAAGTGAAAATATTACCCTTAGAGAAGTTGATTTGTGCCTAAAGTGAATCTTCCCTCGATCGGGGGAACTTGATCATATTGGAGAAGGATTGTATGTCATCGGCAAAGACTTGAAGAATAGAGAATTTATTATAAGCATAGCAGACGAGGTGATATTCAGAAAGGCATGCAATGCACAAAATCTTTGTTGTTATTTTCCTAAGTCATAGTCATATTGTCTTAATTCGAATTTTCCATGTATTATATTAGGTCATGTAATAAAGACAGTTTGTAGTGGTAACTAAAGAATATGAATTCTTTGAACCTAATTACACTATGTTCTGATGCGCATCGATTATAATTACTGTATTTACCATCACTCACAGGTACCAAAATCTTCTCGATTTTACCAAATATAATAACCCGACTATGTAAAGTCCGATGGTTTATAGAAACTTACTAAACTAATACCAAAGACCATGCCTCACTCATACCGACAAAGGTTACCGATCATTTGGAATCGTATGGGCAAGACATATGTAAAGGCTGGCAACATCCGACTTTGTCGCATCCCCGAGCCTATGGAATGCTTTGGTTAGATAAAACTTCATTTAATAATGGAGGATCGATTACCTACATTTTAAGGACAGTCTCTGAATAACCCATCGATAATCACCTTAAGAACTTATCTTGGTTGGATATAGTAAGTAATCCCATCGATAGTGCATACAAACTTATTCAAATCTAAGATACAGTAACTTTCTTAACATAACAAAGTTGGATGCTTAACTTGATACTCTCAACTAACCCCAACATAACGACTTCAGGGAAATATTTTCACTTTGAACATGAAACGAATCTGGCCTAGAAATTATTAATGGAGGTATTTCACAATACCACACGGAACAAATTCCCCTAAACTTATTAAAGGAAATATTTCCATGAGGGGAACTAAATTCCCTTTTGATATATTGAAGGGGATGTAATTCGAATATCAAGGAAACAGATCTCCTTTCGATTTATTAAGGGGGATGTGATCCTGAATACAATGAACCGAATCCTACAATATATTAAAGGGGATGTGTTTATTGTAACGACCCTAATTTTGAGTAACATTATTTAGGACATTTAATTAGTTAAATTAAATAAAATAATGTAAATGATCAGGGGATTGAGATTTGTGATTAATAGAAGGATAGCCATGCATATTAAACAAATGAACTAAGAGAATTAAAATGAATTAAGTTAGGGTAGTAGACAAGGGCAATATAGGAATAAGTAATATCCTTATACCCTAAACCCTCACACACACTCATTTTACACGTTCATTCTCACAAATAAAAACATAAGAGGCCGGCCACCATTAGGAAAGCAAGAAGAGGATAAAGCAAAAATCAAGGGGAAGAAGTTAATCAGCTTAATCCAAGATCAAATCTCAACTCCTTAATCTCAAGCTAAAGATGAATAATAAGTTATATCTCATATTTTTTATGTTTTTGGTTTCTAGATAAGATTCGAATATTTTGTAAAGTATTTTGCCATGTTTTTATTGTTAAAATGGATATATATGCTTGTTGATGATTTATGCTAATTCATATAGATTTTATGATATGTTTTAATGAGAAAACCCTAATAAATGACATCCAAATGCCCTGCGATTTCAATATATGATCAGAAATGATATTTTAGAGATGGGTTTCAATTTTCATAATTTTCTGAAATAATGTGGATTTAATATTAATTTTCTAGTAAAGAAAATGGTTATTTGGTTTTAAAATTAATTACGGCTAATAGGTGTATGTTTTGGGTCAGAAATTAATATATGTTAGAAAACATATTAAAAATGATTTATGGGAATTTTTATAGATTTTTCGTAAGTGTTTTAATAGATATATAAAATTATTTAAGGTATGGGACTTAAATGTTTTTTATATTTATAAAAGGAGAAGGGGTATTTTGTAAATAATTTAATTAGTTATTTCTAAAATTTTAGCACTACTTTTAGAATAGAAAATTAGCAACCAATCATGTTTTGATAAACAAGGCAGGTTAGTTGAAAAGAATTACTTTAAAAAGCAAAAAAAAATCAATTTAAACATGCTTTTTTTTACATGTTTCACCTCTTTCGGCACCTAGCTTTCGACTAAGTTCCTCCGCCTCCATCATTATCGAAACCAATACATATGGTATCAAAAGCTTTGGTACGTAATGGATTGGGCATAGGCAAAAGGTATAGAGTCGAGACAAGGGGTTTCAAAGGGGTCGAAGCTTTACTTTATTTTTAAATGAAAATGTGCCTGCTTTGCTTTTGCTTTCGACTTGGTTAGCTTCCGACTGGGTCAATTTGTTTTAAAGGAATGGTTTTGAAAGAGGTTGCGCCTTTTGTTATAAGTAAATGCTTTCGAAGGGGCCGAAACCCCTTGCTGCCGCATCTTACCTTTCGAAGCAATGCCTTCGAAAGGGTTTCCTTTTTTTAAAACCCAAGCCTCTTCTCCAATACTTTCGAAGGTATGGTTTCAACACCATCACTTCTTTACTTAGGAAATTGTTTTCGAAAGAGTGCTTTCGACTTAGTTGTTTTATGACCCTTTTGTTCTATTGAAAGATAAACCCAAAGGTTTCTAAAGGTACAGTTTTAAATGGTTTTGAAAGGGTATTCCACATGTTTTACTTGAACCCAAATGCTTTCGAAAGGTTTGATTTTATGATAAGGATTTAAGGCTTTCGAAAGGTTTAAGAGAAAGGTTTCAAAAGGGTGGTTCCCAATGTTTTCGAAAGGTTTCCAAAGGTTTCGAAAGGAATATTTAAAGTGTTTTGAAAAGAGGATGTTTAAGGTTTTAAAAGGCTTTCGAGAGAGAGAGGTTTTGAATGTTTTCGAAAGGTTTATTCAGAATGGTTTCGAAAGGTATGTTTTGGTCTTTTGGCCTAAGGTTTTACTTGTATCGAAAGGGGTACTTTCAATAGATTCGAAAGGGGTACTTTCAAACGTTAAATGTTTTCATCAACAAAGTTTTGTATAAAGTATATATAACATGGCAAGGTGATTTGAGTAAAGCATAGAGTATATTATCCTTGTTTAAAGTATGATTTAAAGGTTTAAATCAATTTGAGAGAAAATGTTTTCAAGGAAAATTTATAGGTAGTTGACCCTAAGTAAAACGACTCAGATATTAGAATACCAGATGGGACTGGTATAGGGTCGCGCCATATACATTAGCTATTAGCCCTTAGCTAATTTAGTCTAAAATTTCAGTGTGTAGGGCTTTGTCACAGGTAAGAGTAAAATGATGTTACACACAGAAAGGAATATACAGAGTGAGGATAGGTTATTGGTGAGCCCGCAAAACCATTAGGATCAGTTGACCCTGGAGAATTAAGTTAGGGACAGACCGTCCAGAAGAGGAGTATCTAACAGAAGTTAGATTATTTGTTTATTTTGTCTGCTAGGCCGGAGTCAGCCAAAGGTTAGTAGTTAGCCAAACAAAACTATAGTGTTCAGACAGATAATCCATTTAATACCTGATTTATATGCTTTTATGATATTGATATTATTGTTTTAACCAGTTTTGGTTGCAGGATTAAGATTTGCAAAAGATATGTTTTAAAGGATATTAGTGAGGGGAAACCCGTTCCGCTAAGCGGCGTGGTCTCACTTAATATCAAATAACCGAGATGTATAGTATTATTCACACCAGGCTTTATGTCTGACTCAAAGTTTATATTTTTCTCCTTAAACTCTCGGGTGCTCAAAATTGATTTGAGTAGGCTGAGGGTTAAGGATTTTCAGGTTTTAGGAGGTGGACGAATAAAGCTTCCGTAGACGAGCATGAGGCTGATGCTAGCTATATTTAGGTGTTGTTACGTTTTTATTTCTACTGTGTTGTATTAAGTCTGTTTGACTATTTAGTACTCTGGTTAATCAAGGGGGCATCTTCATATGTCACTCTTGGTGTATTTATGTAATAATTATATTTGATCTGAACCTGGGAAATGTTTTAGACTATGTAACTTGGATATGAAATGTTGTTTTGAAATGTAATCAGAAAAGTGTTTTAATCTATGATGATTTTATTTCATATTCAAGTGCTTCTGATATTATGGATACCATTAACATTACCGTATTTGGTCACTGGAAGTTAATACTATGGATGACTGCAGCATCTGCAGCGCTTAGCTCGGGCCTCTAGATAGAGGATGTTACAACTTGGTACCAAAGCATAGGTTTATGAAAAACTTTAAACTAAAATGTTTTTTTTGAAAACATAATCCTAAGGAATTAAAGATAAGATTGGGGTATGGGATAACGCTATAGTAACGTACTTGTATTTGCTATATATAAGTATACGCTTTATCTCTATTCTCATATCTCTCTTAGGTTATTCTTCTCTATCTTACTGGGCTTGAATACATATATGGATGCTAGAAGTGGAAGAGTTAACCTTAGAGGGGGAAGAAAAATGAAAATGCAAAACCAAATAAAAGAAGGAACCAAGGTCGGGCACAAGATGGAAATGTGGGTGCTGGAGTCTCACAAGTTGACATGGGAGCAATGTATCAAGTCTTTGTCAACATGATGCAGGCGGGTGTTGCTGCTGGAGTAGATGGAGGAGGAGTTCAGGAAGCTCCAGTGGTCAATAACTATGCTATTTTGAGTAGAGATTACGCCCGGTTGGGAGGAAAGCCATTTATTGCTACTGAGTACGCAATCGAAGTAGAGAACTTGTTACTTCATTGCGAAAGGATATTTGCTGATCTAGGGCTCAATGATGAGCAGAAGAGAAGGTTTGCTTCTAGACAGCTTCAAAGAGCAGCGTTGTACTGGTGTAACAGCGTTACAGTTGGAGTTAATGAGGAGACCATGGCATGGGCTGAGTTCAAAAGGAGATTTGAGGAAAGGTTTATGTCCTAGATTGCGAAGTCCACTCTGCTTAGGAAGTTCGCTGAGTTGGAGCAGGGTGATATGACTATGCTTGAGTATGCGAGGAGGTTTGAGGAGCTAGCAAGATATGGCTATGCTATGGTTGATACTAATATTAAGAGAAATGAGATGTTCATTAAGGGGTTGAATCCTGAGCTTACTAGGGCTATGTTATCACACATTAGGGATCCATGTGATGTTGTTGTTGAGATGGCTTCGAGACACGAAGAGATGCTTGCTTTTCTAGAGAGAAATAAGGGAAAGGAATTCTAGGTGGGGCAGAGTTAGAAAAGCAAGTTTTTCCCCAAGAAAGGAGCTCAGAAGGGTAGAGCTGCTAAGAAGGGAAAGTCAGAAGTTGTCTGCTACAAGTGTGATAAGAAATGGCATTTTGCAAATGAATGTCGTTCTGGAGATGGAAAGAAGGTGATCGGGAAGAAGAATATCAGGTGATTCAACTGCGATCAAATTGGACATTACAAGAACATGTGCAAAGAGCCAACTAAGGATAGGAAAGGAAAAGTGTATGCATTGGAGCCAGCTACCTCGAGGCCAGCAACAGAGGAAAAAGGAAAAGTTGTGTTGGGAGGTACACATCTGATTCATGGTATGTTAGTTAGCATTTGGTTTGATACTGGTGCATCGAATTCTTTTATATCTCAATGTTTGGTAGGTAAGCTTAACCTATAACCCTCATATTTAGTTACTTCCTTAAGGGTTGCAAATCCGATAGGATAGTATACGACACTTGGGATGAAGTGTGACCACCTAGTGTTTGATTTGTTAGGTCATACTTTTTTTGCAGTTTGCATGTGTTTGATTTTGTAGGGTTTGGATTTATTTTGGGTATGGACTGGTTAAGTAAGTACGATGCTAGGATATCTTGCCATGATATGAAAATACCGCTTAGACACCTTGACTATACTGATCGGATTGTATATACCGTAGAAAACCCTAGTTATGAGGTGAATGCTTTGTTGGGTGTTGTGGAGGTAGAAGACGAGTTGAATCGAGTTTTCGTGGTTAGAGAATTCACGGATGTTTTCGAACTTGTAGTAGGACTACCACCGAAACGAGACATTGGGTTTCAGATAGATTTAGTACCGGGAGCAGAACCATTGAGTAGACCGCCAAGCAGGATGACACCTACCGAGATGAGGCAGCTAAAGGTGCAGTTGGTGGATTTGGATGTCAATAATTTTATTAGGCCAAGTAGTTTTCCTTGGGGAGTAGCCGCAGTGTTTGCCAAGAAGTCGGATAGATCGTTGAGGCTATGTATCAATTATCATAAGTTGAATGAGAAGACGATAAAGAATCGATATCCGTTGCCTATAATCGACGATTTGTTCGACCAGTTGAGTGGAGCCAAGGTATTTTCTCAGTTGGATTTAGCAACAGGTTTCCATCAGCATAGAGTAGTAGAGGATAGTATTCCTTTGACTGCATTTAGAACTAGATATGGATCGTATGAAAGGTTAGTGATGCCGTTCGGACTAACTAATGCGCCAGCATTCTTTGCAGATTTGATGAACCAAATTATCTGAGAGCACTTGGATAGGTTCATGTTGGTATTTATAGATGATATTTTGATATGCTCTAAAGATGAAAAAGAGCATGAAGTTCATCTTAGAGTGGTGCTTGAGACGCTGAGGCAGCATCAGCTAAAGGCGAAGTTTTCTAAGGGTCATTTCTGAAAGAAAGAAGTGAAGTTTTTTGGTCTTGTAGTCTCAGAGAAAGGGTTGTCTGTAGATCCAACTAAGATTGAAGTGGTGAATAATTAGAAGAGACTCGAGACTGTAACTGAGATAAAAAGTTTTCTTGGACTAGCTAGGTATTATCGAAGATTCATAAAGGATTTTTCACGGATAGCAGCACCGATAACCAAGCTAACATGAAAGGATGTGAAGTTCGTTTGAACCGATGAGTGTGGGGAGGCATTCCAGAAGCTGAAACACTTATTGACAAATGCACCTGTGTTAGTTGTTCTGGAAGGGAATTAAGACTTAGTAGTATATACAGATGCATGTGGAACTGAGTTAGGAGCTATGTTAATGCAGAGAGGTAAAGTGACTGCCTATGCTTCTCGACAGCTTAGACCGCGTAAGGTTTGGTACCCAACTCATGAGTTGGAATTAGCTGCGGTGGTTTTTGTGTTGAAGGTGTGGAGACACTATCTTTTGGGAGAAAGATTTGAGTTATATACGGATCATAAGTCGTTGAAATATTTATTCTCTCAGAAGGAGTTGAATATGAGACAGCAGAGGTGGTTGGAATTTATAGCTTCTTATAAATTTAGAATTGAGTATAGACCAAGAAAAGGTAATAAGGTTGCAGACGCACTTAGCCGAAGACATCAGAATGCAGTGTTGGCATTGATTGTTGAGTGGAAGGATTTGGAAGCGTTGACTACATGTAGAGTACAGTGGAGATCTGAAACTGGATCTAGTAGGGAAACTGTAGTGTTATCATGTTTAGAAGTTTGACCAACGATGATCGAAAAGATTGCTTCTAAACGGATGGAGGATCCAATATTAGTTGAATGGATCATAAAGTTAAAGGATGGAACCAAGAGCGATGATCTGAAGGATTTTAGTCTTGACCAGAATGGGTGGCTGAGAAATAAAGGAAGATTGTGTGTTCTGAATGTGGGAGACATTAGAAAGGAAGTTTTGAAGGAATGCCATCGTTCGAAGTTCACCTTTCATCCGGGAGGAACTAAGATGTATCAGGACAAGAAGAGGAGTTTCTTCTGGGAAGGTATAAAGAGGGATGTATGCTTATGGGGAAGCAGTGTTTGAACTGTCAATAGATTAAGGCCGAACATCAGAAGCCAAGTGGGTTGCTTCATCCAATAGATATTCTAGTATGGAAGTGGGATTCTATTTCTATGGATTTTATAGATGGGTTGCCAAGATCTAATAGAGGAAATGAATGCATATGGGTCATAGTGGACAGATTAACCAAGAGTACCCATTTCATTCCAGTTAAGTCAACTAGGATGGCACATGTTTTAGCTAATTTTTTTTATGAAGAATGTAGTTAGACTGCATGGAATTCCTAGTAGTATAGTAAGTGATAGAGATTCATTATTCGCTAATGAGTTTCGGAAGAGTCTACAGGATACCTTAGGTACCAAGCTCAAGATGAGTACCGCTTACCATCCACAGACCGATGGGAAAATGGAAAGAGTTAACAAAGTCTTGGAAGATTTGTTATGAGCTTGTGTGCTAGATTTTGGGGGATCATGGGAAGACCATCTACCCTTGGTCGAGTTTTCGTATAACAATAGTTATCAGGCTAGTATATGGATGGCACCGTTTGAAGCTTTGTATGGAAGGCCATGCAAATCTCCAGTTTGTTGGTTAGAGACCGGGTATAGGTTGGTTCTTGGTCCGGATTTAGTTAGAGAAGCCATAGAGAAGATTGAGTTGATTCGAGCTAGAATGAAGGAAGCTCAGTCTAGGCAGAAGAGTTATGCAGATAGAAGACAGAAAGACTTAGTGTTCTCTGTTGGAGATCATGTCTTCATTAAGGTATCATCGATGAAAGGTGTAATTTGATTCCGAAAATCAAGGAAATTGGCACCAAGATTTGTATGACCATTTCCTATTATAGAAAGGATCGAGAAACCCGCATACAGAGTAGAGTTACCGAACAGTTTAGCAGGACTCCATGATGTTTTTCATATTCCTCATTTAAGGAAGTGTATAAGAGATCCAAAGACTATTGTAGCACGGACTGTGTTAGATAACTTAGTAGTAGAGCCGAATTTGACTATAGTTAGAAAGCCAGTTCGTATAGTCACAAGAGATGAGAATAGGCTAAGGAACAAGACAGTCTGATTAGTTAAGGTCCAGTGGAGCGATGACGATAAAGACTGTACTTAGGAGACTGAGAGCAGGATTAGAGATGCTTGTCCTGATTTGTTTGATAGTATGTTTTACCTTTTCGATTGATTTGTTGAGTACCTTATCGTAATTTCGAGGACGAAATTCTTTAAGGAGGGGAGTCTGTAACGACTCAAATTTTGAGTAACATTATTTAGGACATATATTAGTTAAATAAAATAAAATAATGTAAATGATTAGGGGATTGAGATTTGTGATTAATAGAAGGGTAGCCTTGCCCATTAAAAAAATGAACTAAGAGAACTAATATGAATTAAGTTAGGGTAGTAGACAAGGGCAATATAGGAATAAGTAATATCCTTATACCCTAAACCCTCACATACATTCATTTACACGTTCATTCTCACAAACAAAAACATAAGAGGCCAGCCACCATTAGGAAAGCAAGAAGAAAATAAAGCAAAAATCAAGGGGAAGAAGTTAATCAACTTAATCCAAGATCAAATCTCAACTCCTTAATCTCAAGCTAAAGGTGAATAATAGGTTACATCTCATATTTTTTATGCTTTTGGTTTCTAGATCAGATCCGAATATTTTGCAAAGTATTTTGCCATGTTTTTATTGTTAAAATGGATATATATATGCTTGTTGATGATTTATGCTAATTCACATAGATTTTATGATATGTTTTAATGTGAAAACCCTATGAAATAACATCCAAATGCCTTGCAATTTTAGTATATGTTCAGAAATGATATTTTAGTACCAGGAGAAAATTTTCATAATTTTCTAAATTAATGTGGATTTTATATTAATTTTCTAGTAAAGAAAATGGTTATTTGGGTTTAAAATTAATTACAGCTAATAGATGTATATTTTGGGTCAGAAATTAATATATGTTAGAAAACATATTAAAAATGATTTATGGGAATTTTTTTAGATTTTTCCTAAGTTTTTAAATAGATATATAAAATTATTTAAGGTATAGGACTTAAATGTTTTATATATTTATAAAAGGAGAAGGGGTATTTTGTAAATAATTTAATTAGTTATTTCTGAAGTTTTGGCAGTACTTTTAGAAAAGAAAATTAGCAACCAATCATGTTTTGACAAACAAGGCAGGTTAATTGAAAAGAATTACTTTAAAAAGCTAAAAATCAATTTAAACATGTTTTTTACATGTTTCACCACTTTCGGGACCTAGCTTTCGACTATGTTCCTCCGCCTCCATAATCATCAAAACCAATACACATGGTATCAAAAGCTTTGGTACGTAGTGGATTGGGCATAGCCGAAAGGTATAGAGTCGGGACAAAGGGTTTCGAAGGGGTCAAAGCTTTACTTGGTTTTTAAATGAAAATGCGTCTGCTTTGCTTTTGCTTTCGAATTGGTTAGCTTCCGACCGGGTCAAATTGTTTTAAAGGAATGGTTTCGAAAGAGGTTGCACCTTTTGTTTTAAGTAAATGCTTTCGAAGGGGCCAAAATCCCTTGCTGTCGCATCTTACCTTTCAAAGCAATGCCTTCGAAAGGGTTTCCTTGTTTTAAAACCCAAGTCGCTTCTCCAATACTTTCGAAGGGTTGGTTTCGACACCATCACTTCTTTACTTAGGAAATTGTTTTCGAAAGAGTGCTTTCGACTTAGTTGTTTTATGACCCTTTTGTTCTATTGAAAGATAAACCCAAAGGTTTCGAAAGGTACAGTTTTAAATGGTTTCGAAAGGGTATTCCACATGTTTTACTTGAACCCAAATGCTTTCGAAAGGTTTGATTTTATGAAAAGGATTTAAGGCTTTCAGAAGGTTTAAGAGAAAGATTTTAAAGGGTGGTTCCCCAATGTTTTCGAAGGGTTATAAATGGAAGGTTTCCAAAGGTTTCGAAAGGCATATTTAAAGTGTTTTGAAAAGTGGATGCTTAAGGTTTTAAAAGGCTTTCGAGAGAGAGGTTTTGAATGTTTCAAAAGGTTTATTAAGAATGGTTTCGAAAGGTATGTTTTGGCCTTTCGGCCTAAGGTTTTACTTGTATCGAAATAGGTACTTTCAATGGATTCGAAAGGGGTACTTTCAAAGGTTAAATGTTTTCATCAATAAAGTTTTGTGTAAAGTATATATAACATGGCAAGGTGATTTGAGTAAAGCGTAAAGTACATTTTCCTTGTTTAAAGTATGATTTAAAGGTTTAAATCAATTTGAGAGAAAATGTTTTCAAGGAAAATTTATGTGTAGTTGACCCTAAGTAAAATGACTCAAATATTAGAATACCAGATGAGACTGGTATAAGGTCGCACCCTATACATTAGCTATTAGCTCCTAGCTAATTTAGTCCAAAATTCCAATGTGTAGGGCTTTGCCACAGGTAAGACTAAAATGATGTTACACACAGAAAGAAATATACAGAGTGAGGATGGGTTATTGGTGAGCCCGTAAAACCATTAGGATCAGTTGACCCTGGAGAATTAAGTTAGGGACAGACCGTCCAGAAGAGGAGTATCCAACAGAAGTTAGATTATTTGTTTATTTTGTTTGGTAGGCCCGAGTCAGCCAAAGGTTAGTAGTTAGCCAAACAAAACTATAGTGTTCGGACAGATAGTCCATTTTTACCTGATTTATATGCTTTCATGATATTGATATTATTATTTTAACCAGTTTTGGTTGCAGGATTAAGATTTGCAAAAGATTTGTTTTAAAAGGATATTAGTGAGGGGAAACCCGTTTCGCTAAGCGGCGTGGTCTCACTTAATATCAAATAACCGAGATGTATAGTATTATTCACACCAGGCTTTATGTCTGACTCGAAGTTTATGTTTTTCCCCTTAAACTCTCGGGTTCTCAAAATTGATTTGAGTAAGCTGAGGGTTAAGGATTTTTAGGTTTTAGTAGGTGGACGAATAAAGCTTCCGGAGATGAGCAGGAGGCTGATGCTAGCTATATTTAGGAGTTGTTATGTTTATATTTCCGCTATGTTGTATTAAGTCTGTTCTGACTATTTAGTACTCTGGTCAACCAAGGAGGCATCTTCATATGTCGCTCTTGGCGTATTTATGTAATAATTATATTTGATCTGAACCTTGGAAATGTTTGGGATTATGTAACGTGGATATGAAATTTTGTTTTGAAATGTAATCAGAAAAGTGTTTTAATCTGTGATGATTTTATTTCATATTCAAGTGCTTCTGATATTATGGATACCATTAACATTACCATATTTGGTCATCGGAAGTTAATATTATAGATGACTGCAGCAATTGTAGCGCTTAGCTTCGGTCCTCCAGATAAGGGATGTTACATTTATGTAATTAGTAAATTGAATCTCCCTAGATTACTTTGAGGGAGATGCGTATTTACCTAACTACCGAAATAAGCTTCCCTTAAAATTACTAGGGAAGTGCCCTTGCATAGATTGCAAAGGCAAACTACCATGAAGTCAATTTATGCTGAGAGTAAAGGATATGGGACTAAACTAAGGAAACTGCTTACTCCAACCAAACTCATGTTTGAATGATAACTTAACAAGTGTATAAGGAGGCCATGCGATAGTGTGTGGATCGGGTCGATGAACAAGGGTGTTTATGTAAACATATAACTATTGCAAATTCCAATTAGGTTTAAAGAATACAATTATGCAACATTATGATATATGTATGTGCATGTGATGTCATTAGTACAAGGGGTGAATATAGTGCAAAATTTGAGATTCATATGGAAGGCAATCACATAAAGTAATCAAAAAATATTCATCCCATGTTAGTTAAATCAAAGTTAACACAAGGAAGTGTACATCATCGAACTAAATATCCAATATATTACATCATTAGAACCAAGTAGAATCAAAAGCATTTAGAGCTTATGTCGTTGTATAAATAAAAAGTGTTAAACAAATAAAAGACCAAGTCTATCCTCTTACTTTGACTTATTGTGACTTTTCTTTTGATAGGACTTGTGCCTAAATGTAGCAGCCTTAGGATCTTTGGGGGACATCTGAGCCCTTGGACCTATCAGGAGATGACATGCCAGCTGCCTTTAAACTCCCCAAGGTTTTCATGTGTTCGCTTGTTGCTAATGAGATTTCCTTTTCATGCTCATTTTTAGGAACCCTATCTCCTCAACCTTCACTATCTTTACCTAAGTAATCAATGGAGGGTGGATTTCTTTCAATCCAGCCTCTAAATGATCAACTATCACCTCCTTAGCATCCACCAAGTCCTCATTCCCAAAAATTTCACTATCAACCCCTCCTTGGAGTGCTACATTCTTTTCATATGGCTCCAAAAAAGACATAGGATCCGCAAGATGAGGAGGTAGAATAGCTAGACTAGGTGGAGCAGCAACTACTCTGACAGAGCCTACTAAGAGGGTTTCACCTATAGTAAAGTGAATGAGTAAGTCGATATCATGTTGGCTTAAGGATGAATGAATGTGATTGGTAATACAAAAATATGAAACTATGTTTGTTCCCTCGTTGAACATAGCCGAAGGACTGGAAGTAGGAGCTAGAGAGCTTCGTTCCCTATGAGAAATCAATACTAGAAACTTTAGGGCCGGAGGATTGTGCGGGGGACATATGTTGTAGAACTCATTGAGGGTTGGTCAGAAGAAGTTATGGGGGAATTCAACTACGGTTGACACTTCTTGTGCAGTATGGAATCTCTCTTCTTTAGCTAGATTGACCAAGACAATATACCCTATGTAGACAACTTCCATATCCTCTTCGAAGAAGCAAGCCTGAACCTCATCAAGGTTAAATGGCTTCCCTTCATTCCTTTATTCTACTTAGGCCTCCCATAGTAAATGCTTATAAATGGAACCACTGATTTCATCATATTCTTTTAACCAGTATAAGTGTCTTTGTTAAACATATTGTAGTAAACTTCATCCAAAGGCATACCTATAGAATCTAGTTGCTTCCCTAACTCATCTGTTTCCTTTATCGAAACCTTTGGCCAAGATTCTGATTGTTTCCTGCCTAGTTTGGCCAACTCAAACTATAATATCTATGTCATTTTCTCAAAAGAGATTGCAATTAGTTAGGAAATGATTCAAACTTTCACTTCCCTCTAAGTAATTTCCATTTTGGCCAAACTATCTATTTTCTTTACCGATGTTCCAACTTATTGCTCAAATCCTTGAACTTCTCCACCATCTTTGGTTATCTCCCATATCGCTTTATTTGTCTTCCTAGCCTCAACTGTGAACTTTGTTTTGGCCTTGTCAAAATGAGCCCTATGCTCATTCTTCATTTTCTATAACTCGGCGATGTGCGCCTTCTTTAAAACCTCTAGCTCCACTACATGGGCTTTCCGTAGCTCCTTTATTCCTTGATCATGGTTATTTACTAACATGTCCCGCTCGATGATTTGCTTACGAAGATCAAACATTATATAGTTTTCTTGACCTGACTTCGGCTAATCACTTCACTCACTTTAATCACCTTTTCATGAAATTTTGATAGCACCAGTAAATCTGAAACAACTCTAGAAAGGTTGGTCAGTAAGTCAAAATTTTGGAGAGTAGGAGCTCATTGAATAATCAAGCCATTAGGTACCGAGTAGTATATGAATGCTAAAAATTGCTGAATCTTCGATCTTTGGGGTGAGTTGCCATAGGGACCATGGGAGTCATGCCAATCGAGCTTGCGGTTACTATAGTCGAAGGTTGTAGGATAGAAGTTGATAAGACTTAGGAATTGTAATGTGTCTTTTCTTGGTGCCTTTCCAGTATGGCTACCTTGTTACGACCTCACTTCTGTCACTAGCCATGCCTTTGGCATCCCCCTCCTTGCAGTTAAGGTAACGACTTCGGGCATGCCCAGCTCCCATAGTGTGACAGGTAGTGTGTACAAGGCCCGGGAACGAATTCATTGCCATATGGTTAACCGTCGATTACTGGCGATTTTGGCTTCATGGTGGCGAGTTGCCGTTGCTGAATCTGAGAACTAGTGGGGATATATCCTAGTAGTTTTATGAGAACGGTCCAGAATCCAAAACCTAGGACCTTTAGGAGGAAAGTATGAGCGTTTAGAAAGTTTGGAGCATTTAGAAGCTCACCAATTATGAGTGGAGGTTCTCTAATAGGTCGGTAGGTGATGTCTACCCCGCTCTTGAGAAAATTGGAGTGCGGTTGACATTCTAGCTCGGTTATGTAAAGAAAACCACTTTCATAGCTCGTTTTTCTATTCTTAAGGGTTAGTTATGTTCAGATTTGATTAACATGCCTATAAGAGCCCATTAAGTTTACAATAGAAGAAAAAGGATGTTAAAGCGATTTTGAAATATATAAGTGTCTAGAGTGCAAATATGCAGCATGTGTGTAGTGTGTGCATAAACATGGCGACAAACCACAAGATTTCTCCCCGCTACCCTTAATGGTTTCTAAATGTTTTACAGGCTCTTTCAAATAAAGAAAGGAAGACATATCAATTGTATGATAGTATTCTAGTATCTAATTATGCAACTATGACGATACAACGACAGTCTCTGAGTGCGAAAAATCTTGGAAAGCACTCCCTATGTCAAACCAAACGTCAGGATCAACCCTGAAATATTCTAATGCTTTCTCAAGATGACTGCCTATGTCAATCTCATTGGTGCTAGTCTTTTGACATTGAAGCCTTTGTAGATACAACAATGACAACCAAATCATTCTCCTCCCAATCGCATGAAGTGTCAAACTCGCCTAACTACGTAAGAGTTTCATCCATGCCCTGGGCCACGTCTTTAGAACTAGAAGCCTTACTTGGCTCCCCTCCTTTGGTTCCATAGATTTATTATTACATTGAGATCGCTTGATAGGTGGAGCCCTCATCTAAATAATATACCTTCCATCAATGATTAGATCGAATTGCCCAAACAACTCATTTATAAGGAGTCTAAAAGCTTTCGTCTTTTCATAAGGGATCTCTCTCAACCTCTCCAGCATTTTTGTTAAGTCATCACCAAAAGCTGCCTTGATATACCTAAATAGAAATCCAGAATCATCGTAAGAGCCAATGTGATAAGATGTAATATGACACAAAGAGAAAGAATACTTACATCCTAAAAGCCATTGGTGAAAGCATGGGGTGAAAGCATGGCGAATGTTCTTTGATAAAAAAATATTCATGTTTGAACATACTGTATTTGGAGCGTAGAAGTATTCAATGGGCTTAAATTTGTTTCAAGCCTTAAAATAAAAGAATAAAGAAGACTCTTATTTGCTTTGGAGTGCACATAAAATTAGGGAGTTGAACATCCTCATAAAGATGTTGTATAAGCTAGCAAAGATGGTACATCCATTAGAATAGATCTAAAATAAAGTGATATTGAGATAGATCAAAACTCCAATGATCCAAGCATTTAAAGGAGGAGGTGCGCCAGCCAAATAGTGGTACATATGTAAGCCGTGTATCCCTCGGAAGGATTATGAGCCTACTGGTCAGGGGAGTGAAGAAGTAAATCCTCCCTAGGCAGCCCTTGAACCTGAGCGATGGTGTCCAAATGCTTACAAAGTAGGGTAGCAGCCATGGAGTCTAATGGATTTACCGAAAGCTTGATGATATAAATCCCACTACCAACGATCAAGTTAAGCTAGGATGGCTAGTTGGGAGCGTAGAATGTTCGAAGGAAGATCTAAGCATATTGGTGGATAAGGAAGACCGAGCACTAGATGGTTGCATGCAAGCTGCAGTAACGGATCTAGTATGATGGCAAGGAGAAGTCATACCATTCCGATAGACCATAAACTAACAACGCGTGAAGTGACGAGTGTAAAATGATGATATGGTATGAAATATAACAAAAATCATGCATAATATCTCTTGTATTACTATATATAAAACTAGTCAAAACATTATGTTGATCAACATGTTCACTGAATCAATGCGGGTTGAGTTAATTAAACATGGCCCACTATCCGGGGCACATAGAAAGTTGAGGAATGTGTATCACTATCAGATGACTGTAGAATACAATAGCCTATGATTTTTGTTTTATGATAACAAACATATATTCGTTTAAATGTATTTTTTATTGCAATATTTTATTTTTCCACATGATTAAATAAATATTTGTTGAATAAAATAAATAACTCGAAATTATTATTTAAACAAATATTTTATTACAAATTCAAATAGTACAAATTTGAGCTCTCACTACATTTACACATTTTCAGTTACAATACAACTTCAATTACAACACAATTTTCACTTTACAGTTTTACATACATATTTCACCTCACTACATATTCACTCATCACTCGTATTTGATCTTCTACTATGTTCCAGCCTGTATCCAGCATCTGAACTATCTGCAAAATAAACATTGACGCGGTAAAATTGAAAAAGAAATATTTTGCAGTGCACAATGAAGTGTGTGTTTTGAAGATATTGTTTGCCTCCGTTATTTGGGTTGTTCATCATCATTTATTTAATTCATCTTACGCGAACAACTTGTGACATGCATATTGAATCACTGTACATGCCACAAGGTCATGCATGCCAATATACACTTGCTTGTTAAAATTGCAGGGACAAGTGAGCACAAGGTCAAACCCAAGCCTAGATTGGATTCAACTCAAGTGCAAATGCAAAAGCAACCAACATGACTGTAGCTCAATAAAATGTACACATGAAAATCAAAGCATACAGCAAAGTTAGGAAGCAAGCACTCAAAGTGGACAGAGCATAGGCACAACAATCACACATATATATACATACATATATGTATGTATGTATATACATGGTGACACACAAACATACTTAACCCAGCAACAAGCACTACAAAACAAAATTTATGGCTAGAAAATTAGTGCAGACCACCAGACATGTACAAAGGACAAAGGCAAGAACAAACCAGACTTCAAGTGCAACAAGACTTCAAATTGAACAAGACTTCAAATTGAACAAGACTATAAGTACAAAGCAAAATGTTCAAGCAAAATGGATATGCAAGCATTCAGTTTCAACATGTATAACAAATGGAACCAGACTATAGTAACAAAAGCCCCAGGAAAGCAATGTTCAGTTTCAACATGAATAGCAAAGGCACAAGGAAAGCATGTAGTTCGAGTTCAACCAAATCAACCCAGCAAACATTGACATGTATACAAGCACAGTAACATGTATATACATATGCAACAGAGGAGACATCAAGGCAACATGAGTATGCAGCAATCACATATACACATGTATACATATATAGTGGCAACCAAACAAGTAAACATGCTCGTATATACATGGATATGCAAAGCTTCAGACTTGTCAGACCCAAATGGGTTAACATAAATGCACACAACACTAGTGAAGACACACGCACAATACAAGAATGATTCACAAATAAGGCAACTATATGCAGAGGATGACATAGCTAGGATATCTCCAGCAAAATGCAAAACCCAATAAATCAAAAGTCAATATAAATTTGAATTATATCAGTAAGGAGCAAATAAGTCAAGTATTGTCAGCCGTACACTTAGAAATTAACAACCGAAAATATCAAATTGAAAAAGTCAAGGCTAAAATCAGAACATTCAACGCATATGGAATTAGAGAATTCAGCATCGAATATATATCACAAATGACCAAGTTAGAAATCAGTGAACCGTTCAATCAAAAATCCACAGCCGAAGTTAAATTCGAAATCAAACTCTGAAAAGTTCAAACCAAAAGTATATACGAAAATATAGGAAATTGATTCCAATAAATACCCAACATCATCACCGGCATTAAATTAGTTGAGTCATAAGGAAAATAATCTAAATCAGAAAATTTGAAACCATACCAAAGCCTCAATTGAAGAATTACTCGACTCTGTGAAGCGGTCGCAATCACCAAACGCTAACAAACCGAAGAGCGCAATCAACGAAGAAGTAAAGGCGATTCGAAGCTTCAAATTCAAAGTGGTAGCTTCAATTTCCAGAAACTCTAATTTTGAAGAACGAAGAGAAAGAGGAATGGACGGCATGGATAAGAAGGAAGAAAAATAAAAAGGGAATTCGCTTATGTCTTTTAATTGGGTCGTATAGTATATTAGGTTCTTTTATTTATTTTTAATACTTTTGTTTGTTTGTTTTTTATTTAAGTCAAACTCTAGATTAACTAGTTTACGAACTATGGTTTTGTAGTTCGAGAATTCACAACTCAGTAGCTGAATTGTGGCAGGGTTTTGAGCTTAGAGTTAGGTTAATCAAGTTAGCGGGTGTCGCAATTTTATGTGTTTTTGTAAGCGTCTGATTACTTAATTTCTAGTAGAAACCTTGGGGGCAGCGCGTAGGCAAATTTTTGCCGAAACTGGGTAAAACTGTGTGTGATCTTTACTGCAATACTTTCTGTTTTTATTTTCGTATTAATTTTTAGTAGTAGACCCTATTCACCCCCCTCTAGGGTAAAAATGATCCTACACGTGGTATCAGAGCTAGGAACAAAAACCATTTTCTGTTAAATTTTTTTGATTTTTTCTTTCAATGGCTTCTTTTAATAATGCTTTTGCTGAAGGTCAGTGCATAACTAGACCACCATGTTCAATGGTGAATTGCATATTGGAAAACTAGGATGAATTTTTTTTTGAAAACCATAGATGCATGGAATATTGTTGAAACATGATATAGCACACCAACAGTAATGGTAGGTAATCAAGGAGTTAAAAAACCTATGGATCAATGGACAAATCTTGAAAATAAACTGCAAACTGCTAATGCTAAAGCTATGAATTCTATTATTTGTTCATTAGATCAAATTGAATTTAATCGTGTTTCACATTGTCTAACTGCGCAGGAAATCTGGCACATGCTTGAATTGACTCATGAAGGAACCTTGCAGGTTAAAGAATCTCGCCTTGTCATGCTTAGTAGCGAGTACGGGAACTTCACAATGGCAAAGGGTGAAAGTGTCAAAGAAATGTATGGATGACTTTCTAATCTTGTATACAAATCAAAATCCCTAGGAAGACCATACACAGAACTGGAAATAGTCCGAAAGATCCTCAAAATTCTTCCTCTAAATTTTGAAGCAAAGGTGACTGCCATCCAAGAATCAAAGGATCTGAAACATGTTAAAGTTGAAGAACTCACCGGAAACCTCACCACTTATGAGCTAGAAATCAAATTCTAGGAAGAACATGAAGGAGGAGGTACGCATAAGAAATCAATAGCTCTCAAAGGAACAATAGAAAGTGAAGATGATGATGGTGATGATGAAGGAGCAGCTGAACTGGCACTGGTAGTAAAGAGATTCAAAAGGTGGAACCGCAAGTATGGAAATCCAGCCCTAAATCAATAACTAAAAAGCAGAATCATCAAAGTTCTAGACAACTCAGAAAAGCAAGAGATCATCTGTCACAAGTGCAATAAACCTGGTCATATCAAGCCAAATTGTCCTCAAAATCAATTCAGCAAAGGAAAGAAACCAAAAAGGAGAAGTTTTGCAGCACCTTGGGATGAAAGTGATGAAGATGATAATGAAAGCAGTGGCAGTGAGAGTGAAAAAGAAAATCCGTGTCTTCTAAGAGAAACAAGTGACAGCGATGATGACGAGCCAAACGAGGTATCAAAACTTACTCACTCGCAATTACTTATATATTTTCATGAAGTAAATGGCTGTTTTGAAAGACTTAGGCAGAAGTACGCTAAAATTGAATCACAAAGGATAGTTTGATAGAACTAAATATGCAGCTTGATCAAATGGTTCAAAACTATAGAAAAAAGAGCCCTAAGTGTGATAAGTGTCCATCATTAGAAGTGGAAATAAATCATAAACTAAAATTAAACCGCTTGAAAATAAAATTCTGATTTCGAAAGAAAGTGAAAATACTAGGAGAGAAAATTCTATTAAAAAGTGCACCCTGTTATTGAGTGAAAATGAATCTCTCAAGTCATAAGTCCTCCAATTGTCTACAACTTTAGGAAAATTCTCCAAAGGAGAAAGATCACTAAATATGCTATTAGGGAAACAAACTGTTAATACTATTAGACAAGGACTTGGGTATACTCAATCTTAAAAAGGTAGAAGTAAAACTAATCATGTCAACTCCAAGTGCACGATTTGTGAAAAAATTGGACTCAATCAAAACAATTGCTGGTATAGACCCAAACACACGAAAACCATACCAATTTGGGTTCATAAAGGCACGAATGTAAAATCCCTTAAAATCAAACAAATCTTGGTGCCAAAAGGAACAAACATAGACTGTCTTGGTTCTACGCAAACTTGTTTTTCAAAATTTTCTATCACTAACAATCATGGACCAATGAAAAAAAATAGGTCACAAAACTCTTTTCTCATGTAGGTGTGTTGGCAGGCTAAGGAACAACAAGAGTGGTACATGGATTCTGGCTGCAGGCACATGATGGGCGATAAATCAAAGTTCCTTAGCCTAGAGAAGTAAAAAGGTGGTAGAGTCACAATGGGAAACAACGATAAATGTAAAATTATCGGTAAAGATAAAGTAGGTAACGGTACATTTACCTTAAACGATGTATTATATGTTGAAAATCTGCACCATAATCTGATTTCAATCAGCCAGTTATGTGATAAGGGAATGAATGTTTTTTTATTCTGATTTGTGCAAAAATGTTGACTAATCATAAAAAAACATTATTTTCAAGTAAGAGGAAAGGTAATATATACTCTCTACCTTTTGATGATCTCACTCTTTCAAAATGTTTGGTAGCTAAGGATGAAGAAGTAAAATTATGGCATAGACAATTAGGACATGCTAGCATGAATCTATTAAACAAATTAAAAGGAAAAGATTTGGTAAGAGGTTTACCATCTCATGATTTCAAAACAAAAACTCTATGTAAAGCATGTACTATGTGAAAACTTATAAAATCATCCTTTCATGCCAAGAACTCTATAAGTACTTCTAGAGTTCTTGAACTAGTTCATATGGATCTGTTTGGACCTAATGATATTGCAAGTTTAGGTGGTAAGAGATATTGTTATGTATTGGTTGATGATTACTCTAGATACACGTGGGTATACTTCTTAGCTAAAAAATCCAAAACTTTCTCATACTTCACTAAATTCACAAAATTAGTTCAAAATGAAAAAGGAGTTTCTATTATTTCGCTAAGAAATGATCATGGTGGAGAATATGAAAATTATGAATTTGAAAATTTTTGTGATGAAAATGGACTTAAACATGAATTCTCTACCCCACGTACTCCACAGCAAAATGGAGTAGTCGAGAGAAAGAATCGAACCTTACAAGAGTTGGCTAGATCTATCATAAATGAGTATGAACTACACTTTTCCTTTTGGGTAGAGGCAGTAAATACAACTTGTTATGTAATGAATAGAGTCATGATTAGGCCGATTCTTCAGAAAACACCATATGAACTATGGTTCAAAAAAAAGCCAAACATTGCATATTTCAAAATTTTTGGATGTCCATGTTTTATTCTCAATACAGGTGATCAATTGTGAAAATTTGAGCCAAAAGCTGACGAAGGCGTGTTCATGGGATACTCTTCCAAAAGCAAAGCTTATAGAGTATACAACAAAAGGACGAGAACAATCGTGGAGTCAATCAATGTGAAATTTAATGAAGGCATTGATGATCAAAGCAAGGAAACAATCAAAAGCAATGTCGAAGAGGAGAACGAAAAAGATGAAAGTGAAAATCCAAAAGAAACTGCAACCGCGGAAGAAGTCCAAAGAAATCTGGAACCAGAGAGATTGAAATTCAAAGCAGATCATCCTCTAGAATTGGTAATAGGTAGTCCTACCATAGGTATTCAAACTCGTTCCTCTTTTAGAAATTTATGCGATTTGTTTCTATACAGTGGATTTATTTCAGAAATTGAACCCAAAGACATAGATACAGCTCTTAATGATGAGAGTTGGTTTATGGCTATGCAAGAAGAGCTAAATCAATTTGAACGAAATGATGTTTGGATTCTAGCACCTAGACCTAATGATTATCCAGTTGTAGGAACCAAATGAATTTTTAAAAATAAATTTGATGAATCTGGAAATGTGATTAGGAACAAAGCTAGGTTAGTTGCTAAAGGCTATAATCAAATTGAAGGAATTGATTTTGATGAAACTTTTGCACCAGCAGCAAGACTAGAATCCATTAGAATATTGTTAGCTTTTGCTTGTTATAAAGGATTTAAACTAAGACAAATGGATATTAAAAGTGCTTTTCTTAATGGAATTTTGAAAGAGGACGTATTCGTTGAATAACCTGAAGGATTTGAAAGTCAAGAATACCCTAACCATGTATATAAACTTAAAAAGTCACTATATGGATTAAAACAAGTCCCTAGGGCTTGGTACGAATGTCTTAGCACTTATCTCCTTGAAAATGGGTTCAAAAATTGCTGTGTAGACACCACATTGTTTCTATTGCACGAAAATGATGACCTACTGATTGTTCAAATATACGTTGATGACATTATTTATGGTGCCACTAACAACCTTTTGTATGAGAAATTTGAAAAAGTCATGCAGGAAAAGTTTGAAATGAGCTTGGTAGGAGAGTTGAAATTCTTTTTGGGATTTCAAAACAAACAAAGTGAAAAAGGTACATTCATCCCTCAAAATAAAATATATCAGAGAGCTTGTCAACAAATTTGGATTAAAAGATGCTAAACCTGCAAAAAATCCCATGAGCATAACAATTAAACTTGACAAGGATGAAAAAGGTAAAGTAGTTGATCAAAAGAAATATCGAGGTATGATTGGATCACTTCTTTATCTTACTGCTTCTAGACTAGACATTACGTTCTCTGTTTGTTTATGTGCACGGTTTCAATCAAATCCAAAAGAATCTCATTTAAAAGCTGTAAAAAGGATTATAAGGTATCTGTTGCGCACCTCACGGTTTGGTCTATGGTATCCAACTAATGTTAACTTTGAGTTAAAAGGATATTCAGATGCAGACTATGTCGGTAGTCTAGTTGACAGAAAAAGTACTAGTGGAACGCGTTTTATGTTGGGACATTCGTTAGTTGCACGGTCAAGTCGAAAACAAAATTGTATTGCATTATCTACCACTGAGGCAGATTATATTTCTCTATGCGGTTGCTCTGCTCAAATCTTATAGATGATACAAACCTTGCAAGGCTATGGTCTAAATTTTAAACGAGTCCGACTTATGTGTGATAGTAAAAGTGCAATCGATCTCACAAATAATCATGTACATCATTCTCGCACCAAGCATATAGATGTTAGACATTATTTCATTAGAGATCACATTTCCATAGAAAATATCTGCATAAACTTCATTCCAACAGATTCTCAATTGGCAGACATTTTTATAAAACCCCTTCCAGAAAATAGTTTTTGTCGACTTCGTCTCAGTTTAGGCATTTTAGAAATGTGATTTTTTTATTTAATCTTAAATGCTGATGTTAACTAATCTGACTCCTTATTGATTATCGAAAAGATAAATAGTGACTGAAAAAAGTGATGAGTGTTGATCTTAATCATACATTATGACTTGAGATAGTATATTTAGAAAATTTCTTTAAAAAAATTAAACAAAATGTGTAATAACTTTGGTTGGTAAAAATTCCATGACCATATCTATTCCTATCATATTTCTACGACAATCACTCATCAAAATCTAATATAGTATGTCAAAATGTGGTATTTAAACAGGAAATTATTCATTTTTTTAATTAGCAATAAAATCATCCAAAAGTACTCACTCTCATTTAAAAGTCCTCATGGTTATGCATGGGTGAACTATTTGGAATCTTTGATTATGTGCTTTCATGCTCATTTAAAAGTGCTCACGGTTATGCATGTATGGAACATATATCAAAATTGGATAAAATAGGCGAGTTGATTCTAACCCCATTTAAAAGTCCTCAATGTTATGTGTGGTTAGAAGATGCTTGGAATTCATTTTTAATAAAAATAGGGAATACTACTAATCTCATTTAAAAGTCCTAACAGTTATGCATGGTTAGTAAGTATTTAAATTCCTGTCATAAATATACCACAAATGGGCACAACTATATGGTTTTCTACGCCGACATCACCCCTATCACTCCAAAATGGAATATGCACCTAACAGAGTATTTATGATTTTTGTTTGATTTTATTTTGAAATTTAATATTTATACTCGATTAGGTATTAATGTTGTATTAATGTCTATCACTTTATCACTCTTATCTAACACTATTACTCTTTTGCTGATAACAAAAGGGGGAGAGAAGTTAAGATTTTGGCAAATAAGTCATATTTTTTAATTGCATCTAGGTTCATTGCATTATTTTTTTATTCCCATATTCTCCTTTTTTATTTTCATGCATATGTGAAGGGGGAGCATTGTTGTAGGGGGAGTATTCAAATAGGGGGAGCTAATAGAATTCATTAAGAAACAATACATTTAATAGAGTCAAAATCTTAATATATGTTTCTTATCATCAAAAGGGGGAGATTGTAGAATACAATAGCCTATGATTTTTGTTTGACGATAATAAACATATATATATATATATATATTTGTTTAAATGTATTTTTTATTGTACTATTTTATTTTTCCGCATAATTAAATAAATATTTGTTGAATAAAATAAATAACTCGGAATTCTTATTTAAACAAATATTTTATTCAAACAAATATTTTATTACAAATTCAAATAGTACAAATTTGAGCTCTAACTACATTTACACATTTTCAATTACAATACAACTTCAATTACAACACTATTTTTACTTTACAGTTTTACATACATATTTCACCTCACTACATATTCACTCATCACTCGTAATTGATCTTCAACTATGTTCCAGCCTGTATCCAGCATCTGAACTATCTGCAAAATAAACGCTGACGCAATAAAATTGAAAAAGAAATATTTTGCAGTGCACAATGAAGTATGTGTTTTGAAAATATTGTTTGCCTCAATTATTTGGGTTGTTCATCATCGTTTATTTTATTCATCTTACGCGAACAACTTGTGACATGCACAGTGAATCACTGTACATGCGTCAAGGTCGTGCACGCCAATATACACTTGCTTGTTAAAATTGCAGGGACATGTGAGCACAAGGTCAAACCCAAGCCTAGACTGGATTCAACTCAAGTGCAAATGCAAAAACAACCAACATGACTGCAGTTCAACAAAATGTACACATGAAAATCAACGCATACAGCAAAGTCATGAAGCAGCACTCGAAGTGGATAGAGAATAGGCACAACAATCACACACATATATACATACATATATGTATGTATGTATATACATGGTGACACACAAACATACTCAACCCAGCAACAAGCACTACAAAACAAAACATAATTTATGGCCAAAAAATCAGTGCAGACCACCAAACATGTACAAAGGACAAAGGCAAGAATAAACCAGACTTCAAGTGCAACAAGACTTCAAATTGAACCAGACTACAAGTACAAAGCAAAATGTTCAAGTAAAATGGATATGCAAGCATTTAGTTTCAACATGTACAACAAATGGAACCAGACTAAAGTAACAAAGGCACAAGGAAAGCAATGTTCAGTTTCAACATGAATAACAAAGGCACAAGGAAAGCATGGAGTTCGAGTTCAACCAAATCAACCCAGCAAACATTGACATGTATACAAGCACAGTGACACATATATACATATGCAACAGAGGAGACATCAAGACAACATGAGTATGCAGCAGTCACATATACACATGTATACATATATAGTGGCAACCAAACAAGTAAATATGCTCGTATATACATGGATATGCAAATCTTCAGACATGTCTGACCCAAATGGGTTAACATAAATGCACACAACACCAGTGAAGACACACACACAATACAAGAATGATTCACAAATAAGGCAACTATATGCAGAGGATGACATGGCTAGGATATCTCCAGCAAAATGCAGAAACTAATAAATCAAAAGTCAATATAAATTTGGAATTATATCAGTAAGGAGCAAACAAGTCAAGTATTGTCAGCTGTTCACTCAAAAATTAACAACCAAAAATATCAAATTGAAAAAGTCAAGGCCGAAATCAGAACATGCAATGCATATGGAATCAGAGAATTCAACATCGAATATATATCACAAATGACCAAGTCAGAAATCGGTGAACCATTCAATCAAAATTCCATAGCCGAAGTTATATTTGAAATCAAACTCTGAAAAGTTCAAACCAAAAGTATATACAAAAATATAGGAAATTGATTCCTATAAATACCCAACATCATCACTAGCATTAAATCAGTCGAGTCACAAGGAGAATAATCTAAATCAAAAAATTTGAAACCATACCAAAGCCTCAATTAAAGAATTACTCGACTCAGTGAAGCGGTCGCAACCACCAAACACCAACAAAACGAAGAGCACAATCAACGAAGAAGTAAAGGCGATTTGAAGCTTTAAATTTAAAGTGGCAGCTTCAATTTCCAAAAACCCTAATTTTGAAGAACGAAGAGAAAGAGGAACGGACGGCATGGATAAGCAGGAAGAAAAATAAAAAGGGAATTCGCTTATTGGTTCGAAATTTAAAAAATAAACCAAGCCCTGGCTAATTGGTTCGAAATTTAGTGTAATATCATATGAAATTGATGTTGAGACTGAAAGATTAAGGCATGGATCCAAATTTTAAATAATTACCAGATAAGCGTTGGAAGAGTTTAGTCGAATTTGCAAACAAATTGCTTGAATCTAGCATGGTAGGGACAAAGGCAGTTGAGCAGTTTTAAATTTGGCAAAGGAAGCAAGTAATTTCGAAGGAGCAAAACCTAAAAATTAAAGAGTTAAATATTCATTTGATACTAGACAGAAATGTACCGGACTGAATGCTACTAGACAAAATAACCGGTTAGAGTCTTGTCAAACCATTTAGGATCACCATCAAACCTTATGTCTCATGATAAAGATGACACTTCTGACTTCAGATACTAAGCTCTCAGATGTTTGAGGATGATAGAGGCACTTTCTTCTTAAAATGTACAAGACTTTGCAATAAACTGGTAGTTAGAGACTGACGCAGAGGATATTACAAAAACAATGCAGATCGTTGAAAGTAGTAATCGGTGGATTGGAAGATACTGAAATGCCCGAATTCGTTGATCCGAAGATACCGAACTCTAGCTATCCCGAACTCGTTGATCGCGCACGATACCGGGTTCAAAGATCTTCAATTCTTCAAGCGTTGATCAAACACACTTGATTCCGCGAATCGGCTTCTACAATCGTTGAATCGAGCGCACTCGATTATCCGAAAGAGGAGATAGGAGATTACACTCAACTACCAATTTGAATGAAAGCACAAAGCAATCAAAAGAGAATTTTATTCAAAAATCAACAACGTTTTACAAATGACCATACATGCCTATTTATAGGCTACAACTCAACACAACAGAAAATTTCAAATTTTACAAGTACTTAGGTCGTGAGCGACCTACGACCTAAAATGGTTCGACCTAAGAATATACGCGACTTAGCATAGGTCGGCAGCGACCTAACAACAATCAGTTACAACACACTGACTTGATGACTTAACAATCAATGGCAGAGATCCACGCGGCATAAGAATCAATGACCTCCAGAGCTTTGCGACTTAAGAACTTTGCGGTATCCCAACTCAACGACTTAAGGAAATCAATGGCATCCAGAGCTTTGCGACCTAAGAATGAACGGCATCCTTTCGTTTGCGACCTAACAAAAGCGGCTTCAGAAATTCTTCGCGACCTAAGGCCTCGCGACCTAAGTCTCCGCGACCCAAGACTTTGCGACCTAACTTAGCTCGTTCCGTTTTCTTGCGACCTATCATAGGTCGTGATTTGTTAGGTCGTAGCACCTTCTTAGCTCGTTCCAACGACCTATCTCCTTGTTTTAACTCGGCATCCCCCAACCCGTTAGGTCGTAGTTCTTTCCCCGGTGATATGTTAAGTCGTTCCCACAACCTATACCTTAACTCGTTAGCTCGTATGCGACCTAAAAACAAGTTAGGTCGTTCCAGTATCTCGTTAGGTCGTAGACAACCCAGAACCTTCTCCTTAGGTCGTAAACTCGAGTTAACTCCTTCCCCTGGTCTCCAGTTAAGTCGTAGCTCTTGCTCACATGCTTCCTTAGGTCGAAGACGACCTATAGGTACTTCTTTAAGTCGTGTGCGACTTAGTCCTTCATCCTGAGCTGCATCATCCTCCCCAGGTTGAGAAAAATTCGACCTCGAATTTGCACTTTCTGCATTCACCACAACAAACTCATCCCCATGATATGGTACGAGATGCTTAACATTGAATACGTCAGACGTATACACATCATCTGGCAGCTTCAATTTATAAGCATTTTCATTGATTCGTTTCACAATTTCCACCGGACCAATTTTCCTGGCTTTCAATTTGTTATAAGCGCCTACTGGAAAACGATCTCTTGTTAACACTGCGTAAACCATATCTCCTTCATTAAACTCAACATTTCGTCGTTTCAAATCTGCAGATTGTTTATACTTCTCATTTGCTTTTTCCAATCGTTCCTGAACGATTTTATGACATTCCGTCAACCCTTCAACAAAATCAGCAGCTTTCTTAACTGTTCCCTTTGAGTGTGATATCGCTGTTAAATCCAACGGTCCTTTCGGTAAGCTTGTATAGACAATTTGGAATGGACTGAACCCCGTACTTCGATTCACAGCATGATTATGAGCAAATTCTGCCTGGCATAGCTTCACATCCCAACTCTTCAGATTATCTTGAACAAGACACCTCAACAAGTTTCCCAATGATCGATTAACAACCTCGGTCTGTCCATCCGTTTGCGGATGATAAGCACTACTAAATTTCAGCTTCGTTCCCACCATTTTCCACAAACTCAACCAAAAGTGACTCAGAAATCGAGTATCTCTATCCGACACAATAGATTCGGGCAATCCATGAAGTCGATAGATCTCCTTGAAAAACAATTGAGCAACATGAACAGCATCCGCCGTCTTCTTACAAGCAATAAAATGTGCCATTTTCGAAAATCTGTCTACCACAACAAATATAGAATCATTCCCCCTTTGAGTTCTAGGTAAACCCAAAACAAAATCCATACTGATATCCACCCAGGGTTTTATAGGCACGGGCAATGGCATATATAAACCAGCATTAGTCGCAGTTCCTTTCGAAACCTGACAAATATGACAACGCTCCACAAACCTCTCTACCTCTTTCCTCATTGATGGCCAAAAGTAGGATTGCGAAATCAACTGTAAGGTACGGTCTCTCCCAACATGTCCCTCTTCGTGTAACTCCTTGATAATCCTCATTCTCAGACTACCCTCCGGTATGCACAATCGACTTCCTTTAAAAAGAAAACCATATATTATCACGAACTCATCCGTCTCTCCATCCTTGACTTTATCAACAAACTTTGCAAAGTAAGGATCATCGGTAAATAATTCTGGCAATAGTTCAAACCCCGTCACTTCAACCTTCAATGTAGTTAACAAGTGATTTCTTCTACTCAATGCATCCGCAACACGATTCGTCACTCCCGACTTGTGTTTCACAACAAATGTAAATTGTTGCAGATATGCAATCCACGATGCATGTCTTGCTGAAATCTTGTCTTGCCCTTGCAAATGCTTCAATGCTTCATGATCAGTATACAGAACAAACTCTTTCTGAAATAGATAATGTCTCCAGTGTTTGATAGATTGTACAACAGCATAAAATTCTACATCATATGTACTGTATCTCATCTTTGCTCCTGATAACTTCTCACTGAAATATGCAATTGGACGTCCCTTCTGACTCAACACTCCTCCGATCCCCACCTTGAATGCATCAGTGTGTAGTTCAAACACTAGCTGAAAATCAGGTAATACTAGAATTGGTGCAGATGTCAGCAACTCCTTGATCTTCCCAAAAGCATTCCCTGCTTCCTCTGACCATGCGAATTGTTTACCCTTCGTACAATCAGTCACAGGTGCCATCACACTACTAAAGTGTGGAATGAACCTTCGATAGAATGAAGCCAACCCGTGAAAACTACGAACTTCCGTCATCGTCTTGGGCTGCGGCCAATCTCTAATCGCTTCAACTTTACTTTGGTCAACCTGTATTCCTTTTTCCGACACAACATATCCCAGAAATAAAACGCTATGCGTCATGAACACGCATTTCTTCGTTGCAGCATAAAATTGTTCTTGTCGCAATACCATCAGCACTTCTCTAAGATGATTCAAATGTTCCTCTGGACTTCCACTATATATCAGAATATCATCGAAATACACCACCACAAACTTCCCAATGAATGGTCTAAAAATTTGATTCATCACCCTCATGAAAGTACTCGGTGCATTGGATAAACCAAATGGCATGACCAACCATTCGTATAGACCCTCCCTGGTTTTAAAAGCAGTCTTCCACTCATCTCCTAGTCTGATACGAATTTGATGATATCCGCTCTTCACAATCTTCGAAAATATAGTAGCTCCGCTTATTTGATCTAACAAGTCATCCAACCTCGGCATTGGAAATCTATATCTCACAGTAATCTTATTCAATGCTCGACTGTCAGTGCACATCCTCCACGTCCCATCCTTCTTGGGTACCAATAAAGTTGGTACAGCACAAGGACTTAAACTCTCCTGCACACGCCCCTGCTCAAGCAATTCCCCTACCTGCCTCCGCAACTCTTCATGTTCCTTCGGACTCATTCGATAATGTGGTCTGTGTGGCAAAACTGCTCCCGGAACAAGATCGATTTGATGTTGTATGTCTCTCAAAGGCGGTAACTCCTTTGGTAACACATCTGGGAATACATCGTCAAATTCTTTCAAAATTGGTTTAACTTCTTCTGGAATTTCATCCTCTTCTTTGCTCTCACGCCCAATCAATAAAAATACTTCAGGCTCTTTCTCAACCTCCTTAACAAACTCCTTCAAAGATAATAAAGTTTTCAGCTCTTCAATTTCTTCTGACTTACTTTCTCCTTGTGGTCGCTTCTTTGGAACTAGGATAATCTTCGTGCCTTCAAACATAAAACTGTAACTATTGGTCCGACCGTCATGTTGTACTGCTCGATCATACTGCCATGGTCTTCCCAATAATAAGTGGCAAACATCCATCTCTACTACATCACACCAGATTTCGTCTTTGTATTTCTTTCCAATAGAGAATGGAACTCGAACTCGTCTATCCACTTTCACTTCTCCTCCTTTTCTCAACCATGCTAACTTGTATGGATTCGGATGTTTCTCGGTCTTCAATTTCAACTTTGTCACAGCTTCGGTTGAAACAATATTGTCACAGCTTCCTGCGTCGATCACAAACTTACACACCTTCCCCAGAATAGTACATGTTGACTGAAAGATATTACTCCTCAACCAACTAGCTTCTTCCTGCTTCGGTGTTAAACACGATCTCCTCAGCATTAGATTACAGCCTTCATCTCCTGACGCAATATCCTGCTCATCCTCCTCAACTGGACTAGAACAATCCCCATCACCATCCTCATCCTCAACTTCTGCAATCATGGTTCTCTTCTTTGGCTTTGGACACTCACTGCTTTTATGACCCAATTCCTGACAATTGTAACATTTGAAACCATTGTTAACCCTTGCCTTCTCAACCTCCTTCACCACTGGTCTACTGATAGGTTTAGAAACATTAGAACTTCCACCAACACCCTTCGCTTGATTGTTAGAATTAGTAAACACACCACCTCCTCGTCTCCCTTGCTTTTCCCAAGCCAACGCTTTCTGATGTGCTTCTGCCACAGATCTTGGATCGAACATATTAACCATATCCTGAATCTGCATTCTCAATCCCCTAATGAATCTAGATGTCAGCTGCTCTTCCGTTTCCATAATATCATTCCTTGCAATAAGTTGATAGAATTCATCAGCATAGTCATTCACAGATTTCGTCCCTTATCTCAAATTCTGCAAACGTTGATACATCAAAGATTGATAATTGTAAGGTAAGAACGTTGCTTTCATCATCTTCTTCATCTTCTCCCAAGATTCAACCTTTGACTTCCCCATTCGTTCACGTGTAAGCTTGGTTTGTTGCCACCATGCCAAAGCTCTACCCCTCAACCTCGTAGCAACCAACTTCACTCTACGCTGTTCTGGAACTTCTTTGAAGTCAAAAATTTCCTCGACATTAGCCATCCAATCTAGAAATTCCTCCGCTTGCATGCCACCTTTGAATTCAGGAATTTCAGTCTTCATCCCCGACTCCCACTTGTGATCATACTCAGAGTGATTTCTTCCTTGTCCTCGTCCTTGTCCTCGAACACTACCACCATCATACTCCTCTTCAAAATCAGATGTATATCGTTGTCTATCTCGTCCACCCACATCTCTACTACCATTACGTCTTCTACCATCATCCCTTCTATCTACATTCCTCCGTTCACAATCATTCACGTTCCTCCCACGCCCTTGATCATTTTCAACACTTCTGTCTCGATTGGAATGCGGCGAGACTCTACTACCCCCATGATTAGATTCAGGTGAAACCCTTCTCCGATTTTGATTCATCTCCGTCATAAGCCTCTCTAACCGGCCAATTCCTTCGTTAAGCTTTTCACTAAAGTTTTCATTGATTCTTTACTCCATCTCATCAGCCTCTTCTCTTCGATACAAAGCTTCTACGTTTTGGTGGCGATTAGCTCTTCTTGGCGGCATACTTGAAAATTTCACAACTCTTCAACACTTCAAAATTCAAACACTTTTCGGACTTTGATCCAAAATGAAACGGATCGAAAACTTCCACTTTGTAGCAAATCGCGATGAACACGATGGACAAAGTTTCGGCCTCCAATACAAATTTGATCAATCAACTTCAATGTAAGTCGAACACTTCTACTTGCTCACGGCTCACTCTTCAAGCTTCTCGGTCAAACAACTTCAAACTTCAAATTGATTAGGCTCCAAGTCTCGATCTAGCTATGATTGGCTAGAACAAGCTCTGATACCAAACTGACGCAGCGGATATTACAAAAACAATGCAGATCGTTGAAAGTAGTAATCGGTGGATTGGAAGATACTGAAATGCCCGAATTCGTTGATCCGAAGATACCGAACTCTAGCTATCCCGAACTCGTTGATCGCGCACGATACCGGGTTCAAAGATCTTCAATTCTTCAAGCGTTGATCAAGCGCACTTGATTCCGCGAATCGGCTTCTACAATCGTTGAATCGAGCGCACTCGATTATCCGAAAGAGGAGATAGGAGATTACACTCAACTACCAATTTGAATGAAAGCACAAAGCAATCAAAAGAGAATTTTATTCAAAAATCAACAACGTTTTACAAATGACCATACATGCCTATTTATAGGCTACAACTCAACACAACAGAAAATTTCAAAAATTTTACAAGTACTTAGGTCGTGAGCGACCTACGACCTAAAATGGTTCGACCTAAGAATATACGCGACTTAGCATAGGTCGGCAGCGACCTAACAACAACCAGTTACAACACACTGATTTGACGACTTAACAATCAACGGTAGAGATCCACGCGGCATAAGAATCAATGACCTCCAGAGCTTTGCGACTTAAGAACTTTGCGGTATCCCAACTCAACGACTTAAGGAAATCAATGGCATCCAGAGCTTTGCGACCTAAGAATGAACGGCATCCTTTCGTTTGCGACCTAACAAAAGCGGCTTCAGAAATTCTTCGCGACCTAAGGCCTCGCGACCTAAGTCTCCGCGACCCAAGACTTTGCGACCTAACTTAGCTCGTTCCGTTTTCTTGCGACCTATCATAGGTCGTGATTTGTTAGGTCGTAGCACCTTCTTAGCTTGTTCCAGCGACCTATCTCCTTGTTTTAACTCGGCATCCCCCAACCCGTTAGGTCGTAGTTCTTTCCCCGGTGATATGTTAAGTCGTTCCCACAACCTATACCTTAACTCGTTAGCTCGTATGCGACCTAAAAACAAGTTAGGTCGTTCCAGTATCTCGTTAGGTCGTAGACAACCCAGAACCTTCTCCTTAGGTCGTAAACTCGAGTTAACTCCTTCCCCTGGTCTCTAGTTAAGTCGTAGCTCCTGCTCACATGCTTCCTTAGGTCGAAGACGACCTATAGGTACTTCTTTAAGTCGTGTGCGACTTAGTCCTTCATCCTGAGCTGCATCAGAGACTTACTAGATAGCTGAAAATATGGATGTAGCTGTTCGAGGTTCATAATGATCATTGCATGAACAAAATGACTAATTTGGTTGTAGCAAAGCACACTCTGTAATCATGGAAGTATGCTTTGGAGGATGGTTGTTGTGGATATTTTCCCTCATGTCATGTCAGACACAAAAAATTATCCAAAAGGCCTAGTAGTTAGAAAGTCCATGATAAGATTGCTATTACAAAATGTAACACCCCATATTTTTAGTAACATTATTTAGGAAATTTAATTAGTAAATAAAATAAAATAATATAAGGTGGTTGATGGGTTAAGATTTTATTATAATTAAGGGTAGCCGTACCATGTTAATGTGTAAATCAAAACGAGGTAGCATGAATAAAATGGGTTTGGAAATAAGTAGGGGGTAAAATAGGAAAAAGGGCTCTCTAATACCCTAAACCCTTAACAGTGGGTTATCACTTCATTTCATTTACAAAAAAAATTAAAACTAAAGAGAGGCTGACCACCATTTTCAAGAGTAAGAAAAGAAAGATAATAGGGAAGCTTAATCAACATCATATTCAATTCAAATCTCACATCTTTAATCACAAAGCTAAGGTGAATAATTACTACATCTCATTTTTCTGTGATTTTCAGTTTTATGAATGAATCCAAATTATTTTGCATGATAATGCCATGTTTTGGATGATTAAAATTTTATATATGTTTGTTGATGATTTATGTATGTTCATATTGATTTTTATGATATGTTTTGATATGAAAACCCTATTAAATGACATCCAAATGCCTTGCAAATTTAAATATAGATCAGAAACAATACTTTAAAGATGGGTTTCAATTTTCATAATTTTCTAAATTAATGTGATTTTATATTAATTTTCTGGTAAAGAAAATGATATTTGGGTTTTAAATTATTTACGGTCAAATAAATAATTATTTGGGTCTGAAATTAACATATGTTAGAAAACAAATTAAATTATATTTTTTGGGATTTTTATGGAATTTTCCTAAGTGTTTTGATGAATATATAAAATTATTTAAGGTATGGGACTTAAATGTTATATATATATATATAAGGAGAAGGGGTATTTTATAAATTAAAATTATTTTTTATTTCTGAAATATTGGGAGCACTTTTGAAAAAGATATTTAGCAACCAATGAAAATTTGAAAATCATAGCAGGTTAGTTGAAAAGTGTTTCCCTTTTAAGTTAAAAACAAAATTTGCATGATTTTAGCATGTTCCGCCACTTTCAGCACCAGGGGTTCCGACTAGGACGTTTTGCCACCATGCTTATGAAACCAATGCTCATGGTATCAGGTTACTTGGTACGTAGTGTATTAGATAAAGGCGGATGGTACATAGTCGAAACGCTGGGTTCTGATGGGGTTGAAGCATGCCTTGTTTTAAATTGAAGTAGCGCCTGCTTTGCTTTCGAAAGGATAGCTTTCGACTCGGTTGGCTTTCGACTGAGTCAAATGTTTTTAAAGAAAAGTTTTCAAATGAGTTGCGCTCTTTTGTTTTAAGTAATGCTATCGAAGGGGTCGAACCCTTAGCTGCCACCTTTCTATCTTTCGAAGTCAATGGTTTCGAAAGGTATACTTAGCATTTAAAATTAGCCACTTCTCCAATGCTTTCAGAAGGGTGGTTTCGACACCATCACTTCTTTACTTAGGAATAGGTTTCAAAAGGATGGCTTTCGACTTAAACGTTTTCAAATGACCCTTTTGCTCTGTTGAAGGTAGAACCCAATGGTTTCGAAAGGTGTTTTCCCACATGTTTTAAATTGAACCCAAGTGCTTTCGAAAGGTTTGTGTTTATAAAGGGTTTGATGCTTTCGAAAGGTTTTAAGAATGGTTTCGAAGGAGTGGTTCCCCAATGATTTTGAAGGAGTCGAAAGGAAGGTTTTTCTGACTGTTTCAAAAGGTTTGAAAGGGAAGGTTTTTACAAGGGTTTCTAAAGGCATTGTTTTGAAGTGTTTTAAAGATATGATGTCAAATGTTTTATAGCTTTCGAAGGAGAGGTTTTTATAGAGGTTTCGAAAGGTTTTGAGTATGGTTTTGAAATGAAGGTTTTGGCATTTCGGCCTAGATTGAGGAAGGGTTTTACTTGGTTTTGAAAGGGGTACTTTCAATGGAATCGAAAGGGGTACTTTCAAGTATTTAAATGTTTTCATCAACTAAGGTTTGAGTGAAGTATGTGTGTGTGTGTATAACATGGCGAGGTGATTTTGAGTAAAGCATAGAGTGTGTGTGTGTGTGTTTTCCTTATGTGAGTTTTGATTTAAAGGTTTTAAATCATTTTGAAAAGGTTTTCAAGGAGAATTATGGGAAGGGATCCCTAAGTAAAATCACTCAGATATTAGAATATCAGATGGGACTGGTATAAAGTCGTGCCATATACATTAGCTACTGGCCCCAGCTAATTTTTTTCCAAAATTCCAGTGTGTAGGGCTTGGTCACATGTAAGACTACAATTATGATTACACACAGAAGGGAATATATATATGTATACAGATATGTTATTGGTGATCCCACAAAACCATTAGGATCAGGTGACCCTGGGAGATGTTAAGTTAGGGACTGACCGTCTAGAAGAGAAGTATTTAAAAGATAGTTAGGGAAAGACCGTCCAGAAGAGGAGAGTCTAACAGATGTTAGATAAATTTTGTTTATATTGTCTGGTAGGCCCGAGTCAGCCAAAGGTTAGTAGTTAGCCAAACAAAACTATAGTGTTAGAATAGATAGTTCATTTATTACCTGATATGTATGTTTACATAATGATGCTTTATAGTATTTAACCAGTTTTGGTTGCAGGAAAAGATTTGCAAAAGAAAGATATGTTTAGAAAGGATGTTAGTGAGGGGAAACCCGTTCCGCTAAGCGGCGTGGTCTCACTTAACATTAAATAACCGAGATGTATAATATTATTCACACCAAGCTTATGTCTGACTCGAAGTATTTTTTCCCTTAAACTCTTGGGTGCTCAAAATTGATTTGAGTAGACCGAGGGTTGAGGTATAAAGATTCTTTGTAGGATGACGAATAAAGCTACGGGAGGCGAGCAAGAGGCTAAAGAATAGCTATTTTGGAGTTGTTGTTCTTGTTTTTGTTATTTATTTCCGCCGTGTGTATTAAGTCAGTTATGACTATATTACTCCGATCATCCAAGGGGGAATCTTCATATGTCGCTCTTGGCGTATTTTGTAATAAGTATATTTGATCATTGCTTGGGAAACGTTTTTGGATTGTGTAATTTGAATATGGAACATGTGTTTTGAAATGTAATGGAAAATGCTGTTTTGAAATCAGTGATTTGTTACATATTCAAGTGCTTCTGATATTATAGATACTATTAACATAGCCGTATTTAGTCGTCGGAAGTTAATACTATAGATAATTGCAGCATCTGTAGTGCTTAGCTTTGGGCCTCTACATAGGGGATGTTACAACTTGGTATCAGAGCATAGGTTTATGAAATACTTTAACTAAAAAAATTGATTTTTGAAAACATAATCTTTAGGAATTAGAGTTAAGATTGGGGTATGGGAAAACGCTATGGTAACGTACTTGTATTTGCTATATATAAGTATACGCTATATCTCTAATCTCCTATCTCTCTTAGGCTATTCTTCTGTATCTCACGAGGCTTGAATACAGATATGGACGCAAGAAGAAGCAGAGTTAACCTAGGAGGAGATAGCACCACCATAAATGGAAATGCCCGACCGAATATTAGAAGGAATCAAGGTCAGGCTCAGGCTAAGAATGTTGGTGCTGGGGTCCCACAAGTGGATATGGGAGCAATGTATAAGTTTTTCATGAACATGATGCAAGCTGGAATCGTAGCTGGAGTTGTTGGAAAGAATGCTGTTGGAGGAGGAGTTCAAGAAGCTCCGATGGTCAACCATTATGCTAACTTGAGCAGAGATTAAGCTAGGCTTAGAGGAAATCCGTTTTTGGAACTGAGGATGCTATCGAGGTGGAAAATTGGCTGCTACACTGTGAGAGGATTTTTCCTGACTTAGGGCTCAATGATGAGAAGAAGAGGAGGCTTGCTTCAAGGCAGCTTAAGGGAGCTGCTTTGTTGTGGTGGAATACTATAATAGCTTGTGTGGATGAGGATACCATGACATGGGAAGAGTTTAAGAGGAGGTTCCAAGAAAAGTTTATGTCGGTGATGGCACAGTCAGTTTTGATCCAAAAATTTGCTGAGTTAGAGCAAGGGGAAATTTCTATTTTGGAGTATGCCGGTAGGTTCGAAGAATTTGCCAGATATGGTTATGCCACTGTTGACACAGTGATGAAAAGGAATGAAAAGTTTATTAGAGGATTGAAGCCCGATTTGGCTAGAGCTACCTTACCGCATATTAGAGATCCCTGTGATGTGGTAGTGGAGATGGCGTTAAGACATGAAGAGATGCTTGCTTGTTTGGAAAAGAAGAAGGAGAGGGAGGTTCAGGTTGGGCAAGGCCAAAAGAGGAAGTTCTTCCACAAGAAGGGTGCTCAGAAAGGAGGAGCAATGAAGAAGGGGAAGTCTGAAGTGGTTTGTTTTAAGTGCGACAAGAAGGGACACTATGCTCATGAGTGTCATACTAGAAAGAGTAAGGAGGTGATCAGAAAGAAAACATCAGGTGCTTTAATTGCGATCAGATAGGTCACTATAAGAATCAATGCAAGGAGCCCGCAAAAGATGGAAAGGGCAAGGTGTATGCATTGGCGCCCGCTACTTCAAGGCCAGTAGTGCAGGAGAAGGGAAAGGCAGTTTTAGGAGGTACCCTTTAGATTCACGGTATGTCTGTTAGCGTTCTATTTGATACTAGTGCATCGCACTCTTTTATATCTCGATGTTTGGTAGATAAGCTTAACTTAGAACCCTCATATTTAGTAACTTCCTTAAGGGTTGTAAATTCGATAGGAGGGTATGCGACACTTGGGATGAAGTATGACCATATAGAGTTTGATTTGTTAGGTCATACCTTTGTTTGTTGTTTGCATGTGTTTGACTTTGTAGGGTTCAGAATTATATCGGGCATGGATTGGTTAAGTAAATACGTTGCTAGGTTATTTTTCCATGATAGGAAAATATCGCTTAGACACCCTGATTGTAGTGATTGGGTAGTTCATACCATAGAAAATCCTAGTTGTGAGGTGAATGCGTTGTTGGGTGTTTTAGAGTTGGAAGATGATTTGAATCGAGTTTTCGTGGTTAGAGAATCCGCGGATGTCTTCGAGCCGGTAGTTGGATTGCCGCCGAAACGAGCCATTGAGTTTTAGATTGATTTGGTTCCTAGAGCAGAACCGGTGAGTAGACCGCCAAGAAGGATGACCCCTACATAAATGAAGGACTTGAAGGTGCAGTTGGTGGATTTAGAAGGCAAGAGTTTTATTAGACCGAGCAGTTCGCCTTGGGAAGCACCCGTAGTGTTTGCTAAGAAGCCGAACGAGTCGTTAAGGCTATGTATTGATTATCGTAAGCTAAATGAGAGGAGGATAAAGAATCGATATCCATTGTCGAGAATTGACAATTTGTTCGATCAGCTAAGTGGAGCCAAGGTATTCTCTCAGTTGGATTTGGCGACAGGATTTCATCAGCTTAGAGTAGCGGAGGATAGCATTCCTTTGATGGCGTTTAGGACCAGATATGGATCGTACGAATGGTTAGTTATGCCGTTCGGATTGACTAGTGCGCCGGCATTCTTTGTGGATTTAATGAACCGAGTTTTCCGAGAGCACTTTGATAGGTTCGTATTGGTTTTCATAGATGATATCTTGGTATACTCTAAGGATGAGAAGGAGCATGAAGTTCATCTCAGAGTTGTGCTTGAAACGCTGAGACAGCATCAGCTGAAGGCAAAGTTTTCGAAGTGCCATTTTTGGAAAAAGGAAGTGAAGTTCCTTGGTCATGTAGTCTCTAAAAAAGGGTTTCTGTAGATCTGACTAAGATTGATGCGGTGAATAATTGGAAGAGACCCGTGACAGTGACCGAGATAAAGAGTTTTCTTGGATTCGCCAGATATTATTGAAGGTTTATAAATGATTTTTCGCGGATAGCAGCGCCGATGACCAAGCTAACGTGAAAGGATGTGAAGTTTTAATGGAACGATAAGTGTGAGGAAGCATTCCAGAGCTTGAAACACTTATTGACCCATGCACCTGTATTGGTTGTTTCGGAAGGGAATTAGGATTTAGTAGTTTATACTGATGCATGTGGAACTGAATTAGGAGCTGTGTTGATGTAGAGAGGTAAAGTGATTGCCTATGCTTCTCGACAGCTTAGACCACATGAGGTTAGATATCCAACGCATGACTTGGAGTTAGCCGCAGTCATCTTTGCTTTAAAGGTGTGGAGGCATTATCTTTTGGGAGAAAGATTTGAGCTTTATACGGATCATAAGTCGTTGAAATATATTTTTTCTCAAAAGGAGCTGAACATGAGACATCAGAGGTGGTTAGAGTTTATTGTTGCTTATGATTTTGGGATTGAGTACACACCAGGGAAAGGAAATAAAGCAGTAGATGCACTTAGCAGAAAGCATCAGAATGCAATGATTGCTGAGTGGAAGGATTTGGAAGCATTTTCCTGACTGTAGATTGCAGTGTAGGTCCGAGGCTGGGTCTAGTGGAGAAAGTGTTATATCGTCTTGTTTAGAAGTTCGTCCGGTAATGATTGAGAAGATAGCTTCTAAGCAGGGGAGGACCCGGTTTTAGTTGAACGGATCAGGAAGTTAAGGGAAGGAACGAAGAGCGATGACTTAAAGGATTTCAGTCTTGACTAGAACGAGTGGTTGAGAAAGAACGAAAGGTTATGTGTTCCGAATGTAGGGGCATAAGGAAAGAAGTTTTGGATGAATGTCATCGTTCGAAGTTCACTTTTCATCCAGGAGGAACTAAGATGTATCAGGATATGAAGAGGAGTTTCTTCTGGGAAGGTATGAAATGAGATATTGGCTTATGGGTAAAGCAGTGCTTGAATTGCCAACAGGCAAAGGCTAAACACCAGAAGCCAAGTGGATTGCTTTAGCCATTAGATATTCCAAGTGGGATTCTATTTCTACGGATTTTATTGATGGGTTGCCAACATCTAGTAGAGGTAATGAAAGCATATGGGTCATAGTGGATAGATTGACCAAGAGTGCCCATTTCATTCCAGTTAAGTCAACTAGGATGGTACCAATTTTAGCAAAATTATTTATGAAGAATGTGGTTAGGCTGCACGGATTTCCTAGTAGTATAGTAAGTGATAGAGATTCTTTTTTCACTTGTGAGTTCTGGAGGAATCTATAGGATATTTTAGGAACCAAGCTCAAGATGAGTACCACTTACCATCCACAGACGAGCAAACAGAAAGAGTTAACAAAATCTTGGAAGATTTGTTGAGGGCTTATGTATTGGATTTTGGGGGATCATAGGAAGACCATCTACATTTAGTCGAGTTTTCGTATAACAAGAGTTATCAAACTAGTATTGGGATGACACCGTTTGAAGCTTTTTGTGGAAGGCCATGCAAATCTCTCGTTTGTTGGTTAGAGACCGGGTATAGGTTGGTTCTTGGTCCGAATTTAGTAAGAGAAGCTGCAGAGAAGATTGAGTTGATTCAAGCTAGGATGAAGGAGGCTCAGTCTAGGCAGGAAAGTTATGCAGATGGAAGAAGGAAAGACTTAGAGTTCTCTGTTGGAGATCATGTGTTTAGTAAAGTTTCACCGATGAAGGGTGTGATCAGATTCGGAAGATCAGGGAAGTTAGCACCGAGATTCGTTGGACCTTTTCGTATTGTTGAGAGGATCAGGAAACTCGCATACAGAGTAGAGTTACCGAGCAGTTTGGCAGGAGTCCACGATGTTTTCCATGTTTCTCATCTTAGGAAGTGTGTTAGAGACACAAAGACTACTATTGCACCGACAGTGTTAGGAGATTTAGTAGTAGAGCCGGACTTGACTATAGTTAGAAAGTCGATTCGTATAGTTGCGAGAGATGAGAAGAGGCTAAGTAACAAGATAGTCAGATTAGTGAAAGTCCAATGGAGCGACGATGAGAGAGACTGTACTTTGGAGACCGAGGGCAGGATTAGAGACGCTTATCCTGATTTGTTTGATGGTATGTTTTACCTTGTTGATTGATTTGTTGTATACCTTATCGTAATTTCGTGGACGAAATTCTTTAAGGAGGGGAGTCTGTAACACCCCATATTTTTAGCAACATTATTTAGGAAATTTAATTAGTAAATAAAATAAAATAATGTAAGGTGGTTGATGGGTCGAGATTTGATTATAATTAAGGGTAGCCATGCCATGTTAATGTGTAAATCAAAATGAGATAGCATAAATGAAATGGGTTAGGAAATAAGTAAGGGGTAAAATAGAAAAAGTGCTCTCTAATACCCTAAACCCTTAACCATGGGTTATCACTTCATTTCATTTACAAAAAAAACTAAGGAGAGGCCGACCACCATTTTCAAGAATAAGAAAAAGAAAGATAAAGGGGAAGCTTAATCAACATCATATTCAATTCAAATCTCACATCTTTAATCACAAAGCTAAGGTGAATAATTACTACATTTCATTTTTTTGTGGCTTTCGGTTTTATGAATGAATCTGAATTATTTTGCATGATAATGCCATGTTTTGGATGATTAAAAGTTTATATATGCTTGTTGATGATTTATGTATGTTCATATTGATTTTTATGATATGTTTTGATATGAAAACTCTATTAAATGACATCCAAATGCCTTGCAAATTTAAATATAGATCAGAAACAATACTTTAGAGATGGGTTTCAGTTTTTATAATTTTATGAATTAATGTGGATTTTATATTAATTTTCTAGTGAAGAAAAAGATTATTTGGGTTTTAAATTATATACAGTCAAATAAATAATTATTTGGGTCTGAAATTAATGTACGTTAGAAAACATATTGAATTAGATTTTCTAGGATTTTTATAGAATTTTCCTAAGTGTTTTAATGAATATATAAAATTATTTAAGGTATGGGACTTAAATGTTTTATATATTTATAAAAGGAGAAGGGGTATTTTATAAATTAAAATTATTTTTTATTTCTGAAATATTGGGAGCACTTTCGAAAAAGATATTTAGCAACCAATGAAAATTTGACAATCATAACAGGTTAGTTGAAAAGTGTTTCCCTTTTAAGTTAAAAACAAAATTTGCATGATTTTAGCATGTTCCGCCACTATCGACACCAGGGGTTCCGACTAGGACGTTTCACCACCATGCTTTCGAAACCAATGCGCAAGGTATTAGGTTACTTGGTACGTAGCGTATTGGATAAAGGCGGAAGGTACATAGTCGAAATGCTGGGTTCCGATGGGGTTGAAGCATGCCTTGTTTTAAATTGAAGTAGCGCCTGCTTTGCTTTCGAATGGATAGCTTTCGACTCGGTTGGATTTCGACTGAGTCAAATATTTTTAAAGAAAAGGTTTCGAATGGGTTGCGCTCTTTTGTTTTAAGTAATGCTATCGAAGGAGTCGAAATCCTTTGCTGCCGCCTTTCTACCTTTCGAAGTCAATGGTTTCGAAAGGTAAACTCAGCTTTTAAAATTAGCCACTTCTCCAATGCTTTCGGAAGGGTGGTTTCGACACCATCACTTCTTTACTTAGGAATAGGTTTCGAAAGGATGGCTTTCGACTTAAACATTTTCAAATAACCCTTTTGCACTGTCGAATGTAGAACCCGATTGTTTCGAAAGAGATGGTTTAAATGGTTTCGAAAGGTGTTTTTCCACATATTTTAAATTGAACCCAAGTGCTTTCGAAAGGTTTGATGCTTTCGAAAGGTTTGTGTTTATAAAGGGTTTGATGCTTTCGAAAGGTTTTAAGAATGGTTTCGAAGGAGTGGTTCCCCAATGATTTTGAAGGAGTCGAAAGGAAGGTTTTTCTGACTGTTTCAAAAGGTTTGAAAGGGAAGGTTTTTCCAAGGGTTTCTAAAGGCATTGTTTTGAAGTGTTTTAAAGATATGATGTCTAAGGTTTTATAGCTTTCGAAGGAGAGGTTTTACAAGGGTTTCAAAAGGTTTTGAGTATTGTTTCGAAAGGAAGGTTTTGGCCTTTCAGCCAAGATTAAGGAAGGGTTTTACTTGGTTTTGAAGGGGGTACTTTCAATGGAATCGAAAGAGGTACTTTCAAGTGTTTAAATGTTTTCATCAACTAAGGTTTGAGTAAAGTGCATATATATAACATGGCAAGGTGATTTTGAGTAAAGCATAGAGTATACATATATATTTTCCATGTGTGAGTTTGATTTAAAGGTTTTAAATCATTTTGAAAAGGTTTTCAAGGAGAATTATAGGAAGGGATCCCTAAGTAAAATCACTCAGATATTAGAATACCAGATGGGACTGGTATAGGGTCGCACCTTATACATTAGCTATTGGCCCCAGATAATTTTGTCCAAAATTCTAGTGTGTAGGGCTTGGTCACAGGTAAGACTAAAATTATGATTACACACAGAAGGGAATATATATTTGTATACAGATAGATTATTGGTGAGCCCGCAAAACCATTAGGATCAGGTGACCCTGGGAGATGTTAAGTTAAGGGCAGACCGTTCAGAAGAGAAGTATTTAACAGATAGTTAGGGACAGACCATCCATAAGAGGAGTGTCTAATAGATGTTTGATAAAAAAAATTATATTGTCTAGTAGGCCCGAGTCAGCCAAAGGTTAGTAGCTAGCAAAACAAAACTATAATGTCAGAAAAGACAGTTCATTTGTTACCTGATATGTATGTTTACATAATGATTCTTTACTGTATTTAACCAGTTTTAGTTATAGGAAAAGATTTGCAAAAGAAAGATATGTTTAAAAAGGATGTTAGTGAGGGGAAACCCGTTCCACTAAGCGGCGTGGTCTCACTTAACATTAAATAACCAAGATGTATAATATTATTCAAACCAGGCTTATGTCTGACTTGAAGTTTATGTTTTTCCCCTTAAACTCTCAGGTGCTCAAAATTGATTTGAGTAGACTGAGGGTTGAGGTATACAGGTTCTTAGTAGAATGGCATTGGTTTTGATGACAACAACCATTTGGCATTGTACAAAGTATAGATACTAATGTTTTTATCAAGATATATAGTATATAGTGTAGGGTATTGGACGAGTGTTGATTAAGAAGACTGTACAATATTAAGAGCAGATTGAAGAGGCCGATATAGAGATTCAAGAGTTAGAGATGGAAGACTCATGAGATTTGAAGATTTAAGATATCAAGTTAAGTTATAGAGTCGTAGATTATTTTGTTAAAACCCTGGTAGCACTTCTTTGATCTCTCTTTCATTTTTCAAAAAGGTTCTTAAAATCTATTCTCCGATTTTAAATGATTTTCAAATATTCTGAATTTCAAAAATGATTTTTAAAGAATCCCTATTTTTTAAATGATTTTTCAAATTGGCCTTAAAATGATTCCTAACTTTATGATTACAAGATTATTATATTTTGGGTAATTAAGTTTTTAAGTATTTTATTTTAAATATACTTTTAATTTATTATATGTTGATATAGTTTTAGTTTTATGTTTTTTAAATGCATATAGTATTTAAAAGTATATTGTGACATTTATTAAAGTTTGTTTTTAATTATATATTCACTTACTTTTTATACATATATACTTTCAAAAGAAATTCATATTTAAATACTTTATATATTAAAATATTTCAAAATAATTTTCTAAAGTTTTCTCAAGATTTATCTTGATTAAAATGTGTATAAACTATGTTTAAATGATTTACAAAGTATCAAAATATTTTACAAAACTTAACATTTTCAAAACAACTTTTATTTAATGGCTTTTCAAAATTACAAAGGATACATCATCATATCTCCATCATGTATGTCGACATATAAGCCAGGAATTTCAAATTTTTTAATTTGAATGAAAGTGTCTTCTCGCCATATCTCTTCATGAATGGACATGACTATTTGTTTCTCTATAAATAGGGGTTTTCCGAACGAATTTTTGTTAACTACTTTCTCTTATTATCCCTCCTCTTTCACTCCCTTTATTTCTAAAAGAAATTCTACTCAAAATCTTCTCAAATTCAACCAGAATCAAATTCAAACTCTATTGGTTTGATTGTCTACTATTTACTCTCCGATCTCTCTCACTCAAAACAAGATCAAAGTGCTATTCAGGAGGTTATAGGATTATCTGTACTCAAGATCAAGAAATTGAGTTTGTGAACCATATCAAATCATACTCTTATACTCTTGGGTGTGCTTTGTGTCCTTGAAATCCAACTAGATGTGCTTTTGTCCCGTCTAAATCAAGTGGGTGTGCTTGGTATCCCGATTGAATCAAAGTGGGTATGCTGGTGTCCCGTCCGAATCCAGTGAGTGTACTCAGAGCTCGAAAATCTGGAGGGTGTGTCTTATAGCCTTGAATCAAGGTTGTATTGACTTTGATATTTGGAAAGAAATCTACATAATATTTTTATAGGACTGGATGTAAGGTAACTCTGATCCAGTATAAAAATTCCTAGTGTGATCTCTCCAACTCTTTACTTTTACTGCATTTATATCTGTCTTTTTTTGCAACTGTGATTGTTGATTTTACATTGTTAATTATAATCTTAAATGAATTTAAAAAGATTCACAAAAATTGTAAACACTATTCACCCCCCTCTAGTATTAAATTAGCCTTAAGATCCATCTTCTGCGATCTAACATTTGGTATCACAGTATTGGTTTTCAAAGTATTCATAATTTTGATTTTTGGAAAGTTTAAATGGCTAACAACACTGTTAATAACTTTGTTAGTTCACTTGTTAATAACACCTTTGTCAAAAGACAATCTACTGCTTGACCCCTATTTTTTAATGGCAATAATTACACTATTGGTCATATAAAATGAAAATCTATGTACAATCATCTGGTCCAAATATTTGGAATGTCACACAAATTGAGTATACTAAGCCCGAGACTAACTTTTCATAACGGACTGCCGACCAAAAGTCACTTGCACAAAGTAACTCTAAAGTCATGAATATATTGTTTTGCTTATTCAATTTATTTCTTCGGGACGTGTTGCAGTACATAGACATCGCCCCGTCGCAGCTGCATCCAAACGGTCATGCGTTCATATACGAGACCTACCTACTTTTCATGGCCGTCCTCTCTAGGCCCCCAACTTCCGGCGACATCAGATATACTTATATGATCAAGAAGCGGAAAGATAGCCCCTCCTTTATGTTCCTCGAGCCGTACCATAAATTCAAGATTTTAACCGGAGCATGTAGCAATTTCGCCCTGTACAAACAGGAATGGTTCTTTGTGTGTTGCCCTCCTGGTTTCGCGAGGAGATGGGTCGAAGGCAGAAAGTCTCTTCCTTGAGTCAACATTCGCGCTCAATCGGAGCTATGCTTTTTCTAACTTCTTGTTTCATCTTTTCAGGTATTAACCCGCGCCCTGAGGGCCGAGGATATTCTGAGGCTGTCGAAGCCATTAGAGCTCTTCCTGCCGAGGATCGGGACATCCGAACCATCATTTCAAATGAATCACTGTTGAGGTTCGGTTTGTTAGCAGGAGGTCGCCGGATTAGTCTTCCTGAGGGCGTTTCCATTCCCAAATCCGCACCCGTTAAAGGAAAAAAACAAGTTGGATCGTCATCACGCCATACCCTCGACGCACACGAAAGGGGAGAACACAAGGGGGATGAAGCTCCTGAGACACAAGGCGAGAATGTGGGTCCTGCTTGGAACCCGGCTGTCGAAGTGCACGATATTGAAACGTCATCTTCCCCTTTGAAGGGAAAAAAGAGATTGACGTACAAGATACGGAAAGAGAAAGCTGGCGGAACTTCCAAAGTTACGCTCATCCCGTCAGAGAAAGAGGCTTCTTCACAGCACATGGAAAGTTCTTTAAAGGGTCTGTCGAACCTTACCATCCCCGACGATATACTCAATTATGGTTTCGACGATTCGGAAGCCCTTAAGTTTCATTCGCCTGCTAGAGGCAACACGGGAGTTCAACCCCCAGTTCAGGGAGATAACACTCCAATCAGTAAAGATAAAGGAACCGGTCCGTCGGGGGAACCGGTCCGTCGGGGGGAACACTAGGACACACACGCACACACGCACTTCACCATACACTTCAAGTTTTTCCATTATCCCGATTTTTCCTAACTCTTTAATTCTTTGCAGGTGACATGGGGCGCTCCCACGGACTCGATCGCCTCCATGGTTCTTCTATATTTCACCATCCCGGACGGGATTCAGGCTCACGCAGACGTAGGGACAGGGACGATTACGAGGATCGAGACAACCGTCCTCGCGATTCGTCCTATCGAAAGAAAACATATTCCCAGTCTTCATATTCTCGTGATCCTCCTCCTCAAACCGAGCCAGATAAAGAAAAGCTTTCCTAGAAGGGGTCTCAACCCGATGTCTCCCAAGAACAACATTCCAGTTCGTCGAGCACAAGGCAAACTCGGGAGCATCGGAAAAGAACAGAACTTTCAAAGCCTCTTACCCCTACTCCTGCGGCTGACCCAACTATAGCAGAGAAGATGGTCGATCTTAAGGCCAAATTCCCAAAAATATGCTTTGATGGCCTGAAATTCCTCCCAGCTATTCATCATATCCCAGGGCACGTCAAGCAGAGTGCCATCGCCTGCAACAACGACATCTATGTTCAACATGACGCGTTTGTACACTTGGTCGAAAAGGTCTCAGAGGTATCTGTTGAGTGCCAACAGGAAATTGACCGTTTGAAGTTGGAAGTTGGCTTTGACAAGGACATCATCAAGAGCCAAGATGAAGAGCTTGCTTTGTAAAAGTCGAAACTTGAAGCCGCAGAGCAAAGTGCAAAAGACACTGCCGAGGCCGTCACTCGTCTAGAGGCAACCCACAAAAGGGAACTTGATGAAGCAGTCCAGCGCAGCGGAGCCCTTGCCTTAGAAAAAGATTCTATGAAGAAAGAAAGGGACGCGCTCGCCCTGCAAGTCAGAGAGTTGAAAGAATTGCTCTCTAAGGAGAAAGAGGAGAAAACAGCCGCTCAAGAAGAGTCCCAACGATACTGCGACGAAATCGTCGCTACACGGCTCTTAAAAACAAAGCTCGATGATGAACTTGCTAGGGTTGAGATAGTGAAAGACGAAGCCCGTGAGGAGGGCAAGAGGAAAGCTTCTGAGGAGATTGACTCTCGCCTCGAAGCAGCTGCAGAGGCCGGTAGGGAGGAGGTCAAGTGCATGTTTGACCCGCTGATCGCCGAGTATGGCACCCGCGTCCTTATGCACTGCGACTTGTCATTCCTAGGCGAGGGCTACCTTGAATCCCTAGCCGAGGCCTGGGAAACTTTAGTAAAGATCAGAAAGATCGAGTCGGGCTCTGAGGAAGTTGATGAGGATGCTCTGGTGAAGGAATTTCTTAGGGGGAACGAGCCAGTGGACTAATATGCAGCTTTGGTGCTTTATAGCAAAGGCTCCCCCTACCAAAAGAGAAAAACGACGAAGCTGGTCCATCTGGGGCTAAGACTGCAGCTCCTCATTCAGCTGCTCCTCCTTCTGCTCAATCGATCGGTCGGCCAATACTTGACCCATTCGAGCAGCATGCCGGCTATGATCCAGAAGATCCCGGGCTTGGCGTTCATGTGCTATCCCCTATTCTAGAGGGTGAAACTCCACGTGCAACTGATAGCCAGCCAGAACCCGGTACAAAATTCTTCTTTTAGAAGTTAAAAGATCTGTCACTTTCTAGTAGCGGTTATTTGTCCTAATGCTCATTCTTTATGTTTTCATGCAGGCTGCTCTGATCCTAAACCAACTCCGAGGAGCGATGACGCCAAGGAGGAGACAGAGAAAGAAAGCAATGTTGCTCATGCAGGAACAACTCCTGGCCCTGAAGCTCAAGTGATCGGGGCGCTAGATGATGATAAGTTCGACACTTTATCTCCCGTCGAAGGGAGTGATGATATCGAGATCACTGGCCCCTCCGAACATACTTCGAAGATGAGCATGAAGGAGCGACTCGCTGAAGAAGAGAAAAAGAAGGTCGAGATCAAAGTCGAGCCTCAAATACTGGAACTTACCGACCCACGGAATAGACCTTTGAAAATCATTCTCCCCGGCAAATCCAAATCGCTGGATGTTCCTTCTCCCACTCCTGACTTTGCTTCTTTGTCAAGCAAAAAATCCAAGAAAAAGCGTGAAGGAGAGGAATCATCTGAGAAAACAAAGGAAGACAAGAAGAAGAAACCAAAGAAATAGTCGCTATACTCGTTCAACGAGATTTTGTTTAGGTCTTGTAACTACTTACATTTTTTCGTTTCCGTAGTTTGTGTAGATAGATTTTTGACTCTAGGTTTTGGAGGAATAGCTGTGTAACCCCATTTTGGACTATTAAATAAAGCTTAGTTTCTTTGTCACTTGAATGATTCTTTTGCTTTTTTATCTTTATGAATAACTGTGGTCAAAACTCAAGTTCTTATGAGATGCATAATTTCCCAATCCTTTCTCACATTGTTCGAACATTCTTTGGAGTGGTATATTTCTTGTTCCACATGCTCGTGTACTTAGAATTTTCTCTAAATCCATGCTCCAAGGATTTAGGGCAATTCGATCCGCATGCAGGGCATTCGGAGATTCGAATTGCCTATGTTCTAGTCGCATTCCGGGGACTTAGAGATTCGAATCGCTTATATTCTAGTCCGTGCTCCGGGGACTCGGAGATTGAAGTCGTTTATACTCTAGTCCGCGCTCCGGGGACTTAAAGTACTCCGGTCCGGACTCAGGGGACTCGGAGATTGAAGTCGTTTATACTCTAGTCCGCGCTCCGAGGACTTAGAGTATTCCGGTCCGCACTCAGGGACTCGGAGATTGAAGTCGTTTATACTCTAGTCCGCGCTCCAGGGACTTAGAGTACTCCGGTCCGCACTCAGGGGACTCGGACATTGAAATCGTTTATACTCTAGCCCGCGCTCCGAGGACTTAGAGTACTCCGATCCGCACTCAGGGGACTCGGAGATTGAAATTGTTTATACTCTAGTCCGCGCTCCGGGGACTTAGAGTACTCCGATCCGCACTCAGGGGACTCGGAGATTGAAGTCGTTTAAACTCTAGTCCGCGCTCCGGGGACTTAGAGTACTCCGATCCGCATTCAGGGGACTCGGAGATTGAAATCGTTTATACTCTAGTCCGCGCTCAGGGGACTTAGAGTACTCTGATCCGCACTCAGGGGACTCGGAGATTGAAATCGTTTATACTCTAGTCCGTGCTCCGGGGACTTAGAGCACTCCGATCCGCACTCAGGGGACTCGGAGATTGAAGTCGTTTATACTCTAGTCCGCGCTCCGGAGACTTAGAGTACTCCGGTCTGCACTCAGGGGACTCGGAGATTGAAATCGTTTATACTCTAGCCCGCGCTCCGGGGACTTAGAGTACTTCGATCCGCACTCAGGGGACTCGGAGATTGAAATCGTTTATACTCTAGTTCGCGCTCCGGGGACTTAGAGTACTCCGATCCGCACTCAGGGGACTCGGAGATTGAAATCGTTTATACTCTAGTCCGCGCTCCGGGGACTTAGAGTACTCCGATCCGCACTCAGGGGACTCGGAGATTGAAGTCGGTTATATGAGTTCATACATCATACAGAGTAATGTAACTCCATCAATTCGTCACCCGTCAGTGAGATATAGAAACATTAGTAATTCATGGGAAAGACGGCTTCAAGCCTTTATTAATGAAAAACAATTAAATTGCCTGATTACAAGGTCAAAGAGAAACTAAGTGATAACGGAACAAAAACATAAAGGAAATAACTGTGCCTAAAACAAGAAAGAAACAGGCTAAATGTAATAATGTCGCAAATGTTCACTGTTCCATGCTCGGGGTAGTGTCACGCCATCAACGGTCGCTAGCTTGAATGTTCCCTCTCCAAGCTTCCGTTCAACAACGTATGGACCTTCCCAGTTGGGATTCATACGTGACGGTACCGGGAAAACTCATTTCAAAACGAGATCACCCACATCAAAAATCCTTGGGCGGACTCTGCCGTCGTAATAACGCTTGACTCGGTGCCTATGTGATGCCGCCCTTAATTCAGCCTCTTCGCGTTTTTCATCGATGCAGTCCAGTGATTCCAACAAGAGATCCTGATTCGTCTTGGGATCGTAATATGTCACTCGATGTGATGGAACTTCGAGTTCCACGGGTATAACGGCTTCCGAGCCGTAAGCCAAGGCGAATGGAGTGTGGCCGGTCGCGGACTTGTGGGTAGTTCTATAAGCCCATAACGCTGTCGGGAGTTTATCTACCCACTTGCCTCTGGCTTTCTCCAAACGCTTCTTCAGTATGGACTTGATTATTTTGTTTACGGCCTCGACTTGTCCATTAGCTTTTGGATGTGCAACGGCGGCAAACTTCTTCTCAACGCCATACTTAAAACAGAACTGTTTGAACTCTCTACTTTCAAACTGCGTTCCGTTGTCCATAATGATGGTTCGAGGGAGGCCAAATCGGCATATAATGTTTCGTACAACGAAATTAATGACCTTCTTAGAGGTGATTGTGGCTAAAGGTTCTGCCTCGGCCCATTTTGTGAAATAGTCGACTGCAACTATCGCGTATTTCGCACCACCTTTGGATATAGGTAAAGAGCCGATTATGTCGATTCCCCAGATTGCAAATGGCCAAGGACTAACCATTTGTGTGAGTTCCGTTGGTGGGGCTCTCGGGATTTTCGCATATCTTTAACACTTGTCACATTTCCTTGCGTAGTTTGCAGCGTCCCGATTTACGGTTGGCCAATAGTATCCATAGCGGAGGATCTTTTTTGCTAGTGTTTGCCCCCCAGTATGGTCACCACATTCTCCTTCGTGAACCTCCTTCAAGACCCGCTTTGTCTCATCATGTGCGATGCATCGTAATAAGGGGACCGAGAACCCCTTTCGATACATTAGTCTATCCTGCATCACATATCGCGCGGCCTTTCGAATTACCTGTCGTCTTTCGCTCCTTATTTCTGGTAAAACCCCGGTCGTTAGGTATAGTTTGAATGGGGTTATCCACGATTCCCTCTCGATTCCTGTTTCCAACACAAAATCAACTTTCATCGCGTCTATGCTTGGAGCATGCAAGGCCTCAACGAGAAACAATCCCATTTGCTGCGCATCGCCGGTGCTTGCGAATTTTGCCAATGAGTCGGCTTCTTTGTTCTATTCACGCGGGACATGCGAAATGTCATAACGCTCAAGGTTCGACAGTAGTTCTTGAACCAGAACAAGGTACGGAGCAAGCTTCTGTACCTTTGCTTGGTAATCTCCCTGCACTTGGTAGACCACCAACTGTGAGTCACAAAAGATTTCAACTGATTTGACCCCGAGTTCTCCAATGAGTTTTAAGCCAGCAATCAATGCTTCATATTCTGCTTCATTATTCGTGGCCGGGAAATCGAGCTTCAAAGCGTAACAAATCGATCGATTTTCCGCAGTTACAAGAACTATGCCAGCGCCGGAGCAACGGTCGTTTGATGCCCCATCGGTGTACAATTTCCATCGAACGGGGGGAATGACATTGTGATTATCTGGTTCGTCGGATACAGTAAACTCAGCGATGAAATCTGCTAATGCTTGCCCTTGTATAGCTCTACGTGGAAAGTAGGCGATATCGAACTGGCTCAACTCGATATTCCATTTTAACAATCTCCCAGAAGTTTCTGGTCGTTGGAGTACCTACCGTAGGGGTTGATCGGTATAGACACTGACTGAGCGTGCTTGAAAGTATGGGCGCAGCTTACGTGATGCAATCACCAAGCAATAGGCCAATTTCTCAATTTTAGGGTAATTTCTTTCTGCCCCCGTTAAACGCTTACTAACGTAATATACCGGCTTTTGGACTCGGTCCTTCTCGCGGACCAAAGCTGCACTTATAGCATGTAGGGATACAACCAAGTATACGTACATCATCTCGTGGTCTACTGGTTTTGACAGCACTGGAGGACTCTCCAGATGCCTCACCAGATCCCGGAATGCTTCCTCACAGTTAGATGTCCATTCGAAATTCCTCTTCCCTTTCTTTATTATATCAAAGAAAGGGATGCACTTGTCCGTGGCTCTGGATATAAATCGACTCAGCACAGCCGCTTTTCCATTCAAGCTTTGCACCTGTTTTATAGTTCTGAGCACTTGCACATCTCGAATGGCTTGAATCTTTTCTGGGTTAGCTTCAATTCTCCTAGCATTGACAATGAATCCCAAAAACTTCCCCGACGCAACGCCGAAGGAACACTTCAGAGGGTTGATCTTCATCCCTTAATATCTGAGTATATCGAACATCTCTGCCAAGTCTCGAATATGGTCGTTTGACTATCGTGACTTCACGAGCATGTCATCCACATAGACTTCCATCGTTCTACCAAGCTGGTCTTTGAACATTCGATTCACTAAACGCTGATAAGTCGCTCCTGCGTTTTTCAATCCGAAGGGCATTACTACATAGCAATATAGCCCAACGTCTGTGACGAAACTGGTGTGTTCTTGGTCCGGAATATGCATCGGGATTTGATTGTAGCCCGAGTATGCATCCATGAATGATAACAGCTCGTGTCCTGCAGTGGAGTCAACCAACTGATCAATCCTAGGCAATTGGAAACTGTCCTTGGGGCATGCCTTGTTCAAATCGGAATAGTCTATGCAAGTTCTCCATTTCCCATTCGCCTTTTTCACCAGCATGGGGTTTGATACCCATTCAGGGTAGAGGGCGTCGTGGACGAACCCATTGGCTTTGAGTTTGTCCACCTCCTCTCTGAGAGCAGCGGACCTCTCCGGGTCAATTCGTCTCCTCTTTTGTTTAACCGGGACGTATTCGGGTCTATGTTCAACATATGACCCGTAATGGCGGGAGAAATCCCACACATATCAGAATGCGTCCAGGCGAAAACATCAAGATTCGCTCGGAGGAAATCACTAAGGTCTTCAGTCATTGCAGGGCCAAGTTGTGATCCGATCTTCAGTATTCGCGATGGGTCATCTTGGCTGACTGAAATGTCAACTGTTAATTCAGCCGGCGCTGCCTTTTCTTCCCTGGGTTTCTCATCATCGTCTCTCGGATCTATGTCTCTGAAGATCCGAGAATTATGCCCGAGCCAGGGCTCGGGCACTACTTGTCAATTATCAGTATTAAGGATGCGGACGGGATTGTCCACAACCATTCCTTTCTCCTTCCGATGGGCCTCTCGGAGCTCAGCCACATAACAGGCACGACCAGTCGCCTGGTCGCCATGAACAACACCTACTCCTTTGTTAGTTGGGAACTTCAAGGTCAAGCACCACGGGGCTAATGCTGCCATAAACTCAGCAAGGGCCGGTCGGCCCAAGAACACATTGTACGGAGAATCCACATCCAAAACTATGAATGGTAGGATTCGCGCCTTCCGACGTTCGCCTTTTCCCAGTTCAACTGGTAACTCAACATACCCCACTGCATCGGTCGCTTCGCCATTAAAGCCGTGTATACAAGCTTTAGACGGTTTCAAATCCTTCGTTTCCATCTTCATCTGGTCATAAGCCTTCTTGAATATGATGTTGACAGTACTTCCACAATCAATCAAAATTCTTTTCACATAAGACGGTCCGATCGTCGCAGATATGACCATCGGGTCGATGGTTGGAGCCTCCACTTGGTCAGCATCTCTGTTTCTGAACACTATATCATCTGTCATCACGCGCAGCTGCTTAGCAGGGGTCCCATCCTCCACGTTGGAACAACACTCGAAATCTGCATGCTTCAGGGAACTAGCATACCGCTCCATCTCTTGCCAATTCTTATCCGCGGGGTGAGGCCCGCCGACGATCGTGTTTATGACTAGTCTACCCACAGTCCGGGCAGGCTCCTCGGGATGGCGCGGAGCTGGTGCACGACCTGGGTTGGATGTTCCCTGTCCTCCTTCCTGTGGATCCTTCACAAACTCCTGTAACTTTTTCTGCCTGATCAACTTCTCTATAGCGTCGTGTAGGTGTCTGCACTCTTCCGTATTGTGCCCATAAGTCTCATGGAAGCGATAATATTTCCCAGTCCGCTTCTGTTCCTCGGTTGACTCTTCTGGACATGGCTTTCTGTACTGAAAGATATTGCAGGTTGATAGGTAAATGTTCTCAAGAGACGCATTCGGCGGGGTATACTCGTTGTAGCTTGGAATTCTCGGCTTCCACTTCCCCGCTTCTCTCTTCTTCCCTTGACTTCTTCCTCCGGACTCCTTAGGCTGCCCAGGCTTTTTCTGGACATTGACTTGGACTTTTGCCGAGTTGTCTTCGGACTGCTTCACTGCAATGTTGCTTTTTACGCACTCCTGGACAGGCCCCGGTGCCTTATCTCGTCTCACCCACCTGGCTTCCTCTCTTCTTATGAACTGGTGTGCCTTTGAGTAAAAACGCTCTAGCGTAGTCGGAGGTTTTCCTGCCAGCCAGTCTCCGAACTCAAAATCTGGATCCACACCTCGCATCACAGCCATTAGAATTGCATGATCATTGGGACTACTGACTTCAGTCGCCGCAACATGGAATCTTTGTAAATACTCCTTCAATGACTCCCCAAGAGTCCAGATTACACTTGATAGAGACGTCACGTCCTTCGGGCGAGTAGTGTGTATCCTGAACAGTTCTATAAACTTCTTAGCCAACTCCTCGAAACTGGATACGGACCGCGGAGGAAGTCGGGTGAACCACATAGTAGCGATCCCAGATAGAGTAATTGGAAAGCATCTACACTTGGTTGCATCGTTTGCTCTAGCTGAATCCATCATCCACTCATACCTCATGACATGCTGTCTGGGATCAGTCTTTCCTTCATAAGTCGGGATAGTTGGCATACTAAATTTTCTGGGGTACGCTGCCTATAGAACGATGTCTGTGAATGGAGTATGACTTCTCGACACTCCCCAATCTTCATTCGATAAGCCTTGATTCTCTTTCATCAATTGTCTGACCATGGCTACCAGGTCTGGTGTTTGTATGGAAGGTGGAAGGTTGGAGTCTGTTCTACGTGACTAATCATGCTGATGCCTCCTCTGCTGGCGATCTGCCAACCGTGCATCTTGAGGTTCGACATCGTTAGCGTTTTGATGGTCTGGGCCTCCAGCCTCCACCTGCACTCCAGCTCCTAAGTTTCCAGCTCCGGCTTGGTCACGATCTCTAACTGTTCGAACAGCAGCACCAGCCCGCGCAGTTTCAGTCTTACGGCGTCTTCGCCTGGAGGTTCATCGGAGGAAGTTGAGCTGTCGGATGAGGAATAAGGAGCGGGATTGCCCCCAGCATTCTGGTGCTATTGTTGAGTGAGTTGTGCCATGAGGTTGGCGTTGGCTTGCATCTGCTCTTCGAGTTGTCTCCTGCTTTCCCTGAGTTCTCTCATCAAGTCGTTGAACTCTATTCTGGTGACAACCGGCATTAGGTCCTGGGTGGCAAGCCCTGCACCTGGAATTGCTTGCTGATTGCTAGGTCTTGTTTGTTGCATGCTAGCAGTCTCGTGGGCGTCCGCATTATGGGAAGCTGATCTGGTACGTGGTCTTGCCATTATAGAGTTATTGGTATGAACTCCGAGTAGAATCAACGGACGTCCTATCAATGAGTCGGATCTTCTTTGGGGGATTTATTCAATCCAGTAGCTTCAAAGCAGATCCTTGAGGTCTAAGAATTCAACTCTCAGTGAAAGCACCAAAGTGTTAGCACCAAAATTGGTCACTAACCTCGTTGAGAAAGATTGTGTAGAGATATAAGTGATGAAGATAAGTTAAACAAGGAAGAATATGCTAATTTAAATGCAGAAAGTAAGAACACCGGTTTTATAGTGGTTCAGCGTAATTGCCTACGTCCACTTTGAGGTTAAACTTTATTGCTCTTCTTAATGATTGATTACAGATTCAATCCGTAGATCAAATACTTGAATACAATTGTTAAGTAAAGAAGATGAGTCTTGAAAGCGGCAAAGTCTCCCCAGTGTTCCCGAAAAAAGGTCCATTTCACTGTGCCCCTGCCCCTCTATTTATAGACAAAGGTGGGTTGGACTTCTCTGGCGGGCCTGGTAGCTGAATAACTCGGTCCAAATAGACTGGTCCCTGTGTGCCGAACCAAACAGGCCGAACAGTTGGGTGCCGAACCATCTTCCTCATGCCGAACGATGCTTGTTATGTGGGAAGAGTGGGCCGAGCAGTAATTGTAGCCAGGCAAGCTGGGAAGAACGCCGAACAATCTTCTTATGCCGAACAAAAAGGAGATGTCGTGTGGGGAGTGTATGCCAAGCAATGATTGAAGTTGACAAAGGTTAGATGAATGCCGAACAATCTTTGGGTGCCGGACGAACTAGGAAGCCGACCACTCCCAGATGTCGAGTGCTACGTGGATGCCGAGCACTCCTGGATGCCGAGTACTCCTGGATGCCGAGTACTCCTGGATGCCGAGCGCTACATAGATGCCGAGCACTCCTGGATGCTGAGCGCTACGTGGATGCCGAGCACTCCTGGATGCCGAGCACTCCTAGATGCCGAGTACTCCTAGATGCCGAATACTCAGTTGCCTGGTCAAATCTCCAGGAAACAATATATATATATAATTTTAAAATTATTTACTAAATACATGGATTAGTAATAATTAAAGGATCATTATATATATGCATATACAAACAAATAGGAATAATTTATTCAACTCATAATTTTGAAAATCATGGGTTATATGTCGACATAAGCACATGAATTCAGAATTTGAAAATTCATTTCAAATTCAAATTTGAAATTCCCTCCACCTTTTCACCAACTCCAATGTCTTGAAAAGGTGTCTCTTGACCAGAGAAACATGTCTATTGATTCTCTATTTAATTATTCTATCTCCATCCATTCATTTCACTCTCATTTTTCAAAATTCAAAAATCCATTATCTCTCTTTTCTCTTCAAACAATTTATTAATGGCATCTTGAAGCAATACTACTAAATCCATAAGGCTTTCCAAGAAAACTAAGAGCTATCTTTTCTACGATAAAGATGCATTGGAAGCTTATATGGAATATGTTTCTTTCTGAAAAGTTTCTTTCAGAAGATTCGCCAAATTCGATGATTTTTCTACTTATGATCTTTATGCTCAAAATGAATTCCTTGGTTTGATAGTTGCTTCCCAAAATGATTTTGTACATCTCTCAAATATGGTAAAAATGTTTTATGAAAATTTGAAAGGAAAGTTTTATGAAGAGAATGAAGGTGAAGTTTGGAGTAGTGTCAAAGACACCAAATTTTTATAAAATTGATATTCGGATGCAAATCTAGTGGAATGGACCTTTCGACTTTTAAATTGATATTCAAAATCGTGAAGTTCTTTATGATATTTTTAAAAGTAATGATGATTTTGAGTTCAAAAACAAAAATTTGCGTCCTAAAGCAAGAATTTTGAGTCTTCTTTTGCAATAAAGCATAACTCCGAGGACGGGAAATTATAATAACCCAACTCAAAAAGTTTTCAAAGCACGTTTTGCAATTTATGGTCATTACAACATAAATTGGTCACAAGTTATTTTGGATGAATTCATTCCTAAGAATACCTCCAGGCGTAAGAACACACTCTTTCATGGTGTGTATCTCACTAGAATATTCACATATTTTGGTGTTGACCTAAGAGGAGAGGAAACCATTCGTCAAAAACTTTTCGACAAGGTCAAACTTTCTCTCATGCAAATTTCACCCATATTTGAGCCTTATGAAACACTTATGGAAAAGGAAGAAAGATTGGCTTTGGAAGAGCAGTGTGAAATAAGAGAAGAGGAGGAAGAGGAAGGAGAAGAATTGGAAATATAGGAGGGGGGAGACCAAGAAGAGGAGGAAGACGCTTCTTTGAAAAGTATCGAAATGTCATCTCATCCATTCAACAAAGAACTTCTCAAAAATCAAGAGAAAATTTTTTATAACCAAAAGAAGTTTAAGAGATCATTTTCTAAGAAATTCACTTCTCTTTCCAGCAAAGTAGACAAATTCATTGGAAAGATCATTTGTAAGATTAGTGGAAAAGCTTCAACTTCATCTAGTTCTTCCTAGTTGTATTACCTTTGATTTCTATTTTGTAGTTTGAATTATCTTAGTTTTAATCCATGTATCTATTAACCCACATTTTGGCAAGGCAGTACACAGGCGGATTTAACCCAATGGACTTCACGATCATCAAGGCAGAAAGCCCGAAGATATGATTACAAGGATTGGAGATCGATTATATTTGAAAATATGGACTATAGTTGAATGGATTTGGATGGAAAGCACTCAAAAAATGGCTAAGTATGGAACTATCACACCTCCTAGGAGAGGGATCGGAATATTCACTCTATAAAAAGGGATCAAAATAGATGGATTGGAGCAGAGGGATCGGATTGAACAGGATGCACACAACACAACTCAATGATGATCGCTCCATAACTCAACAACCACCAAGCGGATTGAAGTGAACTTTGGGAGCAAGAAGAAGGGACCCCAGGGAGGGAGTCTACCATAGGGATCGCACATCAAATGGAAGAGTTTGGAAGGATCGGCCCTCTTCCTTATGAGGGATCGGCCATATTCAAGTTCATAGCAATGATCGGTCAATAACCCAAAATCTACAAATGCAATCAACATGAAATTTGGAGTACATGTACATTACAACATGGGGGACCCATCATAGGGATCGCACCCTATAAATACCCTAAAATAGGGATTGGCCTGATCCCTATTATGGGCTCTGGTGGGCCCCAAACTTTCTAGGCAGGCTCGTCTTGGCTTCAGGGTTCCATATCCGGGTTTTGAGCGAGATATTTTCATATCTTCTCCTATAAATACAGCAGGCATGACATCATAAAAGGGATCTTCTTTCTGCTTCATTCTATCTTCTACCCGGCTATACTCTGCCATTTTTATTCTGGGATTTCATAGTTTTCTAACTGTAATATCAGCATAAACGAATAAAAGAATAATCTTTGGAGTGGACGTAGGCTGGAGTCAACCAAACCACTATAAATCTGTGTCTCTCTTTACTTGCATTTTTTTAGTTTTATTATTCTTCAGTTTATATTCTTTATATTATATTATCTGAGACCTGTGACTGGATATTGGTGCATTCACATATGAAATGACCCACCTTTTATTTCCTAATTTTTTTTACAGTGGCCATTTAATCAAGAAAATATTACATTCTAATATTTTCTTCTATCCAGGATCCTTATGCCAATAAAAATATTGGTTTGCTTAGGTCATTTTAAACTTACATATATGAAGATATATAAGCTACTTTCTACTTGAATCAGAGTATACAAGTTTGGAAGTAAAATCTGTTTGGGAATTATTTAAAAGAAATAATCCCTACATAGCAATGGTGTTCTTAAAAACCAGATTTTCCAAGTATGCTTAGATCATTGCATATCTGTTGGTTTCATGTCTCAAGACTTAGCATTTTGCATGTATTTCCATAATTTTGTTACTGTATGAACTGTGGTCTTGCTTGTGCATGTGTGTGCATGTTACTGTGCATGTGTGTGTCAGAGGAAGCTTTAAGTGTTTAATTTTTACTTCTTCTTGTTATCAAAAGTGACTGAATCTACCCTATATTTGGGTTGTAAAGTTTTACTAGATATTTAGCTTAAAACTTTTTTTTAGTGCTGGCTTAACCCAGGCTCTGTGAAGTGGTCAAGTTAGCCATGTTCACTTGCACTTATTCTTAGGCAAAAATACATGTCAATCGGTTTTCTTTTCAAAGCAACTCAAAACCTTTTCTGCCAGATTTTATATCAACTCGAACATGAATTTTTCTATGTCAAACACTTGATTGTATATTCAATCCATAAATCCTTTAATCTCAGATTTTCTACCATTATAGCCTAACTGTTCTTAAAGCTTAAAATTCCATTTGTTGGCAAAGCATTTTGAAAAACAAAACACATAAGTTCCAGCTATTACACATATAGGCTCAACATTTGCAAAACAATGGTTCTAACAATACAGTAGTTTTCTAATCAAATTTAAACAAAACAACTTAACAAAATTCAGCATAAACATCTATTTTAACTTCAGCAAATCTTTAAATATAGCATCCAATTCCTTATGCAGTTAAACATCCAAAGCCTGATCAAATCATTCCTTCTTTCCTGCAAAATCACCATGAACTGCCCCATATAAACATGAGACACCCAATGGTGCATAAAACACACAAGGGTCAGACTAAAGTCTGGTATGAGTAATCTAACTGAAAACATGATTTTTATGACACTTATTTATATTCATATGACTTCAAAATGGATAAAGGAACTCAGTACCACTCTTGTGCAAGTTTCCGTGATACATGAGTATATACATCAGTGCACAACAGATTATATGTGATTCAATGGTTTAGTTTAGTGATTGCAATCATAAGATTCATCCATAAAACATTATAAACCAATCAACATATTCATCAATCCAATCATCAAGTCTTTTCTACCAGATTACTGGCGATCAGGGATTTTACCCAAGCCCTCTCATAAACCTACTTCTATTTTTCACTATCCAGTATGTTATGGTCTTTAGCTACTTTCTCTTGTTAAACCACACACTACCTGGGACATATCACTGTTAACCCAGCACACTCAGGCCCCTGGGTATAAACATACCATGTATGAGCTTGCAATGTTCACATTGCCAAGCCATATTTTGTAGCCTTAAGATCCAAAAGTCCTTAGTTAAATTACTAAGTGTTATTTTCCTTTTCACATTCCTATGCTAATCCCTTCTGTATATCATATTTCAATCAGAGAAATAAACATTCAGCCAACATGTATTCATCCAGAGATAGGTAAGTCATGTTCTCATAAACAAACATTTTAAACATGCAATCAGATGTGATTTCTAAGCATATTATTTTGTCTATGGGTTTCAATGGATCAAGTTACAAACATATGGCCATAGATAGTTTTCTGGTTGTCCTCTCTTACCTCTGGTTCAATCAGACCCTGTGCAGTTAATGCCCCGCTATTATCCCGCTATAACCCTGCTATATCTCATAGCGGATTTCCACCGCTACGATTTTTTCATATAGCCCCAAATATAGCCTTTCCGCTTTAAGCCCCGCTATTTCCGCTATATCCCGTTATTCCCGCTATATTTCGCTATTTCCGCTATATCTTCTTTAAAAGAAATGAATTAAAAAATGACATTTATACATTATAAAAAATTATTAAATTAATTTATTTAATTGAATTTTTTTATATATTTTCAGAAATGAAAATACTCTAATATTTTTCTAAATTCAATTATGTTATATTACAGTTTTACGTTTGTTTACAGTATATTTGCACATGTTTTTATGTAATATTATTTATGTATTAATTATAATTCAATTGAATGTTAATTTTTCATTTGATTACTATTTATATATTTGTAAAAGCATTAAGTATGAGTTTTAGATGCTACTTTAGAGTTATCCGATATATCCCGCTATATCCTCGCTGTATCCCCGCTATGACTTTTTGCACTTCCGCCGCATTGAATCTGCCGAGCGCTTTAACTGCACAGATATTCAGACCTTTGTTAATTTAAAATCTGGCTAAACCACAAGTATATGCTTTGATTTGGAGGGTTCATAAAACATAGAAGCTCAGCACATGTATCACATTGCAACTCTACATTTATCTTTATTTTAGTTGATGTGAGACATAAGCAACAACACAATGTTGTAGCCTACATTTTCTTTCATTTTTAGGCCATATATCTACAACATGAATCCTGAGTTTTAAATAAATAAATGTATAAAGAAAACCCATAAAAATCTACTTCATCTCAAAGTTAAACCACAACACAGATCACCATATTTAAACATGAAATCCATGACTCTTTTATACTAAATATGTCACTGTAAAGGGATTTACACTTGAGCAGATCAATGACAAGCCTAAGTTATCAAATCATAAAATGAACATAGCTTCCAAAAGTGAAATATAAATTTAATTAGGCTGCCTCAATATTCAGGACTTATTGCCACAGTTTCCAGTGAGGTTACTCACCTTAACCCTTCTTTTTCCTAAGCTTTATGAACCCTTTTAGTCTTCTGCCTTCTTCTATTTTTCTCTGGTTTATGTTTTATTTTTCTTTAAGTGATGAGGAGCAATGTGACAAGCCTCACTACCCTGAGCCTCCTTATACAAAACCCTGACTGCTACTAGGGTTTAACAAAATTACCCAATGTCATTTTTACCCTATACAAAACATGGTCTGCCTCTCATTTGATTCAAGAGAAAAAGGGTATGTGGTCCTTGTTTTTATTTCTAGAAATAATCCTTATCCCCTTTACCCTGGTCATGTTATATGCATGACTCTCATTTTCCAAATTAAAGAAATGTCTGGAAATGGATAAAGTGTTTTCTTAAGGGTTCATGCCATTTCCATGCAATTTCTATTTTCTTCCAGCAAGTGTTTGCTTGTGCACATGTATATGTATGCCTATTTTTGCCTAAGTCCTTATTTTATTTCTTTAAATAATTTTTAAGTTTATTTCTGCCTAGCTTTTATTTTCTTTGTGTCAGATTTATTAAAGACATAATCCTATTTTCATACATATGTATTTCTAAATTATTTATTCTAATTTATAAATTGATTTCTGCCTATTTCATTATACAGAAAAATGTGTGCATGTGTGTGCACTGTCTTGTGCACATGTACATGCTTAAACCATACATTTGCAATCAGTTTCCATTTCTATTTTTCTCAATGCAATTTTTAAACAAACATATACTAATTTAAATCATGAAATTGCTCACAAAATCAGGGTTATCACATATACCCCTCCTTTTAGGAATTGTGTCCCACAATTCTCTCATACTTAACTTAAGTATCATTAATTCAGAAAAATCAACTTTTCTGATCTCAAACCATTCTCAAGCCAATCACTTGATTAAACTCTATGCATATTAAAACAAAAATCATAATGCATATTCAATCAAAACATTCATCAGTATATATAAATTTACGTTTCATTCAATCAAACAGTTGTGGATAATCATTTCTGATTTTATCCTCCACTTCCCATGTGCAATCATTTGGGTCAAGACTCCATTGCACTTTCACTAGTTTAATTTCTTTGTTTCTCAATTTCTTGGTTTCTCTAGCAACTATGCCTACTGGCTCCTTTTCATAGATCATACTGGGGTCAATCTGCACATCCTTAGGGGATTCTAGGATTGCCTCCTTATCATGAACCCATCTTCTTAGTTGAGACACATGAAAAACATCATGCATTGCTCTCATTTCTTCTGGCAATTCCAGCTTATAGGCTACAGTTCCTATTCTCTCTAGAATTTTATATGGCCCTATGTATCTAGGAATCAACTTTCCTTGTTTCCCAAACCTTAGAACCTTCTTCATGGGTGATATTTTGATAAATACATAATCCCCAACACCATATTGTACTGCCTTCCTTCTTTGATCTGCATATTTCTTTTGCCTATCCTGGGCAGAAGCAATTCGTTTTCTGATCAAAGCTATTTTCTCTGAAGTTTCCTTCACACTCTCTGGCCCTAAGACCACTTTTTCCCCAGATTCAAGCCAACTTGAGGGTGATAAACATGGTCTCCCATAGAGAGCTTTAAAGGGTGCCATGCCTATGCTACTATGATGGCTATTGTTGTATGCAAATTCAGCTAAAAAGATATGATCCTCCCAACTTCCTCCCCAATCCAACACACAAGTTCTCCGCATGTCTTCAAGAAATTTGTTCACAATTTCTGTTTGACCATCAGATTGAGGATGGTATGCTGTGCTTAAGCATAAATCAGTCCCCATTGCCTTGTGAAAACTTTGCCAAAATTTTGAAGTGAAGATGGTATCTCTGTCACTTACTATAGTCTTTGGTATACCATGTAGCCTAACCACTTCCTTGATAAACAACTTAGCTAGTGTACATGCATTTCTTTCTGACTTTACTGGTATAAAGTGGGCTGACTTGGTTAACCTATCAACCACTACCCAAATGCTATCATTTCCCCTCCTAGTTCTAGGCAAACCATCAATGAAATCCATTGATATATCCTCCCATTTCCACTGTGGTATTTGCAAAGGTTGAAGCATTCCTGAGGGTTTTTGATACTCAGCCTTCACTTGTTGGCAAACCATACATTTAGATACATAGGTTGCCACTGCACTCTTCATACCACTCCACCAATAATCCCTCTTGAGGTTGTGATACATCCTTGTGCTTCCTGGGTGTATTTGCTTTTGTGGTAAGCATCTAAGATTTCTTGCTTCAATTCATCAATTGCTGGAACACATATTCTTTTTCCTTTCTTCAAATGGCCTTGATCATTCAACTGAAAACCTTCCACTGCTTCACCATTTAATATCTGAGTTTTCTTTTCAAATAAAAATGGATCTTGGTCTTGCAACTTTACAACTTTGTTTTTCAATTCTGACTCCAGAGTGATAGAGCTTAACTTTCCCATTTCTACATGCTCACTGCATAGGCTCATGTTTTCTACATTATCACTTTCTATTTCTAAATCAGTTAACAATGATAAAGTGTTAAACTCTTCTATCATTAATCTAGCCACTTTAGCATGTTGTCTACTTAGGGCATCTGCTACTTTATTAGCCTTACCAGGGGTATATAATATTTCAAAGTCATATGAGGCTAGGAGTTCAATCCACCTTTGCTGCCTCATATTCAATTCTCTTTGTGAAAATAAATATCTAATGACTTATGGTCTGTGTATACTTCAAACCTTGCCCCTAACAATTAGTGTCTCCATATCTTAAGAGCATACACTATAGCAGCTAATTCAAGGTCATGAGTAGCATATCTTACCTCACTTGGTTTCAATTGCCTAGAAGCATAAGCTATCACTTGATGTTGTTGCATCAATACTGCCCCAAGCCCTTGTCCACTTGCATCAGTATATACCACCAAGTTTTCATTCCCTTCAGGTACTTTGAGGATTGGAGCTTGCACTAGTGCTTCCATTAATTTCCCAAAGGCTTTCTCACACTCTTCAGTCCAAGTAAACACTTGATTTTTCCTAGTCAATCTGGTTAATGGGATTGAAATTTTTGCAAAATCTTTTATAAACCTTCTATAGTAACCAGCCATTCCCATGAATGATCTGACCTCAGTGACATTGGTAGGCCTTTTCCAAGCTTGCACTGCAATGACCTTATTGGGATCCACAGATATTCCTTTTTCTGATATAATGTGGCTTGGAAAATTTACTTCATTTTGCCAAAAAGTGCATTTTGAAAACTTTGCTTTCAAGTCTTCCTGCCTCAATTTCTCAAATACCATATGCAAATGATTTTCATGCTCTCTAATTGACTTAGAATAAATTAGTATGTCATCAATAAATATCAATACAAATTTATCCAAGTATTCTCTAAAAATCCTATTCATCAAATCAACAAAATAGGAAGGAGCATTTGTCAAGCCAAATGGCATTACTAAAAATTCATAAAGTCCATATCTTGTGTTAAAGGCTGTATACTTAATGCTTTCCTCTTCTACTTTCATTTGATGAAAGCCCGAAGCTAAATCAAGCCTAGAAATTTTTTTTGCACCACTCAATTGATCAAAGAGATCATCAATTCTTGGTAAAGGATATTTATTTTTAATTGTGACTTTATTTAATTCCCTATAGTCAATACATAACCTAAGGGATCCATCTTGTTTCTTAACAAAGACTACTGGTGCTCCACATGATGAGCTACTGGGTCTAATAAAGCCTCTTTCTTCTAATTCAACCAATTGCTTTTTTAATTCTATCAACTCCTTAGGCCCCATTCTGGTTGGTCTTTTAACCACTGGGCTAGCTCCTGGAATTATTCTGATTGAAAACTCAACTGGTCTGTGGTTTAGAACTCCCCTAACTTCACCAAACACATCTGTATATTGATTCACTATGGGGGTTTCTTCTAATACAGGCATGGTTTTTTCACTAGATAATGCAAAAAGGTTGGTTATATTTCTATTCTTGTCTGCCTCATAAAGAACAACTACCCTTTTTCCATCAGAAATTTTCAATGATATGGTGGATGTCTCCATATTTATGATAGCCTTATATTTACTCAACCAATCAAATCCTAGAATAACCCCTATGCCCGAATATTGCAACACATATAGGTCTGAGTTAAACACATATCCCCCTATATCTAACCCAAGTTGCATACACATCATACCCAGAACACATGAGCTACCTATAGGGCTTCTAATAAACAGTGGCTTATCAACAATCATACAATTCAATTTTAATTGTTGTGCAATATCATGGGAAATCAATGAGTGTGTAGCCCCAGTATCATACACTACTGCAAAAGGTATTGAATGAATAAACAAAGTACCTTCAACTTGGCCATGTTTCTCAAAATTTGATCCCTCAGTTGCCTTGCCTTTTCCTTCCAAAGCCCCTAATTTTCCTTGCTTAAAATCTGGACAATTCCTCTTTATGTGACCTTCCTTCCCACAATGGTAACATTTGAAGGATGCTGGCCTAACATTTGTGCACCTGTTCTTCATATGCCCTTCTTGGCCACAGTTATAACAAGTAATCTTCTTCTTAATTTCAGCAGCACTGGCTTCTTCTGGTTTCTTGGTGGAAGCTGTGTCTACTTTCCTCTTATCATAAGGGTGAAATTTGCCATTTCCTTTCTTGTTTTGGCCATTCTTGAATGCCCTGAAATTCTCTCTAGCCTTATCATGTTGTTCAATGCTCAAAGTCAAGTCCAAAACTTGATCAAAAGTCCTATCCTTGTATGGTAGCATGGCTCTACTAAGGCTAGGGTTTAGCCCTTGAATATATCTGCCATTATTAGCCTCCTCAGTGGTGATGAGTACAGCACCATACTTTGCCAATGATTCAAACCTCTGAGTGTACTCAGTGACACTCAAAATCCCTTGCCTTAATTTGATGAATTCGTCTAGCAAAGACTCCTTGGCCGATGCAGGGACAAACCTACCTTCCAGCATTGCTTTAAATTGATCCCATGTCACTTCTCCTACAGGTCTTCCAGCTATGATAACCTCCCACCAATCCAAAGCTGCTCCTCTCAATTGTCTGGATGCAATTTGCCTCTTCCTTTGGTCTTCAACTTGCATGTCTGCAAAGATCCTTTCCAAAATCCTGAGCTAATTTTGAACTCCCATAACTCCTTCTGTGCCATCAAAAGTTTTGCCTCCAAGGTTGGTAAAAGTCTTGAGTAGTTTGGAAAGCTCCTCATGTGGATTTTCCTGCCTATTGCCAACTCCATCCCTTATGGCTCTCATGAATTCTTGCACATTCACCATGGGTGGTTCAATTGTTCCTACATTTTGATGTCTGGGTCCTACCATATCTCTATGGATATAACACTTAGGTTAGTCCATTTTGCCTGATACTCTATAGGTTAATTCATTTCAATCTATCCCTATTCAGTTATAATAGATATTAGTAGTATAAGCACTAACAAAACAAAGCATCCAAGGCAGTCAACACTTCCATACATCCAATGCAAACAAGTTCATACAAAATTTTGCTATGTTATTTAACAACATAGCTCTGATACCAAATGAAATGACCCACCTTTTATTTCCTAAATTTTTTTTACAGTGGCCATTTAATCAAGAAAATATTACATTCTAATATTTTCTTCTATCCAGGATCCTTATGCCAATAAAAATATTGGTTTGCTTAGGTCATTTTAAACTTACATATATGAAGATATATAAGCTACTTTCTACTTGAATCAGAGTATAAAAGTTTGGAAGTAAAATCTGCTTGGGAATTATTTAAAAGAAATAATCCCTACATAGCAATGGTGTTCTTAAAAATCAGATTTTCCAAGTATGCTTAGATCATTGCATATCTGTTGGTTTCATGTCTCAAGACTTAGCATTTTGCATGTATTTCCATAATTTTGTTACTGTATGAACTGTGCTCTTGCTTGTGCATGTGTGTGCATGTTCTTGTGCATGTGTGTGTCAGAGGAAGCTTTAAGTGTTTAATTTTTACTTCTTCTTGTTATCAAAAGTGACTGAATCTACCCTATATTTGGGTTGTAAAGTTTTACTGGAAATTTAGCTTAAAACTTTTTTTTAGTTCTTCCTTAACCCAGGCTCTGTGAAGTGGTCAAGTTAGCCATGTTCACTTGCACTTATTCTTAGGCAAAAATACATGTCAATTGGTTTTCTTTTCAAAGCAACTCAAAACCTTTTCTGCCAGATTTTATATCAACTCGAACATGAATTTTTCTATGTCAAACACTTGATTGTATATTCAATCCATAAATCCTTTAATCTTAGATTTTCTACCATTATAGCCTAACTGTTCTTAAAGCTTAAAATTCCATTTCTTAGCAAAGCATTTTGCAAAACAAAACACATAAGTTCCAGCTATTACACATATAGGCTCAACATTTGCAAAACAATGGTTCTAACAATACAGTAGTTTTCTAATCAAATTTAAACAAAACAACTTAACAAAATTCAGCATAAACATCTATTTTAACTTCAGCAAATCTTTAAATATAGCATCCAATTCCTTATGCAGTTAAACATCCAAAGCCTGATCAAATCATTCCTACTTTCCTGCAAAATCACCATGAACTGCCCCATATAAACATGAGACACCCAATGGTGCATAAAACACACAAGGGTCAGACTAAAGTCTGGTATGAGTAATCTAACTGAAAACATGATTTTTATGACACTTATTTATATTCATATGACTTCAAAATGGATAAAGGAACTCAGTACCACTCTTGTGCATGTTTCTGTGATACATGAGTATATACATCAGTGCACAACAGATTATATGAGATTCAATGGTTTAGTTCAGTGATTGCAATCATAGGATTCATCATAAAACATTATAAACCAATCAACATATTCATCAATCCAATCATCAAGTCTTTTCTACCAGATTACTGGCCATCAGGGATTTTACCCAAGCCCTCTCATGAACCTACTTCTATTGTTCACTATCCAGTATGTTATGGTCTTTAGCTACTTTCTCTTGTTAAACCACACACTGCCTGGGACATATCACTGTTAACCTAGCACACTCAGGCCTCTGGGTATAAACATACCATGTGTGAGCTTGCAATGTTCACCTTGCCAAACCATATTTTGTAGCCCTAATATCCAAAAGTCCTTAGTTAAATTACTAAGTGTTATTTTCCTTTTCACATTCCTATGCTAATCCCTTCTGTATATCATATTTCAATCAGAGAAAAAAACATTCAGCCAACATGTATTCATCCAAAGATAGGTAAGTCATGTTCTCATAAACAAACATTTTAAACATGCAATCAGATGTGATTTCTAAGCATATTATTTTGTCTATGGGTTTCAATGGATCAAGTTACAAACATATGGCCATAGATAGTTTTCTAGTTGTCCTCTCTTACCTCTGGTTCAATCAGACCTTTGTTAATTTAAAATCTGGCTAAACCACAAGTATATGCTTTGATTTGGAGGGTTCATAAAACATAGAAGCTCAGCACATGTATAACATTGCACCTCTACATTTATCTTTATTTTAGTTGATGTGAGACATAAGCAACAACACAATGTTGCAGCCCACATTTTCTTTCATTTTTAGGCCATATATCTACAACATGAATCCTGAGTTTTAAATAAATAAATGTATAAAGAAAACCCATAAAAATCTACTTCATCTCAAAGTTAAACCACAACACAGATCACCATATTTAAACATGAAATCCATGACTCTTTTATACTAAATATGTCACTGTAAAGGGATTTACACTTGAGCAGATCAATGACAAGCCTAAGTTATCAAATCATAAAATGAACATAGCTTGCAAAAGTGAAATATAAATTTAATTAGGCTGCCTCAATATTCAGGACTTATTGCCACAGTTTCCAGTGAGGTTACTCACCTTAACCCTTCTTTTTCCTAAGCTTTATGAACCCTTTTAGTCTTATGCCTTCTTCTATTTTTCTCTGGTTTATGTTTTATTTTTCTTTAAGTGATGAGGAGCAATGTGACAGGCCTCACTACCTTGAGCCTCCTTATACAAAACCCTGACTGCTACTAGGGTTTAAAAAAATTACCCAATGTCATTTTTACCCTATACAAAACATGGTCTGCCTCTCATTTGATTCAAGAGAAAAAGGGTATGTGGTCCTTGTTTTTATTTCTAGAAATAATCCTTATCCCCTTTACCCCGGTCATGTTATATGCATGACTCTCATTTTCCAAATTAAAAAATTACTAGAAATGGATAAAGTGTTTGCTTAAGGGTTCATGCCATTTCCATGCAATTTCTATTTTCTTCCAGCAAGTGTTTGCTTGTGCACATGTATATGTATGCCTATTTTTGCCTAAGTCCTTATTTTCTTTCTTTAAATAATTTTTAAGTTTATTTCTGCCTAGCTTTTATTTTCTTTGTGCCAGATTTATTAAAGACATAATCCTATTTTCATACATATGTATTTCTAAATTATTTATTCTAATTTATAAATTGATTTCTGCCTATTTCATTATACAGAAAAATGTGTGCATGTGTGTGCACTGTCTTGTGCACATGTACATGCTTAAACCATACATTTGCAATCAGTTTCCATTTCTATTTTTCTCAATGCAATTTTTAAACAAACATATACTAATTTAAATCATGAAATTGCTCACAAAATCAGGGTTATCACAACATAATTGGGTGTTGGTGGCCATTTTTGATGCCAATAGTATCTTTATATTTATCTTTGAAATTCCATGTACTCAACTATGATCATCAATGAAATCAAGTTCCTAGTTGTTATATGTTGTTATTAGTCTTTGGAAATCAATAAAAGTACAATAGTTTAGGCTAATTACAAAAATATAGCAAGATAGTTATTTTTGCAAAAAATGGTACATGTGTCGACATATATAGTCTATATGTTGACATATAACGGGCAGAAATAAAAAAAAAATTTCAAAGTAAAATAACTACCAAACACCTATTCATTTCAAATGACCTCTCACCTTATATAAACCTAGTCACTCCAGAAAACACACATTTTCACTCTATTTCTTCTCCCTTTTCATTTATAAACTTAAATTTTCCAAAATGTCTTCTACACACCAAAAATTGTGTGAAAAAACCCTTTATTATTCAAGAATATTCTTACTTTTATCCTTAGAAATCAAAGACACATAGAATTCAGTCAAATGCAGATAATAAAAGAACAAGAAAAGCATTTTGACACCATTCGATGGATGATATTTTCCCTTATCAAAGATGAACCAACCAACAATCCAGATTATGCCATCGACAAAGACAATGATGATTGGAATGCAATCAAAGCAAAACCAATTTTTTGTTCCAATGGTTGGTTAAATGTTCCTAGGGAAGTTTAAAATAATTGGTTTGTTTTATTAAGATTTGATTTATGTTTGTATAATAAAATATTATACTAGAATAACACATATGGATTGGTGTGGATTGACTTATTTAAGATTATTCTGGTTTGGCTCGACTTTGGTTTGATTTATGTTTGTATTGGATTGAATTGAAAGTGTATTTGTATTGACTTGGATTGATTTGAATGAATGTATGTAATGGATTAAAGTAATTAATAAAATTGGTTGTGATATTACTTCTTATTTACATATCAATCTTATATATCGTCCTTATCCCTTTTTATGTATCATATAGTACCTTAGTAAGGGGGAGTTTTGGTTATATTTTTGTTAATGACAAAGGGGAAGATTAAGAGAGAGTTTTGTAACTCAAGGGGAGTTATACCAGATTTTATAAACATGGTTGTCATCATAGAAAAAGGGAGATTGTTTGTACATTAGACATTGGTTTTGATGACAACAACCATTTGACATTGTACAAAATATAGATACTAATGTTTTTATCAAGATATATAGTATATAGTGTAGGGTATTAGACGGGTGTTGATTAAGAAGACTATGCAGTATTAAGAGCAGATTCAAGAGGCCGGTATAGAGATTCAAGAGTTAGAGATGGAAGACTCATGAAATTTGAAGATTCAAGATATCAAGGTAAGTTATAGAGACGTAGATTATTTTGTTAAAACCCTGGTAGCACTTCTTTGATCTCTCTTCCATTTTTTAAAATGGTTCTTAAAATCTATTCTCTGATTTTAAATGATTTTAAAAATATTATGAATTTCAAAAATGATTTTTAAAGAATCCCTGTTTTTTAAATGATTTTTCAAAATGATTCCTAACTTTATGATTAAAAGATTATTATATTTTAGGTAATTAAGTTTATATGTATTTTATTTTAAATATACTTTTAATCTATTATACTTAGATATAGTTTTAGTTTTATGTTTTCTAAATGCTTATAGTATTTAAAAGTATATTTTCACATTTATCAAACTTTGATTATAAATATATATTCACTTATACTTTTTATACATATATACTTTTAAAAGAAATTCATATTCAAATACTTTATATATTAAAATATTTCAAAATAATTTTATAAAGTTTTCTTAAGATTTATTATGATCAAAATGTGTATAAACTATGCTTAAATGATCTTACAAAATATCAAAATATTTTATAAAACTTAACATTTTCAAAACAATTTTTATTTAATGGTTTTTCAAAATTACAAAACATATGTCAACATATCTCTATCATGTACGTCAATATATAGGCCGGGAATTTCAAAATTTGAATAGAAGTGTCTTTTCGTATTATCTCTTTATGAATGGACATGACCGTTGTTTCTTTATAAACTGGGGTTTTTCGAACGAATTTTTGTTAACTACTTTCTCATATTTCTCTCTTCTTTCACTCTCTTGATTTCTAAAAGAAATTCTACTCAAAATCTTCTCAAAGTCAAACAGAATCAAATTCAAACTCTATTGGTTTGATTCTCTACTATTTATTCTCTGATCTCTAACATCTCTCTCACTCGAATCAAGATCAAAGCGCTATTCAAGAGGATACAAGATCGTTTGTACTCAAGATGAAGAAATTGAGTCTATAAACTATATCAAATCATACACTTATACTCTTGGTGTGCTTGGTGTCCTTGAAATCCAAGTGGATGTGCTTGTGTCCCGCCTAAATCAAGTGGGTGTACTTGGTGTCCCATTTGAATCCAAGTAGGTGTGCTGGTGTCCCGTCTGAATCCAGTGAGTGTACTCAAAGCTTGAAAAATCTGGAGGGTGTGCCTCGTAGCGTTGAAATCAAGATTGTATTGACTTTGATATTTGAAAAGAAATCCATACAAGAAATTGTATAGGACTGGATGTAGGGTAACTCTGAACCAGTATAAAAATTCCTGCTGTGATCTCTCCAACCCTTTACTTTTACTTTTACTACATTTATATCTGTATATGTTTGCATCTATGATTGTTGATTTTTCGTTGTTTAATTATAATCTTAAAAGAATTTAAAAAGATTCACAAAAATCGGTAAACACTATTCACTCCCCTCTAGTGTTAAATTAGCCTTAAGATCCATCTTCCACAATCTAACATGTACTTGAGATCTAAGAGAAAATGAGTGATAAATCACAATGGATGTAAACAATCATCAACTGACCCACTATGAATCCCATGTATTCTTTACTTTCTGCGTTGTTATTTTTGCAATATTTGTGTCTGGTTAGCTCTCTATAACACGTATTCACATATAATCAACAACCATAGAATACATTCAGTACATGCAATTCTACAAAATTCCTTTAAGGTGTTTGCCTTTTTTTATAGTAAACTTATTATTTTATGGAAATTTTTGTGTATGCATAGTAAAATATGATGTATGATTGGACCAACCATCATTATATCGACATTTAATTAAATGTAGATTCCAAAATTTATCATAATTTGGTTTGATTGTGCATTGAAAAAATCAAACACCAATGGTATGCTTCTTTCATTGAGGACAAATGAAATTGTATGATAAAAAGATTTAGATGCAAAAATTAAAATATTTCAGAACACCTAAGGAAGAATGGCTCTAGAGAAGAAGAGGTATGGTGTAAGAAAAACATTGATGTCAAGTTTCTGATCGCAAAAGAAGCCATTTACCCTGCTCAACGATGATAAATCACATGCGTTCACCCATGCGATGCTATCAAAACTCAAGATAAAGTAAAGAGAAATGAACGTGGTGCAATAGAATCTCCAACGCATGAGAGATTGGCATAAAGAAAGCATTGCTATCTTGGGAGAACCCTTACAGCATGGACCAATGGAACAATATGCTCACTCCGACAACATACTTTCTTAGTAAAAAGATGGAAACAATTGTGACATCCCCACTTGGAGGCCCAAAACTAACGGCTCTGGATGCTGCAGTCATCCATAGTTATTAATCCCCGGCGACCAAATACGGCAATGTTAGATAAATTGATGTACCATAAACACATGGATATGGAAAAGTTTAAAATTTTCAAAACAAGTTTAACATTCCATTCCAAAAGCCCATTTCAAAATTATTTACATAATCCCACAACGTTAACCACATTTAGAAAAATATAATTATTACAATATACTTCAAGAGTGACATATGAAGATGTCCCCTTATTGATCAGAGTATATAATAGGCAATAAACAACTTTGCCTTAACAAAACAACACAGCGGAATCATATGAGAGAGAACTCAAATAACTACATGCCTCATGCACGACTTTGGAAGCTTATTCGTCTTAAGAGATACCTGAAAACCTCAAATCTCAAGCTATTCAAAATCAATTCAGTACTTGAGAGTTTAAGGGTAAAAAATAAACTTCGAGTCAGACATAAAGCCTGGTATGAATAATAATCTACCATCTCAAATCATTTAGATATCAAGTGAGACCACGTCGCTTAGCGGAACGGGTTTCCCCTCACTAGTATCTTAAAAACCTTTATAAACCAATTTCTGTGCTCCTACATCCACAATGGTTAAATCAATTCAAAACATTGATATGTGATGATATGCAAAAAAATTAAATCAATTCTAGATTACCCATTCCCATTTGTTTTGACTATCTGTTATAGTTATAGTTTCTAGGATTACTATTAACCTAATAGTTTTTATGGGCTGACTAATAACCGGTTAAACATTTATGAACTCCCTGTCCACTTATATAGTTTTCATGAGATCACTATGAACTTATTGGTAACTCCAATGTAATTTCTTTTATCCTAGTTTTCATGGACTGACTAGGAACCTATTGACTAACTGTCAATATCTTTCGTTTACCCTATTTTCATGGACTAACTAGGATCCTATTGACTATCTGTTATTTCATTTTCTTATCGGGATATAGTTTTCATGGGCTAATTATAAACATGTCTAACTGACGTCTTCAATTATACATAGTTTTCATGGGCTAAGAACCTGTCTAACTGACATGTTCAATTTTACATAGTTTTTATGGGCTAACTATGAACCTATTGGCCCTTGCCAATATCCTTTCCCTTACACATTTTTCATGGGCTTACGGTAAACCTATTGGCCCCTGCCAATATCTTTAATTTATATTCACTACTGGGTCAACCTAACTGGTTATTCAGCCTTTTCCTAAAGTACCGTTTTGGGTTAATTACAAAGTGAATATATACATATATGAAGAAACAAACAATATAACTTGGTTAATTCCTTTAACCCATTAAGACTTCTTCAAAAATTCCATTTCAAAATACTTTGTTCATTAATATGCTATGGTTTTGCTTTTTAAATGAGATTGGGTTATTTGTTTTGAAAACTATACTTTCAAAATCTTCGAAACCTTGCTTTCAACCTCATTGGATAGCCTCCTTCGAAAGCATATATCTCTTTTCAAAACATTAGACTCCTGCCTTTTTAAAACACTTTAAAATCCTTCTTTCGAAACCTTTCAAATATAATAAAGTGTTACTTATTAATTATTAGAATCATAGCTTCGAAACCATTGGAAGTATCTCTTCCTAAAGTATTGAAAATCCCCCTTTCGACATCATTGGGTTTACCTTTTAAAATATCATTTGATTCAAAGTAAATATAAATGAAAGTATCTCTTTTGAAACCATTCTTTACCATATAAAAATGTTGGGGAATTTATGATGTTGTCGAAACCATCCCTTTCAATAGAGTCGAAAGCATATATTAAAAATACTGAAGGATAACTTCGAAACCCCTTCCGAAGCCATTGCCTTCGAAATCTATAACCCTTTCGAAAGCATTTAGGAAGCGGCTTAATACATCTTTAAAACAACACTATCTTTCGACAGCATTGATAATTAAATTCACTTGAAAGGCAAAAGAATCGGCGGTAGGGCTTCGACTGTGTTGGAACCCCTTCGTTCGAAAGCATTGATTTATAATTAAAGGAACTCCTTCAAAACCCCTTTTTCTTTTAAAACAAACATGGCAACCCCTTCGTAAGCAATTATAAAAATTCTTCCGAAAACATACGTATCGATTAAGTCGGAAGCTTATTAAACAAAGGCAGGCGCTTAACTTTTTAAAACAAACTAAGGTATCGACTCCATCAGAAGCATGCTTTCAACATCATACCTTCCACCTTTCTCCAATCCACTACGTACCACCTAGATGATACCCTGTGTATTGGTTAGGGCTTAATGGGGTTTCGACTTTGTCGAAGGCGAATGGTAAGGGGTGAAAGGTACCCTTAATAGAGGTGGAACTTGTTTTTCTGGTTAAATGTCAAATTATGCAACTTATATCAACAAACCTGCCTATGTGTAAACTTCTTATTGGTTGCCTTAACTTTTCCCATGATTTTCAAAACTAACCGCCTTATTATTTTGGATAAGTATCAAGCTTAGAATTTTACAGATAAAACCTTCCATTGCAAATACAATTAAATCATTTAAATCCTCTTCTCAAAATAATTTAATTTGTATATCAAATCACTTAAAAAAAATCCCCAAAAATCACAGAAATTTACTTTGATCATGTTATATAACATATCAAAATTTCAAACCCAAATTCTCAATATATTTTCTGAAATAAATTTATAAACCCAACGTGCTATATTTTCATTCAAAAATTCATAATAATCTTTCCAAAGCTTGGAAAATTATCAAACTTAAAACCCAACCCTAAAATTATGTTTTGCATGACATATAATTTGTCCATGGCATTTAAAAATTAATATCACACGGTTTTGGTTTAAAATCGTATGAACCAACATTTAAATAATCTTGTTTGTATTTAAACAAAAATGTACCTTCCATCACAGTCTTTCCCTTATCTGCTACAGTTGGTCTTGAAGAAGACGGTGGTCCAATAGCAAAAACCTTTCCTTTTTCTGCCCTAACTGGCTCTGGACACCTGTTCTTGTAATGCCCAACTTGATCGCAGTTATAGCACTTAACATGCTTCTTATCTGTAGCCTTCTTCTGCCCCTTGCCTGATCGGCACTCGTTTTCAAAATGACCCTTCTTGTCACATTTGTAGCAGACTAAATCAGCTTTTGACTTCTTGGCCGAATCTCCCTTCTGGGCTCCTTTATTTTTGAAGAACTTCTTCTTCTTTCCCCTAGGACCCTGGGATTCAACTAGCTTTTCTCTAAAACACACAACAAGCATCTCTTCATGGCGAATGGCCATTTCCACCACCACATTATAGGGATCACGGATATGAGTCAGGGTTGCCTAGCTAGCTCGGGCCTCAGTCCCCGAATGAACCTATCATTCCTTCTAATGTCAGTGTCTATAGTAGCATATCCATATCGATATAGCTCTTCAAATTTATTTGCATACTCGATAATTGACATGTCTCCCTGAACTAAATACATAATTATTCTCATCAATGCTGACTTGGCAACTTCAGAAATAAACCTCTGTTTGAATATCCTTCGAAAATCAGCCCAAGTAAACTCTTTCTCCGAAACTCCGGCAGTCACACCATTTCACCAGTGAAGTGCTGACCCTTGCAATTGCCTAGAGGCCAACCTTCTCTTTTGCTCATCTTCTAAACCCAAATCGAAGAAAATCCTTTCACAGTGTAGCAGCCAATTCTCCACTTCTATAGCATCTTCCATTCCTATAAACGGCTTTCCATCCAAACTGGTGTAATCTCTATTCAACTTGGCATAATTATTCCCAACGGGAACCACAGGATTTGCTCCTCCAATATTCCCAGCCACTCCAGCAGCTCCTGCTTACATCAAATTAGCAAGAAATAGATACATCATCCCCGCATATACTCGCGGATTTTTAGCACCTACACTGGCTTTCGCATTTTGATTAGCGTTAGCCTATCGACCTTGGTTCCTCCGGGTATTAGGTCGAGTATTTCCATCGGTTATGGTGCTTCCTCCACCTCGATTTACTCTTCCATTTCCTGCTTCCGCATCTTCTTTCTCGTAAATCTGTATGCGAGCTTTAGTAGGATACAGAAGAACGGTCTAAGAGAAAAAGGAAATTACGTACTTATATATATACCTATATATATCAAATACAAGTACGTTACAATCGTGTTGACCCAAAACCCTATCATATTTCTGATTCATTGGGTTATGTATTAAAAATCTTTGCAGGTTCAAATTCCTTAAGTTTTCATATACCTATGCTCTGATACCAACTTGTAACATCCCCCACTTGGAGGCCAAAAACTAATGGCTATGGATGCTGCGGTCATCCATAGTCATTAATCCTCGACGACCAAATATGGTAATGTTAGATAAATTGATAAACCAGAAACACATGGATATGGAAAATTTTAAAAATTTTAAAACAAATTTCACTTTCCATTCCAAAAACCCATTTCAACATTCTTTACATAATCCCACAACATTAACAACGTTCAGAAAAATATAATTATTACAATATACTTCAAGAGCGATATAAGAAGATGTCCCATTGTTGATCAGAGTATATAATAGGCAATAAACAACTTTGCCTTAACAAAACAACATAGCGGAATCATATGGGAGAGAACTCAAATAACTACATGCCTCCTGCATGACTTCGGAAGCTTATTCGTCTTAAGAGGTACTTGAAAACCACAAATCTCAAGCTATTTAAAATCAATTGAGTACCCGAGAGTTTAAAGGTAAAACATAAACTTCGAGTCAGACATAAAGCCTGGTATGAATAATAATCTACCATCTCAAATCATTTAGATATCTAGTGAGACCACGCCACTTAGCGGAACGTGTTTCCCCTTACTAGTATCTTAAAAACCTTTATAAACCAATTTCTGTGCTCCTGCATCCACAATGGTTAAATCAATTCAAAACATTATTATGTGATGATATGCAAAACAATTAAATCAATTCTGGATTACCCATCCCCATTCGTTTTGACTATCTGTTATAGTTATAGTTTCTAGGATTACTATTAGCCTAATAGTTTTTATGGGCTAACTAATAACCGATTAAACATTTATGAACTCCCTGTCCACTAATATAGTTTTCATGGGATCACTATGAACCTAATGGTAACTCCAATATCATTTCTTTTATCCTAGTTTTCATGGACTGACTAGGAACCTATTGACTAACTGTCAATAACTTTCGTTTACCCTATTTTCATGGACTAACTAGGATCCTATTGACTATCTGTTATTTCATTTTCTTATCCGGATATAGTTTTCATGGGCTAACTATAAACCTGTCTAACTAACGTCTTCAATTATACATAGTTTTCATGGGCTAACTATGAACCTGTCTAACTGACATGTTCAATTTTACATAGTTTTCATGGGCTAATTATGAACCTATTGGCCCTTACCAATATCCTTTCCCTTACACAGTTTTCATTGGCTTAGTTTGAACCTATTGGCCCCTGCCAATATCTTTAATTTATATTCACTACCTGTCAGTCTAACTGGTTATTTTGCCTTTTCCCAAATTACCGTTTTAGGTTCATTACAAAGTGAATATATACATATATGAACAAGAAAACAATATAACTTGGTTAATTCCTTTAACCCATTAAGACTTCTTCAAAAATTCCATTTCAACATACTTTGTTCATTAATATGCCATGGTTTTGCTTTTTAAATGTCATTGGGTTATTTTTTTTAAAACTATACTTTCGAAATCTTGCTTTTGACCACACTGGAGAGCCTCCTTCGAAAGCATATATCTCTTTTCAAAACATTAGACTTCTACGTTTTTAAAACACTTTAAAATCCTTCTTTCGAAACATTTTGAATATAATAAAGTGTTACTTATTAGTTATTAAAATCATAGCTTCAAAACCAATGGAAGTATCTCTTTCTAAAGTATTGAAAATCCCCCTTTCGACATCATTAGGTTTACCTTTTAAAATATCGTTTGGGTCAAAGTAACTATAAATGAAAGTATCTCTTTCGAAAACATTCTTTACCATATAAAAATGTTGGGGAATTTATGATTGTGTCAGAACCATCTCTTTCGACAGAGTCAAAAGCATATATTAAAAATACCGAAGGATAACTTCGAAACCCCTTCCGAAGCCATTGCCTTCGAAACCTATAACCTATTCAAAAGCATTTAGGAAGCGGCTTAATAAATCTTTAAAACAACACTACCTTTCGACAGCATTGATGACTTCAATACACTCAAAAGACAAAAGAATCGGCGGTAGGGCTTCGACTGTGTCGAAACCCCTTCTTTTGAAAGCATTGATTTAAAATTAAAGGAACTCCTTCGAAACCCTTTTTCCTTTAAAACAAACATGGCAACCCCTTCGAAAGTCATTATAAAACTCCTTCCGAAAACATACATATCGACTAAGTCGAAAGCTTAGTACAACAAAGGTAGATGCTTAACTTTTTAAAACTAACCAAGGTATCGACTCCATCAGAAGCATGCTTTCGACACCATACCTTCCGCCTTTTTCCAATCCACTATGTACCACCTAGATGATACCCTGTTTATTGATTAGGGCTTAATGGGGTTTCGACTTTGTAGAAGGCGAAAGCTAAGGGGCGAAAGGTTCCCTTAATAGAGGCAAAATCTATTTTTCTGGGTTAAATGTCAAATTAAACAACTTATATCAACTAACCTGCCTACGTTGAAACTTCTTATTGGTTACCTTAACTTTTCCCATGCTTTCAAAACTAACTGCCTTATTATTTTGGATAAGTATCAAGCTTACAATTTTACAGATAAAACCTTCCATTGCAAATACAATTAAATCATTTAGATCCTCTTCTCAAAATAATTTAATTTGTATATCAATTCACTTAAGAAAAATCCCCAAAAATCACAGAAATTTACTTTGATCATGTTATATAACATATCAAAATTTCAAACCCAAATTCTCAATATATTTTCTGAAGAAAATTTATAAAGCCAACGTGCTATATTTTCATTCAAAAATTCATAATAATCTATCCAAAGCTTGGAAAATTGTCAAACTTAAAACCCAACTCTAAAATTATTTTTTGCATGACTAAATACTAATCATAGCAATCATCTATAGCAACTCTTAACAACCATACTATTCTATCTGACTAGTGATCATCTATATAAATCTAATATAGACATACTCTTAAAACAGATCAGGATAAGTATCTCGAATCCTATCTTCGGTCTCCCAAGTACAGTCCTTCTCGTTGTCGCTCCACTCCACTTTCACCAACTTGATTGTCTTGGACCTCAATCTTTTCTCATCTCTCGCTATAATCTTAATTGGTTGTCTAACAACTGTCAAATTAGGCTCTACTACCAAATCTTCCAATTCTGTTAGAGGAATGGTAGTCTCTGGATCATTCACATACTTGTGAAGATGAGACAAATGGAATACAGTATGGACAGGTGCCATATTGCTTGGCAACTCTACTCTGTATGCGAGCTTTCCAATCCTCTCCATAATCTGGAATGGACCAACATATCTCGGTGCTAGCTTCCCTGACCTTTCGAATCGTATCACATCCTTCTTCGTTATCACCTTAATAAAAACACTATCTCCAACAAAGAACTCTAGGTCTTAACGCCTTTTATCTACGTAACGCTTTTGTCTGGATTGAGCTTCCTTCATTTGTTCTCGGATCAACTCAATCTTCTTTGACACCTCTCTAACTAAATCTGGACCTAAGACTAATCTGTCTCCAGTCTCTAACGAACATGCTGGAGATTTGCATGGTCTTCCATGTAAAGCTTCAAAAGGCGTCATTCCTATACTAGTCTGATAACATTATTATAGGAAAATTCAATCAAATACAGGTGATCTTTCCAAGATCCACCAAATTCTAATACACAAGCTCTCAACAAATCTTCGAGTACATTATTGACTCTCTAAGTCTGCCCATCCGTATGTGGGTGATATGTTGTACTCATCTTGATCTTGGTACCTAATACTCTCTGTAGGCTTCTCCAAAATTCGCTAGTGAATAATGCATCTCTGTTGCTGACTATGCTGCTAGTAATTCCATGAAGTCTAACTATGTTCTTCACGAACAACTTCGCCAAAACAGGTGCCGTCCTGGTTGACTTGACTGGAATGAAATGGGCGTCGTTGGTCAATCTGTCCACTATGACCCATATGTTTTCATCTCCCCCATTCGACCTTGGCAACTAGTCTATAAAATCCATGGATATAAAATCCAACTTCCAAATTGGAATCTTTAAAGGATGAGCTCAGCTTCTGGTGTTCGGCTTTCACTTGTTGACAGTTGGCACACTGCCTAACCCACAAGCCAACATCCCTCTTCATGCCTTCCCAATAAAAGCACCTTTTCATATTCTTATACATCTTGGTTCCTCCAGGATGAATCGTAAACTTGGATCGATGAAATTCTCCTAGAACTTCTCTTCTTAAGTTCTCTACATTCGGAACACATAAGCGTCCCTTCTTCCTCGACCATCCTCTCTGGTCGATGCCAAAGTCTTTAAGATCATCGATCTCGGATCCCACCTTGAGTCTTTTAATCTTCTCGGCTAATTCTGGATCCTCTTTCTGTTTAGAAGCTATCCTCTCGATCAACACTGGTTGAACCTCTAAACAGGCCAACATAGCAGTACTCTGACTAGAATCAGCAGTCGATCTCGACTTTATACTACATGTAGCTAAAGCTTCTAAATCCTTCCATTCTGCCAACATAGCTAACACCACATTTTGATGTTTCCTGCTAAGGGCAATCCGCTACCATATTTCCTTTCCCAGGAGTATATTCTATACCAAAATCATAAGCAGCCAAAAACTCCAGCCACTTCTGCTGTCGCATATTCAACTCTTTCTGAGAGAATAAATGCTTTAAGGACTTATAATCAGTGTTTAGCCCAAATCTCTTCCCTAAGAGATAATGTCTCCAAATCTTCAACACGTAGATCACCGCAGCCAACTCCAAATCATGAGTAGGATATCTCACCTCATGCGGTCTAAGCTGTCAAGAAGCGTAACCAATGACTTTACCATTCTACATCAACACAGCTCCCAATCCCATTCCACATGCATCAATGTACACCACCAACCCTTGGTTTCCATATGGAATAACTAACACTGGTGCATTGGTCAACAAATGCTTTAACTTAAGGAAACCTTCCTCACATTTGTCAGACCAAATGAACTTCACATCCTTCCTAGCCAACTTAGTCAAAGGTGCCGCTATCCGCGAAAAATTTCTAATGAATCTCCGGTAATAGCCAGCAAGTCCGAGAAAACTTCTTATCTCGGTTATCGTCTCTGGTCTCTTCCAATTATTAACAGATTCGATCTTAACTAGATCTACTGCCAAACCCTCCTTCGAAACTACATGACCAAGATATTTAACTTCTTTCTTCCAAAAATGACATTTGGAAAACTTCACTTTTAGCTGATGCTGCCTCAGCGTCTCAAGCACTACTCTCAGATGATCCTCATGCTCTCTCTCATCTTTTGAGCACACCAAAATGTCATTTATAAATACCAACACGAACCTATCCAAGTGCTCTCGGAAAACCCGGTTCATCAAGTCTACGAAGAAAGCAGGTGCATTCGTTAACCTATCTGGCATCACTAACCATACATATGAACCATACCTTGTTCGAAATACTGTCAAAGGAATACCGTCCTCTGCCACTCTCAACTGATGGAACGCCGTTGCCAAATCCAATTGGGAAAACACTCTGGCTCCACTCAACTGATCAAACAGATCATCAATTCGCAGCAAAGGATACTTATTCTTGATCGTCCTTTCATTCAGCTTGCGATAATCGATGCACATTCTCAACGACCCATCTGGCTTCTTCACGAAAACTGCAGCCGCTCCCCAAGGAGAACTACTTGGTCTAATAAAATTTCTTCCTTCTAGATCCACTAGCTGCATCTTCAATTCTTTCATCTCAGTCGGTGCCATCATGCTAGGTGGTCTACTGACAGGTTCAGCTCCTGGCACAAGATCTATCCGAAAATCAATAGCTTGTTTCGGTGGTAGTCATGTGATCGACTCAAAAATATATGCAAACTCTCTTGCAACTCGAACCTAATTTAGCTCTTCTGCTGCTTCCAAGGCACTTAACACATCACAAATACTTCGGTCAGAATTCTCTACTGAGAAGATGATTCGGTTATGACTATTTGGATGCCTTAATGATATTTCCCCATCCTAGAAAAATATCCTAGCCTCATATCTACCCAACCAATCCATACCCAAAATGATTTCGAAATCTATGAAATCATAAACATATAGACTGTATGCAAACATATGACCTAACAAATCAAGTTCTAACTAGTCACATCTCATCCCTAGAGTTGCATACCCTTCTATTGGATTCGCAACCCTTAAGGAAGAAACGGGGTAAGTGGGTTCTAAGCATAACCTATTAACCAAATTCTAGGTTATAAATGAATGTGATGCACCAGTATCAAAGAGTATCCTAACTAGAATACTTTGAATCAAAATTGTACCTTCCATCACAATATTTCCCTTATCTGGTACAGTTGGTCTTGAAGAAGACAGTGGTCCAATAACAAAAACCTTTCCTTTTTCTGTCCAAACCGGTTCTGCACACTGGTTCTTGTAATGCCTAACTTGATCGCAGTTGTAGCACTTAACATGCTTCTTATCCGCAGCCTTCTTCTGCCCCTTGCCTGATCGGCACTCGTTTGCAAAATGACCCTTCTTGTCACATTTGTAGCAGACTAAATCAGCTTTTGATTTCTTGGCTGAATCTCCCTTCTGGGCTCCTTTCTTTTTGAAGAACATCTTCTTCTTTCCCCGAGGACCCTGGGATTCAACTAGCCTTTCTCTAGCACACACAGCAAGCATCTCTTCATGGCGAATGGCCATTTCCACCACCACAATACAGGGATCACGGATATGATTCAGGGTCGCCCTACCAAGCTCGGGCCTCAGTCCCCGAATGAACCTTACATTCCTTTTAATGTCAGTGTCTATAGTAGCGTATCCATATCGAGATAGCTCTTCAATTTTATTTGCATACTCGATAACTAACATGCCTCCTTGAACTAAATCCATAAATCTTCTCATTAATGTTGACCTGGCAACTTCAGAAATAAACCTCTGTTTGAATCTCCTTCGAAAATCAGCCCAAGTCAACTCTTCATTCGGAACTCCGGCAGTCACAGCATTCTACCAGTGAAGTGCTGACCCTTGCAATTGCCTAGAGGCCAACCTTCTCTTCTGCTCATCTTTTAAACCTAAATCGGAGAAAATCCTTTCACGGTGTAACAGCCAATTCTCCACTTCTATAGCATCTTCCGTTCCCATAAACGGCTTTCCATCCAAACTGGTGTAATCTCTATTCAACTTGGCATAATTATTCCCAATGGGAACCACAGGATTTGCTCCTCCAATATTCTCAGCCACTCCATCAGCTCCTGCTTGCATCAAATTAGCAAGAAACTAATACATCATCTCCGCATCTACTGCCGGATTTCCAGCACCTACATTGGCTTTCGCATTTTGATTAGCGTTAGCCTGTCGACCTTGGTTCCTCCGGGTATTAGGTCGAGCATTTCCATCAGTTGTGGTCCTTCCTCCACCTAGATTTACTCTTCCATTTCCTGCTTTCGTAACTTCTTTCTCGTAAATCTGTATACCAGCTTTAGTGAGATACAGAAGAACGGTCTAAGAGAAAAAGGAAATTATATACTTATATATATATATACCTATATATATCAAATACAATTACGTTACAATCATGTTAACCCAAACCCCTATCATATTTCTGATTCATTGGATTATGTTTTGAAAATCTTATAAGGTTTAAATTGCTTAAGTTATCATAAACCTATGCTCTGATACCAACTTGTAACATCCTCCACTTGGAGGCCAAAAACTAACGGCTACGGATGCTGCAGTCATCCATAGTTATTAATCCCCGGCGACCAAATATGGTAATGTTAGATAAATTGATATACCAGAAACACATGGATATGGAAAATTTTGAAATTTCAAAACACCTTTCACATTCCATTCCAAAAACCCATTTCAACATTCTTTACATAATCCCACAACGTTAACCACATTCAAAAAATATAATTATTACAATATACTTCAAGAGCGACATGTGAAGATGTCCCCTTATTGATCATAGTATATAATAGGCAATAAACAACTTTGCCTTAACAAAACAACACAGCAGAATCATATGGGAGAGAACTCAAATAACTACATGCCTCATGCACGACTTCGGAAGCTTATTCCTCTTAAGAGGTACCTGAAAACCTCAAATCTCAAGCTACTCAAAATCAATTGAGTATTCGAGAGTTTAAGGGGAAAACATAAACTTCGTGTCAGACATAAAGCCTGGTATGAATAACAATCTACCATCTCAAATCTTTTAGATATATAGTGACACCACGCTGCTTAGAGAAACGGGTTTCCCCTCACTAGAACCTTAAAAACCTTTATAAACCATTTTCTGTGCTCTTGTATCCACCATGGTTAAATCCATTCAAAACATTATTATGTGATGATATGCAAAAAAATTAAATCAATTATGGATTACCCATCCCCATTCGTTTTGACCATCTGTCATAGTTATAGTTTCTAGGATTACTATTAACCTAATAGTTTTTATGGGCTGATTAATAACCGGTTAAACATTTATGGACTCCCTACCCACTTATATAGTTTTCATGGGATCACTACGAACCTATTGGTAACTCCAATATCATTTCTTTTATCCTAGTTTTCATGGGCTGACTAGGAACCTATTGACTAACTATCAATATCTTTCTTTTACCCTAGTTTTCATGGGCTACCTAGGAACCTATATATTGACTATCTGTCAATATTTCATTTTCTTATCCGGATATAGTTTTCATAGGCTTACTATAAACCTGTCTAACTGACGTCTTCAATTATATATAGTTTTCATGTGCTAACTATGAACCTGTCTAACTGACATCTTTAATTTTACATAGTTTTCACGGGCTAACTATGACCCTATTGGCCCTTTCCAATATCCTTTCCCTTACACAGTTTTCATGGGCTTACTTTGAACCTATTGGCCTCTGCCAATAACTTTAATTTATATTCACTACGGTGTCAATCTAACTAGTTATTCTGCTTTTTCCCAAATTACCGTTTTGGGTTCATTACAAAGTGAATATATACATATATGAAGAAGCAAACAATATAACTTGGTTAATTCCTTTAACCCATTAAGACTTCTTCAAAAATTCCATTACAACATACTTCGTTCATTAATATGTCATGGTTTTGCTTTTTAAATGAGATTGGGTTACTTGTTTTGAAAACTATACTTTCAAAATCATCGAAACCTTGCTTTCGACCTCACTGGAGAGCCTCCTTCGAAAGCATATAGCACTTTTCAAAAAATTAGACTCCTGCCTTTTTAAAACAATTTAAAATCCTTCTTTCGAAACCTTTCGAATATAATAAATTGTTACTTATTAATTACTAGAATCATAGCTTCGAAACCATTGGAAGCATCTCTTCCTAAAGTATGGAAAATCCCCCTTTCGACATCATTGGATTTACCTTTTAAAATATCATTTGGGTCAAAGTAAATATAAATGAAAGTATCTCTTTCGAAACCATTCTTTACCATATAAAAATGTTGGGGAATTTATGATGGTGTCGGAACCATCCCTTTCGACAGAGTCGAAAGTATATATTAAAAATACTGAAGGATAACTTCTGTTGGGTGTGTTTCGACCGAACCAACTCCAAGACAGCACTGCCGAACCAAAGCCAATCCCTGCCGAACCAACTCCAAGACAGCACTGTCGAACCAAAGCCAATCCCTACCGAACCAACTCCAAGACAGCACTGCCGAACCAAAGCCAAGTCCCACCGATCCAAACTCCAACCAACCATCGCCGAATCACTCACCGCCGGACCAAGTCCCACCGGACCAAGTCCCACCAGACCAAGTTCCACCGGACCAAGGAGTTCCGGACCAACTTTGCCAGGCCTGATTGCATCAGCCCAGGCCCAGCAGCAGCTATATACATCCAAGACCCCTACCCCCAGCCTCACTCTATAAATAGAGGGGCAGGGGTACAACAATGGGGGACAAGTTTGAGAGCTCAAGCACGGATAGAACTTTCAAACAACTTTCATATACTTGTATCAAAGCTTTGTACTTGTAATCTGAACAAGAAAGGAGAAATAATATATAAAGTGGACGTAGGCACATTCTGGCTGAACCACTATAAATCTGTGTGTCTTTTACAGTTTAGTCCATGCTTTTTAAATATTTGCATAAATCATCCAGATCACTAAAAACAACATAAATTCAACTAAATCATACGACTTGGAGGTGTTTGCCCATTTTTTGTGCAAACATTTTTGGTGCTTTCACTGAGAACGCTGAACCCTGGACTTCAGCTTCTCCGACTTAACTTTCTTCCTATCAGCGTCGCACATTGCTTGGAAGACATGCCTCCCAAGCAGAAGAAAGATGTTAACAAAGGAAAAAACATCGCAACCAGCAGTCTTCCAGATCCTGTGGTCACAGATCAAGTAAATCGTCCCCTTCCAGCAGCAGTACCAAATGAAGGTCAGGCAAATCTGACAACCCCTGCCACAGAACAGCCGGCAGCAATTACTAGGGCAGATCTAGACAGGATTGTGGCTGAAGTGACTAACCGCTTCACATCCCAGCAGGAAGCCTTGGTGGACCAACTCATGTCACGCTTAAGGGATGCTGAAGAGTCCAACCGCAACACTGAGTCATGGGGTGAGTCCCAGTCTGGAGGATCTCAGAGACAACAAAGATCTTCCTTCTTCGAAGGAGCTAACGACAGAAGTGGCCATGGTAGGAGTCGAGACCGAGCTCAGCCCGAAGTTAGACCTGAGGAAACGCTTGGAACCAAACCCAAGGAGGGAGGTACCGGGCGGAGGTCAACTGTAGCCGAGCCTGTCATACTGCCTAACCACGGAAACACCAGTGAACATGGCCGAGCTAGAGTCCAGCCCGAAGTTGGACCCGAGGAAGTGCTTAGATCAGAACCCAGTAGGGGAAGATCAAGGCAAGGGCCAACTGTGGCTAACCCTAGCATGCTCCTAGAAGATTAAAGACAGCCACTAGAAAATACCAGGAATGATAGACGATACCATCCCTATAGGTCCTCTGGACGGAATCAGTCCCACAGAGCAGAACCGAACTCATTTCTATCTGCTCCAAATTCTGATGAAAGGATGGCACGCTTGTTCAGAGAGTGCGTCCAACGGGATCAAAGAGATCGAGGGATAGGCGCTAGGGTAACCAGCCCCTTCGCCCGCAATATCGAAATTGCCATCACCCCCCGAGAATGGAAAATGCCAACAATGGAACCTTACAAAGGAACCTTCGACCCCGTTGTACACTTACAGAGATACACACAGCATATGCTCATGAGTGGAGCAACAGAGGGAGTACTGTGCAAATGCTTTCCACTATTCTTAGCAGATCTAGCTACCTCCTGGTTCTGTCATCTACCCCAAGGATCCATCAGCTCGTGGGAGATGCTGAAAGAAAAGTTTATCAGCCAGTTCCGCATTCATGTGGAACAACCCAAGGACGCTTATTCCTTATCCAGTATCAAACAAAAACCTGGAGAGAAGCTGCAGCAATACCTAACCCGATTCAATGCCGCAGCGGCCGCAGTCCAAGATGCCAATGAGAAGCTTATCTTAATGGCCCTCTGTAGTGGTGTGCATCCGGATACTAAATTTGCTAGAAGATTGACAAAAGAAAAACCAGCTACTTTACCCGATTTCTTCCATGAAGCCGGGAAATATACGAGGCTTGAAGACGCTGCCACTGAGGGGCAGTCAGGGCAACAAAATAAGGCAGCTCACGGCAACACGCCCGCTGTAGCAAAGGACGTTCAAAGAAATGATTCTAGAGACAATGGTGGGGGCAAGAAGGGAGAAAAGCGCCTATATCGGCCAGGACCGAGATTCGACACTTACACTCCTTTGAATGAAACCATCGAAAACATCTTCCTTGCCACCCAAGACGAAATTAGATACAAATGCCCACCATACAAGAAGGAATCAGATAACGCACTTAAATCTGGAAAGTTCTGCCGCTTCCACGAATCTCATGGGCATGATACCAATGAATGCCATCATCTCCGGGACTTGATTGAAGAACACATCAGAAAGAAGAAACTGGAACGCTATGTAAAAGGTCAGAACAGGACTCCAGCTCTTGCCAATGAGAACCCAAGGCTACCCTCCCCAGAGATAGGCAGAGGAAACCGCAACAATAGCGGCTCTAGTCAAGAGAAAATAGTGGTCCATACCATCTCGGGAGGACCACACATCGCCGACAGAAGCTGGGCAGAGATGGAAAGATATGGAAAGTCACTTAGAAACAATGAAGACTGCGTTAATTCTGTTATAGAAGAACGCCACCCGAAGCGGAAAGAGAGTGATGACATCACATTCAGTAGGCGTGACCTAGAGGGAAGGCAGTACCCTCACATGGATCTCATGGTTATCTCTGCCCGGCTCGGTCCAGCCGAAGTTTTCCGAATTCTAGTAGACACTGGAAGCTCAGTAAATATCCTATTCAAGCATGCATTCGACAAAATGAAACTGTCAATAAAGGATGTTTCTCCCCGCAATAAACCACTACACGGTTTCACTGGGGATGCGAAGATGCCCTCGGGCAACTGGACCTCTTTGTTGAAATTGGAAGTCATCCCCGCTCCGTTGTGCGGAAACAAACATTTGTGCTGATAGAAAACCACTCGGCCTACAACGCCTTCTTAGGAAGGCCAGCCTTGTCTGACTTCCAAATTGTCCTGGCCCCATGGTGCCTAAAGATGAAATTTCCAACGGACAATGGAGTAGGGGAAGTAGAGGGAGACCAGGACATTGCTCGAGACTGCTATGTAACTGAACTTCGCAACAACCATAGGAAGGATAAAGGGAAGAGTGTAGAGATTACCCTCTGCAAAAAAAGTTTGGAAGCATAGCAACTAAAGAAAGCCCCTCCTCTTCGATATACCAGCGACCCTTTCAATGAATTAGACCCCAGGGATAAAGAGGAGGAGGGCACCGCCGAGCCTGCAGAGGCTATGGAATTTGTATCTGTAGACCGACATGACTCGAGTAGACTATTGAAAGTCGGGTCCCAACTAAAAGCAGAATTGAAGGAACAACTCATTGATTTTCTCCGCCACAACTTGGATGTATTTGCATGGTCACACGCTGACATGACCGGAATCTCCCCTGACATAGCATGCCACGTACTAAACATTGATCCTACCAAGGCGCCAGTAAAACAGAAAAAGTGAAGTATGGGGGCAGAACGACCGGCAGCCCTCGATGAGGAAGTAAAGAACCTACTTGCCAATGACTTCATACGAGAAGCCATCTACCCAGAGTGGATCGCCAACCCGGTGCTGGTAAAGAAGGCTAGTAGGAAGTGACGAACATGCATTGACTTCTCCAACTTAAATGATGCCTGCCCAAAGGATTGTTTCCCACTTCCCCGAATCGATCAGCTTGTGGACAGCACAGCCAGGCACGAACTCTTATCTTTTATGGACGCATACTCAGGATATAACCAAATTCCTATGCATGCTCCCGATCAAGACCACACTAGTTTCATCACTGATCGGGGATTGTACTGCTACAAGGTAATGCCTTTCGGACTTAAAAACGCAGGGGCCACCTATCAGTGCCTCGTCAACAAGTTGTTTGCAGGGCTAATAGGACAAACTATGGAAGTTTATGTGGATGACATGCTGGTAAAGTCAAGGGGAGCCGACGATCACGTAAGCCACCTGGATGAAATGTTTCAAGTACTTTGCCAATATGGAATGAAGCTGATTCCCCTAAAGTGCTCCTTCGGAGTATCATCAGGAAAGTTTCTAGGATTCATCGTCCATGCCAGAGGGATTGAAGCAAACCCTAAACAAGTCCGAGCTCTGAAAGATATCAGGATACCTTCTACCCGAAAGGAAATGCAGAGCCTAAATGGGAAGGTGGCCGCCCTAAGCAGATTCATCTCCAAAGCGACCGACAAATGCATCCCCTTCTTCGAAGCTCTAAAGAAAGAGAAAGGAAAATTCAAATGGACTGATGAATGCTTAACAGCTTTCCTTAACTTAATCGAACACCTCCAGAGACTACCAGTACTCTCAACTCCGAACAAAGGCGAAGAGCTATACCTATACCTTGCTGTGTCATCTCATGCTCTAAGCGCCGCATTGGTTAGAGAAGACGAATGCACGCAGCAGCCATCATACTTCATAAGCAAGAGGTTTACAGGGGCGGAAGACAGATATCCTAAACTTGAGAAACTAGCGTATTGTTTGCTAATCACATCACGAAAACTGTGTCACTACTTCCAGTCCCATTCCATTAGAGTTCTGACCGATCAACCACTAAGGCAGGTACTCCATAGTCCCGACACTTCTGGGCAACTACTTAAATGGTGCATTGAACTAAGTCAATACGATATCACCTACCATCCTCGCACCTCCATCAAGGGACAAGCCATGGCCGATTTCATTGCCGAATTCACTACCAACGAAGGTAAGGAGCAATCGGAAATAGCAGAAGACATCAAGTGGAATCTCTTTGTGGATGGTGCGTCAAACGAACAAGGCTCAGGGGCAGGTGTGGTAATAATCACTCCTAGGGGAAATAAGCTACACTATGCTATAAGGTTGGAATTCGCTGCCACCAACAACGATGCAGAGTATGAAGCAGTGATAGCTGGATTAGAACTTGCCTTAGAAATCGGAGCCAATTCTTTGTGTCTTCATAGCGATTCTCAACTTATTGTAAATCAAATACTAGGAGAATTCCAGGCTCGAGAAGAACGACTCGTGGCATATTTAAAGAAGACCAAGTTGCTTCTCAATCGATTGGATTGCTATTTAATCAAACACATCCCTCGGGAAGAGAACCAAGAGGCCGACGAACTGGCGAAGCAAGCTAGCATGAGAGACGACGCTATTTCCGAAGCAGTAGCCATCTCAAAGCAACTGACCCCGAGTTTTGAGCAAGTGAATCTGATAGCTGCAACCGAAGAAGCAACTTGGATGACTCCCATCCGAGACTACTTACAAAGCGGCACACTACCCAACGGGCGTAACGAAGTCAAGAAAATCTTGAGGAAAGCTTCCCGCTACACAATACAAGAAGGCATCCTCTATTGGCGCGGCTTCTCTAACCCCTTATTAAGGTGTGTCGTTGGAAGGGAAGCCAAGGAAATCTTATTCAACATCCATCAAGGAAGCTGCGGAGATCACACTAGAGGGCAGACTTTGGCAAAAAAGATACTCGATATGGATATTTCTGGCCCACCTTAAGCAAGGACGCCTTAGATTTCGTCAGAAAATGTGACAGATGTCAGAAGTTTGCTAAGATTCCGCGGCTACCAACAACTGAGATTACTCAAATGACCAGCCCCTGGCCCTTTGCAGTATGGGGAATTGACTTGATTGGCGAACTGCCAATGGGCCGAGGCGGGGCCAAATATGCTATAGTGGCAGTCGACTATTTCACCAAATGGGTGAAAGCAGAACCCCTAAATAAGGTATCTTCAGCAAAAGTTATTAACTTCTTGATCAAAAATGTTCTATGCAGGTACGAAGTCCCATTCAAAATCATATCGGACAATGGACTTCAGTTTGACAGCGAGGAGTTCGCCAACTGGTGCCACGAGCACGGAATTCACAAAAGCTTCTCATCCGTAGCTTATCCCCAGGCAAACAGACAAGTCGAAGCCGTCAACAAAATTCTCAAAACTCTAATCAAAAAGAAACTCGAAAAGTCAAAAGGCGCTTGGGTGGATGAACTTCCTACAGCACTGTGGGCCTATCGCACATCTTTCATAACATCAACGGGGCATACTCCTTTCTCTTTGGCATACGGATTGGAGGCTATGCTCCTAGTTGAAACTATAGTGCCTTCCCACCGTAGGATCCACTATAACCCAGAAGAAAACAAAGAACTCCTCCACATGTCTTTGGATCTAATTGAAGAGAGAAGAAACGATGCAGCACTCAAAACATTAGCTCACAAGCAAAAAGTGGCAGCGCAATACAACTCCAAAGTCAAGCATCGTAGCTTATAAGAGGGAGATCTTGTCCTCAAGCGAATCTTCCCGCGCCCCGGAGCACTAGATCCAATCTGGGACGGACCATATGTAATTCATAAAGATCTCCACAATGGAGCTTATATTTTGTCAATAGTATACGGGGAGGTGTTCCAGAGGGCATGGAACATCAAACACCTTCGTCGATACTTTTCTTAACTTGTACTGCCCATATGAAGTGAATTAACAAAGAGAATCAGTGGACGTAGGCATTTTCGTGCCGAACCACTTTAAAAAAACCTTGCCTCTTTTTTAACTTGTTCCTTTATATCTTGGCTGCTTGTTAACTTTATCCTTTTCTGTTGAACAAAATCCTGTGCATATAGCATTTCCATTCAAGGCGCTCCACAGCGCGACTTCACCTAGACAAGACCTAACAGGTACTATGCGAATCTATGCCCTCGCCAATGAGGCACTTTTGCTCCGGCATCCCTCTGCTGCGGGTTAACTCATTGCTCATGACGGCCCTTAAAGCCAACTGTAATGAGCCGATTATAAGCCACCAAGAAGGCTGACTATAGCCAAGGCAGCTCATTACGGCGTTCGGCTCGCCGGCAGCTGTGAACCTACTTTAAGCCCCAACATAAGGTGTGGCCAGCCAGGGGTAGTTCACGGTTGACGATCGGCACCCACGCTAGCCGGCCACAGTAAATCGAATAATACCCACGATTACGGGCTATAATGGCCCAGGTAGTTACTGTGCGCGATCTCAGCTTCGATGTGTCTTAAGTACGGCTGTGGTAAAAAAGATTAACTCCCCACGGAGGCGTAAGATGGGTGACAAATGTCTCCAAGACCCACAGCTAGGGAAAGTGACTACAAAGCCCGTTTGCCATGAACTTAAGCACATCGAAGGCCTTCCGTGATTGGAAGTTTTACTATTTCCCATATTTCAATTTTATTTAAAAACTTTCCTCCAATCCTCTATAACGATCCCTAAAGTACAGGACACAGAATAGGAGACATTCGCTAATGGGAGTGGGAACTCACAACAGGACACTAGGCCGCATTCCATACTCAGTCTCACAAGACATTCAAAGCTGCCATCTACAAGTAAAATATGAAGGGCGGTATTTTCTTCTTTTGTGTATAAATACGTGGCTATAATTTATTCACACACCACACTAACATTGCAAGACATGAAATTATGTTTTAAGCAAGAACTTGACATCAAACACAACTGAATTACAAGCATATGCATAGCTATATTTCTCATACAACATGTCAAAATAACAAAAGCATTCAAATACGACAGAATCAGCTAAAGTTAAAAAATTACACGTCGAGAATAATGTTGTTTATTACAAGTAACATAATTACAACCTAAAAGTTACGTTACTGTTTTGAGACTAACATATACAATGATGTCAAGTCCACAAAAAGATATCCAGGTCAAATCAAGGAGCCGGCTGCGTCGGAGCTTTACCCTTGTCCTGTTGCCCACCTGTCCGGTCAAAGAGAGAATTCATTAGTGATAAGCAACCAAGTTAATAGAAAGACTAGAAGGGAAGACTTACTAGCGCCTGCTTCCTGACCATCCTGATCATCATCCTCTACCTGCGCACCTGCCTCCTCAGCGGCAAGCAGCAGCATACCCTCCTTCACCGCCACCTTCTCCTCCTTGGTAAACTGGGCAGTGACCACATCCATTCTGAAGACCGCACCACCCTCTTTATCCGCATCAGCCCTAGCCTCCTCCAGAGCCCGGAGATAAATCCTGGCCATAACTCGGGGGTAATCATCCATCCAGGATAAGTTACCCTGTTTCCAAGTGCGGAAATACATATCCTGGAGCATCTCATCCATCATCCCCTCATTTTCCTCAAGCTCCCTCATTCGGGCCTCAGAAGCACGCAGCTTAGCAACGGCAGCATCCCTCTCCGATCGGTATCGTGAGCGGTCAGCCTGAAGGGATATCCTCATTGCCTCCATCTCCTCCTTCAACCTGGACTGAGCAAGCTCCACGGCCTCAAGTCTCCCCGATAATTCCTGTACCCGCTCGAGGTCCGCTTGTCGAACCTCATCCACCGTCGCAATGGCTATGTCAATCTACTCCTTGCAGGCGGCCTCCATTTTTCGCAACTCTTGCCTGCTGGCCTCTTCCATAGTCTTCTTCAGTTGCCTGGATGCGGCCTCGTGCTGAGAAATTTGAATGGCTTGATTGGCAAGCTGCTTAGCCTGGTCGGAGACCATTAACCGTAGCCGAATGTTGGCACTCCCAATTTCCTCCCCGGCCTTGACTAGTCGGGCATGATGCCCCATCAATTTCCTGGTCTCCTCGGCAACCCGGTCGATGTTCTCCTTAGCTTCATCCTCCAGAGTTACAACCCGGGTGGTAAGCAAATCAAGGTCCAGGGACTTAGCTTCGTCAAGCACCCGTACCATAGGATTGCGAGGGAGAAGGTGCTCACCAGTAACCTCATCGAAGGAGATGTCATGAAAGGCCCGGTCCAGGTCTGGATGACCTGCAAACGGATTACGAACCAAGCCTAGGTGATCTATCGGGGTGGCGGTTGGATTCTCAGACGGATGTGGGGAAGGCATAAACTCGGTATCCTCCTCCGTAATATCGTGAATAGGCTGGAGTGGGGCCGGAGGGCCAGGAGGAGATACAAACGAAGATCGACTCCTCTTCCTCTTTTGTATATCTTCTTCAATAACCCCAAGAAGAGGACGATAGCCGACTACGTCTCCAGGGCGGTTAGTAGGAGGCTTCGGTTTGGCAGATGCTTTGAGAAGTCTGTATTGTTCAAGCCTGTGCCCAAGATCTGAGGTCTTGGCCGTTTTGCCCGCTCCTGGAATGAAAACCAAGTGTCACCAGCATGCATTGAGCCATCATTCAAGAATTAAAAAGAATAAAGAGAAATTCACCTTGAATCGAAGTTGCCTCAGTAGAAGCACTCCCGGAAGATAAATCGGCGCCGGTCCTGGCCTTATCAGCTTTCTTGGGCTTCTCCGCCAAGACCGGTCCTTCCTCCAACTCTTCGAAGGCTTGGCGGAGAGCGTCATTTGTCCACTCTTGAATCACGCCTGCCTGCCCAGGAGGCAAAGCCCCGGTGCCATCACCGCCCTGTCCTTCGCCACCATCATCGCCGTGACGATCACCGTCACCTTCTCTACCGCTTCCGCTCTCCGCCTCACCTCCTTCATCCTCGCCTTTTTCCCCCTCCACTTTTTCCTCCTCCTGAACATCTGGATGTGTGCTGGGAGAGGGTCTATCGGACTTCTTGAGTTTCTTCCCCCCGGCGACTGGATGCATCAAGAAGGGTCTCCTTTTGCTGCTCTTCGCCGTGGCCCCTCCTGTAGCTTTGGCAGCCCTCTCCTCCGCCGTGTCTCTCTGCTTGACCACGGACTGATGTGGTAGAATCAGGTTGTGCCCCAGAAGTGTAGCGTTCCTGATCAAGTAAGAAGCCGACCTATCCCTTCCCGAAATGGCTTCTATTTCCGCAGCCATATGAACCAGGCGGTCATTCTCTACGACCGCAAAGCCACCTGTCGCTAGCAAGAAGTAAAAACACATAAGAAGAAGCATTGCAGTCAAAACGGAAATTATAAATAAGCTTCAAACTTACAGCCGGAATTGAAGCGACGAATAGAGACAGAGTCATCCTTGACGAAAAACCATTCTTTCTTGAACATGCTGAACTTCAAATATAAGTCCAGGACGGGCTTGAAAGACACGGCTGATTCCAAGCTGATGTATGGAGACCCCTTCTTATAGCCTCTCAAATTGTACAAATACCGGATCTCCCGGTTGGAGGGAGGACGCCCGTATCTCCTCTGGAAAATGACAAACGGGCTCACCAGAATGGCGTAGGAGTTAGGCTGAAGCTGAAATGGAGCCACCTTCAAGTAGGTGATGAAGCTGAGTATCCAAGCATTGATCGGGGGAATGGCCCCACACATACAATGGTACCTACTGTGGGCAAAATATCCTTCTGGGGGATTATATGGCATCACTCCCTCCCCCGGCAATAGCATGCGCGCTCTGTCAATCCCAAAGGAGCGAGAAATAACATCAAGCTGCTCGCCTTTGAGAGAGCTAGGGAAACAGTCAGGAGGTGAGTTCAAAAGCTCCTGAGGGCCGTACCCATCTACTAGTGACCTCGGGGTGGGCCCATGACGTCCCGGTCCTGACTGAGCTGGGGGCACTGCGGAAGGATCTTCTCTGTCCTGGGATTTCTTCTTTTCTGATCGGGTTTCAACTTTATGAGACATTATCTACAACACAAAAGAGTACATCGTTAAAACAAAGGATGTAGAGATATAAACAAGCAAGTGCGTACAATCTAGAATTTCATTTGTAATTCGAAACATAAAAGGTTCAAGGTTTGTTCGACATTCAAACTCCGGGCCTCGTTCGGTATTCCGAGTCATAAAAATTCATTCGGCAGTTCAAGGCACGAAGGTTCATTCGGCACTCATGCCCCACAGGTTCATTCGGCAGTTCAAGGCACGAAGGTTCATTCGGCACTCATACCCCACAGGTTCATTCGGTGGTTCAAAACATAAGAGATATTCGGCAATCACCTGATTCGGTAGTCAAGCGTGGTTCGGCTATTTCAGTTGGTAGTGAATAACGAAAGCATAAGGTCCATACTTACAGGCGAATATCAACTACCGGACCAGTTGGTTCGGCATTCTTGACCGGATGAGTGTGTCCAGGATGAATGACCTAAAGCAAAGCACGCCATATGCATGCACATGCCCTACTTTGGGGGGCAAGTGTTGGGTGTGTTTCGATCGAACCAACTCCAAGACAGCACTGTCAAACCAAAGCCAATCCCTGCCGAACCAACTCCAAGACAGCACTGCCGAACCAAAGCCAATCCCTACCGAACCAACTCCAAGACAGCACTGCCGAACCAAAGCCAAGTCCCACCGAACCAAACTCCAACCAACCATCGCCGAATCACTCACCGCCGGACCAAGTCCCACCGGACCAAGTCCCACCGGACCAAGTCCCACCGGACCAAGTTCCACCAGACCAAGTTCCACCGGACCAAGGCGTTCCAGACCAACTTTGCCAGGCCTGATTGCATCAGCCCAGGCCCACCAGCAGCTATATACATCCAAGACCCCTACCCCCAGCCTCACTCTATAAATAGAGGGGCAGGGGTACAACAATGGGGGACAAGTTTGAGAGCTCAAGCACGGATAGAACTTTCAAACAACTTTCATATACTTGTATCAAAGCTTTGTACTTGTAATCTGAACAAGAAAGGAGAAATAATATATAAAGTGGACATAGGCACATTCTGGCTGAACCACTATAAATCCGTGTGTCTTTTACAGTTTAGTCCCTACTTTTTACATATTTGCATAAATCATCCAGATCACTAAAAACAACATAAATTCAACTAAATCATACGACTTGGAGGTGTTTGCCCATTTTTTGTGCAAACAACTTCGAAACCCCTTCCGAAGCTATTACCTTCGTCACCTATAAACCTTTCAAAAGCATTTAGGAAGAGGCTTAATACATCTTTAAAACAACACTACCTTTCGAGAGCATTGATGACTTCAATACACTCGAAAGGCAAACGAATCGGCGGTAGGGCTTCGACTTTGTCGGAACCCCTTCTTTCGAAAGCATTGATTTATAATTAAAGGAACTCCTTCGAAACCCATTTTTCCTTTAAAAAAACATGGCAACCCCTTCAAAAGCCATTATAAAACTCCTTCCGAAAACATACGTATCGACTAAGTCGAAAGCTTAGTACAACAAAGGCAGACGCTTAACTTTTTAAAACAAACCAAGGTATCGACTCCATCAGAAGCATGCTTTCGACACCATACCTTCCGCCATTCTCCAATCCACTACGTACCACCTAGATGATACCCTGTTTATTGATTAGGGCTTAATGGGGTTTCGACTTTGTCGAAGACGAAAGGTAAGGGGCGAAAGGTACCCTTAATAGAGGCGGAATCTATTTTTCTGGGTTAAGTGTCAAATTAAACAACTTATATCAACTAACCTGCCTACGTTGAAACTTCTTATTGGTTATCTTAACTTTTCCCATGCTTTTCAAAACTAACCGCCTTATTATTTGGATAAGTATGAAGCTTAGAATTTTACAGATAAAACCTTCCATTGCAAATACAATTAAATCATTTAGATCCTCTTCTCAAAATAATTTAATTTGTATATCAAATCACTTAAGAAAAATCACCAAAAATCACAGAAATTTACTTTGATCATGTTATATAACATATCAAAATTTCAAACCCAACTCTAAAATTATGTTTTGCATGACATATAATTTTTCCATGGAATTTAAACATTAATATCACACGGTTTTGGTCTAAAACCATATGAACCATCATTTAAACAATCTTGTTTGTATTTAAACAAACCATAATTCAAGCATATCATCATCAAACATCATATATTCGGCAAATAGAGATGGAAATTATTATTCACCTTAATCTTTGATAAGGAAAGTGGATTGAGATGAGTTTGATTCCCCTTTCTTTAATTTCTTTTCTTTTCTTTGAATTTCCTCTTCTTTTCTTCTTGTTAATGGCTGGCTTCTTAACTTTACTTACGTTTATATTTTTGTGAAAATGAATCTGAGTGTCAATGGCTTAAGAGGTAAACACACACACACAGATATATATATATATAAAGGTAAAGTTAGGTTTAGCTAAATCCCATTATACCCTTACATAATTTAATTAATCTATAAACCATTCTTTAGCCTAATTGAATTAATAAGCACGGCCATTTAATTTTATTCAAATCTCAATCCCCTTATCACTTAACATTTACATTATTCTATTTAATTTATCTAATTAAATATCCTGAATAATGTTATTTAAAAATTAGGGACTTTACAACAATCGTGCTCAATATGCTAGAAATAATAAAGGAAAATTTGATAATTGCAACGTTAGAAGAGATATTTCCCAAAACCACTTTATTTGAAATTCTAGCAGCGATAAAGAACGATGTTGGAAAAGGATCGTTTTAGGAATTGTCCAGTGCAACGATAATGTTAATAAAATATTAATTCGATCATCCAATGTGTTTGATATGCAAAATGTTTACACACTAAGTGGTCATGTTCGAAATAATGAAGGGTCTAACATCTGGAAACCAACCAAAAACAAAGGAATAGAACATGAGAAACATATCGCTAATCATCAGGGTGGACCTTAGGTCGAAATGGATGAATTCTTATTTCTCCATCTACCCTTTCCTATGCGTCATGTTCATCTCAACCATTAATTTTTTTATCTTCGTATTATTTTAATAGAATGGCGAGTCTCAACCATTAATCAAATCATATGATGGATGCTTGAGATTCAATTGGGTGCATGGGACATAATTTTGGGAGAGGAATTGAGCTGCTTACTCACATATATTTTCTTCTCCTCTTACTCCATATAGCTTCTTAGACTTTATTTTTTATGATTAGTTTAATTTCTATTTATTTTGTCTTATTAATTTACTTTATTTCTTCCTTTACGTTAAGTGAACATGCAAATTTACTTACATTAGATGCACTATATTTACTGAAAATAATATCAATTTCTCCTCTATGCGGAGAATAAGTTCCTAAATTAATTCACTTATTTCACAATCAACTCTTGTTCATTTAAAAATTAAAATTAATATTGCATGCTATGTAACTTCGTAGTTCCTAACTGTTACATTGAATCACTAAATCCATATCAACTTATTTTATTCAACACTTTCAAATGAATCTTAAAATTTGGTGTATTAGATAGTAGCACGTTCTTTTTGGTCGATTTTTGCTAAGTTATATTAGTTATTTTCTCCTCAAAGGTTGATTTAGACTGGTTTTCCCTTTTATTGTTTATGGTAAGAAATTTGGTATAGTTCACTACAAAAGAATTTTTGATTCCCTACGCTAGTTTGGCGTAGGCGCGGCGTAGGGAAAAGCTTTTACCTACGCCATCCCTACGCGAAAGAAGAGGTTGGAAAACAATGCATCGCAAAAAAATCCCTACGGGTTCCCTACGCCTATTTCCATACGCCTTCCCTATGCCTCCTTCCATACGCCTTCCCTACGCCGCATTCCATACGCCTTACCTACGCCTTTTTCCATACGCATTCCCTACGCCTATTTCCATACGCATTCCCTACGCCTAATTCCATACGTCTTCCCTACGCCTTCCCTACGCTGCATTCCATACGCATTCCCTACGCCTATTTCCATATGCATTCCCTACGCCTAGCCTTCTTCCTTTTAAAGTGCAGAAATCGAATTTTCCTTACGAGTTCCATACGCCTTCCCTACGCCACCGTACACCAAAATTAAATATGATTCTATTGTATTTATCTTCATCCGCCACAGATCATAATAAAATATAATAAACCCGAATATCAGCAACAAAAAGTATTAAATATAATATATAACCACATGCAAAATCGTAACAATATATATCATTACAAAACATTAATGTAGAATGTATATCATTGTCAAATTACCATAAAATTGCTACAAATTTATTTAAAAATATCATGTCCAACAATAAAATAAAGTTGCTACATAACTCAAACATAGTTGTTTCATCTAATTCAAACATCATACAATGTACCTTATAAAAATAGAACATCAAACCCACAGTCAAAAGAAGACTAACTCACGAAGTATGTCATATCTCCGATCTTTGCTCCCGCCGCAATCCCCGTATAAACTCTTGCACAGAATTCATCTCTTCCTGCATGGAAAATAAATCCCCTTGTAGTTTGTTAATTGTAACATCCAATTCTTGATTTTTACTTCTTAGCTCTTCTACTTCCTCTGCAAGTTTCTTTCTGTCATCTGAAACTTCAAACCTAGCAGTATATGTATTGTCTCTATATATCTACATATAAATTATTTAATCAAATTAGTACAACGAAAAAAAAAATCTTACACATGATCCAGATGGCACAAACACAGCATAATATTAACAAAAAACTGAGCACACATGAATCAAATTGTGTGAGTGATAAAATAAATGTAGCAATCAATTTGACATGAATTTATGTAGCAATCAATTTGAGCTTGAATCAACAAAAAAGTGTATCAGTCGATCGTATACAAACCAGTTGATTCAGACCTGGAAAACTCAGACCAAACCTTGTTAATGGATGGTCATTAAAATTCTTCTACATGGTTTATTCCAGTATAACCATCATGACGTAACAAACATTTTGAAGAGCAAAACCCAGTAAAACCTCAATTCAAGTTTTATGGTGCTGATAAACACAACAATACTATCATAATACTATCGTTTTATAAAGAAACAATCAAGAAAGACATTAAACAACATTTATCGAGCGAAACAATTATCCTACAAGCATATAAGGCTATTGCCCAGCGTTTTTACTGACTAAACATTTCTATCCCTCTTGCATGCTATTATATTCGCCTGCTTCTAACTTGACTAACCCACTTTCTATCAATTTATCTCTATCCAACCGTTCTCTCTCATCTGCCAAACGGTCGTAAGTAGTAGTCTCTCTGTCTCTATCTCCACCTCCTCTTTTATTAAACCTCCCACCTCTATATTTCTCTCACTATCCTGCTCTCTTGACACGTCTATTTAACCATCCCGCCATGTTTATCTCTGAGTGGCTGTCTTCAACAACTATCTCTTTTTGTCCTTTGTCTTCTATCTTTTGATCTTTCTATCCAACTTCTATCAAAGCATTAAACTGTTAAGACACCAATCTTGCTTTTGTCTAGTTCTATCAATTGACTATTCTATTGTTTAGCTGGTTCTATCCGTCAGCAATAGGTTCGTTCTATCCTATTCTATCCGTCAGTGATAGATCAACATCAGCAAATGCAGTCAAATGCTTGCAACCAAACCTCTATGGTAAACATAGACAATTACATAAACCTCTATGGTAACCAACAACCGCCCAATATTTTAAAGTAGCCCACTAATATCCTATCCTCCACTTTTTAATTGATTAAAAGTAAATTATTTTCTATTACAGAAACCCATTTTCTTCTAAGAGCAGATTCTTACACCATGCTTGCTTATTCATAAACAGCCCAAACAACTTTTTAAGGCATGCAAGAAGCTCTTGTTTAGCTCAAGTTAAGCTTGTTTTTTTAACGAGTCAAACAAAATCCATCAGTTAGTAAGCAGAGTCAAACTGTTTAAGATTAAGCGAGGATTTGGAATAAAATTGAATATAACTTTGGTATATATTGAATATATTATATATCGCTCCCTTGTGGAAATTATGCCATCGTTGACCAATACTAGCTGCTCTATATAAAGAGCTTTCAACTGGAGTACTTCAACTCACACATCCACTTCTCTAATACAAATGGTAATGATTCATGCTTCTCTATCATTACTAATCTCTCTCTTCCTAATCCTAGTATTAATAACAACTCCAACCTTATCAACATCCAAATGCAGCGAACACGAAGCAGACGTTCTTTTAAAACTGAAGCGTTCATTAGGCAACCCAACAAGCTTATCAACTTGGAATAAATCTACAGACTGCTGCCAGTGGAATGATATCTCATGCGATGGCAACAATGTCACAGGTCTTACTGTCTCAGACTCTGACGCCACAGGCACAATCTCACACTCCATCAGTAAACTAACGCACTCAACCATGACTTTCATCCAATAGACTGCTGCATACAAACTTTTAATCCACTTTCATCTCAACCCAAACAGAACATCATCAAAGCTGCTGACCCACTTGCAATTTCATAACTGACCACTCAACCACCCCAATCTGCAAACATTACCACCATTCGAACATCATACTTCAACTAATCCACTCTGTCCACATCCAATATCATCGCAAAACAACATACCACGAAAGCCACACAATCTCATCCCAATCTCCAGCCAACAGTCCACCTGATCATAACTCACACCGTAACTTCCCATACCACTAGTTTTGGTAAGTCCATCAAGTAATTGACAATTTAACTTTATAGAAAGGACATTCAGCATTATATAGCGATCAAATAATGGAGTACATAAAATATGACCAAAATAACATGTTTGTCAACGTAACTATACATGCTAGTTTAACAAAAATTTTGCCAACATTCAAGCTTTTCCTCCTCGAAGTTTCAACCCCTTCCACAACATTAACCCACTGGCCCAATACTGAACTCGGCAACTTCACAACTAAGAATAAATTTATTGCTACCAATGTCCTTTTCTTCTATTTTTATTTTGGTTTGAACAATCAATTTCTACCTAGAAGTAGTATATTCTTACACCGTTAAAAGCCCAATGTTTCCAAATTAAGATTTCATCAAAGTGTTTAGAATTGGGGTGTGAAAAATATATGCAGGCAGGAACACCCATGTAAGAAAAAAAGATGCAATTAATCTAGTGTCAATCTAGAAGCATGCATGGAAGCCAAAGCTTGTTAACAGATTTTAGCCCAAAAGAAAGAAAAAATAAATCTGGAAGTGACGGTGAAGAACTTATGTTTCGGGTTGCTCGCACTGATCCATTGATCAGTCTCAAGAGAGGTCAACTAAAATTTGCAAAATAATTATATATTAGTACAAAAAAACTTAATTGCAAATTGATATAAAAATTATTTACCAAAGAACTGAATAAAAAGATTCAGGTTCAGATTCAGATTCAGTAATGTAGACCCTAGAAACAATGAAGAGAAACAGAAAGTGGGTGCCGAGTACCAGGCCATAGCTACCTATTTATAGCAATAAATTTATACTGTCATTTTCTTAGTTATTATGAGTGTATTTTTGATTGGCATTCCATAGCTACCTATGAACGTATTTCACTATTTCTATTGATGCTGCTAAAAAACAAAATTAAAACAAAATTTTAATTAATCAAAACTGTTTTCACACATCAAAGCAGTTTTGGAATATTAGAAACAAACACATCAAAGCAGTTTTGGAAAAGAAATTCAACTTTTGAGTCATTACCCCAGGAATATTGCCAGTACCAGGCCTTCGTGTGCTTCTTGAGGAAGCGCACGTCTCACCTTCTCCAATAAGCTGCATGTAAAGAAGGTTTAACTCGTCGTGAGAGCGCTCCCTACCCTGACTCTCGGTCATTTGAGCAACTCGCTCATTGTATTTGGCCTGTAATTTACATAAAAAGTTAGGTTAACATAATTAGGAATTTGTAAATTATAATTCAAAACTTTTGTTGATTACATACAACAAACTTTTCCGAGTACTCATCAACCCATCCCCCATCTATAGAACCGTTCGGTTTCTCAACAAAATGTGTTCGAATGTACACCTGCATGTATGTCGATTTTCGACCTTGTTCTTTCTCCTAAAAAATAAAAATAATTTATCATGTGTTTATTTGGATTGTACACTATTATTAGTTAATAATTTAAACAATTACCATATCGTTCATCTATTGTGCCATTGATTTAGAACCACATCTATGTGGCCTTGGATTGCTATTGCGAGCGATTGAGTTCTTTTGAGAAAGCTCCTTCACATCCTCCCTCTCCCAGTAGGCTAAAAACTGTTGCCATACCTCATCTGTTATACAAGCATTCTTCTTTTTATACCTTTTCATGTCTCCAATAATCCACCTATACTTCAAAGAACACTTTTGATCCCGACTAAATTGTTTTAATATGTTGTTTTAATATGTACCGACTAAATTGCCACTTTTGTTAATGTTTCAGGAACAGGAATACGACTTGCAAAAGCTGGGTTTGCAGTATATGGGATTGATTATGAAGGTCATGGAAAATCAAATGGTTTGCAGGCTTACATTCCTAGCTTTGATGAGCTCACAAATGATTGCTCCGATCATTTTTCAAAGATAGTTGGTAAATTGCATATCTCTAAAGATTTCATTGGCTTAAGGTTGATTTATATAACTAACTTTGCTTTTGATTGTTTACAGCGAAGGGGAAAAACAAGACCAAGAAAAGATTCTTACTTGGAGAGTCTATGGGAGGAGCTGTAGCCATCATATTACATAGAAAAAATGCCTAAATTTTGGGATGGGGCTGTTTTAGTTGCACCAATGTGCAAGGTTTGTACCTTTCCTCTTTTTTAATTCAGAAAACCGAGTTTTTTCCATTAGTCGTGATAATTTAGGATTTTTATATACAGATTGCTGAAAAAATGAGACCACATCCAGTGGTGATGAATCTATTAACGACGTTATGTAAAGTAATTCCAACTTGGAAACTTATTCCTACTCAAGACATCATAGACAGCGCGATCAAGAATCCAGAATATAGAGAGGAGGTAATTTAAATCTACATATAACTTTTCTTATGAATCAAAAATTGTAGATATGTGTGTTTATATATCAACGCTTATTTTATGGAGTTCTTTCCATCGAGCCTTTTGGTTTTTGAAATATACATTTGCTTTCGTGGAGTATAAAATTATAAAATAGTAGGGAACTTAAATTTACATTTTTAAAAATTGCACTCCCATTCTTAAAAGAAAATAAAATTAAGAATTTAGCCCATTAATTGTGAAAATGCAGTATAAATTTTACATTACGGTTATGCTAATGTCTAAATTTTTATACAGGATAGTAGTTGCAATAATACAAGAAGGACACGGATATGGTTAAACAGGGCCTACCCCTCGCAGCAACTTGCAAATAAATTCATTTATAGTACAACTGCACAATTATATTAATCAATAATTATCAAAATACAAAAAAAGAGAAATATACTAAAGAATCAAAGACAGATGAAAATCAAAACCAACTTGCACTTATTTTCTGCAACTTGTCGATGGTTAAAGCACAAGTTGCACTGCTGCTAGCTAGCCTATAGTTCTCACGAGTTCTTCCATGTAATTTCCATAATTTTTAAATATAAAATCTAGTGCATGAACTTGGACGATAGTACCACTGTGGAAAGAGAGGCAGTGAGACATCAAGGATCGAGAAGCTAAAGAATGTGTTACCTGATCAAAGCCGATGATGGAGTTTCTTCGATAGATGCGCCTGTAGTCGTGGAATGCTCGATCGATTGCTGCTGTAGTCGGTTGGAGGTGGAAACGATTTGGGATTTAGGGTTTTGGTAGTTTAGTTGTTTTGGAGGTGGAAACGATTTAGGGTTTCGATAGATGCGCCTGTAGTTTAGTCGTATTTTGGATGCAAAAGTTCAACAGATACGTTATCAAAAGTTGAACAGATATGTCTATATTTTGCAAATTTATGTTAACTAGGTTAAAATTTAAACCCAAGTATAATCAATTATCAAAAGAAAAAAAAAGACTTACAATAATATAGAAAAACAATAACTCATTAAAAAATGTCACATTTCTAACAAAAGCAGATTTTCCACAAAGTTTAATCAGTTTTATTTTTAAGTTTAACTGAATTTAATTTTTTTTTATATAATGTAAATTTCTTGCTTACTTTTCTTGAATCATAATTTTCATATTTCGGACTATTAATTTGGTATTTCAACTTATTAAATTTAATTATTATTCTTTTTTAGTTAATTAAACATCTAAAAGTTAATTATTATAATTTAAGTTTAATATATATATATACATAATTTTATTTTAGTTTCGAAAGTTAATACGATTTACTGAAAAATTAAATTATATATTTTTATAATATAATTTCAAGTTAAACTACAAAAGTTAATAATTGTCTGGCGTAGGTAAAACATAGAGAAATTCCAACCTCTTTCTTCCACAGGCGTAGGGAATGCGTAGGGAGAATAATAAGGTGTATGGAATGGGTAGGCAATTCTCTACACATTCCCTACGCCGTAGTCAATTGTTGGAGAACCTGGCGTGCGTAGGAAATGTGTAGGGAATTCTCTACGCCGTCCCTACCCCTTCCCTATGTTTCTACGTTTTCCCTACGCCACGCCTACGCGGCGTAGGTATGGCGTAGGGAATTCTGGGTTGGAAAACAGCCCTCTTTTTTCTAGTGTAAAATAATGGTAGTCGAGTTCACGTAATGAAATCACATTCCATGCTTATGATATTCTTTCTCTTGCAATAGTTTTGGTAATTTATTAGTGTTTGATGTGGATACAAGTTCAACATGCCAGTTGGGTAATATAAGTTATGTCTTATGATTGCTTCATTTTATTTTTTTCATGTCAAGTATTTCTCATATAATTTTTGATTCAGAACTTTAACTTTACTTTTCTAGGTAGAAACAAAGAAGAATAGAGTATGTAGATTAAGAGAATTAGTTTGACTGCTTCAAAATCAAAAGTATAGAATGGTAAAAATGACATAAAGATTTTTTTTGTGTATAGCCGAAAAAAATAGACAAAACCCTAGCCATTTCTTTGCCTTCTTTCCCTAGCCACCACCCTCCTCTATCTCCTGACCCATCCCCTGACAAATCTCCACGCCACCATGTTGCCCAAGAGGATTCACAACCTTCACCGAAAATTGATGAGGACGGTTTCATTGCTGTTAAATCTGAAAAGTGGCATAAACGACCAAAGTTCAACACTGTTTCATCACGTCCTAAAACTCAACATATACTACAATGTCATGAAAGCAGTTAATTCCTATTCGTTCGGAAGGTTTTAATTACACTACAACTATACGTGAATGTTTTGATTACTAGCAAACAAATGTTACCAATCACAATTGTACAACTCAGGATCAATTTAATTATGCAAATCTTAACAGAGGTGATTTTATCCCTACGAGTCGTATGTGGATTGACGTTATTAAAGGTAACCAAATTCCTATATGCTCCCCTTTAAAAAAATTAAAACCGCGTGAATCTAATATGTTGCACCTTGCCAAAATGTCTACGGATGTTGTTTATGCTGCTAGGAAGTAGTAGGATAATGCTATTGTTATCTACGTTGTGGGTTCCAAAACTCACTACCCGTTTGTTAAAGCATATATTCATAGGGTTTGGAAACCAACGGGTAATTTATCTATCTATTTTAAGGAGAACGAGTTTTATATCATTAAATTTGATAAAATGAAAACTGTGACAGCATTCTAGAAGGTGGTCCATGTTTTTATGAGCGAAAGCTAATGATGATGAAATGGTGGACACCAAGGATGCATCTAAACAAGTATCTTTTTCACTCAATTCTAATATGAGTCCGCCTTCCTAATTTACCACTAGATTATTGGAAAGAGGAAGGCAACAGTCAGACTACTTCTGTACTGGGTAATCCTATTAAAATGGATAGATTCACCGAAGGCATAATAAAATGGATAGATTCCAACTTTGGTACACATGGAATCCAAAATGGTTGTTTCTGATGATACTCTAATGGTCGAACAGATCGCTACCTCGACATCATTATATTCTGCCTCCCAGAAACTACAACCATATTCAACTAGATCCAAAGCATCAAGGAGACTCAGATCTGAGGAACTGACATTTGAATTCAAAGCTTGCAGCACTCAGGATGTTGTTGAAAATCCAGCATGGCACAATCCCACGTCACAAATTAAGAAAAAGGGTATAAAAAAACAAAGCAATCAGGGCCCGCTGCTTCCCCCGAATGTAGTAGCACTTCTCAAACTCTTTACTCGAATTCCTCGTGTGAAATATTAGGGGCTTAAACTCCCCGGCTAAGCAATTAAGTTCATTGCAGCATTTAAACTCTAATAGATACTCTCTTGTTGGCTTGGTGGAACATAAGTTACAAACTGATAATATATCTAAAGCAGTCTACAAAATGGGTACCGAATGAAAATATGTTCATAATAACTACTATGATCCAAAAGGTAAATAATTTATGTTATGGGATACGAATGTCTGGTCTGGCATGATTTTGCACTCTGACACTCAATACATCTCTTGTATTTTGCATAATGCTTTTGGCCGGAGTCTAATTTGTACTGTCGTTTATAGGACCAATTCTGGTAAACATAAAAATTATTTATGGAATTATATTAAACGCCAAGCTGCTTAAATCAAACTTCCTTGGATCCTACTAGGGGACTTTAATGCCATTTTAGCATCTCCTGAAAGATTAAATAATCGCACTCCAAACTCTTTAGGCTAGACAGAGTTCATGAGTTACATCACTAACTCCAAATTGGTGGAACCTGAATTTTCAAGATTTTTTTTATACTTGGTGTAGGAGTTTAAACTTTTCCATTCATAGTGAAATTGATAGCGTTTTTGTGAATAGCCTTTGGGAAGATAAATTTCAGGAATTTGGTATTCATATTGGCAACCATACATTAAGTCATTACATCCCAATTTTGGTCAAATTTACCTCACTCCCCGTGTAAACCTAGAATCCCGTTTAGATATAATAATTCTTGGTGTTTACGGTCAGCACTAATGTTCAGGGGGAACAATTTCTTTAATTTAATCAGCAGAATAAAAGCAGTAAACCAAGCACTTAGCGCATGGTAGTTTACAAAAGAAATCAACCAACAATTGTGTAACAACCCGGAATCTTTTTTTTTTTTATGAACCGGTACTTAGATACAATATATCACAAATCACATGTCAATAGATGTTCAAATCACGCTACGCAAGTTTCGAACTTGTGACCTTTTGCACCAAAGCCGAAGCACTTAACCACTGTGACAATGGTGCTTGTCACATCCTGGATTTTTTAGTAAATAAAATAAAATAAATAATGATTTAAATTGGAAAATTGAAATCATCGGTTTGGAATTTTTATTAAGGATAATTTGTTTTAAAATGATTAATTTTAAATCATTGGGAAATTTGAAATTGTTAGTATTTTCAAAGTGTTACAAATCACTTGAAAACATTATTGAATTTTTATTTAATTTCGATGAATTCTAAATTTATAGAATAATTAAGAAATTTGAATCAGAGTTTGATAAGAAAATTTAATTGGTTTGAATCTTTAATTTTTTAATATAAAAGAAAAATTGGAAATTATAGATTTCTTTTAAATAGTGTTTTAAACACTTAGGTATCGTTTGTTTAAAATGCTGAATGCTGAATACTGAAGGCTGAACACTGAATGCTGAATACTAATTGTTGAATGCTACTGGCTGAATAATTAAAATATTGTTTGTTTAGAAATTTTTTTTGTGAACATAACTTACTACTTTGACAATAATATCCCTCAAAATTTAAATTAATTATTCTTTCATGTAACTACCATACAAAACACACTAAATCATCTTGTAACGACCCGCCATTTTTGACCGTTCAAGTCGACAATAATCCACACATGTCCAAATCAAGCCGTTCAAAAAGGCAGATGGTTATTGGGGTTAAATAAGAAAAGGAAAGAAAGAACAGAAGCAAACTCAGAATCTTGCAGCGGAAGGAACAAGATATAATAATAAAATAACAGTTCATGAAGCTGTTAAATAAATAAATTTGATTATTATTATACATCATAAATCAGAGTTACATACATATCAGAGATAATACAATAATGCAGCGGAAAAATAATATGGTAGTAGAATACAAATGATGTAATACCAAACTCCGTCTTCGTCCTCCAAAATAGATCTTCAACCTTATCTGAAATGCTCAGGCTGACCCGAGCGTAATGAAAAGACAAAACACTCGAGTCAGGACTAAAATATCTCATGTAAGTCAAATCGAATAAGAAAATATGAGTGTGACGGCGTCAGAGATGTTTACGGGTTTTGACATCTCCTATCCAGTGTCAACGTGAGTGCAATAACTTAAGAGATGTTACGGGATTTTTCCATCTCTCAAGGATCCGTTAAACTATCTACTATGTAGTACAATACGCTATTATAATATGTCTACATTAAAGTAAAAGTATTAAAATAGCGTTAAGCCATGGCCCATTCCACCCTTAACACAGTTTATATTCCCAAGAGCATATACAAGACCGTAGTTTCCCCAAAACCGGAAGTCACCAGAGGGCAATCCATATACTAAAGGTACAAATCAAAATCATAGTGGTCGCGAATAGGATAATCAGTATGACAAGGTACATGAGGCAATACCAACTAGGATACTAGTAGTTGCGTGATCCGGACTGATGTTGGGCATAGCAGCTACTACCCCAACACCGCGAAACAACACTCCCAAAATCGAGGGGTGCACCCAAATCGAATCACAAAAGTAATAGACATGGTAACGAAGAAGTGTGTCCGCTAGAGGTGGCGAACCTCAATGGCCCGGCGCGGCTCCTGTTTTAGTCATGTCAGGGGTCATCCAATATCGTTCTCTTTCTTCAATCAACGCGTTCATCAAACCATCCACTTCGTTCTGCATCAACACTCCGCGTATACTAGTTATTAAAGTGGTTTTCGGTATCGACAGAGAGTATGTCCATATCCGATCCCGGTCTCTTCAATAACTACGTAATTATTACACCGATGGCTCTTTTACATTTTCAAAATCAATTCATACTTGATAATCAAAATATCATATTCGATTCAAAAATCAAAGCCATTTCAAAATCATCATATCTACTCAAAATATACGATTTTATTTCAACAATCATTTTCGCCTCAATATCTCATTTCAATTTCAAAATCGTTTTCGCCACAATATCTCATTTCGATTTCAAAATCATTTTTCGCCTCAATATCTCATTTCGATTTCAAAATCATTTTCGCCTCAATATCTCATTTCGATTTCAAAATCATTTTTCGCCTCAATATCTTATTTCGATTTCAAAATCATTTTTCGCCTCAATATCTCATTTCGATTTCAAAACCACTTTTCGCCTCAATTGCCACAAAACGATTCACATAAACTCAAATTTTAAAATTTAAAATTTAATCCAATTTCAAATCATTAATTTTAACTCGATTCAGCTTCTCAATAAACCATTTCAAATTATCAATTTCAAATACATATTTGAACCACAAAATAAACAATTTCACTTTCAATATATTTCGAAACTTTAAATATTTCACATTTCAAAACAGCTCATATATTTATATAAGAATATAAGATTCGCTTTAAAACCATTTCGTATTCAAATTAGAATATTCTTCAAATTAAACATCCGTATTAAGTAGTTTACTTAATTTCTGGAACAATTCCAATTCAATAAACTTAGATTAACATTCGGATTTCAAGAATTCATTTATGTATTACATTCCAAATCGATTTCAGTTCAAATCCTATTCAAATCAATTTTATCTTCAAATTTAATTCAATAGTTTCGATTTAGTCCAATTCACAAATTTCTTTAAATTTCAATTCAATTCCAAATTAATTAAATCTCAATTTCAAATTAATTTTCAATTCCAAACTCAAACTTGAAATATCATTTCATATAATTTTTCTTGGAAATATTCATAGTTCGATTAAAAGTCCAATCTTTTAAAACAAATCAACTTTCGAAAATTTACGCCGTATTTCAATTTTTTCTTAAAAATCTAAACTTCGAATAATTAAACAATTTCATTTACCAAGTTTAAATTCCAACATCTCGAGCTTCAATTCAAAATAATTCAATTTCCATAAATTGGATTTTTATTCTTAAATCAATTCATTTAAATAATTTCAAAACAACTTTTAAAATCATTTAATTTAACCAACCCGGTGTTCGTATGTAATTTTCTATCCTATGGCCAAGTGATTATTTATTTCAATTACATGTCAGGGATGAATATATATTACTTAAACCAATCACAGTGTCATATGCATGTATAACAGGATATATATATAAGTAAATAAACATCCAAACATTTAAATATCAACCAATAGCATCCATCGAAATAAATCATCCAATAGTCAATACAATTCACGGCAATTTCATAGTTATCAATATCGGTAAATTTGATTTCGATTAAATCCTAATTTCAATTTACTGTCAATTTAATAGTTATCAATATCGGTAAATTTGATTTCGATTAAATCCTAATTTCAATTTACTGTCAATTTAATTTTTCAACGGTGAATTCACATGACAATCTATATGACAATTAAATTTTTATCAAACAATGACAAATAAATTCATATCACTTCATAATGTCAAGTTTAACTACCATAAAGATATTCAGTACGTTGTGAGCGTTATAAAACACTCACCTTTGATTTATCGACGATTTAAAATCCAAATAAAGGCTCAAATTTGAACAGTCCCGGAATGCAACCAAACCAGCTCCATATTGTCCGGAATTTTGATACGAACGCAACGGAGAAAACCGCGCGTAAATCCGAGCTCGTATGCAAAAGTTATATACGTTAGAGCGATCGAATATTTAAAATTTTAAATAAATAAAATAACGTATACCTTTTTCCTCAAATTCACGCACACCGCCTAACCCATCACGCACGTCGTTCATTCATCCACGCGCGCGGCAAACGACGACCGGACGTCGATCAGGGGGCATCATCACGTGCGCCTCGCCTTGCTCCACCTCCGCACCAAGTTTCGCCACCCCATTCGCCACCGTTTGCACGCAAACCGAGAAAAACGTGCATACTTCCAAGTCAGATCTGGGCGAATCCGTGGCGTATTAGCAGCAATCAACCATATGGATTCGAAGAGCTCGTCGAGATCTACAACTTTGCTTTTGGAATTTTTTGATTTCGTTGAACGGATTGAGAGATATTAAGGAAAGAAGTTTCGAAATTTTCTGGCCATTGAATTAAAAGTGGCGGCTAAGGGCTGAAACCCTAGGGTTTTTGGAAAATAGAGAAAGTGAGGGGCTTTTATAGAAAAATACGCGACGCTATTCATCCGAAATTTTCCGAACTCCAAACGAAGCATGTCGGCTGGCATTTCTAAGGTTTACCCCACGTTCCGAACGCAATGGAACATGTTTCGGAGGCTAATTCGGTCATCTAGGCGAGTTACGGAGAAAACGATCAGTTTTAAATTAAACCGATTTCGATGCGTTTCGAGCTGCCACGGTCAAATGGTAACTCCGATTGCTACGAAAATTGAAATTCGACAATAACAAACTATTACGGATCCAATGGAACAAGTTTCGTTCAATTCTGAGACTGTTAGAAAAATGGCTATTTTTCAGTCGATAATTAAATATTAAAATATTCAATTTTCACAAATTAACTTTAAATTCAATTTTAAAAGTTCTATAACATTACTATAACTCCAATATGATAAGATAAAATTTTACAAATTATTTTCAATCATATTCAACTCGATTTTCAATTATTTCTGAAATTTAACTTATTAAATTATCGATTTAATTGTCTAATTAAATCCAATATTCGAAAAATAAATTATTCGACTGTTTAATTTCAATATAAAATTCTCAATTTTAAATTATTAACTTTTAAATCAAATCTTAATTGTTCACAGATTCCATTTTTAATTTCATAGTAATTAATAATCTTTTACAATGTAATTTTCCATTATAAATCCAATATAAAAGATTATATTAGATTCAACGTTCAATTATATTGTAATTCAAATTCAAGTTATTTAATTCCAAATGAATTCCTTTATTTCGATTTACACTTTCATTATTGAATCAACCATTTACTTATACATTATTATCAATAGTTTATAATTCATTTACTTTCATTTTCTTCAGCTATCATCTTATTTAAATTCATAGTAATATTAAATTACATTCATTTACGTTGATTTCAATATTATAACTTCGATATTAAATTTAACATTTTATTTATTTCGTTGTTTACAATCAAATTCAATTCGTTTCAATTACTTATCACATTCAAATTCAATTCATTATTTACATTCAATAAAAGTTAACATCCATATTTAATTTACAAATAAGTTATTTCAGAATTCAGTTTTGTATTTTAACTTATAATTCACATTTAACAACACAAAATTTATTTCCTTCGGATTTTATCCAAATTTTTTTATTTTAATTCGTATTTTTAAAGTGTTAAAAATACAGGTCGTTACATTCTCCCCCACTTAAAACTGTTTGTCCTCGAAAAGGAACGGAGAAGGGGAAACCATCATTTAGATATAATTCATTCAAAATATTCTGCTTATTTGCAAAATTTAGTTATAGGATTTTTTTTTCACAAAATTTTCTAACTCCCGGATTTTTGAAAAATTTCGGCAGCACCTCCTTTGCGCGGCTAGGACTGAAAAATTTCACAGTGGTAATAATTGCATTATATACATCTCATTACAAGAATGAGTCATCCCAAAACATGGGGAACACAATAATATACCACAACATAAATCGTAATCCGAGAACGTACCTTTTATTATGCGGTTATTAGCATTTTAACTTACATTTTGTTTTTAGCGCAGAAGCGAGCTCCACAAACGAAGCGCAACCCCTTTGCTACCTACTAAAATGCTCAATAACCAAGTTAGAACTATGCATATAAAGATAAATCGATATACTTAGCATAAACAACATACATATAACTTATTTTATCTTCAAAACCAAAATTTATGTCTCAGGACAGCAAACAAATCCAGATTTTTACTCACGTAAACGATGAAATTTTGCAAGGTAATCTAAATAAAAGTTGTTGCATTTGTTTCAGGCTTTCCAGAATGTCCAAAATTATCAAATTCGGACCATCCGTTCAAAAGTTACGGCTATTTTTCTAAATGGATACGCCTCAGCCTGGGCAATGCATTGCGCAGGTCAGCGACGTTCACTCCCCTTTTCGACCATCTAAATGACAGCAAAACACATAACACTTAAAGCAAAAGTTATAACTTAAGTTCTTAGCTTTCCATAAATAGCAAGATCGTCAAAATCCGATAAACCAGTAAAAAGTTATGGTGAAAATACTAAGGGTATATGCTACTGATTTTGCTTCCTTTTTCACAGTCCAGCGAGAAGATTCAAATTTTTAAGTAAGTAAATGAAGGAATTTCTCAAGACACTCTAAACAAAAGTCGTGCTACAGTTTCTAAGCTTTCTGAAAAGTCTAAGATTGTTGAATTTCGTCCAGCCATTTAAAAGTTATGGTTGTTTTCGTTTCAGCATATATTGGACAACTTTGGATTTTTCAAATTTTGCTTTTATTATTTCAAAATAAAAACCATCAAACTTCAAATTTTCTAAAGAAACAATCACAAACACAAAGTCGTTTATTTCCTTATTTATCCATGAAATAAGTTTACATTCGATTTGTTTCCGATTTATTCAAGCTTGTTCCATTCATAATTTAAATTCAAGTCAATTTGCTTCAATTTAATTTGAATTCAATTATATTTAATTTCACTTTGCTTCAAATTTGAATTTAATTATAATTTTTTTTTATTCCGTTTATTCAATTCCATTTACACTAATGAATTCTATTTAACCAATTACCATCCATCTAACAACCAATGCATATCAAACATTAACATCCATCCAAAATCTACACTAAATCAATTATACATTTCCAAGTCAAAATTTTAATTTCATACACTTCCAAGTTTATTGACATTTAGTTTTGTTCAAATTTAATTAGTTTCCATTTACTAATTTTATATCTAATTCATTTTAAGTTTAATTCATTTTACAACTTAAATTTCCTTTATATTTACAACTATCAATAGATCTTCACATTTTATTATTCGCAATCACACTTGTATATTATTCATTTACTTATCCTTATTAGCATTTTAAACTTTTCAAGTATTTGGTAAGTTATAGCTATGCAAATAGAATGTAGTTAAACAATATATAACTTCTTTTCATTCAATTTGAGTGTTATACCTATTAAATAAATTTCCAATTTATTATTTTCCAAATTAAGGGTTACTCCTACAATTTTAATTTTAAATTTTTTTTTCACTTAAATTCAATTTCACCTTTTCAATTCATAAGTTTCTAACAATTCAAGATTTACTTTAGTTTAATAATTAAAATCACTCCTTATTAGAGAACTTAAGAATTTCAACTCCGGATTCGATTTAAACCATTTAAAAAAAACATATATATATATATATATATATATATATATATATATATATGCATACTAATATCTTTATATCTCAAATCATACTTTTTAGAAGAATTTTAATCAGCATTGAAATATATATATACACTTATTTTCATTTCATACTTTAGAAATTTACAATTTTTAATCAAAACAGGGTTTAGAAAAACTATTAAGTGATCTCCCCCACTTGGACTCTCGAAAATAAACGTCGATGATGCGTGCACTCATCACCGAAATCATTCTCTAGTGTCAAGAGGGGAGTATAACACTTACTTCATTTGAAAATCCTTTGAAAACAATTTCTAATCGAATATACTATCATATAATACTTATATTATACATTTCAAATTTTTGTTAATAAATTTTCAAAACACCGGAATTTAAATTCTCCATCTTAATTTAAATTCATTTTTATTTTATTTTATTTACCATTTGTATTCATTGTCAATCATATTTACAAGTTTCATTTCTTAAAATCATCCAATAGTCAATAGTTAGAAATATTGACTAATCAACAATAAACGATGATAATCTAATATTATCATCTCCTAACAACCAATACAATCAAAATTTATAAATTTTCAAGATAAGTCTTTTGTATATAAAATATAAACAATATTATGTCAATCTGTCATATTCGAGTGTTTAGAAATTCCTATCGGTGCCTTGGCGTCCCAAGTACCAACCAGAATTCATAAATACTCAACGGAACAAATTAACACAATATAAAATCATTTTTATATCAAAATTACAAATACGCTCTCTCATATACACTCAACTCATTCATATAGTTTACCTCTATTTCAATGAGTTATTCCCCACTAGAGCCAAGGTTTATCGCTAAACCAAAGCTCTGATACCAACTGTAACGACCCGCCATTTTTGACCGTTCAAGTCGACAATAATCCACACATGTCCAACTCAAGCCGTTCAAAAAGGCAGATGGTTATTGGGGTTAAATAAGAAAAGGAAAGAAAGAACAGAAGCAAACTCAGAATCTTGCAGCGGAAGGAACAAGATATAATAATAAAATAACAGTTCATGAAGCTGTTAAATAAATAAATTTGATTATTATTATACATCATAAATCAGAGTTACATACATATCAGAGATAATACAATAATGCAGCGGAAAAATAATATGGTAGTAGAATACAAATGATGTAATACCAAACTCCGTCTTCGTCCTCCAAAATAGATCTTCAACCTTATCTGAAATGCTCAGGCTGACCCGAGCGTAATGAAAAGACAAAACACTCGAGTCAGGACTAAAATATCTCATGTAAGTCAAATCGAATAAGAAAATATGAGTGTGACGGCGTCAGAGATGTTTACGGGTTTTGACATCTCCTATCCAGTGTCAACGTGAGTGCAATAACTTAAGAGATGTTACGGGATTTTTCATCTCTCAAGGATCCGTTAAACTATCTACTATGTAGTACAATACGCTATTATAATATGTCTACATTAAAGTAAAAGTATTAAAATAGCGTTAAGCCATGGCCCATTCCACCCTTAACACAGTTTATATTCCCAAGAGCATATACAAGACCGTAGTTTCCCCAAAACCGGAAGTCACCAGAGGGCAATCCATATACTAAAGGTACAAATCAAAATCATAGTGGTCGCGAATAGGATAATCAGTATGACAAGGTACATGAGGCAATACCAACTAGGATACTAGTAGTTGCGTGATCCGGACTGATGTTGGGCATAGCAGCTACTACCCCAACACCGCGAAACAACACTCCCAAAATCGAGGGGTGCACCCAAATCGAATCACAAAAGTAATAGACATGGTAACGAAGAAGTGTGTCCGCTAGAGGTGGCGAACCTCAATGGCCCGGCACGGCTCCTGTTTTAGTCATGTCAGGGGTCATCCAATATCGTTCTCTTTCTTCAATCAACGCGTTCATCAAACCATCCACTTCGTTCTGGATCAACACTCCGCGTATACTAGTTATTAAAGTGGTTTTCGGTATCGACAGAGAGTATGTCCATATCCGATCCCGGTCTCTTCAATAACTACGTAATTATTACACCGATGGCTCTTTTACATTTTCAAAATCAATTCATACTTGATAATCAAAAATATCATATTCGATTCAAAAATCAAAGCCATTTCAAAATCATCATATCTACTCAAAATATACGATTTTATTTCAACAATCATTTTCGCCTCAATATCTCATTTCAATTTCAAAATCGTTTTCGCCACAATATCTCATTTCGATTTCAAAATCATTTTTCGCCTCAATATCTCATTTCGATTTCAAAATCATTTTCGCCTCAATATCTCATTTCGATTTCAAAATCATTTTTCGCCTCAATATCTTATTTCGATTTCAAAATCATTTTTCGCCTCAATATCTCATTTCGATTTCAAAACCACTTTTCGCCTTAATTGCCACAAAACGATTCACATAAACTCAAATTTTAAAATTTAAAATTTAATCCAATTTCAAATCATTAATTTTAACTCGATTCAGCTTCTCAATAAACCATTTCAAATTATCAATTTCAAATACATATTTGAACCACAAAATAAACAATTTCACTTTCAATATATTTCGAAACTTTAAATATTTCACATTTCAAAACAGCTCATATATTTATATAAGAATATAAGATTCGCTTTAAAACCATTTCGTATTCAAATTAGAATATTCTTCAAATTAAACATCCGTATTAAGTAGTTTACTTAATTTCTGGAACAATTCCAATTCAATAAACTTAGATTAACATTCAGATTTCAAGAATTCATTTATGTATTACATTCCAAATCGATTTCAGTTCAAATCCTATTCAAATCAATTTTATCTTCAAATTTAATTCAATAGTTTCGATTTAGTCCAATTCACAAATTTCTTTAAATTTCAATTCAATTCCAAATTAATTAAATCTCAATTTCAAATTAATTTTCAATTCCAAACTCAAACTTGAAATATCATTTCATATAAATTTTCTTGGAAATATTCATAGTTCGATTAAAAGTCCAATCTTTTAAAACAAATCAACTTTCGAAAATTTACGCCGTATTTCAATTTTTTCTTAAAAATCTAAACTTCGAATAATTAAACAATTTCATTTACCATGTTTAAATTCCAACATCTCAAGCTTCAATTCAAAATAATTCAATTTCCATAAATTGGATTTTTATTCTTAAATCAATTTATTTAAATAATTTCAAAACAACTTTTAAAATCATTTAATTTAACCAACCCGGTGTCCGTATGTAATTTTCTATCCTATGGCCAAGTGATTATTTATTTCAATTACATGTCAGGGATGAATATATATTACTTAAACCAATCACAGTGTCATATGCATGTATAACAGGATATATATATAAGCAAATAAACATCCAAACATTTAAATATCAACCAATAGCATCCATCGAAATAAATCATCCAATAGTCAATACAATTCACGGCAATTTCATAGTTATCAATATCGGTAAATTTGATTTCGATTAAATCCTAATTTCAATTTACTGTCAATTTAATAGTTATCAATATCGGTAAATTTGATTTCGATTAAATCCTAATTTCAATTTACTGTCAATTTAATTTTTCAACGGTGAATTCACATGACAATCTATATGACAATTAAATTTTTATCAAACAATGACAAATAAATTCATATCACTTCATAATGTCAAGTTTAACTACCATAAAGATATTCAATACGTTGTGAGCGTTATAAAACACTCACCTTTGATTTATCGACGATTTAAAATCCAAATAAAGGCTCAAATTTGAACAGTCTCGGAATGCAACCAAACCAGCTCCATATTGTCCGGAATTTTGATACGAACGCAACGGAGAAAACCGCGCGTAAATCCGAGCTCGTATGCAAAAGTTATATACGTTAGAGCGATCGAATATTTAAAATTTTAAATAAATAAAATAACGTATACCTTCTTCCTCAAATTCACGCACACCGCCTAACCCATCACGCACGTCGTTCATTCATCCACGCGCACGGCAAACGATGACCGGACGTCGATCAGGGGGCATCATCACGTGCGCCTCGCCTTGCTCCACCTCCGCGCCAAGTTTCGCCACCCCATTCGCCACCGTTTGCACGCAAACCGAGAAAAACGTGCATACTTCCAAGTCAGATCTGGGCGAATTCGTGGCGTATTAGCAGCAATCAACCGTATGGATTCGAAGAGCTCGTCGAGATCTACAACTTTGCTTTTGGAATTTTTTGATTTCGTTGAACGGATTGAGAGATATTAAGGAAAGAAGTTTCGAAATTTTCTGGCCATTGAATTAAAAGTGGCGGCTAAGGGCTGAAACCCTAGGGTTTTTGGAAAATAGAGAAAGTGAGGGGCTTTTATAGAAAAATACACGACGCTATTCATCCGAAATTTTCCGAACTCCAAACGAAGCGTGCCGGCTGGCATTTCTAAGGTTTACCCCACGTTCCGAACGCAATGGAACATGTTTCGGAGGCTAATTCGGTCATCTAGGCGAGTTACGGAGAAAACGATCAGTTTTTAATTAAACCGATTTAAACCGATTTCGATGCGTTTCGAGCTGCCACAGTCAAATGATAACTCCGATTGCTACGAAAATTGAAATTCGACGATAACAAACTATTACGGATCCAATGGAACTAGTTTCGTTCAATTCTGAGACTGTTAGAAAAATGGCTATTTTTCAGTCGATAATTAAATATTAAAATATTCAATTTTCACAAATTAACTTTAAATTCAATTTTAAAAGTTCTATAACATTACTATAACTCCAATATGATAAGATAAAATTTTACAAATTATTTTCAATCATATTCAACTCGATTTTCAATTATTTCTGAAATTTAACTTATTAAATTATCGATTTAATTGTCTAATTAAATCCAATATTCGAAAAATAAATTATTCGACTGTTTAATTTCAATATAAAATTCCCAATTTTAAATTATTAACTTTTAAATCAAATCTTAATTGTTCACAAATTCCATTTTTAATTTCATAGTAATTAACAATCTTTTACAATGCAATTTTCCATTATAAATCCAATATAAAAGATTATATTAGATTCAACGTTCAATTATATTTTAATTCAAATTCAAGTTATTTAATTCCAATTGGATTCCTTTATTTCGATTTACACTTTCATTATTGAATCAACCATTTACTTATACATTATTATCAATAGTTTATAATTCATTTACTTTCATTTTCTTCAGCTATCATCTTATTTAAATTCACAGTAATATTAAATTACATTTATTTACGTTGATTTCAATATTATAACTTCAATATTAAATTTAACATTTTATTTATTTCGTTGTTTACAATCAAATTCAATTCGTTTCAATTACTTATCACATTCAAATTCAATTCATTATTTACATTCAATAAAAGTTAACATCCATATTTAATTTACAAATAAGTTATTTCAGAATTCAGTTTTGTATTTTAACTTATAATTAACATTTAACAACACAAAATTTTATTTCCTTCGGATTTTATCCAAATTTTTTTATTTTAATTCGTATTTTTAAAGTGTTAAAAATACAGGTCGTTACACATCTTATATTATACATTATATTTTATACACAAACAAAAACAAACAAACAAACAAATGCTCGCATGTATAAGTACTACCAAATCTACAAAACATGTTGAAAATAGAAAATTTGACAACGTAGATATATTTTTTAAAAGTTTGCTCGAGAAGAAAATATTTTATTATAATAAATTTATATATATACATATATGTTCAACGTATCGAAATAAATTATTATAAAAATATCAGACGATTCTGTACAACTTTTCATAATTATTTAAAATATTGAGTTTCCATTAATGTATTACAGATTATTTAAGTTTTCATTTATCTTAAGGTAAATCTCGGTGTTGTTCAGCATGTCGAAATTACTTATTTATAACTTTTTCGCACTTGCGTTACATATTTCAATTTGTTTTTAATTTTCATTCTTATTAAACAATTTATAAATTATCATATTTTAACTTCAAATTATATGCAAATATTGCTAGGTTGTCGTCAATATTTTCATTACTAGTTTTTAGTATATTTCTATTGATTGAAAACTATATTATAATTACAATCAAAACAAAAAAGGTTGAATCCAGTGCACGAGATTTCTGCACGATAGCGGACTCTGGGAAGGTCAATAATGTACGCAATCTTTCCCTCGCATTGCGAGAAGGCTGTTTCCGGACCCGAACCTTGACATCTAGATCACCATGCGGGTGACCTAACCATTGCTTCAAGGCTCCACCTCTTAAAATAAAAACAAAATGAGAAAAAATTACCTCGCCGTAAAAAGGGGATAGAACTGGAAACAAAATTAATGTTAAATGTGAACTTTTATAACAGTCTGAAATAATTAGAAAAAACTTCATAAAATATATATATATTAGGTTACATATGGGTATAATCGGAAAATGTAGTGCAATAAGTGATCAACACTTATAATAAGCATTAAGATTCTGCTTATTCAATTAAGTGAATAAAAAAGCTTAATGAAACCACTTGCTTGAAAACAAACAACCTAACAAGCTCTTATCACTTATTCAGTTAAGCATTAAGCCCTTTTTTCCTCAAAACAAACGGAGCCTTAGTCTTTTATTTCATGGAGCTGAATTGGTAATTAATTAATAAGGGAATGATTGTTTTGTTGGGTTTGAGAATTTAATTTCCTAAAGCCCAAATAACAAATTAAAGAGTTGAGATAGAGAAACTTGTTAAGTCTAGTTGATGTACATTCATTTCATTTTCAATTTACAGCAAAGCCAAATACAATGAACTCCTCCTTTTCTAAACCTAGAAATCATTTTCCCTAATCTTATTGAATTCTATTTCAAACTAAATCATTTTTAGAGGCAAATAAAATCAAGGTAATGAATCAAATCTCCACTCTATATTCTAGGCTCTTTAAATTTAGTAATTTCAGCAAATAATTCTTATTTGTTCTTGGCATGAATGCTTTGTTCTAGAGTTTTCTTCAAGTAAGAATCAAATTGAATTTGGCTGCGAATTGCTGAGCAAAACATAGGAGAAAAGGTGAGTTAATCACTTAGAGGACCTATCTCTAAATATTCTTATTACTTGCTTGTGATTTTATAATGGAATGATTGATTTGGATGCTTGGTTGCTTGAGATTGCAAGTTCTTATCTTAGGAATTCATTACTAATTGAATTATGACTATTAAATACATTTCCTAAGCTAATCATGGTTACTATTTTAGTCATATCTTTTTCGCTTTTCATCAGAATTTGATAATTTTTAATGTTATGGAAAGCTTACATCGTCAACTTTCATGTTGAACACTTTAAAAATTCTAAGCATAGGTCGATCAAAAACCTATTGCAAACTCGCTACTCTACTGCTGTAAAATTTGCAATTTATGAGCTAAACATTGTTGGTAATTTAAACATATCTTTCTCGTTTCTTATCAGAATTTGATAATTTTTTATGTTCTGGAAAGCATATACTCTGTTCTATAAGTTTTATGTTTTGAGTTATGTAAAATTCTGAGGTTATTATGGTTTAAATTGCACTTCTTTGTCGCTGTCCTGAGAATGAACGACATGGATATTGAATTTAGAACCTGAGAATTGTTTTGGCCATGAATTTTGAACCGTAAATCCAAATTGGACAATCCTATTCTTGTTGGAAAGCTTAGCCTTTTATCTACAACTTTTATGTTTCGAGTTTTGCAAAATTTTAAGGTTTAATAGTTCAAAATTTCCATTTTATCTGACTATTGCTTCCAACTTGGTTTGCTATTGTTGTTTTGTTTGAACCATGTTTTGAGTATCTTGATGCTTTTGAATGCTTCTTAATTTTCTGGGATTTGGATTCTATAGTTGATTGATTGAGTTTTGGAATTAATTACTTAAAATGTATAGACTTAGCATAAGTAACTTTATAAAAGAAAGTTTATTATAATATATCGATTTCAAACTAAATTTTCATATTAATACAATACCTTTTTATAAATGATTTTATTACACACACACGTGTATTAAGTAGTGCTAGTAAAAATGTGTAACGACCCAAAATGTGACGCCCCACCTCTATGCTCATAATAACAAAGAGTATTAAAGTAAATACTGTCTATTATTACAAAGAATAAGGCTGGATAGGAGCGACCATCCGTAATTGGCCTTACACTAATATTGGTTATCTCGATAGGAGTGGTATATACTTTTTATTTTTCTTCTATTATTTGTTTACTCCCATCGACACACCCAATACTAGTATAAAACGAACTACGACGGTTCATAATAGTTTAGGACATTAGATATAACAATAACACAGATAATACAAATGCGGAACACAGATAAAAACAAAAGTCTCATATATATATAACTGATGTCAGTTAATACATAGTTGACACGATACATATGATACAACTACAACTGTCGACTCTAGAAGTTATATATACAAGTACATTATCGACTAATATACATGAATACATATCGTTCTATACAATGACACGACTACTACAAAATGACACTGACAACTTCAGAAGGTGTGAAAAGTCTTCAAATCCTGAACAGCAACTCAAAGAAGAAAATCTACAACCTGAAATAACTCGGGTCTGACCCGAGTATTACATTCAAAAGAAAATAATACCCAGGTCAGTCTAATTCAAACCAGTTTATTAGTGCATATAGGCAGTAATAATTTAAATAGACGACAATCACAGAAATCTCGTATATCCGACTCCTCGATAAAAGAATCGGATAACGGCAGATATAACACTAAATAGTGTTAAACAACAATCAGCAATCCAAATCAATTTAAACAATTGAAATGTCAATTTAAAAACAACAATGCTGATTGGCTGCAGTACACGCTAGCGTGTACTGCCTCGCCAATATAGTCTATGAAATACTCAGAAGATCAATGAATCCAAAAGCAAACGGATCCAACTCAAATCAAAATGAACCATTTCAAAATATTGAATTGAACCAACGATACAATTTAACAATCGAAATATCAATTAAAACATCAGATTCTGAATTGGCTGCAGTACACGCTCACGTGTACTGCCTCGCCAAATTCAGATGTACACATGAAGTAAAGACTAGACAGTCTAAACCAACTCGAATCAAAATGAACCAGACGGAACTGCAACGGCAAGCACAGCATCCACCCAGTGATCATCAATGGGACAAAGTGCACATGTATGCACAATGAAAATTCACAACCGAGCACAAGGTCAAACCTGATCTATTAGCGGGGTTCAACACAGGTATAATTTCAAATGAAACGGTCAAGACACACAAATCAAGCCTCGACCGAGACCAGACTGTAATTTCAAAGTAAAGAAGCAACTCATCCTAATTCAACTGCAACAGACTCCAATATGCACATATCAGTGGAAACAAATGTACAAAGGCTGCCACTACAACTACCAATGCATGAATAAAATAATCTGGGTTAAGTCAGAAATTCAACCAGATACGACATGCACACATATGTACACGATGGCACAAAAGCAAAACTAGAAACAGTCAAAGAGACAAGCCCATGGTACAAGAGCAGCCCAAACAGTGTCGACTATTTCAATTTAACCAAGACCAGAGTACTGCCCAATACAATTGAATGCAACAGTCGACAGTGTTCACAATTACAACTCACTAACAAGTTCAAGCGAACCAGTAAATAGCACAGACTCGAGTGGGGCAAAATTACAGGTATACATATGTAACAGACATGTGTGCATACATAATGGTACCTGACTCAAGGAAGAATGAACTGCAACAAATTCAAATGACCATGATTAATAGGCAAAAATGTATATCAGGCCAGACTTCGAATTATGCAATGAAGGACTGAAACCAATTGAAACCAGAGGCAACTGGCAACAATAAAACAATGAACCACACTATATAAAGGTACATGATGACCAGGCACCATGACAACATGGCAGCAACAAGCATCAGGAGGTTTTGGCTCAAAAGAAACTACAACATCAAAACTGGACGAATGAAACCAGAATGCAAGTCCAAACACAAATGTGCAGGTACATGAAGATGCAGTGAAGCCAAAGTCAGATGGTCAGAGGATTACAAACATGAATGCAGACTTCTAAGGTGAAAAACACATGCTGTGAGCATGTAACACTGCAGCCTCAATGCAGAAGATCAATACACTACACGTTCAACAAGTAAAATGAAGATGCAGTGAAGTATATGAACAACAAAAATGAACTAATGCATCAGTACAGTTCAATGCTAAAAGCCCCAAGTATACAACCAAGTAAAGAAACGCAGTAGTGTGCAACTCGAGCTTCAGTAGAATCAAGTGACACACCACTGCTCAATGACTCGGAATCAAGGACAACCGAGAAGCAATGCATCAAGGACGAGAAGACGACTTCGAAGTCAAAGCCGAGGTAAATCTCATCATATAAGTAGTTTTAAAACAATTTAGTAGGGATGGCTTCAAAGCATGTCACTGTTTTAACAAGATAAGTCACAACCGTGAGCACCAATAATCCACCTCGAAAATTCCCAAATTTAAACGAGTCAGAAACACATGAATTCGAATAAAAATCAGAAATCATTTAGTGAAGGTTTTCAGACGAACAAAATCAAGGTAACTCACGAAATCCATCAAAGCCGAGGAAACAACGACCATACCAAAGATCGAAGAAATCATTGATCATTTCAAGAATTCAAAACGAAGGTCACGTGGCAGAGCTAAAACAACAACATGGAACGAAATCGAACAAGTCGAGAATCCAAACCCTCACCATTCAAAATCATATACGAACGAAAACGAGGGGTTCAAACCCAAAACATGAGCTGCAGGGTTGAATTAGATGTGAGTTTTGCTCACCTTATTCGCCAATCTGAAGCAAAGGAAATCGAGCATCGTTGGAAGTCGGCGACCACGAGTTAGCTCAAAACCCAAATCTTTTGGGGCGAACGAGAGGGAGGTCGAGCCGCCATTTTATTTTCTTCGTTGGTTTAGGTTTTTAATTAGGGTTCGAATGAGAAAATGGTAAAAAGGGGGGAAACGGGTTGAATAGATTGAAAAGGGAACGGCTATTTGCCTTTGTAAATATTCACGGCCCAATGAAAAATAGACCACTATTTAAATTTTTAAAGCACATCAACACTTAACAGGTTTTTCAAAAAAGTTTCAAACTGGTTTTAAAATTCCAAACAGCCATTAGCTAGGAAAGGTAGTCGTTCAGAGATGATAAATAATCGGTATGCAATACCGGGTTGTTACAGACTCCCCTCCTTATAAAAATTGCGTCCACGCAATCATAGGGAATAAATGGATAAAAGGTAACAACCAAAAGAGTATGGCAATGTCGAATGTATAAGCAAAGCAAGTGTCAGCGGGGATGTACTAGATAAGAAATCGAAAGGTTCGACTGATTCAAATCAAAAGAGTCAACATCATGGGGATCAAGGAATCAAAATCAAACGACTGTCTAAAGCAAGAATCAATCGAGTTCCAGCAACTAAAAGAGAAGGAAAAACAGAGCAGAAATCCCACACAGAACACGAATTGAATGTGAGTAGATCAAATTACTCACCTGAATTGCCAAAGAAAAGACGAAACTCAAATCTCAAAAATCGCAAATATTCAATCATCAAAAACGATAATCAAAATTTTCAAATCAACAAATATTCGATTATCACAAACGATAATCAAATTTCAAATTCAACAATTATTTAATTATCTAAAGCGATAATTAAATTCGAAATCAGCAAATATTTAATTATCTAAAGCGATAATTAAATCTCAAATCAGCAAATATTTAATTATCTAAAGCGATAATTAAATCTCAAATCAATAAATATTTAATTATCTAAAGCGATAATTAAAATTGAAATCAGAAAATATTTAATTATCTAAAGCGATAATTAAATCTCAAATAAGCAATTATTTAATTATCAAAAGCGATAATTAAATCTCAAATCAACAAATATTTAATTATCTAAAGCGATAATTAAATCTCAAATCAACAAATATTTAATCATCTAAAGCGATAATTAAATTCGAAATTAGCAAATATTTAATTATCTAAAGCGATAATTAAATCTCAAAGCAACAAATATTTAATTATCTAAAGCGATAATTAAATCTCAAATCAGCAAATATTTAAATATCTAAAGCGATAATTAAATCTCAAATCAACGAATATTTAATTATCTAACAGCGATAATTAAATCTAAAATCAACAATTATTTAATTATCAAAGACGATAATCAGAACTCATATCAACAAATATCTAATTATCACAAGCGATAATTAGAAACAACAAATATCTGATTATCAAAAACGATAATCAGAACTCATATCAACAAATATCTAATTATCACAAGCGATAATTAGAAACAACAAATATCTGATTATCAAAAACGATAATCAGAACTCATATCAACAAATATCTAATTATCCCAAGCGATAATTAGAAACAACAAATATCTGATTATCAAAAACGATAATCAGAACTCATATCAACAAATATCTAATTATCACAAGCGATAATTAGAAACAACAAATATCTGATTATCAAAAACGATAATCAAAACTCATATCAACAAATATCTAATTATCACAAGCGATAATTAGAAACAACAAATATCTGATTATCAAAAACGATAATCAGAACTCATATCAACAAATATCTAATTATCACAAGCGATAATTAGAAACAACAAATATCTGATTATCAAAAACGATAATCAGAACTCATATCAACAAATATCCAATTACCTGCAGATAATTGGATGCAACAAATATCTAGAAATCAATTAAGAAGACTAGAAAATCAACATAAAAGCTTGGATCGATCCCATCAGATGGCGAGTTTTTAATTCGCCGCACGTGCATCAACAAATGGCCGAAGCCTACCAAGTACTCAACATAATTTTGGCGCCCATCAGATTGACCCGGAGGTCCGCAGAGTGACCCGAAGGTCTAGTACTGGTATTTGACCCGAAGGTCCATCAGAGTGGCCCGGAAGCCCAACAAATGACCCGAAGGTCCAACAAATGACCCGAAGGTCCTCATAGTGGCTCGAAAGCACACGAAAGCATCAAAATGTTTCAATTAACGAGTCTGGAATTAACCGAAATAGCAAACGCACATGTCCCATACCACGTGTTTTACTAAATCGTTTGATTCTCTTCATCGTTTCCTTGAAAGTGTGAAATCATCAAATTCATCAAAACAACAGATATTCAATTAACGAGTCCGGAATTAACCAAAATAGTAAAAGTGTGGTTCCATACTCCGCACTTTTGCTAAATCGTTTAAATCTCTTCATCGTTTCCTTGAAAGTGCGAAATTGTGTATTTTGTAAAAATACACTTTACATTCTCAAACGGACAAGTCCGGAATTAAGCGAATCAGTAAAAGAAAGGGGTCATAGTCCTCGATTTTGCTGAAACGTTTAAATCGCTTCCTCATTCTTTTGAAAGCGCAAACTGTTAAAATTTCTGAAAACAATTTTATTTATTTTGTAAGAATAACAATTCGCATTCTCAACTGAACAAGTCCGGAGTTAAGCGAAACAGTAAAAGAAAGGGGTCATAATCCTCGATTTTGCTGAATCATTTAAGTCGCTTTCTCTTTCTTTTGAAAACGCAAACTGTTACAATTTTATAAAACAATTTTCATTTTTTTAAAATGATTTTCCAATCACGTGATTAAAACAGCAAATCAGTAACAATTTCGATAAGGAAACTGTACTTCTCAAAATACCGTAAAAACGGTCACAAATCAGTATTGCGGAATAACCGCTTGAAAATCCACTTTTAAAACTTGACGGTTACTGAAGCCAAAGCGACAGTAATTTTAAAACGTCAAAATCACATCAAAACAATTTACATCAAAATGTAATATCAGTGAATTTTCATTCATCAAAATGCCACAAAACACCATACTTCAAAATATAGCATTGGTGTAAAATTCCGTTGTAAAAATAACGGCAACAAAATACGTTTCATAACCAAGCATCGGTTCAACGTAAAATAAATGCAATAACGTGCAATTTAAATTTTTGCACGTACTACAAAATGAACAAAGAATCATTCAAATGTATCTTCAATGAAGATAATTTAAAACAGCAAAAATCTAATCAATAGATGATTAGTACAAAAGAAAGCCAGCGGAAATTTCAACAAAAATTACATATCTGCAATTTCTTCGAATCCTCAATTCGGATTCGAAGTTCTCAAAGAAACAAAATAATTACAGCTATGTAAACAACAAATGAAATTCATATCAATTTCGTATTTTTAAATCAAAAAGATTATCAGTTGTACTCAGCGAAGACAGTTTCACTGTTTCCGCTGCGCACTCTGATAAACAGAACACAAGTCAATCAAATCATCAGAACACAATTTCACTATTATTTTTAAATAAAGATATTTAAAATTTCATCCAAATTTCAAAACTTTAGTTTTGATTCAAATCACAGATAAAACATCGACTAATAGTTGTAACATATGTTCCATCCAAGTTATGTTCTATATTATGTCCATAAACCCCAAGCTCTGATACCAACTGTGACGCCCCACCTCTATGCTCATAATAACAAAGAGTATTAAAGTAAATACTGTCTATTATTACAAAGAATAAGGCTGGATAGGAGCGACCATCCGTAATTGGCCTTACACTAATATTGGTTATCTCGATAGGAGTGGTATATACTTTTTATTTTTCTTCTATTATTTGTTTACTCCCATCGACACACCCAATACTAGTATAAAACGAACTACGACGGTTCATAATAGTTTAGGACATTAGATATAACAATAACACAGATAATATAAATGCGGAACACAAATAAAAACAAAAGTCTCATATATATATATATAACTGATGTCAGTTAATACATAGTTGACACGATACATATGATACAACTACAACTGTCGACTCTAGAAGTTATATATACAAGTACATTATCGACTAATATACATGAATACATATCGTTCTATACAATGACACGACTACTACAAAATGACACTGACAACTTCAGAAGGTGTGAAAAGTCTTCAAATCCTGAACAGCAACTCAAAGAAGAAAATCTACAACCTGAAATAACTCGGGTCTGACCCGAGTATTACATTCAAAAGAAAATAATACCCAGGTCAGTCTAATTCAAACCAGTTTATTAGTGCATATAGGCAGTAATAATTTAAATAGACGACAATCACAGAAATCTCGTATATCCGACTCCTCGATAAAAGAATCGGATAACGGCAGATATAACACTAAATAGTGTTAAACAACAATCAGCAATCCAAATCAATTTAAACAATTGAAATGTCAATTTAAAAACAACAATGCTGATTGGCTGCAGTACACGCTAACGTGTACTGCCTCGCCAATATAGTCTATGAAATACTCAGAAGATCAATGAATCCAAAAGCAAACGGATCCAACTCAAATCAAAATGAACCATTTCAAAATATTGAATTGAACCAACGATACAATTTAACAATCGAAATATCAATTAAAACATCAGATTCTGAATTGGCTGCAGTACACGCTCACGTGTACTGCCTCGCCAAATTCAGATGTACACATGAAGTAAAGACTAGACAGTCTAAACCAACTCGAATCAAAATGAACCAGACGGAACTGCAACGGCAAGCACAGCATCCACCCAGTGATCATCAATGGGACAAAGTGCACATGTATGCACAATGAAAATTCACAACCGAGCACAAGGTCAAACCTGATCTATTAGCGGGGTTCAACACAGGTATAATTTCAAATGAAACGGTCAAGACACACAAATCAAGCCTCAACCGAGACCAGACTGTAATTTCAAAGTAAAGAAGCAACTCATCCTAATTCAACTGCAACAGACTCCAATATGCACATATCAGTGGAAACAAATGTACAAAGGCTGCCACTACAACTACCAATGCATGAATAAAATAATCTGGGTTAAGTCAGAAATTCAACCAGATACGACATGCACACATATGTACACGATGGCACAAAAGCAAAACTAGAAACAGTCAAAGAGACAAGCCCATGGTACAAGAGCAGCCCAAACAGTGTCGACTATTTCAATTTAACCAAGACCAGAGTACTGCCCAATACAATTGAATGCAACAGTCGACAGTGTTCACAATTACAACTCACTAACAAGTTCAAGCGAACCAGTAAATAGCACAGACTCGAGTGGGGCAAAATTACAGGTATACATATGTAACAGACATGTGTGCATACATAATGGTACCTGACTCAAGGAAGAATGAACTGCAACAAATTCAAATGACTATGATTAATAGGCAAAAATGTATATCAGGCCAGACTTCGAATTATGCAATGAAGGACTGAAACCAATTGAAACCAGAGGCAACTGGCAACAATAAAACAATGAACCATACTACATAAAGGTACATGATGACCAGGCACCATGACAACATGGCAGCAACAAGCATCAGGAGGTTTTGGCTCAAAAGAAACTACAACATCAAAACTGGACGAATGAAACCAGAATGCAAGTCCAAACACAAATGTGCAGGTACATGAAGATGCAGTGAAGCCAAAGTCAGATGGTCAGAGGATTACAAACATGAATGCAGACTTCTAAGGTGAAAAACACATGCCGTGAGCATGTAACACTGCAGCCTCAATGCAGAAGATCAATACACTACACGTTCAACAAGTAAAATGAAGATGCAGTGAAGTATATGAACAACAAAAATGAACTAATGCATCAGTACAGTTCAATGCTAAAAGCCCCAAGTATACAACCAAGTAAAGAAACGCAGCAGTGTGCAACTCGAGCTTCAGTAGAATCAAGTGACACACCACTGCTCAATGACTCGGAATCAAGGACAACCGAGAAGCAATGCATCAAGGACGAGAAGACGACTTCGAAGTCAAAGCCGAGGTAAATCTCATCATATAAGTAGTTTTAAAACAATTTAGTGGGGATGGCCTCAAAGCATGTCACTGTTTTAATAAGATAAGTCACAACCGTGAGCACCAATAATCCACCTCGAAAATTCCCAAATTTAAACGAGTCAGAAACACATGAATTCGAATAAAAATCAGAAATCATTTAGTGAAGGTTTTCAGACGAACAAAATCAAGGTAACTCACGAAATCCATCAAAGCCGAGGAAACAACGACCATACCAAAGATCGAAGAAATCATTGATCATTTCAAGAATTCAAAACGAAGGTCACGTGGCAGAGCTAAAACAACAACATGGAACGAAATCGAACTAGTCGAGAATCCAAACCATCACCATTCAAAATCATATACGAACAAAAACGAGGGGTTCAAACCCAAAACATGAGCTGCAGGGTTGAATTAGATGTGAGTTTTGCTCACCTTATTCGCCAATCTGAAGCAAAGGAAATCGAGCATCGTTGGAAGTCGGCGACCACGAGTTAGCTCAAAACCCAAATCTTTTGGGGCGAACGAGAGGGAGGTCGAGCCACCATTTTATTTTCTTCGTTGGTTTAGGTTTTTAATTAGGGTTCGAATGAGAAAATGGTAAAAAGGGGGGAAACGGGTTGAATAGATTGAAAAGGGAACGGCTATTTGCCTTTGTAAATATTCACGGCCCAATGAAAAATAGACCACTATTTAAATTTTTAAAGCACATCAACACTTAATAGGTTTTTCAAAAAAGTTTCAAACTGGTTTTAAAATTCCAAACAGCCATTAGCTAGGAAAGGTAGTCGTTCAGAGATGATAAATAATCGGTATGCAATACCGGGTTGTTACACAAAATTTAATCTCTATTTAAATATACATTTAATTATATTTTAAATAATTAATAAATGGATTTTTATTAACAAATAAAACTATTTTAAATAATAACTAATGATGATAAAATCGTTTTCAAATTTTGTTTACCAATATATATAGTTTATAGAGAAATAGAAAATGTGACCGGAAATTATATTCCGAAATATCGATTTTCATTGGTTAAAAGTTAATTAAAATGTTATAGCATTATTGTAAACATACATGCACACAATATAAACAATTTTAACATGATGAATACATGTGCATATATGTGCATGTATATGCTTCTCTTTTAAGTGTGTATATATAAGGATAAAATAAAATATTTTGTAAAGAAAAATACACACACACACACACACACCACTTCTTTTCAACACAAGTACATATGATATGGCTTGAATAGTGCAAGAGAGGGGGGAGGGTACTAAAGAGAATGGATTTGAGGGGGGGGGGGGGTATGGTAATGCATGCATACATATATTTTAATATAAACACTTATATATTTTCTTATTAATTCCCTAAGCCTATATATACCCATTTATCTTCATATTCTCATTTTTACAACCTCCTTCTTCATTTCAAAATCCTAAGAGCTTAGGCAAAACTTTCATGGTTTCCTCTTCATAACTTTTAAAAATAGAAAAAAAATCACTTCTTTGTATAAAATCCCCTCTTTAGTTCATAAAATCACTTCTACATCTTCTACAACACCTCTTCTTCCAAGTTGCAAGCCACATTCCCAAAAGAACATAAGGGCCGAGCCCGAACCTCCCTTGGCCGAGCCCAAACATCAATTGGCCAAGCCATTTCAAGTGTTCGAGCAACCAAAATTTCATATTTGCAAAGTTTCTAAATCGTTTTCAAGTTTTGGCAAAAGTTCGCTTTGATTTAGAAAAGTTTCAGTGAGTTAAACTTTTGTTTTTGGAAAGGAAATTAACTTGATTTTGATGAACTACATGTTGTGAAAATATAGTGGTTGTTGTGTTGAATTATCATGTTGTCTGATGGCATATGATTATATGATTGTGTTTGAGCTTGGATTTGTGATTTGGTGGTTGAATATATGTTTGGATATGGATATGTGATTGGTTGGTTACGATATGATGGTAGTATGTTTATGAAACAAAACCAAGTGTATGTGATGTAAATGTGGTGAAGTTAGCATGTTGAAAAGTTGCAAAGGACTTGAGATCCGATTTGGAAACAAAAACTTGTTTTTTAGCTTTTGAATTTAGTAAATGTTTTCCAAGTTTTCACCTTTTGTTTAAGTTTTCAAAAATCTTACAATTGTATTTTCAAACATGTTATAGCTAGATTTAAGGTGAAGTTTCACCTAGAAATCAATTCTAGCGAACTGTGCTCATAGCGATAGTCGCTATGGATGTAGTTCGGGAAATTTCGTGATTTCAAGTTTTAAAGTATTTTCTTTTGGATTATTTTTGAAAACTCATTTCAAATTAAATTAAGTATGTCAAAAGGTTTAAGTTTTAATTATTTAATTTATTAATTAGTATAATTATTATATTAATTAATTAATCAAGTAATTAGAGTTTAAGAAATTATTAACTAAGTTAAATATTTTTAATTAAGTAAGTTTTAAATAATGATTAATCAAGATAAAAAAAATTATTTTTATTTAATCAAGTTTAATTACTTTAATTAGATTTGGTTATTCAATTAATTTTTATTTAATTAAAGGTTAATTATCCACTTAATTATGGTTTAATTTATTAAATAAATGTTGTTTAATTAAATTTTAATGAAGGTTTAATTATAGATAAAATTCGGATTATTAATGATTTAATTTTGATTTAATTAAGGTTAATTAAGGTTTAGTTGAGTTTTAAACTTATGATTGAATCAAGGGTTATTTATTTTAAAGTTTCTTTTAAAACTCTATCGGTAATTTATTTTTAACCAATTTTCTTGTTTAAGTAAATTGTTTTAAAACCAAGAATCTCTTGTCCATGCTATTAAGTAGCCAAATGAATTAAAGTAGGTGTAATAAAACAATGATGTGTTTCATTGAAAGTAAGTCGACTTGTACTTATCACAAATATCGCACTTCGGGAACATGATGAATATGAAGTGGTTAATTTCGATAAGTTGGTCTTGATAATCTAAGCATATGGAACATACGTTCATATGTAAATCTTTACAACCGATATAGTCCACTATAAATGGCTTGACCTTTTAAAATTATCGAACGTTGGTTTAGAGAGACCGGGATCGGATATTAGTTGTTATCCAAAAACTACTTCAAACCAACGTAAATGTTCGACTTGGAAATAGTAAAGGCAAGGTCCAAAATAAAGACATTGAAGTGCAAGGGCTATTTGCTACTAACCCTGAGGGTGATTCCAAAACTGGTGTAGTGGAGGTAGTGCCTTCAGTTCGTTCATCTCCTTAACAACTTGTATGGATGGGTGCTGACATTGTGTTAACATTTGGAAGGAAATGTTAGCATTCCAAGAGGCAATTCTATAATAAAGGTAAACGTAGCCTCATGCCTCATCGACCGGGAATGACTAAAATAGGGCAAATGCAGCAAGACTTGGTGGGTCGCTCCCATTAGGGTAAGGTCATCCCTATCTAGAGTCCTTACTATCAACTTGTGTATGCTTCAGTACAGTTGCTGATCCCAATCGAGGGGTGATCTTGTTCGGTAATATCCAGTAAAGGTTAGGCCGTTCTTGTGTTGGCAGGCGTTGATAGGTTCGACCTCGGTGTTATTTTATCTAGAGATGCATAGTGACGGGCCATACCCCAGTAGCCCAGTTATTGTATGGAATCCAATTCCAAATAAGTGCCTTCGGTCTTAGTTGTATACCTATTATGCTGGAATTTAATTAATGTAACAATTTTGGCTAAGTGAATTATTTATTTGAAAACCCTAGACATTATGATAATACCATTGGATTTCTATGTAAAGTGTTTTGGTTATTGTAAGGTAAAACCCATCCATGTTCATGTGCGACATGGTCTTGCGAGATATCTTTGATTTTCTAAATGTTTTATAAAAGTAAGAATTAAGTTGTTTAAGTTTACTCACACCAGACCCATGTTTGACCTAGAGTTTTATTCTCTTTTCCTAAAACTCTTGGGTACTCAAATTTGTATGAGTAGCCAAGTGATTCAGGTTTCTTACAGAAGCATTTTGAAGGAGCTGGAGTAGTGGCTTCACCGTTAGCTAATTTTTACCTTATTCTGCCGTGTTTATGTATGATATATGTATTTTGCGATGGACATGTAGTCAAAACTTTCTAGTTCAAGTTGTAGTGTAATGACTCTTATGTATTATTTATATAGAAATAACCATGTAATATCTTATGTTATTTATTATATGTTATTCTAATTCATGGTGAGATGATGTGATTGTGTAGTTTCTACTTATCTTTCTTTTTCTTTGACCCTTAGTGGCTCGTCTTTCAGTGCAAGGAAGACGGTCATTACAATTTTGGTATCAGAGCTAGGTTAAGTGAACACTTTGGCTTTAGGTTAGGGTCAACTCCGAGAGTGCGTATTTGTAATTTTTATTCATATTGTGTGTGTATATATATCTTTGATAGATAGATCAGCTTGATAAGTTTGATTAGTACCCTTCTTTCAAGATTTATCTCATCCAAGTATGCTAAGAATTATCTTACTATGTCCTGGTAGTAAGACATGAGTAACAGAGGCAGACGAGGTAGGGGAGCAGGTAGCACTACAACTACAAATTGTTGAACCCCAAATCCTGGAGGAGTTTGGAATGCCGAAGAGGCAGCGCCAGAGCAGCCAAGAGTGAATTTCACAACCTTATGCAAGGATTACACCAATTTAGGAGGGATACCGCTTAAAGAAACTGAGTCTATCATGGAAGTGCAAGCTTGGTTGCGATCTTGCAAAAAGATTTTTAAAGGTCTTGGTTTATCCGATGAACAGAAAAGATTCTCGTGGCAACTGCAAGAGGGAGTAGCAACTTGGTGGGACTCCTTTACTACTAATATTCGAGAAGAAGAGTTTTCGTGGGCCCAATTTAAAGAAGTTTTTAAGGGCCAATTCTTGCCAACAATAGGAAGGACGGAGATGTATCGCAACTTCATGGACTTGAAGCAGGATTATCTACTTGTAGCAGAGTATGAAACGAAGTTCAATGAGTTATCTTGTTTTGGACCAGAATTGATCAACACCCCATTAAAGAAAAACAAGATGTTTGTTTTGGGCATGAGGGAAGAGTACCATGAGAAAATGACTGCTCACATTAAGGGTACTTTTTTGGATTTAGTTGATAGGCTCTAAGGTACGAGGCCTTGGAAAAGAAGAATCCTACTCCAGTAGCACCAACCGGTGGAAATACCAATAGAGGTGGTTCTAACAAGAGGAAGTTCAATCCAAATTAGAATCAAGGAAAAGGGAAACAGGGAGAAGGCCAAGGAGGCAAGTTCAAGAATATTAGTTGTTGCCTTTGCAAGCAGAAAGGTCATATTTCAAGGTTTTGTCTGAACCATGAAGCTCCGAAGCAGCAAAGTGGACCCATCTCTCTAATGGTCCTGAAGTTGCTTTGTTTCAATTGTCATCAGCTAGGCCATATGATTAAGGACTGCCCACCCATGAAGAAGGTGCAGTAGCCCAAGGTGTACGCCACTAAGGATGAACTGTCTACTTCAACGGATGTTAAGGGAAAAGGCGTCCTTCAAGGTACCTTTCCGATTAATTGTATTTTTGTTCGAGCATTATTTGTGCCTCTCATAGTTTTATCTCTTGTGAATTAGTATACAAATTTCATCTTATTCCTAGTATTGTAGAAAACCCTATGTGTGTGTCTAACCCCGTAGGTGGTGTAACCCATTTGAATATGATTTGTGAGAATGTACCAATTTCCTACCTTTCTCATCACTTTTCTTGTGACCTATATGTCTTAAACTTTAAAGGATTTTATATTATTCTGGTTATGACTTGGTTATCGAAATATGGAGCTATTTTAGATTGCAGTGAAAGAACTGTATCATCAGTAACCAATTTAGGAAGAGTTGCTAAGGTATCATGTAAGGAACCCGGTATTCATATATGTAGTTTCTTGTATGCCCAGGAGGCATCCCAAGAAAATCTAGGTCTATTGAAGTTGTTAAGAAGTTTCCCGATGTTTTCGAAGAGGTTAAAATTATATCCTCGCACCGAGAGATAGAGTTCCATATTGTTTTAGTCCCTGGTGCAAGGCCTGTGGTTCAACCCAAGAGAAGGATGGCCCCGAAAGATTGGAATAAATTAGAAAATCAAACCAATGACCTGTTAAGAAGAGGGTTGATAAGACCCAGTCATTCGAGTTGGGGATCGACCATGGTATTTACGGCTAAGTCTGATGGATCTTTAAGGTTGTGCATGGATTATAGGGAGTTGAATAAGTTGACAATTAGGAACAAGTATCTCTTACCCCGCATCAATGATCTTTTTAACCAACTTCATGGAGCTACGGTATTTCCTTAGATAGATCTAGTTACTGGATTCCCTTAATTGAGGGTTACTGAAGATAATATACCCTTAACTGCTTTTAGAGGCCCTGACTGTTTCTTTGACTGGTTGGTTATGCCTTTTAGAATAACCAATGCACTTGCATATTTTATAGATCTCATGAACCATGTTTTCCAAGGTGTTTTTAACAAGTTTGTGTTAGTTTTCATCGATGACATCCTTATCTACTCCAAATCCGAGGAGGAGCATAAACATCATTTAGAAGAGGTGTTGGAAACATTGAGGAGGCATGTCCTGAAGGCGAAATTTTCTAAGTGCTGTTTTTGGAAATCAGAGGTGAGATTCTTAGGACATATTGTGACAAGAGAAGGTATTTAAGTGGACCCAGTGAAGGTGGAAGCTATTCAGGAATGGGAGCGACCGCAGACTCCTACCGAAGTTCACAGTTTCTTAGGTTTGGCTGGATATTATAGGAGGTTTATTCAAGATTATTCCAAGACTTCCTCCCATCTGACTAAGCTGACTAAGAAGGAGGAGAAGTTTGTATAGACTCCAAAGTGTGAAGAAGCATTTCTTGAATTGAAGAAGAGATTGACCAGTGCACCTATTTTGGCTGTTCCAGATGGAAATAGTGGATTCATGGTTTACACGGATGCTTGTGGAGTCGGACTAGGAGATGTTTTGATGCAGCATGGTAGAGTGGTTGTGTATGCAAGCATGTAGTTGAAGCCTCACGAGAAGAACTATGCTATGCATGATCTGGAGTTGCTAGCTGTTGTCTTTGCATTAAAAATGTGGAGACACTACTTGCTGGGTAAGGATCCTTCTATTCCTCTTAGTTTCTTTCTAATCTTTAGAGATTTTAGGAGTAAGTTTTCTTTGTTTAATTAGGTGAAAAATTCGAGTTCTTCACAGATTATAAATCTATGAACTTTCTTTTTACCCAGAAGGATATGAACTTGAGGCAACAGAGGTGGTAGGAGTTTCTAATGACTTATGACTTGGATATTCTTTATACGCCAGGAAAGGCTAATGCGGTGTCGGATTCCTTACGAAGGAATGATGTTTTGACTCTTTCGATGGTTACCCCGACTCTCCTTGAAAGAATAGCGAGCAAGCAAAGAGATCATAGAAGTTTAGTGGCGATCATCAGGAAGGTTAAGGAGGGGCAATATACAAGTTTTAAGATTGATAACCGAGGAGTTTTGAGGATGAATGGACGGATCTGTGTATTGAATGCAATAGTCTTAGGCAGGAAGTTTTGTCAAAATTCCATTATTCTAAGTTGAGTATCCATCTAGGTGTCTCAAAGATGCATAGGGATATGAAGCAGATGTTTTGGTGAAAGGGAATGAAGAGGGATATCTCTATCTTTTTTAGTAGGTGTTTGTGCTATCAACAAATCAAGGGTGATGATCAGAAGACAACCGGATTATTACAACCCTTGGAAATACCTAACTGGAAATGAGAAAATATTAATGGATTTTATCGATGGTTTACACAAAACTAGAAAAGGAAATGAAGGAGTATGGGTTATCGTTGATCGGCTAACGAAGAGTGTACATTTTATTCCGGTGAAACCAACAAGGATCGCTGCTTAGAGATAGTCAGGTTGCATGGAGTTCCTGTGAGTATAGTAAGTGATCAAAACCCCATATTTACTAGTCAATTTTGGGAAGCATTGCAAACAACCCTTGGAACAAAGTTGAGCTTAAGCACATCATATCACCCCCAAACCGACGGACAGACGGAGCTGGTGAATTAGATTCTAGAGGATCTCTTGAGGGTGTGTATTCTGGATTTTGGTGGATCATAGGAGGATCATTTACATTTGGTTGAGTTCTCCTACAACAATAGTTTCCAAGCAAGCATCAGGATGGCACCGTATGAAGCCCTATATGAAAGACCGTGAAAGTCACTAGTATGTTGGGTTGAGATGGGAAACAGATTAGTTCTTGGATCAAACATGATCTGGCAGGCTACTTAAAAAGTCGCAGTGATTAAGAAAAGAATGAAGAAGGCACAAGATCACCAAAAGAGTTATGCTGATAAGAGGCAAAGAGATTTGGAATTTGTAGTCGGAGACTTGGTGTTCGTAAAGATTTCACCTATAAGAGGAGCTGTTAGATTTGGAAAGGCAAGGAAGTTAGCTCCTAGGTATGTTGGACCCTTCTGTATTCTTGAGAGGATCAAATCGCTTGCTCATAAGGTCAAGTTGCCAGAGAGACTAGCGGTAGTTCATAATGTGTTCCACGTGTCTCATTTGAGGAAGTATGTTCATGACCCATCTTTAATTATGGAGCCATCGGTTCAAGAGGAATTGGAAATAGAACCGAACCCGACGGTGGTTAGACATCCAGTTTATATAGTGGATTTGGATGAAAAGAGGTTGCATAACAAGGTGGTGCAACTAGTCAAGATTCAATGGAGTGAGGATCCAAGAGACTGCACTTGGGAGACTGTGGATCGTAAGAAAGAAGCCTATCCCGAGTTGATGTTGGGATGGTTAGTTATGTCTATTGTATGTATAGTGTATGTTTGTTTGTTATGGATGCTTAGTGTATGTCTTTGTATGTGTTTATGATATGAATATATAGTTTTTTGCGTAGTTTGAATTATCTCCTTGATTGCTAATTTCGGGATAACATTCTTTTAAGGCGGAAAGAGTGTAATGACCCAGAATTTAATCGCTATTTAAATAAATATTTAATTATATTTTAAATAATTAATAAATGGATTTTTATTAACAAATAAAACTATTTTAAATAATAACTAATGATGATAAAATCATTTTTTAATTTTGTTTACCAATATATATAGTTTATAGAGAAATAGAAAATGTGACCGGAAGTTATTTTCTGAAATACCGGTTTTTCATTGGTTAAATGTTAATTAAAATGTAATAGCACTATTGTAAAAATACATGCACACAATATAAACCATTTTAACATGATGAATACATGTGCATATGTGCATGTATATGCTTCTCTTTTAAGTGTGTGTATATATAAGGATAAAAGAAAATATTTTATAAAGATATATATATATATATATAATGCTCCTTTTCAACACATATACACATGGTATTGCCTGAATAGTGCAAGAGAGAGGGGAAGGTACTAGAGAGGATGGATTTGAAGGGGAGAGAGAGGTATGGTAATGCATGCATACATATATTTTAATATAAACTCTTACATTCTTTTATTAATTTCCTAAGCTTATATATACCCCTTTATCTTCGTATTCTCATTTTACAACCTCCTTCTTCTTTTCAAAATCCTAAGAGCTTAGGAAAAACTTCCATGGCTTCCTCTTCATAACTTTTAAAAATAGAAAAAATCATTTCTTTGGCTAAAACTCCTCTTTAGTTCATAACACTACAACAAACAGGACCTTTAACAGCGTTTTAAAAACGCTATAAAAGCTATTAACAGTGTTTTTACATACGCTGTATATCGACATGCAGTTATATGTCAGAGATATACAATGATAAGAAATAAACGCTATTAAATGTCCTTTTTAACAGTGTTTCCCTGGTGTCATGAAATCATTTAACAGCGTTTCGTTGGGTGCATTTAGAGATCTTTCTTAGCGTTTGTTTCGTGCTAAGATAAGATTTTATAGCATTTTTTCAATGCTGTGATATTTATTTACAGCGTTTCCTTGTTGCAATAGATACAATTTAACGGCATTTTTAAAACACTGTTAAAACTTTCAACAGCGTTTTAAAAACGCTGTGGAGTGTTTTAGCAGCGTTTTAAAAACGCTATGGAATGTTTTAATTGCATTTCAGTAAACATCCGCCACAATGTGTGTATATACCACATTTCAAAATTAGCATATTATATCAATATCACATTTCAAAATCAACATATTGTATCAATACCACATTTTGGACACATATTTGATAACCAACATATGAAATTTCATAATCAAAATACACAATATTCTTACACCAAACATAAATAGTTTGTCATCAATAGTTCAAAAACAAAATATTTAACAAGTAGCAATAGCAAAACAAAAGCAAGTAGTACATACTTTAAAACCAAAAAGTAGTTCTAGCAGCAAAAATAACTTCGATCCATAACTCGTTGCAACCTTTTTTTGCATCACAGTCATCTATCTACATGTAAAGCAAAAGTAATGCTTGAAAATCAATTCATCAAAAAAGTGTACACAAAGTAGGTTTTGTTGTAGTGATGCTTGATCTTCGCAATTACTAACAAGATCATATTTAATAAACGAGAAATCCGAAGCTTGACCTTCACCAGTACTAACAAGATCATATTTAAAAAATGAGAAATCTGAAGTGTGGACAAGAGGAGTTTGGTATAATATAGCACCAAGATCTGGGCTATCTGCTGTAAGACAAGAATTATTTAGCTTGGAAAAGGTAGTATTTTCACTCGAGTCTGTTGATGCTTCATTCAATGGATCTATGTGGGAAACATTTGGAGTGTCTAGTTCATTTTTGTCATCCAAAGCAGCAGGTACTGATGATGAGCTGCATTTTACAAAATTGCCTACATCAACCTAATCTTTACATGTAGGTTCTCCATTGTTTAAAGGCACATAAGATGGAGGAACTGAAGCCACTAGACTATTATAGAATGAAGAGCCTGGTTGTATAGCAGGAAAGCAATATGAACAGTAAGCATTTTATTTCAACCGTAGATATGATTTAATATATTTGGTGAAGGAAACAAATAAGATGTAATTTATTTGTCTCCATCGTATCAACCTGTGTTAATGTGATTTGTTTATTATTTTTGTCTATTTCTTCATCTTCTTGCATTATTAAACCAAGATATTCAAACTATCTTTCTTGTTAATCATCTGCTCTTCTACCTTAATTGTATTGTTAACTCTAGTTTCCTTACTGAACTTGCATGCCACATACTCAGTTTGATTCTAGTAGGTTTTCAACCCTTTTGACTCAATGTATTTCCTCATTTTTCTAACTTTTGTTCTTTTTTTATTTTGAGGTAACAACTAGAATAATATCATATGCAAACATCATATACCTTGATACATCCTTTTGATTATTATTTTTCCCTCTTTTCCTTCATTTTTTTATCCCGGACCAATCAGGTAGATATGGACTTAGAGTCGATCTTTGATGTAATCTTACTTTTACCGAAAACTCACTAGTCCCCCAGCACATAACCCATACTTTATCTTAGAGTTTTCATTGATATGTTGATTGATTGTTTGATTGATTTTCCCAAAAGTCAGCCCATCTATTAGAAAACCAAGATGAGAATTAGGTGATAGGTTCTTCAAAGCTTAATGACAACATTAATCTTTTTGTTGGTTTTCTGAAATTTGGGGCTTTTGACACATCTCCCTATGATTTTACAGACCTAGCATGGTTTTCCTTAGTTCTACAAAAGCAATCATAGTGCTATATTGTAAATTCTAACCTTCCAGGTAGTAACTTGCTTATTTCTGCCCACTTGTTTCTGATCACATCATGAGCATGAATTAGTGTTATCTCATCCTCTTGAGTCCATGGCTTCTTGTTTATTGAAGGATTGAAATGATTATGCCACCTTAAGACACGTATAAGCAGATTGATAAAATTAAAATCGTCTAGTTCCAATTTGAAAAAAAGGTTGAAGTAACATTAATGATATTATAATCGGGATAAATATTTATTTATATTTGTACATAGTTAATATAAGCAGTTCAATGTTGCGTGACAAAGAATACTGATGATGTTTTGATTCAGTAAGCAAGGAAATAATAATATTACCAACAGGGTTTAGTTGGTTGGTGTTTCAGACCAAAGATCATGAGTTCGGTCTCTAAAACCGACACCTATTAGCACAAGTTAACCATGTTAAAAAAAATTAAGAAGTACATCAATTTTTTTAAATCTTCGGAGTGGTTAAATTTTCTTTACCGATTTGTTTAATAATTATCGCATTTATAAGTACAGTGCAAACTTTGTAAATAAAAGAATAACAGCTCTGTAAATAGAACCAAGCATATATAAAAACCTATGTTGCAGATAGACTTAATACGCGAATATACTAGTCTAGGTTTGAAATTCTGTCTTTAGTTTCCATTCCGGTCGGTGGAAAATTCCAAATTTTCGGTCCCATTTCAAAAATTCCCCTTTGATTCGGGTTTCTAAATTCTAGTACAATTTTTCTAAATATGCTAACAAATATGCAATATTAATACTAGATAAAATTTATACAAATTATGTTAAATTGTTATAAAATTTAATTGTTTCTTATATATTAAGTTTTTTTTATATAACTTAGTTTACTTGTTATATTTTATATTTTTATATACTTAGTTAATTTTTGTAAATTAAACGTGTTAACTTTTATAAAACTCAATTAAATTAGTTAAATTTTTATAATACTTATTTATTTTTTATAAACTTATTTAATATTTATAAATATTAGTTGACTTAGTATAATTATTATTATTGTTATTATTATTATTATAGAAGATTTAGTTATATATTATATATATATACTTAGTTAATTTTTATAAATTAAATTTGTTAATTTTTATAAAACTTAGTTAACTTAGTTAAATTTTACGGTACTTGGTTAATTTTTATAAACTTATTTAATATTTATAAATCTTAGTTATTTATTATTATTATTATTATTGTAGAAGATTCTACTAATTTATATTTTATATACTTCGTTGAGTTTGTAAAATCTTTATAAAACTTAATTAATATTAGAAACTTGGTTTTATAATAAAACTTAGTTAACTTAGTTAAAAATTTATAAAAGTTAGTCAATTTTTATAAACTTGTTTACTTTTTATAAAACAAAGTTAACTTAGTTAACATAAAACTTATGTCCATGCAACCTACACAAAACGAAAATGATGCTAACAAGCATTAGTAGTGCTGTCAAACCCGGTCAAGGAATCCTTGATTAGAAGGAACAAATTCACATACTTCCTCGAAAGATTTACTTCTTGACCCGATCACCATTTCTGAACTACAGTCTTTCACCTGGAATATTAATGCACAACTCACTTACTGTCTGCAAATAAATGTGTATTATATCAGTAGATCAATATAGGTCGAAAGTAAGGTTTGGAAAAGAAGAAAAAGTGAATGAAATCCCTAAATGGATTGGATGTCATATCAAACCTCGAATTATGTTAACTGGATATGATATATGATGTCTGAGGACAAATGAGAGTGAACTAAGTGTCAGGGACTCAAAACGGAAATGTTTTCTAATGAAAGAAGTTTGTTCTTTTCTTTTCTTTTTTCTTACTGTCATCCTTTTACTGATCAAATACTAACAAAGATCAGTTCTCTTGCATTTTAATGCTTTTTCTATATTTTTAAATGCACTTTTAATCTAATTTTGATTTTGGAAGTAGACATAGTTTTGCTTCAAATAATCTAAACTTTTAATATAATTTAGGTCTAAGTCTGTGCTAACCTATAGAAAATGGCAACTTGACTCGACTATTTTCAATAAACTAATCTAGTATATATATGTTAAGTCCTAAAACTAGAATATATTGAAGTAAACCAAAATTTATTTAAGCATCTAAAGTTCACGCATCTATAGCAAAGTCCATGTCCTACATTTGAATTTAGAGCAAGTAAAACATAAGCAATGTGAGTGAAAAAAAGAGAGAAACCTATTCCTATATTGTCATTTGACCTAAAAAAAAGAAAACATGTAGTAAAGACAAAAAAATAATAAGAAATTTTCTATTTGGAGAAGGGAAAAACATAGCTGTCATACACATTTGCTGGGTCACTAATTTAATTTGATGAAAGAAATGTTGCATTGCAAACATAGGGTGTATTATTTCCTTTGATACCAAATGCGATCAACTTAAAATTAATTTCTTAATCCTTTAATACCAAATAAATTTATACAAATACCATTAAACTATCATGTCCAATTGTATTTAGAATACAAGCATAAATTACTTTCACCATGATTTACTTTATACTTTATTCCTTTTAATTAGGGAGAAAATATTTATGACAATAGTATTTTTTTCCTTTTAATATTAAAGCCACATTACAATTTATACTTTAATTATCAAGAAAAGACTTCGAACTAAAACAGTCAAAAGGTGTAATTAGAAGAAGAAAAATTACAGTCGAATATTATAAATTAGCATTCAAAACCATTAATATTTTCTTTAGACTCTATTGAATACCTATACACTAGTTATGGCCGTTGAATCAGCATTCTCCCCGTCTGCATCCTATCTCACTATCTAGCGGTATCGCACTACATATGGTGTCTCTATACCACACTCACTTGAACACTGGTCCCAGGTCATACAACCATAATTCTGTACATCTCAATGTCGCTCATTCATATGCTATGGCCTGCAAGGATTCCATCACTTGCTCAACATACTTTTATCTAGATTTTCATTGCATACTCAACATCGCAGTCTCACTCATTCATGTGTAGTTACTCCATATATGCCTGTTTTCCCACTCACTGTCACCTGCTCAACATTCCAGATCTACTAGTCTATACACACAAATATACTTATATATAGTTGAGCCAACCTACAAGGATTACCTGAGCTCCCGTTGGCATTTTTAATTGCAGCCACTTCATTTGGTGACACCATCTCATGCAAGGTCTGCATCACTTCCAACCTAAAACTGCAACATCGTGCACTAAGATTACTTCCTATTAAATAACATCGAACTAAGATTAAAAAAAATAAAGTGCACATGTAAAAAAAATGATGAAAGCTTATAATAAATGGAGTTACCTCAATTTCCCAACATAAGACTTGTTCGATCGAGATATACTATCAACGTTCATAAAGATTACATAATCGATACTTGTAGTGCGACGAACTCGCTTGGTAAAAAGGAGGAATTTTCGATTTTCAATAAGCACGGCTGCATAATCAAACGACATCTTAAGACTTAAAAAATAAGTTTAATAATTTTCAGATGGTGTAATTTTGATTACACCAACTGTATCATAATGGCTGACGTCCCCTCCACAAATTTGTTGAATATAACAAAACAATACATGAGAGATCTCTCATGCAATGTTAGTCAATTTTGTTGCATCAAGTTTATGTGTTGATAATGTAGTTATTGTGTAGTTGGTTTGCATTTAGAGATTTTTAATTCATTTACTTTAGAATATTTCAAGATTTTATACCACTCCTGGACAAGTTGCAATGAATCAAACAGATGCATTATGCTGACACTGATGTTTCGTTATTAAAAATTTAGGTATAAATGAGCAAGTTCTGTTAGAGGATTTTTCACAAAATTTCCTTAACCATAAGGCACAAGGTATAAATGAGCAAGGGAGTGTCACCAAAAGCGTAATCTTCTTTTCATAATGATTAGATATAATGGTGCTGCTTGAAAAGGTAAATGCTTCACCATAATAACAATATATGCAAGTTTTTCTATATCAAATAAATAAAAGTTAGGAAAGTAATTGTATGCAATTAAAGGTCCATATATGTTATCTAATCCAGTTTTATTTCTTTTCATATATGTTCTTGTTCTAAAACAATCTATACTTAAATAAGAAACTTTGAATCTTAGAACCATTAAAAGGTCTTTAAGATGCATGGTATTCTTTCTAAATTGACAAAATATACAAATAAGGGAGGACCCTAAAGATATTTATCTAAACATTTGGCAAAAAATTGACTTGAATTATAAGGATATTAAATACATAACTCCTCACACTCTAAGCACACTAAAAAAGAAACATGTCTCAACTATCACAAAGGTTAGCACCACTGTCTGCTTATGATATTCCCTGCTATTTAAACCAAATAATACAAAAGGTATTATTGGAACATATTATTCAAACATTTTGCATCGAGCAAGATAAAGTTAGGCACTAATCGAATCTAAAAACCCATATCTGTAGATGTTGCGCACAACAGACATTTTCCATAAGATGTAGAAATATGAAAAGAAGAAGAGATACTAATTAACATCTGATGTGTTCAAACAAAACAGGCAGAGTTTACACATCTGGATACAGAGACAGATTCGAAAGGTATATCCGTGGAATGAAAACCAAGGTTGTGTAAAGGTGAAATACTTACGTCGATAAATATTCCCCTTCTACCAGCTTTTTTCACAGGCATAGCTTCCACTCGAGTTTTAGACTTGGCAGTTGGACTTTGATCCACAATCTGTTCAAATCAATAACTCATTGAAGTATAGAATTAGTTTATGTACTATTTTACCAAATAGAAAATGCAAACAATAAAAACTCACAACATGCTTTCCTTTGGAAATGGAGTCTGGAGGTGTGTGCAAAGTGTGGTGGCTAGAAATGTTCTCAACGGTTATTCTTTATTGGGCGCTTGGAGGGGTACTCCAAAATAATCAAAAATATTAGTGACATAATTTGAATAAAATAAGTGGCAGTGATTTAAGAAAAAAGCAAGGATAGGAAGCCATTGGCTATAAAATTTAACATACCCGACAGTTTGCTGCCCTGACATCGTCTAGGACTAGGAGATGTCTGATGGTTGCCTGAACAGTTTCGACCTCCACCGATTCTTTACCACTTGAATTGTTGTTTTTAAGTATTAATTTTCTAGTCTTGGAGTACACAGATCTGGGTAAAATATTCACAATAACATATACAGTAAAATATGATGCTCTATGTATGAAAACAACAGTTAGGAAGCTAGTACCTGTCAAAAACATCTTCAACTTGTGGAATATTGATATCCAGATACACCTTTGTTGCTTTAGTGGAGTAACAAGCAAAAGAACCTAGAGCAGAACATAGTATTAGCCGTAAAGTAAGGAGTAAAACTTTATGCTATAATCATACCTGCAAAAACAGACACAATCAATGATGTAACAACAACGGGAATGGGATGAACATGTATCAAGCAAAGTCTCGTCCCGCATTTTTTTATCTGACCACAAAGATACAACAGTCGTTGTTCTAATGTTCAAAAAATTGAATTCAGTACATACCTTTTAAGATTAAAAGAAAGTTAGGAATAGAAAAAGTAATGAGAGAAACCTGATTGTTTCAAGATACGGCTCTTTCTTAACAGTTTGAATTCCATCCCTTGTTGTAATGTGAAGAATGCCGAACATAGGATACCACCTACATCTAAATAGTTTACGGTAAAAAAGTGTTAGAAATTGGGAACATAAAATGAACATCACCAAAGATTATGTATTTTGAACAAGAGTTAACTCATACCAGTAAGTTGTCCCATTTATCAACCCCAAAATATAACACACTTTCATCAACAAAGCCAAACTTGTACCGAGGAATATTTCTAACCTTGAAGAGACTTCTTCTCTATTCTCATCAGGGAAGCAATGATGAAATAAGGACTGCAAGAAATACCAATGCATTTTACTTGCAAATTCTACACAACCCACATGATGAAAAATTGAAAAGTGAATACAAGCAAAGTGTTGAGTAGTTGTAGGCAATGTCACATACTGAAGCAGTATAAAATATTTAAAAATAAAAAGTGAAATGGCTTACTCAAGGAGATTAACCCACAAAGTTTTATCATGTTATGATGTCAACAAGAAGTAAAACAAACACAAGTGGTCAGCTGAATGAAAATGGAGAGAACACAACAAATACAAAAAACTTGATAGAGGAGGATATCTATTATTCCAAGCATTCGTATAACTCGGTATAAATTAAAAACAGATTTCAGAATATTGTTTGCAAAAAATCATAACCGAAGAAGCAAAAAAGGATACTTTTGAAGCTGTTGATATATAGGAAATGAGGAAAGCTGCATTTCAAATAGATGGTAATAGTAGTCCGGGTATAGATGGGTTCAACGCACAATTTTGCAAATTCACTGGGATGAAATTAAAGAGGAGCTTTTTCAGGCTATCTCTCATGCTTTCAGTTTAGGGAAGTCCACAAAAGAGATAAGTCACACATTTATCACTTTAGAGCCTAAATCCTCTAATGCGAGTTCAATTTATGAATTTAGACCTATATCCTATTGCAAGGTTTTACACAAAATACTTCAATGTCATTTGCAACCGGATGAAAGTACTAGTGAATGTTCACAGTTCTTGCAATCAAACTGCTTTTATTTAGGAAGAAATATACCAATGAATTCTCTGCTAGCCTATGTAATGACAAGAAGCTTTAATGAAAATCAAGCAGAAGCATGCAACAATCTTAATAAACTTATTAACATACAACAATCTTAATAAACTCGTTAACATCAATTTACTAACAAAATCGATCCAACAAATTTTGATTTAGGGCAATCGATGAAACATGTACTGAAATAACAAAATCGAAATTGGTGAATGATTAAACTAATTGAAGAACCCATTTTTAACCTAAATAAAATCGATGAATAGTTAAAAATAAGTACTTGTAGAGAGAGTAGCTAGCGATGATGATTTGGATTCGAAATCGAAAGAATGGTGAAGGGAGATGTTTGAACGATGAAGCGGCAGTGATTAAGATGAATTTCGGTGACGGTAAGAGAAGTTTAATTCGGTTTTAGGTGATGGAGGTGTTAACGAGATAAAAGGCAGAGAAAAGTAAATAGGCGAAGTGAAAAATGAGGCGGCGAAGTTATATTATTTAGGTGTTCTCAGCGTTCACACGTAAAAAAATTTCCCTCCGGATTTTGGTCGACCGCATTTAAGGGAGAAACACTGAGAATAGCTGTTGTCAAAGGTGTTTTTTCTTGTAGTGTAAAATCACTTCTACATCTTCTACAAGCCTCTTATTCCAAGTTGCAAGCCACAATCCCAAAAGGACATAAGGGCCAAGCCCAAATCTCCCTTGGTCGAGCCCAAACATGACTTGGCCGAGCTATTTCAAGTGTTCGAGTAACCAAAAGTTTCATATTTGTAAAGTTTCGGTGAGTTAAACTTTTGTTTTTTGGAAAGGAAATTAATTTGATTTTGATGAATACATGTTGTGAAAATATAGTGGTTGTTATGTTGAATTATTATGTTGTTTGATGGCATATTATTATATGATTGTGTTTGAGCTTGGATTTGTGATTTGGTGGTTGAATAATATGTTTGGATATGGATATGTGATTGGTTGGTTACAATATGATGGTAGTATGTTCATGAAGCAAAACCAAGTGTATGTGATGTAAATGTGGTGAAATTAGCACCTTGAAAAGTCGCAAAGGACTTGAGATCCGATTTGGAAACAAAAGCTTGTTTTCAAGTTTTTGAATTTAGTAAATGTTTTCCAGGTTTTCACCTTTTGTTTATGTTTTCAAAACCCTTACAATTCTATTTTCAAACATGTTAAAGCTAAAGTTAAGGTGAAGTTTCACTTAGAAATCAATTCTAGCGAACTACGATCATAGCGATAGTCGCTATGGATGCAGTTCGGGAAATTTCGCGATTTTAAGTTTTATACTGTTTTCTTTCGGATTGTTTTTGAAAATTCATTTCAAATTAAATTAAGTAAGTCAAAAGGTTTAACTTTTAATTATAATAATTTAATATTTAATTTATTAACTATGGTAATTATTATTTTAATTAATTGATTAAGTAATTAGGTGAGTAATTAGAGTTTAAGAAATTATTAACTAAGTAAATATTTTTAATTAAGTTTTAAATAATGATTAATTAAGATAAAAGAAAATTAATTTTTATTTAATCAAGTTTAATTACTTTAATTAGAGTTGGTTATTTAATTAATTATTATTTAATTAAAGGTTAATTATCCACTTAATTAGGGTTTAATTTCTTAAATAAATGTTGTTTAATTAAAATTTAACTAAGGTTTAATTATAGATAAAATTAGGATTATTATTGATTTAATTTTGATTTAATTAAGATTAATTAAGGTTTAGTTGAGTTTTAAACTGATGATTTAATCAAGGGTTATTTATTTTAAAGTTTTTTTTAAAACTCTATGGTTATTTATTTTCAACCAATTTTCTTATTTAAGTAAATTGTTTTAAAACTAAGGATCTCTTGTCCATGCTATTAAATAGTCAAATGAATTAAAGTAGTTGTAATAAAACGATGATGCGTTTTATTAAAAGTAAGTCGACTTGTACTTATCACTAATACCGCACTTCAGCAACGTGATGAATACGAGGGGGTTAATTTTGATAAGAGGGTCATGATCATCTAAGCATATGAACGTATGTTCATATGTAAATCTTTACACCATGATAGTGTAATAGTCCACTATAAACAACTGGACCCTTCAAAATTATCGAACGTTGATTTAGAGAGACCAAGATCGGATATTAGTTGTTATCTGAAAACCACTTCGAACCAATGTAAATGTTGGAATTGGAAATAGTAAAGGCAAGGTCCAAGATGAAGACTTTGAAGTGCAAGAGCTATTTGCTACTAACCCTGAGGGTGATTCCAAAATTGGTGTAGTAGAGGTAGTGCCTTCGGTTCGTTCATCTCCTGAACGACTTGTATGGATGGGTGCTGACATTGTGTCAACATTTGGAAGGAAATGCAAGCATTCTAGGTGACAATGCTTAATATAGGTAAACGTAGCCTCAGGCCTTATCAACCGAGAATGACTAAAACATGGGAGATGCAGCAAGGATAGATGGGTTGCTCCTATTAGGGTAAGGTCATCCCTATCTAGAGTCCCTACTATCAAATCACGTATGTTTCGGTACGGTTGCTGATCCCAACCGAGGGGTGATCTTATTCGGTACTATCCAGTAAAGGGTAGGCTGGTCTTGTGTTGGCAACCTCGGTGTTAATCTAGAGATGCACCGTGACGGGCGGTACCCCAGTAGCCCAGTAATTGTATGGAATCCATTTTCTAGTAAGTGCCTTTGGTCTTAGTTGTATACCTATTAATGCTGGCATTTAATTAATATAACAATTTCGACTATGTGAATTATTTATTTGAAAACCCTATACATTATGATAATGTCATTGGATTTCAATATAAAGTGTTTTGGTTATCGTAAGGTAAAAACTCATTCGTGTTTATGTGCAGCGTGGTCTTACGAGATACCTTTGATTTTAAAAATGTTTTATAAAACTAAGAATTAAGTGTTTGAGTTTACTCACACCAGACCCATGTCTGACCCGGAGTTTTATTTCCTTTTCCTAAAACTCTTGGGTACTCAAATTTGTATGAGTAGCCAAGTGATCTAAGTTCCTTACGGAAGCATTTTGAAGGAGCTAGAGCAGGTGGCTTCACCGTTAGCTAATTACTACCTTATTCCGCTGTGTTTGTGTATGATCTATGTTTTTGTGATGGACATGTAGTTATAATTGTCCAGTTGAAGTTGTAATGTAGTAACTCTGATGTATTATTTATATGAAAATGACCATGTAATATCTTATGTTATCTATTATATGTTGTTTTTATCCTGGTGAGATTCTATGATTGTGTAGTTTCTTCTTATCTTTCTTTTTCTACGACTCTTAATGGCTCGTCTTCCGGTGTAAGAAAGGCGATCGTTACAAAATGGTTATGGATTTTGGAATATGGTTTTGGAAAAATAAATTTAAGTTGATTTCAAACAAATGTTTGAATACGTATATGGGTTTAGGATATGAGTATTTATGATTTCATAAAATAAACAAACTTATATATATGGCCTTTAAAATATGAATTTTGAACTAAGGATTTCTTTTAAATAGGAATTTGGAACAACTATATATATAAAAGCATCTTGATATTAAATTTTGAATTATGGTTTGTTTTATCTAAGGATATATATATATATAGTTGAATAATAAATGAGTTTATTGGTTTTTCGGATGAGAAGTTTGAAAGCAAGTTATAAATAAAGTATTTTAGAAATCATTTTATATATGATAAAAAATTATATTGTTTTCTTTCAAACTATAAACTCTCATTAGATTTTATGCCATTTGGGCATTTTCATGTGACTTTTGGATTTTAGAGATAAAATATTTTGAGAGCCTTAATTCTATAATATGTGGAGTACTAATAATCGACTTAGTATTATTAATTATTTTAAATGCTTACAATTAACGCTTCATCGAATATGGTATAACTCATTGACTTGAATGTTTAAGTCGAATTTACTAACCCATTAGCAAATACTTGAATTTCATCGAGTAGTATGGGATGCTTTGGTTAAATTCTTGTCATTTCTTTTAGAAAAATATTTAACACTTTAGAGTTGTACTTTGTTTAAGTGTTCGACATTTGTGTGGGCTAATAGATCCTTAAGAGAGTATAGTTTAGGTTTTCCAATGGTATCCGTAACGAGTGAGATTTACTAGCTTCTAGGAAATTTTTGAATTTCACCAGGCGGTATGTGACATTTTAGTCAAGTTCTCTGATTACTAAGAGTGATAGTATTTGGCACTTTAGAGTGCTTCTGTTTTGGTGTTTGGCATTTGTGTAAGCCGATAGATCCTTAAGAGGTACACTCATGGATTTTTTTTACGATCCTTGTGATTGGTATGAGTTATGTCTCCTCCGGTTTTTTAGTTATGTTTTTACAATCATTGTAATCGGTGTGGACTTGATTTTGTTGGACTTTGAGTTTTGTTTTCACGGTATGGACGATCATTAGTATCAGATCGATATGAGTGATACCACGTTTTATTTTCCACGGAATGAGTACGATCATTGCGGTCATTATGGATTCAATTTTCTTGGATTTTGATATATTATTATTTCTAGAATTCAGGGCTTTTTGAATTTTCCATTTCATGATTTCTGTGTTTTGTGATGTCTTAAGATAAATTCTGTTTAAGAGTATTTGAGTGACTTGTTTATATATGACATCTGTATTCATTATATGTTATATATATCCTTGTGTTATACCTTGTTCTCACCCTTTAGATATTTAGAGACAGTCTGACCCATTTATATTATAATACTTGGGTCAGGTCGAGATGTTTTAGGTTATATGAGGTGTAGACCTTTGGATGGGTGTGCTAGCAAAGAGATAAACCATTTTGACCATTTAGTTTATCTCATTTAGGTTTTTGTGTATGTATATGGGATGTATATTTGGAGATAATGACTTGTACTGGATGTATATTATGTGGGTCTAGTATTATATATTGTAGACTCACAGTATGTACTGTATATGATGTATATTATTTTGCTGTGATATGTGACTACTGTTTTATATGATATACAGTTTTAATTTTGAGAAACCGGTGTGTTTATTACTTTAGGCTGAGACCGTACACGTCAAAATTTTGTTCTAGAGATTTAGTAAAATGGTAAGTACGACGTGTCTGTGTTAGTTTAAAGATATATTCACATTTGGTCACCCTTAACAAGCTATATTCTCCATGTTATTAGACGACATTATTTATAACGTTCTTTAACAATATAGATATAGCGGTGGGGTCGCTACAGTTGGTATCAGAGCTGAGTCAGAACATTATAGAATATAATATCATAGATTTAAACCTAGTGGGACTTAGAGTCTAGTCCCATGGGGCGTGTGGTAGACAGTTATATTAATTTAGGGATAGGAATATTAAATGAGTATAGGTATAATCACTAGAGCGTATTTGTGAATTTTTGAATTATTTTGAAAATTATTGTTAAAAAATGATTTTAAAAGTTTAGTGTTGTACAGTAGTGTTCTGATCCGTCAGTGATCAGAGTTGCGCAGCAGAAGCTGATAGACTGTTTCCGCTGGGCATAATAATAAGCCGTTTATATGTATGTGTGTGTGTGTGTGTTTGATCGGATGATTGGTTGCATTATTGAATTGCTATTAGTAGATTTTCCTTTGTATGAGAATATAAAGAGTTATAAATTTTGGAGTTTGTTTTGTGTTAAATTTTTCGTTGAGCAATTTATGAATTTTGGTCAAGATGTGGGATGCCAAGGTGTCGATAAGGATTTCTAAACGCTTTGATGAGACAGTCAGACATAGAAATTTTTAGTTGTAATATTTAAAGTATTATAAATAATTATGGAGATGTTGAAAATAATAATTAATGAGAAGATAAAGTTTTACGTGAATTAAATATTATTTAAAATGAGATAAATGTTTTGGAAATTATATTTACATGCATATGTAATAAATTTTGGAAGTGAAAAGTTATTTTGTGAAAAGTAGGTATACATGTATATACAAATGTGATAAATTTTAAAAGTAAATATCTTGGATATAGATAATATTTCAAAATGAAATATTATGAGTTATATGGTATTTGGAAAGAAGATGTTATTGGAGTTCAGATAGTAATATTTAGTAATGATTTGGAATTGAATATTATAAATTGTGATATAAAATTCTATGTGGAAATATATTTTGGAAATTAAATTTAGAAGAAAATTTATATAGATGTGTAAATATGTGTGTGTTTAAAAATTTTGGTGGCTTAGAAAATTATAATGAAACTATATGGATGAATTATATGTATTGATTTAGATGACTTATGCAGCCATCGAGTATTAACAATGGTAGAGATTAGTGGCGAGGCAATGTTGATTTCACAGTTAACATCGCAACAATTTAACAAAGCAATTTGTTATAAAAAGATGGCAAGGCAAAGTTATTTTAGTATTTGGTATTTGTAAATTGTGGATGTTATTTTAAGTCATATTCTTAGATGAATAGTGTGTGATAAATTTTGATTTAGTGTTTATATCTTTAATGATTTAAATGGATGATAAATTTTGGAAGTTCAAAATAAGAAATTAATTAAAAAAGAAATTATATTTTGATGATTTAGATTATATAAATAAGATGGGGTATAAACGATTACCATTGGAAGCTATTATATTTTTTGGAAAAATATAAAATTTGAAAAGAATTATTTGGAGTAGTGATTGGAATTTCGAAATTTGAGGTAAAATAATTGTGTGAACTTATTTTCAAATTAGAAAATAAGGAAGGATTATATATTGATTTTTTTATATTATGAATTCAATTGTTAAGTTAAAACAATGTTTTTATTCTTGTAATGTTTGGTTAAATTTGAAGAATGAAGAAAAAATAAAAAGATGAACTTTTGAATATATTTATGTTTCTATTATAGAATTTTCTCTAAATTGAAATTGCAAGGACGCAATTTCTTTAAGGGGGAAAGTCTGTAACAACTCGGATTTCTGAGTTAATTAAATAAGATAAATAATGATTTAAATTGGAGAATTTAAATCACCGTTTGGATTTGTAGTCTTTTATAAATGATAATTTGTTTTAAAATGATTAATTCTAAATCATTGGGAAATTTGAAATTGTTAACATTTTCAAAATGTTAAAAATCACTTGAAAACATTATATAATTTTTATTTAATTATGGTGAATTCTAAATTTATAGAATAATTAAGAAACTGGAATTAGAGTTTTATAAGAATATTTAATTGGTTTGAATCTTTTGTATTTTTATATAAAAGAAAAATTGGAAATTATAGATTTCTTTTAAATAGTGTTTTAAAAACTTAGTCTTTTATTTCATGGAACCCAATTGGTAATTGATTAATAAGAAAATGATTGTTTTGTTGGGTTTGATAATTTAATTTCCTAAAGCCCAAATAACAATAAAGAGTTGAGATAGTGAAGCTTGTTAAGTCTAGTTGTTGTACATTCATTTCATTTTCAGTTTATAGCAAAGTCAAACACAGTGAACTCCTCCTCCTTTTCAAAATCAAGAAATCAATTTCGTCAATCTTATTGAATTCTGTTTCAAACTAAATCATTTTTAGAAGCCCATGAAATCAAGATAATGAATCCAATCTCCACTCTATATTCTAGTCTCTTTAAATTTAGTAATTTTGGCAAATAATTCTTGTTTGTTCTTGGCATGAGTGCCTGGTTCTAGGGTTTTCTTCAAGTAGGAATCAAATTGAATTCGGCTACGAATTGCTGAGCAAAACATAGGAGAAAAGGTGAGTTAATCACTCATAAGACCTATCTCTAAATATTTTTATTGCTTGCTTGTGAATTTATGGTGGAATAATTAATTTGGATGATTGGTTGCTTGAGATTGCAAGTTCTTATCTTAGGAATTCATTGTTAATTGGATTATGATTGTTAAATACATTTCCTAAGCTAATCATAGTTACAATTTTGGTCATATCATTTTCGATTTGCATAAGAATTTGATAACTTTTAATTTTCTGGAAAGCTTACATCGTGTGTGTCAACTTTCATGTTGAACACTTTTAAAAATTATAAGCATAGATCGATTAAAAACCTATTGAAAACTCGTTGCCCTGCTCCTGTAAAATTTGCAATTTCTGAGCTAAACGTTGTTGGTAATATGAACATATCCTTTTCATTTCTTATCAGAATTTGATAATTTTTAATGTTGAGGAAATCTTAGACTCTGTTCTATAAGTTTTGTGTATTGAGTTTTATAAAATTCTAAGGTTAAAATGGTCTAAATTGCACTTCTTTATCGCTATCCTAAGAGTGAATGACAGGGATATTGAATTTTGAACCTGAGAATTATTTCGGCCGTAACTTTTGATCCGTAAGTCCAAATTGGATGATCTTTTTCTTGTTGGAAAGCTTAGCCTTTTATCTATAGCTTTCATGTTTTGAATTTGAAAAATTGAGTTTTAATGGGTCGAAATTGCCATTTTATCGGACTTTTTCTTCCAACTTGGTTTGCCTCTTGTTGCTTTGTTTGAACCTTGTTTTGAGTATCTTCATGCTTTTGAATGCTTCTTAATTTTTCAGGATTTGGATTCTCTAATTGATGGATTAAATTGGATTAAGTTTTGGAATTTAATTACTTAATATATATAGTTAAACTAAGTAATTTTATAAAAGAAGTTTATTATAATATATTGATTTCTAACTAAATTTTCATATTAATCAATTCCTTTATATAAACGATTTTATAAAGTGTACATACATACATACATACATACATACATATATATATATACACATATACGTATGTATATATACATGTATATACATGTATATGTATATATGTATATACGCATGTAGATATACATATACGTATGTATACATATACGTATACGTATGTATACATATACATATACGTATGTATACATATACATACATATATACATATACATACATATATATATATATATATGCACACATATATTAAGTAGGGCTATTAAAAATGGTTATGGATTTTAGAATGTGGTTTTGAAAATATAAATTTACTTGATTTCAAACAAATGTTTGAATACTTATATGGGTTTGGGATATGAGTATTTATGATTTTATAAAATAAATGGACTTATATATATATATATAGCCTTTAAAATATGAATTTTGAACTAAGGATTTCTTTTAAATACAAATTTGGAACAACTAATATACATAAAAGCATTTTGATATTAAATTTGGAATTATGGATTGTTATATCTAAGGATATATATATATATATATATATATATATATATATATATCTGTGTATGTGTGTAGTTAAATAATAAATGAGCTTATGAGTTTTTGAAATGAGAAGTTTGAAAGCAAGTTATAAATAAAGTATTTTAGAAATCATTTTATATATGATAAAATTATATAATTCGTTTTCAAACTATAAACTCTAATTGGATTTTATGCCATTTGGGCATTTTCGTGTGACTTTTGAGTTTTGGAGATAAAATATTTTAAGTGCCTTAATTCTATAATATGAAGAGTGCTAATAATTGACTTAGTTTTATTGATTGGTTTAAATGCTTTCAAGTAATACTTTATTGAATATGGTATAACTCATTGACTAGATTGTTTAAGTGGAATTTAACCCATTAGCGAATACTTGAAGTTCACCGAGTAGTATGGGATGCTTTAGTTAAATTCTTGTGATTGCTTTTAGGAAAATATTTAACACTTTAGGGTTGTACTCTCTTTTGGTGTTCGGCATTTGCGTGGGCTAATATATCCTTAAGAGAGTATAGTTCAAGTTTTCCAATGGTATCCGAGGTTTACTAGCTTCTAGTAAATACTTGAATTTCACCAAGCGATATGGGATGTTTTGGTTAAGTTCTCGTGATTACTAAGAGTGATACTATTTGGCACTTTCGAGTGTGTTTTCTTTTAGTGTTCGGCATTGGTGTGGACCGATAGGTCCTTAAAATGTACGCTCATGGATTTTTTTATGATCCTTGTGGTTGGTATGATTTATATCTCCTCCGGTCTTTAAGTTATGTTTTTACGATCATTCTGATTGGTATGGACTTGTTTTTCTTGAACTTTGAGATTTTGTTTTTACGGTATGGACAATAATTGGTATCGGGTCGGTATAAGTGATACCACCTTTTTTTTCCATGGTATGAGTACAATCATTGAGATCTTTACGGATTTGACTTTCTTGGATTTCAAGATATTATTATTTCTAGAAATCTGGACTGACTATTCTGTTTCATGATTTCTGTGTTTTGAGATGGGTTTCGAGGTTTGTGATTTATTTCGAGTTTTGTGATTTAAATATTCCATGTCTTAAGATAAATTCTATGTTAGAGTATTTAAGTGACTTGTTTATATATGCCATCTGTATTTCGTTATATGTCATATATTCTTGTGTTATACCTTTTTCTCACCCTTTGGATATTTCAGAGATAGTTTAACCCGTTTATTTTATAATACTCGGGTCAAGCTGAGACTTTTCAGGTTACAGGACGTGTAGACCTTTGGATGGATGTGCTAGCAAAGAGATAAACCATTTTGACCTTTTAGTTTATCTCATTTAAGATTATGTGTATGTACATGGGATATTATTTGGAGATAGTTATAGATGTATATAATGTGGGTCTAGTATTATATTTTGTAGGATCATAGTATGTATTGTATATGATGCATATTATTCCGCTGTGATCAGTGACTACTGTTTTATATGATATACTCTTTTGATTTTGAGAAACCAGCGTGTTTATTACTTTAGACTAGGACTGTACACGTCAAAATTTTGTTCCAAAGATTCAGTAAAATGTTAAGTATGACGTGTCAGTGTTAGTTTAAAGATATATTCACTTTTGGTTGCCCTTAACAAGCCATATGTTTCCTGGAGATTTGACCAGGCAACTGAGTGCTCGGCATTGGCCACTACTCGGCACGAAGGACTAATCGGCATCCAGGAGTACTCGGTGTAGTACTCGGCATCAGCTGGAACTCGGCATGAAGGACTTTTCGGCATCCAGGAGGACTCGGCGTACAAGAGCGCTCGGCATCAGCTGGAACTCGGCATGAAGGACTGTACGGCATCCAGTTGGACTCAGCGAAGCGCACGGCATCCAGTGGGACTCGGCATCCACAGCGTTCGGCAACCTTAGTGCTCGACGATCAGGAGACTCGGCATCAGTTAGTGTTCGGCATCATTAGAACTCGGCTACAAGAACGCTCGGCATCCCATGGTACTCGGCGTCAACCAATGCTCGGCGTCAAGACTGCTCGGCATACGAGAGTGCTCGACATCAAGACTGCTCGGTATCAAGGAGAACTCGGCAGCATCTGGAGTACTCGGCAACAGGAGTACTCGGCATCTAGAAGAGCGTTCGGCTTCGACTGACAAACTTCCTGCGCTTCCCAGACCTCAAACCACATCGTTCGGCATCAGAGTGTTCGGCACACATGGTTCGGCATACAGCGACCACTGCACTAGGACTTGAGCGTTCGGCTATCCAGCCCACTTGGGAAGTCCAGCCCATATTTGCCTATAAATAGAGGGGCAGGGTCACAGTGAAATGGATCCTTTTTTGGAGAGAAAACACCGGGGAGACTCTGCCATTTTCAAGACGCATTTTCTCTACTCAACAACTTCACTTAAGCATTTGATTCACGAATTGTATTTGTAATCAACCATAAAGGAAATCAATAAAGTTGAACAAAGTGGACGTAGGCAATTACGCTGAACCACTATAAAATTTGGTGTTCTTACTTTCTGCATTTAAATTAGCATTGTATTCTCTGTTTAATTTACTTTCATCACTTATATCTCTACACAATCTTTCTGAACGAGGTTAGTGACCAATTTTGGTGCTAACACTATGGTGCTTTCACTGAGAATTGAATTCTCAGACCTCAAGGATATGCTTTGAAGCTACTGGATTGAACAAATCCCCCAAAGAAGATCCGACTCACTGATAGGACATCAGTTGATTCTACTCAGAGTTCATACCAATAACTCTACAATGGCAAGACCACGTACCAGGTCAGCTTCTCACAATGCGGATGCCCACGAGACTGCTAGCGTGCAATAAGCAGGGCCTAGCAATCAACCAGCAATTCCAAATACAGGAGTTGCCACTCAGGACCAAACTCCAGTTGTCACCAGAATAGAGTTCAACGACTTGATGAGAGAGCTCAGGGAAAGTAGGAGACAACTAGGATAGCAGATGCAAGCCAATGCCAACCTGATGGCACAACTTACTCAACAGCAGCAACAGAATGCTGGGGGCAATCCCGCTGCTTACTCCTCATCTGACAGCTCTACTTCCTCTGATGAACCTCCCAGGCGCAGACGCCGTAAGACTGATGTTGCGCGAGCAGATGCTGCTGTTCGAACAGCTGGAGACCGCGACCAAGCAAGAGCTCGAAGCTTCAGGACCGGGATACAGATGGAAGATAGAGGCCCAGATCATCAAAATGCTAACGATGTCGAACCTCAAGACGCACGATTGGCAGATCGCCAAGAGAGGAGGCATCAGCATGGACAGGCGCATAGAACAGACTCCAACCTTCCGCCTTCCATACAGACACCCGATCTGACAGCCATGATCAGGCAACTGATGAAAGAGAATCAGGGCTTATCAAATGATGACTGGGGAGTGTCGAGAAGTCATACTCCGTTCACGGATGTTGTGTTGCAAGCGGCGTACCCCAGGAAGTTTAGTATGCCTACTATTCCTGCATATGAAGGAAAGACTGACCCTAGACAACATGTCATGAGGTACGAATGGATGATGGATTCAGCCAGAGCGAATGATGCCACCAAGTGTAGGTGCTTTCCGATCACTCTATCTGGGATCGCTACTATGTGGTTCACCCGACTTCCTCCGCGATCCGTATCAAATTTCGAGGAGTTGGCAAAGAAGTTTATTGAGCAGTTCAGGATACACACTACGCGCCCAAAGGACGTGATGTCTCTGTCAAGTGTAATCCAAAATCCTGGGGAATCGTTGAAGGAATATTTGCAAAGATTCCACGTAGCAGCAACTGAAGTCAGTAATCCCAATGACCATGCAATTCTGATGGCTGTAATGAGAGGTGTGGATCCAGACTCTGAGTTTGGAGACTGGCTGGCAGGAAAACCTCCAGCTACGCTAGAGCGTTTCTACTCTAAGGCACACCAGTTCATAAGAAGAGAGGAAGCTAGGTGGGTACGACGAGATAAGGCGCCAGGGCCTGTCCAAGAGTCAATAAAGAGCAACATCGCTGTGAAGCAATCTGGAGACAGCTCGGGAAAGGTCCAAGTCAATGTCCAAAACAAGCCTGGGCAACCCAAGGAGTCCGGAGGAAGGAGTCAAGGGAAAAGAAAAGAAGCAGGAAAGTGGAAGTCGAGAATTCCAAGCTACAGCGAGTACACTCCGCTAAATGCCCCACTTGAAAACATTTACCTATCCACCTGCAATACTTTTCAGTACAGAAAACCACGTCCAAAAGAATCAACCGAAGAACAGAAGCGGACCGGGAAATATTGTCGCTTCCATGAGACTTATGGACACAATACGGAAGAATGTAGACACTTGCACGACGCTATCGAGAAGTTGATCAGGCAGACGAAATTGCAAGAATTTGTGAAGGATCCACAAGAAGGAGGACAGGGAACATCCAACCCAGGTCGTGCACCAGCTCCACGTCATCCCGAGGAGCCTGCCCGGACCGTTGGTAGACTGGTCATAAATACAATTATCGGCGGGCCTCACCCCGCGGATAAGAATTGGCAGGAGATGGAGCGATATGCAAGTTCCTTGAAGCATGCAGATTTTGAGTATTGTTCGAACATGGAGGACGGAGCCCCTGCTAAGTAGCAGCACGTAATGACAGACGATATTGTGTTCAGAAGCAGAGACGCTGATCAGGTAGAGGCTCCGACCATCGACCCCATGGTCATATCTGCAACGATCGGACCAGCATATGTAAAAAGAATTCTGATTGATTCTGGAAGTTCAGTCAACATCATCTTCAAGGAGGCCTACGATCAAATGAAGCTAGAAACAAAAGACTTGAAACCATCCAAAGCTCGTATTCACGGCTTTAACGGCGCTGCAACTGATGCAGTGGGATATGTCGAGTTACCAGTTGAACTGGGACAAGGCGAGCGTCGGAGAGTGCGAATTCTACCCTTTGTAGTTTTGGATGTGGACTCTCCGTATAACGTTTTCTTGGGTCGGCCGGCCCTGGCAGAGTTTAGGGCAGCGTTAGCCCCGTGGTGTTTAACTTTGAAATTCCCGACTGACAAAGGAGTAGGCATTGTTCACGGCGACCAAGCAGCTGGTCGTTCCTGTTATGTGACCGAGCTCCGAGAGGCCCACCGGAGGGAGAAGGGAAAGGTTGCGGACAATCCCGTCCGCATCCTCAATGCGGATAATTGACAAGTAGTGCCCGAGCCCTGGCTCGGGCATAGTTCTTGGATCTACGAAGATATAGATCCGAGAGACGACGATGAGAAACCCAGGGAAGAGAAGGCGGCACCGGCTGAATTAACAATTGAAATTTCAGTTAGCCGTGACGACCCTTCGCGAATACTGAAGATCGGATCACAGCTAGGCCCCGCAATGACTGAAGACCTTAGCGACTTCCTCCGGGCGAACCTTGATGTTTTCGCCTGGACGCATTCTGATATGTGTGGGATTTCTCCCGCCATCACGAGTCATATGTTGAACATAGACCCGAAATACGTCCCAGTCAAGCAAAAAAGGAGAGGAATGGATCCGGAGAGATCCGCCGCTCATGGAGAGGAGGTGGACAAACTCAAAGCGAATGGTTTCGTCCGCGACGCCCTCTACCCTGAATGGGTATCCAACCCCGTGCTAGTAAAGAAGGCGAATGGGAAATGGAGGACTTGCGTAGATTATTCCGACTTGAACAAAGCATGCCCTAAGGACAGTTTCCCGTTGCCTAGGATCGATCAGTTGGTCGATTCCACCGCAGGACACGAGTTACTGTCATTCATGGATGCGTACTTAGGATACAACCAAATCCCAATGCATATTCCAGACCAAGAACACACCAGCTTCGTTACAAATGTCGGACTGTATTGCTATGTAGTGATGCCCTTTGGATTGAAGAATGCTGGAGCAACTTACCAACGTCTGGTGAATCGAATGTTCAAGGACCAGCTGGGTAAAACCATGGAAGTCTATGTGGATGACATGCTCGTGAAGTCACGACGGTCAAACGACCACATTCAAGACTTGGCTGAAATGTTCAACATACTCAGGTTTTATGGCATGAAGATCAACCCGTTGAAGTGTTCTTTCGGCGTTGCATCAGGGAAGTTTTTGGGATTCATCGTCAACGCTAGGGGAATCGAGGCCAACCCAGAAAAGATCCAAGCTATTCGAGATGTACAAGCGCCCATGAGTATAAAGCAGGTACAGAGCTTGAACGGAAAAGTAGCTGCGCTGAGTCGATTTATATCCAAGGCAACTGACAAGTGCATCCCGTTCTTTGACATAATAAAGAAAGGAAAGAGAAATTTTGAATGGACGTCTAGCTGTGAGGAAGCATTCCGGAATCTGGTGAGGCATCTGGAGAGCCCACCAATGCTATCAAAACCAGTTGACCATGAGATGTTGTACGTATACTTGGCTGTATCCCCACATGCGATAAGTGCGGCTTTGGTTCGAGAGGAGGATCGAGTCCAAAAGCCGGTGTATTATGTTAGCAAACGTTTAACAGGGGTCGAGAGGAATTACCCTAAAATAGAGAAATTGGCTTATTGCTTGGTGATTGCATCACGAAAGCTTCGCCCGTACTTTCAAGCACATTCAATCGGTGTTTATTCCGATCAACCCCTGAGGCAGGTACTCCAACGGCCGGAAACTTCTGGAAGATTGCTAAGATGGAACATCGAGTTGAGCCAATTCGATATCGCGTACTTACCACGGAAAGCCATCCGAGGGCAAGCATTAGCAGACTTCATCGCTGAGTTTACCATACCCACCAAACCGGACGATCACGACATCATTCCCCCCGTTCGATGGAAATTATACACTGACGGTGCATCAAACGACCGTTGCTCCGGCGCGGGCGTAGTTCTTGTAACTCCGGAAAACCGATCGATCTGTTATGCCCTGAAGCTCGATTGCTCGGCTACAAATAACGAAGCCGAATATGAAGCACTGATCGCTGGCTTGAAGCTCATCAGGGAACTCGGGATCGAATCAGTCGAAATCTTTTATGACTCGCGGTTGGTGGTTTACCAAGTACGGGGAGACTACCAAGCAAAGGGACGAAAGCTTGCTCCGTACCTCATTCAGGTCCAAGAACTACTATCAAATCTTGAGCGTTATGACATCTCACATATCCCGCGCGAACAGAACAAAGAAGCCGACTTATTAGCTAAGTTCGCGAGTACCGACGATACGCAACAAATGGGATTGTATCCCGTCGAAGTCTTGCATGCCCCGAGCATAGACGAAATGAAAGTCGATCGCGTGTTGGGAACAGAAATCGAGAAGGAATCGTGGATAACCCCATTCAAACTATACCTGACGACTGGGGCTTTACCAGGAAAAAGAAGCGAAAGACGGCAGGTCCTTCTAAAGGCCGCGCGATACATAATGCAGGATGGATCAATGTATCGAAAAGGATTCTCAGTCCTGTTATTACGATGCATCGCTCATGATGAAACAAAGCGAGTCTTGAGAGAGGTTCACGAAGGGGAATGTGGCGACCATACTGGAGGGCAAACGCTAGCAAAGAAGATCCTCCGCTATGGATATTACTGGCCCACCGTAAACCGGGATGCCGCGGATTACGCAAGAAAATGCGACAAGTGTCAAAGATATGCGAAAATCCCGAGGGCTCCATCAACGGAACTCACACAAATGATCAGTCCCTGGCCATTTGCGATCTGGGGAATCGACATAATCGGCTCTTTGCCTCTATCCAAAGGTGGTGCGAAATACGCAATAGTTGCAGTCGACTATTTCACGAAATGGGCTGAGGCAGAACCTTTGGCCACTATCACCTCTAAGAAGGTCATTAACTTCGTTTTACGAAACATTATATGCCGCTTTGGCCTTCCACGCACCATCATTACAGACAACGGAACGCAATTTGAAAGTAGAGAGTTCAAAGAGTTCTGTTTAAAGTACGGCATCGAGAAAAAGTTCGCCGCCGTTGCACACCCAAAAGCTAACGGACAAGTCGAGGCCGTTAACAAAATAATCAAGTCCCTACTGAAGAAGCGTCTGGAGAAGGTTGGAGGCAAGTGGGTAGATGAACTCCCGACAGCATTATGGGCGTATAGAACTACCCACAAGTCCGCGACCGGCCACACTCCGTTCGCCTTGGCATACGGCTCTGAAGCCGTTATACCTGTGGAATTTGAAGTTCCATCGCACCGAGTGACATACTATGATCCCAAGATGAACCAAAACCTCTTGCTGGAATCACTGGACTGCATCGACGAAAAGCGTGAAGAAGCTGAATTAAGGGCGGCGGCGCACAGACATCGAGTCAAGCGTTACTACGACGGTAGAGTCCGCCCAAGAATCTTTGATGTGGGTGATCTCGTTCTGAAACGAGTCTTCCCGGTACCATCACGCATGAATCCCAGCTGGGAAGGTCCATACGCCATTGAACGGAAGCTTGGAGAAGGAACATTCAAGCTAGCGACCGTTGATGGCGCGACACTCCCCCGAGCATGGAACAGTGAACATTTGCGGCACTATTACATTTAGCATGTTTTCCTTTCTTGTTGTAGGCACTGTTATTTACTGCATGTTTCCATTCAATAATGACTTAGTTTCCTTTTAAAGTTGTAATCAAGCAATTTAGTTGATTTTCATTAATAAAGGCTTGAAGCCATATTTTCTATGAAGTTTCTACATCTCTTAATTGGATGATAAATTACATTATCCAGCATGACATACAGACTCGTACGAACGATTCCAAATCTCCGAATCCCCAGAGCGCGGATCGGATTACTCTAAGTTCCCAGAGCGCGGACTAGAGTATAAACGACTTCAAATCTCCGAATCCCCAGAGTGCGGAGCGGAGTACTCTAAGTCCCCAGAGCGCGGACTAGAGTATAAACGACTTCAAATCTCCGAATCCCCAGAGTGCGGAGCGGAGTACTCTAAGTCCCCAGATAGCGGACTAGAGTATAAACGAATTCAAATCTCCGAATCCCCAGAGTGCGGAGCGGAGTATTCTAAGTCCCCAGAGCGCGGACTAGAGTATAAACGACTTCCAAATCTCCGAATCCCCAGAGTGCGGAGCGGAGTACTCTAAGTCCCCAGAGCGCGGACTAGAATATAAACGATTTCAAATCTCCGGATCCCCAAAGCGTGGATCGGAGTACTCCAAGCCCCCGGAGCGCGGACTAGAGTATAAACAGTCTCTAGTCTCCAAGTCCCCGGAGCACAGTGTCAGCAAACCAAATAAAGACAAGAGAATCATTCAAACAAAAAGAAACTAAATTTTATTCGATAAGTCCAAAATGGGGATACATGATCACTCCTACAAAATTCAGACCTCTCTATACAAACTGCAAGTTGTGGAAGATAAAAGCAATTACAAGACTTAAGCAAAAAACTCATTGAACGAGTGTATCGATTATTTCTTCGACTTCTTCTTTTTGTCTTCCTTCGTTGTTTCCGACGACTCCTCTCCCTCACGCTTTTTCTTGGACTTTTTGTTTGCTAGAGAAATGGAGTCGGGAGTAGGAGACGGAACATCTAGTGGTTTGGACCTGCCCGGGAGAATGATTTTCAAAGGTCTGTTCCGCGGGTCAGTGAGTTCGAGTATTTCAGACTCAACTTTGACTTTGACTTTTTTCTTCTCCTCGTCGGCAAGACGGTCCTTCATGCTCATCTCTGAAGTATGCTTAGAGGCGCCAGTGATTTCAATTTCATCGCTTCCTTCGGCAGGAGACGAAGTATCAAGTTTGTCATCATCTAGCGCCCCGATCACTTGAGCGTCTGGACCGGGAGTTACGCCTGCGTGAGCAACGTCGCTTGTTTTCTCTGCTTCCTCCTTGGCGTCATCGCTCCTCGGAGTTGGTTCGGCGTCAGAGCAACCTGCACGAAAACATAAGGAATGAGCATTAGAACGAGTAGCCACTGCTGAAAAATGACGGGATCTCTTCAATTTCTAGAGAAAGAAGAATTTCCTACCCGGGTCCGGTTGGCTATCGGTGGCACGAAGGGTTTCACCCTCCAGGATAGGTGACAGCACATGAACACCAAGCCCGGGATCTTCGGGATCATAACTAGCATGCTGCTCGAATGGATCAAGTGTTGGCCGACCGGCCGATTGAGCAGCATAAGGAGCGGCAATGTGAGGAGTAGTAGCATCGGCCCCAGACGGGCCAGCTTCGTCATTCTTCTCTTTCGGAGGGGAAGAGCCTTTGCTATAAAGTGCCAATGCTGCGGATAAGTCCGATGGCTCATTCCCCCTTAGGAACTCCTTCACCAAGACATCCTCATCGACCTTGTTGGAGCCCGACTCGACCTTCTTGATCCTTATCAGAGTTTCCCACGCCTCAGCTAGGGATTCGAGGTAGCCATCACCTAGAAATGTTAAGTCGCGGTGCATAAGGACGCGGGCTCCATACTCGGCGATCAACGGGTCAAACATACTTTTGACCTCTTCCCTGCCGGCTTCTGCGGCCGCCTCGAGGCGAGAATCAAGCTCTTCCACAGCCATTCTTTTGCCCTCCTCACGGGCCTCGTCCTTCATTTTCTCGACCCCGGCGAGTTCGTCATCGAGCTTTGTCTTCAGGAGTCGGGTAGCAACAATCTCATCACAATATCGCTGCGATTCTTCTTGAGCGGCTACTTTGTCTTCCTTCTCCTTGGAAAGTAATTCCTTCAGCTCCTTGACTTGAGTAGCAAGTGCGTCCCTTTCCTTTTGGACAGAGTCTTTTTTTAGGGCGAGGGCACCGCTGCGCTGTACTGCTTCGTCAAGCTCTTTTTTGTGAGCCGCCTCTAAACGAGTAACTGCCTCGGCAGTATTTTTTTCGCTTTGTTCAGTGGCTTCTAGCTTTGACTTATACGAAGCGAGCTCTTCGTCTTGGAGTTTGATGATTTTCTTATCGCTGTCAGCCTCCAGATTCAGACGGTCAATCTCGTGTTGACGCTCGACAGATACTTCCGAGACCTTCTCCACCAAGTGCACAAACGCGTCATGTTGAACATAGACGTCGTTATTGCAGGCAATGACACTCTGTTTCACATGCCCGGGAATATGATGAATGGCCAGGAGGAATTTCAAGCCGTCAAAACAGATTTTCGGAAACTTGGCCTTAAGGTCGACCATTTTTTCCGCAACAGTTGGGTCCACTGCAGGAGTAGGAGGAGGAGGAGGCTTTGAGAATTCCGTTCTTTTACGTTGCTCTCGAACTTGCCTCGTACTCGATGAACTGGAATGTTGTTCTCGAGCAGCATCAGACTGATAACCCTTCTGCGAAGACTTCTCTTTATCCGGCTCAGTTGGAGGAGGAAGATCGCGGGACTGGGAAGATTGAGAATGTGCTTTCTTGCGGTGAGACGACTCGCGAGGACGATTGTCCCTATCTTCATAATCACCTCGGTCCCTGCGTCTGCCTGAACCGGAATCCCGTCCAGAGTGATGGAATATAGAGGACCCCTGAAGGCAATCAAGTCCGTGAGAGCGGCCCATATCACCTGCAAAGAATGGAGATAACAACGAGTTAAGGAGAATTCACGAGCTAAAAAGACTTGAAGTATATTATGGAATGCGCATGTGCGTGTGTGTCCTAGTGTTCCCCCCGACGGACCCGTTCGTTTATCTTTGCTAATCGGAGTGTTGTCTCCTTGAGCCGGGAGTTGAACTCCTACATTGCCTCTAGCGGGCGAAGAGAATTTGAGAGCTTCAGGATCATCGAACCCATAATTAAGTAAATCATCGGGGATGGAAAGGTTGGACAGACCCCTCAGAGAACTTTCCAGATGCTGCGAAGAAGCCTCTTTCTCAGGAGGGATAGGCGTAACTTTTGAGGTGCCACCAACTTTCTCCTTTTGAACCGTATATTTCAACTTCTTCTTTCCCTTCGAAGGGGAGGATGATGTCTCAATATCCTGAACTTCGATTGCCGGATTCCAAGCGAGACCCACGTTCTCGCCCTGAGTCTCGGGAGCATCATCCTCTCTATGCTCGCTTTCTCTGTGCGTATCGGGAGCGCGGCGCGACGACGATCCGGCAAGCTTTTTCCCTTTACCAGACGGAGGTTTGGGAATGGTAACACCTTCTGGAAGGCTGATCCGACGACCAGGAGCCAGCAAGCCGAACCCCGACAGTGATTCATTTGAAATGATAACTCGGATGTCTATATAAAAAAAAAATATTATTTTAAATATATATATTTATGTATTTCTACCTATTTATTGGGTTACCTGTTCGGGTTTTCCAATATAAGTTATAAAGGTAGATAAGTTGGTAGTGTGTGTAACACAATTACCAATAGTTGGAGTTTGAATGTTTGAGTTGGAAGTATATATCGAGACTGTAAACCCAATATCGTCTCGAGTAAGTTGCAGCTCGGAGTATTCTTGGATTGGCAGGAAGTTTTTCTGGCTGAGCAGTTTTTCTGAAGTGGTCGTTATCCTCGGCAGGAAGAGCTCTAATGGCATCGACAGCCTCAGAATATCCTCGGCCTTCCGGGCGCGGGTTGATACCTGAAAAGATGAAATGAAGAGTTAGGAAAAGCATGACTCCGATCAAATACGAATAGTGACTCGGCAGAGAGACTTACTGCCTTCAACCCATCTCCTAGCGAAACCAAAAGGGCAGCGCACATAGAACCATTCCTGTTTGTACAGGGCGAATTTGCTACATGCCCCTGTCAAGATCTGGCATTTGTGGTATGGCTCGAGGAACATAAAGGAAGGACTGTCTTTCCATCTCTTGAACATATAAATGTATCTGATATCACCGGGGGTTGGAGGTCTGGAGAAGATAGCCATGAAAAGTAGGTAAGTCCCATATAGAAACGCATGGTCGTTCGGGTGCAGCTGCGACGGAGCTATGTCTATGTACTGCAGTACATCCCGGAGAAATAAGTTGAATGGAGGCACGTTGCCCATCCAACACATGAACTTGTTGCAGGTAGTGTACCCGACTGGGGGCAGATGAGGGCGATCGTGTCTCAAAGGGACTAACACGTCGGCAAAAGGAATCCCGTGAATAGAGCATATCCGTCGCAGAGCATCTTCGTTGATCTTCGAGGCTTGAGAATCGATCGGATTGTCTAGTAAGATGGTTGCCTCCAGAGCATCAGGCGCCAAGTTATGAGCGGGAGAAGTTGACGGGTTAGAAGTATCAGCGGCTCCTTGCCTTGCTGACGGCCCAGGCCTGTCAGATATGGTGGAAGAGCTAGATTTTCTCGACATCCCGAATAAATAATGAACCTGGCTAAATGCTTGAGAAAGCTATACTTAAAAAACGTTGAACGTTAGAATTAGCAACACGATTTTTTCCCCCCTGCGTGGTGTGTGAACCAGTGCAAGCAATTGTGTACAGACAATAAGAATCTAAAGGTTTTAAAGATATAATAATTAGCTTCGAATCATCGCCTTCAAAGACCGTCATCACTGACCGTCTCGAAAAGCTCGCCTTGAGGTGATTACAGTTCCAGATTCAGAAGACATATGATTTCTAAAGTAACCGGCCTAAGTGTAGTTTGACATTTATACTGTTCGGCATTTAGGTAGTGATCGGCAATTGTATTGTTCGTCCTAAGTATAGGTCAGCAGGCATTCCATTCGGCATTCAAGATTGTTCGGCCTAAGTGTAATGTTCGGCTGTGTTTTGCTCGGTCTAAGTCTATGTTCGGCTAAAGGCCTCGTTCGGTTAAGTCATCGTCCAGTTAAAAGTTCTGTTCGGCATGTGTGTGTTCGTTCGGCATGTCTAAGTTCTGTTCGGCAGGTATGTGACTGTTCGGCATGACAGTTGTTCGGCAATTATGTCGTTCGGTCTAGATGCTATTCGGCGTATATGTCTATTCGGCATAAGGGTAGTGTTCGGCCTTAGTTCGTTCGGCTAAGTTTTTGTTCGGCGTTCTAGCGAGTGTTCGGCCTCATTCAGACGAAATACTATTCGGCAGCCTCTATCGTTCGGCACATGACAACATACGCCGAACCATAACTATGCCATCCGAAACCCTTACCACCTCCAGGGTTTTTCTTTTCCTTCATTTTTGACTGTGGTTCGACGCGATGGAGCTAAATACAATAGCCACATGTGCAAACACCTCAAATCCTTCCTCCTCGCCTCGCATTATCGTTCGGCAATGAGGGCAACCTACTCGAAAGCTTCCTACAGGACACATTTGACTCATTTAAAACTTATTCAAGTTATACAAGGGGCGGTACCTAGATTGCAGTTAGGAGCTTAGGAAGGAATGTTCAAGTTGTAAATCTGTTCGATTAGAGAAGGTTTGAAATCTTGGAAGAATGACAGAAACGAAAAAGTAAAGGAGAAGGGACGGGAAGGACCTGGTTATATAGAGGGAGGTAGAAGTTGAAGAGGCTATACCCGGTAGAACCGATCAATATCGGAGTGTTCGGCATCATAGCAGAGTGACGTTCGGCACACGAGGTACGTTCGGCTTCGAACGTATTGTTCGGCATCCATACATTGTTCGTCTTGCACCTCCTTCGCTAACATTCTCGAGAAGGCACCTCCGAGGTAAATTGTACCAGATTCAAAGCGCATCACGTTCGGCCACGCGATACACTTTAGGGGGCAAGTGTTTCCGGGAGATTTGACCAGGCAACTGAGTGCTCGGCATTGGCCACTACTTGGCACGAAGGACTGATCGGCATCCAGGAGTACTCGGTGTAGTACTCGGCATTAGCTGGAACTCGGCATGAAGGACTTTTCGGCATCCAGGAGGACTCGGCGTACAAGAGCGCTCGTCATCAGCTGGAACTTGGCATGAAGGACTGTACGGCATCCAGTGGGACTCGGCGAAGCGCACAGCATCCAGTGGGACTCGGCATCCATAGCGTTCGGCATCCTTAGTGCTCGACGATCAGGAGACTCGGCGTCAGTTAGTGTTCAGTATCATTAGAACTCGGCTACAAGAACGCTCGGCATCCCATGGTACTCGGCGTCAACCAATGCTCGGCGTCAAGACTGCTCGGCATACGAGAGTGCTCGGCATCAAGACTGCTCGGTATCAAGGAGAACTCGGCAGCATCTGGAGTACTCGGCAACAGGAGTACTCGGCATCTAGAGAGCGTTCGGCTTCGACTGACAAACTTCCTGCGCTTCCCAGACCTCAAACCACATCGTTCGGCATCAGAGTGTTCGGCACACCTGGTTCGGCATACAGCGACCACTGCACTAGGACTTGAGCGTTCGGCTATCCAGCCCACTTGGGAAGTCCAGCCCATATTTGCCTATAAATAGAGGGGCAGGGTCACAGTGAAATGGATCCTTTTTTGGAGAGAAAACACCGGGGAGACTCTGCCATTTTCAAGACTCATTTTCTCTACTCAACAACTTCACTTAAGCATTTGATTCACGAATTGTATTTGTAATCAACCATAAAGGAAATCAATAAAGTTGAACAAAGTGGATGTAGGCAATTACGCTGAACCACTATAAAATTTGGTGTTCTTACTTTCTGCATTTAAATTAGCATTGTCTTCTCTGTTTAATTTACTTTCATCACTTATATCTCTACACAATCTTTCTGAACGAGGTTAATGACCAATTTTGGTGCTAACACCATATTCTCTGTGTTATTAGATGACATTATTTATAATGTTCTTTATTAATATGGGTATAGCGGTAAAGGTTGCTACAAATTGTGTAAAACAATCAGTAATGAAGCAAATCTATTATACCATCAGCTGGTCCGAAACCTGCAAGATAATGAATTGGATAAACAATATGATAGAATATCTCTCCTGTATCATGAAGAATCTGGCTGCAGGAAATTCTCAGAGGATGAAATTAAACTGGCTAACCTATGCTGACAAAATTTCTCAATTCTTCCATAGCAAAATGGCAATGCCTAAAATAGTAATAAGAATAAATTTATTGTAGATGCTAGTGGACATCTGATATCAACATTAGGTAGCATTACAAAAGAAGCTATTAACTTATTCTTAGATTTATTCAATTCAGAAAGTATTAATTGTCAATTCTCAGACATAGTTGCAAGAAAATTATTACTGATATTGTCAAGAATATTTGGAAGTCCATTTCAATTAGAAGAGGTAAAGAATGTTGTATTTCAAATTGAAGACAACAGTACTCCTGAGCTAGATGGAATGAATGCAAAATTATTCAAATATCACTGGGAGTAGATCAAATATGAAGTATGGAATGCTACACTAGGAATTCAGGTAAAATTATCAAAGAGATTAATCATACTTTTATTTTCCAAATCACCAAGAAATCTTACCATTCATCAATTACTGATTATTATCCTATATCACTATGTAACATTACGTATAAGATCTTTGCAAACTTATTATGTAACAGGATGAAAAGCTTATTAACCAAATTAATTTATAAAAATCAAAATGCCTTCATCCCTAGAACAGTAATAACCACAGAAAACTCTTCATTGGTATATGAAATGGTTAGATCCTTTAATAATAAAAAATCGAGCAACTTATGTCTGAAAATTGACTTAAACAAAGCTTATGACAAGATAAACAGAGGCTTCATTCATCATATGCTGATTAATATGGGTTTTTTCTTAGAATTTTGCAAATTTTATTTTCGAATGCATCTCAACCCCACTTTTTATGTTATTATCAATGGTTCCCCTGCTGGACATTTTGGTAGGAATAGAGGGTTGAGATAAGGAGACCCCATGTCCCCCTATTTATTTTCAATAGCCATAGAGTACCTCTCAATTCTACTTAATCTTGAACATATAAAGGGGCTTTATTGCTTAGTCATCAAACTGACCCTAATATTAATTATCTTTTATATGCTTATGATATATTGATAATGATAAAGGCAATTATTGAAGATGCTCACACAGTAAAACAAGTCATGCAAATGTTGGAAAATAATGCAGGTCTTTTAGTAAATGAAAAAAAATCTAGCCTATTTTTCAATAAGGGAGCAAGATGTAAACTTGAAATTGATGATATTATTCAAGTTCATACAGGGTCCTTGCCTACAGTTTATCTGGGTATTCCTTTGTCACACAACAAAGTAAAAGCAAGAAACTTTGGGCCTCTTACTGAAAAAACAAACAAGAAATTCAACCATAGGACTAGCAGACAATTAAATATCAATGGTAGAATAGAACTAATAAAGGCAATTATCTACACAATGGTTAATTTTTGGATGCAGTTTTGTCAATTTCCAGCAATATCATTAATAAGTTAAACTCTTTAAGTTTGTTAACTAGGTCTATAACCTAGCAGAAGTCAATGGAAGTTGAAACATCAAGATGAAGATGAAACGACTAGAAAACTCAAAAGTACACTTAGACCGAGTAGAGAAACAACCGAGAGGAAATTCATTGGAAATGGAGTTTAGGATTTAACTCGGCATCGACTTATTTAGGTCGATGACGAGTTGTTTATCCTCTTCATCCTGCCTCCCAAACTCTATATACCTCATACACTACTCTAACTACTGTGGACAAGTGGTTTTCCTAGAGTTTGGATGAGCAATTCCAAGATGAGAAGAAAGTGAAGAAAGTAGGAAAATTCAAGTGTTATCGGGAAGATCGCTAGAATTAACTAAAAGTTGATGGAAAAGAGCTTGGAACACATCGAGTAGAAGATGAAAGAGAAAAACAAGTGAGAGAATTCACTTTTCACCAAGAAAAACAGATTGGTACCGATCCATTTAGGTCGGTATCGAGTTGTTTTCTTGGTTCATTGGGCCTCCGTACTCACTTGTACAACATCGGCCTATCTTCTGGACTTCAGTGCAACCAAGCTCCTAACCCTGTACCTTTGTTTCTCTATTAATACAAACCCTACTACAACTAGAAAGGGATATAATTTTCTGCTGGCATAGACTGCTATTTTTTCATCTCCTACCTCCCTCATAATAGTCCCCCAAGCAGCCACTCTTGCCAGTTCTAGGCTGTAGAACTTGTCAAGCCCTTGTACTTTCTAATTCTCTGCAAGTAACAATTAATAAAACTATAAAGTAGATGTCTGCCAGAGATTGACGAACCGCTATAAATTTTTTGTCTCTTGCCGTTCTATTTTTTTATTTTCAATACTATCTGCTAAATCTAGGTCTTACAGGATCCCCACCATTCAATCTTAGGTGTTGATCCATTTTTGGTATCGACATTTTGGTGCTTTCACTGAGAGACTCAATCCAAGCTTAGATCTAGCCCATTACCTTGGGTTGGAAAGTTCTAGAAGTTAGAACCAGAAAAGTTTCTTGAGGAACTTGAGGTTATGCTATTGGAAACTCATGGCACCTAGAAAAAGAAAGGCTATATCTGGAAGATCAGCAGGAGCGATATCTGGTGGTGATGAAGAAAAAACTCACCAAATGGAAGTTACCAATGAATACACAATCCCAGGCTCCTCTGCTTAACATGAAGTAGTGACCATAGGAGAATTTGATAAGATGATGCATGAACTTAACCAAAAGATGGTGGATAACCAAAAGGTTCTCACAGAAAAGATGGATGCTTTGCTCAATCTGCAACCCTGAACTACTAGGAGAACTAGAAGGGAAACTTCACCTGTTATAGAATAAGAGAATTCCTCTGTTTTTGGCCTAAACAGGAGAGATGGGAAGTAAAAGCAGAAGGAAGTAGTTGGTGGAGTTGTAAGAGGACTTACAGGAGGAAGCATGAGTGCTCCACTTCAAGAAGACGAACCGGTGCCGAGATAATTTCACTTGCTACCGAGAGAATTTCTCCCGGTATCGAGAGGAATACTCATACAAATACTGCTCAGGAAGGTGATCCCGTGGTTGTCATTGATGAGGATGTGGACTTGCAGCTTTTTGATGATGATTTGGAGTTGGATGTTGATGTTGATGAAGGTGGAGTTCAGACAACCGTAGCTCAACTAAACATACGTCCACCAAATACTTAAGGAGTGGTACTCCTAAAAACAGGAGCACGTAAACATTAGCTGGCAAAAGGAGACCATTTGCGGAGTCAAATGCTCAGTGCAACCACTGATAGTCGGCCTTCAAATTACTGTGCCCGTGAGAGGTACATCACTGACATGGTCAACGATTGGTGGAGGAAAGCAGGGGTAGGAAGGATGAAGACTGGGTTCCGCGCCAAGCCTACTCCATTTATTGAGAATATTCCAAGAGAAGAGAATCCTTACAAATTCACCATGCCAACAATGCCATCCTGTAATGGAACTACTGATCCCTGACAACACTTATTCAAATACGAATGGCATATGGATGGAGCTAGAGCTACATATGCTGTTGTTTTAGGTGTTTCACTATCTTCTTGAAAAAAGTTGCTTCTATATGGTTCACTAGGTTTGCGATGAAGTCCACATCAAATTTTGATGAATTGGCTATGAAGTTTCTGGAGTAGTTTAGACTCCACAGGGTGATCGAAAAATGCGATGTCCTTATTTGGCTTCTCTCAAGGACCCTAGTAGTCATTGAAGGATTTCTTGAACCGGTTTAACATCGATGTTACGGAGGTTAGAAATTTGAAGGAAGATCTTGTATTCATAGAACAAGTCCGAGGCATTCACTTGGACAAGGATTTCAGTAGGTGGATAAAGGTAATGCAACCCACCACTATGGAGGAATTCCATCGAAAGGCAAATCAGTTTCCAAGGTTGGAAAAATCAAGTATGGTTGAAGGCAAGCCCGTCGATGTGCAATTGAAAGAGCTGATTCAGAGTAATGTTGCAGTCAAACAAGATAGAAATAGTTTCGAAACTGCTGTAGGAAGTGCGGGGAAAACTCAGAATCAGAAAAAGAGAGATCAGAAGGCTAGTATGCATGACGGGGATAGGAAATGTGTTAGGAATCCGAGACCCGATGACTATATGCTATTGAATGATAGTTTGGACAACATCTATCTTGCCACTCAGGGAACTAAGCGGTATAACAAACTGCCCTAGTGGGAAGCAACCAAGCAACATAAAAGGCGGGGAAGTATTGTTGCTTCCACGAAACTCATGGGCATAGTACAAATGAATGTCGACATCCGAAGGACTTAATTGAGTAATTTATAAGAAACAACCGACTCCAACAGTATGTGAAGAAACCGCAAAACATTGATCAACCTACTGGACCCCAAGGGCTGGATGCCCAAGGGAAACCGCCTGGACCCAACGGAGAAGGACCCTAGCGAATAGATGGAAAATTGGTCATAAACACCATTACAGGAGGACCTCACCAAGCGCAGAAGAGTTGGGGTGAGATGGAGGGATATGCTAGTTCTTTGAAGCATGTACCATAGGAGAGTTGCTAAGCCATTGAAGACGGAGCTCTAGTTTAGCAACAAAGAATGATTATAGATGACGTTGTATTCAGGAATTAGGACACCGAAGGCATAGAGGCGACTCTCGACCTAATGGTGATAATGGTCGGGATCGGACCGATAGTTGTGCATCGAGTGTTGGTTGATAATAGGAGTTCTATTAACATCCTATTTTGGAAGACGTTTGACTAAATAAAGATTAACATGAAGGATGTGACCGCCTATAAAATGAAGATTCATGGATTTACAAGTGAACCTAAATAACCGATTGGAATAATCAACCTGCCTCTTGAACTCGAGGATGGAGAACAAAGGACCAACATCTAGAACTTCATGATTGTCGATGAGTATCCTTCTTGTAATGCTTTCTTGGGCCGACCGACCCTAGCCGACTTTAGAATCGCTTTAGCTCCATGGTGTTTGATGATGAAATTCCCAACAAAGAATTGGATAGGAATAGTAAGAGGAGACCAAAGCACTGCAAGGGAGTGCTATGTTTCTGAATTACGTGAAGCTAATTGCCATGAAAAGGGAAAGAATGTAGGGAAGGCTCTACTCATTCAGGAACCGCAAGCATAGCAATTACAGAATAGCCCATGACTTGGGCACCATAGTTGCTTCCACAAGGCTATGGACCCCAGGAAGAAGTCATGGGAGATACAGGCAGCACTAGTAAAGATTACAGTGGTTGTCCTTGTTCACATAGAAGTCCCAACTCGGGTCTTTAAGATTGGCTCTCGGCTAGGAATCAAATAGCAAAAGGAATTGATTAACTTTCTTCGAGCAAATTTGGACGTGTTCGCTTGGACGCATTCTGATATGTGCGGGATATTGTCAGAGATAGCATGTCACGCACTTAATATCGATCCCAAGTACGTGTCAGAAGAGACACGATCTGGGTCTAGAGTGATCCACTGCATTGAAGGAAGAAGTGGATAAGCTATTAGCCAACGACTTTATCAGTGATGCTACATATCCTTAGTGGGTGTCAAACCCCATGTTGGTCTGAAAATCGAATAGGAAGTGGAGAACTTGCATTGTCTACTCATATTTGAACAAATCCTGCCCGAAGGATAACTTTCTGTTGCCTAGGATTGATCGACCAGCTTGCTGATGAAACCGTGAGGCATGAACTGCTCTCATTTATGGATGCCTATCGTGGGTATAATCAGATTATGATTCATAAACCAGATCAAGAGAGCGCTAGCTTCATTATAGAATTGGAACTATATTGCTATCGTGTAATGCCATTTGATCTAAAGAATGCCAAAGCCACTTACTAGAGACTGGTAAATACAATGTTCAAGGACCAGATCGAACGAACGATGGAAGTGTATGTAGACAATATGATGGTAAAATCGCGAGTGCCTAAAAATCATTTAGATGATCTCTCGGAGATGTTTGAGATCCTTTGGAAGTATAGAATGAAATTGAAATCTCTCAAATGTTCATTTGAAGTAGCATTTGGGAAATTTATCGGTTTTATTATGAACGCAAGGGGAATTAAGGCCAATCCGGAGCAGATTGATGCCTTATGGAATGTTAGAGCCTGACAATGAAGAGTGTGTTATAGAGCTTAAATGGAAAGATTGCAGCACTGAGCTGATTTATTTCTAGAGCGACGAATAAGTGCATACCATTCTTTGATGCATTGAAGAAGAGTGAGAAGAACTTTGAGTGGAATCGAGAAAGCCATAATGCTTTTGAAGAATTACTACGACATATGGAGACACCACTAGTTCTGTATAAACCAGTGGATAGGGATGATTTATTCATTTACCTAACGGTGTCTGCCCGCGCATTAAGTGCAGCACTTGTGCACGAGGAAGCTACGGTTCAACGGTCTGTCTACTACATTAGCAAGTGATTCACCAGGGCTTAATGGAACTACTCGAAGTTGGAAAAGCTGGCATACTGCTTGCTAATAGCATCTAGGAAACTGCAACCATATTTTATTAACTCACCTAATCAAGGTGCTGACAGATCAACCCTTGAAACAAGTATTGTATCGATCTAAGACCTCGGGACGACTTCTAAAGTGGAATATCGAGTTGAGCTACTACGATGTGACTTACCATCCCTCAAGAGCAATTAACGGATAGGCGCTGGCTGACTTTATCGCCGAGTTCACTATTCGGGATGATGATGAGGAGGACACAACGGTCACAGTATCCCAATGGAAATTTTTCGTTGATGGCGCGTTAAATAAATTTTGTTCAGGAGCAGGAGTTGTGTTTGAAACTCCTGAAAGACGATCAATTTGTTATGCTTTAAAGTTTGGAATTTCCTGCCACTAACAACGAGGCAGAATACAAGGCGATGATAGCAGGGTTGAAGATTGCAAAGGAACTAGGAATAAAAATTTTGCATATCTACAGCGACTCCTGAATAATCATCTACTTGGTTAAAAGGGCATATCAAATTAAGGGCACGAAACTTGCCCCTTACTTGTCGAAAGCTTGGGAGTTGCCTAAAGAAATTGAACACTACACGATATCTCATGTTCCTAGTGAGGAGAATATGAAGGCCGATTCCTTAGCTAAGCTAGCCAATTCCGGAGAAGCACAACTAATAGGATTGGTTCCAGTACAAGTTCTCACTACTCCCAGCATAGATAAAATGGATGTTGATTGGATTTCAAAGACTGTAGAGGAGGTAGAGTCATGGATCCAATAAAGGACTACTTACTCAGGGGAATACTCCCTAGAAACAAGAACGAAATGAAAGAAGCTCCTTCGAATGGCGCCACGATTCGTAATGCAGGACGTAATACTATATAAATAAGGATTCTCTTCTCTTTTCCTTGGGTGTATAACAAAAGATGAAGGCAGGAAGATACTCATGGAAATTCACTAAGGCAGCTGCGAGGATCATGCTGGGGGGAAAATGCTAGCAAAGAAAGTGCTCTGTTACGGATACTTCTGGCCGATGATAAATAGGGATGCAGCTGATTATACAAAGCAATGTGATAGTTGCGAGAGATTCTCGAAGATCCTGAGAGCTCCATCGATAGAACTTACGTAGATGGTCGCCCTAGTCATTCACAATCCGAGGAATCGACATTATTTGTATGCTACCAATGGCAAAAGGAGGAGCCAAATACGTTATCGTTGCAGCTGATTACTTTACAAAATGGGTTGAAGCGGAATCGCTTGCCATGATCATTACCAAAAGAGTAATTAATTTTGTAATGAAAAATATTATCTGTAGGTTCGGAGTGCCTCAGAAGATTATCATGGACAATGGGACTCAATTCGAGGGTGTCGAGTTCAAAGATTTCCGTAACGGTACTGAATCGAGAAGAGCTTCTCCGTAGTAATGCATCTGTAGGCAAATGGGCAAGTGGAAGCAGTGAACAAAATCATTAAATCCACCATAAAGAAGCATCCGACGAGAGCTAAAGTCAATTGGGTGGATGACCTTCCATTGGCACTATGGGCTTACAAGACAATGCACAAATCTACAATTGGGCACTCATCGTTCGCCTTGGCATATGGTTCAGAAACTATGATCCCAATGGAACTGGAAGTCCCCTCTCGTCGCAAAAGACACTTTAATCAGAGAGAAAACGAGCAGCTACTGCTCGAGTCCCTCGACTAAATTGATAAGAAGCAGGAAAAAGCTAAAGTAAGGGTTGCTACTCACCAAAAGAGAGTGGCACGACACTTTAATGCAAAAGTCCACAACTGCACCTTCGAAATAGGGGACCTCGTTCTGAAACAAGTTATCTCGAGCATGGGAGTTCTTAGCACAAACTGGAAAGGACCCTATGTGATCAGTCAGAAGCTTGAAGTTGGAACATTCAAGCTGGCAACCATCGATGGAATTCGGATTCCACATGTGTAGAACAGCGACTTGTTATGGCACTACTACACTTGATCTCTTCATTTCTTACTTTCGCAAATATGCCACCCAAGGACACTGGCGGCACTGTAAATAGGGATGACTTGTTGTTTCTTCTATCTATCAAAAATTATCTTGTTGAGCCAATGGAACCATGTTCTCATAAGCAAAACCGCCCGGTCGACGATCAAATCGACCCCAACCTTCTGAGAACTGACATTGGCTTGACCTGTTTAGTTAATGCCACGCTATTACCTCACTATAACCCTGCTATATCTCATAGCGGATTTCTACTGCTACGATTTTTCCATATAGCCTTTCTGCTTTAAGCCCCGCTATTTCCGCTATATCCCGTTATTCCCGCTATATTCCTCTATATCTTCTTTAAAAGAAATGAATTGAAAAATGACATTTATACATTATAAAAATTATGAAATTAATTAATTTAATTGAATTTTTAATATATTTTCAAAAATGAAAATACTCTAATATTCTACTAAATTCAATTATGTTATATAACAGTTTTACGTTTATTTACAGTATATTCGCACATGTTTTTATTTAAAATTATTTATGTATTAATTATAATTTAATTTAATGTTAATTTTTAATTTAATTATCATATATATATTCGTAAAAACATTAAGTATGAGTTTTATATGCTATTTTAGAGTCATCCGCTATATCCTGCTATATCCTCGATGTATCCCCGCTATGACTTTTTCCACCTCTACCGCATTGAATCTGACGAGTGCTTTAACTGCACATGCCTCGACAACGTCGGGAAGATCCAAACACCGGGTCGACAGTGAAAATCGACCCCAACTTTCTAAGAACCGGCATTGCCCCAGCAACGTCGAGAAGGCCCAAATCCGTCGGGTTAATGGTCAAATCAACACATACCTTTTAAGTATTGACGTTGCTCGAACAATGTCTGGAAGGTCCAGACTGTCAAGTCAACTGGGAAATCAACACAAACCTCTCAAAAAATTGACGTCGCGCAGAGATAGGCGATAACAAAAGGAACCTTCCATTGCCCGGAGATAGGCGATGACAGGAAGGAGAAATTGACTTCAAGTTGATCGGTTTGGTCGATGCTATCCTGCAAATGTAAGCCATAGCACAAAGATGGGCAATGACAAGGAGAAATCCATAGAGTTGAGCAACTAATATATTAGTTTTTGGTGATAGAAACTGGAACACGGCTAGGATCTTAACATTGAACATGGAAGAATTTGTTATGATGAAAGATGACGACGACACATCTTTACAACACATACATCCAGAATGACATTGGCTGATGATGTTAACTTGGAAGAATTCGATTGCAGCTAAGGTATTAACGACATTGAAAATAATGTGCTTGGAATCAAGTAGTAGAGTCAGTAATTCCTAAAGATAGGAACTATTACGTGAATTTGATTAAGGGGAAATCGATTGAATTGCTAAGGATTTCCAATCTCTCATAGATGACTAAATCTTAACATTCGGTTGCATGGATAGGGGCACATACACAAACACTTAGTCGAAATAAACTCGACTGAGCTCGAATAGGAATGGCCAGAGAGTTGGCTAAGCAATAGTTTTGTTTTTCGAACAAAGTATTTTGGCAGATATAAACAGAGCTAAGCAACATAATATACTAAAGCAATTGCAAGAATATTATTTACAGGAACATAGTTGCTTTAAATAACCATATTGCATAGAAACATAAGTATATAGTATGGAAATCATAGTACAAGCAATCGTAGTATATACACAAACAATCACACATAACTGGCACAATACATATACTGCAGAAAAGTACACAAAAGAAATATTACAAAGAAAAAGCTAACCTTTCATTACTAATAATCTTTTATGTACAATCAAATAGCGGGGTTCATACCACACAATCTCGACCTACTTAAAGAAAAAATGGCAAAATACAAACTCAACCACTACAACAACACAAAAACCAAACGCTTGGTTAGCGCGCACACACTACTAAGTCTTCCTTCTCTTGCCACTCCGGCTTCCTTCACCATTGTTACCTGGATGGGTGTTAAGGTTCTTCTTCCCTTTGCACTCCTTGCTAGGAGGAGTCTCGCATTCCGAGTGAGTAGATTCCCCATCGGTCACAATATGTGGCTCCACGGACTGGCCAGTTGAAGTCTCGGTAGGCTTCGTTTTAGGTGACCGGATCTTCAGTGGGCGAACCTTTTGCTGGATGCTTGTCGATTGTAGAGGCGGACGGGTCAACTCTGAGTTCCTTATTCACACCGATCTTTTTCATATCCTTCCTCAACCTTTCAACCATATTTTCATGCTTAGTAAGGTCAGAAGCACCTATAATGAACACATCCTCCGCCTGAGACACCGAAGAGTCCTCTAAATTCTCAAAAGTGGCTATCTTCTCATAATACGATCTCAAACCAGAGCCGGTGACAGGGGCAGAAATAGTAAGCCCCATAGAGACAGTAGTAGAAGTTGTCAAGATAGTTGTGACTCCCGAGCCTTGCATAGCTGGAGGTGGAGGAAGAAGAGACAACTGACCTACAAGTTGACATACATATTGGTAAAGTTTAATGATAGATTCTCATGAGAACCAAAGCTTCTCGAAGACTGAAGAAAAGATAGATATACCTATAGAAGAATCCTAGTAAAATACGACGAATTTGACTTCTTCGGTCCCAAGCTCCCTGGGCTTGGTCACAATAAGAGGAATGTATAGCTCATGAAGTGCAGTCGTTGCAGGTGTAGGAATGACATGGGTCATTGCAGAGCTAACCCTCAGAGACGCTGGAATAATTGCTGTTGGCTCTTGAAATTTTGAAGTGGACATTTCACACTGACCCCAAGAGCTCGAGCCAGCAAGAGTTTTGGCAGCAATATCAACATCAGCTTTTTCAGCTTCTACGGCCAGGATAGCCCAACCGATGGGGAGAAAATCAATATCTTAAGGGTCGAGGTGCACGACCATCAACTCTTCCTTGATCAGTGCGCATATCTCCGGCCCAAGCAGACCTCACTAGTACTTCTTCTTATGTGCCGGCAAGGGTTGTGGGGTAGTCTTCCCTTAGCCATCTCAAGTTCTTATTCATGACAACGTAGGTATTAAAGTGAAGCATATTTACATCGAGTTTCTCATGCATTTGGATCTTTCATCCTTGAGCTCCTTAAGTTCTTGCTAGGCGATTTCAAGCTCAACATCACTACCAAGCTTTGCAATGGACAGCTCCTCCACCTTCTCAGAAATTTTCTTCTTTTTTCCACAAGCTTCTGATTCTCCTTATGAAATATGGTAAGTTTAGTGGCTTACTCAGCAATGGTCATGTCCCAGTCCTCGATAGTCTGGTCCTTATCGGCGATTTGCTTCTTCAACCCATCCCCCTCTTCATGCGCAATTTTCAAGTTGTTACGCATCACCATTTCAGTTTGCTCATGAATACGCTTCAACTCTACCATGAGGCTGTTAGTGTTGGCCTTTTGTTTGAGAGCTAGGTTTCTCTCTAGTAACCTTGACCAAACCATTCTCCCGTTCCTTAATCATTCGCTCGAGATCAACTTTCTCAGACTCAAATGATTGGATGTTAGTGTAGTTAATTCTATTCACATCGAAGAGGACCTTGCATAAACATTTCCATTTGTACCCAGTCTCTACACTTCTGTAACTACCTGGAGGTTTTTTAGGGTGACCTCCTTTGGGATGTCCTTAATGACTTGATCAAACTTAATGTCGTGTTGGAAGAGATTAGGAAATACAGCTGATATACACGGAGGACCAGCGGGTAGAGTGAATAAAGAAGCGGAAACTCCCTTGGAAGTAGATGGGACAGCCGTAATCATAGCTTAGGACACCAGAACTTGGTGGAACAAGGAAGTTTGAGCTTAGGTGTGCGGTGGAACATCAATGGAAGGAGGCCCTCGATGTTGAAAGGAATCTCTGTGACGTTTAGGTGCATCTCGTGGTAGCTCGATCTCTGCCTCCCTTTTCCTTTTCTCCTTCTCTTTTCTCTGATCCTTCTCTTTATCGGCCTTGCGAGCTTCTTTGGCCTCGTGGTCTTTCCTTCTCCACCTCTCATCCTTGGTTTCATGGCAACGAGGCGGGTAGGGTCTGAAGTTTAAGCTCAATAAGAACTGGCATGGCGGGAAAGCTTCTCGTTGTAACCACGACCAATCGAACCTAAAACAAGGGACAAAACCTTATTAATATTAAAGCTCTTGAACAAAGCTTCAATGCAAGAATGAATGTTCGTAATCTAGTAAAGTGTATGGTGCCAATGACCCCATATCTGCTCTACAGACCAAATCGAAGAGGAACTAAAGTCGAGGTCTTGCCACCTTTGCTTACGAGTCCCCCATGAGAAAAAGAGAAGCTGAAACTAGCTTCGTTTAAGATGTCGCTGACTGTGAAGTTAACCTCACTAAAATCGCTTAAGTTAACGAAAATATCTCCAAATGAATGGCCTTGAGGTGTAGTCCCAACAGGAGGAATTGTTGTTTGCTCCTCAAATCTTATAGGAATATCAACAATGATGTGCTTTGGAGGAGGCGAGCTGGCATTGTTAAGACTTTCATAGGGCGTCTCTCCAAATGAATTGCCCTCTCTACTAGCTCGATAATCACTATCACTGTCATCCGCATCTTGACCCTCCTCTTCTTCCTCTTCAATCAGTAGTTGCTTGCCCTCTCTTCTACTAAATCCATCGTCTTCTTCTGAGATCAGAGGCATTTTGACATTTTCATCTTTGGCACCTGGAATATCAGCATCTACAGGCCCTTACAGCTCTCCCATAATGGGCTCTTCTGAATGTACTGCCCCAGAGGGACCTACAACTTCCCCTTGAAAATTCTCACAGAATCTACGAGTGGGGGTAGACGAATGAGTACAAGCTCTAGAGCCGCTCTGTGCTAGAGACTCAGCGACAACGAACTTGTCAAGGCAAAGCAGACCGCAACGTCGTAGATTTTCATTCGTTAGTAGGAATGCGACGGTACGCTGACGTGATCCAACTGCTTTTAGGGCATTAAGCGTTGTTTTTTCTCATCGCTTTCAACTTGAGTAGGGACGCCTATAAGGAAACACATATCAAGTTAGAAACTTAGGAATTCCATCATGGGATAAGCAAGGGAAAAGAGCCGTACATCCAGATAGTCAGAGCAGGTAGAAACCGTATGGGCATCGCATAAAGAAATATCCATTCTTGAAGTATGAATGTCTATTGGTGAGGGCCTCAATAACTTTACATCCCTTTCAGGCTTTAATAATCATGTAGGACGTGGAATCCTGCCTTCTCCTGAATTGAATTAGATGTGTAAGTTCGTTGAACCTTAGAGGTCGGTTGAACCGATTCATGAAGAGGACATAAAGCGAACTCAGAAGAGAATACCTATTTGAATGGACTTGGAACGGAGCCAGTCCCAGTTCTTGTAGCATCATCATGAGGATAGGATTGAATGGTGGGACGACACCGTCTAGGCACATGTACCGATTGCACGTAGTATATCCTTTTAGGGTTTGTGTGCAAACTCACCCCTCCTGGGGAGAAGAACGCCCTCTTCGGGACTCCCATGCCGAAGACATATATTGTGAAGCATCCTAGCCATTAGAATCGTCAGCACTTGCTTTGGTGGATCACTAAATATTCTTAGACCTACGAGTACATTCAACGGAAGCAGCTGATCCACCACTAGAACAATTAGCACCAATGAACCTTATGATTTAGATGTAGTGGGTTGGCCTGGTCTAACGGGGATCGTATGTGAAGCCTGAGCTATATATGACCCAGTTTCGGGAGTAAAAGGTGCCCTCACAAGACTTGAATCGAGGCGATCAACGAGTCATTCTAAACAATAAAACTTATCGTTCAACAAGGTCAGGTATGTTTTATTTGAATTGTAAACCCATGTGACCAACACCGGGAATTCAAAGGATGTTGACATGTGTTGACCAATCAGATTCTGAGCACTGATCGGGGCAAGTGAGAAGTGTCAATCTACATAGTATGAGTTCAGTGTTCTGAATGCGACAAATGGACAATCCTGTGTAAATGGCTCGTTCGTGCTAGAAAAATGAGCCACGTGAAACAATGGAACTGTGTATTGGAACTTACCCGTTACCTATAAGCAATCGATAATGGATCGCCGTCCAAAGCGATGCAGAAGCTTTTCTTTGCAGGAAGACAGGAAGTGTAGAAACAAGGAAAAGTGATGCGAAGGAATCGTGCATAATGACTGCTTTGAAACAAGCTACCGTGATGGGACTCGAATGACGATTGAGGCTTATCCGCATTTTGATAAGAGATAGTCGAATCAAGAGAATCAAACTTGTCTTCGAAACAACGTGCATACGACCAAGGCGAAACCAGTGTTCACCATAGATCAAGCGCAATTCAAATTTCAACCATATCCTCTTAACTCCAATCGGCCATTCCCATCACCATCACCATGACGTGAACAATCGCCAAACTTATCTTGTTGGATTCTGGATCGTTCTAGAGTTTCAAAAATCTCAGGCCCGTGTTTTCTAGGTGGCGATTCGAATGGTGGCGACTGGTCCCAGAAAGGGGCGGGGTGGCAACAACAATTTAGCGACCGGTGAAGATTAGATGTGCGCTTGGGAATCTCGAGTAAGAGCAAAAGACTCAGTGGCAAGTGAACTCGGGTGGAAGCAAAATAGGGGAATGAAAAAGTGGCTTAAAATTTTCTAATTCCTAAGTATATATGACTCGGTGAAAAGCCATTTAACTCGGTATCAAGTTAAACAACTTGGTTATGAGTCGTTTTTCCTCCCCTAAAATCTCCAAAACGCATGGCAAACAACAAAGGTGTAATTTATGTTTACTTCAAGATGAAAATAGAGACCATATTTTTTTTGCTGTTCCTATTCTAATCAGATCTGGAGCGTATTCAAGCAAAAATTAAGGCTATAGTCAATAAACAGTAATGATATAACTCAAAATTTTGAACTTCTTCCTACCATTCAGGGATCCAAAGCGTACAAACATTTAATTAACATAGCAATTACATCTTTGATATGGCACATTTGGTGTGAGAGAAACACAAGAATATTTAAAGAAATCCAAATGCCTAGCACTATGAGGTCTATGCTAATCATGCAAGACAGTAAAGACTTGCTCATACAAATTACCATAAAACAAGATGAAATCTATGGTAAAAAGGTTCTCTTTGCAGAATTTGGAGTTCAATTAACTCCAAAGCTGTAAGAAGTACTGATGTTCCTAGCTGACTTGCTCCGCCTGTCCTTCCATCACCACTACTTTACAAAGATTCAGATTCTATGTAGACTGATTTTTTGGTTTTATTTTATTAGGCTTCCATGGGAAGGTCGCTGCTTCTTGGAGATGGTTAATTGAAGGAAAGTATCAATTGACAGCAATTTGACTATCTACTTCCGCCTTTATTCTTTTAATATTTAATGTGTTATTTAATTTCTCATTTACTTGCAGGTGTTGTATTAGGAACAATATCTCATATGAGTGGTTTTAAGAGTCCTATCTACTATTACTTCTTATTTGTGCCAAAACTGGTCACAAACACCGAATCGTAAGTGAAAGAACCAATTCATAGTCAGAGATCACAGATAGAATATATGAAGAGGATATAAATATGAAGAACAATAGAAATTAAAAAAGAAAGCAGTAATAAAGAAGAGATTTATAGTGGTTTAGCTGACTTCGGCCTACGTCCACTCCAGAAATTTCCTTTTTATTGATTAAAGAATTGATTATAGTTACAATTCGGAGTTTTTTGAAACAAGAATGGCAGAGTAACTTTTGCAGCCTTTGTAGAAGAAGTTAATAAAGAATAGAATGAGAATCCTTTTTTCTGAAGCTCCGCCTACTGTATTTAAAAGAAAAACCCGGTTACCAGGCTTCCTCACTGATATGGGCCCACCAAAACCATAGTCGGGCCCATATCCTTCATCACTGCCGACCCCAAGTTGATAATATGCCGACCTGAAGTTGCCTTAGGGATGACTCGAAGAAAACCATCTTTGACTCGAAGCAGACCAACAATCGACCCGAAGTAGCCTTCGTATCCTTTAATGCCGACCCTATGTTGGTTCTCCCATAGCCGATCCTAAATTCCTAAAGCCGACCCGAAGACAACTACTCCCTGAGTAAAAGTAAGGCCTAGTGCCGATCTTAGCTCCTGCCTCTTTTGCCGACCCGAAGATACCCATATGCCGACCCAAGTTCCTGCCAATGTCGACCTAGAGATTAGCCATAGCCGACCCGAAGACAACTCACAATGTCGACCCCTCACATCCTCTAGTGTCGATCCCTCATAAATATTGACCCGAGGATTGAATGCCGACCCAAAGCTAGAAGAGTGCCGACCCCAAGTCCTCCTTAATGCTGAACCCTGCTTTATGCCGACCCAAGCATTAACCCAAAGCTAACACCAAGTGGACATGAAGCCAGACCATATGTCGATCCCTCAACATGTTGCCACCTCCATCCATATGTCGATCCCTTTATCAAGCAATGCCGACCTGAAGATTAAGCAGTGCCGACCCGAAGCATATCAAATATGTTGATCCCAAGTCCAAGTACTCAGTGACCCAAAGCGTGCCCATCTCTGACTTGAAGTAAACCACGGTGCGACTCGAAGCAAATTCATGGCTGATCCAAAGCAACTCGACTCTTCCCAAAATCCATATTCCAAGTATCCGGCGTTATTCGTTCATCGACCATGCTGAATCCCAGCTACATATTCATGTTTATTATCCGTGATTGATCGTCCATTCATCAAGTCGAATCAAACCCTTAGTATTCCCGCCTCATTAACCAAGAAGTTGTTTGAGTTAAATCCGCCTGTATCTTGCCTTGCCAAAAGGCGGGTTAACACTTCTTCTCTACTTATTTGAGATATCTTTTCCTTTTTCTGTTGTATTTCGAATAATTGTAAATCAATATGGAAGTAATATGTATTATTTTTCCTTGCAAGGTACCCATTTAGGTTAGTAGGTTGTAAGGTTTTGATGAGAAATATTATGAAATTATAAGAATTCGTTTATAATATAGTACCTTTTCCAAAAAAAGACTTACAAACTAATAAGGTTTAATATTCTGAGAAATTATAGCTATATGATAGTCAATATACATAAAAATTATTATATACACAAAAAGCACGGCTTATAAACAAATTTATGTTATGTGTATATCCTTTTTCCTAACTTCATCAATTTTTCTATTAAGTTGCAAAATAAAGAGTTTGGTGAACAAATGCTTCACTTCATTATTATGATGCCATTAATTATTATAAGGTATTGTTAATGTTCACTTTTTACATTTTTGGCATTTAGTTTGGTAAACTTCTCATATTCATTAAAAAGAAATCTTATATTAGTTTTCTTATATTTCTTTTAATTTGTGAACAAAATAGAATTTAAATAAAGAATGAATTAGTGACAACTATTTATAATGATAATAATTCATATTTCTTAGTATCAAATACAAGTTATTATTAGTTATGACAGATAACTAAACTTGTGTTACTGCTACGAAACTCATCATATTTATATTCAATAAAACTTAAAAAAATGAAGGCAAATAACTTGCAAAAGTCAATGCTAGATGACTATTATCCAGCCAAATGGTAATAAAACTAAACTTAATAAAAAAAGAAATGTAAAGAAATTGAATTGTAATGCTACAACAAATAAGAAACTGATTAACACTAATAATATATATTCTACTTTTATGTGAAGTTTGAATAAATTATAGACTGCAAGATCATTATTATGTGCATTTCACTTATATAATTGTATGATGATGATGTGGTTGATTTATGATTTCCCACAGTATTAACTAGAGCTACATCACTAATCAGTGGTTCCGCTTGGCCTTACATAAAAATTTATTATTCATTTTTGTTCAAAAATTACAAATGTTACGGTAGATTTTGTAATATGTTGATATTGATAGTGGAAACTCATCTTAATGGCACCAAAAAAATTTTCAAATAGTTACCGATTGTACGTATATGCCACCATGATATACAAGTAAAAAAGTAAGGTTAACTACACATCAACAAGTTTGGTGGAGTGTTATATTTTATGCAGAATGTCTTTTTTTTAATTATGTATTATCATATAAATATACTGGGACATTGGATATTTAGTTAAACTTTCATACGGATGATCATAGCTGAAGTTTACATAAAATACATACATATTGGTTTGTATGCATATGTCACATTTATTCATGGTCTTTAGGATGAGGTTGGTTCATTGTTTGTTCGAATGATAAATTTCCCCTAATGTTTAGTTAAAATAACTTCCATTAAGTACTTTATGTGCTACAGATTTCCCCTAAAGTTTGCAACAATGACTAGCCTCTTTTTGAAGATAGATTGATTTGTTACACAGGGTAATGTTATAACGCTTAAATTAGTTTATAACCATTTAATTAGTAGCAACCACTATCTTTAAAGCCTCCACTTAGGCCCCGCCTAGGCGCTAGGCAAGGTTTACCACCTAGTGATTTGTTTAGCCCGCCAAGACAAGGTTTACTACCTCGTGTAAGAATCAAAACATGTATTTAGGAACCAGTTAGGCATTATTTATGGTTCAATGTCACGTATAAGCATCAATGTGCTAGTTTTAAGTTGTCTTACCTCCGTTGCTACTCCTAAGCACATTCAAAATTCAAAAATTCCAATTTATATCAATCTACTTTTAACAAAACACTAAAAATTTATCCAAAATACATGAGCTATCAAAAATTCCAGCCTTGATTATTCCTTGATTAATCACTACCTAACTGATTAATCCCTAATCTCTAATAACCGCCTTGCATCGGCATGGCAATTTTTACAACCTTGGTAGCAACCCATGTATATAGGTGTTTTACTAAACCATTTCGTATCTCCAACGAAATTTTAAACTTCAAAACTCCAATATCACTACTGTAACGGCTTGTTTTTTCATACTCTTTGAATCGACAATAAACCACACATGTCTAACTCAAATTGCATGAAAAGACGGATCATTAAGGGTAGAAAGAAAGATAGACAGAACAAAATCTCACACGAATGGAATGCTATATAATATTGAACAAATATCTTTACAGCGGAAAACTTTTAAATACATATATCAGAGTCTAACCTAAATTCAGCTTGGACAGTTATAAACATCTGTCCTTACAATTGCTGACAAACATCAAACAAAACAAACAGCAATGGGTAATAGAATATGTCCATACGTAGATGAATATCTCCAGCTCTCCTCTGGAAACTCCAACCGTCTTCGACTAAACCTGAAACTACTCGGATCTAACCCGAGTATTGAAAATACCCGGATTGGGCTTGATAAACCAGTGTGAGAAAAATTAATAATAAATGACAGTGTCATATATCAGCCTTTAAATAAAATCTTTTGAAAAGAAAGAGTATCTCATAAGACCACGCCCACACATAAACACGGACGGGTTTTACCTTATGATAACTAAAACACTTTTATATCAAAAAATTTGATATTATTTTTAATGACGTCTCTTTGAAAACATTTGCAAATAAACTTATTAATCTTAGCCGAAATTGTTACATTTATTAAATTCCAGCATACTATGCTCTACAAATATAACCGTAGATTCTTATTGGAGAATGGATTTCCGTACAAATGACCAGGTGAAGGGATTACGTTCCGATGGGTACACCTCTAGATGGATGTCCCGAGGAACCATCACAAAGCTCATCTACCAACACAAGACCGGCCAACCTCTATAACTAGGTAGTACCCAATATGTCATCCCCTGATCGTTACCGACCTTTAAACCGGGCGCTCGAGCATACAAACCACATTAATTTACATCCTGAACATCATAGTGGGAAGAAATATATCTAAAAGGGGATGATCATACCCTAATTGGGAATGACTCACTTAGGCTTGATGCATCTAATCCTGTTTCGGTCATTTCCGATTGATGATGCTCGAGGCTACGATTACCTTTTCACACAGCACATCTTCTTTCACTTTAAATGCCACATTGCCATTCCACATTCACACAACTGATTTCTATAAATGTATAACTTCCTGAACTTGTAAGGATCGGGAAAGGGTGTTAAGCTAAGAGAAGGTGTCTTCTCAGCCACCAAACTGATATACTTTAATAGAGATCACTCATTCTGATTTTGAATGCAAGATTAGACATTCATCCATACAAGTTCATTCTGGGACTGAACGAAACCGAAGGCACTTTCCTCGGCCATTACTAGGCGAGAAGCTCTTTTGGTTTTGATATTTTTCATAACAAAGAGACCACTGCTACAATATAGTGAATCGAGAGTTTATCCCCAATTAATCAACAAATAGTCCTTCGTTATTATTCGTCCCAATATCTCTGTCTTCAAACATCTTCATTTTTCGAACGCGTAAACTGGTTCGAAGTAGTTTTCAGATAGGAATCACTCAAATTCGACCCCGGTTCCTTCGAAATCCAATTATCGATAAAAAGTGAATATGAGTATACAAGATTTATTCAGTCTCTTTTCACTTTAATTCTTCTCGGATGATTTCGAAATCTCTTCCTTTTGTCTTAGAGTAATTCTAAGTTAATTCATTCTTTTGCTTTGGATAATATTTCAAATTTCCTCACTTAATACTCGATCCAAATTTTTTTAACTTTTTGGCGGGTCAATGAAAATGTTATTTAAGACATCGTTTACGGTAAACCCTAAAATCAATCTTATCAAACATTATTGAGTAAATAGGATCATAGAAATCATTCTAATTTTACTCAATATTAATTTCCGGATTCAACAAGTGATATGGGCGGAATAACGATGAACTTTTAAATTCCGCGAATAGGACGAGTTCCCTCTTCGGATTTTAATACCAAATATAATAAGATTATCTCTATGCAATCCAAGTTGTAGTTTATTCATTTTGGAGATTGCTTAAATTTTGGATATACTAATCTTCTTTTATTTTGGAAAACTTAATATAATTTTTTTAGAGCATCCGGGCTTTCCTTTCGGTCTGTTCCACCCCTCGCCTAAGAAAAGAAAACATAGGCCAGGTAAGTTCAGGGCACTGGTTGCTCCATCCCTAACCTTAGTTAAACACCTTATTTTTTCTTCCTAGATCTCACAAGCGGGACAAATGTACTAATTATTTCCGCATACTCAATTATCATTTTTATTTTGGAATAGATTATAAAAATTCCAAATTGTCTTTCAAACACTTGATTTTCTTTTTAAAAACATTCATAATAGATTTTGGGAAAAATCGTTAAGTTTAAACCTTCTTTTAAAAAGTCGTAGAAACGGTAGCTGAAAAGTGCTAGGAAAGTGCTTTATAAGCTTATTTGAATTAAACAGCTTTTTAATATTTGAAAATTCATATTTTCCACTTCAAATCTCTTCTAAACTATTTAAATAGATTTATCAAATTTATTCCATATTTTTCCATAATTAAAAATGTTCATTTAAACAGATTTCCCGTTATGGTCACTTAACTGCACTAGCGCGATTTTTCTAGAAAATTGATTTGGACATATTTCAAAATTTACTTAATGAAATTTTGATTTCCTTTTTTCATTTAGAAGATATGGATATAATAGTCCGGAATTCTCTTTTCTCGAAGAATTCCGAGCTATATTCCACTCTATACACTCGTTTGAACTTTTTGGTGCAAAATCGCGAACTACCATTGCGCGACGCGCCTAGTTTTAACTTATTTTTCAATACTTGAAATAATTTATTCAAATCGAATTTTATTACTTATAAAATTATTACAAATAATTTTAAATCAATATTTTCACTTTTTAAAGTATTTAATATGTATTTTCAATATCTTCATATTATAATATTATTTTATTCAAATTATTTTAATATTAAATTTTAAAATTCTATTTCAATTCAATTTCAATTCTAACTTCAAATAAAACTAAATTAAAACTTAGATTTCAAATCTAATTTAAATTTCAACCTTAATCTCAATTTCAATTTTCAAAATCAATTTCAATTTCAATTTTACTATTCATCTTAATTTCAATTTCAATTTAACTTTCCATTTCAAATCCAATTTCATTTCTAATTTCACATTCTCTTTTATTTTAACTTTAATTTCAATTCTACTTAAAAAAGACTTATTTTTCCAAAGTATATCAAATCACCAAAATTGGTCTTATTTAACAAAGGGGATACTTAATCAACAAATGAGCATAATCGAGTTAACATTTATCACTAACATAATTATGGTCCATACACAAGCTAATATGATAAATAATCACAACCATAAATATTTGCAACTATTCAAACATAACACAAACATAACCAAACATCCATAACATAAAACGGTGATTATCTAACATAACCATTTAACTTGATAATCAATTTAAATCATATAGCGATGAGAATTTTCTCACCTTCATTTCCACTCCGTCAATCTTTTATGTAAGCTATGCGTCTCTCGAACTAACGTGCTATTTCCAAGCGTCTTGAATTTTTTCGCTTTCCTTTCCTTCTCTTTTTTTTCTTTTTTATTAGTGGGTGCGTGAGCTTTGAAGGGGGTATGGAGGGCACAACCTTGGCTATAAGTGGTGGGTGTGTGGGTTTTGAGGCGTGTAGGTGGTGTAGGAAGGTCTTGGCTGTGAGTTTTGAAGTGGGTGTGGGGTAGTGGAGCTTGGTTGAGGTGGTGGAAGGAAATGGAGGTGGAAGAGGAGTTGGATGCCATGGAAATGGAGGTAAAGAAGATGGAGAAAGTGAAGAGAAAGGTAAAGAATGAAGTGTGCAAAAAATGAAGGAGTGTAGGTGCTTATTTATACTTGAGTTTTGGATGGCAAATGACTTAAATGCCCTTGGCTACTTTTTGACTTTTGTTTAAGCATGATATGAAGTGCATTTATGGTGAAAGATGTCATGATTTGATTCATGTAATGATGCTTGCCTCTTTTTCTTAATTTAAAAATTGTTTAAATATTAATTTGCTTAGTTTCCATGCATGAAGAGACTTGCATTAATGGTGAGAAGATATGTTTTAGTCCTTATGTAATGATTTGTTTGCTTTTCCATAACTTAGAAAACACTTAAACTACATTTTGCTCATTTTCCATGCATCTCATTAATGAGATATGACATCTAAGTAATGATGTTGTTTTATAAAGTTACTTAAACACTCTTTTGTCAAATCATGCTTTTACACTTTCCTTTATCATTTTTCTTTTATTTACTTTATAAAAAGTGACATTTTGATTTTTAGGATGTAAATGAAAGTGTTGTATAGTTGGTAAAGTTGTATTATATAAGTTACAAAGTGCATATGATTATTTAACGTTGCGGCGACTTGTTTTGGTTGAAAACGGTGTTTTATGTTGACATATTTTACAGTCAAAATTTGACGTTTTTGTTAAACTATGTATTCAAGTAAACCAAACTTAAAAATGGACTTTTTACTTCTTTTAAATAAATTAAAACATGTCTATTCATAATTTAAAATCATATTTAAATAATATCAAAATCTCTATTTTTACAGTGTATGTAAAACTGACAAATGTGACAAAATTTGGTTATTTTTGTAAAATGATTATTAACATACTTTTAAATCTTTTAATATACTTTTATTATCTTTATTAGGTGTTTTTAATAAGATTTAACTTTTCAAATAAATATTTAAATCTATTTATTTAAGCCTTTATTTATTTTTAATAAAATTAGCTTTTGCTGATTTGTTCTAAAATCCAAACTTATACTTTTTAAATTATTAGCTATAAGAATAAATAATTTCTCTATTATGATTTATTATATAACTTATTTAATTAAGTTTTAAACATTTTTAAATTTAAAATAAACAAAATCTCTCATTTTCGAAGTAGCGAAATTACGGGTCGTTACAACTACCGTAACACCCTATAATTTTGAATAAATAAAATCAAATTAAAAGAAAAATGGTAATTGCAATAAAGAATGGGTAAAATCGAAAGTACTACAAATGAATGAACTAAATGAAGAAACTTATGCTAGTTCTAAGATCGTATTTTTTTGGGTCAAGATTCTTTATAGGAACATATAAATTAGATAAAGAGATTAGTAGTTATAACTGAATGTAAGTTTTAATTTGAATTGGACTTAATTGGGTCTTAAAGCCCATTAATACCAAATTGATAAAATACACTAAACACCTAATACAAAAGAAGAAATGTGCGTAGAGTTATCTTTAATTCTCTTATTCTTCTTTAGTGCACAAAACTATTAAACTAACCTGGATTTGTAAATTCAAAAGAATTCTCCATCAAAATTCAACAAATTTGGAGGTTAAAAGGATCTAAACAAAAAAAAGCAATAGATAGATGCTATATTAGACCGATCAACATATTTTGAAGGTTAAGGCAAGATCCAACGAAGGAGGTGGTGTTTCTAATCAAATTTGTGGGTTTCTTAGATAATTTTGAGTGGGAATATATTCACGAAGATATATAATATCATTATGCTTGTATTCATTATTTATAGACTAAGTTAGATTAGTGGCCATATTTAATATGATTTATATGGTGGTATATGTTCATCTTGGAATATTGATATTGGAATTGGTATTAGAAATGGATAATTAGACATTAATGATGAGTTATAACCTTAGGTTAAGAAAAAAGGATGAATAGAGAAATAGATAAATGAACTATGGATTAATTAACTTCGTAAATGATTATAAATAGTATATGAACTCAAAAGTGATATAATTATACTAGGATAATACGACTATAAAACTATAATTTATAAGTTTAAACATTATATTAAGGATGAAGAAAGATGTAAAGAGAAAGAAAACCAAGATCATAATAAAGTCAATGTATTAACGATAAGAAAGATAAGTTGGGTAGGAGAGTAATATGACAAAACTAATGAATGCATGTACAAACGTTGTATTACACTTGGATAATGTATATGGAGATATAAACATAAAATGGATATGTACAAAACAATAATTGAAAAACTCAACAAACTAGTAAAAACTTGAAGCTTACAGCAATATAGATTTTCAAAAATAATTTCCAAACATATGAATTTTACTAAGTAAAACCACGAATTTCCCATTCAATTTCACAAAATTTAGATGTCTAAAATTATTACATGGACATTTGAAACCGACGACCAAATAGCTGAAAGTTTTGGCCAGGTGTCTTAAATATTAAAAGAAATTTTCCTTCTAATATTCAAATGTCTGAACATTTGACCAGCCGTTTAAATTTTATTCAAATGTCTAAATTATTTTACAAAACGTTTGAATGTCTGTACCAAGCCTAAATTGAAGTTGGCCTTTTAAGGCCTATATAAATTGTTGAAGGCACTTTATACCGATCGAGTGGCCATGTTAAGATGTTGTATAATGTATGCAATCTTATATACAACAATACTCAAAGTTGATGAGTTTTATAGATATGTATGTAGATATAAGTAAAATTGATGATAAGAAAAGGTTGATATGGGTTTAATTATGTACAATATATGGATAGGTCGTCTCACATATGATGTAGGAATCTGGGTAGATGGTGATGTCCATCCAATACACTATGATGGCTCTAATATGAATATTGGTCTCAGTATAATGGTTATAGTAGGGACATGGATTGGCACACGACTAACCTTTATAGAGAGTACATGGTATACCAAAGTATAAAAGTAAGGAATGTTATATTGTGATGTTCACATGTCAAAAGTCGAAAAAGGTAAATTAGGGTATGCTATATAATGGTGAACACATATTAGCATTGGAAGTTGCTACCTTATATGAAATTGACCTGTAATTGATTATCATCGTCGTGCTGTAGAATGATAGACAAAATTTGATAGAAATAAGTAATATAAAATTTGTCAGTGCAATGTTAGTTTATAATGATGTTTTATTATTTTTTTGGTATCAAATACTTAGCAATACTTTCTTACTTATTAGGCATATGTCTGATCCGTTATATATTTCCTTTTTATATCTGTATGAGATAGGTTGATAGGGTGCAAGAGTAATGCTTGATGTGAGAAGGTGACAATGAAGGTCTGATGGAGTTATATTGTTTATTCTAACTATCTACTATTCAATTACTATGTATTTATAATGGACCATTGTTACGAAAGCAATATCTTAGGATTGATGTAATAACACTTATAATTATTGTCTAGCTCGATTCAGATATTTCTAATATATATGGCATTATATTTCATTCCCTATACTATGAGTTCTGAAAGTTAGTTTTAAAGTAGATAACTTTGTTTATTATTTTTATTTTATTAAACCCTAACGATCTGTTGTTTATGGCTTTTGAGATTCGAACGTCGATTAGGAAGTAGAATCGACATGTCGTGAATGGTGGGTTGTTACATTTGGTATCAATATGTAGGTTATATGATTCCTAGGTTAAGAATGCATTAAAAGAGTGTATTTGTATATTATTATATATATTGATATATGCAGGCAAGTATGGTACATATTCATACACCACTTTAATTCTAGTTACATCTACTTTTGTTGAGTTGCTAATGAATTCAATTTACAAATAGTTGAGACGGATACCAACGCTGGAACTGACACATGAGAGGTAGCATCAGAGGTTCCTAGCATGAACGTACCCCTTTTGTTTCGCACATATCTTTGAGTTAGTGAAAAGGTCAATGTGACATCATGCGCTTAAACATCAAGCACAAGGAGTTATTCCCATGAATCCACCTACCATAGACTTTCCCAAGCAGTGTAGACACTTCCAAAGTATTGGTGGAAAGCCTTTTATGCGGACTAAACATTTGATGGATACAAAGGCATGGTTAGACACATATGAGATGGTATTTGGAAAGTTGGGGTTGGATGATGCTGGTAGAAGAGGGCTTGCCTCTTGGCACTTACAAAATGAAGCTTTAAATTAGTGGGGCATTATTATTGTTGAAGTGAATGATGAAGGGGCGGCTTTGGTAATTTTTAAGAAGCGTTTCGAAGCTAAGTTTCTATCATGGATGAAGAAGGAATACAATTGGAGATGTTCATTCAATTGCCAAGGATACATGATTGTGAAGGAGTATGTGAACCAATTCAACAAGATTGCTAATTTTTGATTTGATTTAGTAAGCACTCCCGGAAATAAAGATATGAAGTTTTCTAAAGGATTAAGACAATTGCTTCAAGATTAAGCACTTACCTAGATGTCTATGAGTGCCACATTTCTACTAGAGATGGCATTGTTGAACACAGTTTCTAAATAAGTTGCTAAGGAGGGGCCAAAGAATGAAGGCAGCATCGGAAATTAGTAAGGAAAGTGCTAAGGAGATGGAGCTAAAAGGAGCAAAGCAAGTTCAAAAAGCAAAGGATCATATTTAAAATGCCATGAGTAAGGTCATAATGCCAAGGACCACAAAACAAACATTGAAAAGATCAAATGCTACAATTGCACTTGATGTCTCCCCTAATGCTAGCAGGCCATCAGTAAAGGTAGAAAACGGGTAAAAGGTTATTATGGAAGGTATTTTACTTCTTTTTGATTTTCCTATTCATACCTTATGGATACTAGAGCATCTCATACCTTTATACATAGTAGTTTAGTGATAATTTTCAGTTAGAGGTTCACATAGTGCACAACTCTATATTAGATTCGAATTCTATTGGGGAATCAACACACTTATCTATAATATGTCACAAGTTGAAATTAATTATATGTGGTGTGCAATTATTATGTGATGCATATATACTTAATGTTTTAGTGTATGGATTATTTCTAGGAATGGATTTGATGTCACGATATGGGGAAGTGTTGGATAATGACAGAAGGGTGATTTATATGAGGAGCAGTGGAGGGTGTGATTTAGAAGCGTATTGTAGTGTTAGCTACTTTTATTACCTTGATCTACCATAGGAAGAGTTAGCTTTTATCCATATTATTTAGGAATTCCTGGATATTTTTTCAAAAATCTATGGTTTACCACCTCAAAGAGAATTTGAATTCATGATTGATCTCGAGAAAGATGCTAGGCCTTTTGTCATACCACTTAGACTTATGTCTTCGAAAGAAAGAAGGAAACTGGATAAGCAGGTTTCCAAATTGTTGCAGAAAGGTTATATTCGTATGTGTATTTAAAAGCGAAGAAATTTCTGCCACTAAGGAAGATGGTTCTTTGTAGTTGTATGTCGATTACCAAGAATCGAACAAGCAGATAAAGAAGAGTCTTTACCAATTGCCTCTCATGGATAACTTATTTTATCAGCTAGTGGGAGCAAAGATATTTTCCCAACATGACTTGGCCACTGGTTCTATCAGTTGAGGGTGGTAAGTGATAATATTGCTAAAACTATTTTTCATACACCAAATGGACTATTCAAGTGGTCGGTTATGCCGTTCGGGTTAAGCAATGCTCCAAATTATTTTTGTTGATCTAGTGAGTCGACTATTCATGCAACAGTTGAATAAGTTCATAGTGGCCTTTGTTGACGACACCTTTGTTAATTCGAAAAACAAGGATGAACATAAGCAACATTTTAGGATAGTGCTTGGTGTGTTGAGGAGACACTGGCTAAAGGAAAATTTCTCCAAATGTCATTCCTACATATGAGAGTTTGCTTTCTTGGTCATGTTGTTTCTAAGCAAGGCTTATCCGTTGATCAAAGCAAGATGGCTGTAGTACAAGATTGGCAAGTATCGAAGAATGCTATAGAGGTTAGGAGTGTTCTTTGTGTGTTGGCATTTGAAGGAAGTTCATAAGGACTTTGCAAAGGCTCCTACCCCATTGACTAAGCTTACCAAGAAAAAATTGGTTTTCTTGTGGAATGCGAAATGTGAGCTTGCATTTATTAGGTTAAAGGGATTATTGACTAGCACACCTATACCGACGATTCCAAATGGAACGAAGCCATTTATCATTTGTATTAATGTAAGTGGTATTGCACTCGGAGCTTTGTTAGTGTAGGAGGGAATAGTAGTGGTGTAGGCTAGTCGAAAGTTGAATACCCACGAGAAAAATTATTCGATTCATGATCTTAAGTTGGAAGCAATTGTATTTATGCTTAAGTATTTAAGACATTATCTATTAAGAGAGAGATTTAAGTTACATACAGATCATAAACCTCTCAATTATCTGTTTACTTTGAAAAACCTGTATTTGAGGCAATAAAGATGGATGGATTTTTTAGTTTCATACGATTTCTGTATTGCATACATTCCAGGGAAAGGAAATGTGGTGTTAGATGCTTTGAGTACGAAGCACTCAACACTTAGCTTTATGTTTGTGGAATAGAAGCAGTTAGAGTTCATTTTTGATTTTGATTTCAGCCCATCATTGAAATTATTACCTAGATTGTGACGGCTTTGGAGGTTAGACTAGTACTTATAGATTGTATCGGTTTGAGTTTAAAAAGTGATAAAGCATTAGTAGGTATTACAAAATAGTTAGAGAGGGTTGTTAGGTCTTCTCACTTGAATGAGTACTCTATTTGTTCCAAGGGATATTTAGGATGTAATGGTAGATAATGTGTATCAGAACTTAAGGAGCCGATTGATGAGGTTTTATCTAAGTTTCACCAATCTAGGATTAACATACATCCCGATGGCGACAAGATGTACAGATATATTAAAAGGTTTTTTACTGGCTAAAGATGAAGAGATAGGCCACCGAGTATGTTGCTAGATACTTGACTTGGCAACAGGTCAAGGCTAAGTAAAGGAAGCCAAGTGGACTATTAATTCCACTTGATATTCCATAGTGGAAGTGGGAGCATATATCGATAGACTTACTAGATAGACTACCTAGAAATAAAAAGGAAAACAAGAGCATTTGGGCCATAGTTGTTTCGACAAAATGCGCTTATTTCATTCTAATACAAAGTACGAGGATAATAGCATCCTTAGCTACTTTGAATATAGAAGAGTTGATTTGGTTATATGGACTTCTAATGAGTATAATTGGTGATAGAGACCACCTTTTACTAGTGAGTTTTGGGCGTCCATGCAAATCCTTATCTTGTTGGTAGGAGGCCACTGATAGAATTATACTTGGACAAGATGTGATTAGAGATACTTTTGAGAATGTGGATTTGATATGGAAGCAGATGAAGCCTTTATAGGATAGCCTAAAATTATATGCTGATAGAAGACGTACAGAGCTAGTGCAATATGTGATATGGTAAAATCTCTCCATTGAAGCATGTTATGAAGTTTGGCAATTTGGGAAAGTTAGCATCGTGCTTTGTTGGAATTTTTCCGATAGTACAAAGAGTAAGGAAGCTAGCTTATAAAGTGGACTTTCCTAAAAATTAGCATGAGTTCACAATGTATTTCATGTGTCACATCTGCAAAAGTGCATTCATGATTCAACTGTCATTGTCAAGTCAAACTGGCTAGAGGATGTGCAAGAGGAGTCGGAGTCTATAGCACCTCGCAGACCTATTCTTATTATAGAGCATAATGTGAAGAGGCTTTGAAATAAAAAGGTGAATTTGGTCCGATTGCAATGGGAAAGTGTTCCAATAGTGAGCACTTAGGAACAAAGGAGAAGATTCGTGCCTCTCATCCTGATCTCCTTACTAGTAAGTTTTCCATTTACCTAGCTTAGGATCTTTAGGTTGGATTAGTTGTTTGGAATTGATATATTGCAATTTTGTTTGAATTGTTGTTAGAGCTATTTAGTATTATTAGGCTAGGTTTAGCTTTACTTAAGGAATTTCAAGTTGTATTGATGCTTGGATGTGATGTATGACTCGCATTGATATAGAAATTATATGCTTTATACTAGATTGTTTGCATACAAACCTATATGACATGATACTTGCATACACGTAAGAGGTCGAAAATTGCGTTTTTGCACTTTGATGGCATTGCATATGCATCAATCATGCTCATGTATACATTGACTTCATTTATGTGTGTAATTGATTGGATTGGATGTATGGATGTTGTACATGTTTGTATTGTATGTGTTGGTATGGGAGAGAGAGATTGAGTGAGTTACATTGTCTACCTTTGGAATTTTTTGGATGAAATTCTATTTGGGTCAATGTAACACCCCATAAATTTAAATAGTCAAATAAAGATCAAATTAAGGGGAAAATAGTAATTTTGTTAAACCTGGAATTTTCACAAATGAATGAATTGAGCGACGAAAATTGTACCATTTCGAAGATCGTATTCTTCTGGTCAAGTTCCAATATAAGAACCTGTAAATCACACAAAGAGATTAACAGCTGTAACTGAATGTAATTTTTGGTTTGAATTAGACTTAATTAGGTCTTACGGCCCATTAGTGTCAAATTGAGAATAAACTAAACACCTAATACAAAAGAAAAAACATACAGTTATCTGTAGTTCTCTTTTTCTTCCTAAGCACACAAAACTTTTAAACTAAACCTAGATTTTTTAATTCAAAAGCAATTCTCCCCCATATTCAACAAATTTAAAAGCTAAAAGGATCGAAACAAAGAGAGCAATAAGTAGAAACTTATCAAACAAATTTGCTGAGTGTGGAGGCTTGGGCAAGATTCCACGGTGTAGGAGGAGGGGTTTTTAATCAAGTTTGGGGCTTTCTTGGATGATTGTGATTGGAAATTAGTTTATTAAGATATATAATGTCATGTATTCTTCTACTTTGCTACTTATAGTCTAATTTAGATTGTTGAACCTAGTTGGTATGATTTGTATAGTGCTATATTATGGACAACCATGCAAATCCCCATCTTGTCAGTGGGAGGCCACCAATAGAATTATACTTTGACAAGAAGTGATCAGAGATACTTTCGAGAAAGTGGATTTGAGATGGAAGCAGATGAACACTTCATAGGATAGACTGAATTCATATGCTAATAGAAGGTGTATAGAGCTAGAGTTTGGAATAGGTGATAAGGTAAAGTCTTTCCATTGAAGCATGTTATGCATTTTGGAAATTCGAAAAAGTTTGCATCGTGCTTTGTTGGATTTTTTTTCGATATTACAAAGAGTAAGGAAGCTAACTTATGGAGTAGACCTTCCTGAAAAGTTAGCATGAGCCCACAACGTATTTCACATGTCACATTTACGAATGTGTATTCATGGTTCAACTGTCATTATTAAGTCGAATCAACTAAAAGATGTGGAAGAGGAGTCGGAGTCTATTGTACCTCGTAGACCTATTCATATTGTAGAACATGATGTGAAGAGGCTTTGAAATAAGAGGTGAAGTTGGTCCGATTGCAATAGGGAAGTGTTCCTATAGTAATCACTTAGGAACCAAAGGAGAAGATTTGTGCTTCTCATCCCGATCTCCTTACCATAAGTTTTCAATTTACCTAGCTTATGATCTTTAGGTTGGATTAATTGTTTTCAATGATTTTTGAATTGAAATATTGCTATTTAGATTCTTTGAACTGTTGTTAGTGCTATTTAGTATTATTAGGCTATATCGAACCTTAGTTAAGGAATTTTATGTTTTATCAATGCTTGGATGTGATGTATGACTTACATTGATATAGAAATTATATGCTTTATACTAGGTTATTTGCATACATACCTATATAACATGATACTTGCATACATGTAAGAGGCTGACAATTGCATTTTCCCACTTTAATGGCATTGCTTACGCATCAATCATGCTCACATATATGTTGACTTCATTTATGTGTGTAATTGATTGGATTTGGATGGATGTATGCATGTTATATATGTTTGTCTTATATGTGTTGGTTCGGGAGAGAGAGATGCAGCGAGTTACATTGTATCTGTGCAGTTAATGCCCTGCTGTTACCCCGCTATAACCGTGCTATATCTCGTAGTGGATTTCTACCGCTACGATTACTCCATATAGCCCCAAATATAGCCTTTCCGCTTTAAGCCCCGCTATTTCCGCTATATCCCGTTATTTCTGTTATATTCCGCTATTTCCGCTATATCTTCTTTAAAAGAAATAAATTGAAAAATGATATTTATACATTATAAAAATTATGAAATTAATTTATTTAATTGGATTTTTAATATATGTTTAGAAATGAAAATACTCTAATATTCTACTAAATTCAATTATGTTATATAACAGTTTTACGTTTATTTACAGTATATTCCCACATGTTTTTATTTAAAATTATTTATGTATTAAATATAATTCAATTGAATGTTAATTTTTCATTTAATTACCATTTATATATTTTTAAAAACATTAAGTACGAGTTTTATTTGCTATTTTAGAGTCATCCGCTATATCCCGCTATATCCTCGCTGTATCCCCGCTACGACTTTTTGCACCTCCGCCACATTGAATCTGCTGAGCGCTTTAACTGCACAGCATTGTATACCTTTAGAATTTTGAGGATGAAATTATCGTTGGGTGAATGTGACACCTCATAAATTTAAATAGTTAACTAAAGATCAAATTAGGGAAAATTGATAATTCTACTAAAGAAGGGTTAAAACTGGAACTTTCACAAACAATTGAATTGAGCGACGAAATTTGTACCATTTCGAAGATCGTATTATTCTGGTCAAGTTTCGGTGTAAGAACCTATAAATCATACAGAGAAATTAATAGTACAACCGAATGTATTGGTTTGAATTAGACTTAATTGGGTCTTAAGGCTCATTGGTATCAAATTAAGAATAAATTAAACACCTAATACAAAAGAAAAGAACATACAATTATCTCTAATTCTCATTTTCTTTCGAAGCACACAAAACTATTAAACTAAACCTAAATTTATTCAAAAGCAATTATCCACCATATTCAACAAATTTTGAGGCTATGTGGACCGAAACAAAGAGAGTAATAAGTAAACACTTATCAAACAATTTTGTGGAGTTTGGAGGCTTGGGCAAGATCCAACAGTGTAGGTGGAGGAGATTCTAATCAAATTTGGGGCTTTCTTGGATAATTATGAGTGAGAATTAGTTTATTAAGATATGTCATATCATATACGCTTCTACTTCACTACTTATAGTCAAAATAAGATTATTGACCCTAATTGATATGATTTGTATGGTGTTATATTATAGACAACCATGCAAATGCCCATCTTGTTGGGTGGAGGCCATTGATTGAATAATCCTTGAAACAAGACGTGATTAGAGATACTTTTGAGAAAGTGGATTTGATATGGAAGCAAATGAAGACTTCATAGGATAAACTGAAATCATATGTTGATTGAAGGCGAGCAGAGCTAGAGTTTACCATAGGTGATATGGTAAAGTCTCTCCATTGAAGCATGTTATACATTTTGACAATTGAAAAAAGTAGCGTCGTGCTTTGTTGGACTTTTTCCAATAGTACTGAGAGAAAAGAAGGTAGCTTATAGGGTGGAACTTCCTAAAAAGTTAGCGTGAGTTCACAATATATTTCATGTGTCACATCTGCGAAACCGTATTCATGATTTAACTATCATTGTCCGATCGAATCAGCTAGAGGATGTGGAAGAAGAATCTAAGTATATAGCACCTCATGGACCTATTTATATTGTAAAACATGATGTAAATAGGCTTTAATTAAAGAGGTTAAATTGGTCCAATTATAGTTGGGAAGCATTCCAATAGTGAGCACTTAGGAACCAAATGAGAAGAGTTGTGCTTCGCATCCCGATCTCTTTACCGGTAAGTATCCATTTACCTAGCTTAGGACCTTTAGGTTGGATTATTTGTTTTGGATGATTTTTGAATTGATATATTACTATTTGGATTGTCCGAATTATTGTTATAGCTATTTAGTATTGTTTGTTTATGTCTAGCCTTACTTAAGGAATTTTATGTTGTATTGATGCTGGGATGTGATGTATGACTTGCATTCGTATAGAAATTATATGCTTTACACTAGGTTGTTTGCATACATACATATATGACATGATACTTGCATACATGTAGGAGGTTGAAAATTGCATATTTGCACTTTGATGGCATTGCAAATGCATAAATCATGCTCATGTATATGTTAACTGCTTTTATGTGTGTAATCGATTGGATTTCGATGGATGTATGCATGTTGTATATGTTTGCATTATATGTGTTGGAACGCGAGAGAGAGATGGAGTGGGTTGCATTGTCTGCCATTAGAATTCTAGGGGTAAAATTCTATTTGGGTTAAATAGTTAAATAAAGATCAAATTAAGGGAAAAACAATAATTTTACAAAAGAATGGTTGAAACTGGAATTTTCATGTTATCTGGCCTTTTGGCCCAGCTAAATCTGTGCCGATCAGAAGGGACAAATTGTCATCAGAATCGATGTATCAGGTTAACGATCATGAAGTCCAGAGATCAGACAAGTATAATGACCTAAAGTAGTAGCAAAACAGAAGCATGAAAGCTCACTGTTCCCTGAAGATGGATCGGGTACGATCCATATGCAACATTATGGGTCGTATCGTATCGATTCCATAGCTCAGTTCAATGATGATCGATCGATATCTTAAAATCTACAAATTTGTTACACATGAAACTTTGTGAACATCAATATACTGAAGAGTGGACCCCCTAGAAATGATTGCATGACAAGTTAAGCTACAAATAACAATTGGTATACATCGTTCATGAACGATCGTATCATTTCAACTTCAACGATTCAACTCAATGAAGATTAACCAATATCTCACTAACGACAAGTCAGAATGACACCAAACTTTGGGAACATGGATTAGAGGCATGAAGGAGCTTGTAGGAACGATCACACCCTCATTGGAGCAATCATGAATGATCGGTACCGATCGTTCCAACAATCAAATTTGCACCTACGATCGTTTGTGTGGGCCCCTACGGATCTGGAGAGTCTTCTGCCGAATTTCTAGTAAGATATTTCATTGTCTTCTCTTATAAATACAAGCTTCTTTGTTCATTTAGAGGATCTTTACGCTGCTTGTTGCTCTGGACTCCATTGTAATCAAGTGCAATTATCAATAATTCATTGTAATCAGATTTACAAGTGATCGATAAAGTTTACTCTTCAAAGTAGACGTAGGCACGCAATGCCGAACCGTTACAAATCCTTGTGTTTCTGTTACTGCTTAGTTCTTATTGCTTAATTACTTATCCTCTCTATTTAATTTATATTATTCTTCATTTATTTCACTACTATTCTATTCTAGAGTGTTTGTGCCCATTTTTGATGCAAACATTTTGGTGCATTCACTAAGAACGCTTAATTCTCATCACTGAGAACGCTTATCAATAGTGGTTAGGAACACCAGATCTATTTCTCAAAATGCAGAAGGAAATGAGAACGCTAACATCCAGCAAGGAGGCCCGAGCAATCTACCAGTATATGTGATTGCTACCAATCCTGTTGATGTCCAGAATCTAGTTGATTCCATTACAAGAGCTGAATTTCATAATCTGATGAGAGAGTTAGTGGATAGCCTCTGGCAATTGAATCGGTAGATTCAAACCAATATCGATCTAATTACTCAGTCAGCAACAACGTGGGAAAGCTAGGAGGGAGCCAACTCCCTATTCTGCATCGGAGAGCTCAACTTCATTAGAGGAATATCACAGACGAAGACGTCACAGAATCGATGGATACCGCGCTGAACTATCGACTCTCCATCACCCGGCCGATCCAAACAGATCGGTAACGATCGGTACCGATCCATCTGGTACGGTCAGTACCGATCCAACTCCTGGAGGCAGGTCACATGACATAGTGGGAAGAGCACACATTGGTGGTGCTGCGCTCGATTTGGATGCTGAAGTTTAGGTGAACGCAGACCAATTACCTCTCCGGAGTGGCGACGAAGAGAACGCACGTGATGTAAAAGCAGCTCAGTATTTGAGGAAAGAGGAAGCTAGATGCTCTAGGAAGAAGAATGTTGCAGGACAAAGTGGAGAAGGAGTACAGAGTAACATTGCAGTGAAGCAGTCTGGTGATAATTCTGGTAAAGTTCAAGTGAATGTCCAAAATAAACCGAATCAGCAAATGAAAGGCGGAGATAGGAACCGTTAATGAAAGAGGGATTCTAGAAGAGGAAGGCCTAGGATTCCAATGTACGATACCTACACACCACTGAATACATATCTAGAGAACGTCTATTTGTCTATGCAATACCCTACAGTATAGGAAGCCACCTCCGAAAGAATCGATGGAGAAACAGAAACAGACTGGAAAACATTTTCAGTTCCATGAATGCTATGGTCATAACACAAATGACTGTAGGCATCTCCAGGATATTAGCGAGAAATTAATTCGGGAAAGAAAGTCACAGCAGTTTGTTAAGGCCCCATAGGATGGCGGGTAGGGGACATCTGACCCCAACCGAGGACAAACTCCGCACAGGGCCAAGGAGCCCGTGTGGATTAGTGGAAGGTTAGTGATCAATACGATAGTCAAAGGATCACATCCAGTTGATAAGAGTTGGCATGAGATGGAGCGCTATGATAGCACGATCAAGCATATGAATTTTGAGTGTTGTTCAAATATAGAAGATGGAGCTTTGTCAAAACATCAGTGTACAATGGCAAATGGCGTTGTATTCAAAGACAGAGATGTAGATAAGGTGGAGGCACCAACGATCGATCCAATGGTCATTTCGGTCATGATCGACTCCACCTTAGTAAGATGGATTTTGGTTGGTTGTGGAAGTTTCGTTAATATAATTTTCATAAAAGTTTACGATCGGATGAGGATGGAAGCCAAGGACTTGAAACCATCTAAAGCCCACATTCATGGCTTTAACATTGCTGCATGGATAAAATATAATATAAAAAATATACAGTAGAATATAGTGAGCCATAACAAATGAGAATAACATCTCCAATAAATCATGAGTTATGGTACAAATGTCATAATATCTCAGTACAACATTTCCTCACTACATTCCTTAGTGTACATAGAAATAGACAGCAGAAACCACAAATATAGAGTAATACGCCATAACTTTTCTAAGCTCGTCTTTATACAGCAACTGCGACTCCAAACCTGTCATCTAGTCTACTCATTTAGAGTACCCAAGATGATAAGAGGAAACATAAAACCTTAGGTCAGACAACAGTCTGGTGTGAACGGTAAATGACTATCAAAATCTATACTGGAAAATATGGTACTAGACATGTACAAAACCATACCTATCCTTGCACCCAAAGAGTTAGCACATAATAATAAGATATAATATGCTACTCAAATAAATGACAGTAGGATACTGCAACAGAACAGGATAGAAGAATCTAAATAGCCTCCTCCATTTACCCTATTCCCAATCCCCTCTCCGACATTCCTATAGATGATAGCCTACCCAAGAGAAATAGCAAACATAGCAACCATAGCATCCACCAACCAAAACCTAGCTATCATCTTCTAAAGCCTTAAATATATGATAACTCGTATGGCCCCATCCTTGCTTGCCAGAGACTAATGGAAATCCCGATTCTTGATTGTGTTCCCACATACTTTTAGGTCCGAAACCCTGCAAGGTTGTCTCCTGCAGTACTTCTGTACCGTTTGACACTAGACCCTCTCGGGGCGGTCCAAGATACACGACTGGCGCTGCCAGCCCTCGATTGCCCTCGCATATAGTACCCCTGCTTGAACACAACCAGAACACTCCGAGTTATCAACGATTCCTTGGCACTCCCAAACCTTTAGAGCTTTCACAACTCTAATCCATTTCTAAGCATGAGTCCTACCACTCAACCCCATCCATTACACCACTGCCTCATTCCATCCTAAGTTGTCTATCAACTCCTTCGATCCTACTCCTTATCCAAGCCCCCGACCGAAGAGCCGAAACTTCATCATGCTACAACTTTCAATCTGTAGAATAAATAACCGAGTCGCAACTTCCAACATGATCCTATACAACCCAAGAACTTTTCCCCTGGATCTCACATCCAACAGAGCCCCTTATTTGGATCGGTACCGATTCTCCAATTGAATCGGTGCCGATCCAAATGCATAGCCAATTTTGGCTTTGTTTTTCTTGCATCCTCTAGTGCACTCCCTCTAGATGCCAAGACCCTTAGCCACCCCTCTTTGCCATCAGATCTTCTCTTCTATGCACCATAGCTGATCCAACGAAGATGATCCATCCAACCTTCAACACTTGGCCTATCTTCCAATCCAACTTCATAGAGCAACTATAGAAACCATGCTCTAGCTCCCTTGTGGATCTCACACCATTTAGAATGAGTAATTTGGATCGGTGCCGATCCAACTCATTTGGATCGGTGCCAATAAAAAACTTAGCCCCAAATGAAGTGAAACCTTCAAGGCTCCATCCCACTGTGGTCTAGAGCCTATCCTCCAAGTTTCGTGCGATTCCGACGAATTTTGCTTTCGATATGCTCTGATCACCAATCTAAGTCCAAAAAGATGCACAACACTAGCAAACAAATCAAGCATAAAAAACAATTCAAACATAACAACGAATCGAACATAGCAAATCATCGAATTACATCCAATATGAACATACAAATCATGTAATTCAATCTACCATCACAATTCTAGCATCGATCTAATCTAACACATAGAATTTCATAGCTAAATATACATAAATGATACTAGCCAATGATCTAATCCCAATTACTTGTTTAATCAGGTTAATATAGGGTTTCTAAATATGAAATTACTCAAGTCTAATTAATTTAATTTGATAATTCTAACTTACAATAACCTAACTATAACATATAATCCATCACAAACTAGTGACGGATCATCACCACTCACCAAATCTACCAAGCCTATGAAATATGATGAATATCCGATCCAAGCAGTGACAAATCAGATAAGATGCAATCCAAATGATGAAATCAAGCTCCTCGTTGAAGATCTAGCCTCTAATTTGTAATTAGAGACGTTTAGGATGAAATCCAATGAGATAAATGGAGAATTAGAGAGGAGTCAGGGTTTGGGGCTGATTTGAAATGAGAAATAAGCTTTCAAATGGTCTCTCTCACCTCATATTTATAGCCAAACTTGATTAGACTAAAGAGCTTGCTGATTCGGTCCATTAATCCTCTTCGAATCCTGGCTAGCAAATTTTAAAACTTAAAACTAGTACAACTTCCTAACCACTAATCCTATTTTCCTCCATAACCACTCTACGAAATGGGAAACCACTATCCCGAAGCAATGAAACAGGTTAGAGCATCAAATTCAACTTCTGTCAAAAGTTAAAGCCGAAATAAGATCTTCTGGGGCAAAATGGTCACATAGAAATTCGGGAAAAATCACAGACGTGTAAAACATCCCTAAGAACCATATCTCAGAATATTAGAATCATACGACCTCAGAAGAATTAAATAAATTTTATTTTATGATCCTTCGATACATAAAATACGGGTCGTTACATTCTCCCCCTTTTAAGAATTTCGACCCCGAAATACCTAAACAGACATAAGCAACTAAGGTTATCTTTCATTTCTACCAGCGACTAGCAACAATCTAACTAAGCAGTTAAATCAAACAATAGCAAACAAAACCTATCCTAGCATGCTAAATTCTAATGGTATAAGATACAATGGTGAAAATAGATACGACCTATGGGTCTTACCACTCAAAGTGTTCTTGATATGCCGTCCTCATACTCTCTTCAGTCTCCCATGTACAATCGCTATCATCCTCACTCCGTTGCACCTTAACTAACCTAACTACCTTCCTCGTAAGATGTTTCGCCTCATTCCCAATGATTCGAAGCGGCTTACGAGGTCTTGAAACTTTTGGCTCAACCTCTATTTCTTCCATTTGATCCAGTGCTACCACGATACCCGAGTCATGCACAAATTTCCGTAGATAGGAGATATGAAAAACATTGTGCACACCCGCCATCTTCGGAGGTAGGTCCACTCTATAAGCCATTTTCCCAATTCTCTCAATAATTGGAAATGGTCCAACAAATTTGGGTGCTAACTTTCCCTTTCTACCAAAACGGACAACATTCTTCAAAGGAGAAATCTTAACAAATTCCATGTCTCCAACTGAGAATTCTAAATCTATTCTTCTCTTATCTGCATAACTCTTCTGACGGTCTTGAGCAGTCCTCATTCGTTACCGAATGATCTCTATCGTCTCTAATGTCTCTCTAATCATTTTCGGCCCAAGTATCGGTTTCTCACCTGCTTCCCACCAACATGAAGGCAAATTCCAAGGTCGGCCATATAATGCTTCATATGGTGCCATGCTAATTCTTGACTTACAACTATTGTTATATGAAAACTCTACCAAATGCAAATGATCTTCCCAAGATCCTCCAAAATCTATAATACAAGCTCGTAGAAGATCTGCAAAAATTCGATTCACTCTCTCGGTCTGGCCATCCGTCTGTGAGTGATAAGCTGTGCTCAAGTGCAGCTCGGTTCCCAAAATCTCTTGTAAGCTCTTCTAGAATCCACTGGTCAACAACAGGTCTCTTCGCTTATGGTACTCTTTGGCACACCTTGGAATCGAACAATCCACTTAACATACAATTATGCCAACTTGGATGCCATTCTGGTAGACTTGAAAGATATGAATCTTGCACTCTTGGTCAGTTGATCTACCACTACCAAAATACTATTATATCCTGCTCTAGTCCATGGCAATCCATCTATAAAATCCATATATATCTGTTCCCATTTCCATTCGGGAATATATAGTGCTTGTAGCAATCCACTAGGCTTCTTCTGCTTAGCCTTTACCGAATGGCAATTCATACACTTCGAGATGAATTTTCCAACTTCCTACCCCGTAGTAAGTCCTCTTCATGTCTTTATACATCTTGTTACCACCAGGATGAATGGTCAATCTAGAATGATGACATTCCCTTAGTACTTCATCTTGTAATCCATCAACATCTGGAACAACCAGTCTCTTATCCTTAGGAAGCCAACCATCTCAGTCAATCTCGTACTGCCTTAAATCTTCAGATTCCACTCCCATCTCAATATTTGCCATGATCTCTACTAGCTTAGCTTCTTGCTTCTGACTTGTACCAATACTTTCTATGAGAGTAGGTTTGATCGATAGACTTGCCAATATCTCAGGCTCGAGCTCACAATGTGGCCTGAAATCAAATCCAGTTATATACTCCATATGCTTCCATTCAAAAAACATAGTTCCTAATCCAGCATATCATATTCTTAGCGCATCTGCCACCGCATTACATTTCCCAGGAGTGTAGGAAATATCAAAGTCATAAAAGGTCAAAAACTCTAACAACCATTGCAATCGAAGATTAAGATCATTCTGAGAGAAAATATACTTCAAGGAGTCATGGTCCGTGAATAGCTCAAATCTTTCTCCCAATAAATAGTGCCTCCACATCTTCAAAGCAAACACACGCCGCCAATTCCAAGTCATGGGTTGGATAATTCTTTCATGCGGTTTCAACTATCGACTAGCATAAGCGACAACTCTCCTTTTCTGCATCAACATAGCTCCAAGACCAGTACCATAAGCATCCGTGTATACTGTCATCTCTCCATTCCCACCTGGAATAACTAATACAGGTGTACTCATCAATCACTCCTTCAGAACAACAAACGCATGCTCACATCTAGCATCCCAAGTAAATGTCTGATTATTCTTAGTCAAGTTGGTCAACGGTGCTACAATCTTTGAGAAGTCCTTTATGAAACGCTTGTAAAATCCTGCCAATCCTAAGAAACTTCTCACATCTGTAGCATTCTTGTGGTGGTTCCAATCTTGGATCACTGCCACCTTTGCGGGATCCACTTCAATTCCTTGTCCTGACACGACATGACCCAAAAATCTCACTTCTTCCTTCTAGAAGTGACACTTAGAGAACTTAGCTCTCAACTTGTGCTTTCTAAAAATATCAAGCACAATCCTCAAGTGCATCTTGTGCTCTTCCTCAGTTCTAGAGCAAATCAAAATGTCATCCACGAACACAAGCATGAATTTGTTCAACTAATCTCTGAAGACTCTATTCATAAGATCCACAAAGTATGTTGGAGCATTGGTCAACCCAAAAGGCATCACTAACCACTCGTAGAACCCCGACGGTGTCCGAAATGTAGTAATAGGCACACTTTAGCCACTCTCAACTGGTGAAATCCCGTTGCCAAATCCATCCGAAAAAACACCTTTGCACCGTGCAGCTGATCAAACTAGTCATCAATCCATGGAAGTGGATACTTATTCTTCTTTCGTAGCCTTGTTTAGCTCACGATAATCCACACATACCTCAAAGAACCATCTGCCTTAGTCGCGAATACAATAGGTGCGCCCCATTGGGATATGCTTCTCTAAACGAGTCCTTTCTTCAGTAGATCATCCACTTGCACTCCGCTTGCACCTCTAACTCTTTCTGCTCTCTGGGTGCCGTACGCCTCAAAGGCATCACTATCAATTTGGCTGCATCCACTAAGTCGATCCGAAACTAGACCTCTCTATGCGGCGACAATCCTGTCACTTCCTCGAAGACATCGGGATATTCTCTAGCGATTGGCACAGATGACAATCCTTCCTGTGGAATCTTAAGCGAACATAAAAAGTTGACCAATACCCCATCCTCTGGTAAGTAGCGTATCACTACCTTTCGCCCTTCCACAATCCCAATTGTCACCTCTACCTTCTTGCAATCAACAACAGCCGCATACCTCTTAAGCCAGTCCATTCCCAAAATAATCCCGAACCTAGCAAAATTAAGAATAAAGCAATCACAAGCAAAAGAACATCCATGACTCGATAACACTAAACCACGAAAAATCATACAAAGACTATAGATCCTCCAACTGGGTTTGTCACAATCAAAGGTTTGTCTACCATATCGGGTTCCAAACCTAGTCTGCATACTAAATCACCAAAGATGAAAGAATGCGAAGCTCCAGTATTAAAAAGAACTCTAATAGAAACACCTCTGATGGAAAGCATACGTTGCACCACGACTCCTTTCCCCTTATCCTTAGCAGTAGGAGCACAAGATGAAGTCGGGATTGCATCCAAAGCATATGCCTTCACAATCTGTTTATCCTTAGGCGGTTCTGGACAATCCTTCTTAGCATGCCCAAGCTTATCAAAGTTAAAGCACTTATTAACACCCTTGCATTCCTTGACATAGTGGCCTTTCTTCTTAAAATTATGACAAACAATCTCACTCTTGCTCTTTTTCTGACCCCCTTTTCTTGTTGTTGTTACTTCCTCTTTCCATTCCATTTCTTCTTACCTCCACTGCCCTGCTGTGGTTTTGGTTTCTTTTTCCCAGCAACATTAACAATAGCAGTCCTATTCTTCGGGTACAGACACTCATGTCTAAGTGCTTTCTCAACCAACTTCTCAAAAGAAACTTCAATGTGATCTACCAACTTCTATCCCAAGTGGTCATCCAATCCAGTGATAAACCTCTCATTCTTCTTCAAAGGTGTATCAATAAAAGACATCCCATACTTCGACAAAGCATCAAATTCTGCCACATATTCAGAAACAGCATCTCCCTTTGCTTCAACTCAGCAAATTTCTTTAATAGCACGGACTTCTAAGCCGCATGAATGAACTTCTCCTCAAATCTAGCCTTAAACTAATCCCAAGAAATCTGATCCTCTGGAGTAGCAATAGTAACAGCATTCCACCCATTTATTGCTCGGCCCTGTAGCTATCTTGAAGCAAGATTCCTCTTCATAGCATCTTCCACATCCATATCCTTGAAAATGCATTCACAAGTATCTATCCAATCTTGCACTTTAATAGCTAATTATGTTTCCAAGAATTGCTTCCCTCTAAGTGTAGAATAATCCTTCCACAGCTTGGCAATGTCAATCCTAGGCACTTGCAAAGGAGCACCACCACCTAAAGTCACACTAGGAGTAGTTTGGGCTCTCCTCACTAGCAAAGCCACCATTGCATTGAACATGGCTTGAAAATAGGGTTTAGTAGCTCTTGATCCCGCTCCCTCTTCCACTCCTGAAGTGGAGTTATTCCTAGCAGCAATCCTTGTGTTTCGATTCATCTTATATGTAATAAGAATGATTAGCCTTATTCCAAGAAAAGCTGTAATGGTACTCAAGTACATAATATACTATATAATATTAATATACAACATAATATCTTCATTAACAAGTACGCTCCCTTCTTTAGTGTATGCTCTCGACTTGCTTCGGTTAACTCATAACCAAAGCTCTGATACCAAATGTGACGACCACCTCATTCCACCCGCACATCAATGACCTAAAAGAGTGCTGTGACCATGCCAAGTTGATATGGGACGATCATCAAGGGTTGAAATTTTAAAGTAGAAAACCTATTGCATATCTCACAGTGCATGGATAAAATATAATATAGAAAATATACACAGAATATATTGAGCCATAACAAATAAAAATAACATCTCCACTAAATCATGAGTTATAGAACAGATATTATAATATCTTAGTACAACATTTTCTCACTACATCCCACAGAGTACATAGAAACAGACAGCGGAAACTAAAAATATAGAGTGATACACTATAGCTTCTCTAAGCTCGTCTTCGTACAGCAACTGCGACTCCAAACCAATCATCTAATCTACTCATTTAAGAGTATCCAAGATGATAAGAAGAAATATAAAACCTTGGGTCAAACAACAGTCTAGTGTGAGCGGCAAATGACTATCAAAAGTTATACTGGAAAATATGGTACTAGACAAGTACAAAAACCATACTTGACCTGTCCCTGCAACCAAAGAGTTAGCACATAATAATAAGATATAATATGCTACTCAAACAAATGACAATAGGATATTGTAACAGAATAGGATAGAAGATTCTAAGCAGCCTCCTCCATTGACCCTATTCCCAATCCCTTTTCCAGCATTCCTATAGTTGATAGCCAACTCAAGAGAAATAGCAAACATAGCAACCATAGCATCCACCATCCAAAACCTAGCTATCATCTTCTGAAGCCTTGAATATATGATAGCTCGTATGTCCCTATCCTCCCTTGCCAGAGACTAATGCAAATCCCGGTTCTTGATTGTGTTCCCCCGTACTTCAAGTCCGAAACTTCGAACGGTTGTCTCCTACAGTACCTCTATACCATCTTACACTAAACCCTCTCGGAGCGGTCTAGGATACACGACCGTTACCAGCCCCCGGGGCCCCCGGGTGCCCCCGTATATAGTACCACCGCTTGAACACAACCAAAACACTCCGAGTTATCAACGATTCCTTAGCACTCCCTAATCTTCAGAGCTTTCACAACTCCAATCCATTTTCGGGCACGAGTCCCGCAACTCAACTCGGTCCACTATAACACAGCCTAGTTCCATCCTGAGCTATCTATCAACTCCTTCGAGCCTACTCCTTATCCGAGCCCCCGACCGAAGAGCCGAAACTTCATCATGCTATAACTTCTAGACCATAGAAGCAATCAACGAGCCACAACTTCCAGCATGATCCTATACGACCCAAGTACTTTTCCCCTAGATCTCACATCCAACAGAGCTCTCTATTTGGATCAGTACAGATCAAATCTAATTGGATCGGTGCCGACCCAAATACATGGCCAATTTTGGCTCGATTTTTCTTGCATCCTCTAGTGCACTCCCTCTAGATGCCACAGACACTTAACCATCACTGTTTGCCTTCAGATCTTCTCTTATATGCAGCATATCTGATCCAACGAAGATGATCCATCCAATCTTTAACACTTGGCATATCCTCCAATCCAACTTCATAGTGCAACTATAGAAACCATGCTCTAGCTCCCCTGTGGATCTCACACCATTTGGAGTGAGTAATTTGGATCGGTGCCGATCTAACTCATTTGGATCGGTGCCGATCCAAATACTTAGCCCCAAATGAAGTGAAATCTTCAGGGCTCCATCCCACTGTGGCCTGGAGCCTATCCTCCAACTTTCATCCGATTCCGACGAACTTTGCTCCCGATATGCTTCGATCACCAATCTAAGTCATAAAACATGCATAACACTAGCAAACAAATCAAGCATAGCAAACAATTCAAACACAACAGCGAATCAAGCATAGAAACTTCCAATTACATCCAATATGAACGTACAAATCATCTAATTCAATCTACCATCACAATTTTAGCATCGATCTAATCTAACACATAGAATTCATAGCCAAATATATACAAATGACAGTAGCTAATGATCTAATCCTAATTACTTGTTTAATTAGGTTAATCTATGGTTTCTAAATCTCAAATTACCTAAGTCTAATCAATTTAATTTGATAATTCTAACCTATAATAACCTAATTATAGTATATAATCCATCATAGATTAGTGAGAGATCATCACCACTCACCAAATCTACCAAACCTATGAAATATGTGAAGGTCCGACCCAAACATCGACAAATTGGATGAAGATGCAATCCAAATGATGAAATCAAGCTCCTCATTGAAGATCTAACTTCTTATTTATAACTAGAGATGATTTGAGATGAAATCAAAAGAGATGAATGGAGAATTATAGAGGAGTTAGGGTCTGGGCTGATTGAAATGAGAGATAAACTTTCAAATGGTCTCTCTCACCTCATATTTATAGCCAAACCTAATTAGACTAATGGGCTTGCTAATTCGGCCCATTAATCCCCTTCTAATTCTGGCCTGCGGATTTAAAAAAATTAAAACTACTATAACTTCCTAACCACTTACCCGTTTTTCCTATCGACTACTCTACGGAATGGAAAACCATCATCCCAAAGTAATGAACCAGGTTAGAGCACCTAATTCGGCTTGTATAATTAGTTATAGCCGAAATAAGATCTCCAGGGGCAAAATGGTCACATAGAAATTTGGGAAAAAACTATAGATGTGTAAAACATCCCCAAGATCGATATCCCAAAATATTAGAATCATATGACCTCAAATGAATTAAATAAAATTATTTTATGATCCTTCGATATGTAATATACGGGTTGCTACAGTGGTGTTTGACTTTGAAGTTCCCAACTGATAACGGTGTTGGTGTTGTGCATGGTGATTAGGCAACTAGACGTGCTTATTATGTTGCTGAATTGAGAGACGCTCAATGGAAGGAGAAAATTAAGGGTGTGGATAAGTTTCTCCACATCCAAACTACTGAAGATTGACAACCAACGCATGGGCCTTGGCTTAGGCACCACAGTCGGTTCTATAAAGACATAATCTGAGGGATGATGAGGAGGAGCCCAAAGAGACCAAGGTTGCACCGGCTGACCTGACAATTTACATAATGGTCAGCCACGATGACCCGACACTGGTCCTAAAGATCAGATCATAGCTCAGCCCCCCGATGATGAAAGAACCTACTGGTTTTCTCCAAGCGAATTTTGACATGTTCACTTGGACTCACTCAAACATGTATGGGATCTTGCCTAATACTACGAGCACGCATTAAATATCGACCTGAGAATGTCACGGTGAAACAAAAAAGGCATGGCACAGATCCAGGGAGATCTACTGCCCTTAAAGAGGAGGTGGATAGACTCAAAGGCAATGGGTTTATTCGCAACGCCCTCTATCCTAGATGGGTATCTGATCCTGTACTTGTGAAAAAGGCAAATGGAAAGTGGTGGACATGCGTTGATTATTCGAACCTGAACAAGGCGTGCCCAAAGACAGTTTTTCCTTCCAAGGATCGACCAGTTGGTAGACTCAACCGTAGGACACAAATTGCTACTTTTCATGGATGCGTACTTTGGATATAACCAAATCCCGATGCATATTCCTGATCAAGAGCGCACCAGCTTCATTATCGACGTTGGATTGTATTGCTATGTGGTGATGCCATTTGGGTTAAAGAATGCTGGAGCAACCTATCAACGTCTAGTCAATAGAATGTTTAAAGATCAGATTGGAAAGGCAATGGAGGTATACGTGGATGATATGCTCGTGAAGTCACGACAATCTAGCGACCACGTTAGAGACTTGGCAGAAATGTTCGTTATCCTCCGATATTACAAAATTAAGATCAATCCCTTGAAATGTTCTTTTAGCATAGCATCAGGAAAGTTCTTGGGTTTCATCATCAATGCCTATGGAATCGAAGCTAATCCTGAGAAGATACAAGCAATTCACAACATCCAAGCGCCAAAGGTCATCAAACAAGTACATAACCTAAATGGGAAGGTTGCCACCATAAGTTGATTTATTCCAGAGCTACTAATAAATGCATTCCTTTCTTTGAATTGATTAGAAGAGGGAAAGTGAATTTTGAATGGACACAGGATTATAAAGATGCATTCCAAGCTTTGGTGAACCACTTAGAGGGACCTCCCATCTCGTCAAAACCGGTGGATCATGAAGACTCGTATATCTACTTGACCATGTCAATATACGCTATAAGTGCCGCACTGCTTCGCGAAGAGAATTGAATCCAGAGATCGGTCTATTATGTTAGCAAGCGATTAACAGGAGCTGAAAGGAATTACTCGAAGATAGAGAAATTGGCGTACTGCTTGTTGATTGCTTCACGAAAGCTCCGCCCATATTTTTAGGCTCATCTATTAATGTTTACACCGACCAGCCATTATGATAGGTCCTATGGCGACCTGAGACATCTGGGTGGTTACTCAAGTGGAATATCGAGCTAAGCCAATTTGACAACACTTACCTTCCTCGTAGGGCTATCCAGGGATTGGCACGGGCGGACCTTATAGCAAAATTCACTGTAGAGGATGATCTCCTAGAGAGCGGTGGAACACCTGCCATATGGTGGAAGATGTATATGGACGGAGCATCCAACGATCGTTGTCTCAGATCTGGAATTGTGCTAGTAACTCCAGAAGATTGGTTAATTGGCTATGCCTTAAAGCTTGATTTCCCAACAACGAACAACGAAGTAGAGTACGAAGCTCTCATTGCTGGACTTAAACTTGCCAGAGAACTACACTACAACTAAAAGACCCTTTAATAGCGTTTAAAAAATGTTATAAAAGGCTATGTAGCGTTTTTACAAACGCTGTATATGAACATGTTTTATTAGGTCAGGGACCTATAATAGAAAAATAAAACATGCTGTAATAAACACTATTAAAAAGGACTTTTGATAGTCTTTTTAAAATGCTATGAAATGATTTATTAATGACGTGTTTAAAATGATCAAAGGCCCCTTATTATAATGACATGCAGATATACAACGTTCCAAAAGCACTATTACTACCTTTAATAGCGTTTCTAAAATGCTATTACTGCATTTAATAGGGTTTCTAAAATGCTATTAAATCCTTTGATAGCGTTTTTCACATGCTATTAAAACCTTTAATTACATGCTATTAAAAATCACTTTTGTACTACATACATATCCACTATCACACTATAATCGATAGATTTACATAAATGCAATGTAACATTTCACACAATCATATAGATCACATTAAACCAAAAATAACTAACCATTCATTATTCATACAAAATAATGCATAGTATGTTATAATATTTTATGAACATTAGATTAAAAGTGCAAATAATACAAGTGATAAAAGATTGTACTACACATGACGATTAAATGTGGAAGCCAAAAAAGTTATTACTTCAAAAGAACTTCAAATCACTAATATATCACAGCATATTGCCATTTGTATGCATCATAGATTCATAATTACCTATGAAAAAGAAATTCAACAATTAACAATTATAAAACTTATATTAAAAAAACAAGTAAATGAACTTAGTTAATTTTATGAACTTGGATAATTTTTATAAACCTAGATAATTTTTATAAACATAGTTAATTTTTATAAACTTAGTTAACTTAGTTAAATTTATATAAAACTTAATTAATTTATATAAAACTTAGTTAAATTTTATAAACTTATTTAATTTTTAGAAACGTTTTTAGTTTACTTAGTTATCATAAAACTTAATTAACTTAGTTAATTATTTTAAACTTAGTTAATTTATTATTTTTATTATTATTATTATAAACTTAGTTAATTTTTATAAACTTAATTAATTTTTATAAAGCTTAGTTAACTTAGTTAATTTTTATAAATTTTATAAAACTTAGTCAATTTTTATAACAATTTAACAAAGATTTCAAAATAGAGAACAAGGTTCTTATAAAACTCACTTATTTTTTATGAACATAGTTAATTTTTATAAACTTTAGTTAACTTAATTAAAAAATTTAAATTTAGTTAGTTTTTATAAAACTTAATTAACTTAGTTAATTTTTATACAACTTAATTTTTTTTTATAACCACTTAATTACTTAGTTAAATATTTATAAAACTTTAGTTTGTCTTTATAAATGTGTTTAATTTTAATAATACTTGCTTAATGTTTATTTTTGTAAAAGTTAGTTAATATATCTACATTGTCTGTAATGGACGCTACCTACAATAAATTTCACGTCTTATATTCTATTCATCTCTCATGGTGGTGTTTTCATCATATAGCATAAACCATTGTTTTTTCATTGGTTATGATACTTCAAAGTATTTATTTATAGAGAGTTCTTTTATAATCAAACTTCTTAAATCTTACTTACAATTCAATTCAAACATTAAGAATAAATGATAACTTTAACCTTCTTAATTTTTTCGCATGTTTCTCTCTGTACAATAGTTTTTAACATACAATTATCTTGATTTGATGGTTATTAATTTTAGTATGAATTTGAATTCTGAGCGTAAAATCACTTTCTTCGTTTATTTAAAAAATTAACATGTTAACTGTGAGACAACTCTATAATTAACTTAATTTGAAAAAATGAAACAGTGGTTAATGAACAAGATAAGACTTCTCACCGTACATCTGAATCTGGCTCTAATGATGCCAAGCCACAACAACCAGTCTCTGATGCTCCAACCACCTCAAATTCTGTTGTTAACAAAACTACTAAATGTCTGGTTTATGCACCTGATATGCCACAAATGTCTCACTACAAAAAACCATCAAGAAATGAAAAAGACTGCATATATGGCTAAAGAAACACCTGATTTGCCATAGCACTCACTAAATAATGCAGATGACTTGAATCTTTTAGATGATTTCTTGCCTACAGGTATGAATTATCTGTCAAACTATGTCAGTCAATAAAGGTTACTAAAAAAGTACAGAAAATTAAAAAGAAAAGTGTAGCTCACAAACTCCTTCTAAAAGAGCATTGAGGATAAATTTAAGAAGTAAATGACGATCATCATGGAATGTTAGAGGTATGAACAATGTTAAAAGAATTCAAGACATTCATACTTTTAACAAAATATAAAACAACAATAGTTGATTTACTACGATGGCTTTATTACTGAAAACGGATAAGCATAGGCATTGGAAAGCCTAAGAAAGGAAACGATAATGAAGATGGTTACTTAAAGCTATTTACGATTTTGATTTCCTTTTTGCCCTTAGTCATTCTGTTTCCCTAGACAAGTCGAAGAAAGTGAAGCTCGATTATCTGAAGGATGGATAGGTGATGAAAGGAGGTTGCAAAACTAAGTTGCATTTCAGTTTGCTAAACCGAGTTTTAATTTCAGTTTGCAATCACAAACTGAGCTGCATTTCAGTTTTACAAACTGAGTTGCATTTCAGTTTGCAAAACCGAGTTGCAATTTGCAAGTTGCAACTCAGTTTCGCAAACTAAGCTGCATTTCAGTTTGCAAAATTGAGTTGCATTTCAATTTGCCAAATTGAGTTGCAACTAAGTTGCAACAAACTGCATGGCAAACTCTAACTCAATTTAGCAAACAAGTGCATTTCAGCTTGCAAAACTATGTTGTCAGTTTTGCAATTGAGTTAGTTTTGCAGCTAGGTTCTGTTTTGCAACTCAGTTGCAAAACTGAGTTGCATTTAGCAGTTCAGTTGATGGACTATTGAAAATTAATTTGATAAACATATTCTATTTTTAACAACGGTAGAAGCAATAACTGCCTAGCAAATTAACATGTTTGAAGTGAGCCGATTAAAATTTACCCTACGAAAATTTGGTCCTTTGCAACATCACAATAAAAATTTGACAAATCCCCAGTGGTTAAACGTTGTATAGCCTGAAACAATAAACAATCGATATATATTTTGGATACAGATGCTACCATGTGATGAAGAAAAGATTATAATCAAGCATTTACTTTCAAAATGTATTAGGGTGTCATTTAGTACCATACAGATGAGCATAAGGTCACATGCTAAATAAGTGATTAATTAAAAGCATATAGAAGACACATAAATATTGTAATGTGAGTACAAACTTACAGTTAGATTTCCCTTGTAATGGCTACATTTAAAGTAAGTTTTGTGGTACATGACACCATATGCAATTAACAGGTTGATGAAGTGCACTGTCTTATTGCGGTATATGGGCAAAACTATGTACACCTAAATCTAAACAAAGAAATAAATTCAATAGAAATGGTATTAATAGGAAGAACAAAAATAATCATTTCTAAAGCTATGAAGCGCCTAAAAAAACAAGAAACAAAAAAGTTAAAGATTAAACATATCGGCTAAGTACAACATGTATACCACTCACTTGACGAGTAGAGCTAGCCATTCCGGCCCTGTAACAGAGTGAGGCTAAGTATAGCATGTAGGAGTTAGCTCTTGCAGTTAAATATGATTTTTGTTGTAGTGATGCCCTGCATTTCATGCATGAAACCAATGATTAATTAATATATACGAAGTGTTCACCATAGAAGGATGTCTTGCCCATTATGTCTCCTTAATTTGTGCCCTAATGGAAGTTTTATATTATCGGTACATGTGTAAAACCAGTGCTAGATCAAGTTAACAATGCTACATGCTATTAACGATCCTGTTAATAGAAACAACACCAAAACTTAGTTCAATGTGGATTATCACAAAACAACATAGGTATCAACTAAGTTTGAGTAACTTCAATTTGTAACTAATGTAAGTCATTTTTCAAGTTATTATACATGATTACTATGGGTAAATTCGTATAAAATAGTACAATAACCAACATTGTTTGGATAGACCAGGTCATGGAAGATTTGGTCCAAATTCATCCAACCATTGGTATAATCATACCTATATAGATCAAAATTTTATATTTTATTCGATTTTGTGAATTTAACTTTACAGATATAAGATCAATTCCTAGGCCCAAAACCTGATTTTGAATAGATAAATCATCCGATCCAAAGAACAGACATCTGATTGAAATAGTTACTCGCAGCATAGTGCTATATATAGTAACCTCATACCATCATCATTACTCATCAAATATTAAAAACAGTAAGTATTATGGGTATAGAGTACTTAATAGTTTCTTCACTCACAATACTGATCATGCTAATTAGCTTGACCAATGGCCAAGCAATTCCAAACATGACAGCTAGTTGCAGCTCAGAAATTGCAGCAACGCAAGATGAAGCTAGTTGCGGAAGTGGTGTTGGAGCAGCTCAGCAGAGTTCAGGTGGTAGTAGTGGCTCAGATAGTAGTTGGTACATCAGATTCATGTTCTTAAGATTCACCGTTAGAAAATGGTAATAATTGATTGAACATAAAAAATGAAGAACCGTGTCACACTCAAATTTCAAGCATTATATTGAAAGAGAATAATTTATGCGCCAAATAGCAAGAGATTTCCCCATCATAGATGATTACACGAAAGTATGTTACTTATCAAACACTGTAATATGTAAAACAAATACAAATAAAAATCTAGAGTTTAGTAGTTGATATATGAATCAATCCTTAATATAGAAGATAATTGACCTATAAAACTAAATCCATTGTAATAAAAATAAATATTTAAAATAATTACACGCCATATGCATGAAAACAAAAATAAACAAATTAAATATGTAGAACTTGATATACATGTAGACCTTGATAATTGATTAAACATGTAGAACAAATTAAACTTGTAAAACAAAAATAAAAATTATTTAATTTTTATAAAACTTAGTTAACTTTAATAAAAATTAGTTACTTTTAATAAATTAGGTTTTTATATATATATATATATATATATATATATATATATATATATAACTTGTTAACTTAGTTACATTTTTATAAAACTTAGTTAATTTTTGTAAATTTATTTGATTTTTATAAAATTTTGTTAATATTTAGAAAATTATTTAATTTTTATAAAACTTGGTTAACTTAGTAAATTATTATATAACTTAGATAATTTTTATAAATTTATTTAAAATTTATAAAACTTAGTTAACTTTTAGAAAATTATTTAATTTTTATAAAACTTGGTTTACTTAGTTAACTATTCTAAAATTGGTTAACTTAGTTAAAATTTATAAACTCAGAGTCAACTTAGTTAAAAATTTAAAAAACCTAGTTATTTTTTATAAATGTGTTTAATTTTTAGTTGACAAGCACTCTTAGACGTCAAAAGGCTTGCTTTGAATAAGCATTATCATGGGATTCAATCTATAAATTTTGTGACCACATCTAAAGAAAACTTTATTTAAATGGTAGCACTTCAGAGCAACAGGAAATTTAAGCGTAATTAATAAATTGCTAAGTATGTTGAACATGATAATTTAATAACTTATATCAAGTTGAATAAGCAAGTCACTTAGATCCTTCAATGTTCAAGCATGAAAGGAAAGAAAATGTTGCATGAGTGGTAAAAACAACAGTTGTTTATAAACCAATGTAAATGATAATGGACAAATCAAGTATGGATTTATTTTTAGTTGCTTAAACCGCAATAGAGGTGGCTCTAAGCTACAGAAGTAAGCTTTATAGCCTTCAAGCGTGCTCCTGAAATAATGCATCTGAAAGGTTAAATATACCCTCAAATATAGCCTTTACATAAACCATATCATAAAAAAAACAATTTGCTAAAAGCATGCATCTGCCTGCTGATTCCCTAGCAGTTCTCACTCGCATGCATCAGTTCCTTAGTAAACGTCTATTCTGTCGAAGTCCTACAGGGAACATCTAAGCAATCCAGGACATTACGCACACCTGCACTTTAGCTCATTCTCCAATTTGCTATATCACGGTTTCAAGCCTATTTGAGTGCGCTGTTTACATTTGTGCACTGAAGCATGTAAAACCTTCCAATTGATTGAAGGCACCCATTCTCAACTTTAGCTCTTATGAGCCTACACTGACTGGTCGTACCAGCATGCCTCAGCGGGCTCCGTCCGTGCATGTCCTAGTATCATCATGCTCCAGCTCGCCTCAACATTGCTGGTCTCGTGTTTTAGTTCGTACATGCTCCAGCTCATTTGGTATCGGCCTTGGTTCGTGCATATCCTGGTTACAGGATTCCTGGTTTCATTATAACGTAGTTCATTTGTACTTGCCAGGTATAGTCCTTTGGTTGACCATGCTTCCGCTATTAATTTGGGTTCAACTGCGTCAGTTCGTGCCCTTTTATGCATGTCCGAAGCCATGCTTCATCTTATTCACCATTTATGCATTGCCATTAAGTGTTTGCATTAGATGTTCCCTATATGACTTCGATAGAATAGATGTTCATTGAGGGACTGAGACAAGCAACTGAGGGCTGTTGGAGGAATTAGCATGCATATTGATTTGCTCAAAAAACAACCAGATTCATATAATGACATTAAAGTCCTTCTATAAGCATGCATCTCTAATAACCGGCAAATGTCTAATATAAAATGCATAAGTTCAATCATGATGATGAATAACATTAATGCCTAAAGTAAAAAAGTTAGGCAGACATGAACTAGTAAAAAAAATTGATCTAAAAACACTTAACAAAAGATAAAGATTAATAAACTTTCGATCATTATAGGATTAAGAGCTTTAATGGCTTTAAATTTCTTTTTTAGCTTTAATATGAGAGCGTTATGGAAAAAAGCTAGAAAATGAGTGCACTGGAGGGCATGCATCATGATTATGATAACTCATATTAGGCAGCATGGGTTATATCATTAGAATAATTTAAAATGCATAATAAATTTGCTTAAGTCTGATTAAAGTATAAATTATCATTTGTAGTTGAACATGAGTCCTATTAAAGCTATAATTTGCACAAAAATAGGCAACCTAATTCCGTGAAACACAACTAAATTTATGGGACATAATCACATTAAGGGCTAAAATAACCTATTTGCCTATTCGATGTATTTCCTTGAATTTAAACAGAAAGACCTCATTTTTCATACTTTTTGTTGTAAAGCACTGGTAACTTAAGTGTTTTAAAAAAGCTCATTTAGATATAAGTAAAAAATTGAGCTATCAAAATTACAAAATGGTTCCTTACTGCAGTATAGTTTTTAACTTCTATAGTGATAGTGGGAAACCAAAAAAATTAAGCTAAATAGGATAAGCACGAATATCACATGATTAAATGTAGACACAACATCTACAGCTAATATGTTCTGTCATAGCTAAAAGAAGATGTAGCTGAATAACCAATTCAGAAAAAGAAGAGAAAAAACTTGTTGTTTCACCTAATTAATGACAACTACTATATGTACTCAAGGGGAGAATGGCACATTATGCTAACAGTTAATCACATTATGTATTTTATAGAAACAAATTATGTTGTTAATGTTTCCATCAACATATTATTTGCATTAGGAAACAAATTACGTTTTCCTAGGCTACAGTACTATTTTCATTAGGAACCAAATTAACTTGCTCCAACTTTATGCACTTTATTCATGTTTCACGAGCCAACACTAATTGTATGTCTTTTAAGTAATCAACTATATAATTGCAAATCAAATGTTCAGATGTTGTGGTCAAATATAACACACACTGATATTATTGGAGCTTTTAACAAGAATGATTTAGTATTTTAGTACCATAACCTATACATCAAAAGGTTAACAACGCTGAATAATGATGCCATATGAGTTATTACCATAATAAGAAACAATAATCCATCCAATAATAACAAAAGGATTACTTAACTTCAGCTCAGAAAATCAATTATCCATAAGCTAGCAAAAGCAAACATGGAGTATATACCTAAAAGTTGAAAAATATATACCTAAAAGTGGTCGAAGTTCGCCACGGTTAAGGAATCGAAGCACAATATTGCGTGATGTAGCTGGCAGATTGTAGTAGCGGTGAAGGTGAGGAACCAGAGCAGCAGCAAACAGCTGAATTGAGGAATAGCGAGTAGCGAAGTTGAGGAAATGGTGAGCAGCGAAGTTGAGGAACTCTAATCTAGGGGATTTTAAAGTGATGAGTAATTTAGGGCTTTGGAAGTGAAGCGCGAAATGAGTTATTCACAGTAGAGATTGAAATATGAGAGGGAGAGTAAAAAAATTCATGCCAACTTTTTTCCCTTAAGTAATAGCTTGTTAGTGAGCTCTAATATAAATGACTATTGAATAAGTAACAATAAAAAGTCATGTTGCATTGCTATCCCCTCCTGCTATCAATAAACCATTTCCTTGTAGTGCTAGGGATGAAATCTATTGAAGTCTTTTGCGATTCACAGTTGGTAGTATACCAAGTCAGGGAGATTACCAATCTAAAGGACAACGACTTGCTCCATAACTTACCCTAGTCCAAGAGCTGTTGACTGACTTTGAGTATTATAACATCACGCACAATCCCCGAGATCGGAATAAAAAGGCTGGCTCATTAGCAAAGCTGGCTAGCACCAGGGATGCACAATAGATGGACTTGGTTCTAGTCGAAGTACTAGACGCTTCGAGTATAAACCTGATGGAAATCGACCGGGTACTAGAGACGGAGCCTGAAAAGGAGTCGTGGACGACTTCGATCAAAGACTAGTTGCAAAGCTTCACGATATATCATTCAGGAAGGAGTCAAGTATATAAAGGGTTTTTCCATCCCCTTTCTCTGATGTATTGCTCATGATGAAATAAAATAAGTCCTAAAGGAAGTTCATAAAGAGGAATGTGGCGATCACACTAGGAAGCAAACCCTAGCAAAGAAAATACTCCATTATGGGTATTATTGGCCGACTGTCAACCGAAATGCTGCTGATTATGCTAGGTGATGTGACAAGTGCCAGATATACGCAAAAGTTCAGGGAGCTCTGCCGATGGAAATCACACAAATGGTCAGCCCATGGCCGTTTGTCATATGGGGCATAGACATTATTGGTTCCTTACCGATCTCTAAAGATGGTGCAAAGTACGCCATCGTTGCAATTGATTACTTCACCAAATGGGTCGAAGTGGAACCTTTAGCCATAATCATGATAAAGAAAGTAATCAACTTCATTGTCTGGAACATCATCTGTCTTTTGGCCTTCCGTTAACCAATGTAACTGATAATGGGACTCAAATCGATAGCTTGAATTCAAAGACTTCTACCGTCGGCATCATATTGGAAAGAGATTTGCCGCAATTACGCATCCTCAAGCAAATGGACAAGTTGAAGCTGTGAGCAAAATCTCCATTCTGAAGAAGCGTTTGGAAAAGGCTAGAGGCAAGTGGGTGGATGAACTCCTGACAACACTATGTGTTTACAGAACCACCCACAAGTCTGTGACTTGCCTTACTCCATTCGCCCTTGCTTATGGCACCAAAGCCATTATTCCTATTGAACTTGTCCTTTCTCATCGAATGACCTACTATGATCCAAAAACAAATAGAGATCCCCTCTTGGAATCTCTATACTTTGTTGATAAGAAGCGCGAGGAAGCTGATTTGAGGGCAGCTGCACATCGACACCGAGTCGCCTGATACTACAACACTAAAGTCCAACCTAGAAATTTTGAAATCGACGATCTCGTCTTAAATGGGTTTTTCCTGCCCCATCGCACAATAATTCTACCTGGAAGGACCATATGTCATTGAACAAAGGCTTGGAGAGGGAACTCTCAAGCTAGCGACTGTTGATGGCTTCACACTCCCAAGAGGGTGGAATAGAGAGCATTTACGATGCTATTTCACTTAGTTTATTTTCTTCATTTAGTTGTATTCAATTTCCGAATTTGCTTTAGAATTTGATTTTCCAGATATGTAATAAGACTAATTATGTCATTTCTTTTCATTTGGCAAATAAAGTTTTAAATTTTCTTCATATCTATGATTGTTGTAGCATTACATATTAGTTACGATACCCGACTAACTAATACTGATATGTCCGAACAGGTTCCCAGAGTTTGGAGCTAGCCAATTACGTTAGTTCACGATAGAACTAAACAAAATGAACGTGGTCCGACCGTTCATTTGATGATTCTCATTCATAACCCGATGGATGGAGTACATAATGAGGAATGGATGTAACTCAACCATCCAATAACTAAGTTAATTCCACCAAGCGATGGGACAGACATGAATCAAAAACGATCGTGATATGACTGATCGCTCGCTAAGTTAAACTCCGGATTTTGGGGTAAATCAATCAATTAAGGAAAGTATGATCCGACTCTTTTCCAAAATAACTCTAAGTCCCCATAGTGTGGGCTAGAGTATAAACACGAGTTGGGTATGATTCGACTACCTGCCAAATAAATCCTATTCCTAGAGTGCGGATAGGAGTACGAACAAATAAGATGAGTGCGGTTCAATCACTCGCTATTCCATAAACTCCGACCTGAAACCGACCGGAGGGGTATAAACTCGCTAAGGATGGAGTTCGACCATCCACTATCTAACTCTGCTAACCCAAGACTGGAGGCAAGAGTACAATAACCCAAACCGTTGAATCCGACGGTGTAACACTAAGCTCGAGCCCTAGTGTTTAATACAACTAAAGGCCACGACCACATGGGGTCCTTGAGTAAAAAGTTAATGGACAATTGTCCAAATTAACGAGCGACGAATTATAAGTACATTGAATGAAAAAGTAATAGCTCAACTACTTAAACAAAGTTCACACAAGAGTTCGACAAAAGTAAAAGAACTTTATTTACGTAAGCTTGGAAAGTCAAGTACAAGTATTTATAGTAAAGGAATCAAAAGTCGTGGGGTCGATACCGTACAAATTCGACCAACTAAAAAAACCCAAAAGACTTGGGAGCATGAGTGCGTGCGAAGAATCACTTCCTCCTAGGCTTCCTTGTCTTCTTCTTAGAATCAGGAAAGATTTCACATGAGTTTTCTCCACTCCTCTTTTCCTCTCTCTTCCCGCTTCCTTGGCCTTTAGCCGGAGTAGACAGGGTTGACCCAGTAGGTGCATCTTAAATAGGTTCTGGTTGAGGAGTGGAGGCCTCCACAGTTTCTCCAGGAAAAACTATGGAGATGGGAAAGGGAATGATCTCCATTTTCTCCTGCTTGGCTTTTGCTTCGAGAGCAATGTCCGCTTAAAGTTTCTGTGCCATTTTCTATATGGAGGGACCTAAAAAGGACTGAGAAGTTCCAATAATCACAACGTCGTCGACAGTGGGAATCTCTTGACATGGATCACTTTCTTTCCTCAATAAAGCGTCCACCGGGTGCTCGTCGACCATAAATGTTTTCTCTTCTAAGGCATTTTGGGTTGTCGCCGTGACCATGACAGTGACGGATTCCGTCATTGGCACTTGATGTCCTGGTTGAGATTCTTCGGGAAGAGGTGGAACCGTAGCCAACGGATCTAAAGCTGTGGAAACATAACTAAAAAGATTAAATATATCGACCGGTGACACTCTAGCTTTTTGGAGGATAGGTGAGTTTAAGGCAATACCTTTGATCTTCCACGTGAGCCGGAGTGCCATTGGAACCTCCTTTCATAATCGGGGAAAGCCCACTAGATGTTGCGATAAGTGGCTTCTCAAAATTGTAACTGGGCTTCACAGAAGAACCCACAATGGTGCTGGGAAAAGCTTAGGCCATCAGATTCTGGTCATCTCCAACACTGTGTGATATGGACCCAAAACCTTCACCAGCCTCATGTTGAGAAGTTGCGGCATGCTCTTTTTGAAGTATAAGCTGGGTTTCGTGAAGAACTTTGGGTTCATCATCCAAAAGAATTTCGCCTTCCAGCCTCACCAAATCGATTTGTTCGGTGCCAAGAGCCTCCTTCTCCTCTTGAACAAGATGCTCCCAAGCGTGTACAAGATGGCAAGGGTAGTCACCTAAGAGCCACTCTGAGACCTTTTCTTTCACGGCCTCCACTTCTCGTTTAACGAGGGCATCAATGTCTTTAGTCTTTTCAACAGCCATGTCCTTTTCAAGCCTGACGGTAATCAGTTCCTTGCAGGCATCCTGAACGATTTTCTGCACTTCTTCTTTGTCTTTGGATTCGTGCTCGAATTTACTTTTATACTCAGCTGCGGTTCTTTGAGCCGCTTACCTTTCTAGCACCATTTTATGATTCCGATGATGAAGCGCTTCGACTTCGGCCAAGTGCCCAACTTTCTCATCTTCAAGTGCCTTGATGGCAATCTCTGTTTTTCTCTCGGCTTCTGCCTATGAGTTCCTTAAAGATTTTAACTCATTACCTAGAGTTTCGATGATCCGCTTGTCTTGGGCCTCTTAGCGTAGTTTCTAAATTTCCATCGCTCTCTCCCAAGAAACCTTGGAAATCCTCTCTACCGCTTTCATCCACTCATTATACTACTTGTGGATATCAGTCACATAATAAATAGTTATTTGCTGGACTTTTTTAGGAACTTTCTTAAGATTAGGTACAAAGAAAAATCCATCAAGACATACATTTGGAAAATCTGACTTAAGTTGGGCCATGCGAGCAGCGGCATCGGCTTGTTGAGCTTCAGTGATAACTTAGGTTCAGCGCTTTCTTTGCCCGACCTATGTTGGTGAACATCATGAAGCCGACGATCATTGGGTTGCTAAGGATATGATGGAACAACAGATTGTGAAGAAACTGAAGTAGAAGATGGACCATGGGAGGTGTCAATAGGAGGAACATCTTCGTGATGATCTTGTTGCTTTTAAGAATCTTTAGGAGGAAGGGATCTTGATTTAGAGCAGTATTTGTCATGGGAGGACCTGTCTCTGTCACCTTTATTCCGATAATGATGATCCTGGCTGGAGCGATAGCTAGGGTCATATTCACGACTACTGCCTTAACAATATAAGCCGAGCAAGAATTAGGGTTATGGCGTGATATTTCCTACAGAGACTAAAACATGTGCTTCTTCCTCATCATTGTTTCTACAAAGAAAAATAAAGAATGAATCAGTTCTAAGTATTAAAGGATTTGGAATATGTGCAATGCAATATTGTGAAGTGTGTGCGAACGTGCGTGTCCTTGTGTCCCCCCGACGGACCAGTTATTGAAACTTTACTAGCAGGAGTAACCTCTCCACCAATGGTAGTAGGGATTCCAGCCCCAGCTCTGAAGGGAGATTCTGATCCGCCGATACTCATGTTACTAAAATGGAAGGCACCAACGTTGTCCAGTATCGAAAGATCAGATAGTGCCTCGAATGTTTCGTCTAAGTGTTCTAACGGTTGAGAAGCAGACTGATCCGGAACAACATGAGGATCGATGGATAGCTTGGGCTATTTAAAGAGATGACTCTTGGGGAACCTCCACATAAGCTTCTTCCTTCTTCCTTTTCCGAGAGTGGAGGGCTGTGAAGTTTGTGAAGATCCGGCGGCACCCCCAAAACTAGAACCCACTTTATCACCGCCAAGATCGCCACCCTTATCTCTCGCCGCGTCTTTATCAGTAGCTTCTGAGCTCCCTCAAGTGGAGGCCCAAAAGGATTGGCTTGATGGCCTTCATCACCATCTGCATCCTGCTGTTTAGCCACTGTAACTACAGTGATGACTAGTGGCCCTATGCTAGGACCCTCTTCCATCAGGCCGTAGGAAATGAGACATTCGTCAGTAAGGAGATTCTCAATTACTCTATCTTCTAATGGAATCCATTTTAGCACCAAGACCGCATCTGAATATTGTTTCCCATCAGATCGTGGATAAGAACCTACACAAACCAGAGAAATTGCTTAGTTCAGGATACGACCTGAATACAAGCACTCTAGAGATTAAGTAAGGAGTAACACTTACGTCCTTCTAACCACCGTCTGGAAAAGCTGGGCAGGCAGCGGATATAAGACCATTCGCTTGTGAAGGCACTTAGCTTTTTCCAAGTACCAGTCGGGATCTGGCACTTCTTGACTGACTCGAGGAATGTAAATGAAAGGCTTCTCTTTTGATGCTTGAAGGTGAAAAGGAATCGAATATCTTTGAGAGTTGGAGGACGGAACAAAAACTCCATGAATGCCATATAAGTACAGTTGAGCAGGGCATAACCGTTTGGATGCAGTTGTGCCGGTGCTAGCCTCATATGATGTAACATTTTTCAGATGAATGAGTTAAAAGGTAGGACACATCCTGCCCAACACATGAACTTGTTGCATGTAGTGAGCATTTCAGGGAGGATATGAGCTCTATCATCCCAGGTTAGGACTCTCACGTCGTCAAATGGAATCTCGTGTCTGGCACAGAAACTGCGAAGAGAGGTTTCATTAATCTTCAAAGTCACAGAATCCTCTGGATCTTCCAAAAGTATAGCATCTACTAGTGTGTCAGGAGCAAGGTCTATCAATTCTGCTGGAAGAACGGAAAGGATGGAGAAGAGGTCGTATGATGGATAGGAACTTTCCGGTAGTTCTGCTTGATGACCGAGGAAAGATTCTTCGAAAGCAGTTGTGGAGCTTGATTTTTCACTCGTACTATTATGTTGTAAAATCTATTCAAAAGACATGGCAGCTAAAGGCCCCAAGCGTCTAGAACGCATGACAACTAAACTCAGTAGATAATCATCATTAGAAAAAATAACTTGTACCCCCTGTGTAGAGTAAGTGCTAGTGTTGTGTGGTGAAGTGCCATGCAAAGTAGTGATAAATGATAAAGAATTAAAGACAGAAATTATGACAAGACTTCGGGATTCGACCGGAGTGACCATCATTGCTGACTGTCTCAACCAGTTCTCTGCGTCTATAGGGAATGATTCAGCTTGAACCTCATGATCGATTGTTAACACTCTTAAGTTTGATTTTTATACATAGAAATAAACAAGTTTCAAGAGAATTGTTCAAGGCATTTGTCTATGTCATAGTTTGAATGTCATGTATTTCCAAGTATTTAGTTCAAGTCATGTGCAGGTCATGTATGTTCACTCAAGTGTTCAAGGTCGAAGCTCGTCTCAAAGTCCAAGTTCATGTGATCAAATTTCATTTTAAAGTTCGTTGCTGACAACCGATCATTTCATTGAAGTATAGCCGATCATTCCATACCGATTGTCCATAACCAAATCAGGTGCCACGCCAAATCCGATCATTCATATCATCATCCATCAAATCGTTCGAACCAGTCCTTCAAGCGATCGTTTGAACCAACCCTCCATCCGATCGTTCATACTCACTTCCACCAATCGTTCGTATACGATCATTCCAACCATTAACCAAGATCCACACTTAGCTTCGATTCACATCACCAAAGCATGAAAGGGAGTGCGGATTAAGTATCTTAAGGCAAATTTAACACTAGAGAGGGGGGTGAATAGTGTTTAATGGATTCTAAGACTTATATGGACTAAATTAAAATTATGACACAAACAAATGCAGAACTTAATCACAGAATCAAACACAAATGCAGAAAGTAAATAAAAAGCAGTAAAAGGAAAGAACACACCAGATTTTATACTGGTAGGGAGTTACCCTACGTCCAGTCCTGTACCAAGGCAAACACCTCGTACAAATTTTTATTATACCAATGTCGAGATTACAATCCTCAATTTCTAAAGGCCTTGAGGTACCCTCCTGTCTTCGAGTTCGGGGCAAACTCTCTTGATTTATGAGACACAAGATCACCCAGTTGATTTCCAGGCACAACCACACCTTGTAGAGAGACTCGATAAACTTTTGATTACAAATTGATCCTATAACTCTGAATAGCACTTTGATCTTCGAGAGAGGGCAGAGAATCAAACAAGAATGAGATTCTAATTTGATTCACTTGAGAATTCGGCAGAATTTTGGCACGGTCTTAAAAATATGAAAATTTTAGAATATGGATTTGTGGAGAAGAAGGAGTGAAGCAAATAAGAAAATAGTTAGTTAAAAAATTCGTTTGTGAAGGCTATTTATAGACCAGTAATGGTCATAACCATTCGTGAAGAGATTTAAACGAATAGACACTTCTTTAGAAAATTGAAACTTTTGAATTTAACGGCCACCATGTTGACATGGGGTATCCCATGATGTCGACATCCTTTAGTTAAAAACAATGTAAAATTTGTTTTGAAAATGGTATTGAAAGGAAAACAAGATGAAATGATTCTGGAGTAAAATAAACTATTTTTCTTATGTTTTAAAATAATGAAGAGTAGAAAAATATATTTTTAGAATGTATATATAAATTTGATTTTAAAACTCAAGTATAAAAGAATATTTAAAATCAGAAGATAGTTTTAAAAACAAACGAAGTTTAAAACAAGAGTTTATTTAAAAACAAAAACAAAGAATATTTTAAGGCTAAAACATCTTTTTGAAAGTTATTTGAAAAGATAATTTTCAAGGCTAAAACATTTTGAAAAGCAGTTTTGAAAATCATTTTGAAAAACCATTTTGAAGTAGTTTTGCAAGCTTCTTCCTGCAGAATATTTAATCACATCAGGACTCGAGAACTTGTACAAAACCAGGATGTTCGTGGGTTTGTAAGCCACTTGTCGTAGGTTTGTAAGCTACTTGTCATGGGTTTGTAAGCCACTAAGAAGGTAGAAATGGGTTCCATCCCAAATGAAATTTGGAATGAAGATTTCCATGCTATTATAAAGTTTTAACAAAATTAGACACTTATCTTGAAATCTTGATCTTGATACTCATGAGTCTTCAAACTTGATTTCTTCATTCTTGATCTTTATACTGTACAATCTTCAATAATCAGTACCTGCCTTATATATATATCCTGCGTAATAACATTCATATATATATCTAGACAATAGTGTTAGTATATAAGTTATAATAAAATAAGTTACAAAGGTTGTTGTCATCAAAACCACTATCTCCATTTCCTAACAATCTCCTCCTTTTTATGATGACAACCTTATAAAATATACTTACCACTTCGATCATACCATAACTCCCCCTTACTCCAATCCTACTATTTTATATAACTTCTCCCCCTTTGTCATCAATAAAAAACTTCTTACTAATAAATTCCCTGAACTTGATATAAGATAATCAACCATAATACAATAGAGTAATCCATATATAAGTGTAATAAGTGCTAAGTGTGATCATTAGTATGAAATTTGATCATAAATGTGAAATGTGATCATAAATGTGAAATGTGATCATGAGTGTGATCATAAGTGTAATCCAACAGTAAATCAATCATCATCCAATCATATTTACAGTAATTATTCAATCCAATCATATATATACAAACCACACCAAATGTTTGAAATAAGTCAAGTCAATCGAGTTTAAAACACACCAATCAAATTAAACAAATAACATACAGAATGACTAGACATTTCTTGGTACTTCCACCTATCCATCTTCTCCAAAGATAGGGTCTGCTTTGATGGCATCCCATTCTTCTTTATCTTTGTCGAGAGTGACTGGTGGATTTCCTTCGAGATCGTCCTTGTTAAGGTCTGAGATCATCCAACGAAGGGCGTCGAAATGTCTCTCTTGCTCCTTGATCATCTGTATTTGACTCAATTCTAAGTGGCGTTGATTACGAAGTATAAATGTAAGGATATTCTTGAAGGAAGTGAGAGTTTCCTCAAGATTATCACTTAGATTCTTAATCGGAGAAGCCATAATTCAAGAAATATGAAAGGGAGTGATTAGAAATGAAGTTTGATAATTTATTCTAGAAGAAACAGGTATAAATAGGGGTAGAAAGTCGTTTAAAACGAATAGACACAAATTAGTTACATGAAATTAGAATTTGAAAGTGTAACTACTTTTTGCCCGTTGCATGTCAACATGGGGGGATGGAGGATGTCGACATGCCTCTGCCTAAAGTGACAATTTGCTTTGTTTTGAATATTAAGAACAAATCTATGCAACTAAAATTTGTATAATATAAAAACAAGCAATTACAGAGACAAGTGAAGTTGAATAACAGGAAATAAAAGATTTCATTAATGATTCTAGTCAACATTACATAAAATAATATAATATTAACTAAAATAAAGGAAAATACATGGATAGAACTTGAAGCAAACAAGATAACATGGACTAAAACTAATTAGATGAAGATGAAGAAGATGATAGACCAAGCTTTCTACTAACTTTTCTGAAGAACTTGTCGATTTTAGTGGAAATCTTATCCATTTTCTTACTCATTGATCTTTTGAGTGTGTTTTGATTTTCCACTATAATTCTTTGATTATTGAGAATGGTCTTATTGGATAGATTAGCGGGATTAGTAGGATATTCAATACTCTCTAAGGAAGTTTCTTGATCTTCCTCTTCCTCCTCTTCAATTTCCATTCCTTCCTCTTCCTCTTCTTCTTCTTTTTCCTCCATTTCTTCCATCTCTTCGTGAGCAAGCCTTTCTTCCTTTTCCGTAAGTGTTTCATATGGTTGAAACACTAATGGAATTTGCATAAGGGAAATGTTTCCATGGTTGAACACTTTTCTAGTTATAAATTCTTCCCTTTTGAAATCAACTCCAAAATAATTAAAAATCCGAGTGAGATAAATTCCATGATATAATGTGTTTTCACCCATAGTAAAATTCTTGGGCCTTAGCTCATCAAAATAACTTGAGCCCAATTGATATCATAATTTCCAAAAATTGCAAAAAGATCTTTGCAAACTTTCAAGGTTTGGTTGTTGTAATTTCCCGATCTTGGTATAAGGGTGTGTTGAATAAGAAGGTTAACAGTTCTTGCTTTTGGACGAAAATAACGGTTTTTGAATTCAAAATCGTCATTCCCTTCAAAGATGTGATGAAATGTCTCTCGATCATTTTCATTTATTTGAAATTCCGAGAGATTCATTCCGGTATACTTGCATACCAAAATATTTCCTAAAATTTCACAATCCAAAACTATTTGTGTTCCTTTAACACTACTCCAAATTTGTCCATCTTGCCCATCATAAAAACCATGATTCAAATTCGCATAAAACATCTTAACAAGATTTGGATAACATACAAAATCATTTTGTTTGTTATCTACTACACTAAGAATAGAACATTGTTGAAAAATATTTTCAATTTCATAAGAAGGAAAATCTTCAAAAATAGCAAATTTCCCTGTGTGAATTTTACCAAAGTTTACATAGTTGATGTAAGCTTTGATAGCTTCCGGGTCATTAAAAGAATGTTTTTGATAGCTTTTGGAAGCCTAATGGTGTTAGGAGTGCTTGAAGAGGCCATTGAAGAAGTTTGAGAGGAGTTAAAGATAATGAAGATAAATTTAAATTTGAAATAAAAGTGAAAAGTGATGATAAGGAGAGTGAATTAAATAGAGATTCTATAGACATGTTCTCTGGTCAAGAGGCATCTTTCCAGAGCATTGAAGTTGGTGAAAAGGTGGAGGGAAATTCAAAAGTTTGAATTCAAATTTTGAAATCAAATTTCTGAGGGGCATGTCGACATGGGGTATCCAGGTATGTCGACATGTGCCTATTGAATCAAAGGACAAGTGTCTATTCCTAATTTCTAATAAATGTATATATTATATCCTATATTCTACTTAAATAATTCCTGTGATAACATTAAATATAATAATACTTAAATATTAATAATTTAATATTTAAAATATTATTAAAATAATTTTATTTTTGAATTTAAAATTCAAATTTCAAGGGATAAATTTGAATTTAAAATTCAAGGAATTTTTTAAAAAAATCAAGCAAATAAACAAGCATCCATTCAAATAAGAAAAATTCAAAATAATGTAAATGCGTACCTACTTTTAGATCCATACTCCCATCGTCGTCTGATTCATGAATAGCAGTGAAACACAGATTTGAATTATCCGTTTTCTTTTCATTGTCACTAGACGATGAGTCTGAGTCATCAATAGTTGTTGTGTATGCTTTCTTTCTTTTCCTTGATGAATCATTGTTTGGAGGGAACAACTGTTTATTTGGATACAGACAATCTTTCCTATGATGCCCAACTTTATTGCAATTGTAGCATCTGTCATTGTTGACGTTCTCCGTATTATTTCTGGAATTCCTTTGATCATTTCTTTTGTAGTTATTCATTTTTCTATATTTTAGGAATTTCCGAAAGTTTCTTATCATGAAAGCAATCTCCTCATCACTGTCTAGTTCCGAATCTTCAGTTGTTGCATTGAATGCTAATGACTTCTTTTCTATAGCCTTGTTTTCTCTTGTTCCTTGCAGTTGAACTTCATAATCAGATTTCCAATCAATTCTTCTATTTTCATTAGACTGATATCATTTGCTTCTTCGATTGCAAGTGTCTTTTGATCCCATTCTGGAGTGAGTGAATTTAGAATTTTTCTAACTTGGTCTTTCTCCAAAAAGCTTTTTCCCAGTGCAATTAGTGAATGAACAATATCTTGAAATCTACAATACATGTCAGAAATGGACTCATTTGCAGGCATTTTAAATAATTTAAACTGATTAGTTAATATGGAAATTTTAGTCTGCTTAACTTTGCTTGTTCCTTCATGAGTAACTTGCAAAGTTTTCTAGATTTCAAATGCAGACTTACAAACAGACACTCTATTAAACTCATTCCTATCTAGTGAACAAAATAATATATTCATGGCCTTTGAGTTATTTTGTGCAACACCCTTTTGCTCAGCAGTCCACTGGGCAAAATCGGTAGTTGGTTCAACATACTCAGTTTGTGTGATATTCCAAGTGTATAATCCTACTGATTGTAAATAAATTTTCATTCTACAAGCCCAATATGCATAATTACTCCCATTGAAAAATGGTGGTCTGACAGTAGACTGACCTTCTACAAATGAACTAGTGTTAGTGTTAACAAAACTAGTGCCAGAGTTGACAGTACCAGTGTTGGTAGCCATTAAAACAATTTTCAAGTTTCAGATTATGAAAACTATGAAAACCTTGCTCCGATACCAATTGAAAGGGAGTGCGGATTAAGGATCTTAAGGCTAATTTAACACTAGAGGGAGGGTGAATAATGTTTAATGGATTCTAAGACTTATATGGACTAAATTAAAATTATGACAAAAACAAATGTAGAACTTAATCACAGAACAATCACAGAATCAAACACAGATGCAGAAAGTAAATAAAAAACAGTAAAAGGAAAGAATACACCGGATTTTATACTGGTTCAGAGTTACCCTACGTCCAGTCCTGTACCAAGGCAAACACCTCATACAGATTTTTATTATACCAATGTCGAGATTACAATCCTCAATTTCTAAAGGCCTTGAGGTACTCTCCTGTCTTCGAGTCCGGGGCAAACTATCTTGATTTACGGGACACAAGATCACCCAATTGATTTCCAGCCACAACCACACCTTATAGAGAGACTCGATAAACTTTTGATTACAAATTGATCCTATAACTCAAAATAGCACTTTGATCTTCGAGAGAGGGCAGAGAATCAAACAAGAATGAGATTCTAATTTGATTCACTTGAGAATTCGGCAGAATTTCGGCACGATCTTAAAAATATGAAAATTTTAGAATATGGATTTGTAGAGAAGAAGGAGTGAAGAAAATAGTTAGTTAAAAAATTCGTTTGTGAAGGCTATTTATAGACCAGTAACGGTCATAACCATTCGTGAAGAGATTTAAACGAATAGACACTTCTTTTGAAAATTGAAACTTTTGAATTTAACGGCCACCATGTCGACATGGGGTATCCCATGATGTCGATACCCTTAGTTAAAAACAATGTAAAATTTGTTTTGAAAATGGTATTGAAAGGAAAACAAGATGAAATGATTCTGGAGTAAAATAAACTATTTTTCCTATGTTTTAAAATAAAGAAGAGTAGAAAAATATATTTTTAGAATGTATATATAAATTTGATTTTAAAACTCAAATATAAAAGAATATCTAAAAATTAGAAGATAGCTTTAAAAACAAACGAAGTTTAAAACAAGAGTTTATTTAAAAACAAAAACAAAGAATATTTTAAGGCTAAAACATCTTTTTGAAAGTCATTTGAAAAGATAATTTTTAAGGCTAAAACATTTTGAAAAGCAGTTTTGAAAATCATTTTGAAAAACAATTTTGAAGTAGTTTTGCAAGCTTCTTCCTGCAAAATATCTCATCACATCAGGACTCGAGAACTTGTACAAAACCAGGATGTTCGTGGGTTTGTAAGCCACTTGTCGTAGGTTTGTAAGCTACTTGTCGTCGGTTTGTAAGCCACTAAGAAGGTAGAAATGGGTTCCATCCCAAATGAAATTTGGAATGAAGATTTCCATGCTATTATGAAGTTTTAACAAAACTAGACACTTATCTTGAAATCTTGATCTTGATACTCATGAGTCTTCAAACTTGATTTCTTCATACTTGATCTTTATACTGTACAGTCTTCAATAATCAGTACATGCCTTATATATATCCTATGTAATAGCATTCATATATCTAGACAATAGTGTTAGTATATAAGTTATAATAAAATAAGTTACAAAGGTTGTTGTCATCAAAACCACTATCTTCAGTTCCTAACAAAGCATGCCATCGTTATACGATCATTTGAATAACGATCGTTTAAGTATTAAAAGCATTGTTCCACATTAAAACTGCTATCCACTCAACAACGATCGGCCAACCACTTTCTTTTGATAACACATCCACTTCTACATCTCCAAAACGATCGGTATAAGAAAAAAGATCATTGGGAAGCTTCATCTCCTCCAACCTTCATCAAATCTAATGGATCCACCATTCCACTCAAACGTCAATGGACATAAACCCGTAGTCTCGCCGTCAACAGCCAAGTTCGACTTAACTATACCAAAATTTGAAGGACGGAGTAGATTTGAAATCGATTGCTCATGAAATTTTGGGAGATGAAAATAATAATATAGGGTTCGGTGAAAAGGATATTTGACTAGAAGTTAAATGGTAGAGGAACGGTCTTCGATTTAGGGGTCGGATCATTGTTGGAATGATGAAGAAGAAGGGGTGAGTGATTTATTTTCTTTTAAGTTCTAGTAGGGACGATGCAAAGCGAAATGAAGAAGTTAGGTGCGGTGAAGTAGAAGTATTTATATGAGAGAATAGATCAATTCTTTATAGCCCAAGAGTAAGACCGATCGTTCCATTAAGACAATGTTTACGATCGTTCTGTTACGATCATTTTAAAATGATCGGTATAAAATAATCCAATAATCTGCCTCAACAGTGAACGATCGGATGCGATCGTTTCAAAAAAACTAGACAATGACCCGTGAACGGGCAATCGTGATCAGGGGTCAGGTATAAACACATATACGCGTTCCAAAAATTTAGTTTTTGAAATTGATAGAAACTGAAATCTCAACTGAAATAAATCGGACAATGGTTTAAGCCAGATTGCTATAGCCTAATAATTCCTGGAGATGATACAAGATAACCATCAACAAACTGTAAACCAGTATTTATATTGTTGGAAATCGACCAATAATCATGACAAACAATAAAAAGATGCGACTCTCCAAAAAAAACGACTCAATGGGAGGATGGTGACTGTTCGGAAAATTGAATGGAATCCATTTCGACGACTCAAGTTTGCAACGATTCAAATCATGTCATGTTCAAACAAGACGTACTTTGGGGGGCAAGTGTTATTCGGCCTTTTGGCCGACTATATCTGGACCGATCAAACGGGATATACTTAATTGTGATCAGAATCGATGCATCAGGTTAATGATCATGAAGTCCAGAGATCAGATAAGTACAATGACCTGAAGCAGTAGCAAAGATGAAGCATGAAAGCTCACTACTTCCTGAAGATGGATCAGGTACGTTCCATATGCAATATTATGGGTCGTATCGTATCGATTCCACAGCTAAATTCAATGATGATTAATCGATATCTCAAAATCCACAAATCCATTGCACATGAAACTTTGTGAACATCAATATACTGAAGAGAGTACCCCTAGAAATGATCATATGACAAGTTAAGCTACTAAGAACGCTTGGTATACATCGTTCATGAACGATCGTATCGTTTCAGCTTCAACGATTCAACTCAATGAACACTAATCAATATCTCACTAACGACAAGTCAAAATGACACCAAACTTTGGGGACATGGATTAGAGGCATGAGGGAGCTTGTAGGAACGATCGCGCCCTCATTGTAGAAATCAAGAACGATCGGTACTGATCGTTCCAATGATCGAATTTGCACATGTGATCGTATGTGTGGGCCCCTACGGATCTAAAGAGTCTTCTGCTAAATTTCCGGTGAGATATTTCATCGTCTTCTCCTATAAATACAGGCTACTTGTTGTTGCTTGTTGCTTTAGACTCCATTGTAATCAATTGAAATATCAATAATTCATTGTAATCAAATTTACAAGTGATCAATAAAGTTTACTCTTCAAAGTCGACATAGGCACGCAACGCCGAACCACTATAAATCCATGTGTTTCTATTACAGCTTAGTTCTTATTGCTTATTTACTTATCCTCTCTATTTAGTTTTGATTATTCTTCATTTATTTCTCTACTATTCTATTCTTGAGTGTTTGTGCTCATTTTTGGTGCAAACATTTCACAAATGAATGAATTAAGCAATGAAATTTATACCATTTCGAAGATCATATTATTCCAGTCAAGTTCCAATATAAGAACCTATAAATCATATAAAGAGATTAATAGTTATAACCGAATGTAAGTTTTGGTTTGAATTAGACTTAATGGAGTTTTAAGGCCTGCAATGACCCGTAATTTAATCACTTTGAATTTGAATATTTAAAAGTATTTTTTAATATTTATATAAAGGATTTTATAAATCAAATAAACCTCTTTTAAGTAATAACTAATAATGGTGATGTTGCTTTAAAATTTGGTTTACAAAAATAATTAGTTTGAAGAAAAATAGAAAATGTGATTGGAAATCGTTTTTATGATTTTCGACTTTTCATCGTATAAAAGTTGTCGAAAATGTTGTGTACACTATAGTAAACATATACACATACATATACTAAATATCATACACTACACCAAAAAGGCCTTTCGTGACGTTGAAAAAACACTACGAAAACTTTTAGTAACGTTTCGGCAAACGCTGCTATACGACATGCTACTAAAAGTCTGGAACTTTTTGTAGCCTTGTAGAAAACGCTAGCAAAATTTGGCATATTGAAGCATTTTAGAAACGGTACAAAAATTTATTTCTGTAGCGCTTGCCAACTGCTACCAAAGTTAATAATTTTTAGTGGCGATTTTACTTGCATCCTTCTTTGATTTTCCGTAGTGGTTTTTCTGCTACTATATACTTTTAGTTTTTGAACTTTTCTACAACATATTTTTATAACGATTTAGATTTATTTGCGTCTTTAAAACGTACTAAAAGTTATTGACTATTTTGTAGCATACTTTACACACTACCGTTTTCTGTTAATGGATTGTATAATTTCCGATCATCACTCACATAATAGTCATATTAAAACCAACAATCAATCACATAATCATCATATTCAAACCGACAATCAATCAATCACATAATCATCATATTCAAACAATTAAAAAATCATGTTAATCATATAATCCAATATGATATCCATAACCATTTTGATAATAGTTTTTCGACAAAATGAGCAAATTCACATAAAATCTATAACCATTCATAAACAAGTTTACGCTAGTACTAACAAAATGTTATAAGATATATAACAATTAGAGCCATGTTCATTACTTGATTACCCATAATTCTTTGTTATAGCCGGTCTTTACTTCGAAAAACCTAATTACCTGAAGACAAGTTTAACAATTAACAAATGATTATGAAAGTGCTTTACATATTTAAAACATGTCAAACTTCCTTAGCTAAACTTTATGAAATTTAAATAATTTTTTATAAAACTTGGTTAACTTGATTAAAATTTTATAAAACTTGGTTAATTTTTATTAAACTTAGTTAACTTAGTTAAATTCTAATAAAACTTAATAAATTTGTATAAATTTACTTATTTTTTGTAAAATTTAGTTGTATTATATAAAACTACTTAATTTTTAAGAACTTGGTTAATTTTTATAAAGCTCGGTTAAATTTTTATAAAACTCGGTTACCTTATTTATAACTTTATTTATGTTAACTCAAACTTATAAATTATCTCGATTGCTAAAACTTAAAATGTCATAATTTATATTTTAAGTAACTTAAACTTATAAATTATATCAAACTTAATACAAACTTAGTTAATTTTTATAAATTATTTCAAAAATTATTAAAAAAAAAAAATTGGCAAGGCCAACGAGGTTGGATGGACCCCGACCATTTTATTGCAGCACCAATAGAACTAAACACATACAACAGCGAGCAAGTGCTCAAGAAAACAGAGAAAAACTAAGTGCCACAAGCACAGAGGGAAACAGATACAAAAATTTAAAGTAAAAAAACAGAACCGAAGTTGCTTAGTAATTCTGGAAGGACTGAGTTATCCCTGGGTCGAAGGAGAATTGAAGCAGCCCAGAGTTCGTTTTATTTCATGCATTACCCATAGCTTGAACATCGAATCACTCTTCGCATTTTCAGTGTCAAAAACTCTTACGTTTCGCTCTCTCCATATTATCGTGATAAAACTCTTCAATACAGCACTAAATAGCCTCTTTTCTTCCCTCTTGTACCCTGTAATAGCATGTATTTGATTCCACTCAGTTAAGTTGTCATGCGTAACATTATATCTATGAAGCTTTGACATCACAGCAATCCACACGTTCAAGATTTCTGGGCATTCAAAGAACAAATGTTCAACTGTCTCTGGTTGATTTTTACAGAATGTACAAAATATATTAACGTTCATTCCTATGCATGCGAGTTTGACTCTCGTAAGAATTGCACGGTTCAACACCTTCCACAACATCAAGTTTTCACGTAAACTACTATCCATGTTCCAGGTACGCTTCCACCATTTCCACATTGGCCTTGGTTTATTTTTCATCAAGTGTTCATATGCTTCACCAATTTTAAATTTAGTATTATTCCCACCCTATACAAGCTCTTGAGTTGCAAAAGTCATTAGAACATAAATTTTTCATAAACTTAGTTAATTTTTTATAATTATTGTAAACCTAGTTAATTTATTATTATTATTATTATTATTATTATTATAAACTAAGTTAATTTTTATAAACTCGTTTAATTTTTATAAAACTTGGTTAACTTAGTTAATTTTTATAAACTTAGCTGTCGTCGTTGTTCTTGTTGTTATTAATTATAAAACTTAGTTGACTTAGTTAATTTATTATTATTATTATTATCAACTTAGTTAATTTTTATAAAACTTAGTTAACTTAGTTAATTTTTATAAACTTAGTTGTTATTATTATTGTTATTATTATTATTAATTATAAAACTTAGTTGACTTAGTTAATTTATTATTATTATTATAAACTTAGTTAATTTTTATCAAATTGTAGTTGTTTATTATTATTATTATTATAAACTTATTTAATTTTTATAAAACATAGTAATTTAGTTAATTTCTATAAACTTAGTTATTATTATTATTATTATTTATAAAACTTAGTTAACTTAGTTTTTATCAAACTAGAGTTTATTATTATTACTATTATTATTATTATAATAAACTTAGTCAATTTTATGAAATTTAATTTATTATTGTTGTTGTTGTTATAAACTTGTTAATTTTTAAAAATCGTGGTTAATTTAGTTAGATTTTTATAATGCTTAGTTTACTTTTATATACTTATTTAATTTTTATAATACTTAGTTAATTTATTATTGTTTGCACAAAAAATGGACAAACACCTCAAAGTTGTATGATTTAGTAAATCTTATGTTGTTCTTAGCGATTTTGGAGGTTTATGCAAATATATAAAAAGCAGGGGCTAAACTGTAAAAAGACACGCAAGTTTATAGTGGTTCAGCCAGAATGTGCCTACGTCCACTTTATATGTTATTTCACTTCTCTAGTTTTGATTACAAGTACAAAGCTTTGATACGAGTAAAAGAAAGTTGTTTGAAGAGTTCCTTCCGTGCTTGAGCTCTCAAAACTTGTCCCCATTGTTGTACCCCTGCCCCTCTATTTATAGAGTGAGGTTGGGAGCAGGGGTCTTGGATGCATATAGCTGCTGGTGGGCCTGGGCTGATACAATCTGGCCTGGCACACCTTGGTTCGGCATACCATGGTTCGGTGGTAGGAGTGCGATGGTTTGGACCGGTAATGCTTGGTCCGGGGGTTTGGTTCGGTGAGGTTGGTCCGGTGGTTGGTTTGGCGAGGCCGGATGTAGGTTGGTTCGGTGGGAGACGGATGTAGGTTGGTTCGGTGGGAGACCGGATGTAGGTTGGTTCGGTGGGAGACCGGATGTAGGTTGGTTCGGTGGGAGACCGGATGTAGGTTGGTTCGGTGGGAGACCGGATGTAGGTTGGTTCGGTGGGAGACCGGATGAGAGTTTGGACTTTCTTTTTGGTTCGGTGGTAGAAATGCACACAACACTTGCCCCCTAAATTAGGGTATGTGCGTGCGCATGGCGTGCTTTGCTTTAAGTTTGGAGGAGCTTTCTTCCGGTTTTCATTACCGAGCCAACCAGTCCGGTAGTCCACTTTCGTCTATAAGTAGAGGCCATGTGCCACCGTTATTCCCTACCAAGTGTAACAGCCGAACCAGATCCCTCCCAGCCGAATCAACTTCTTTGCCGAATCACGTTGCTAGCCGAATCAAGGTGAGGTTCTTTTTGCCGAATGAATTTTCATTCTTGTACTACCGAATGAACTGAGGTATTGTATTTTGCCGAATGAACTCACGAGTTGAGTGCCGAATGAACTTTATATCATACTACCGAATGAACTGAGGTATTGTATTTTGCCGAATGAACTCACGAGTTGAGTGCCGAATGAACTTTATACCATACTACCGAATGGACTATTGACTTGTTGCATCTGCCCGCCGAATGAACTGTTGTATCGAGTGAACATGTGTTTCATACTTCGAATTTTTAAGCGAAATTCCAGATTACGCTGCTTGTATACTCTAACGATATACTTTTCCCATGTTTGCAGATAAATGTCTCGAAAAGTTGAAACTCGATCAGATAAGAGGAGATCCGGGGGTGAAGGAGAGTCCTCGGCCGTGCCCCCAGCTCAATCAGGATCGGAGCGTCATGGGCCCGCCCCGAGGTCATTAGTGGATGGATATGGTCCCCAGGAGCTGCTGGATTCCCCGCCTGACTGCTTTCCTAGCTCTCTCAAAGAGGAGCAGCTCGATGTTATATCTCGTTCCTTTGGGATCGATAGAGCCCTCATGCTGCTGCCGGGCCCAGGAGTCATGCCATACAGTCCTCCCGAAGGATACTTTGCTTATAGTAGGTACCATTGCATGTGTGGTGCTATCCCGCCTCTCAATGCTTGGGTAGTCAGCTTCCTCACGTACCTGAAGGTGGCCCCATTCCAGCTTCAGCCCAACTCTTATGCCATACTGGTGAGCCTTTTCGTTATTTTTCGGAGGAAGTATGGTCGCGCTCCCTCCAACCGGGAGATCCGGTACTTGTATAATTTAAGGGGCTATAAGAAGGGGTCCCCATATATTAGCTTGGAGTCCGCTGTGACCTTCAAGCCGGTCCTGGACCTGTACTCTAAATTCAGCATGTTCAAGAAAGAGTGGTTCTTTGTTAGGGACGACTCCGTCTCCATCCGGCGCTTTACCTCTGGATGTAAGTTGATGCTTTTACTTATAATTTTTATTCCGATTGCGATGCTTCTTCTCATACTTTCTCATTTCTGCTAGCGACATGTGGCTTTCCGGTTGTGGAGACTGACCGCCTGGTTCAGACGGCGGCTGAGATAGAAGCCATTCTTGGGAAATATAGATCATCTGCCTTCTTGATTAGAAATGCGATTCTTCTGGAATATAACTTGATCCTTCCGCAGTAGTCTGTAGTTAAGTTGAGGGAAACGGCGGAAGAGAGGGCGGCTGCTCAGGCTAAGGGAGGCGTTGCGGCAGAGGGTGGAAAGAGAAAACCATTCACGAAACCTCCAGCCGTCGGAGGTAAGAAACTTAAGAGGTCGGACGGTCCTTCTCCCAGCAATTGTCCACTTACTCAGGGGGAGATAGATGCGGAGGAAGAAAGAGGTGAGGCGGAGGGCGGAAGTGACGTTGAGCGTCTTGGTGATGATGGTGGTGATGGACAGGGTGGTGATGGTTCCAGGGCTCTGTCTTCTGGGCAAGTAGGCGAAATGCAAGAGTGGACGGATGATGCTTTCCGCCAAGCTTTTGAGGGGTTGGATGATGATCCGGCTTTGGTAGAGAAGACCGGGAAGGCGGACAAAGCCGGGACTGGTGCAAGTGAGTCTTCTCCGACCATTCCGGCCAAGGTGGCTCTGACGACTCAAGGTGAACTCTTGACCCCTGCATGCTTCACTAATGATAGGGACTTAGGAGTATTTTATGATCCGCTCCCGTCCTGGAATGAAATCCAGGACTTATTGCAGTATCCCACTCCTCCCCAGGGTTTGTACAACCATAGCTGTGTTTCTTTTCCTTTTTTAACTTGTAATTTACCGCGTTTCTCGAATCGTATAGTGATGTAAGATTGTGACATTTGTTCTTTATATCAGGAGCAGGCAAGACGTCCAAAGCTTCAGACCTTCGACACAGGCTTGAGCAATATAAACTTTCCAAAATTTCTACTAAGCCGAAGCCCTCAATCCAACGCTCCGGGGATGTAGTCGGATACCGTCCTCTTCTTGGGGTCATCGAAGAGGGTATTCAGCAGAGGAAGAGGAGTCATCTTTTATCCGAAACTTCGCCCGGTCCTCAGCCTCCAGCTCAGCCTATCCATGATATTACTGAGGAGGGTAGCGAGTTTGTACCCTCTCCGCACCCGTCCGGAAACCCTTCTGTTATTCATATCGACCGTCCCGACTTGGCCCGTAATCCATTTGCGGGTCATCCTGATCTGGATCCAGGTTCTCATGATATTACTTTTGACGAAGTCACTGGCGAACACCTTCTCCCCCGTAACCCCATGGTACGAGTACTTGATGAAGCCAAGTCTTTAGATCTCGATCTACTCACTACTCGTATAGTCACTATGGGAGACGAGGCCAAAGCTAATATTGATCGGGTGGCCGAGGAGACCAAGAAGCTGATGGGGCATCATGCTCGGCTGGTTAAGGCCGGAGAGGAGATTGGGAGTGCCAATATCCGACTTCGATTGGTGGTTTCGGATCAGGCCAAACAGCTTGCGGATCAGGCTATCCAGATTTCTCAGCATGAGGCTGCTACTGGGCGACTAAGGAAAACCATGGAAGAGGCCAGTCGGGCCGAATTGCGGAAAATGGAAGCTGCTTGCAAAGAGCGGATTGACATGGCTATTGCCACGGTGGATGAGGTTCGGAGAGCGGATCTCGAGCAGGTGGAGGAGTTGTCCGAGAAACTTGAGGCTGCAGAGCTTGCTCAAGCTAAGTTGAGGGAAGAGATGGAGGTGATGCGGAGGTCCCTTCAGGCTGATTGCTCGAGATACAGATTGGAGAGAGATGCTGCTGTCGAAAGGTTGTCGGCTTCCGATGCCCGGATGAGGGAGTTTGAGGAGAATGAGGGAATGATGGATGACATGCTCCAGGACATGTACTTCCGAACTTGGAAGCAGGGCAATCTCTCTTGGATGGATGATTATCCCAGGGTCATGGCCAAGATCTATCTTCGGGCTTTGGAGGAGGCTAAGGCTGATGCAGATAAAGAGGGTGGAACGGTCTTCAGTATGGATGTGGTCACTGCCCAGTTCACCAAGGAGGAGAAAGTGGCGGTAAAGGAGGGTATGCGGCTGCTTGCTGCTGAAGAGGCAGGTGTGCAGGTAGAGGATGACGACCAGGACGGTCAAGAAGCAGGTGCTGGTAAGTCTTCCTTTCTAGTCTTTCCGTTAACTTGGTTACTCATCACTAATGAATCCTTCTTATGACCGGGCAGGCGGGCAAAAGAGCAAGGACAAGACTTCGACGCAACCGGCTCCCTGATTGGACCTGGAAAAATCTTTTTGTAGGCTTGGCTTTGTTGTATCTGTTAGTCTTAAGACAGTAGAGTAACTTCTAAGTTGTAATTCTTGCTACTTGTAATAATCAACATTATTCTTGACGTGTAATTTTTTAACTTAAGCTGATTTCGTCGTTTCTTGAATATTTGTTGCTATTTCGACATATCGTATGAGAAATGTGGCTATGTATATTCTTGTAATTAAATTGTGTTTGATGTTCTACACCATGATTTTATGACTTGCAATATTAGCGTGTGGTGTGAACAAATTATAGTCATGTATTTGTACATAAAAGAAGAAAATACCACCTTTCATGTTCTGTTTGTAAATGGCAGCTTCGAATATCTTGTATGACCAAGCATGGAAAGCGGTTGAATGCCCTGCCATCTGATTGTGAATCTCTGCATCCATTGGCGGGTATCTCTTACCCTGCATCCTGTACTTTATGGTTTGTTATAGAGGATAGGAGGAAAGTTTTTTAAGTAAAATTGAAATATGTGAAATAGTAAAACTTCCAGTCACGGAAGGCCTTCGATGTGCTTAAGTTCGTGGCAAACGGGTTTTGTAGTCACTTTCCCTAGCTGTGGGTCTTGGAGACATTTGTCACCCATCTTACGCCTCCGCGGGGAGTTAATTCTTTTTTACCACAGCCGCACTTAAGACACACCGGAGCCGAGATCGCGCACAGTAACTACCCGGGCCATTATGGCCCGTACTCATGGGTATTATTCGACTTACTGTGGCCGGCTAGCGTGGGTGCCGATCGTCAACTGTGAACTGCCCCTGGCTGGCCACACCTTATGTTGGGGCTTATAATCGGTTCACAGTTGCCGGCGAGCCTAACGCCGTAATGAGCTGCCTCGGCTATAGTCGGCCTTCTCGGTGGCTTATAATCGGCTCATTACAGTTGGCTTTAAGGGCCGTCGCGAGCAATGAGTTAAACCGCAGCAGAGGGATGCTGGAGCAAAAGTGTCTCATTGGCGAGGGCATAGATTCGCATAGTACCTGTTGGGTCTTGTCCACGTGAAGTTGCATTGTGGAGTGCTTTGAATAGAAATGCTATATGCTCAGGATTTTGTTCAACAGAAAAGGATAAAGTTAACAAGCAGCCAAGATACAAAGGAACAAGTTAAAAAAGAGACAAGGCTTTTTTTAAAGTGGTTCGGCACGAAAAAATGCCTACGTCTACTGATTCTCTTTGTTAATTCACTTCATATGGGCAATACAAGTTAAGAAAAGTATCGACGGAGGTGTTGGATGTTCCATGCCCTCTGGAACACCTCTCCGTCCACTGTTGACAAAATATAGGCTCCGTTGTGGAGATCTTTATGAATTACATATGGTCCATCCCAGATTGGGTCTAGTGCTCCGGGGCGAGGGAAGATTCGCTTGAGGACAAGATCCCCTTCTCGTAAGGTACGATGCTTGACTTTGGAGTTGTATTGTGCTGCCACCTTTTGCTTGTGGGCTGCTGTTTTTAGGACTGCATCATTCCTTCTCTCCTCGACTAGATCCAAAGACATGTTGAGGAGCTCTTCGTTCTCTTCTGGGTTATAGTGGATCCTACGGTGGGAAGGCACAATGGTTTCAACTGGGAGCATAGCCTCCGATCCGTATGCCAAAGAGAAAGGAGTGTGCCCTGTTGATGTTCTGAAAGATGTGCGGTAGGCCCATAGTGCCGTAGGGAGTTCATCCACCCAAGCGCCCTTTGACTTTTCGAGCTTCTTTTTGATCAGAGTTTTCAAAATTTGTTGACTGCTTCGACTTGTCCGTTTGCTTGGGGATATGCTACGGATGAGAAGCTTTTGTGAATTCCGTGTTCTTGGCACCAGTTGGCGAATTCCTCGCTGTCAAACTGAAGTCCATTGTCTGATATGATTTTTAGTGGGACTCCGTACCTGCACAGAACATTTTTGATTAAGAAGTTGATAACTTTCGCTGAAGATACTTTATTTAGAGGTTCTGCTTCCACCCATTTGGTGAAATAGTCGACTGCTACTATAGCATATTTGGCGTCGCCTCGACCCATTGGCAGTTCACCGATTAAGTCAATTCCCCATACTGCAAAGGGCCAAGGGCTGGTCATCTGAGTAATCTCGGTTGTTGGTAGCCGAGGGATCTTAGCAAATTTTTGGCATCTGTCACACTTCTTGACGAAATCTAAGGCGTCCTTGCTTAAGGTGGGCCAGAAATATCCGTATCGGAGTATCTTTTTTGCTAACGTTTGCCCTCCGGTGTGATCTCCGCAGCTTCCTTGATGAATGTTGGATAAGATTTCCTTGGCTTCCCTTCCGGCGACACACCTTAACAATGGGTTAGAGAACCCGCGCCGATAGAGGATGTCTCCTTGTATTGTGTAGCGGGACGCTTTCCTCAAGATTTTCTTGACTTCGTTACGCCCGTCGGGTAGTGTGCCATTTTGTAGGTAGTCTCGGATGGGAGTCATCCAAGTTGCTTCTTCGGTTGCAGCTATCAGATTCACTTGCTCAAAACTTGGGATCGTTTGCTTTGAGACAGTTACTGCCCCGAAGATGGCGATGTCTCTCATACTTGCTTGCTTTGCCAATTCGTCGGCCTCTTGGTTCTCTTCCCGAGGGATGTGTTTGACTAAGTAGTGGTCCAATCGGCTGAGAAGTAACTTGGTCTTCTTTAGATATGCTATGAGTCATTCTTCTCGAGCTTGGAATTCCCCTAGTATTTGATTAACAATAAGCTGAGAATCGCTGTGAAGACACAAAGAATTGGCTCCGATCTCGATAGCAATTTCTAATCCGGCTATTACGGCTTCATATTCTGCATCGTTGTTGGTGGCAGCGAACTCCAACCTTATAGCATAGTGCAGTTTATTTCCCCTGGGAGTGATTATTACCACACCTGCCCCCGAGCCTTGTTCGTTAGATGCACCGTCCACAAAGAGATTCCACTTGATATCTTCTGTTATTTCCAGTTGCTCCCTATCCTCGTTGGTAGTGAATTCTGCAATGAAATCAGCCATGGCTTGTCCCTTGATGGCGGTGCGAGGGTGATAGGTGATATCATATTGACTCAGCTCAATACACCATTTAAGTAGTCGCCTGGAAGTGTCGGGACGATGGAGTACCTGCCTCAGTGGTTGATCGGTCAGAACTTTGATGGAATGGGATTGGAAGTAGTGACGTAGCTTTCGTGAAGTGATTAGTAAACAGTATGCTAACTTTTCAAGCTTAGGATATCTGACTTCTGCCCCAGTGAACCTTTTACTGACGAAGTAAACTGGTCGTTGCGTGCGGTTGTCTTCCCTTACCAAGGCAGCGCTTAGAGCGTGAGATGACACAGCAAGGTATAGGTATAATTCTTCGCCTTCGCTTGGGGTCGAGAGTACCGGTGGTTTCTGGAGGTGTTCGATTAGGTTAAGGAAAGCGGTTAAGCATTCGTCCGTCCATTCGAACTTTCCTTTATCTTTCTTTAGAGCTTCGAAAAAGGGGACGCACTTGTCCGTTGCTTTGGAGATGAATCGGCTTAGGGCAGCCACTTTTCCATTTAGGCTTTGCATTTCCTTTCGGGTGGAAGGTATTTTGATGTCCCTTAATGCTCGGACTTGTTCAGGGTTTGCTTCTATCCCTCGGGCATGGACGATGAATCCTAAGAATTTTCCCGATGACACTCCGAAGGAGCACTTTAGTGGATTCAACTTCATTCCATACTGTCGAAGTACCTGGAACATTTCGCCTAGGTGACTTACGTGATCTTTGGCTTTCCGTGATTTTACCAGCATGTCGTCTACATATACTTCCATTGTTCGTCCTATTAGCCCTGCAAACATCTTGTTGACGAGGCGCTGGTAGGTGGCTCCTGCATTTTTAAGTCCGAAGGGCATCACTTTGTAGCAGTATAAACCCCGGTCGGTGATGAAACTAGTGTGGTCTTGGTCGGGAGCATGCATAGGAATTTGGTTATATCCTGAGTATGCATCCATAAAAGACAGGAGTTCGTGCCCGGCTGTGCTGTCTACAAGTTGATCGATTCTGGGAAGCGGGAAGCAATCCTTTGGGCAGGCGTCGTTTAGGTTGGAGAAGTCAATGCAGGTCCGCCACTTCCCATTAGCCTTCTTTACTAGTACCGGGTTGGCGATCCATTCTGGGTAAATAGCTTCTCGTATGAAGTCATTGGCGAGAAGATTCTTTACTTCTTCATCGAGGGCTGCTGATCGCTCTGCCCCCATACTTCTCTTTTTTTTGTTTTACAGGCGCCTTGGTAGGATCAATTTTTAATACGTGGCACGCTATGTCGGGGGAGATTCCGGTCATGTCAGCGTGTGACCAAGCGAATACATCCAAGTTGTGGCGGAGAAAATCAATGAGTTGTTCCTTCAATTCAGCTTTCAGCTGGGACCCAATTTTCAGTAGCCTACTTGAGTCGTGCTTGTCTACAGATATAAACTCCATAGCCTCTGCAGGCTCGGCTGTGGCCTCCTCCTCTTTGTCCCTAGGGTCTAATTCGTTGAAAGGGTCGCTGGTGTATCGAAGAGGAGGGGCTTTCTTTAGTTGCTATGCTTCAAGGTTCTTTGTGCAGAGGGCAATCTCTACACCTTTCCCCTTATCTTTCTTGTGGTTGTTACGAAGTTCGGTTACATAGCAGTCTCGTGCAATATCCTGGTCTCCTTCCACTTCCCCTACCCCACTGTTTGTTGGAAATTTCATTTTCAGGCACCATGGGGCTAGGACAATCTGGAAGTCAGACAAGGCTGGTCTTCCTAAGAAGGCGTTGTAGGCCGAATGGTTTTCTACCAGCACAAACGTTTGTTTCCTTACAACGGAGCGGGGATGGCTTCCAATCTCAACAAAGAGGTCCAGCTGCCCGAGGGGCATCTTCGCATCCCCAGTGAAACCGTGTAGTGGTTTATCGCAGGGAGATACATCCTTCATTGATAGCTTCATTTTGTCGAATGCGTGTTTGAACAGGATATTTACAGAGCTTCCCGTGTCTACCAGGATTCGGTAAACTTCGACGGGACCGAGTCGGGCAGAGATAACCATGGGATCCATGTGAGGGTACTGTCTTCCTTCTAGGTCGCGTTTACTGAATGTGATGTCATCACTTTCTTTCCGCTTTGGGTGGCGCTCTTCTATAACCGTATTGACACAGTCTCTATTGTCTCTAAGCGACTTCCCGTATCTTTCCATCTCTCTCCAACTTCTGTCCGCGATGTGCGGACCTCCTGAGATGGTATGGACCACTATCTTTTCTTGACTAGAGCTGCTAGCGTTGCGGTCGCCTCTGCCGGTCCCTGGTGAGGGTAGCCTTGGGTTTTCATTGGCAGGAGCTGGAGTCCTGTCTTGACTTTTCACATAGCGTTCCAGTTTCTTTCTTCTGATGTGTTCCTCAATCAGATCTCGGAGATGATGGCATTCGTTGGTATCATGTCCGTGAGATTCGTGGAAGCGGCAGAATTTTCCAGACTTCTGTGCGTTATCTGATTCCTTCTTGTATGGTGGGCGTTTGTATCTAACTTCGCCTTGGGTGGCAAGGAAGATATTTTCGACGGTCTCGTTCAAAGGGGTGTAAGAGTCGAATCTTGGTCCTGGCCGATATAGGCGTTTTTCTACTTTCTTGCCCCCAGCATTGTCTCTGGAATCATTTCTTCGAACGTCCCTCGCCACAGCAGGGGCGTTGCCATGGGTCGTCTTAATTTGCTGTCCTGACTGCCCCTCAATGGCAGCATCCTCAAGCCTCATGTATTTCCCGGCTTCATGGAAGAAATCGGGTAAAGTAGCTGGTTTTTCTTTTGTCAATCTTCTAGCAAATTTAGTGTCCGGATGCACCCCACTGCAGAGGGCCATCAGGATAAGCTTCTCATCGGCGTCTTGAACTGCGGCTGCTGCGGCGTTGAATCTGGTTAGGTATTGCTGCAGCTTTTCTCCAGGTTTCTGTTTGACGCTGGATAAGGAATAAGCGTCCTTAGGTTGCTCCACATGAATGCGGAACTGACTGATAAATTTTTCTTTCAACATTTCCCATGAGCTGATGGATCCTTGGGGTAGATGACAGAACCAGGAGGTAGCAAGATCTGCTAAGAAGAGCGGAAAGCATTTGCACAGTACTCCCTCTGTTGCTCCACTCATGAGCATATGCTGTGTGTATCTCTGTAAGTGTACAACGGGATCGGAGGTTCCTTTGTAGGGTTCCATTGTTGGCATCTTCCATTCTCGGGGGGTGATAGCAATTTCGATATTGCGGGCGAAAGGGCTGGTTACCCTAGCGCCTATCCCTCGATCTCTTTGCTCCCGTTGGACACACTCTCTGAATAAGCGCGCCATCCTTTCATCAGAATTTGGAGCAGACAGAAATGAGTTTGGTTCCGTTCTGTGGGGTTGATTCCGTCCAGACAACCTGTAGGGATGGTATCGTCTATCATTCCTCATATTTTCCAGTGGCTGCCTTTGATCTTCTGGGAGCATGCTTGGGTCAGCTACAGTTGGCCCTTGCCTTGATCTTCCCCTGTTGGGTTCTGATCTAAGCACTTCCTCGGGTCCAACTTCGGGCTGAACTCTAGCTCGGCCCCGTTCACTGGTGTTTCTGTGGTTAGGCAGCATGACAGGCTCAGCTGCAGTTGACCTTCGCCCGGTACCTTCCCTGTTGGGTTCGGTACCAAACGTTTCCTCAGGCCTAACTTCGGGCTGGGCTCGGTCTCGGCTCCTACCACGGCTACTTCTGCCATTAGCTCCTTCGAAGAAGGAAGATCTTTGCTGTCTCTGAGATCCTCCAGACTGGGACTCGCCCCATGATTCAGTGTTGCGGTTGGATTCTTCAGCGTCCCTCAAGCGTGACATGAGATGGTCCACCAAGGCTTCCTGCTGGGACGTGAAGCGGTTAGTTACTTCAACAACAACTCTGTCCAAATCTGCCCTAGTAATTGCTGCAGGCTGTTCTGTGGCAGGAGTGGTTGGGTTAGCCTGTCCTTCATTTGTTACCGTTGCTGGAGGAGGACGATTTACTTGATTCGCGACAGCTGGATCAGGAAGACTACTGGATGCGATGTTTTTTCCTTTGTTAACATCTTTTCTCTGTTTGGGAGGCATGTTTTCCAAGTGGCGGACGATGCTGTTAGGAAAACTCGTTAAGTAGATGAAGCTGAAGCTTCGAGTTTCTAGTCTCTCAATGAAAGCACCAAAAATGTTTGCACAAAAAATGGACAAACACCTCAAAGTTGTATGATTTAGTAAATCTTATGTTGTTCTTAGCGATTTTGGAGGTTTATGCAAATATATAAAAAGCAGGGGCTAAACTGTAAAAAGACACGCAAGTTTATAGTGGTTCAGCCAGAATGTGCCTACGTCCACTTTATATGTTATTTCACTTCTCTAGTTTTGATTACAAGTACAAAGCTTTGATACGAGTAAAAGAAAGTTGTTTGAAGAGTTCCTTCCGTGCTTGAGCTCTCAAAACTTGTCCCCATTGTTGTACCCCTACCCCTCTATTTATAGAGTGAGGTTGGGAGCAGGGGTCTTGGATGCATATAGCTGCTGGTGGGCCTGGGCTGATACAATCTGGCCTGGCACACCTTGGTTCGGCATACCATGGTTCGGTGGTAGGAGTGCGATGGTTTGGACCGGTAATGCTTGGTCCGGGGGTTTGGTTCGGTGAGGTTGGTCCGGTGGTTGGTTCGGTGGGAGACCGGATGTAGGTTGGTTCGGTGGGAGACCGGATGTAGGTTGGTTCGGTGGGAGACCGGATGTAGGTTGGTTCGGTGGGAGACCGGATGAGAGTTTGGACTTGCTTTTTGGTTCGGTGGTAGAAATGCACACAACAATTATTATTATTATTATTGTTGTTGTTGTTATTGTTATTGTTATTATTATTATAAACATAGTTAATTGTCATCAAACTATATTTTATTATTATTGTTATTGTTGTTGTTATTGTTGTTGTTGTTGTGGTTAACTTGGTTAATTTTCATCAAACTTAAGTTATATTGTATGGTTTCTTTGTCCTCTATGCATTATTCTACTTTAGTAGTAGTTTGTATATGCAGCGCCTTACAAACTTTGAATTTACTTGCATATACAAGAACATTATTCTCATATCAAGTTCACTTTTGTTTTTTCAATGAAAAATTCCTTGTGTTATACAAATAAAATTCATTAACAGAAACTACTCACAATTAATGCTTATAACATATTTGATACTTAGCAATTTAATGCAAATATATAATAATATACCTTTTTAGCTAAAACATAGCTTATATTATGCAAAATATTTTCTGACAAATACTTTATCTATAAACTAGAAGTAGAGGCAAGTAGCACAGAAATAATCAGATGTATATGCATAAAAGGCATAAGCAATGGCATTGGCATAAGCAGAAGCAGGTAGTAGCCGCGTACCTCTATTGCTTCCAAACTAGCTGTGTTTGCTGCTGTACTCAGACTGGTGGTCGCAGTTGTAGGAATGCAAGCCATTCTTAGATCTGAAGTGGGCAAGTCATAGTCAGAGCAATGCAGCACAAGTTATAAAACTTAATTATTCTTATAAAACTTAGCACTCCAACATAAGAAATAAAAAACCATGTCATATGAAGAAAATTTAGTACATAACTCCATCAAGACACTCTATTTTTCTAGCAAGCCTCTGTTGTGGCTCATGCCCAGTGTCATTGTTGTTTTAAAAGTCAGGTTTTGAAACTTCACTATTCACAATAGCACTTTGAGATTAACAATCATTTGTAGCACCATTACACTATTCTTCTAGCTTAAGATTTTCAATATTTTTCAGATCCTTCTCCTTCAAGCTACAGAGCTTCATGCCATCTGATGCTTAATTAACATATCATATAGATCTGAGTTTCTAGAAGCTAATGTCCAGGATTCCAATCAAACTGCATTAGTTGCATCTCCTTGTTTTTCTTCATCTATTTCCACTGGGATACCTTTTGGCAGTGACACTCCATGACAAAATGAGCAAATAGAGAGAAGCAGGCTTTTTAGGCACCTGAATCAAAGGTAATGAATTCAATGTTTATATGCCTGCACCAAATCTATGATTTTTACAAATAGAAAAGATATATGAGAGAAAAGGTTTCCTAAGCATTGCTCCTTGTCAAACAGTCCCTATATATAACACACACACACATACATACATACATACATACATATGTATGTACGTACGTATGTGTGTATGTGTATATGTGTGTGTGAAACGTTGGTAAATGATAAAGTGAGAAATTAGGTCATAAGAGAATGAAAATAATTTGATCATGATTAACTCTAATACAATCATGGATATATATACACATCGAACCATTTGTCCACGTGTAAAGCTAAGTGACAAATTGTACACTGACTGTTATCCCTAAAGCTAAATCACTAACACTCTCCCTCAATTCCAGCTCTCTCTCTCCAGCTTCTTCTTTCCCTCTTCTTCTGTTATTGCTGAACCTTCTTCAACATTCAACTCCTCTCTTAACTTCAAAAAGCGAGTAGATGAAAGAGATTTAGTTAATATATATGCCTTCTGATATAGTGCTGGAATGTGATTGATACAGATATCCCCTTTAACTACTTGTTCTCTCACAAAGTAAAGATCCAATTCGATGTGCTTCGTTCTTGAATGAAGGATAGGATTAGCTGCTAATAGAACTGCACCTGAGTTATCAACCACACAGTAGATAACTCTGATGCACTGTCAAGCACTTCAGAAAGTAAATATTTGAGCAACAATATCTCTGAAACAATAGCCGCAACACTGCGATACTCGGCTTCAGTAGAAGACCTTGACATTGTATTTTGCTTCTTTGAACACCAAGACACTATGTTCTTTCCCAAATATACACAATAACCACTGACAGATTTCCTATCATCTCTGTCTGTTCCCCAATCAGCATCAGCAAATGCACTGATCTTTAGTGTTCCTGGTGAATAAAACTTCAGTCCATAGTTTATTGTTCCTGCTAAATATCTAAGCACCCTCTTCACTGTTTTCCAGTGCTCACTCCTTGGATCTTGCATGAATTGACAGATTTTGTTCACGCAGAATGATATTTCAGGCCTTGTGATAGTGATATATTGCAAGGCACCTACTATACTCCTATAGTGGTATGGATCATCTATAGGACCTCCAGAGTTCTTGGTTAATTGCAGGTTTGTAAGCATGGGTGTAACTGATGCCTTTGCTTTATCCATTCCAGCTCTTTTTAGTACACTTTGAATGTAATTCATTTGATTGAGATGAAGTCCTCCATCCTCAGTTTTTCTTACCTCAATGCCTAGAAAGAAATTGAGATCACCAAGTTCTTTTAGCTTGAATTGTTCATTTAAATAACTCGTAAGTTGATTAATCTCAGCTGCATTGCATCCAGTTAAGATGAAATCATCTACATAAACAAGAACATACATGATGCTAGTACTGTTCTTTCTGATAAACAATGAACTATCAAACTTTATTGAGTAGAAACCAAGCTTCATCAATGTGCTTTTGAGCTTTTCGAACCAAACTCTAGGCGCTTGTTTCAATCCATATATTGCTTTGTTCAATCTACATACCATCTGAATTATGCTATTATCTTCAAACCCTTTGGGTTTCTCCATATACACCTCTTCTTCAAGCTCCCCATTCAAGAAAGCATTGTGTACATCTAATTGCTTGATTGGCCACTTATTATGTAGTGCAATAGTAAGCATCACTCTGATTGTAGTGGGTTTAATTACAGGCGAGAATGTCTCTTGAAAATCAAAGCCCGGTTGTTGTGTGTACCCCTTAGCTACAAGTCTAGCTTTATACTTAGCTATAGTGCCATCTACATTGTACTTCAACTTGTACGTCCACCTACATCCTATTGCAGTCTTGTTTCTTGGTAGAGTTACCAATCTCCATGTGTTATTATTCATTAATGCCGCATATTCCTCTTCCATGGCCGTTCTCCACTTAGCATATTTCACTGCCTGATCATAATCAGTTGGCTCTTGTGACAGTCCTTGAATTACATATACTTTAGGTTTGAAGATGCCACTCTTCCCCTTTGTTATCATGTGGTGTCCTTGCCGTTGTGTCTCTTGCCTGATTGCTATATCTCTTTGTGGTTGACTAGTACTGTGGTCTGAAGTACTGCCTTGTGAAGGTGACTGTTGTATGTTGGTCATATCTCTGCTGTCTTCTTCTATTTGATTCTGATTGTTGTGCCTCTCATTGTTATCGATAGGTGGTGTATGTGATTATGATTGACTTTCCTCTTCTATTGTTTCTGGTATATAACTCTGCTCTTCTCTGATTGTATGTAATGGTATAGGCAGCATTGATCTCTGTGCATTTGTGACTTTTCTTGTGCATTTTATTTTGTTATCAGCAAATGGAAAGGTTTTCTCATTAAACATGACATGTCTTGACATTATAATTTTGCCCTCTTGTGTTAAACACTTATAGCCTTTCTATCTTGCTCCATAACCAAGAAATGTGCATGGACTGGATCTAAAATCGAGCTTATGAGTGTTGTATGGTCTTAGTAGTGGGAAGCATAAACATCCAAACACCTTTAATCTCTGATAATAAGGTTTTGCACCGTATAGTACTTCATATGGACTGTCATCTTTCAGTATTTTGGTGGGAAGATAATTAATTAAGTATACTGCAGTTGAAAAAGCTTCTGGCCAGAACTTCAATGGTAAGGAGCCTTGTGCTAGAAGTGTTAATCCCATCTCCACTATATGCCTATGCTTTCTCTCCACAATTCCATTTTGTTGAGAAGTGTGTGGGCAAGTGTATCTTTGAATTATCCCTCTTTCATTGAAGAAACTCTTTAGTGGCTTGAACTCGGCTCCCCCATCAGTTTCAAATATTTTAAGCTTCCTTTCGAATTGCCTCTCTGCTTGCGTAGTAAATTGTTTCACTGCCTCTGTTGCTTCTGATTTCAGCTTCAAGAAATAAATCCACGTATATCTTGTATATGCATCCACAAATGCAACATAATACTTATAACCACAATCATAATTCAATGGTGCAGGACCCCATAAGTCACATTCAACCAGTTCCAGTGGAGCATTATACATTGTTTGGGACTGATTGAAAGGCAACTTATGACTCTTGCCTAATTGACATTGGCTGCACAGATGTGGTGTTACATGACTTAGATGCAATAGATTTTCTTTATTCAACACAACTTTCATCACACTTACATTTGGATGTCCTAACTTTCTATGCCATATATCATATTCATCATAGTCATTATTGTGTACTGTATTGTAACATACCATAGTATCATCAACTTTCTCACCAGTTTTGAGATTAAACTTGTAAAGCCCATTATGCAGTCCCCCTGCAATAGAATGTCTCCATTCAAGTTATCTTTGATCAAACATATATTTGGGTGAAACTCAAAGAATACTTGATTGTCACTTGCGAATTGAGAGACACTAATCAAGTTCCTTTTGATTTGGGGAACTCGTAATAAATTTCTTAGTAATAGAGTTTTATTTCTGTTTGCTGAAACAAAGTGTGCATGACCAACATGTGATATAGCAAGTGGTGTACCGTTTCCCATATGTATTTAATTTTTACCTTTGTATGCTGCTCCTCCAAGGTTTAAATTCTGAAGATTATTGGTAACATGATGTGTAGCTCCTAAATCTGGAAACCATGCTTCATTTTGTATATCAGCGTCCTCGGCTAGAATGTGCTGACTTTCACCTTGATGAGCTAGATTCTTTGAGTTAGGCCTTGCGTCTCCATGCACCTGACTTAAATTGACATTGTAGGGATATGATCTGGATATTACTTGATTAGGAGAGACTTGCTGGTTGCCGCTATAGTTAGATTCAAATCTAAAGTAGCATCTGGCAGCGGTATGACCAATCTTACCGCATATCTGACATTTTGGTCGATTATTACCGAATCTTCCTTTTCCTCTACTGAGTGTTCTACCTCTTTCATATGTTGAACTTCCTCTAATACCTTGTGTTTCCTAGTAATTGTTTGATGATGAATCAGATTTGAGATTAGATTGTGTGCTTCTGTTCTTTGAGTTTGCAGCGAGATTGATAGAAAACTCAGATGTCAGATTGTTTTTTTGCTCCAGTCTTCCTTTATGTGCCAGAAGAACTGAGCTAACATACTGTACTGAAGGTGTTGTTTCCTTTGAAGATATTACAGCAACAATAGCTTCAAATTCATCGCTTAGCCCATTGAGAATATTGAGAACATGTTCCATCTCACTTACTTTATGTCCAGAGGATTCTAAAAGATCACGTAGGTTCTTGATCTTACTCAGATACTCTCGAACATTCATGCTATCTTTCCTGACATTTTGCAACTGTCTCTTATAACTCATGATCCGTGCTGCTGCCTGAGAGCTGAAATTCCGATGAATTGCATTCCATACTTCCATTGACGTCTTACATCTAATGACTGATGACAAGAGATTGGGGCTAATTGATGACAAGATCCATGAGCACAGTAAACTATCCTGCCTGGAATGTATCAGAAATTCGTTATTTGCGATCAGTTGCCCTTCTTGACTGGTGATAAATTGTGATGGTGTTACAGTGACTGGATCTATAAACTTTTGCAGAACATATCCTTTAATAGTCATTTCAATTTGAAATTTCCATAAGAGAAAATTGTTCTCATCCAGCGTTACGGTGATTAATTGTGTTTGAGGGTTAATGATCAACTTCAGTGATTCTTCAAGTGTCTTTGAAGTTTAATTCACTACTGAACTTGCTACGTTGGTCGAATCTTCTCTTGATTATGCATCATCATCTTGAGCCATCGATTGATTTGTTGTTGATGTAGATCTGTTGAGAAGAAAGCTGGGATGATCGAATTAGTGAGGATTAAGTAACAAAATTAGAGGAAGATATTGGATCGATTTCTAGATCTGGATCTAGAATGCCGTTTGGCAATGGCGCTCCGATACCATGATAAAGTGAGAAATTAGGTCATAAGAGAATGAAAATAATTCGATCATGATTAACTCTAATACAATCATGGATATATATACACATCGAACTATTTGCCCACGTGTAAAGCTAAGTGACAAATTGTACACTGACTGTTATCCCTAAAGCTAAATTACTAACAGTAAATGTCTCGCATCACCATCACCATCACCAACAATTATGGTTTGAGTTACCTAACCAACGATTCAACACTACCTTCCGCTTCTTCAACACTTTCGCTGAAAGATAATGGACTAGTCGGTTCCTCTTCCTTTTCCGGCTCGCTTTCAGTAGAATCATCCACATCCTCGTTTTCACATTCTTTTACAACTAAGGCTTTCTTCTTGGGCTCTGTACATTCAATACTTCTATGGCCAGACTCCTGATAATGATAGCGCTTAATTCGGTCATCAACATTTGTCTTAGTGATTCCATGTACAACTGGTTCGTTGACTCTCTTAGAAACATTTATACTGCAATTAACACCTTTATTCTGATTGTTGGGGCTTGTAACCACACCCTTTCCTCGACTCCCTTGACTCAACTTTTGCAACTGTTGGTTCATACGAGCTTGATAATTGTAGGGTAAGAAATTTGCCTTCATCATCCTTTTCATCTTATCCCACGTGACAACTTTGGATTTCCTCATTCTCTCTCTGGTTGATTTAGTTTATTGCCACCAATTCATAGCTCTTCCTCTCAATCTTATAGCAACTAACTTAACTTGACGATCTTCAGGCACGTTGTTGAGTTCAAAAATCTTTTCAACCTTTGATAACCAATCAAAGAATTCCTCTGCTTGTAGACCACCTCGGAATTCTGGAATTTCTGTGTCCATCCTTGACTCCCGTGTATGACCATTCTCTTCAACATTCCTATATCGATTTTTCCCTTGACCTGGATACCGAAAGTGAACACTATCACCATAACTATCTTCTTCAAAATTAGATGAGCTTCGATGTCGATTCTAAACATTGACTCTTCTATGACCATGCACGTCCTCTTTACTTCTTCTTTCCTCTACTTGAAATCTTTCATAATCACAATATGGCTCATGCGCGTAACCACGATAAGCTCTTCTTTCTTCATTCCGATAATCATGATTGTCTCGAAATCCACGATCTCGATTTATCGACAAGGATGGTTCTCTCCTTTCTCTATCATAATGTGGCGACACTCTCCTTTGATTTCGATTCATGTCAGACATCATTCTCTCTACTCTCTCGAAACCCTTATTGAACCTTTCATCGATACGTTGTCCCATTTGTTCAGCATCTTCTCTCCCATACAAATCTGCAACATTATGATGACGGTTAACACGTCTCGGAGGCATGATCAAATCTTCAACAAATCCAAACACAAACTTCACTTCGATCCAAAAAATCTCGAATCAAAACTCCCCAACTTGTTTGAAATCTCACGAACACTCAAATAAACAAACAACTCAATTCGAACTCCAAAAACTTCAAATCTCGAAACTTCACACCCAACGAACTTGGAAAAGTTCATCTCCTTGCTCTGATACCAAATGACGCAGCCCGGAAGTAGTTCTAAACCAGCGGTCAAATCTATCCAGGATCCAATTACGAATTGCGGAAAAATGAATCGATGTAACAAGATAAATTGATGAATTGATGATACCCAAGTGCCCAAATCCGTTGATCTCTCGAGATACTGGATTCTAGCTATCTTCAACACGTTGATCGCGCATGATACCGCGTTGGAAGATCTACGATTCTTCGACGTTGATCTCGCGCACGCGATTCCGTGAATCGGCTTCAAAATCGTTGATTCGAGCGCACTCGAATACCTGAAGTTGGAGAAAGGAGATCACACTTAACTTCCAATTTTAATAGAGGCACAAAGCTCTCAACAATTTTTTTTTTCAAAATTCAACTACCTTACAAATGACAACACACCCCTATTTATAGAAGATTACAACACACACATGCGACTTAACAAATGCGATATAACAACTACAACACAAACGACTTAACATCATACGACATAACAACATACGACTTAACATCAATGCGACATAACATCATACGATTTAACAACCTTTGGCTTCCCAGAGCGACATAAAAGAAACACGGCAGCGACCTAGGAGCGGCTTCGACCTACTGGAGCGGCATCCCGGAGCGACTTAAGGAAACACGGCAGCGACCTACTGGAAGCGACATAAAAAACTTGGGCATCCAGGAGCGACTCAACGGAAACACGGCAGCGACATAAGGAAGTAACGACATAAGCAAGCAGCGACCTACGATGCTTTGCGACATAAGGATTTGCTTGCGACCTATTGTCAGAACGACCTAGGAATTCTGGAGCGACCTAGGTGGAAGCGACCTAGGGCTTCGCGACCTAAGGAGATGCAGAAATTCTGGAGCAACCTTCGATGGAAGCGACTGCGACTTAAGATATGTTGCGCTGCCTCATTCGCTTCGCGAGTTATAGCTTGATGGAGCGACCTAAGTGGAAGCGACTTAGGCTGTTCGCGATTTAAGGTATGTTTCATTGATTCCTTTCTTGGCATGGCTTGATGCGCTGCATCAACAACACAGTTAACAATCAACAATTTGTGTGTATAAAGTGCTTATCTAGAAATCCACAGTCAATGATAAAGGTATGTGTTTCAAATAATGTAAGAAAAATAACTCATTCATAAAGCTACATGAATCTATAAATTAATCAATTTGAACTGAAAAGAATATTAAAAAAAAACATCTATGATACTAACGGTATTTGTTTATCACCTAATGTGTAAAAATGAATTGTGAATAACATTTTATCAAAGCACACTATTCACAATTAATACATTAGGTGATATTATACGCTTATAAAAAAAATCAAATCTAAAATCAACAAAAGAAACAAAAATTTCAGTTTGAACCAAGGTTCGAAATTCCGTTTTCCATTTCCGTTCCGGTCCGCAGCAAATTTTAAATTTCGGTTCCGTTTTGGAAATTTCGGAGATTCCGCTATAATTCCGGTTTCAAAATTCCGGTACTATTCGCTAAGTAAATAAGTTCATACTAATATAAAGTGATATACTATCCTTACCATTACAAACATGATACAAGTTTCAAAGAAAAAAATACACACAATCTTAAATAAGAACCCAGCCTAAGAAAATACGTCTGTTAATTTGTATTGGACATCATAAGTAGGCCCAATTATGTTATTCAATTATTTCACTGAGAATTGAAGCAATAAATTAACTACCTAGGCCTTCTTATTAATAACCCATTATATCTTTTAACTTTCAGCCGCTAGTAAAGAAGTGGAAAACTAGGGTTAGGGTTTGAAATGAAGAAAGAAGATTACGCGAAATCAATAATATACATTCGTCAATTTTTAATACAAGGCAAGTAACTACTAAATTTGATTTGAAATTTCACCTAGTTTCTTTTGATTTTCTATTGCTTGCTATAGCTCTTCATTTTTTCACAATATCTTATGTCAATTTCAGTTTTCCATTTTGCTTTCTCATCTTCCTTTCCGATCATCGTTTTTCTTCCTCTGTATGAGCTTATTTTTTACCTTTCATGGCTTAAACTGTGTTTTTAGTCATATTTCGTTCCGGAACCGGAACGGCATGGCCGGAATCCCAAAGTTTCGGCCGGAATCTTGAACCTTGGTTTGAACCCAGAACAATTCAACTGTCTTTCTTATAATACATTGTTCGAATGTAACTGGATATTACAAACTAAAACATGCATAGCAAGAAATGTATATGTACACATCATATTTGTTTGTCAGTGTTAAATTCAGAATGGAATTTTTTTGGAGAAATAATGACTACTAACTGCACGTGTTGGAAACACATCAAATATACGATCAATCACAAGAATCAATAGTCGATCCATCTATTTTGCTTTGTAGCATAGGTGGGATGGCTCAGGTCAGATCTAACTTATGCCCACCTAATCACCTAACTTGTGTGAAACGGGTCCAGCACAGTCCCAAGTAGGGGTGGATTGTATTGAGACAAGTTGGCTATCAAAATTAGCTCTATTCTATCCATACACAGGTTAAGCTAGACAGGTCGATGGATCGTATAGGGCTATTAGGCGATTTAAGTTCGTTTAAGAGAGTAACTAATGTTGGGGAAAATCCCTTCAGACGATCAGTCTAAGAGAATATAAAAACCCAACGCAGCGGAAAACAACTGCATCGTGATTGTAGTGAGACGAAACAAATAGAGATAGACACAAGAACAGACAGTCACAGTTAAATGCAATACAGAAAAATAAATAACACCAGTGTTTATAGTGGTTTCACTACCACAAGGCAGTGTACGTCCACTTGGGGAGAGAAGATTTTATTAATCACTGAAAGATTAGAGTTACAAGATTGATTCACTTTTGGAGGCTATACATAAGAAGAATTTACAATACAGACAAAATTCTGCAGAGTTTCAGCTCTCTATGATGACTGCCATTGATGTCCAAAAGCTCCACTATTTATAGAGTGAAGAAATAAGGAGGGGAAGCTACTATATAGCAGCCCTGGGGTTTGGTTCGGCATGCATTTGGTTCAACACAATTTGGTTCGGCAAAACACTCATCTGGTTCGGCATCAACACCGAGCGAGTAATTTGGTTCGGCATTTCTCACGAACTAAAATTCTGGAGCGGCATGAATAAGCCAACATCCCCAAACCAAAACATCTTCCTACACATACTTTTTCTCGAACGAGACTTGAAATTCAACATCGAATGGAATCATTTCTCTCTACTGCAACCTACCGTCACCGCTCCAAGTGGAGGGACAATCATGGCCAGCACCGGATGAGAAATCTCGTGCGTCATCCTCCTCCACCGGACCAGTTGGTCCGGCCTACTGCCCCACCGAACCAAGTATTTGGTTCGGCAAAACCTACCTCTGATTCTTGGGCTTCTTCCTCCTCCTTCACCAGAGACGAGCTTCTGCCTCCTCTGTCTGCTACTACGACATGGAATTGAGGTTACAATTTCTAACAATCTCCACCTTGATACCGAATTCCATACAAGTCTTCCAACTCCATCTACACCTTCATGCTCCAAGCAATGGATACTTATCCAATGAGCTTCGGCAATGCCATCACTCATTACACTTTGTCAACGAACTCCGGCAAGGCCACCGCACGTCAATAAAGTGTTTAAAGTACCCAGTCCGTGTAGAACCTATCAATCTCCACCATGAAAATAAACGTCTCCATGAACCATCTCAACTCTCCCCCCCACCCCTGTGGCACCCAGCACTTCATTAAGCGAATCAATTTCGAGCAATGCTCGAACTTAGCAACAAGCAACAACTTGGTAAACATGTCTGCTACATTCTCCTTTGTGTGAAATTTCTGAAGACGAACTAGCTTCTCCTCACTCATCGAGACAAGGAACGACTCTCTCACCTCAATATGTTTCGTTCTTGAGCTGAATGCCAGATTTTTGGCTAAGTGAATTGCACTCTAGCTGTCACAGTACACATCCACGCCTTCATATACGAAGCCCAAATCACACAACAGTCGCCTCAAATAAAGCGCCTCCTTAACTGCTTCAACCGCAGCTATGAGCTCTGCCTCTGTAGTAGACAAAGCCACAATCGTCTGCAATCTCGCTCTCCAACTGATCGATGTCCCACCAATGGTGAACACATATCTGGAGGTTGACTTCCTTCGATCTCTATCACCGGCGTAGTCGAAATCACAAAATCCAACCAAGCTGAAATCTCTTCCTCTGCCGCCAAAGACAAGTCCATGATTTGGAGTTCCTCTAAGTTTTCTGAAGCTACACTTCACTGCTTCCCAATGCGTCTTTCCTGGATTTTCCATGAACCTACTCACCAATCCAACCGCCTATGCAATATCAGGCCTAGTGCAGACCATGGCATACATCAAGCTGCCAATTGCACTTGCATATGGGACCTTCATCATATAAGTCTTGTCCTTTTCCGAGATTGGAGAGCCTTTACTAGAAAGTTGTATGTGCAAAAGAATGGGTGTGCTGATTGCCTTTGTCCCTTCCATGCTAAACCGAGCAAGCACCTTTCGAATGTACTCCATTTGAGTGAGGCTCAAAAGTCCTAGCTTTCTATCCCTTTGGATTTCCATACCCAAAATTTTCTTTTCTACTCCAAGGTCTTTCATTTCAAATTCCGCTTTTAACTTTTGCTTTAAACTATCGATTTCAGCCTTATCCTTGGAAGCAATCAACATATCATCCACGTACAAGAGTAGGTACACCCATCTACCATTCTTAAAATGCTTGAAGTACACACAAGCATCTTTGATGCTACGATCAAAACCAAGTGAAAGCATAAAAGAGTCAAAGCTCTTGTACCATTGTCTAGGCGACTGCTTAAGTCCATACAATGACTTCTTCAATTTGCAATCCCAATTTTCTTTCCCATCTACAACAAATCCTTCTGCTTGCTTCATGTAGATGGTCTCATCCAAGTCTACGTGCAAGAAAGTGGTTTTCACATTCAATTGCTCCTGCTCCAAGTCATAAGCTGCGACGATAGCGAGCAAAATGTGGATGGATGTATGCCTCACTACTGGAGAGAATATCTCATCATACTCCTATCCCTTTCTTTGTGAAAACCCTTTAGCAACTAGTCTAGCCTTGTATCTCCCATCATCCTTCACCTTGAACACCCACTTGCAACCTATGGCTCAGCTTCCTTGAGAAGGTGGTACCAAATCCCAAGTCTTGTTCTTCTTCAACGACTCTAACTCCTCTTCCATAGCGCACATCCACTTCGAACTGTCACATGACTTCAAAGCTTCACCAATGTCAAGCGGCTCCTCATGAACCACGTGTAGGGCATAGTCAAACTGATCACCAAAGCTAATGTTCGCAATCTTCCAATCACCATACCTTTCGGACGACCTAATAGTCCTACGATTGACCCAGGTAGGTACTACTTTGCCTAAACTCCTTTCAGCTCCACCTTGAACTGAACTTCCTCTAGATTCATGCACATCACCAGCACTACTAGAAGGTACATATGGACTATCCTGTGATGTTTCATCAACTGAGTTTTCCTCAACAACATCGAAAATAACTCTACTATTTGACTGGAACACGGGAACTTTTTCCATCTCCTTAGGCCTATCAGAATCTTTTGATGTGGTAGGTAGCTTCTCCTTCGGATTGAACATAGCAGACTCATCAAAAGTAACAGGCCTGGAATGAACAATCTACTGATCAACAGGGTTCCAAATTCGATACCCTTTGATATCATCGGTGTATCCCATTAGTATGCCCTTGTGTGCTCAAGCCTCCAACTTGTCATCGCCTGTATGGTGAACGTACACATGACAACCAAAAAATTTGGAAGTAACCAAGATACACTACTTTACCTATCCACTTATCCTCTGGAATCTTTCAATCTATGGATGAGCATGGAATTCGATTTATGATATGCACCGCAGTTGATAATGCCTCAGCCCAAAAGCCTCTAGACAAGCCCGCCATCAATCTCAAGCAACGAGCCTTCTCCAGTAGAGTCTTGTTCATCCTTTCTGCAACCCCATTGGATTGCGGATCTCCAGGTGTAGTGAAATGTCTCTGAATGCCATGCCACCTATAGAAATCGAGGAACTCCCTAGAGACAAATTCACCATCATTATCAGATCGCGGCACCTTCAACCTAGAACCAGATTGGTTCTCAACAAGTGCTTTCCAGTATTTGAAATTCTCAAAACTCTCTGATTTGGCCTTCATCACATACACCCATACTTTTCGAGAAAAGTCATCAATGAAAGAGATAAAATACTTTGCTCCTCCAAGATAAGGAGTAGCAACTGGTCCCCAGACATTTGTATGCACGTACTCAAGTACTCGCCTCGATCTATGGAGTCCAACTCCAAAAGATACTTTAGTTTGCTTCCCTAACACACACTCCTGGCAAAAGTCCATCTTGTCGAAGCTTTCTCCTTTGATCATCTTCTGTCCCCGAAGTAACTCTAAGCCCTTCTCTGAATTATGACCCAACCTGAGATGCCAAAGTATTGTGGCATCCAAAGCACGAGAACTGTCTACTCCAACACAGGACTCTCCAAGAACCGTGGTTCCTTTCAGTAAATACATATTTCAGAACACATCTCCTTTCATAAGAACTAGTGCACCTCTCCGAACCTTCAGACTATCCTTCTCGATGGTTACCTTGCATCCCAAAGATGCCAATTATCTTAAGAAATTAAGGATTTCCGAAGACGTGGAACATACCGGACACCTGTCAAAGTGCGTATCACTCCGTCAAACATCCTGATCCTCACTGTACCTTCACCCATTGCTCTACAGATAACATCATTAACCATAAGAATAGAGCTTTCCTCTCGTCCAACGAAAGAACTGAAGTAATCCTTATTAAGCGTCATATGGAAAGACGCCCCCGAGTCCAACACCCAATGGTTTGAGACATCCAATACTGCTGCAGACAATACATCGTTAGATACAGACTTCTCCACTGCAAATGATGAAGATCCGTCTTCTTCCTTCTTCTTCAAATCTGGACAATCCTTTTTCCAATGACTAGGTTTCTTGTAGATAAAGCACTTCCCGTCCTTAGACTTTCCTCTCCTGCCATTACCGGGCTTCCTGGACTTGGAACGCCTTCTAGAGTGCTAATTCTTCTTATCTTCTCTACCTCTTTCAACAAACATGCTGTGACTACTACTTCCACCTCTACTTCCTTTACTTATCTCTTTCATCTGATCTTTCAAGCCCTAAGATAGAAGGCCTGACTTCACATATTCCACTGTCAATGTGTCTCTAGAGAAGATAAGGCTGTTAGCGAAACCTGTGTATCGCTCCGGAAGAGAACACAAAAGAATCATTGTCATTTGCAACTCATCCATCTTCAAGTCAACAGTCTTTATCTTCATCACGAGATCAACAAAGAAATTAAGATGTTCCTTCACTGAAGTACCCACTCTCATTTGCATGGTGAAAAATGTCTTTAGTTATATCAGACGGTTAGTCAGAGATTTCTTCAAGTAGAGATTTTCCATCTTGGTCCAAATGCCTCTAGCAGTGGTCTCATTGCTAATCTCTGAGATGATATTCTCTTCCATAGCTAGTTGTAAAGTAGTAAACATCCATTTCTCCATCTCCTTCCTTTCCGCGACTGAGATGTCAACCGTCAACTCCTCAGGGGCAAACACTACTTGATGGACTTCATTCCTCAATAGAACAACCTTCATTCTCCATTGCCACTTCTCAAAATCTTTATTCCCATTCCATTTCTCAATTGCCAACTGTGATTCGGACGCGATATACATCCCTCTAGTATGGGGTCTTGTAACAACTGGAGTCGCTTCATCTCCTGCCATAGCATCTAACACTCCTCAATCAACCTTGCAACTTCGATACCAAACTGTTGGGTAAAATCCCTTCAGATGATCAGTCTAAGGGAATAAAAAACCCAATGCAGCGGAAAATAACTAGATTGTGATTGTAGTGGGACGAAACAAACGGAGATAAACAGCAGAAAAGACAGTCACAGATCAACGCAATGCAAAAAACTAAATAACACCAGTATTTATAGTGGTTCCACTATCGCGAGGTAGTGTACATCCACTTGGGGAGAGGAGCTTTTATTAATCACTGAAAGATTAGAGCTACAAGATTAATTCACTTTTGGACGCTATACATAAGAAAAATTTACAATACAAACAAAATTCTACAGAGCTTCAACTCTCTAGGATGATTGCCATTGTTGTCCAGAAGCTCCACTATTTATAGAGTGAATAAATGAGAAGGGGTAGCTGCTATATAGCGGCCCTGGGGTTTGGTTCGACATGCATCTAGTGTGGCACAATTTGGATCGGCAAAACACTCATCTGGTTCGGTATCAACACCGAGCGAGTAATTTGGTTCGGCATTCCTCACGAACTAAAATTCCGGAGCGGCATGAATAAGCCAACATCCCCAAACCAAAACAGCTTCCTACACATACTTCTTCCTGAACGAGACTTGAAATTCAACACCGAATGAAATCATTTCTCTCTACTACAACCTACCGTCACCGCTCCAAGTGGAGCGGCAATCATGGCCAGCATCGGACGAGAAATCTCATGCAGCATCCTCCACCACCGGACCAATTGGTCCGGCTTACTGCCCCACCGAACCAAGTATTTGGTTCAGCAAAACCTAGCTTCGATTATAGGGCTTCTTCCTCCTCCTTCACCGAAGACGAGCTTCTGCCTCCTCTATTTGCTACTGCGACATGGAATTGAGGTACCAATTTCTAACAACTAAGACTGTGTGACACGTATGTGTTCAAAATTGTAATATTACCTGACTTAGTTACATAAATGTTATATAATATATGTATAATTTGCAATTGTTATAATGGTCTGAAAATTCCAGAATCTGGTCATATAAACAAGCTTTCAAACTCAAAATAAGCCCAGCAAAGCTCAGATGAATCCATTATAAGCTCAATTGGTCAGGTTGTTTCAAGTCAATTGAGTTTGGTAGGTTGAAGAATTAATTCATTATATATAATATTTCTCTAAATATAAAAACAATCAAAAAAATGTAAAAGGACTTGCTCGTCTATAACAAAAGAAAACAAAACATCTATACGAAGCGACATCTTCAATCACATAAACAAGATACTAATGACAATGACATCCAGTTGCAGCATCAAGCCAACAAAGCATCTACAAGCACAATATTACCACGAACCTATATCACTACAAGCTAACCTGAATCTCCAAACGTGGAGATATGTTCCACCAAACAAACAATGAAGCACAAATTTCCAAGACAGGCCACCAGAGCATTGATGAACATGTGATTAGAACAACAGAAGAAGGAGAACCAGAAATCACTAATATATCGAAGTAAGCATCACTAACAATGATAAGTTAGACCTCTCCATTGCAAAGCAATTGCTAAGGAGATGAGAAGAAGTTATGGAAAACACAGGTAGGGAATCCAGATCCGCTCTCCAACACCCTAGAATGAACAACCCTTGTTAAGCAAAAAAAGGCCTTGCCATATCTCGAAGGTACCAAGGAAAAAAAAGACAAGCAAACAATGATATTTGGCATTTTGACCCGGCTATATCCGAACCGATTTGACAAAATAGATTCGACTGTCGTTAAGGCCAATGAGACCAGAGTGATGATTGTGCGGTCCAAAGATAAAGTACAGATGATAATATGAAGCCGCGATCAAACAGAATTGAGAGATATGCAATGCGGAATGTTCAAAGTATGGAACATAGTTTAACATAGAAAAGGGGTCGGCTATAATCCCTCTCACTCATAAGTATCGGTATATTTCACCCAAACAAATGCAAGTCAATGGGAAACAATCAATATTTTAAGATCCATAAGTCCAATGCATATGAAACTTTGGGAACAAGATATGGGGTCCCTAGGGATCGCAGCTCAAAAGGATTAGGCAAGAGGGATCGACCCTCTTCCCTCAATAAGGATCGGCTAGAATCAGGAAACAACTCACATTGCAGCAAAGATTGAGCAATAACTCAAGTTCTACTGGTCAAATTGGTACGAAACTTGAAGGCTAAGCATATTACAGCATGGGAAAGCTCGCATAGGGATGGCACCCCCGAATTCCTTCAAAATAGGGATCGACACCGATCCCTATTCCTTGGGATTTGGGCCATGTGATCCCTTTTATGGGTCCATATGGTTTTGGAGATCCTTCAGCCGAATTTTATGGGAGATATTTGGCATCTTCCTCTATAAATACAGGCTTGATTGTTCATTTTTGGGACTTTACGCTGTTAGTTGCTTTGTACTCTATTGTAACTAAGGATTTTTATCTGATCCCTATTGTACTCAATTTACAAAGTGATTAATAAAGCTATCTATTCAAAATGGACGTAGGCAAACAACGCCAAACTACTATATATAAATCGCTGTCTCTCTTACTTGATTGTTTCTTATTATTTTAATTGCTTGTTTCCTCTGTTTTCATTTTATATTATTTATTTATTTCTCTACAAAACTTTTATTGGATGTTTGTGCCAATTTTTAATGCAAACATTTTGGTGCTTTCACTTAGATAGAGAGGTTCTCATCCCTGTTTAGATCCTTTTATTTCTACTGGATTACATAAATCCCCAAAGAGACCTGGAATTATCTTCAAGAAGTTTATTCATTCTATTCTGATTTGCAAAAGTCTAAGGAAAACCATCAACATTAGTTAGAAATACCAGATCTACATATCAAAACGCAGAAGGAAATGAGAACGCTAGCATCCAACAAGGAGGCCCGAGCAATTTACCAGCAGATGTTAATGCTGTCAATCCAGTTGATGTCCAGAATCCGACTGATTCCATCACAAGAGTTGATTTTCAGAATCCAATGAGAGAGCTAGTAGATAACCGTCAACAGTTGAACCAGCAGATTCAAGCCAATATCGATTTAATGAATCAACTCAAAGACCGACAACGCGGTAAAGCTTGGAGGCAGCCAACCCCTTATTTTACATCGGAGGATTCTAGTTCATTAGATGATTATCACAGATGCAAACGTCGCAGAATTGGCGGATATCATGCAGAAGCTTCTGGACATCAGCAGGCAAGCCAACCTGGCTTGCCGAGACCTATCGGTGCCGATCCCTCTATAAGGATCGAGGCCGATACCACCTCTAGAGAAGAAAGCTTGCCTCTTCATGTTGAAGCATAAGCAGGAGCTGCTGCGATTGATTTGGATGCTGGAGTTCAGGTGGATGTAGACCCGTTACCTCTATAAAATGATGATGAAGTGAACGTACGTGATACACAACGTGAGGATGTTGAGCGAAGAAGGCGTGAAATGGCTCGTAGACATCGACCGGACCATTCACATGAGGTTGAGCACGAATACTACTTGGTTCCAACTATCCAAATGCCGGATTTGTCGGCTATGCTTAGACAGTTAGTGAGGGAGAGCCAAGGTTGGACCAATGATGATTAGGAGATCTCGAGAAGCCATACTCCGTTCACCAACAATATCTTACATACTGAGTATCCAAGGAGGTTCAGCATGCCGTCGATGTCTACCTACGAAGGAAAAACAACCCCAAGCAGTACATTATGAGATATGAATGGTTGATGGATTCCGCACGATCTGATGATGCAACAAAATGCAAATGTTTTCCTATTACTCTCTCTAGCATAGCAACGATGTGATTTACAAGATTACCTCCATGGTCAATCTCTAGATTTGACGATTTAGCATCAAAGTTTGTGGAGCAGTTCCGTATGCACGCAACTCACCCTAAAGATGTAATGTCCCTATCCAGCATAATCCAGGCTCTGGGAGAATCGCTGAAAGATAATTTGAAGAGATTTCATACAGCTATCATAGAAGTCAGTAATTCGAATGACCATTCAATATTGATGGCGGTAACGAGAGGGATTGATCTAGAATCGGACTTGGCGATTGGTTAGCTGGCAAACCACCGCAACGTTGTAGCGCTTTTACGTAGAAGCAGCTCAGTATTTTAGGAAAGAGGAAGCTAGATGCTCTAGAAAGAAGAATGTTGTGGGACTAAGTAGAGAAGGAGTACAGAGTAACATTACAGTGAAGCAGTCTGGTGATAGTTCTGGGAAAGTTCAAGTGAATGTCCAAAATAAACCGAATCAGCGAAAGAGAGGCGGAAATAGTAACTGTGAATGATAGAGGGATTCTAGAAGAGAAAAGCCTATGATTCCAATGTATGATACCTACACACCACTAAATACATCTTTAAAGAACGTCTACTTGTCTACATGCAATACCATGCAATATAGAAAGCCACCTCCGAAAGAATCGATGGAGAAATATAAACAAACTGGAAAATATTATCGCTTCCACGGATGCTATAGTCATAACACAAATGAGTGTAGGCATCTCCAGGATATTAACGAGAAACTGATTCGGGAATGAAAACTATAACAGTTTGTTAAAGCCCTGCAGAATGGTGAGCAGAGGACATCTGACCACAACCGAGGACAAGCTCCACACAGGGCCAAAGAGCCTACACGGACTGGTGGAAGATTAGTGATCAATACAATAGTCGGAGGACCGCATCCAGCTGATAAGAGTTGGCATGAAATGGAGTGCTATGCTAGTGCGATCAAGCATATGAATTTTGAATGTTGTTCGAGTACATAAGATAGGGCTTCGACAAAACAGCAACTTACAATGGCAGATGCTATTGTATTCAGAAACAGAGATGCAAACAAGGTGGAGGCACCGACAATCGACCCAATGGTCATTTTGCCATGATCGGCCTCACCTTAGTAAGGAGAATTTTGGTTGATTGTGGAAGTTCCGTAAATATAATTTTCAAAAAGGATTATGATCAGGTGAGGATGGAAGCCAAGGACCTGAAACTGTCTAAAGCCGCATTCATGGCTTTAATTATGCTGCGACCGAAGCTGTCGGATATGTCAAATTGCTCGTGGAGTTGGGAGAAGGTGACCATAGGAGAGTGTGTATTTTGCCAATTGTTGTATTGGATGTTGGATCTCCATACAATGTTTTTCTAGGCCGACCAACCTTAGCTAAATTCTAGGCAGCTCTTGCCTTATGGTGTTTAACTGTGAAGTTCCCAATTGATAACGGTGTTGGAGTGGTGCATGGTGATCAGGCGACCGGATGCGCCTGCTATATGGCTGAATTGAGAGACGCTCAATGGAAGGAGAAAGATAAGGGTGTGGACAAGTCTCTCCACATTCAAACCACCAAAGATTGACAACCAGTGCTTGGGCCTTGGCTCGGGCACCATAGTCGGTTCTACAAAGACATAGATCCAAGGGATGATGAGGATGAACCCAAAGAGACCAAGGCTGCTCCGGCCGAGCTGACGATTGAAATCATGGTCAGCTACGACGACCTGTCACGGATCCTAAAGTTCGGATCACAACTCAGGCCCCCATGATGAAAGAACTTGCTGGTTTTCTCTGAGAAATCTTGATGTGTTCGCTTGGACTCACTCTGACATGTGTGGGATCTCGCCTGTCATTGCGAGCCACACATTAAATATCAACCCGAGGCATGTCCCGGTGAAACAAAAAAAACATGGCATGGATCCGGAGAGATATGATGCCCTTAAGGAGGAGGTGGATAGACTCAAAGGTAATGGGTTTATTCGCGATGCACTCTAGCCTAAATGGGTATCTAATCCTCTACTTGTGAGAAAGGCGAACGAAAAATGGTGGACATGTGTTGATTACTCGGACTTGAACAAGACTTGTCCGAAAGACAGTTTTCCCCTTCCAAGGATCGACCAGCTGGTAGACTTAACAGTACAAATTGCTATTTTTCATGGATTCATTCTGTTATTCGGGTTTTTAACCCAGCAGAATCCAGGGAAAGTCAGAACAGCTTCGTCGAGTCAGGATAGCTCAAGAGCCAGTCAAAAAAACTGGCTAATGCAACCATTAAGCAAACCGTCATTAAAACAAGGCAACATGCTATGAGACTACAAGGACAATACCAACACAAGACAACAAGCGCTACCCAGAAGACAAAGTCCAAAAACTGGCTAAGTAAATGGATCGCTAGCGATCCATATGCTATGGATCGCTAGCGATCCATACATTCTCATCAGGTCACTACGATCTTTAAGGAACAAAGCAAAGGGAAGCATACTAAGGCATTGGATCCCTATCGAGCCGAAGCTATGGATCGCTACCGATCCATAGCCAATGGATCGCTAGCGATCCATATGTTTAGCTCGGCTCGCGATGAAACTTGTAGTGTGTTTTCCTGTAGTCGTTTGCAAGCATTTGGTAAAAAGGCTTGGCCTAGTATCCAACCTCTATAAATACTCTCCTATCTGCAACATAAAGAGGGATCCTCTGGACTGGCTGCTAAAACTCTACAAAAACTATTCTTCACTCTTCTCTTTCCTCCTCACAATAGTCATCCAAGGGGTTTACTGTGATTCTCCAGTGCACTCCAACATCGGGGACTTAGTCTAATTCGGGATATTCAACAACTCTATAATCCAATTACCTTTTAATAGCAATCAGTCAATAATAAGAATTATAAAGTGGGCATAGGCTTCGTTAACAGCCAAACCACTATAAAAATCTTCTTGTCTTCTTACCACTTCTGCTTGTTCTACATTTATTCTGTGTATTATTTCTCTATAAGAACAGGGCTGATGCTTTCACGCTCAACCTAGGGTGTTGATCCATTTTTTAGGTTAACATTTTGGTGCTTTCACTGAGAACCCAACTCAGGTTTAGAACTAGCTATCTACTTTGGATCAGATAGGTTCAGAAGTTAGATCCTCAATCTCTGTTCAAAAGTTCTACTGCTAAAAATCAATGGCTCTGGGAAGAAGAAGAACTGCTTCTGGAAGATCTATAAGGGTAGTAATAGCCAGAGAGGAGATGAATCATCAGCAAACCAATGTAAATGGTGCTAACGTAGAGGATCAGGTGCTAGGATCCTCTAATCAACGCGAACTCATTACAAGAGATGAGGTGAATAAAATGGTTAACGAAATCAATCAGAAAATGGAAAGTAGTTAGAGAGCTCTGATGGATAAGCTTAATGCCCTTTTGACCTTACAATCGCAACCTGCTCCAAGAACTATGGCCGAACCTGCGGCTGCCGTAAAATAAGAAAATTCTTTTGTTTATGGTCTAAACAGAAGAAACAGAAAGCAGCCGCAAAGAGGAGTGATAGCTGGAACCGTGGGAGTCGACGTGGAAGGAAACACAAGTACTCCACCAACCGCAAGGCAACTAGCTATGAACTTGAACCAAGGAGAAAAGACTCCACAGGAGGACATAGCCATGGACCTCTCTGACTCAAAAGATGGAGAGCAATTTGACGACGGCAAGTTGGAAATAAACACCAATGCATTCGATAATGCCAGGAATGTCCAAACTACCCCCAATCAGGCCAACCGCAAGCCAACGAGACCCCGAGGGAGTGGCTTTTCCGAAGATAGGAGAGCTTAGGCTTCAGCCCACTCACCGAGACCGTTTGCAAAGCCAAACGCTCGGTGTGGTGACTGACAGCCGACCCCTGGACTACCGGACGTCAAAAGCATTTATCGCAGATATGGTCAAGTAGTTGATGGATGAGAATAAGAATAGAAGAGATGATGAATGAGGATCCGCTCCAAGTCGGACTCCCTTCACTGATGAGACCTTGAACGAGCGGTATCCAGAAAAGTTCACTGTGCCAACTATTCCATTCTATGACGGAACAAAGGACCCAAAACTCCATTTGTACAAGTACAGTTGGTACATGGACGGAGTGAACGCTTCAAACGCTATTCGTTGTAGATGTTTTCCCATTTTTCTAGAAGGAATTGCTTCCATATGGTTCACTAGGCTTCGGTCAAGATCTTTCTCCACTTTCAACCAACTAACAACAAGATTCCTTGATCAATTTAGACTCCACACAGCACAGCCTAAAGATGTGATGTCCTTGTTCGGCCTATTCCAGGGACAAAATGAATCTCTGAAGTCTTTTTTGAACCAATTTAATACCGCAGTGACAGAGGTTAGCAATCAGAATGAAGATATGGTTTTCATGGCTTTGGTCCATGCTATCCACCTCGAAACTGAGTTCGGAAAATGAATCAAGATGAAACAACCGACCACTAGGAAGGACTTCAACCATAAGGCGAGTCAATACTTGAGATTGGAAGAGGCGTAGGAGTTAGAAAGGAAGTCAACTAGCGTGCAACCAATGAATGTCGGGTAGAGTGACATGGCGATGAATCAGAACATAAATGCCTCTGAGACTGCAGAAGGAAGCGCAGGGAAAGACGGAAATCAAAAAAGGAAGAACCAAAATTCCAATAAAAATAATGGTAATAATAAATGGCTTAAAGGCTTTAGGCCCAAGGATTACACCCCTCTCAATGATACTCCAAAGAACATCTATCTCGCAACACAGGGAACTGAGGAGTATAAAAAACCCCTAAGAAGGAAGCAACTGAACATCAAAAGCGCTCGGGGAAGTTCTGTCGCTTCCACGAGATGCATGGTCACAACACAAACGAATGCCATCATCTAAAGAACCTGATTGAAGAGCTGATCTGGGAAAACAAGCTTCAGCGATACGTGAGAAAATCACAGAATCCTGACTAGCCCGCGGCTCCCCAAGCTCCTAGGGATCGAAGAAACCAAGCCGGAATCGGTGAAGAGGGATCAAAGCGAACTGACCAGAGACTCATCATTGGAATGATATCTAGAGGACCACATCCCGTGCAGAGGAGTTTGGGAGAAATGGAACGGTATGTGAATTCGATAAAGCACGCTCCGAAAGAATCGCATCTCACAGTCGAAGATAGGGCTCCGGCAAAACTGCAGAAGACTTTGAGTGATGATATAGTATTTCGAAATTGGGATACCAAAGGGATTGAAGCTCCAACTCTTGATCTGATGGTAGTGACAGTAGGGATCAGTCCCGCTGTGGTCCGACAAGTATTAGTTGACAGCGGCAGTTCTGTGAATATTCTTTTTAAACGTACCTTTAACTAAATGAAGATCAGCATGAAAAACGTATCTGCATGCCAAACAAAAATCCAAGGGTTCACTGGTGAACCCAAACAACTCGTAGGGACGATTGACTTGCCAGTAGAACTTGGGGAGGGTGACCGAAGAGTCAACCTCATTCAGACTTTCGTAATTGTGGATGAAACTTCCGCATATAACGCCTTCTAGGGGCGGCCGGCGCTGGCAGATATCAGAATCGCACTAGCATAGTGATGCCTCACCGTGAAGTTCCCAACGGCAAACGGAATCGGGGTGGTCAAATGAGAACAATGCACCGCCAGAGAATGTTACATTGTAGAATTACACAAATCTAAAAGAAGGGAAAAGGGGAAGGATGTGGGGAGAACTCTCCACATTCGTGAACCTACCAAATAGCAACTACAGATCCACCCTTGGCTTGGGGACCATAGCCGGTTCGACAAGGCTTTGGACCCTAGAAAGAAGAGCTCAGGGGAGGATCGGGCAGCATCGGTGGAATTGACGGTGTCTGTCCCAGTCGACATGGATGACCCAACGCAGGTCTTGAAAATTGGATCGCAACTTCAAAACAAGATGCGATTGGGACTCACTAAATTTCTTCGCGCCAATTGGATATGTTCGCCTGGACACATTCTGATATGTGTGGGGTATCGCCAGAAATTGCATGTCACGCACTCAACATTGACTCCAGGTTTACACAGGTAAAACAAAAGAGGCGCAGCCTGGGCCCTGAGCGGTCCAAGGCGTTAAGAGAAGAAGTAGACAAGTTGATGGCCAACAGTTTTATCCATGATGCGACTTACCCTGAATGGGTATCTAACCCGGTCTTGGTCAAAAAGTCCAATAAGAAGGTCTAAGGAAAGCAGACCTCACTTCGCTCGCCTTCTGTCAGTTCCTTGTCAGTCGACTCCCTAAAAAGATTTTAGAACTATGCAGGATTGTGAAAAGAAAATCGCTATGCACCTAGTACTGAACTCTTTGAATCTCTTATCTTTTTGAAGTGTGAGAAGTAGGGAAGGCGCCCGAAGGAAGCTACAACTAAGAGCCTGCTGAAAAACGCAAGATTAGCACCCCCAAACTATTTAAAAGACTCTTCAGTCTTAGGACCGAAGCAGTATATTAATTGGGCTTCGCATGTATCGACTACTTGGACTTAAACAAAGCTTGCCCGAAAGATAGCTTCCCTCTACGCAGAATTGACCAGCTTGTGGACGGAGCGGCGGGACATGAACTGCTATCATTCATGGACGCATACTTGGGGTACAACCAGATCCTGATGCACGAACCTGATCAGGAAAACACCAGCTTCATCACCGATATAGGACTATACTGCTACAGGGTAATGCCATTTGGTTCAAAGAATGCTGGGGCAACCTACCGAAGATTAGTAAATACCATTTTCAAGCATCAGATCAGGAAAACCATGAAGGTCTACGTGGATGACATGTTGGTCAACTTGCGAGTAGCTACCAACCACCCGGATAATCTTGCTGAAATGTTTGAAATACTCCAAAAGTATGGAATGAAACTCAATCCACTCAAATGTCACTTCGGGGTAGCCTCCGGAAAGTTCTTAGGATTCATATTAAGTGTCAGGGGCATTGAAGCAAATCCAGAGCAAAATAACTGCCCTACGAGAAGTCTAAGCCCCAAAGAATAAGAAGGAATTACAGAGCCTGAATAGGAAAGTCGCAGCAATAAGCTGATTTATCTCGAAATCCACCGACAAGTGCATACCGTTCTTTGATGCATTAAAGAAAGGGAAGAAGAACTTCGAATGGAGTGAAGCTTGTCAAACCACATTCTAAGAATTACTGCGACACATGGAAGCCCTGTTAATCCTATCCAAGCTAGTGGACCTCTTCATTTACTTAGCAATCTCACCTCACGCATTGAGCGCTGCCCTTGTGCGTGAAGAAGTAAAAATCCAGCAACCCATATACTACATTAGCAAGCGGTTTATTGGAGCCGAGAAAATTTACTCGAAGCTGGAAAAGCTAGCGTATTGCCTCTTGATTGCATCTAGGAAGTTACGACCATATTTCTAGGCTCATCCGATCAAAGTACCGACTAATCAACCTTTGAAGCAAGTATTATACCGATCTGAAACTTTCGGGTGACTCCTCCAATGGAATATCGAATCGAGCCAATATGATATCACTTACCCCCCGAGAAGGGCAATCAATGGGCAAGCGTTAGCAGATTTCATCACCGAGTTTACCATACGGGATGACGAAGAAGAAATGTTGTTCGGAGTGGAAACACAATATAAACTCTTTGTCGATGGCACAACTAACAATCTATGTTTGGGGGCAGGGGTAGTGCTTGGAACCCCCAAAATACGAGCCATTTGCTACGCGTTACGCTTGGAATTCCCTGCAACAAATAACGAAGTAGAATACGAGGTGTTGATCGCAGGACTGAAGGTCATGAAGGAATTCAGAATAAAGTCCGTCCGCATCTACAGCGATTCTTAGCTAGTCATCTGCCAGGTGAACGGCGAATACCAGGCTCGAGGGGAGAACCTTGCCCCATATCTATTTAAACTACAAGAGTTGCTGAACGACATCAAACATTATACCATAACTCACATCCTGAGGGAGCAAAACACCAAGGCTGACTACTTAGCTAAACTGGCAAGCTTTAGAGAAGCTCAATCGTTGGGACTAGTCCCGGTTAAGACCCTGACTGCTCCAAGTGTGGACGAAATGGATGCCGACTGGATTTTTGAGACCACCGTCGAACTGGAAACGTGGATGATGCTAATCAAAGACTACTTGCTCATAAGGACCCTTCCAACTGACAGGAATCAACGGAAAAGGCTTCTTCGAAAAGCATCACGATTCATAATACAGGATGGAATACTCTACCGAAGGGGATTCTCTATCCCCTTGCTTAGATGAGTAAGCAATGACGAAGCTCGATGAATCCTGAAGGAGGTTCACGTAGGCGACTGCGGAGACCATACTGAAAGGCAAACCCTTGCAAAGAAAGTCCTCCGGTAAGGATATTTCTGGCCAACGGTAAACCGCGATGCAGCAAATTACGCCAGACGATGTGATCATTGCCATAGATTCAGCAATATTAAAATAACTCCCTCAATAGAGCTAACACAGTTGGCAGCCTATGGCCGTTTGCAATATGGGGAATTGACTTGATTGGCGTACTGTCAACAGCAAAAGGTGGAGCCAAATACGCTATAGTTGTCATTGATTATTTGATGAAATGGGCCGAAGCGGAACCGCTGGCCATTATTACCACAAAGAAAGTCATTAATTTTGTTACTAGAAACATTATTTGCAGGTTTGGTGTGCCATAGAAAATTATCACTGATAACGAAACACAATTTGAAAGCGCCGAGTTCAAAGACTTTTGCAAACGCTTCCGAATCGAGAAGAGCTTTTCCGCGGTCGCTCACCCATAAGCAAACGGGCAAGTGGAAGCAATAAACAAGATCATCAAGTCCACTATAAAGAAGCGATTAACTAAAGCAAAAGTGAGCTGGGTTGATGAGCTTCCCCTCGCACTATGGGCTTATAGAACAACACACAAAGCGGCAACCGGGCATACTCTGTTCGCCTTGGCATATGGTTCAGAGGCGATAATTCCTGTCGGACTAGAAGTCCCCTCTCATCGAAGGCAAAATTTCAATCAGGAACAAAACGAGAAGCTCCTATTCGAGTCGCTTGATACGATTAACGAAAGGAAGGAAGAAGCCGAGTTGAGGACCACGACTCACCAAAAAAGGGTCGCGCGGTACTTCAACACCAAAGTTCACAACCAAACCTCCAAAGTGGGTGACCTTGTCCTCAAATGAGTCTGTCTCATGCTGGGAGCCTTCGGACCGAACTGGGAAGGGCCGTATGTGATCAATCAAAAGCTAAGGGACAGAACTTTCAAACTGACAACCACTGACGGAGTCCAAATTCCCAAAGCATGGAATAGCGAATCGCTACGCCGTTACTTTATCTGAAAACTACCTTATGTACTTTCTATTTTTCAGCAAATAAGCCGTCCCGAGATACTGGGGGCATTGTAAATAGGCAGAACTTGCCCAGCTTTTGTTAATAAAATTGATTCACTTTCTGAACCAATAAAACTGTGTTCATAATAGTAACCTGCTGAGTCGACGGGGTCATATCGGCTCAAAACCATTCAATTGCTGCTTGGGATAGTGGAATCATGCTCAAGTATGCCCACTTACCCGCCGGGTCGACGGAAGCAAATCAACCCAAACCATTGGATTGGCGGAACCCGATCCCCTCCTTCTAAGAACTAGTATTGCTCCAGCAACATAGGGAAGGCCCAAATCAAAAGTCGTGCTTCCCATAAGCTGCGCACTAACTTTTCGAGCCGTCGAATCATGCTCTTAAAGTACAAACTCCTCACGTTGCCCGAAGATTGGAAACATTGAGAAGTTTCAAAACCGTTCTGGATCGACGGATCATATAGGTCCCAAAAGCCATGCGTCCCATAAGCCACACATACTTCTAAAAAGCCGTGCATCCCATAAGCCGCACACACTTTTAAGTACCAAAATTGCCCCGACGATACCGGGAAACTTACCTATTGCCGGAATAACAAGGATCAACCTGCTCCCATTACCAGGAGTAACGAGCATGAATCCAACAAAATCAAAGTACTATGAATCGACAGAAAACCCCAATTGTTGACCAACAATAATTCTATAATTATGCCGTTCAGATCATAAGTTCCCAAGGATAGGAACCATAAAAGCAAGTCCGATAAATAAAGAAGACAATAATACACAAACACTCGGATTAACCGGCGTTTGTCAACTGTTCGAAGTAAACAACCCTGTGAACTGGGGGGCATACATCGGTACTCAAAAAGAAATGCTCAAGAACAAAAACACTTCACAAGTTCTATTACTCCAAACAAAGAATTTTGGCAGTAATCACAGGAATGGATAAAATAGAATCGAAGTATGCAAAATAGACATAAGTACACAAAACACAGATAAGCTGATAGGTAAAGTTACAGTCAAAATGTCAGCAATGTATTACTTATAACTTTTTTGTACAAGGTCAAAATGTGGGGGTTGTACCCATACAATACCGGCCAACAAAAAGAAAGAGTACGGACACTACAACAAAAGCAGTAAGTGCATACTCTGAACTTGAACAAAACAATACAAAATATCTCAAAATCAGCTCAACTTCTATCCGAGCTTCTCAACGCCTTTTTCCACCACTCCCCTTCCCGCCTTTGATTGGAAGTTTTTGCTTCCCCTTAGAATCTCGGCCAGAGGTATGTCGCTGCCGATGATATCGACAATCTCCTCGGTGCTGACATCTCCTCCCTACTCTTTAACTTTCTCGGAAGCCTCCCTTTTTGCCTTGCGCTTCCAGGATTCGTGCGAGATCTTCGAGGACTTTATTGCTTCAACGTTTTCTTTATTGATGGCAACCAGTTGCTGTTCGGACTTACACGGCTGCTCAATCTGGACCTCCTGCTCCCGAGTGTTGGCTGCCATAAAGTTGCCCTTCCAAAGATATAGAAGGTTCATCTAAGCCATGCAATGCGGCGATCTGCTCAGACTCTGGCCTAGGCTGTGAACCGGATATAGACACAGCAGTCGGAGCAGCTATGGAGATGAGTATGGAAGCGGTTGAAATAGCAGCGGGTCCAGGTATCAAGGAAACCGGTGGATTAGCGGGTAAGGAAGACGGACCTATAAGATCAAAAATGAAAGTATTAATTTAGTCTTGCTACTGCGGCGTGAGTTGAAAATTCTCAAACTTGGGAGAAATAAGGAGGTTACCTTCATCAGAGGAGTGGCTGAGAATGTCGATCTCATATTCACTGCCTTCTCCTTCTTTGGATGGTTGCACAATCTGCGGAGAAGCTTCGGGCCTAGAACTTGCCAATGGATCGTGAGGCTCCTCAACGATTCGCCAGGTCTGGAAACAAGGGGCTCCGGCAATGTTTTGATAGTTGTTGTCGCACATACATCAGCAGCTTCCTATTCCCTTTCAATTCGCAAAATTTCCCGGATTTCTATCAATGCTTTCTTTGATTCCTCATTAAGATAGGCGTTCTAAAGCTCCCGCTCAGTGTAGACATCCCCGCTGTCTTGGAAACGGGTCAAAATTTCCTCCCAAACCACGGCGAGAGTGTGCGAGAACTTGGGGCCTAAGTAACTAAGACTGTAACGACCCAGTATTTCTGTCACCTGAATTTAGAATATTTAATTGGATTTAAATATTGAAAAATGAACATTATAAGTTAAATCAGTTAAATAATTGAAATTTGAATTTAATGTGAACGAAAATAAATTATAAAGTTGATTTAAATTCTATTTGAATTAGAATAAAGATAGTAAACTTTTAAAATTGGTTTAAAAGTTAATTTACAGAAATTGAAAATTTTAATATTTAATTAACGTGTAAAAATAGTCATTTTTCACACTGTCTTGGATTTTGACAAAACTAGTTTCATTGGATCCGTAATACTGAATTATTATAGGATTTCAAATTTCATGTCAATCGGACTTACGGTTTGGTCGTGCGAAGCTGAAATGCGTAGAAATTTATTTAAGTAAATTTTAATTAAAATAATTTCGATTTGAAAACCTATCTTCCAAATACGATGGAATTGGCCTCCGATATATATTCCATTGTGTTCAGAATGGGGGTAAAACATTATAAACGCCTGTCGGCACGCTTTATTTGGAGTTCGGAAAACTTTCGGATGAATAAGGCGCGAAAATTTTCTATAAAAGGACCTCATTTTCCTCAATTTTCACAAACCCTAGGTTAAAATGCCAACCGCCACTTTGATCAAAATCAATGGCTGAAAGAAACTTGCTGTCTTCCTTGTTTTCCTCTCAATCCAAGCAGAATTAGACGAAGGCCTCAACTAGAAAATTGTAGAGCTTAGAGAGACGAGCATATCCAACGGCTAGGATCGATAATGGAACGATGGATTAGCGGCAATTTGCATGGGAAGTCATGCCATTTGCGCACGAATCCCGAGATGATGGTGCGACCAAGTTCCATAGGGTTGAAGGCGATGGTGCACGTGGGTGTGGGCGTTCGAGTGGTGGTCTTCGATCGTTCTCTAGGTTCACGTAATAGGTGCGGCAATCAAATGCAAAATGGCGGTGTTGGCTTCCTTGTACACGCGCGTTCACGAAGAAGAATGGGGAAAAAGAAAGCAACGGCCGTGATCTGCAATCCTGAAACGAGCGACCATAATTTAAGTTAGGGTTTAAAATAAAAAAAGGAAATTTAATTATATTGTTTTAAAATCGTTGAACTTATAAATGTCATAACTTATTCATACGAGGTTAAAATCAGACGAAACAAGTTGCGTTGGGTTCGTATTTGCGAATTAAAATGTGACGGAGCTGGATTTGATTGATTTGAGGCTGTTAAGAATTTTGGATAAAATTAAACGTCGGTTTAATTTTATTCAAATTAAAATGCTGCAACGGCTAATGGAACCAAAGTGAGTACAACTCACTCTCTTTGTCTCGCTTATATTTTTATATAAGTGAGAATAAATTTATTTTATGATGATTGATGATTGTTTGGATGAGATATGATATATTATATATATTAGTTGGTTTGGATATATATTCCCGCATATTTTAGCGGATGAGACCCTATACGTTCCCGTGTATGAGCGAATGACCCTTTGTACGCGCGTCTGCCTCGAAGCAGACATTATACATATTTTCTCATATGTATATTTGTTGCAGGTGACAGGATGGAGGGATCCAACAAGATTCCTCCCTATGGTTGATGTTTTGTAATGACCCAAGATTTTAGGAATTCATTCTGGAAAATATAAATAAATTTAAAATAATTTTTAAATTAATTTTGGAAGGAGATTGTTATGGCTTGATAGTGTATCAGTATGTGTGTACATGTGTGCACAGGGTATACACATGAACTAGAGCTAAAAATCTCTGAACTTTAAGAATAAATACATATTGATATGTATGGGAATAAATATATATATATATATATATATTAAAATCTTTAAAAGCTGAATGCATAAGTAAATATAAATATATGTATGCTACTGAATATTTTTCTTAAGTATACATGTGCATGTGTGTGTCAATACAGAGTGATATATATATAAACATATACATGTGCTAATAAAATACTAGAGTTCAAACTAGTGAAATAAAATATATATATATATAGACATATTTTAATATAAGCAGAAAATAAAAGGCAAGAAGATATAAAAAGAACTAATTCTCTTATAAATAAATGAAGGAGGTACATACCATTTACATGAAAGCTAAAAATAGGAAAATAAGATAAAAACAGAGAAGTTCTTGGTATAGGCAGAATTAGAAAAGAGTATTTAATAAATAACAAAAACCAAGTCACATTTTTAGCATGATTGTAGACAAGGGGGGAAAAGTATTTTCTGAAAAGCAATTTCTGAAAGAAAAATGTAACCACTTTTCTCTCTTCACCCAAATTAAGCCGGGAAGGGGTAAAACTTTGGGTTAAAATGCAGATAACATGATTTTCTGGTGGGCAAAAATGGCTTTAGCCAATACCCAAAACCCTAAGAGAAACCCTGTATATATATACAAGTATATACAGCAGCCTCCTCTCCTCCTCAGAAAAGAATTTTGAAAAAAAAAAGGGAAGAAAAACAATACCACAGAAATCATAAGACAAGGGAAGAAAGAGAGCTTGAGGATAAGAGCAGGAGTTCATCAGTTAATTAAGGAAACAAAGGAGAGAGAGCTAGGTGAGAAAACTCACTCAAAAATCTAAGGCAATAAGTCCTAATATAGGCAGCCAGATAAAAGTATTTTTACTAAAGAGTATTTTCATATATATATGTTTATCTGTGAATTTAAATCTGAATATGTTTTGATTTTCTTTGATTGATCATTTGTTTTATTATAACAAAGTTTTATGTGTTGAATCTGTTTATACACTCAGATCTCTGATATGTTAATATTTAGGGATATAAACAAATACCCAGAAAATAAAATGTTGAGAATAGGCAAGTAGTATTGGTTTTGGCTTAACCCAGAAAAATGCAAATAATGTTGAGCTGCAATATACTCATGTATATAGTGCTGAGGCTTGAAATAGAAAGGAATTAGGGGTGCAATAGGGTTGCCTATGTGCTGATGCTCCTGATTCAATAGAATACATAGCAAACAAAATTTTGTGATTCAGTGAAACCAGATTATTCTGAGTTTAACTCAAGCACAAATGTTTGCAAAAGAAAACTCTCCCAGAAGCTATAAGCCAATGTTAGTTGCCTAAACTCCTTCTAGAATACCAAGATGAATATATGTATATACAGAACCTTATTTTATAATCACAAATGGTTGTTGCTTGTTTGTCTCTGTATGATTATGAATAATATGAGATGCCATGTTATGGATGTTTTAGCTAATGAAATGAATCACTGAAGGGTTTTGCCATGAACAATCAAAAGAGCTATTATTAACTTAAACCTGATTAGGAAATTGGGGTCAAGAACACTGCAGGAATGACTTGTGTGCTTGAGTAACATAAGTTGACACATGGCTTGTTTAAGTCCTGAGATCTTTGTGTAATGGAGTGAATTAGTTCATTACAGTGTGTCCATTGATTCATAAGTATTGCAGGTGAGACCAAGGATAGATAAATATACCAAGGAAGTAATACTTGAGCAGATGAGAAAACTAGAGTTTTTCCCAGATTTGAAATATGAGTATTGAATGAGTGATTTAACTCATATTAGTTATTTTCCTGTTTGGCATGAATGATTGTTTGTCTATGATTGAATTGTATGCTTGAATGTTTGTGCTATATATATATATGTAGTCTCTGGGAAGAAAATTTAAGTGTGCACATGCACAATGACACAGAGCATGCACACAAGTATTTACCTAATTCCAAAGGACAGAACCTTATGTATTTGTACTTAACTTGATTTTAAACTAATTAACAAATTGCTTTTGTGAATTTTCTCATACCAGACATGTGTCTGACCCTAGTGTGCTATTGGCATCTGGGGTGTCTCATTTAAAATGAGGCAGTTTCCAATGCTTTTTCAGGGATTGCAGCAACTAAATAGGAGTAGGAGCAAGGCCTTGAGAAGAAGATATAGCATGCTAAAACTTAGTTAGATAAGAGCCTAAATGTTAAAATCTGCATGTATTGACAATTTAAATTGCTACTTGTATTAAGTGTTGAATATTGGATTGATATTTTGTTAGGCATTTTGTTAAGAATTTGACTTGTATCTGGAATCTATGAACCTAGTTAAATTTCTGTTATGCTTAAAAAAGGATTTTGATCAAATCTTGTAAGTAGATTTAGCAAGAACACTATGTTAAAAAAAAAAATTGAATGATTACATTTTATAAATGTATTAGTCAATCTTGAGACTTTAAAAAGGATTTAAGTTTTTGGAAAATATGGAGAGTTGATTCTCAGATAATCAAACTGGTTTTATTTTCTAATATAACATATGTATGCAAAAGAAATAGACATAGGTTGAATGTATTTATATGGCTGCAAGGTTTATTTAACTTGTTCCATACAAATGCCTCATGTCCTATTTTTAAATAAAGAAAGGATCTGTAGTAAGATAGATGGAAGCCAGATTCAAATAGTTGCAGATATATATGCACATAAACATGTTTAAGTGCAGATTTTACCTCACCTTTTCCTTTGTATTTGAAATAAGAATCTGAATTTTACTCAGATTCTAACCAAATGCATTTTAAATGCCAGACAAATCTTATAAGAAGAAATACAAACCTGGAAAATGATAAACACTCTTATCATTCAATCATGAAGCCTTCTAGGTTGTAGGAATGGAATTCAAAAATGATTAAGCAAGGATATTTGTTTTGTATGATGGATCTTAGGCAAAATAAAATATGTATATGCAGACAGGTAGATAACAAGTTTCAAATTGTACAGAAGAAAGATGCAAAAAAAAAAAAATGAAAAACAAAAATTGTGTTTGAACCGACCAGCATAGCACTCGAACTCGTGACCTTGTATGTATAAGTTAGGCGCGTTTCCATTACGCCTAGATGTTGCTTGTGTTTCCTTAGGATCCACTTTATTTTATACTGATTTTGACACTATTCAGAACTTAACACAAACATCTATATTAAAAGCTTGTTTACTACTGATTATTTCTTGATCACTTCTTAGTTAGTATAAACAGACTAATGTGTTTGTTCCCAGTGGATTGTTTGATCAAAAAAAAATAATATCTGAAATAAATTAGCAATCCAGCATCCTCTTGTTTTTCAAAACTCTGATTCAAACAAGAGAGGCATATACATCCTCACATGTATGTGCTTATTTTTGTAAATGTACTGATATATTTATATTGGTTGATTATTGTGATCCTGGATATATTTGATTTATTGGAAAAAGAAAGTGACCCTGAGAATGATATTTGAAATGGATGATATATATATATATATATATATATATATCCTCTTAAAAAAAAAAAAAAAATTTCCTTATGAACTTAGAGTATAATCTGGTGGGTCATTTCAGTTGGTATCAGAGCTATGTTATTCAACATAGTAGAAGTAAGGATCAAGTCCTTAGATAGAAATAAAATTAAAAGGAACTAAAATATCTAACTAACCAGCTATGTAAATTATTATTAGCAAACTATGGTAGGGAGACCACCAAATCAGGGAGCAGGATCTTCCCATGCACCACCAATGGTCAATCTGCAAGACTTGGTGAGAGCATTTAGGGATGGGGCAGGACAAAGGCAAGAAAATCCCTATGAAGAACTCTCAAAATTGCTTAAGACATATACTCATTTAGGAGGCAAAAGCTTTGAAGGGACAGAGAGTATCATGGAGATTCAAACATGGTTGAGAACATTGGAAAGAATTTTCAATGACATGCAACTTGATGATCAAAGAAAGAGGCAAGTGGCTTCAAGACAGCTGAAAGGAGTAGCTTTAGGCTGGTGGGAAGTAATCATTGCAGGAAGGAATGAGAATGAAATCACTTGGAATCAATTCAAAGAGATGTTGGAAGCAAGGTTTGTACCAGCATCAGCAAAGACTACCTTGTTAGAAGAATTCATTAGGCTTAGACAAGGGACCATGACTGTCACAGAATACACTCAAAGGTTTGAGGGGCTTTCCACATATGGAGCAATGCTTGTGGCAGATGAGGCATCTAAAAATGATAGGTACATAAAGGGTTTGAATCCAGGACTTAGCAGAGCCATGTTACCCTATGCAGACAAGACTTTTGACCATGTGATAGACTTAGCTTTGAGGTTGGAACAGCATGACAAGGAAAGGGAGAAGTTCAGAAATTTTAAGAGCAATAATAACAAGAAAGGTAAGGGGAGGTATCACCCTTATGATAAGAAGAAAGAAGAGGCTAGTAACAAAAACACTGGAGATGTCAAGGCTAAGGAAGACAAGAAGAAAATTGTGTGCCATCAGTGTGGAAAGGAAGGGCACATCAAACCAAAATGTCCAGAATTGAAAGGAGGAGCTTTCAAATGCTATCTATGTGGGAAAGAGGGGCATATGAAGAGGAATTGTCCTGAGTATAAACAGCAAGGCAAATTGGCAAATTTGGAAGGAAAAGGCAAAGCCACAGTGGAGAGTAACACTGTAAACCATAGCCAAGTGGAAGGTACATTACTTATTTGTACCATACCCATAACAGTAGTATATGATACTGGGGCAACTCACTCCTTAATTTCTTATGAACTGGTTAAAATGCTAAAACTGAATTGCATATTGGTTGAAACCCCATTGCATATACACAGTCCATTGGGGAGTTCTAGTGTTTTAAATATGATTTGTGTGGATGTGGGATTAAACATAGGGGGAAATATTTTTATTTCCAATTTATATGTTTTGAATTACCCAAATATAGGTGTTATATTGGGGGTAGACTGGTTAAGGCAATTTAAAGCCATAATTAATTTAGACTCATCCACCATATCATTGCAAAATTCTAGAGGCCAGAGAATCACAGTTTTATGTGAGGTAGCTAAGGAAGGAAAACTATATCATTTAGTTGACTCAGAAAAAGATTTCAGTGAACTAACCATTGAAGAAATTCCCATAGTCAATGAATATTTGGATGTGTTTGGTGAGGTCAAGGGTATTCCACACCATAGACCAGTAGAATTCCAGATCAATTTAGTTCCAGGAGCAAGCCCAGTGATTAAAAAGCCAACTAGAATGGGGCCAAATGAACTAAAGGAACTAAAGAAACAGTTAGAAGAATTGGAAGAAAAGGGTTTTATAAGACCAAGTAATTCTTGCTGGGGAGCACCAGTGGTATTTGTTAAGAAGCAAGATGGTTCTTTAAGACTCTGCATAGATTATAGAGAATTAAACAAAGTAACTATTAAAAATAAATACCCATTGCCAAGAATAGATGATCTTTTTGATCAATTAGCAGGGGCAAAAGTATTTTCTAGACTAGACTTAGCATCTGGTTTTCATCAAATGAAGGTGGAAGAATCAAGCATCAAGTACACTGCCTTTAACACTAGGTATGGGTTGTATGAATTTTTGGTTATGCCATTTGGCTTGACCAATGCACCATCTTACTTTGTAGATTTAATGAACAGAACCTTTAGAGATTGTTTAGACAAGTTTGTGCTTATTTTTATAGATGACATTTTGATTTATTCTAAGACAGTGGAAGAACATAAGCATCATTTGCACCTGGTTTTGTCTAGACTAAGGGAAAAAGATTTAAAGGCAAAATTTTCAAAATGTGTGTTTTGGAAGGAGGAAGTACATTTTCTTGGCCATGTTATATCTGCCAAAGGAATTTCTGTGAACCCCAATAAAGTAGTGGCTATCCAAGCATGGAAGAGGCCAAGCACTGTGAGTGAAGTGAGGTCATTTATGGGGATGGCAGGATATTATAGAAGGTTTATAAAAGATTTTTCAAAAATTTCTACACCACTCACTAACCTAACCAGGAAGAACCAAGCTTTTGTTTGGTCAGAAAAATGTGAAAAGTCTTTTGAACAATTGAAGGAGGCATTGGTGAATGCTCCAATTCTAAAGGTACCACATGGAAATGAAGAATTAGTGGTATACACTGATGCTAGTAGATTTGGCTTGGGTGCAGTGTTGATGCAACAAGGCCAAGTCATTGCATATGCATCCAGACAACTTAAACCCCATGAAGTAAGGTATGCCACACATGATCTCGAATTAGCAGCTGTGATATATGCTTTAAAACTTTGGAGACATTATTTGTTAGGCACTAAGTTTGAACTCTACACTGACCACAAGTCTCTAAAATATTTGTTTTCACAAAAAGATTTGAACATGAGGCAACACAGATGGGTGGAGTTCTTAGCTGCCTATGACTTTGACATACTTTATACACCAGGGAAAGCAAACAAAGTTGCAGATGCTCTAAGTAGACAGCATGCTAAATTGGCTATGATGATGATAGAAGAATTTAAAAATTTATCTTTGCTAACTGAGTTAGAGATTGAGGAGAATGGTTGTGTGCACATTAATGAGCAGATGCATAGTGCACAAGAAAATAAAGGGAAGTTGAGCTTAATGACACTTCAACCAGATTTAATTCTAAAGGTAGGAAAAATGCAAGAACAAGATACTCACTTATTAGAGAAGAAAATGCTCCTCTCAAGAGGGGAGGAAGTAATGAATCACCACATTGATAAAGATGGTTATGTGAGATACCAGAATAGGGTGTGTGTACCAGAGGACATAGAATTGAAAAAGGAGATATTGGATGAATATCACAGAAGTAAATACTCCATACACCCAGGTAACACAAAAATGTATCAAAATTTGAAAAGAGACTTCTGGTGGAAGGGGATGAAATCTGATATAGCCAAGTACATTGCCAAATGTATGACTTGCCAACAAGTCAAGGCTGAAACTCAAAGACCATCAGGGTTGATGCAACCTCTTAGTGTACCACAGTGGAAGTGGGAAGACATATCTATGGACTTCATAGATGGACTGCCTAGATCTAAGAGAGGTAATACAAGCATATGGGTGATAGTGGATAGGCTAACCAAGGTAGCACACTTCATCCCAGTCAAGTCAGAAAGAACAGCACCAAAACTAGCTCAAATTTTTATAAAAGAAGTGGTAAGGTTACATGGCATTCCCAAAACCATTGTGAGTGATAGGGATACCATCTTCACTTCAAAATTCTGGAGAAGCTTTCAAGAAGCAATGGGAAGTGAACTATGTTTAAGTACTGCCTACCATCCTCAATCAGATGGGCAGACTGAGGTGGTAAACAAAGTTTTGGAGGACATGTTGAGGGCATGTATATTGGATTTTGGGGGCAACTGGGAAGATTATCTTCACCTAGTTGAATTTACCTACAACAACAGCTACCAAAGCACCATAGGAATGGCTCCATTTGAAGCCTTGTATGGTAAACCCTGCTTGTCACCTGTTTGCTGGGTAGAAGCAGGAGAAAGGTCTATTTTAGGACCTGAGTACATACAAGAAACCAAGGAGAAAATTGAGTTGATAAGAAGAAGAATGACAGCAGCTCAAGATAGGCAAAAGAAATTTGCAGACATGAGAAGGAGGCAGGTAGAATATGAGGTGGGAAATTTTGTTTTCATCAAAATCTCACCCATGAAAAATGTGCTGAGGTTTGGAAAACAAGGCAAATTAACCCCAAGATATATTGGACCATACAAAATTCTGGAGAGAATTGGTCCTTTGGCATATAAGTTGGAATTACCAGAAAACATGCAAGGCATACATGATGTTTTTCATGTATCACAATTGAGAAGGTGGGTCCATGACAAGGCAGAAATTCTTGAAACCCCAACCCAAGTGCAGATAAATCCTAATTTGATTTATGAAAAGGATCCAGTGGGAATTTTGGCAAAAGATGTGAAGAAGTTGAGGAATAAATCTCTGAAACTTGTGAAGGTACAATGGAGTCTAGATCCTAGTGATTGCACATGGGAATTGGAAGACAAAGTTAGGATGAATTATCCTAGGCTATTTTCAGATTAAGGTAATTCTGATTTTTGATTGTTTTCTTTATTCTGGATGAATATATTTTTAGTTAATATAGAACTAAGAATCTATTTGGTAGGGAATATACTTGTTCTCTGAATTAAGTTTAAAATTTATTTTAAGCTTAGGAAAAATTATGGGACACAATTTCTAAAAGGAGGGGTGTATGTAATGACCCAAGATTTTAGGAATTCATTCTGGAAAATATAAATAAATTTAAAATAATTTTTAAATTAATTTTGGAAGGAGATTGTTATGGCTTGATAGTGTATCAGTATGTGTGTACATGTGTGCACAGGGTATACACATGAACTAGAGCTAAAAATCTCTGAACTTTAAGAATAAATACATATTGATATGTATGGGAATAAATATATATATATATATATATATTAAAATCTTTAAAAGCTGAATGCATAAGTAAATATAAATATATGTATGCTACTGAATATTTTTCTTAAGTATACATGTGCATGTGTGTGTCAATACAGAGTGATATATATATAAACATATACATGTGCTAATAAAATACTAGAGTTCAAACTAGTGAAATAAAATATATATATATATAGACATATTTTAATATAAGCAGAAAATAAAAGGCAAGAAGATATAAAAAGAACTAATTCTCTTATAAATAAATGAAGGAGGTACATACCATTTACATGAAAGCTAAAAATAGGAAAATAAGATAAAAACAGAGAAGTTCTTGGTATAGGCAGAATTAGAAAAGAGTATTTAATAAATAACAAAAACCAAGTCACATTTTTAGCATGATTGTAGACAAGGGGGGAAAAGTATTTTCTGAAAAGCAATTTCTGAAAGAAAAATGTAACCACTTTTCTCTCTTCACCCAAATTAAGCCGGGAAGGGGTAAAACTTTGGGTTAAAATGCAGATAACATGATTTTCTGGTGGGCAAAAATGGCTTTAGCCAATACCCAAAACCCTAAGAGAAACCCTGTATATATATACAAGTATATACAGCAGCCTCCTCTCCTCCTCAGAAAAGAATTTTGAAAAAAAAAAGGGAAGAAAAACAATACCACAGAAATCATAAGACAAGGGAAGAAAGAGAGCTTGAGGATAAGAGCAGGAGTTCATCAGTTAATTAAGGAAACAAAGGAGAGAGAGCTAGGTGAGAAAACTCACTCAAAAATCTAAGGCAATAAGTCCTAATATAGGCAGCCAGATAAAAGTATTTTTACTAAAGAGTATTTTCATATATATATGTTTATCTGTGAATTTAAATCTGAATATGTTTTGATTTTCTTTGATTGATCATTTGTTTTATTATAACAAAGTTTTATGTGTTGAATCTGTTTATACACTCAGATCTCTGATATGTTAATATTTAGGGATATAAACAAATACCCAGAAAATAAAATGTTGAGAATAGGCAAGTAGTATTGGTTTTGGCTTAACCCAGAAAAATGCAAATAATGTTGAGCTGCAATATACTCATGTATATAGTGCTGAGGCTTGAAATAGAAAGGAATTAGGGGTGCAATAGGGTTGCCTATGTGCTGATGCTCCTGATTCAATAGAATACATAGCAAACAAAATTTTGTGATTCAGTGAAACCAGATTATTCTGAGTTTAACTCAAGCACAAATGTTTGCAAAAGAAAACTCTCCCAGAAGCTATAAGCCAATGTTAGTTGCCTAAACTCCTTCTAGAATACCAAGATGAATATATGTATATACAGAACCTTATTTTATAATCACAAATGGTTGTTGCTTGTTTGTCTCTGTATGATTATGAATAATATGAGATGCCATGTTATGGATGTTTTAGCTAATGAAATGAATCACTGAAGGGTTTTGCCATGAACAATCAAAAGAGCTATTATTAACTTAAACCTGATTAGGAAATTGGGGTCAAGAACACTGCAGGAATGACTTGTGTGCTTGAGTAACATAAGTTGACACATGGCTTGTTTAAGTCCTGAGATCTTTGTGTAATGGAGTGAATTAGTTCATTACAGTGTGTCCATTGATTCATAAGTATTGCAGGTGAGACCAAGGATAGATAAATATACCAAGGAAGTAATACTTGAGCAGATGAGAAAACTAGAGTTTTTCCCAGATTTGAAATATGAGTATTGAATGAGTGATTTAACTCATATTAGTTATTTTCCTGTTTGGCATGAATGATTGTTTGTCTATGATTGAATTGTATGCTTGAATGTTTGTGCTATATATATATATGTAGTCTCTGGGAAGAAAATTTAAGTGTGCACATGCACAATGACACAGAGCATGCACACAAGTATTTACCTAATTCCAAAGGACAGAACCTTATGTATTTGTACTTAACTTGATTTTAAACTAATTAACAAATTGCTTTTGTGAATTTTCTCATACCAGACATGTGTCTGACCCTAGTGTGCTATTGGCATCTGGGGTGTCTCATTTAAAATGAGGCAGTTTCCAATGCTTTTTCAGGGATTGCAGCAACTAAATAGGAGTAGGAGCAAGGCCTTGAGAAGAAGATATAGCATGCTAAAACTTAGTTAGATAAGAGCCTAAATGTTAAAATCTGCATGTATTGACAATTTAAATTGCTACTTGTATTAAGTGTTGAATATTGGATTGATATTTTGTTAGGCATTTTGTTAAGAATTTGACTTGTATCTGGAATCTATGAACCTAGTTAAATTTCTGTTATGCTTAAAAAAGGATTTTGATCAAATCTTGTAAGTAGATTTAGCAAGAACACTATGTTAAAAAAAAAAATTGAATGATTACATTTTATAAATGTATTAGTCAATCTTGAGACTTTAAAAAGGATTTAAGTTTTTGGAAAATATGGAGAGTTGATTCTCAGATAATCAAACTGGTTTTATTTTCTAATATAACATATGTATGCAAAAGAAATAGACATAGGTTGAATGTATTTATATGGCTGCAAGGTTTATTTAACTTGTTCCATACAAATGCCTCATGTCCTATTTTTAAATAAAGAAAGGATCTGTAGTAAGATAGATGGAAGCCAGATTCAAATAGTTGCAGATATATATGCACATAAACATGTTTAAGTGCAGATTTTACCTCACCTTTTCCTTTGTATTTGAAATAAGAATCTGAATTTTACTCAGATTCTAACCAAATGCATTTTAAATGCCAGACAAATCTTATAAGAAGAAATACAAACCTGGAAAATGATAAACACTCTTATCATTCAATCATGAAGCCTTCTAGGTTGTAGGAATGGAATTCAAAAATGATTAAGCAAGGATATTTGTTTTGTATGATGGATCTTAGGCAAAATAAAATATGTATATGCAGACAGGTAGATAACAAGTTTCAAATTGTACAGAAGAAAGATGCAAAAAAAAAAAAAATGAAAAACAAAAATTGTGTTTGAACCGACCAGCATAGCACTCGAACTCGTGACCTTGTATGTATAAGTTAGGCGCGTTTCCATTACGCCTAGATGTTGCTTGTGTTTCCTTAGGATCCACTTTATTTTATACTGATTTTGACACTATTCAGAACTTAACACAAACATCTATATTAAAAGCTTGTTTACTACTGATTATTTCTTGATCACTTCTTAGTTAGTATAAACAGACTAATGTGTTTGTTCCCAGTGGATTGTTTGATCAAAAAAAAATAATATCTGAAATAAATTAGCAATCCAGCATCCTCTTGTTTTTCAAAACTCTGATTCAAACAAGAGAGGCATATACATCCTCACATGTATGTGCTTATTTTTGTAAATGTACTGATATATTTATATTGGTTGATTATTGTGATCCTGGATATATTTGATTTATTGGAAAAAGAAAGTGACCCTGAGAATGATATTTGAAATGGATGATATATATATATATATATATATATATCCTCTTAAAAAAAAAAAAAAAAATTTCCTTATGAACTTAGAGTATAATCTGGTGGGTCATTTCATGTTTATTTACAGATATTGTTATATATGCTGTTATCATGTGATATATGATGTTTGGATGCCATGATTGATATGATTGATGTGAATCCCCTTATTTAGCGCTTTTGCAGCATTTGGCCATATTTTGGAATTTAAAATATTAAAATGATGATTTCAATATAAAGGATTTCAAAGTGATTTTGAAAATATATATGTTTTAATAATTTTTGAATTATTAAAGAAATGGATTTATTTTAAATAAATAAAAAGTTATAATTTTTACGTTATAAAAATTATGGATTTGCAATTGAAATTTAGAAATGAATTTATAATGGATTTTATAAATAATAAGATTTGAAAAGAATGAATTTGTAAATAAGAGATTTATAGTAAATTAACTTATAATTGGATTTTGACATATAAATGGAATTTGTTAGTAAAGGAATTTTGTATATGGAATTTTATAAAATATAAATGGAATTTATAAACATTGTTTTATAAATCTGAAATCAATTTAATTTGATAAGTTAAATATCAAAGTTTATTAAAGGAGTTATATTCATGATTTTGGACAGTGAATAATCCTTTAAATTAAATATATAGAAGTAATGAATTTGATAAAGGAATTATATTCACGATTTTGGACAGTGAATAATCGTTTAAATTAAATGTGTAGAAGTAATTAATTTAGTAAGAGAATTATATTCACGACTTTGGACAGTGAATAATCCTTTAAATAAAATGAATGTTTTGGAAAGTGGTATTATAAAATGGAGTTTAAATGGTTTGAAAATAAAATAAGTTGTGAATTTACTTATTATTAAAATAAGTATATGAAAATGTTTTCCAAATATCCAATAAGTGAAATGGTTTTTGAATATTATCCTTTTAAAGATATTTTGAAGTGAATAATTGGAAAGTGATTTGATTTATAAATGATTAATAAAAATCAGGCCCAGTAACTACTTATGTGCTAGATTTTGTTTGTTGCTTTGATAGTTAAATAACCGACTATCAAAATTGGCCATTTTAGTTCCTCAACTTGATGTGGAAACTAATTAGTCGTACACTTAGTATTTAACTGATTGTGTAGGCATGATTATCGTTTGTGTTGAGAATGTTGATTCGTGTAGTGAAATTGATAGATTTAAGTGAAATGAGTTTTGGACTTATAATATGAAATTAAAATTTAATGTAAGTAAGGTTAAATTGAATTGAGCTAGCATAATAAAATATACGATTTTAAAATGGTATGTATAAGAAAAGAAATTTTCAAATTAAGCTATGAAATTGAAATTTTAACTTAAGTACAAGTTAAATAAAATTAAGTTAGTAAAATGAATTATAAGAATTGGAATCTAACTTAAGGTAAGTTAAATGAAATCGAATTGAAATCGGAGTAAATTTGAGAAACAACTAAATTGAATTGGATTTGGAATGAATAAGATATATATTTGAAATGAATCAAATAAAATAAAAAATAAACTTGAGTGGTAAGTGGTTATATAACAATGATTTGAAATTATAAAGTGTGAATGAAAGTAGACTTAAGTAAATATTCATGAATCTTAAGTAAACAAGTTTGTATAACTTATAAAATTGAGAATAGCGAGTTAAGACAATTTTTCTATTTGTTGAATTTAAGAAATGAAATCTGAATTTGAATTATAAGTTGAGATTAAACTTAACTAGTATAAAATGAAGTTTGGAAAGAAATTTAACTTAAGAAATGTTGAATAAAAGTTGAAAAGGAATTTAACTTAAGTAATATTAAATGAAGTTGAATTTGATATTCAAAATGAGAGCTAAGTGAAGAAATTGAAATGAATATGAACTTGAGTTAATAAATGAAATTCAACTTAAGTATATAAATGAATTAGATATAGGTTGAAATGCTGTTAAACATGAATTGGAAGTAAGTTTAACAAAAATAAAGTGAATGTTAATAAATTGAAAGTAAATATATGTTAACAAATAAATGTTAATAAAAATGAATTTGAATGAATGTAAATTTGTAGAATGTAAACTAATTGAATATTAGTAAACAAATTAAAGTGATGAGTGTAAATGAATGCAAACTAATTTGATGAGAAACAAATGATAGTAAAATGAGAATGAATGTAATAAAATGATTGTTAGTTAAGTAGAGTGTGAATTAGTTGGATGAACACTAAATAGCAAACGAATGAATTGATTTGTTATATGTTAGTTGGATGATGGTTGTTTGATGGTTGAATTTGTTGCTTTTGATTGCATTTGCTATATTGGAATATATAGTTGTTGTATTAGTATATGTTATGTTGATATTATATGCTATATACATGTTTCTCATTTGCTTGTTGAGTGTTTAGTAGGTGCAGATGGCGTATGCTTCGCATTTGGAGCTTGCTTTCGCGCTATATTAGCCGTATATGATCGCTAAATAATACATAAGGTACATATCTCGGATTACTTATCGTACTTTTACACTTTTTCCCTTCGGGATGCCTCATCCTCGAAGATGAGATGTATATTTAAGATATTATATATATTATGATTTTTTTTCGGATCGAACCGCGCAAAGGAGGCTATGGCGAATTTTTCTGAAAATTTAAAGCGTTAGAAAATTTTGAAATTTTTTTTATAACTAAAAGTTTTGATTTTTAAGTTATAAATTGAAATGATGTTAGTTGATTTATGGAATGGTATTAGTAAATAACTAGGTATGAATTTGAAAACTTAAGAAAAGTTTTTAGAAGAAGTTTAACTAAATGATTTTGTGAAAGTTATACACCTAAGAGATTTGGTAATCCAACTTAACTAAATTGGTTTTGAAAAGCTAGTGGAATTTTGGGTATTTTTCTTACGTAGTAATTTCGAGGACGAAATTCATTTAAGGGGGGAAGAATGTAACGACCCAGTATTTCTGCCACCTGAATTTAGAATATTTAATTGGATTTAAATATTGAAAAATGAACATTATAAGTTAAATCAGTTAAATAATTGAAATTTGAATTTAATGTGAACGAAAATAAATTATAAAGTTGATTTAAATTCTATTTGAATTAGAATAAAGATAGTAAACTTTTAAAATTGATATAAAAGTTTATAGAAATTGGAAACTTTAATATTTAACTAACGTGTAAAAATAGTCATTTTTCACACTGTCTCGGATTTCGACGAAACAGGTTTCATTGGATCCGTAATAGTTAATTATTATAGGATTTCAAATTTCATACCAATCGGACTTACGGTTTGGTCGTGCGAAGCTGAAACGCGTAGAAAATTATTTAAGTAATTTTTAATTAAAATAATTCGATTCGAAAACCTATCTTCCAAATACTATGGAATTGGCCTCCGATATATATTCCATTGTATTCGGAATGTGGGTAAAACATTATAAACGCATGTTGGCACGCTTCGTTTGGAGTCCCGAAAATTTCCGGATGAATAGTGCGCGAAAATTTTCTTTAAAAGGACCTCATTTTCCTCAATTTTTACAAACCCTAGGTTAAAATGCCAGCCGCCACTTTCATCAAAATCAATGGCTGAAAGACACTTGCTTTCTTCCTCATTTTCCTCTCAATCCACGCAGAATTAGACGAAGGCCTGGACTAGAAAATTGTAGAGCTTGGAGAGACGAGCATATCCAACGGCTAGGATCGATAATGGAGCGATGGATTGGCAGCAATTTGCATGGGAAGTCACCCCGTTCGCACACAAATCCTGAGATGATGGTGCGATCGAGTTCCATAGGGTTGAGGCCAATGGTGCACGTGGGTGTGGGCGTTCGAGTGGTGGTCTTCGATCGTTCTCTAGGTTCACGTAATAGGCGCGACAATCAAATGCAAAATGGCGGAACTGAGTTCCTGGTACACGCGCGTTCATGAAGAAGAAGGGGGAAAAAGAAAGCAACGGCTGTGATCTGTAATCCTGAAACATGCGGCCATGATTTAAGTTAGGGTTTAAAATAAAAAAAGGAAATTTAATTATTTTGTTTTAAAATCGTTGAACTTATAAATGTCATAACTTGTTCATACGAGGACAAAATTGGACGAAACAAGTTGCGTTGGGTTCGTATTCCAGAATACTACGCGATGGAGCTGGATTGGGTTTATTTAAGGCCACTAAGAATTTTGGATAAAATTAAACATCAGTTTAATTTTATTCGAATTAAAATGCTGCAACGGCTAATGGAACCAAAGTGAGTACAACTCACTCTCTCTGTCTCGCTTATATTTTTATATAAGTGAGAATAAATTTATTTTATGATGATTGATGATTGTTTGGATGAGATATGATATATTATATATATTAGTTGGTTTGGATATATATTCCCGCATATTTTAGCGGATGACCCTTTGTACGCGCATTTGCCTCGAAGCAGACATTGTACATATTTTCTCATATGTATAATTGTTGCAGGTGACAGGTTGGAGGGATCTAACATGATTCCTCACTATGGTTGATGTTTATTTACAAATATTATTATATATGTTGTTATCATGTGATATACGATGTTTGGATGCCATGATTGATATAATTGATGTGAATCCCCTTATTTAGCGCTTTTGCAGCATTTGGCCATATTTTGGAATTTAAAATATTAAAATGTTGATTTCAATTTAAAAGGATTTCAAAGTGATTTTGGAAATATATATGTTTTAATAATTTTTGAATTGTTAAAGAAATGGATTTATTTTAAATAAATAAAAAATTATAATTTTTACGTTATAAAAATTATGGATTTGCAATTGAAATTTAGAAATGAATTTATAATGGATTTTATAAATAATAAGATTTGAAAAGAATGAATTTGTAAATAAGAGATTTATAAGTAAATTAACTTATAATTGGATTTTGACATATAAATGAGATATAAATGGAATTTTTTAGTAAAGGAATTTTGTATATGGAAGTTTATAAAATATAAATGGAATTTATAAACATTGTTTTATAAATCAGAAATCAATTTAATTTGTTAAGTTAAATATGAAAGTTTATTAAAGGAGTTATATTCATGATTTTGGACAGTGAATAATCCTTTAAATTAAAAACATAGAAGTAATGAATTTGGTAAAGGAATTATATTCACGATTTTGGACAGTGAATAATCCTTTAAATTAAATGCGTAGAAGTAATGAATTTGGTAAGAGAATTATATTCACGATTTTGGATAGTGAATAATCCTTTAAATAAAATGAATGTTTTGGAAAGTGATATTATAAAATGGAGTTTAAATGGTTTGAAAATAAAATAAGTTGTGAATTTACTTATTATTAAAATAAGCATATGAAAATATTTTCCAAATATCCAATAAGTGAAATGGTTTTGAATATTATCCTTTTAAAGATATTTTGAAGTGAATAATTGGAAAGTAATTGATTTATAAATGATTAATAAAAATCAGGCCCAGTGACTACTTGTGTGCTAGATTATTTTTGGTTCTTTGATAGTTAAATAACTGACTATCAAAATTGGCCATTTTAGTTCCTCAACTTGATGTGGAAACTAATTAGTCGTACACTTAGTACGTAACTGACTGTGTAGGATTGATTATCGTTTGTGTTGAGAATGTTGATTCGTGTAGTGCTTAGTGATTACTCAAATCTATCGAGCTTCCTTCTTAGCCGAAGGATAGCAAGTTGAAAGTTGGAGACGTGAAAAGTCTATGAGACTTAGTTTCTGTGTGAGGTTGAGAAACGCTTTTGCGTTGTCGATGTGAAGAGACCGGGATCAGATTTGTCTGAAAACCACTTCGGACCAACATTTATACGACGATTGTGCAGGTTGTTCGATGATATTGATATTTAGGATTTTCATAGTGAAGGACTGCTTGTTGATCGTTTGGGGTTAAAATCCCAATATACATCTAGTAGCAGTAGTCCCTTCGTTATGAAATATCCATTGCAAGGGATGTCGCTACTAATCCTATAGGATGTGGTAGGAGAGTACGTTCGGTTTGTCCTGCTCCTGGACAACTTGTATGGATGAGTGTCTGACATTGCATTTCTAAGATTACGTACATTGGGTTTTTACAAACGTACATCATATGGCGGCGGAAAAGACAACTTCTCTTAGCTTAACACCCTCCTTGAGACGTACGAGCTCAAGGGTTGTATTTTTGTGGAAGGCAATTAGTAGTCAACGGAAATGGCAATGTGGCATTCAAAGATGATGTGATATGTGAAAGGTAATCGATACCTCTTTGGCCTCACTCCCCGGAAAATGACTGAAACAGGGATAGAAGCAGCAAGGCTAAAATGGGTCGCTCCCATTAGGAGATGGCATCACTCTTCTAGATATATCTTTACCCGCTATGATGTCGTGTATCTTATTATTGCTGATGTATGGTTGTGGCCATGGATTTTTGGTCGTTAACGACCGGAGTGATGACATATTCGGTACTATCCAGGGATGGGTAGGCCGGCCTTGTGTTGGTTTAGGCGTCGAGTATCTCGACCCTAGGTACATCCCTCTAGAGGTGTACCGTATTTTGGAAAGGTAGTCCCTTCACCTAGTCATTTGTATGGAATCCAAAATCCACTCCATGCCTGCCATTTTGTTTTGTAGAGCCTAGTATTGTTGTAATTTAATAATGGTAACAATTTCAGCTATGATTAATTATTATTTGTATACTAGACACTAGTATAATATAAGAGGATTTGTTATGAAAAGGTTTTGGTTATCGTAAGGGAAAAACCTGTCTGTATTTACGTGTGGGCGTGTCTTACGAGATACCTTTTGTTCTGATAAAGGAAAAGTTTTGATAACTTTAAAATTCAGTTGAAGTGTGTTTTTCTCACGCTGGTTTACCAGACTGATCCGGGTGTTCTTCCCTTTCAATGCTCGGGTCAGACTGAGTATATTTACAGGTTCAGATTTGTACTTTTGGAGCTTCAACAGGTGAGCTGGAGATCTTCATGTCGTATACCGTATTTGGTTATTTTTCCGCTGTTTTGCATTGTTATTGTTGTAAATTATCAGCATTTGTGAGGACAGGTTATTATAACTGTCCAAGCTGATGATTACTTATTGCGTACTATAATATTGGTTTATGTATATTACAGTTTCTCTTTGTAAAGATTATTGATCCATATTATATGTTATTCCACTGCGATGTGAGATTCTATATTGTTTTGGTTTTGCTTCTCTCTTCTTCATCTCTTCTCTTCTTCTTTCTTCTCTCTTTATTCTCACCCACTCTTTCGTTCTCATGATCATCTGCAATCGGTGCGCTCTGGGTCGGACACGCGTGGTTTGGTGTCGGATTCAGAGGGTGCTGAGTGCGGGTCGTCACAAAGACTCCCCTGATGCAACAGAGAGTTGATGTAGAAGTTTAAGACGGTATCATCCATATTTTCCATTTTCATCTCAAAGGTGTCTTGTAGCTCTAAATAATTCGTCGTAAATGCGGCCTTTTCAACCTTAACACAAGTTTTATCGGTACTAAGCTGCGCAACTCTTTCTTGGAGTAGGGCAATCGTCTGGGCTTGATCGGAGATAGTCTTATCACGACATCACAATCCCTTCATACTCCGTGATCGCCTTGTTATGCCCTTCAACAATCTTGTCGTAATCAACGATATTCTTCTTTCTATGCTTCAATAATCATGTTGCGAGTGTTATCCCGCCTTTTGGCAAGGCCGTGGCACCAAGGAATTGACTATTTACCAATGACGGTCCGTCCTAGAGATCAGTCATACACAGGTTCACTATGGATATCGACAAATTTTGTCCAAGTCCGGATCGAGCCAAAATTGGCATGACATGACAACCTAAGCTATGAGAGTCAACGTTCCAAATCTCAAGTCAATCCGAGTTCGTATGCTCAAGTTGTGAACGATACAAAATTGGTTAAGAACAGCCCTCTTCGACTCGCTCAAGTTCGAATCCATAGGAAGTGCGCATTTCGACTCGCTCCTCTTCGAGCCCTTCTTCGACTCGCTCCGTTCACAACCATCAAAAGCGACACCTTCGACTCGCTTCACAACCACCAGAAGCGACACCTTCGACTCGCTTCACAACCACCAAAAGCCAACTTCGACTCGCTCCCTTCGACTCGCTTCGCGACCATCAGAAGTGACTCCTTCGACTCGCTTCGCGACTATCAGAAGTGACTCCTTCGACTCGCTTTGTTCGAACCACTGTTCGACTCCATCAACTTCGACTCCATTGGAAAAGCCACTGTTCGAATCTCTCAGGAAGCTCCACTTCGACTCGCTCTATCGATGCACACTTCGACTCGCTCAATCAATGCACAGTTCGACCCGATCGAAACAACATCAAAGGCAGAATGACCCAAAGACTCGAGCGCCATGTCACCGAGTCGAACGGAAGCGAGTCAAACAGAGCGAGTCGAACCAAATAGCCTACCGAGAATCCCAATTCGTATCGATCATATCTCCTAATCTACAAGTCCAAATGCTATGAAATTTTCATAGAAGACTACGTGCATGCTAAAGAATGTCCACGCCAAATTTCGACTCCATTGGATGAAATCTTGATCGATACGAAATCTGTTCGTATCGATCACGGATCAGACCAAAACTTCACGGGCTTAGGCGCGCGGGCCTGGTCACGTGCCAGAGAGGGTCTCCCGAGATCTGAGTGAAATATCAGCCTCCTACACCTATAAATAGACCCCCCAAAGCCAACAGAAAAGGGGTTCTTCTTCCTCTTTGAGATCTCCAACGCCCGGACTCTGCCGATCCAGATCTGAACTCCATTGCTACTGCTACCAACGAATTTCACTGCTGCAAATCATTGTTATTCGCTGTAATTTGCTGAAATCAATTGTAAATATCAAAGAAAGATCAATAAAGCAAACTACTTCATAGTGGACGTAGGCAATACGCCGAACCACTCTAAATTCTTGTGTCTCCTTGCATTTTTCTTAGTTTCATATCTCAGATTTGGAGTTTTTGTTAGATAAATCCTCTTTTTACATTTATTTTCTTCACTTTATCTCTTCAAAGACTTCCGAAGAGTGTTGTGCCCAATTTTGGTACAAACACTTTGGTGCTTTCACTGAGAAAAAATCCAATTTTTCTCCTGCTCTTTGGATCTCCTATCTATATTGGATTGCATAAATCTAAGAAGAAGATCCAGATCTAGAAATTTGAAGCCCTTCCATTCTATTCAGATTTGCAATCAGATCTAGGAAAGGAATTCATCAATTCATTATGGTGAGCACACGTACCACTTCTACAGCTGCTGATCAAGGAGCACAGGATCGACAAAATCCCGTGCAATCACCTCCATCCAACCAAAATGCTGCAGGACCTTCAGATCCATCAGGTTCAATCACTAGACAAGAATTTCAAACATTGCTTCAAGAGTTGACCCAAAGTCGACAGCAGCTAACTGAACAACTGCGCGCCAACACAGAGTTGACTAACTAGCTAAATCGCCAAAGGCGAAGAAGATCCAGAAGTGACCAAGGTTCTTACTCCTCCACGGAGAGTTCAGCCTCCTCTTATGGCCAAACCAGATCCACACGCCCACGTCTAGGTGTAAGCTACACCCAAGCCACGAGACACCAACCTGCTTCGAATCTTGGGCAACCTAAAGATGGACCATCCGCTAGCCTCCGTACAGAACCTTCAACTCGAGGGGGTGCTGCTCCTTACCATGTCACCGACAACATTGCTACTACCACCACGGCCGGACGGGGAGGTGACGCTGGAAACCAAGCTGATCCTCAACATAACCAACGAGAGCAGACTCCTGAGCCTTATGTCCCTGATTATGTTGAACCAAGGAGGCGAGGCACGGACCGTCGACCGCGTCCGGTCCAGACTCGCGCTGTGGAACCCGACCACACCTTGGCACAACATGCTCCTAGTATCCGGACGCCAGATATACCAGCGATGATTCGTTAAATGATCCGCGAAAGTCAGGGTCTCAGTAATGACGACTAGGGAATCTCCCAGAGTCAAACCCCTTTCACCAATAATGTATTATATGCTGAACCACCTCGGCACTTCAGGATGCCAGCTTTGCCAGTTTATGAAGGAAGTTCTGATCCCAATCAACACGTCCTGAAATACGAATGGTTGATGAATGCTGCGAGAGCCGATGACGCAGTAAAATGCCGTAGTTTCCCCATTTCCCTAAGGGGCATCGCTACCATGTGGTTCACTCGTTTGCCGCCGCGATCCATCTCTAACTTTGACCAGATGGCCACCAAGTTTTTCGAGCAATTCTGTATGCACGTGGCGAGGCCTAAGGACGTTAACACTCTGTCTAGTGTTACACAAGCTCCCGGAGAAACACTTAGACGGTACTTGGAGCGATTCCATGCTGGGTGTGTAGAAATAAGCAATCCCAATGATAATTCTATCCTAATGGCATTGACTAAGGGGATTGACGCTGATTCTGAGTTCGGAAATTGGTTAGCTGGAAAACCACCCGCGTCATTGGACCGTTTCTATTCCAAGGCAGCCCAATTCCTGAGAAGGGAAGATGGGAAACAGTCTAGGAAGCAGGATGACGCAGGGCCCAACATCGAAGGAATACAAAGTAACATCGCCGTTAAACAATCCGGAGATAGTTCCGGGAAAATTCAGTTGAACGTACAAAATAAACAGAATCCGCAAAGGGACAATGGAAATCAGAACAAAAAACGCGATCAGAATCGTGGTCCGTGGCGTAGAGCTGCCATGTACGATAATTACACTCCATTAAACATGTCGTTGGAAAATGTGTATTTGTAGATCTGCAATACCATGTAATACAAGAAACCTGCCCCTATACCATCAATTGAAAGACAAATCCAAATAGGGAAATTTTGTAGATTACATGAGAGTTATGACCACAACACCAATGAGTGTCGTCACTTACAAGACCTCATTGAAAAACTGATACGTGAGCGGAAGCTGGATCAGTATGTGCGGGCACCGCAGTCTGGTGGTGCGGGCCCATCAAATCAGAATCGTGCGCCGAATCAGGAGAAACAGGAGGAACCCGCTCGTACAGGCGGGAGGTTAGTTATCAATACGATAAGTGGTGGTCCTTACCCAGCAGATCGAAGCTGGAAGGAAATGGAGTCGTATGCCAGTTCTATCAGGCATGCGGACTTCGAGTGTTGTAGTAACTTTGATGAAGGAGCTCCGACCAAGCAACAAAAGACGATGACAGATGACATCGTGTTCAGGAACAGAGACGTTGATAAATTCGAAGCCCCCACTATCGATCCACTGGTCATCTCAGCACAAGTAGGTCCCGCTTGGATGAAGAGGATCTTAGTTGACAATGGGAGCTTTGTGAATATTTTGTTCAAGCGAGCTTATGATCAAATGAAAATGGAAGCCACGGACTTGAAGCCTTGTCAATCTCGAGTCCATGGTTTGAACGGAAGTGCTACTATACCCACCGGAATGGTAGAACTACCAGTAGAGTTGGGAGTTGGAGAGCGTCGGAGAGTACAGATGTTGCATTTCATTGTTTTGGACATAGACTCCCCTTACAATGCTTTCTTGGGCCGACCGGCCCTCGCTGAATTCAGGGTAGCCATCGCCCCGTGGTGTTTGACTTTAAAGTTTCCCACTGATCATGGAATAGGAATCATTCAGGGAGATCAGGCTACTGCCAGAGCCTGTTATGTTGCTGAGCTGCGGGAGGCACAGCGAAAGGAGAAAGGAAAGGGCGTAGAGGAATCTCTCTGCGTCTGTTTCGCCGATAATTGACAATTGACGCCCGGGCCCAGGCCCGGGCACCCCAGCCAATTCCTCAAGGATCTTGACCCGAGAGAAACTGGAGACGAAGGAGAATCTAAAGAAAATCAAGCATCCCTGGCCGAGCTAACGATTGATGTTCCAGTCGACAGTAACGATGATTCGAAAATGGTAAAGATTGGATCTCAACTGAGCCAGCAAACTCAAGAGGAATTGGTTGAATTTCTGCAGGAAAATCTTGACGTATTTGCCTGGACACATTCTGATATGTGTGAGATCTCGCCGGACATCGCGAGCCACACCCTGAACATTGACCCGCGGCATGTCCCGGTCGAATAGAAAAGGCGTGGTATGGATCCAGAGGGATCTGCCGCACTTAAAGAAGAAGTAGAAAAGCTTAAAGCGAACGGGTACATTCGGGACGCTCCATATCCCGAATGGGTGTCAAATCTCGTGCTCGTCCGAAAGCCAAACGGGAAGTGGAGAACATGTGTCGATTATTCCGATATGAATAAAGCGTGTCCCAAAGACAGTTTCCCGCTTCCCAGAATTGATCAGCTGGTAGATTCGACAGCTGGACATGAACTCTTATCCTTCATGGACGCGTATTCACACTACAATCAGATACCGATGCATTTACCCGATCAAGAACATACCAGCTTCGTAACCAATCTAGGACTTTACTATTACAAGGTTATGCCATTCGGACTCAAGAATGCAGGGGCTACTTATCAACGCTTGGTCAATCGGATGTTTACCAATCAAATCGGGAAAACAATGGAAGTATATGTAGACGACATGCTTGTGAAGTCATGGCTCTCCACCGACCATGTTAAAGATCTGGAAACTATGTTCAACATACTTCGAGAATACAAAATGAAGCTCAACCCACTGAAATGTCACTTTGGAGTTGCATTCGGAAAGTTCCTTGGGTTCATCGTTAACGCCCGGGGAATCGAAGCTAATCCTGAAAAGATTTGGGCAATCAGAAATCTTGAAACTCCCAAGACTATAAAGCAAGTCCAGAGTCTCAATGGAAAGGTAGCGGCATTGAGCAGGTTCATTTCAAAGTCCACTGACAAATGCATTCCCTTCTTCGATCTGATCCGAAAAGGGAAGCAAAACTTTGAATGGACCACGGAGTGTGAGGGCGCTTTTCAAGCACTAATTCAACATCTATCCACACCTCCAATACTGTCAAAGCCTATTGATCATGAGAAGTTGTATACATACTTGGCGATATCAGAAAACGCTATCAGCGCTACCTTGGTTCGAGAAGAAGACGGGATACAGAAGCCAGTATACTACATCAGCAAATGATTGACTGGGGCTGAAAGGAACTATCCGAAGCTAGAAAAGTTGGCCTACTGCCTTGTAATTGCATCAAGAAAACTCCGACTGTATTTCCAGGCACACCCCATTGTTGTTTACACCGACCAGCCGTTACGACAGGTCCTTTCGCGGCCTGAGACGTCTGGTAGGTTACTTAAGTGGAACGTCGAACTGAGTCAGTTTGATATTACTTACACTCCAAGACGAGCAATCCAAGGACAAGTCCTCGCTGATTTCATACTTGAATTTACCATTCCAGAGGACTTGCCCGAAACCAGTAAATCCCCCGAATACGTCTGGAAGCTGTATACTGATGGTGCATCAAACGACCGGTGTTCGGGCGCTGGTGTTGTACTCGAAACCCCTGAAGGCCGATCCATATGCTATGCTGTGAAGTTCGATTTTCATGCGACTAATAATGAAGCTGAATACGAAGTCCTCTTAGCTGGCTTAAAACTTGCTAGGGATTTGAGAATCATCGTAGTTGAAATTTATTACGACTCACAATTGGTTGTGTGTCAAGTACGGGGAGAGTATCAGGCAAGAGATCGAAGGTTGGCAGCTTACTTAGCCCGAGTTCAGGAAGTACTGAATCAGTTCGAGTACTACGCCATCTATTGTATACCTCGGGAGCGCAACCAAAAGGCCGATTCATTGGCGAAGCTAGCCAGCACAGGTGAAGCTTAGCAAATGGGCCTCGTTCCCGTAGAAACGCTATCTTCCCCAAGCATCGACCAGACAGAAATAAACTGGGTATGCGAAACCATTCCCGAAAAGGATTCATGGATGACCCCACTCAGAAATTACATTAAGCACGGAACCCTGCCGGAGCGCAGGAGTGAAAAGAGACAAGTCCTTCGGAAGACCTCACGATTCACCATCCAGAATGGACTCATGTACAGAAGGGGGTACTCAGTCCCCCTACTCCGGCGTATCGCTCACGATGAAATTAAACAAGTATTGCGCGATGTGCACGAGGGAGAATGTGGCGATCACACCGGGGGGCAAGCACTTGCCAAGAAAATACTTTGCTACGGATATTACTAGCCTACCGTGAATCGTGATGCGTTGGACTATGAAAAGAAATGTGAAAGGTGCCAGAAATATGCCTGAATTCCTAGAGATCCTCCTACCGAGATAACGCAAATGGTCAGCCCATGGTCGTTCGCAATGTGGGGGCATCGACATCATCGGGGCTCTAACCCTGGCAAAAGGTGGTAAGAAGTACGCCATCGTCGCAGTCGATTACTTTACAAAATGGGCTGAAGCCGAGCTCTCGCTACCATTACAACAAAGAAAGTAATCAACTTTGTAGTTCGCAATATCATCTGTCGATTCGGTCTCCCACATACCATTATTACGGACAACGGAACCCAATTCGACAGTGCTGAATTTAAAGATTTCTGCAAACGATTTCACATCCAAAAGAAATTCTCTGCAGTTGCACACCCTCAGGAAAACGGACAGGTCGAAGCAGTTAATAAAGTTATAAAGTCCATTCTGAAAAAACGACTGGAAAAGGTCGGGGGCAAGTGGGTCGATGAACTTCCTATGGCTTTATAGGCTTACCGAACAACCCACAAGACCGCGACCGGCCACACTCCATTCTCTCTCTCTTATGGTTCAGAAGCCGTCATTTCAGTTGAACTAGAAGTACCTTCTCATCGTGTGACATACTACAATCCGAAGACAAATGCTATATTACTTGCTGAATCTCTCGATCTACTAGATGAGAAGCGCGAAGAAGCTGATTTGAGGGCAGCTGCGCATCGAAGTCGATTCGCCCGATTGTACAATGCCAAGGTCCATCCGCGAACCTTCGAACTAGGTGATCTCGTCTTAAAAAGGATCTATCTGGTTCCTTCGCATATGAAGCCGACGTGGGAAGGACCGTATGTTATTGAACGAAAGCTCGGAGATGGCACATTCAAGTTATCGACCGTCGACGGTCTTATTCTGCCAAAAGCTTGGAATAGCGAGAGCCTTCGCCGCTATTACATATGACAGGCTATCTTTATCGATTTAGTTTACTTTCCTTTTTTGCAATTTTTTTCTGCATTTCGAAATTAGAACTTGTAATAAGGCAACTGACTTTGCCATACTTTCTTATTTCAGCAATAAAATGCAATCTCTTTGAGCCAGAGCTATGATTTACTTGAAATGCTTCATATGACCATCACTATGCACGGAGGGCTAAGTTTCACCATACGGTGGAATTTATTCAAATAGAGAGTGACTGCGATGCAACCAATCACTCGCTAAGTGAAACCTGAGCTCGGGGACAAGCCATCACATCAAAGTCAAAAAAGGATTAATACACGACAATCCTTCATCAACTCCGTATTCCCAGAGTGCAAAGCGGAGTATAAACATCAACTCCGAACTCCCAGAGCGCGAGTCGGAGTATAAACCTCAACTCCGTATTCCCAGAGTGCGAAGCGGAGTATAAACATCAACTCCATATTCCCAAAGTGCAAAGAGGAGTATAAACATCAACTCCAAACTCCCAGAGCGCAAGTCGGAGTATAAACATCAACTCCGTATTCCCAGAGTGCGAACCGGAGTATAAACATCAACTCCGTACTCCCAGAGTGCGAGTCGGAGTATAAACATCAACTCCGTATTCCCAGAGTGCGAACCGGAGTATAAACATCAACTCCGTATTCCCAGAGTGCGAAGCGGAGTATAAACATCAACTCCGAACTCCCAGAGCGCGAGTCGGAGTATAAACATCAACTCCGAGTTCCCAGAGTGCGAATCAGAGTATAAACATCAACTCCGAACTCCCAGAGCGCGAGTCGGAGTATAAACATCAACTCTGTATTCCCAGAGTGCTAACCGGAGTATAAACATCAACTCCGTACTCCCAGAGCGCGAGTCGGAGTATAAACATCAACTCCGTATCCCCAGAGTGCGAACCGGAGTATAAACATCAACTCCGTACTCCCAGAGCGCGAGTCGAAGTATAAACATCAACTCCGTATTCCCAAAGTGCGAACCGGAGTATAAACATCAACTTTGTATTCCCAGAGTGCGAAGCGGAGTATAAACATCAACTCCGAACTCCCAGAGCGCGAGTCGGAGTATAAACATCAACTCCGAGTTCCCAGAGTGTGAATCGGAGTATAAACATCAACTCCGAACTCCCAGAGCGCGAGTCGGAGTATAAACATCAAATCTGAGTTCCCAAAGTGCGAACCGGAGTATAAACATCAACTTCGAACTCCCAAAGCGCGAGTCGGAGTATAAACATCAACTCCGAGTTCCCAGAGTGCGAACCAGAGTATAAACATCAACTCCGAACTCCCAGAGCGCGAGTCGGAGTATAAACATCAACTCCAAGTTCCCAGAGTGTGAACCGGAGTATAAACTTCAACTCTGAACTCCCAGAGCGCGAGTCGGAGTATAAACATCAACTCCGAGTTCCCAGAGTGCGAACCGGAGTATAAACATCAACTCCGAACTCCCATAGTGCGAGTCGGAGTATAAACATCAACTCCGAACTCCCAGAGTGTGAGTCGGAGTATAAATGTCAACTCCAAACTCCCAAAGCGCGAGTCGGAGTACAAATGCCAATTCCAAATCCCCAGATCGTGGACATATGGTTAAAAATTTAAGCCGGCGTGACCAACCACCAGTAAACGAATGAGAATCCCCGGAGCGCGGATATGATCGTCGACGATCAGACAAGCGCGAATAAACCGCTCAATCTCCGTTTGTCTCAAACACCCATTCAGTGGCACTAGACTTGACCTGCTATAAGAAAGGAACGATCACTGGCTGATGTTTTACAACACACCACCAAGACTGGGGGGGCAAGACTTAAGCATCAACCATCGACTGAAGCGATGTGACGTCAAAATTCGACTCGCTTCTCGGTCGCAAACCATGTCCACAGTTTCCAAACTTAGCGAACAGAAACAAACTTGATTCGAAAGCTAAAACTTCACAAGTACACTTCAGATATTGAAACACTTGGACAAATACACAATGACAGAAAAGAAACCAAAAAAGAGAAGTTTCATTTCTATTGTTTATAAAAGAAGTTCGTATACAAGTTTCCAAAAATTCCTACTAGCAGGGGCCGAACCCGCATCTATACACGGCTAACAAAATGCAAGTCAAAATGAACCGGGGAAGTTTATCTTTCTTCTTCCTTGGCTTCCTCCTCGGTGTAGACCCACTGGAGCCACCGCTAATTTTCCTCTTCGAGCCTTTGCTTTTCGGCGGTTGGTCTTCAGGCGAGGGCATTATATCAACATCCTCCTCCGAACTCGAGTGGATAGGAATGCTCCCTGCGGGCGGATTCGGAGGGATAGGATGAAATGTGGAAGATGGCATGGCCATACTAGTATCAGAAAATGTACCGCCAGGCGATATCATTCTAAGCGGAGTGGACCAAGTGCCGCCGTCCCACCTCCAAAACTGCCACCATGCGCTGCGGCATCCATTTCAGCGGCGATTTGTGCCAAGATTTCCTCTTCAGTACCCGAACGAGCCTCGCTGGGAGCATCGGTAGTCGGCATCGAAGAGCTTGTGGCAGGAACTCCTTCGCCCATGACGAATGATAAGTCAGCTAAAGGATCGCCATGACGGCGAAAGAGTTCTTCCATCAACTGCTCATCAAATACAAGTGTGCTTCCCTGAGCATCGTCGGGTGGGGCAGCTGCACTTACGGTGATTGCTTCGGTCACGATAGCCTCCTGCGTTTGATATGATTCTTGAATAGCAGGAGGCATGGCCGGTGCAGCATCAATCACTGGACAAAGAATAAGAGAACTGTTAGAACTTAACTCGGACGGAGATTTCGACTTAAGAAAGACATGTGGAATGTTTAGAATACCTTCCTCAGTTTGACTTGACGGCGGCGGAACAGCTTCACTAACTTGCGCTATAGCCGGAGGCATCTGCGGCTGATCCGGATCGTAAGCAGGAACGACTTGGGGATCGACCGCAGACGAGGATTCGGGCTGGGTTGACACTGGAACTTCAAGACTTGCTTCATGGTGGTCAACCCCTGAACCCTCTCCCACTTCAAAGTGCTGGGCGCCAAGTCTTTCCTTCTCATGCAGAATCATTGACTCGTGAAGAATCTTCTTTTCATCTTCAGTCAGAATGCGATTCTCGAGTTCAAATTCATCCACAGACTCGCCCTGATGCTCCCCTTTCTCTTCCTCAACTAGTCGTCCCCAAGCGTTATAAAGATGTGTTGGGTAACCATCGAGCCAGGCTAGACCCCTGTGCTTCAGTACGTTAGCGTTGTAAACAGCGAGAAGGTCTTCGATGTCAGCCTCTAGCCCGGACTCGGCCGACTTCACTTTCTCCTCAACCTCAGCCTCCACCTTGTGGACTTTAGCCACAGCTGCATCCCGCTCACCCTTAAGCAGAACAGTCTGCTCGCACGCCTCCTGGGCTGCGCTGTTTGCATCATCCCTTTCCTTGGCCATGTCGGCGAATTTGGCCTTGAGTTCGTTGAGTTCCTTGACCACCGCATCCCGCTCGGCGGTGACTGTAGTGTTCCGGTGGCCCATCTCCTCCACCAGGGTAACATGTGTCTGCCTCAGCCTCTCCATGGCCACATTCGCTTCATCAGCTTTTTTGGTGGCCGCGATTTCAGATTTTCGAGAGGACTCGGACTCAGCAATGAGCACTTGAATGATCCGGTCCCTTTGAGCAAGTTCGGACTCCATTTTCTCAAGCGCTTTGGCTCGCTCAAAGGCCACCTTAGAAGCTTTCTCTGCAGCCTTTGCCCACTCCCTGTACTAGGTATAGATGTCATGAACGTAATCATGCATCGTGCCTTCCACTCCAGACAGAATTCTTTTTAAGTGTGGCGGGAAGACATAGCCATCGAAGCAAATGTTTGTAAAGTCCTTCCTCATCTGAGCCAATTTAAGGGGCCCTTCTCCTGTGGGATCAGTTGGGACCTGCTCTGCAATTATGGGAGCCATGGTCTCGACTCTTTGGAGATGAGTCTCAGATCTAGAAGTATGGGAAGATGGCCTATGACGGGAAGGCTCTAGCGGGTGTGGAACAATAATAGGGGGTGGAGATGGGAGTCTAGGAGGAGGAGAGCGTGATCTAGACCGATGTCTGTGTTCCCTGTCCCTATCACGCCCATACCTATCCTGATTAAAATACTCGCGATCGCGATCTCTGTCCGAATCCCTCCTATGGGAATCGTAATAAGAAGAGGCCTTACGGGCCGAGCGGAGATTCCCGAGCATCGATCCCCTTCCAGACATAGTACCTGAAAATGAAAGACGAAAGAAGAGTTAATGATTTCCTAAGTTGGATGATTTACAGTTGTGAATCATGTAGTGTAGTGTAGTGTATGGATGTGCAGCCCCCCGACCAACCGGAATTGTCGGCCGCACTCATAGCAGGCGACCTGCTCAGTTCGAGAGCATTATCAAACTCCTCCATCCCGGCGTCATGTTGAGACGACACAAAATCCGGAATCGGAATATCAGCGAGCCCTGCAAAAGGACTCTCTACTTGCATGGGAGGAGCCTCCGAAATTCTAATCCCCGGGAAAGGTAAAGACACGACCACGGATTTAAATCTCTCAGATTTAGAGCGTTTGTAAGCAGCAGCCTTGCCTTTTCTTCTTCCTCCCGAATCCTGGACATCGGCAGAAGGCCCAGCTGGGAGCTCGGTATCGGTAGGCATTCTTTCTGGATCAACTTCTTCAGCTATCATGACTGCGGGCGCTTTGCACTTCACCCGTTTCTTCGGGACCACTCTATGTGTCCCTTCCAGATGTATGCTCTGCCTCCGTTCTATCAGCCCGACAGTCCTCAAATTTCTGTCAGACAGAACCAAGTCGATATGCCTCTCTTCGCCCGGAAACGCTTGAAGAATCCGAACAAGCTCTCTGAAGTATGCGCCGTCAAGATGAGAGATTGCAGCTATAAAAAAGGAAAAGTATGCCAGTTTTGAAGTCAGTTACTAATATCTCAATGATTCAAGAGAGAAATGGAAACACTTACGTCTATCCAACCACCGCCTAGCGAATCCAGGGGGGCACCGAATGTAGAACCATTCGGTTTTATAATAACTTAGCCTTTCCCAGGAGCCCAGTACAATGTGGCAGTTTCTGACCGCTTCCAGGAAGGTGAAAGAAGGGCTGTCTCCATGGCTCTTGACGTTGAATAGATATCTGATTTCGATCGGCTTCAGCGGTCGAAAGAGGATCTCCATAAACAGGACAAAGGTGTTGTTCAATAAGGCATACCCGTTGGGATGTAGCTGAGATGGGGCTATGCCAAGAAACGATAACATCTCATATATATATTGGTTGAAGGGAGGGAGCGTCCCCGCTGTGCAAGCGTGACGGTTGAAAGCAGTAAACCCCTCTGGGGGATTGTGCGGCCTGTCATTTGGCCCAGGAAGTAGCACGTCGTCGAGCGACAAACCGTGCCTCAAGAAAATCCGTCCTAGCATATCTTCGAAGATACCCCACGACATTGAATCTTGCGGATTACAAATAAACCGGGCACCCGGACGATCATCCGGAGCTGGGTCTATAACTTCGGCTTCAATAACCGGTATCTCTATGGTTGAAGGAATAGAACTCGGAAGTTCCTGCTGCTGTGAACTTGAGGGTTCCATGAATAGCTAGCTCATGAAAAATCATTGTTAAACAGGCAATAACGCTCGTGCATCCCCCAGTGTAAAGTGTGTGAGTGTGTGTTATGCAGTGCGGTACTGTATATCATTTGAGAAGATCTACAGGATTAAAGAAAGCATGTAAACAACGAGACTTCGGAATTCAGTCGGAAGAACCGTCATCGCTGACCGTCGCAACCGTGCCATCCAATTGTTAATTATCACTCCAAGTTAAAATTTGTTATTATTTCGATAAGTTCCAGTTTCATCGACGAGCTTCGATAGGCAATCAGATATGCGGTGAAACTATTAAGTCCAGATATGCAAGTTTGAAGCTCGTCGGAGTCAATTGTTCAAATGTGTAGGAAATTTCAGATTTTTTAAGTGTTCAATTTGTATCGCTAACGAGAGTCGTGTTCGCATTGATAGGTCATGGCCATCTAAGCATGGGTTCGACTCGATCAGAAGGCTGGGGACTTCGAATCGATCAGAGCGTAGCAGTTCGACTCGCTTCCAAACTTCCAGTTCGACTCGCTCCCAAACCTCCAGTTCGACTCGCTCCCAAACTTCTAGTTCAACGCGATCCCAACACCTCTAGTTCGACTCGGTCCCAAACGACCACTTCGACTCGATCAAAGGCCATCACTTCGAGTCGATTAAAAGCCTCAAGTTCGAGTCGATCCCAAGACTACGTAGTTCGACTCGATCCCAAGGCTACGCAGTTTGTCTCGAAGCCCCTACTCCAGATCGACGCGAAGCTGAGGCGAAGGGATCTCGATCGATCGTAAAGGAGTCTCGATCGATCACGACTCTAGTTGGTCTGGTATCAAAAATCTAGTCGCGTCGTCTACACGTTGCATTCGCTTAGGGGATTACCTAGATCTGTCAGATTAGTTCGAGTAATTGATGGTATGAATCGGTTCGAAGGCAAAATTGTCTTCTTCTTTGCTGTCTCGAGTCTCAGGGCGATGCGAAAGTAAGGCAGGAAAGCGAAAAGTAGAAAGTGAAAAAACGACTAAGTACAAAGTATTTATATGGACTCGAAAGCAAAGGGAATAAACGTTTTGTATCCCGGTGGATTCGAACACGCGTTTCGACTCCCTCTCCAGTGCGTCGATACGAAGCTCCCCTTCGTATCGCTTGTCTTCGACTCCGTTTCCGATGCAGCAATACGAGCCATCATTTCGACTCGCTCCTCCGACTCCTGTGCATTTCGACTCGCTCCTCTGTCTCCTGTGCGTTTCGACTCCGACACCTATGCAGTTCGAATCCAAGATCGAGTCGAACAAGTAGTTTGAATCCATCAAATCATGGCTTCCGGAGGTCGACTCCATCGACTCGAAATACTTACTTCGCATCCATAAATCCAATAAAAATCGTCTTTGATGTTTCAACCCTTCACATCGATTCAGGAGAGGATCGTTACGAAGGAACATTCAAAAGCAACCATCGAGCGTTGTTGCAGCAAATTTCACATCGGTTCAGGAGAGGATCGATACGGAATTCAAAAATAAAATAAACTGACAACGACTCGTGAACGTACAAACGTCAACGAGAGTCAGGTTAACATATATGCATGAATGCCGGACTAATATTCAATATTCCAGATTTTCAGGAATCAGAAACTCATCCAATAACGATTACAACAACAAACGGGTAACCACTAGCATATAGCAATCAGTCGCAACAATACGGGGTACAACAGTTGACCATCAACAGCTTACATTTTCAAGAAAAACAGTCGAAGATTACAGCTTTCATCGAAAAGACGATAACTATTCAGAATGAAGACTGCATCACTTCAAAGCACATCATGTTTTACTTTGGGGGGCAAATGTTATCCCGCCTTTTGGCAAGGCGTGACACCAAGGAATTGACTAGTAACCAATGACGGTCCGTCCTAGAGATCAGTCATACACAGGTTCACTATGGATATCGACGAATTTTGTCCGAGTCCGGATCGAGCCAAAATTGGCATGACATGACAACCTAAACTATGAGAGTCAACATTCCAAATCTCAAGTCAATCCGAGTTCGTATGCTTAAGTTGTGAACGATACAAAATTGGTTAAGAACAGCCCTCTTCGACTCGCTCCAGTTCGAATCCATAGGAAGTGCGCATTTCGACTTGCTCCTCTTCGAGCCCTTCTTCGACTCGCTCCGTTCACAACCATCAGAAGCGACACCTTCGACTCGCTTCACAACCATCAGAAGCGACACCTTCGACTCGCTTCGCAACCACCAGAAGCCAACTTCGACTCGCTCCCTTCGACTCGCTTCGCGACCATCAGAAGTGACTCCTTCGACTCGCTTCGCGACCATCAGAAGTGACTCCTTCGACTCGCTCTATTCGAACCACTGTTCGACTCCATCAACTTCGACTCCATTGGCAAAGCCACTGTTCGAATCTCTCAGGAAGCTCCACTTCGACTCACTCTATCGATGCACACTTTGACTCGCTCAATCAATGCACAGTTTGACTCGATCGAAACAACATCAAAGGCAGAATGACCCAAAGACTCGAGCGCCACGTCACCGAGTCGAACGGAAGCGAGTCAAACAGAGCGAGTCGAACCAAACAGCCTACCGAGAATTCCAATTCGTATCGATCATATCTCCTAATCTACAAGTCCAAATGCTATGAAATTTTCACAGAAGACTACGTGCATGCTAAAGAATGTCAACGCCAAATTTCGACTCCATTGGATGAAATCTTGATCGATACGAAATCCGTTTGTATCGATCACGGATCGGACCGAAACTTCACAGGCTTGGGCGCGCGGGCCTGGTCACGTGCGAGAGAGGGTCTCCCGAGATCTGAGCAAAATATCAGCCTCCTACACTTATAAATAGACCCCCAAAGCCAACAGAAAAGGGGTTCTTCTTCCTCTTTGAGATCTCCAACGCACGGACTCCGCCAGATCCAGACCTGAACTCCATTGCTGCTACTACCAACGAATTTCACTGCTGCAAATCATTGTTATTCACTGTAATTTGCTGAAATCAATTGTAAACATCAAAGAAAGATCAATAAAGCAAACCACTTCATAGTGGACGTAGGCAATACGCCGAACCACTCTAAATTCTTGTGTCTCCTTGCATTTTTCTTAGTTTCATATCTGAGATTTGGATTTTTTGTTAGATAAATCCTCTTTTTACATTTATTTTCTTCACTTTATCTCTTCAAAGACTTCCGAAGAGTGTTGTGCCCAATTTTGGTACAAACAGTGAGCTTCAAGCTCCTCTTTCAACTTAACTTCCTCTGCATGGGCCTTCTTAATTTCATCCCGATAGAAGATCTATATCTTCTCATGAGTCTCCTTCAGCTCTTTCATCCAGCTGATGCTATTTTTACTCTCTTGAAGCGTCGCGTCTCTTTCTTCTACCAATTGTTCAATTCTGGCATCGCATTCCGCCAACGCTTTCTCGAAGTCATCCTTCTCTGATTCAAAGGAGAGGAGTTCTTGGTAGTTATTGCGGTTTGTATCCGCCAGTTGTTTGCATAATTTTTCACATCCTTCGGCTTGCTCCAAATAACTCTGGATCGCTTGAAGGTGTGGCATATATGAATATTTGCGAACTGGATGAAGATCGCGATCAAATTTAACCCATCTTAAAAACCACCCGGGGAGCTCTACTTCAAGCCTAGAAGGACCAGATGGAAGAACATAGGCCAATCTCCGGTGAGGGCGTGAAGAACCAGGGGCAAGCGCCACATGGGACGATGGAACTTGGGAAGAAGATTGAACACGAACAGAAGAAGATGGAACGTGAACAGAAGAAGATGGAACGTGAACAGATGAAACTGGAACTCTGAGACCGACTGAAGCAAGGGCCGGGGCAAAGGCCTGTCGCTCTATAAAATGAGAACTGCGATCGATCTTTGACTTTTTGGATGGTTCGTCTCACTCATCAAAAGTCTTTCTTTTCTCGTATCCGCCTTTGTACATTCGACTCTGTTCCCTCACGTTTTGGCGACGAGCTTCAGCCTCCAAATCCTTTGGTCTTCTCCACTCCTCCTCTGTTTCATGAGGCTGATGACGGCTGGAGGATCGTTTCGACCAGCGTTGCGAATTAGTGAACTCCTCGAGATCATCGTAGAGACCACGTCCTCTCATGGTACCTGAAATGAAGAATATATAAAGAGCTTTAGTGATGGAGAATAGGCTTGAATAATATGTGTATAAGTGAGTGTGATCCTAGTGAAAAGTGTAATGTGTCTAGGGGAGGGCCTAAAATGATGTCACAAACCAGATCGGACAGCCAATGTGGTAGAAATTGAACTGATTTCGAGCGTAACATGGCCCGGGCGAGGAGAAATCTCTTCGAATCTGAAATCTTCCCCTCATAATTGCATCAAAATCGACGTAGACATTGCTCAGATTCCTAAAGTCTACGCCGGCATCTTTAATCGGGGAATCCTGACGTCGCTTGACTTCTGGGGCAGCATCTTTATTGCGGGTCTCTTAGGGAGGTGAGTTCAGAATAACGGGACTCATCCCCGGAGTCTCGTCACATGATTCAGAATCTCCATCATCGGAATCTGCTTTGAAATCATCATCATCACTAGAGGAGAACTCATCACTAATACTCTCAATTTCACCCTCCCCTTTTTTCGTTGCTATTGCAGCCTTGCCTTCTCGTTGTTTAAACTCTTCTTCCCCTTCCTTCAGAATCGGGGCATCCTAGTCGGGCAGCTGGCTTCGGTCGCGACATCTTTTCCCTCATGAGTTTCTTCAATCGACTCATCGGACAAGCCTTCCCTTTCTTGAAAAACACCCTCTTCAGAATCATAGGACGAAGAAGTAGAGTGTGCTCGTATTCTGGAACGAGAAGGAGATGGAACCTCAACTGCTACGGCAGATCGCCCTGGATGCAGCAGTCCGTACCGAAGCAAGTTTTCATCCGTCAGCAAGAATTTAACCGATCTTTCCCCGACATCTATAGCTTGGGTACGGAAAGTTTCATCAAGAGATAGGGTTTTAGTCAGCCTCAGAATAACTGTAGGAGGTATTGGACTTGTTAGAAATTCCATAGCGACATATCAGAGCTCAATAAGTAAGGAAGAGAACTTACCCCCCTATTGTCCAAAGGCGATTGAACCCTTTGGGACATCTAACGAAGAAGTTTTGAGTTCTGAATTAAGATAAATTACTCTACAGTTGCAACACAATTTTGCAATTTATTCGAGCTTCAATCACAACTAGAGATGGGCACTCGTCTCTCTTTTTAAACGAGAGAAAAAATCTCAGCTCATCGAAACTCGGAGCACGGTTGAATGTCCGCATAAACAAGACATGCAGGCAAGTTAAGATGGCATATCCATTAGGGTGAATCTGGAACGGGGCAATTCCCAATTTCAAAAGGGCTTCTCTCATGAAGTCATTGAAAGGGGGCCTTGCTCCGTTTAGGCATATATATCGGTGACAAGTTGTATATCCCGGAGGCGGCATATGGGCGAATTCATTATTCTTCGGGAGATGCACGTCATCTTCCGGAATGCCATGTTGCAAGTTAATGTTATGCAAAACCATGGTGGTGATCACGGGGGAGGCTCTCTCAGGTGGATTAAGAAGAACTTTGAAGTTCGGAGGAGTTCGATCCACTGTCGGACCAACTGGAACTAGTTGACAATATTCAACCTGCGAAGCAGAAGAAGAAGGGGCGACAGACGATGATTCAGCTTCGAAAGTGCTGGGCTTCCTCCGTCGGACTTATGGCAAGAAGACAGGTACTTCATTCTAAACAACAGGACTTGCGTCCGAAACAGTCAGGTAATTCTACTCTAAACTAAGGACCCCCTACAACACTTGAATTTCAAAGAAATATCGATTCACGCCGACACGTCAGATTTCAAGTATGTACCAGGGTAAGTGTGGTATGTTATCTATTGGGGGTGAGCTCGGTGTCCTGAACACTACAAACGCTCTATTTCATGTAGATAGTTCGCTCGTAGTGGAATAGGAAAAGGACTTTTCATATCGTTTTTTGGAATTACTTCTTCTACACGTACCTGTTATCGATCAATGATCGATAACGGATCCGTTGTCCGGCAACGCGGAAAGTTCTTCCCAGTACAGGTATACCGAGCATGCAAAGGAGAACAAAACCAATCCGAATCCTCTGGAAGGGTGAAACCAATTCGCGATGCGTCGTGCGGTATCGGCAATGTAACTTTGTACGAATCAATTTTGATTCTTTGGACGAAGACAACATAACATGTCAAGCACCGGGGCAAGGCCATAATGTCGTTCCCTGAGGAACTCAAGACTCGATTTACTATCTTCCTCCATAAAATCACAGTCAACTTGGGCTCTTTTCTATAATCATCACCAATACACTCCGTCGTTGAATCGCTAAATGAATGTTAGAATCAACATTACCCACCTCAAACTAAGGATCAAAAGGCAAAGATAGTCGAAGTTTTCAACTCAGCGATCCAAACACGGTAGCTCGGCGGCGATCCAAAGAAGAAAATGATGGATTTAAGGTTTGGTTGGCGACGATCCAAAATGATCTTAGCTAAATTCAAGGTGACGGTGAAGTTCAGTACAGCCAACGGCGATGGGTTCTGGTGGAGGATGATCGATGACGTTGATGGACCAAATTGAATTAGGACCTGGTCGAAGCAGAAAATGGGACCGGATATATGTCGGCTCGAGGCATTTATATAGGAATATTGCGTGACAAAAAAAATGTAAGTAATTGGATCGCCAGCGATCCATTGGCTATGGATCGCTAGCGATCCATCGAATTGCTTGCGGTCGATCTCAAATTTGTCTAGTAAGATCCACATGCTGCATCAAGGCAATCCAGAAAGTTATGGGAAAATTTGGTCTGTTATGACAAGCAATGAAAGTCCAGGCCAAAACTTAACGAGCAACTTTATAGCCAAAGATAAATCGTGTGGTCCTAACATAATTACTTGAAACTCGACAAGTAGAAACTGGAAAGCAATTAATTCAAGAGCATGCCTTGTTTTCAACGAAGGCATACTCTGGGGGGGAAATGTTATTTGGGTTTTTAACCCAGCAGAATCTAGGGAAAGTCAAAACAGCTTTGTCGAGTCAGGATAGCTCAAGAGCCAACCAAAAAGACTAGAACGGCAAACCAAGAGAAATCAGAGTAATAGAAAGCAAAAACACACTAAGGATATAGATCGCCAACGATCCATAGCCTATGGATCGTTAGCAATCCATGGTATTTGCTCATGGGTCCATCGACCTTCTTGCATCAGTATCTAATGTGTATTCTAAGAACAATGGCTAAGCTTGATGAGATTCAGAGCTAGTTAAATCAAGAGACAAGCATTCGTCTAGTTCAATCAACAGTCCAATGCAACCAGTAAGCAGACCGTTATCAAAAAAAGGCAACATGCTACGAGACTACAGGGACAATACCAACACGAGACAATAAGCGCTACCCAGAAGACAAAATCCAAAAACTGGCTAAGTATATGGATTGCTAGCAATCCATACATTCTCATCAGGTCGCTACGATCTTTAAGGAACAAAGCAAAGGGAAGCATACTAAGACATTGGATCGCCATCGAGCTGAAGCTATGGATTGCTAGCAATCCATAGCCAATGGATCGCTAGCGATCCATATGTTTAGCTTGGCTCGCGACGAAACTTGCAGTGTGTTTTCCTATGGTCGTTTGCAAGCATCTGGCAAAAAGGCCTTGCCCAATAGCTCTCCAACCTCTATAAATACTCTCATATCTACAACATAAAGGGGGATCCTCTGGACTGACTACTGAAACTCTGAAAAAACTATTCTTCACTCTTCTCTTTCCTCCTCACAATAGTCATCCAAGGGGTTTATGGTCATTCTCTAGTGAACTCCAGCATCGGGGACTTAGTCTAATTCGGGATACTCAACAACTCTGTAATCCAATTACCTTGTAATAGCAACCGGTCAATAATAAGAATTATAAAGTAAACGTAGGCTTCGTTAATAGCCGAACCGCTATAAAAATCTACTTGTCTTCTTATACCTCTACTTGTTCTACATTTATTCTCTGTATTATTGCTCTGTAAGAATAGGGCTGGTGCTTTCACGCTCAACCCAGGGTGTGGATCCATTTTTTGTGTTAATACATACTTTGGATATAACCAAATCCCGATGCACGTTCCCGATCAGAAGCACACCAGCTTTATTATCGATGTTGGATTGTATTGCTATGTGGTAATGCCATTTGGATTGAAGAATGTTGGAGCAACCTATCAATGCCTAGTCAATAGAATGTTTAAAGATTAGAATGGAAAAACGATGTAGGTATACGTTGATGATATGCTCGTGAAGTCAGGATGATCAAGTGACCACATTAGGGACTTAGAAGAAATGTTCGATATCCTTCGATATTATAAAATGAAGATCAATCCTCTAAAGTGTTCTTTTGGCGTTGCATCAGGAAAGTTCTTAGGTTTCATCGTCAATGCTTAAGGAATCGAAGCTGATTCCAAGAAGATTCAAGCAATTCGCAACATCCAAGTGCCAAGAACCATCAAGAAAGTACAGAGTCTAAATGGGAAGATTGCTGCACTAAGTCGATTTATTTCCAGAGCCATCGATAAATGAATTCGTTTCTTCGATTTGATTAGAAGAGGGAAAAGGAACTTTGAATGGACGCAGGATTGTGAAGATGCATTCTAAGCTTTGGTGAGCCACTTAGAGAAGCCTTCCATCTTGTCAAAGCCAGTGGATCACGAAGACTTGTATATCTACTTGGCCATATCGGTACACGCTATAAGTGTCGCACTGCTTCGTGGGGAGAATCAAATCCAGAGACCGGTCTATTATGTTAGAAAGCGATGAACATGAGCTGAAAGGAATTATTCGAAGATAGAGAAATTGACGTATTGCTTGTTGATTGCTTCACGAAAGCTCCGCCCCTATTTTCAGGCTCATCCTATCAACATTTACACCGATCAGCCATTATGACAGGCCCTACAATGACCTAAGACGTTTGGAAGATTACTCAAGTGGGACATCGAACTGAGTTAGTTCCACATCACTTATCTCCCTCGAAGAGCCATCCAGAGTAGGCACTAGCGGACTTTATAATAGAATTCACCGCACAAAATGATTTCCCAAAGAGTGGTGAAGCCTCTACCATTCGGTGGAAAATGTATACGGATAGAGCATCCAACGATCACTATTCTGGAGCCAAAATCATGCTAGTAACTCCAGAGGATCGTTCAATTTTCTATGCTTTGAAGGTTGACTTTCTTGCAACAAACAATGAAGTTGAATATGAAGCTCTGATTGTTGGACTCAAACTTGCCAGAGAACTGAGAATAAAATCCCTTGAAATCTTTTGCGACTCACAGTTAGTAGTATACCAAGTCAGAGGAGATTACCAACCTAAAAGGACAATGACTTGCCCCCTACCATATCCAAGTCCAAGAGCTATTGACCGGCTTTGAGTATTATGACATCATGCACATTCCCTGGAACCAAAACAAAGAGGCCGATTCATTAGCAAAGTTCACTAGCACTGAGATGCACAACAGATAGGCTTAGTTCTAGTCGAAGTACTAGACGCTCCGAGCATAAAGTAAATGGAAATTGACTGGGTACTAGAAACTGAGCCTGAGAAGGAGTCATGGACGACTCCGATTAAAGACTATTTGCTACAAAGGCTCCTTCCCGAATAGAGGAATGAAATACGACAAGTCCTTCGCAAAGCTCCACGGTATATCATTTAGGAAGGAATCATGTATGGAAAGGGTTTTCCCATTCCCCTGATTCAGTGTATTACTTATGATGAATAAAATGAGTCCTAAAGGAAGTTCATGAAGGGGAATGTGGCAATCACACTGGAGGCAGACCTTAACAAAGAAAATACTCTGTTATGGGTATTATTGGCCGACTGTCAACCGAGATGCTGTTGATTATGCTAGGCGATGTGACAAGTGCCAGATGTATGCAAAATTTTGAGAGCACTGTCGATAGAAATCACACAAATGGTCAGTCCATGGCCGTTTTCCATATGGGGCATAGATATTATCGGTTCCTTACTGATCTCTAAAGGTGGTGCGAAGTATGCCATCGCTGCAGTTGATTACTTCACCAATTGGGCCAAAGTGGAACCTTCGGCCATGATCATAATAAAGAGAGTAATAAAATTCATTGTTCAGAACATCATCTATCGTTTTAGTCTTCCATGAACCATTGTAACTAATAATAGGACTCAATTCCACAGCGCTGAATTCAAAGACTTCTACCGTCGGCATTATATTGAAAAGAGATTTGCATCATTTTCTCACCCTCAAGCAAATGGGCAAGTTGAAGCCATGAACAAAATCATAAAGTCCATTCTAAAAATTGTTTGGAAAAGGCTAGAGGAAAGTGGGTGGATGAACTCCCAATAGCATTATGGGCTTGTAAAACCATCTACAAGTCCGCGACTGGCCATACTTCATTTGCCCTTGCTTACGGCTCCGAAGCCATCATTCCAATTAAACTTGAAGTTCCTTCTCATCGAGTAACCTACTACGATAGCAAAATGAATAGAGATCTCCTTTTATAATCTATAGACTTTGTAGATGCGAAGCGGGAAGAAGCTAATTTGAGGGCAGTTGCACATCGATATCGAGTCGTCTGATACTACAACACTAAAGTCTGACCCAGAACCTTTGAAATCGGTGATCTTATCTTGAAACAAGTTTTTCCTATCCCGTCACATTTGAATCCTACTTGGGAAGGACTATATGTCATTGAACAGAGGCTTGGAGAAGGAACATCCAAGCTAGCGAATGTTGATGGCATTACACTTCCAAGAGCGTGGAAAAGCAAGCATTTACAACGTTATTTCACTTAGTTTATTCTCCTTCATTTAGTTGTATTCAATTTCTGAATTTGCTTTAGCATTAGATTTTCTAGATATATGTAATAAGACAAATTATGTTATTTCTTTCCATTTGGCAAATAAATTTTGAAATTTCCTTCATATCTGTGATTGCTGTAGCATTACATATTAGTTACGATACCCGACTAACTAAAATTGACATGTCCGAGTAGGTTCTCAGAGTTTGGAGCTAGCCAATTACATAAGTTCACGATTGAACTAAACAAAATAAGAATGGTCCGACCGTTCATTTGATGATTCTTTCTCACAACCCGATGGATAGAGTACCTGACGAGGGATGGATGTGACTTGACCATCCGATAACCAAGTTAATCCTACCGAGTGATGAAACAAACATGAATCAAAAGCAATCGTAATATGATCGATCGCTCTCTAAGTTAAACCCTGGACTTGGGTGGAAATCTATCAATTAAGGAAAGTACGATCCTACTATTTTCCGAGATAACTCTAAGTCCCTAGCGTTTGGACTGGAGTATAAACCCGAATTGGGTGCGATCCGATCGCCCACCAACTAACTCTTATCACCATAGTGCAGATATGAGTATAAACAACTAGATGAGTGTGGTTTGACCACTCAATAAGCCATAAACTCCGATCAGAAACCGACAGAAGGAGTATAAACTCGCTGAGGATGGAGTTTGACCATCCATTATCTAAATCCGCTAACCCGAGACTGGGGGCAGGAGTATAATCACTCAAACCGTTGTATCCGACAGCGTAACACTAGCGCTTGAGCCTACTGTTTGATACAACTTGAGACCACGACTACATGGAGGCCTTGAGTGAAAATTAATGGATGATTGTCTGAGTTAACGAGCAACGAATTGCATGTGCATTGAATGGAAAAGTAATAGCTCAACTACTTAGACAAAATTGACATAAGAGTTCGACAAAAAACAAAGAACTTTTATTTGCATATTAAACTTGAAAATTGTGGTACAAGTTTATTCAAAAGCGGGGGTCGTACCCCTCAATCATGGCCAATAAAAAGAGAAAAGCAGCTATACAATCTATATACAAACTAAGCTGAAGTAACGACTATTTCTTCTGCCCCTTTTCTCTTTTGGATTTTTTGGGAGTGGCACTACCCGAGATTCCGCCTGTTCTTCTTTTCGATCCTTTATCACCCTTGGTCGGAGAGCTTTCAGAGGTTGGAGGGAGTTCTTCGAGAACCGACCCGTCAGGTGGAATGACTTATGGTGGGACGAGATTTGGATCATCGATGTCTACATCAATGGGTTCAGCCTTAGCTTTTTTCTTCAATAACTCCTCTCTCTCGATGTGCTCCTTCATGCTGAGCTCATCGGTATGTTTGAAGGTACCAGTGATCACAACTTATCTAATTCATCTGGCAGCGACTAGTCATCAGTTTTTTTTATCTTCAAGCAATTCAATAACTTGAGCATCGGGCCTTGGAATTTCGTTGGCCGTCGAAATTTCAGTAGATGTCGATTGTTGCTCCACGGCGGCACCGCTTTCAGGAGTTTGGCTAGGACCCGGAAGACCTGCAGATTCATAAAAACAAGAAAATAAGCCCATGACTATTGGGCTTTAGGAACTAAATCTCTCGAATAATGGAGAATAAAGCGGGATACCTATATCCGGCTGACTTTCAGTAGTCGCCTAAGTGCTTCCATATAGGATAGGAATCGACACCTTTGATTGATAATCGGGTTTGTCCGGATAATAGCTCAAATCCTATCCTGAGCTAAGTGAAACTAACGCTCTGACTATTTGAAGTGAAGGGGGACCTTTGGGATCAGACTCCAAAGACTCAGAAATGTTTTTCTCTTTGGCGGAGGGTGCTAAAATATCAAAGTATTGGAGCCTCGCAGCAGCAAGGTCTAAAGGTTCATCCTCACGAAGAATCTCCCATATCAATTTTTCTTTATCTAAATCAACTTCAACAAAGGCTTTCTTCTTCATTTCAACAATATATTCCCAAGCCTTAGCGAGTGATTCAAGATAGCCCTCTTCAAGAAAACTTAGATCGTGATGGATTAGGACTTTAGAATTATATTCAACAATTAAAGGATCGAACATGTCCATAATCTAATTTTAATCAGCTTCTTTGGCATTTCTAGCTGGGCCTCAATCTACTCTCTAACTTCATTGTGGCCCACTTCTCTTGCCTCCTCCTTGAGGATTTCAATCTCAACAAGTTGCTCGTCAAGTTTAATTTTCAGTCCCCGGGCTTCGACGGCCTCTTTGCAATATCTTTGTGACTCCTCCCAAGCTTCAAGTTTTTCTTCCTTCTCTTTTTTAAGGAGTTCTTAGAGTTCCTCAATGCAGTGGGCCAGAATGTTTTTCTCATTTTGCAGTATATCTTTTTCCAAAGCAAGCACACTACTGTAGTTGAGGGCAACATCCAGCTCTTTTTTGTAAGCCGTTTCAAGATGACTAACTGCCTCGGATGTTTCTTTGGCACTCTTTTTTACCATGGTTAGCTTCATTGTCAACTCCCAGATCTCATCGTCTTGATTTTTAATTATGTCTTTGTCAAGGATTGTCTCTAGCTTGAGACGATCGATTTCATGCTGTCTCTTGATAGATACCTCAGAGGTTTTTTCGGCCAAATGCTGGAATGCTCCGTGTTACACAAAAACGTCATTGACACAGGTAAGGGAACTTGCTTTAGCACTCCCTAGAATTGTATGAATGGAAGGAAGTAACTTAAGCCTATCAAAGCAAATTTTTGAAAAATTGACATTAAGTTCGGCTAATTTTTCTACCGTGGAAGCCTCAAGAGCTGCAGTAGGCAAAGCTGGATTAGAAGTAAAAATTGGGCGTTTTCTCGACCAACGATCATGGGACTGTCTAGAAACAGATGAACGTGAATACTACTCAGGCGGCACAGCAATTTGAGGACCATGGGAAGAAGTCTAATCTCCGCTATATACATGAAGATTGGGCTGAACTTCCTGATGAGACGATTGAGATTGGGACTTTAGTTTAGAAGGTGAAGACTCCCTCGAACGATGACTTCTTTCCCGACTGTCATCTCTGTCTTAACGCCTACCCGAGTCTGGACCGTGATTGGATCCACACTATGTTGAAGAGCTCGTCAATTGATCGAAGGTACAAGATTGAGACATAACACCTGAAAACCAAACAAGAATGTATAAATGACCATCAAATAAAAGATAGACGAAAATCATGCAGTGAAGTGCGTGTCATTGTGAGTGTCCTAGCGTCCCCACGACGGACCAGTTATTGTAGTCTTGCTCATAGGAGTTTTTCCCCTTTACTAATGGGAGGAATGTCATCATTAGTCTTGGTGGGAGAATTGAGCCCCTCAATACTGATGTTAGAAAAGTCATAAGTCATGATATCATCAGGAATCGGAAGATACAAGAATCCTTCCATCGAACTTTCTAAATGTTGAGAGGAAGACTCTTCTTTAAAAGAGGTGATTATAAACTCAGGCTCCTTAGTGGTTTTTCTCCTGCGGAGTTTATAAGCGAGCTTTTTTCCTCTTCTTGTAGGCATGTGAGATTGCGCGCCTTATGATGGTACGACCACAGGCACTTTGCCAAGACCCGCGCCAGCATCGCCAGGCTTGTTGGCTTCACCACCCCTAATTTCACCCTCTTCGCCGTCGTCCCGAGTCTCCTCGATTGGGGGCAGGACAAGGCTATTAGCCCCGCCTTCTTGTTCCATCACATTTCTTAATGGTGCAATGCTTCCTGGAAGCCTGATGCTATGACCGTCTTCTAACAGCCCTAATAGAGATAACCATTCATCGGTTACAAGAGCTCGGATGTCCCATTCCTCAACTAGGGTGGCACGAATTGCAGAAACCGCCCTTGAGAAACTATCACCTTCTGGACATGGATGACAACACTTACGTCCTTCCAACCGTCGCCTCGCGAAGCTAGGTAGACAGCGAATGTAAAACCATTTGTGATTAAAGATATTAAGCTTGTTCCAACCGCCTGTTAGAACTTGACAGTTGGGTGAAGACTCGAGGAAAGGGTAAGAAAGGCTCCCAGTCAATCGTTTGAAATTGTAAATGAACCTTATGTCCTCAAGAGATGGCGGGCGGAACAGAACATCCATAAATAGTAAGAAAGTGCCATAAAGGAAAGCATATCCATTCAGATCAGCCGAGCAGGAGCTATTTCTAGATAATTCAGCAGCTCTCAGATAAAAGAATTAAAAGGCGGCACACATCCGACCTAGCACATGAATTTATTGCATGCCGTATATCCCTCCGAGGGTAAATGAGCCCTATAATTCACTGAAGGGACCAAGACATCTCCAAACTGAATCATGTATTTAGAGCATAATCTGCATAGAGTGGCCTCGCCAATTCTGGAGGCTTAGGAATCTGTCGGGTTATCCAGAAATACAGCGTCTTCTATAGTGTCAGTGGCAGGACTTATCTCCTCCATCGGAAGGATAGGAACATCAGAGAGAAGGTCAACCAACGGGCTGGACACCTCAATTTACTCAATTTGACGATCAAGAGAAAGTCTGCCGGATACAGTTGCAGAACATGACTCGGCTTTGGGATTTCTATATTGTGAAGGTTGACTAGAAGGCATTGCAGCTAAATGCTCTGAACATTTGGAGCCCATATCAACTAAACTCAGTAGTTAATCGAGATTAGAAATTTTACTTGTCCCCCCAGGCTAGGTGTAAGCTAGTGTAGTGCAGGGTTGTGCAGTGCAGAGATAAACAGTTCAAAATCAAAAGCAAAAATAAGTGACGAGACTTTGGATGCCGACTAGAGTGACTGTCATCACTCACTGACTCAACTGGCGTTTAGATTGATTGGTTGTGTAAGCTTTAGGATCAACCATCGGCATGTTGAAGAGTGAAGTGCATTATTAAACTCCATATGTTAAGATTTAGTTCATATTCTAAGTCCCAGGAGTTTGGTTATTCAATTTCGAGTTCGATATTGGATATGAAAGTCCAATTGTACATTATCGTCGTATGTTCAAGTTCATTGAGATAGGATTGGTTTTAATTGTTCATGTAAGTGGATATGGATTAGTTTTCAAGTTCGAATCAAAAGGCTTATAATCGGCTAAGTCCCCATAGTCGATCCCTTCACTTAAGAAAACAACCGATCCCTCTTCAAAAAACCTACAAGCGATGCCTCTCCAAAAAACCAATAACCGATCCCTCTCCAAAAAATCAATAACCGATCCCATTTTCAAGTGATCCTCCAACCGATCCCTATACCACGTGATTACTAAACCGATCCCTCCTCTTACATCCTTCAAGCGACAACATCACCGATCTGTCCATCCCATCTATGAACTGAACTCTATACTTAGTCATTTTCACGCTTCTCACAAATCTTTACGCCGATCCCTCAAGCAGTACGCGAAATACCGACCCCTCTCCATCATACTCCACCACGACCGACCCCTTCGTTTCCTTCATCCTACACTCTTTTCTTTCTTCTCATCTACCACTTCATCGAACCCTACATCACCATCGTCCAACTTATCTCCACCAAATTTAACCCATGGTTAGTGTAAACGAGACCCATTATCTTATCACAAATCGAAGTCATATGCAAGAAAACCTACCTAATTTTATAGAAAACAAGTTGCTTGAGGGGAGATTTTGGATAACAATTCAAATTGAAGATGGAGTGGTGATCTAAAGCAAGATAGAAAGGCGAGTTTAGGGATGAAGGCGGTGTTTGGTCAGAAAGAAAGGGATCGGGTTTCCAAGTTGGAAGAGGAGGGTTCGGAGGCGAGTTTGAAGGAAATAAAGGCGAATAAGTAAAATGAAGTGAAGCAAAATTTAGAGAAGGAAACGTTAGCTTGTATATGGAGCCTAAGGTTTCGGCCCGCTTCCCTTATTTACAAAGTCAAAAAATCGGTTAAGATCTTCAATCAATAGTGATCGGGTATGATCCCTACCCTAGGGAACAAAATTTCAATCCCTATTATAAAAAAAGAGAGAAGGATGGGGAATCAACTAGAAGAATGCCGATCCCTATAAAAAATTAAAAACAAAGAAGAGGGAAGAGGAAAAAGGGTTCGGTTATAAAAAGACCGATCCCTATTAAAGCAAAAAGGAAAAAGGAAGGCATCGGCCCTATGTACAAAAAAAAGAGAAAGATAGAAGGGATCAGTTACGATACCTATGTGCATTCAAACATGGACATGAAAATTGTATAAAGTACACATATATAAAATGCAATGAAATTGCATCTAATTCAATGAAAATTGACAATGACCCGTGAGCGTGCTAACGCATCCGGGAGCCAACGACAAGAGCATATGCTAGAATGTGCACGTGAATGTTCTAAAAATTAATTTTTTGATATCGACGGAAATTGAATTCAAACCTAAAGCTTTCAAGGTCGAGACTGGATCAAATAGCCAAAAGCTTACTAGCCCCATAGAACCGGACATATATAACAACTGACGGAATATAATCATGGGTTTATGCTATTGGAAATCGACCAAGCGTCATGACAATCAAAGGGAGATACAACACTTTGGGAAAATAGTTCGATGGAAGGATAGCAACTGTTCAGAAAACTAGATGGATTTCTTGTTGACGACTCTAACTTGATTCGATTCAAAGCATGTCATGTTCAGCATAGGATGTACTTTGGAGGGGAACTGTTATCTGGCATTTTTACCCGGCTATATCCGAACTGATTGGACAAGTTAGATTCGACTGTCGTTAAGGCCAAAGATACCAAAGTGATGATTTTGGGGTCCAAAGATCAAGTACAAATGATAATATGAAGCCTTAATTGAACGAAATTGAGAGATATGCAATGCAGAATGTTCAAAGTATGGAATATAGTTTAACATAGAAAAGGGATCGGCTATAATCCCTCTCACTCATAGGGATCGACATATTTCAGCCAAACAAATAGAAGTCAATGGGAAACAATCAATATCTCAAGATCCATAAGTCCAATACATATGAAACTTTGGGAACAATATATGGGGACCCTAGGGATCCTACCTAAGGGATCACACCTCAAAAGGATTGGGCAAGAGGTATCGACTATCTTCCCTCAATAGGATCGGCAAGAATGAAGAAACAACTCGCATTGCAGCAAAGATCGAGCAATAACTCAAGTTCTACTAGTCGAATTGGCACGAAACTTAGAAGCTAAGCATATTACAACATGGGAAAGCTCCCATAGGGATCGCATCCCCAAATTCCTCCAAAATAGGGATCAACGCTGATCCCTATTCCTTGGGATTTAGGCCATGCGATCCTACTTATGGGTCCATATGGTTTTGGAGATCCTTCTGGCGAATTTGCATGGTGATATGTCGCCATCTCCCTCTATAAATACAGGCTTGATTATTCATTTTCAAGACTTTACACTCTTATTTTCTTTGTACTCTATTGTAACTAGGGATATTCATCTGATCCCTATTATACTCAGTTTACAAAGTGATCAATAAAGCTATCTATTCAAAGTGGATGTAGGCAAACAACGCTGAACCACTATAAATCGCTGTGTCTTTGTTACTTGCTTGTTTCTTATTGTTTTAATTGCTTGTTTCCTCTATTTTTATTTTATATTCTTCATTTATTTCTCTACAAAACTTCTATTGGGTGTTTGTGCCAATTTTTGGTGCAAACAAACAAATACCTCAACCTTGAAAAGGATGCAATGCTGAAGCAAAGACAGGGTGGAACAGAGATGAGGTAGAAGAGAGAGGTAGAGAAGAAGGCAAAGGTGGATGTGGTTGAAGTTGAGAAATAGGGTTATAGAAGAAGAAGTAAGAAGAGGGAAATAAAGAATTGATAGGGTGGAAATGAACAAATGCGCAGGCAATTATAAAATTGAGGGTTTGATTTTTTCTACCAGACTTAAATTCGTTTTTTGTAGCATTGATGTTGGAGAAAGAATGGTGTCAATAACTGCATTTTGGTTGCAAATGCTTGCATATTGTGCTACTAATAGCTGCTTTTCTCGTGCTGATATGTATGGTTAAATCATACATGGTAAAATTTTATTTATTTAAGTAAAAAGAAAAGTAAGATGTGACTTTTCTCAAAAAATTAAAAATAGAACAAAACGAGAATAAAAAGGAGGTGTCGCATTTCAATGTAACACCATGGGATGAACCGATGAACATGACGAAGGGGGGTGGTCCTTGCGTGTGGAATGGGTTAAGGGGGGAGGAGATGATGATGTGCAAAAGGAGAATATAGGGTATGGACCTAAGGGTATTTAGGTAATTTTCATATTCCATTTTGTATAGAAGTAATTTCTCTTTTTTTCCCTTCACGTTTTCATTTTATTTCTCATTTTCGAACTCCATCATCCTCTTTTCATATTTCCATGGCCTCGTCATGGTTTTCAGAAAATAAAAACCTCATCTTTTTCCATTTTAAAATCCTAAACACTAGTTAAAAATACGTCTCTTCTGTTCCATACCTTCTTCTTTTCAAAACAAGACCCATCTCCACCATTTTAAATCAAGGTCGAGCACAAACACCCCTTGTTCGGACCATTTAGGCCCCATAAAGGCTTCAAAAATCCATCTTTTGCAAGGAGAATCCAAGTTCTAGTATCGGTTCAAAGTTTGGTTGAAGTTCTTTCCCATTTAAGTGAGTAAATCTCACCTTTTTAAAGAAAGTTTTAACCTTTATTGTTATAGTGAAAATATATGTTAATTACTTATGTTTATATGTGTTAAAAAGTGATTGATTGTTGGCTTGGTTACAGCTTAAAAAGTTGACATCTTTGGTTGTTAGTAAATGACTTGAGATTAGTCGAAAAAGTTTATGTGAATGATATAAGTGATGCTCTCTATATGTTGTATAGTCGTTATTTTCCTTTCTACATATACCCACACTTAAGTTATGTGATGTTTAGATAAGTAAATGACATATGAAAGTGTTTACGGAAGTGTCCGTATAGTGACTATCACTGTATTGGCACTTTTGAAAAACACCATCTCTTTTGAAATCTTTTTGTTTGACCTTGTGCTTGGGTTTTATAAAGTTAACTAATTATTCTAATAATGATGTGCTTAAAATTAATTAATTATTTTAATAATGATATTTAAAATTAATTAATCATTTTAAATAATAATGATTAAGGTTAATTAATTATTTAAATAATGATGTGTTTAAAGTTAATTAATCATCTTATTAATAATGTTTAAAATTAATTAATAATTTTAACTAATGATGTTTAAGGTTGATTAATCATTTAAATAATGACGTATTAAAGTTAATTAATCATTTTAATAACGATTTTTTAAATTTAATTAATCATTTTAATAATGATGTTTTAAAATTAATTATTCATTTTAATAATGATGTTTTAAGGTTAATTAATCATTTTAATAATGATGTTTTAAAGTTTATTAATCATTCAAAAATGGTGATTAAAGTTAATAAATCGTTTTAAATAATAATAATTGAAGTAATTAATCATGGATAAAGTAAATTAACGATTTCAATAATGTTGTTTACGGTTAATTTTTGAAATGTGAAATCCCAGCACAAGTTAGGTTTTTAAAGTTAAAAGTATGATTCGGTTATGGAAATGAAAAGATATTTAATTTTTCACCATCCGATATGCCTATACGGAAAGGATTTAGCCATACTTTTAGCACTGAACATCAAGGTATGGAAACTCGTCTCTATGTCGAAAGTTAAAAAATGTCATCAAGGCAATGCCTAGAGGTAACAGTACCTTCACTTGCCCGACTTCGTTTTCAACCAAGAAATAGTACAAGTTTGAAGTCGACGAATAGTGATAAGAATATGAGATTTAATTTCCATATACGATCATTTTAAATATTCCCAAAAGCTGATGTACCGACTATTAATTCAGCTTTCTTTTTTATGTATCGTCCACTTAAGACGATTTGTTGCTCATTTGAGTGTCGGTGTCTGTTATCCAACCTTTTGACCAGGCAATATTCGGACAGATGGTATGAACCGAACTTGGAGTTATCGAGGTAGGAGGCCCAGAGAGATAGCGTGGAATCACCAATGTTAGGGATTGGTACCGACCCCTAACCATGGGTGGGTATGGACTCTTGATTCCACCTCGGGTGGACTCCATCATCTACTGATGCCCCTACATGATGCCTTGATTCTACTTCCAATGCTGGTTTGTTGATTCAATGCAATTCTCCATCAATCTCCTTGAACACTTGGAACTACAACTCTGTTCTTCCACAAGTCCATCATTTGGACTCGGAAACAAGCTAATACTGATGCGAACAACTGTGGAATCATAAATCTCAAATAAGAGACCGAGTGGTCATGATTCATGAACCAATAGTTTTTTAATTTAGAATAGGCTCTCCTGATTAGAGTTTTTGCAGTGTTAATGAGTCTTGGTAGTTCTAAAAACTTTTCTATGAAAAATATGTATAGGTCTTTCTTCCCCAAAAATTCCGAAACGCTTTGAAAATGCTTTTCTCAGGTCAGGTTCAACCAAAATCTTTTCTATGCATTTACTAATGCTAAATAATATTTTTCAAAGATTTTATAGATCTTTCTTGAAATTGTTAAACATTTGTTTCCTTGATCTAAAGGATAATAATCCTTCTTTTTTTTAAAGTAATTTTTCTTGAAGACATGTTTAGAAAACCCTTTTTGGCAATAAAATGACTTGTTCAAAATAAGGTTGGTGTATTTACTTCCACCTTTGTATATATATAATTGCACCTCCTCGGGTTTTGCTTAGCAAAAAGGAATGTTTTGTTTGTAAGTCGGGAAAGTCATGGTTCATGAACTAATAGACTTTTACGGACAAGAGCATGCTTTTTTCAAGAACCCATTCTTTTGGGAAGATTTCAGATATTTACCTTTTCCTAGAAATCGATCTATGATGGAAGATTGATTGATTTAAGCTTTGAGATATTTCACCCTGGATATTTGTTCTATCTTCCCTTTAAAAAAGACCAGAGATTGGTTATGCTTTGACAGGGAAACTCAGGTCCTTCTATGTGAAGTGGATTGATTTTATTTTAACCTGTAAGACACTCAACTTTCGTGTTAATACATGATTAATTTCAAGTACAAATCAAATTAAAAATTTTATCAGTAAAGATAATCTTTGATAAGCATCTACCACAAAACTTCACAGTTTGACTAGAATCTGAATTTGGAGTTGCAAAGTTGGTTTTCCTCTTAGGTGTCAGGTGCTTGAATTACTCTCTTTTAAGCACAAAATCTTTTAAGTTTCCTTAGTCAATTCTTTTTGGAATCCTGACTTGATCATATTTTGAATTATTCTTTCCAATGGGTGACATTTTTCAGTTTATGCCCATTTACTTTATGATAATCGTAATAATCTTTTCCTTTATTCGGTTCAGGATGGCTCGATATTTTGTAGGAGGTGGAGAAATTTTCATCATCTTTTGTCATGGTGAAAATGTGGGAAAGGGATTTGTTTAAACCTACATAGTTGGATTTAGAAATCTCCCTCTGATCCGTTCTTCTACTCTTATTGCCTTTTGGCCTTTTACTAGGATGTTCGGAGTCGAACTTTCCCCTTTTTGGTTCTGTTGAGATTTCTTCGGGACATGGTTCATCTCGTCCATTTGAATAAAGTTTTCGGCTTGGAAATAGAAGTGTCATAGATCCTTACATCCATGAATATAAAGTTCTTCCCAAAAAGGATTTTGCACGATTAACCCTGAATGAACTGCCATAAGCTTTTCTCTATCGATCACATCTTCTGCTTTTAATGCTTCTGTATTAAATCACTTCAGGTATTCGCCAAGAAATTATCCTGGCTTTTTTTAATATTGGCTGACATGCTGGAATCCATGGTTGGGTCTTTGTATATGTAAGACCATGTTAAAAATATATAGGAAAATTGCTCCCGAGAATAGATGGTCTTTCCTTGGTAATTCTTATACCATTTGATAGTTGCTCCATGAAAAGTTACTGGAAAGAACTTGTAACGAATTACACCTGAAGTGTTATACAAATTCATTCGGTTTTCAAAAGCTATAAGATGATCATCTGGATCAGTAGCTCCACCTTACTTTAGTGGAGGAATCTCGATGTGAGATGGAATTCTAACGGCCATTATTTCTTCTGAAAAAGTAGATTTTCAAAAGTTACTATCTTCCTCTAGGTCAAGGATTCTTTCCTCCTTAAGCGCACCCTTCGTTATTTGGTTGAGAATGTCCTTTTTGTTGGCTTTATTATTATAATAATTCCTTTCATAGGGCCTCCTATGCTCTTTACATGAGATTGGGCTATCTAATTGTTCAAATGACTTTCTTTCTTGGCCTTCTTGATTCTTGTTTTGTTGACTCGTCTTAGCTTTACTACTTTCTTTTGCTTGTGGCTTTGGAGAATGCGCTTCATCTTGGTTTTTGCTTAGAGATTCCTCTTTATTTACTTCTTCCATAAGCTTTACTGTATTGGAATATCGTTGATATCAGGCTTGCTTAAGAAGTTCGCGCATAACTATTAATTGTCGTATTATATTCTGAATTTTGGTCTCTTTGCTTGTGAGTTTTGTTAGACTTGAAGGTTGTCTAACTTTCATATTTTCTAAACTAAAGCTTGGGATGATACTGTCTTCCAAAGTTGTTTGTGATGCGGCTTCTTCATTTGGGATGTGGCTTCTTCATTTGTGATGTGGTCATTATTTCTTCTAGTTCTCAATATTTTCTCTGAAACAAAAGAACTTTATACAATTAGTTTATGGAGAGAAGTATAGGAATTGGAGGTTCAGGCCCTTCTCTAGCGCAAAAATGTCAACACCCAAAAATGAATAAAAATGGGTTAATCAAAGAGTAGCCTCGTTGAAGTTGGTCGAAGTCGTCGAAGTTATAGGCTGAGATATACGTGAGTCAATGTCCATCGCAGTTCTTTGTTCAATCAACAAGGCCGAAGTCATATAGGGTCGAAGTCAATGTGCAAGTTCAATATGTAATTTCAAATATTTTATGCAAGATTAGGGTCGAATTCAGGTTGTAGTCAAAGTTGGATATGCAAGTCTCAAATCCGAATAAGGTCGGGATGATATGCTTGCTCAAGCTCGAAGTCAAGTCAAAGTGCAAATTATAATCAAAGACAAATATGCTAGTCATAAATCTTAGTTCATATGCTATGCTATTGTTTTATTTTCAATTCTTTATATGTACAAGACTAAAGTATTACAATTGGCAAAATCTCCAAATAAATTTAGGGTTTACAAAGTGGAAAACATGTAAGAAGTGAGAAATGAGAATTCGGTCCTCCCAAAAATGGTATTCCCAGGTCCATATTTTTAGGGGAAAAGTGGCTTCACTCCGCCCCGGATGACTTCGGCTGGGTTTACTTTGGCGTTAATAGAAAGGTGGCACCAAACATTTTATAAAAGGAGTGACGTTGTCACTGAATGTTGTCATGAATGAACGTCCTCGTATGGTATTTCATCAAAGCTGACAACTTTGGCAACCTTCGATAATGATAGTTGAGTAGTAGCGATGCAGATGAATAGCGGCATCCTCCCAATGTTGACGAAGCATGCTAAATGAAAATTAAAGTGCAACATTAAGTATAATGAAGAGTGGCGTTACATTATATTCCTTTGGAGTCAATGGCCCTTGGCGCTATCGTAGAGCAATGTCTTCGAAGTGCTTATGAAGTGTGGGTGTTACTTTTATTGATTACCTTTGAGGTTGTTGACAACGAAACTACTTCAATAGATGAATAGCAACGTCGATGAGATTCAGCATCAATGAAGTCTACCATAGGCTATATTGACACTCATTGATGGCTATGATGCTTAGTTACATTGGTAGTGTTGTATTCCTTTTCTGATGAAGAACGAAATCTTATTTCCTCGACAATAATTCATATTTACATGCTTAATAGTAATATTACTTCGAGTGTGATGAAGAGGATAGTGACTAGGTTCGACCTAGTTGCTTCTTTTATTACTAAATATGTTGTATATGTTTGACGCTCATCTATCTTTATGTCCCCAATGTACATTATAAGAGTATTGTCGACCATACATCTTCGAGAGTATTGATCGGCAGTCTTCGTGAACAATGAGCGTTCATTCACCATGAAAGGCGATGTCTTATTCATATCTTTTCTTTCATATCTTCGAAGTCAATAAGATGCAGCATTGGCTAAGCATACATCAACATTAACCTTGATTATATGTGATGATGCTTGAGTGATGACGTCAACATCATAGATGATGTGCAACATAGAAGAATACTGGCAATAATTAAGAAGCGACGCTGTCTCTTCAACATGATCTTATGGACTTCGATGTTGATGAGGACTTTGACATCAACATTCATCCTTAATGCTATCTTATCGTTTGGAGCTTTAAACTTTAACTCAAGCCCTTAGTCTCGACATTGATTCCTTGGTTTATATCCATTGAAAATTATAGGGATAACAAGAAGGTTTGATTTAAATTAGAGATAAGAAATTAGAATTACTTACTAGAAAGTTTACTATTTTTGAAAACCTGAGGGTAAAGATTTTGACAGAGCTTCACCATTGCTTACAAAATTTTATGAAGGAAAAGTGGGGGTCTAGGGGTCTATTTATGGACGTGAGAAGAAACCAGAACCGTCAGATCAAAATCAAACTAATCCGGGCCGTTCAAAATAACAAAACCCTAGCTGCCACTTACTTTTCTACCATCCATCGATCGACCTAGACCTCCGCCAGTCAACCGGTAGCGGTCGATCAATTGAGGTCATTTTCGAGCGTTTTGTTTCTGCTTTAATTCTTGATTAATTACCGTATTTAATTTATAAGTTAACCAATTTATAATTAACGTTTACTTAAACATTACATCTCCCTTAACGTTAACTATTATTTGAATTCTATTTTTAATATTCAAACTTCACATTTTTTAATTTAAATTCAAATTCAAATATTTAAATTTTAAATTCAGAAACTTCAAACATCCATAACTTCTCCATTTTAACTACGATTTCAACACATTATATATGAAAATCGATCAGAAAATCACCACGGATTCAATAATGCAACTTCCACGACTAAATTCTGATATTTATAAAAAAAAATATTTTTAACCTTATTTTAATTACTTAATTTCTTATTAAATTTTATGGTGTTACATTCTCCCCCCATAAAAAAGATTTTGCCCCCAAAATCACCATGGGAAGATAGTGTAACGCACACTCAACAACTATGTTATACAATCAATTTATTTACAATAATCAACACATCCATCCACTCAACCAAAAATACAATGTAATTATGTATACAAACATACTATAGGCATATTTGTAAGCACCCTAAATATGCATGAAATTCTATATGAGTGCAAAAATAATAGTAAATACTATGGCAACCATCTCCTACCATCCAATCTAGCAACCATGATACAACCAAAAACCTATATTTTTTAGGAGAAAATTTTAACAGAGAAAGGCTCGGGATGAGAAACATTCATCTTTTCTACGGTTTTCCATGTGCTTTCCACTGGATTATTTCCCCATCTACTCGAACCACCCAATTTTCTTCGTTATGAAGCCTCTTAATATCGTGCTCCATAATTTGTGCGGTGGCATAGAGTGATGGGCTCCGTTTCAACATCAATTAGCCGACTGGGCTCAATTACAGAGGTAATGTCATGCATGCATTTCCTCAAGTATGGATCATGAAAGACGTGATGGACTGCCACTAACTAGTCCGGAAGCTCCACCAATAAGTAAGTTTTCCCCCACCGTTTCTAAAATTGGGAAAGGCCCAACGAACCTAGATGCCAAATTCCCAGATATACCAAACCTCATAATCCTTCTAAGAGGGAAACCTAAATGAATACCATGTCCCTAACTAAAAACTCCAATTCCTATCTTTGCTTGTTAGCATAAAACCCCTAATGGTCATGTGCGGCCTTGGTCTACCGCTTAAACGCTTCCACATTTTCCAAGGTCCTCCAAAATCCATGATGCAAGCTCTTAACAAATCTTCTAAAATTCCCGCACACCCTTTCTGTCTAACCGTTGGTCTGCGAATGATAAGCGGTGCTAAGATCTAAAGTCGTTCCCAAAGAAGATTGCAAATTCCTCAGAAATTCGCTAGTGAACGAAGGGTCTCCATCACTAATAATGCTAACTGGAACTCCATGGAGCCGCACCACTTTCTTGACATAAATCTATCCTAGAGATGTTGCAATCTTATTACTTCTAAAAGAAATAAAGTGAGATAATATATTATAACCTAAATATCTTCAGTGCTTCTAGGCAACCCAACTATAAAGTTCATCGATATATGCTCTCAATTCCAAGTCGGAACCTCCAATGGTAATGACAACCCTCCAGACTTGCCTTGCTTAGCTATAATCCTTTGGCACGTCAAACATCTGGAAATAAATTCAACGACTCTCTCTTTATCCTTGACTAATTAGAAAATTCTCTTCGTATCCCTATAGAACTTATCACATTCGAGGTGAATGATGACACTCCACAAGCTTTTGGTTTAAAGCATTTTAATCAAATTTCCTAACTAACTTCCAACTTATCTTTAGTTTATCGTCAGTTAAGTGTCCATATAAATTTTCCTTAATTATGATGTTCCTTAATATATATTTATTTAGTGGTCTAATCCCATCCCTAAAATTAACACAGTGATAAAACAGCAACGTGCTTTATACCATATCAAATACTTTTCCCTAAAGGAGACAACTAGCGATTTCAACTCAAAAACTCTAAAAGAAAATTTTATTGGAAGCTACCCTTAATCATTAACTGGTGTTAATGATATTAGGGTCCTAATGCTCCTTACCAATTTAAGATGTATATTCCTAGAATGTCATTCTACCATTACACACATTCCTTAATTTTCCATTTGTAGTTCTAAGAAATATCCATTGTCCATAATAACTGGTCATTAATGTCAAAATTGACAATCTCTAATCTACTCCTATTAAATCTATTTCAGTCTATTACCAGTTTCAAAATTTTCTTATTATGGGTGTTAAATTCCTCTATAAATACCATATTAGCTTCCCTTAATCAGTCCGCTATTTAATTTTTTTAATTCTTTATTATTACAAACTTATTGCCCATTAAATCTGTAATTAATGTTCGTAAATCCTAGTCCTATAATTACTACGCTGTTTATAATTAATATGAATACCATTATAAATTACGCTATTTATATTTTTTTCTAATTGTTAATTACAAAACTATAACATCCTTTCCATATTTTATTTTATCAGAGTAATCCTTCCTAATAGGATTACCACTAAAAATTTCCATAAATTAACCATAAATGATTTTTTTCCTTGTTTGAAATTACAAGGGATTATTTGTTTTTCTTTTATTGGAAAGGAAAGTGTAAACTATGGAAAAGAATATCCATATCTTACACATCTATTTCCCTTTTTGGTATATCTCTTGTAAATTCAAACGCCACACTTTTATGCATTTAAGGAATTAGGTAATATACGGAAATTACACGAAGCCTGATCCCGATAAATCAAAATATGGAAATTCATATTCTAAGGCAACCTAACTTACAACCCAATTATAGATATGAAATACCTTTACACTTTATCGACATTATACAAATAAATGCTTGGGACTGATTTCAAATTCCAAATCAGGTTGTACCTACCATTCTCATTTTATTCATATCCTAAAGCATTTAACCTTTCTTTCCTAGATAATGATCCCTATCTACTCCATAAAATATAAATTTAGAAATCCATATTACGCTAGTATGCGACAATAGAAATTCAAACTTGCAAAAGAGTTTTCACATCTTGAAAGATAACCTTTAAGCATACTTTCCAAAAGAATTCCAAACTTTCAAAATAGTCTAGGGAATTGAATTCGGAAAAACATATAAACACCATGTTTTATTTTATTCCATATATCCACTCCATTTTTATTAAACGTTTGGACAAAACCTTCCAAAAAACTTGATCCTAACTTTTCACAATTTTCAAAACATTTATCGCTTTATTCTTAACCCTAAATTTAAAGGTTCTAAAATTGCTTAATAAAATAATTTCCCTTCTCTAATACATTTACTTCAAAGACTTACTTCTTTAAAAGTAGAGACTTTAACCCAAAACATTCAAACACTCAATTGCTAAATCAAGCCATCAAAAATGATTGCTTAATCCCAAAAAGAAACAAGTAATTTTCCTTTTTTCAAAAACTTTCTACATCAAAAATTTATTCCTTTAAAAATTAGTCTTTTAGGTCAAAATATTTAAATACATCTTCTACAACTTAACACAATGACAAGTGGAGTAGAGAAGGTAAACTCCTATCCTAAAATTTTCCTATCTCATTCTCATCATTTTTTTCGTATATTATCTCTAGCTAGCTTACTAATCCTATTTTATAAGTTCCTGGCGCTATTCCTATCCAAATCTCCCACTATTGCCTTTGTTTATATTTTTTTTACTTAAATGGCTACTTCATCATTTTAATCAGGTTCCATTTTTATTTTTAAAAGAAGAATTTTAAAAGAACTTCTAAATTTATGAAATAGGAAAAATCATCACGTCAATCTTACGCTCTATTTTACATTTATTTCAAAAGAAAAATCTCTTTATTGAAAAATCTTTAAATTGGAAACTTTTTAACCCAACAAATTTTAAACTAAGAATTTCAAAAATGAAAAACCCCCCTACCAAAAACCTTTTTAATCATAACTTTTCACTCCACAACTTCTTTTTAAGTTATGATTTCCCAAATTTTATTACCTTTCTATCAAAACAACAACTTCTGAGTAATCCTTTGAAAAACTTATTCAAAACATTTCAAGGAAATTTCAAAATAAAATCTTTTTATCAAATCCTTCACATGGAGATAGATTTTAGGAACCTTTTTCAAAACAACTTCTTAATAATCATTTTCTCTATTACATTTTCTTCTCCTTTTATCTCTTACTTCTGAATGTTTACAATTATACTACTTCATAGTATTTAATTATCACCTAACAAGCTTATATACTATTCCTATAAATATTGATTATCCATAATAAATTATTATTATTCTACCCGGACAATTATTAAAGATATTTATTTATTCATTCCAATCTTTCCTATTATTTTTCTATAATTTCCCTAACGATCTTTTTGATCAATCCATTTATATCATTATTAAAATTTTCTAACTCCCTATTTATTGCACATCTATCATCTTATTAATTTTAGAGTTACAGTCATTTCCATTACATTCCTTACAATACAACCTTCGTCGTCCATTTCCCACTCTATTCATTTTTCCTAACCCAGAGTCGCCTCGCCCATCTTTTCGAAATATGGTCACATTTACTTCTATGGTCAGAAATTATAGAGTAAATTCAAATTAAGTGTGTATATATATAGTATGGTTTTTCAAAAACATTTTCAAAAATGACAATACGCCACCTATACGTATACCTCTTCCCGATGATCGGGCAACCTAAGCTCTGATACTAGTTGTAACAACCTGCCCCGAAACAGACCTAATTTCGACCCAATAAGAGCCCTTCGAACCTTAGGCCTATCCTAAGGAGAGTTGTTAGGTTGATAAAATTAAAACAATACACAGTAACAGAGCTATCTATCTATCTATACTTTAAGAATCTCATGGTGGAATGGATAAACTATAATATTAGAAACAAGTACCCGTTTCTAAAAGAAAATCATTTCAAATGCATAACATGTTAAATATTACAACATGTTTACATAAAGCCTCTATACTAGAATATCTCAAAATAACATAACTGTCTAAACTAGAAACAATAAACACACTTAAAAAGCATAAATAGATAGATAACTGCCACAAGTCTTCACCTCCACTTTCGTCTCCTAAATCAGCATTACTCTCTCTAACCTGTGTTGTAATGAGGAGTGGGTCGGAACAAAAAAATTCAAGAGAAATGGAAATCTCAAGCTTTACCATAATTGTACTTTAGCAGTATTACTTAAATAAGCAATATGTCTTACGTATTAAAATCATAACATATGTATAAAGCCAACTATAAGCCTGAAGACTCTTTCAGTCCAACTACATAACATACATATAAAGTCAAATGTAAGCCAAAAGGCTCTTCCAGTCCAACTATACAAAAGTCAACCGTAAGCCTAAAGGCTCTTATAGCCTGACTACATTACTCTAACGTAACTAGGGTTTACGATGTGAGAGGAAACACCCGAACCAATAAATACCCTTTATTGGGGATCAAGTAGACTCTAACCATTTAATACCTATAAAATAGGCAGGTCCCCATCATTTAATACCTAACTGATTCCCAAATTCTAACGCAACTATTGTTAACGATGCGAGAGAGAACCTCCAAACCACTTCATATCTTTTTATTAAGGATTAGACAAACTTTGACCATTTAAGACCTATAAAATAGGTAGGTCCCTGTCGTTAAATAACTAACCAAAGGCAGGTCCCTACATGTTTCTCATTAGCTAACGTCGTAAGAAATCCCATTAGGTTACCAGTACTTCTCCTAAGAAAGAGGCGGACCCTACTATAGCCACTTAATACCTCAAATCCGAAGTGGACCTCTATGAAGGATTTCACTTACCGCATCCAAAACGTAATCTATGACCCATAACCCACTCGCGACGTCTCATATTAGTCCGACTATTCATAGGTACTGGTAGCTAGATTAACTAGGCAGGTTTACCTTATTAAATTGGGACTAAGCTTGCATCCACTGTGTTTATTTATTATAGGCGATGTCCTACATTAGTTTGCAAAGCCACACCGCTGGTAGCTAAATTTAACCGGGCATATTTCCATATAGCTTTGGACTAACCTCGTATCTCTATAACTTAGTCATAACTTATATGTATATCCGCTATATACATACATCATCCTACCCGAATAATAATTGAGGCTATATAAGGTATCTCCTTATTAAACCTCTAACTAGGGATTAACTCCCTAATTTAGACTAACTTCCTTTCTACAAATTAATATTACCTAACTATTCTAATAATACTTATTATCGTGCTTAGTATGCTATAATTAATACGCTATTGGTTTTAATAGTCAATACGTTAATATTATATACGCATATTTTTATGTGTGGAATTTAAGGTCTAATCATTATGTTATAATAATTCGCTTACAAGGTATTTTGAAATATCAATCTCATACAAATCTACATTTCCAACAAGAACTACTACTACCATAGCCAAATAAAATAGATCTGTACTAATATGGAATACCTACAACTTTTTCCATATTAATAAATTAGAATCCCTTCTCTGTTTTAAAGAGCGGACCTTTGCAAATTAGGTCTCCTATGTTCAATTCAACCTTTATATACATCATTTTTAAGTGAAAAGGAGTTACTTATTTATTTAAGTGATAGAAATAGGCTGTGCAAACTATGAACAATTCAATTCGTACTTTACACACCATTTCTAATATATTTTCTTTTTGAACCCTAAACACTCCAATTTAAAACAACGAAAATAGGTTGAATGGATCATAGATTATCTAATCCTAAACAAATAATTAGATTCTAAGATATTAATACCAAAATTTTTTATTATTCCAACATATACAAAGATTGATATTTACTTAGCGAGATTCTGGAGGTTTTTGATGTTATATTTTTGTTTACCAAAATTTCCCAAGGCACACATCAAATCCAAATAAATATCATTCAATTACAAAAATGTGAATAACTTAATATTTCCACTCATAGGAAATTCCTTGCTTCCTTCCTAACTGGATTTGATTTCACCACGCTCAACCCTCTTTCAGCTCTTTCTCTTTTGGAATATGCAACAAAGTGAATTGTATATAGGAATTAGATTGGATCTGATCTATACCGCTCCCAATTCTCTGTTAGATCTCCCCCCTTTTAATATACAACAAACAGATCGTGTGTGTGTGTGTGTGTGTATATATATATATTAGATTTCAGAAATCAAAAGATAGAGAGAGGAAGGATTAATTTGAATTAGAATTACTTACCAGAAAGTTTACTACTTCTAAAAACCTAAGGGAAAAGATTTTGACAGAGCGTTGTTGTTGCTTACAAAATTTTATGAAGGAAAAGTGGGGGTCTAGGGGTCTATTTATAGAGGTGAGAAGGAACCAGAACCGTCGGATCGAAATTGAACAAATCTGGGCTGTTCAAAATAACAAAACCCTAACCGCCATTCACTTTTCTGCCTTCCACCAGTCGACTGGTAGCGGTCGATTGGTCACAATCTTGGGTTGACCAGTTGAGGTAATTTTCGAGCATTTTGTATCTGCTTAAATTCTTGATTAATTAACGTATTTAATTCATACATTAACTAATTTATAATTAACACTTACTTAAACATTAAGTCTCCCTTAAGGTTAACTATTATTTAAATTCAATTTTTAATATTCGAACTTCACATTTTTCAATTTAAATTCAAATTCAAATATTTAAATTTTAAATTTGAAAACTTCAAACAATCATAACTTTTCCGTTTGAACTCCGGTTTCAACATATTATATATGAAAATTGATCAGAAAATCGCCACGGATGCAAGTGCAACTTCTGTGACCAAATTAAGATATTTATAAAATTTTCATTTTTAACCTTATTTTAATTACTTAATTTCTTGTTAAATTTACTAGGTATTACAATTCCCCTCATAAGTTCTATATATATACATATATATATATATACATATATATACATATACATATATATATATATATATATATCGCTATATACAAAATCTACATATTGTCTAGTTGTGCTTAAGCGATTCTTTTTTGAATTTTTTGTAGATGACAAAATCTACATATTGTCTAGTTGTGCTTAAACGATTCTTTTTTGACTTTTTTGTAGATGACAAAAGGGGAGAAAATATATAAATATATTAGGCAAAATGATAGGGGGAGTGCGTAAAGTTAGCAGGAGTCAAATATAAAAATATAATATTTTCTCTTAAATATTTATATGGTTGTCATCAACAAAAAGGGGAAGATTGTTAATATCCTAGATATTGATTTTAATGAACAACCATATATATATTATTACTAACATATCTTCGAGCTGTGTTGTACTTTCAAATATATTATGGAGACATTTTACAGAGATAAAGAAGAACTAAGTGGAAGCAAATGAATTATATATAAAGATTAATCAAAGCAAATGGAAGTGCAAAACTAATTGAGGAAGAATGTTGTAATGATAGAGGTATTTAAAGTGATGAATAGTTGTTTGAATCTTAGAATCATTGTTAAAGACCCCATGGCAATTATACTTGAAGATCATGTAACATCAACTTCAATCGAATCACAAGATATCCACAAATACGAAGAACTTTAAAATTTGAAAATCAACACATGTATGTCGACATATCCCTCCCAAGTTTGTCGACATATCCACATGTATATTGACATATCCTTCCCAAGTACATCGACATACTGACTGTTTTTCTGTTTTTTTAAATTCAAATGAAGGGATTTTCCCTCCACTTCTTCACTTATAGACACGTCTCTTCAACCACTATATAATAGCTCCAGAAAACGAAATTTGACATACGATATTCTCATTTCTCTCTTACTCCTTCATTCCCATAATATTGTAGGAAAGATGCATTACATATTATTTCACTCTTTTTGCAAATCCTTACTCTTTCACTCTAATTCTTCAATGATTTGCAAATCACATAAGATCAGATAATTTGTACTTGAATTCATATCATTATTTCCCTGATTTCATCCTATTCCTCAAAGAGTTCAAAGATATATTGCAATTAGAGGTCTATAGGATCATTTTACTGAATCTACGAGAATCTGTATTGAAGATACAACAATTGCCATACTATAGTGTTAATTGTAAAAAGAAGAAGATGTTCTTCTAGCCTATGAAATCAAGAGGGTTATCTTATAGCCCGATAAATCAAAAGTGTGCATCTTGTAGACCATGAAATCAAGATTGTAAAGGTGTTCTTGCCATCCGTGGAAAGCAAGTGGTGATTGTGAAATTCTATACTATGCATTACAGGACTCGATGTAGGATTGGTCCATCCGAACTAGTATAAAATTTCATGGTTTTATTTACTTTACTACATCTTACTTTACTACTTACTTATTCTTGATTATTTGTTTCTGTTTGCAATTCCAGTAGATAGAGATTTAAATTCATAAGCAAGTTTTAAATAGTTGAAATAAACACTTCACCCCCTCTAGTGTATAAATAGTCTTAAGATCCATTTTGCACTATGTTATAGACAACCTATTTACCCACAGTTACGACTAGTTATGTACCTGGCAAAATAAGCTAGAATACCTTTTAAAAAGTAAAGTTAAACATGATTTATTAAAATGGGACGGTTCTTTACTCCCTTACTTATCTTTTTCGAACTTATCAATTTAGTTATATCCCATCTTCTATAGTACATCATAATTCATGAAATTATTTTCCAAGCAAATATAGTTTCAAAATTTGTGCAGGTGAAAATATCCAAAAATAATGGTTTGTCGACTAGGATAATCAGTCATTAAGAAGACCAAATTTTCTACCATGGTTGTAACGACCCACCTTTCTGACCCCTAGGGATGACACTTAACACATCCTCAGTGTTCGTGTGATGTTGTCTAAGCATCAGAAAGATGAATCGTCGTGGGGTTAAATAAAGAACAGAATAGAAAACCTCACAACGAAACTGTAAAATAAACCATAACAGTCAGTAGTACGTCAAGTTACTCCTTAACAGGGAGTTATCAAAGTTACACAAAGTACTACAAATCAGCTTAGGTAGTTATAACAACCTGCCTTTACATATGCTGAACCAAAATACACTTGCACAAACAAGATAATACAGCGGAATATATAACTAAAATGACGAAAGCCTCCCACTTAGACGCCGTCTTAAAAAAGCCCACATATACCTGTTACTCTCGAAATACTCAGATAAAATTGAGTACCCGAGAGTTTAGTGAAAACAAACAACTCGGGTCAGACGATATGTTTGGTATGAGTAAAAAAATTAAATCAATAGGTGGGTGATTAAACACAAAAATATGAGACCACGCCGCTGAACACGGAATGGGTTTACTCTCCCATGAATCAACATCCACACATGAAGAATGGATAAATAATTAAACATCATGAAGAGTGGTTAACTCTTCTCGATTAAATTAAGGAAACAAATTCAAAGGTTCGAATCAAATAGGAAAAAGAAAATTTCCAACAAATGACTAGAAAGGTGCACCACCCTTGAAGTATACGTCTAGTAACTTACTTCTGAGAAGCTTATATACTCTATGACACTTCTCGGACAATACCAAGCCGGACCCCACCAAACCTTACCGAGTATCCGAATATTTCAGATCTAATAGCGCTACCGAATCCAATCTAGATAAGATGTGAAAGTACCCTAATGGGAGCAACCCCATATAGCTTGGCTTCCTCTAGCGCTTTGGATTTTGTCATTTTCGACAAAGGATATCAATGCTAGACGGAGCAACACATCATCTTAGAATGAGGATAATAAAGAAGTTGAAGTAACCGATAGTTGAGAAACCAACTATCGAGGATTTAAAACAATCGTATATGGAAATTAAGTCTTGTATACTTATCACCACTCATCGAATTCAAACCTGTACTATTTCTTGGTTAACAATAATACCGGACAAGTCAAGGTAGTGTTACCTCGAAGTCATATCTCACGATTATTCTTAACTTTCGAAATAGCGACAAGTCTACCTCTTCGATGTTTAGTGCTAATTATACAAATAAATCATTTCCATGCAAGTGAATCGCTTTACGGAAATTAATCCATTTCCATAAATAATTCAAACTTTTTCTTTTAAAAACCCGAATTTGTGCTTGGGCTTCACATTATAAGTATTAGCTTTAAACACTTTGTTAAAAGAGTTAACTAACTTTAAAACATCATTATAAAAGGATTTAATAACTTTCAACATCCTTATTTAATTGGATACTTCGCTTTAACTATCATAAATGTGAATAATTAATTATCTTTAAACTTCATTGATCAATTTGAATAATTGACTTCAAAATACCTTTTTATTAAAAAGGTTAATCACCTTTAAATAACAGAATCAATTAAATTAATTTATTAAATTTTATCTCATTAACTATATCAATTAATTAAATTAGACATCATTAATTAAAGTAATTAATAATAAATAAATATCATTAATTAAATTAATTAATTTAAAACATAATTAAAGAAAAGATTAATTAAATTTAAATTAATTAATCAAATTTAAAAATCATTAATTGAAATAAGTTAATTTATCTTAATCATCATTAATTAAAATGATTAATTAGTTCTAATCCACCATTATTAAAAAATTAATTAAACTTAATCATCATTAGACAAAATGTTAAATAAATTTTAAGTATCATTAACAAAGTAATTAATTAAATTTAAACACATCATTAATAAGTTAATTAATTAAATTTAAACTCATCATTAACAAGTTAATTAGTTAAACTTAATCCTTAATAATTAATTAATTAATTATATTTAAAAATCTTTATTAAAATAATTAATTAAATTTGAAATCATCCTTATTTAACAACTTTATTAACTTGTAAAACCAAACCCAAGCTCGAGAAATAAATCGAAAAATTTCGATAAGGATATGTTTGTCGAAAGGGCCGTTATAACGATAATCGCTATACGGACACTTCGACAACTAATTCATGTCATTTTACTTTCATCCATACATCATATAACAAAAGCAAAACAATAATACAAAGTGCTAAACTATTCTACAACATATAGAGAACAATCATTAACAATATAACTAACTTTTACTACTAACATTCAAAACTTGCTTACAAAATTAGTTACTAAACTAACAAGATGACAACTTTTCAAGGTATAACCCAATCCAACATACATCACATGGTAATACAAACACAACAAGCCACTAACGACAAATATATGAACAATATTAAGTTTAAAAAGTTAAGATTTTGAAAGATGAGATTTTTACTCACAATAGCTTACTAACTTCACCCGAACTTGTTCTAGAACTTCAAAAACCTTTAGATCTTTTCAAAACTTTGAAAAAATGAAGTCTTTAAGCCAAAAGCATCAAGAAGGGCTCGGCCCTAACAAGTCTATGCTCGGCCATAAAGGAATTTTGGTGATGGTGGGCTTGTTTTTGAGGATAAAGTGATGAAAAAGAAGATGGAAGAGTTTAAATAAGTTTTATACAAGATTTAAAAGGGGAAGGTAACATTTTTGAACTTGAGAAAAGTTTTGGAAGCCATGAAAACTTAAAGAAAACTTGCATGAAGGTTTGAAAGTGAAGATAGAAATGAGAAAATGAGAAAAAGTATTAGGAATTTTGCTTATATACAAAGGGATAAATTAAATTACCAATTTACCCTTAAAGTACATGACCTCCTTTCCTTTGTTGCCACCTCATCAAGCTTGTCTCCCCCTTACCAACATGCATTTAAAACTCAAGTGCACTTATGTCTCCTTATGTTTCATTTTACTTTGTGTTTGAAATGATGTTTTTATGACAATTTTCCATCTTATTTTTAAACACCTACATAATAAGTCATATCATACTTATTATATCCATTTAAGTTAATATATGTGTATAAATATATTATAATAAATTCTAACATATTATAAATAAGTGTTTGTGTATTACTCAAATGCGCACAACGTTTTTCGACAACTTTCCGACACTGAAAAGTCGAAAATTCGAAAAAACGGTTTTCGGTCACATTTTCTATTTTTCTTCGAACTAAATATTTTTGTAAATTATTTTAAAAAATTATTTCACCATCATTATTTATTATTTCAAAGATTTTTATTTAGTTATAAATCCATTAATTAATTATTTAAAAATATATTAAATATCCATAATTTAAAGAGGTTAAATTACAGGTTGTTACACTCTCCCCTCCCCCCTCCCTTAAAAGAATTTCGTCCCCGAAATTAATACACAAAAAGACAATCCAAAAGGTATATATTATACCAAGAAATTCATATAAAAATGCAAAGCAACTATGCCATAAAAGAACATACATAATGCATTCAAACAACTAACCTGACATTACATCACGGTAAGTTTCTCTAATACGATCCTCAGTCTCCCAAGTACAATCGCGAAGGTCATCACTCCACTGAACCTTCACAAGCTTAACTACCTTGTTCCTCAATCTCCTTTCATCTCGGTCTACAATATGAACTGGGTGTCGGACAATAGTCAAATTCGGTTCTATTTCTAAGTCTTCCTGAACATATGTCTCAACAATCAAAGATGGATCATGAACATGCTTTCTCAAATGAGATACATGAAAGACATTATGAACTTCTGACAATCTTTCAGGCATTACACTCTATAGGTTAATATCCAATTCTCTCAAGGATTCTAAATGGTCCAATGAATCTAGGTGCTAGCTTTCTTGCCCTTTTGAATCTTACAACTCCTTTCATCGGGGAAACTTTCACAAATACCAAATCCACGACCGCAAACTCTATGTCCTTCTCTGTTGATCGACATAACTTTTCTGTCGATCCTGGGCTTCTTTCATCCTTTCCTTGATCATAGCCACTTTCTCTGATGCTTCTCGAATCATCTCTGGTCCAAGAACTAAACGGTCTCCAGTCTCAACCCAACATGAAGGTGATTTACATGGCCGCCCATACAAAGCTTCATAGGGTGCCATGCCAATGCTAGCTTGGTAACTGTTGTCGTAGGAGAACTCTACTAGTGAAGGTGATCTTCCTATGATCCTCCAAAATCCAAAATACATGCTCTCAAAAGATCCTCCAAAATCCGGTTCACCCTTTCAGTTTGTCCGTCTATCTGCGGGTGATAAGCCGTGCTCAAATTCAATTCTGTCCATAAAGTGGCTTGCAATGCTCCTTAAAAACGACTGGTAAAGATAGGATTTCGATCATTGACTATACTTACTGGGATTCCATGCAGTCAAACGACCTCCCTCAAATAAATTCCTACCAAAGAAGCTGCAGTTCTAGTTGACTTCACCAGAATAAAGTGGGCGCTCTTTGTTACTCGATCTACAATTACCCAAATGCCTTCATTATCTCTTCTTGTTCTGGGCAACCCATCGATAAAGTCAATGGATACTTGCTCCTACTTCCAATTTGGTATCTATAATGGTTGGAGCAACTCAGCAGTCTTCTGCTGGTCACTCTTGACCTGTTGACAATTTGCACACCGGCTCATGAAGAAGGAAATGTCTCTCTTCATCCCTTTCCACCAAAAGGACTTCTTCATATTCTGAAACATTTTAGTTACTCCTGGGTGGATAGATAACCTTGACCGATGGCACTCTCTCAGCACATCTTGTTTAATATCACTAACATCTGGCATACAAATCCATCCATTCATTCTCAAAATACCTCGAGAGTCTATTTGAAAACTAGAAACAATTCCATCTTCAACATCCTTCTTAAGTTGAGCTAGAACAGGGTCTATTTCTTGGAAATATGCAATTCTCTCCACTAGAGCTGGCTTAACTCCCAAATTTGCAATCGTCGCCACATTGCTACTCAACGCATCTGCAACGGCGTTTGTTTTCCCTGGGGTGTAAAGAATCTCTAGGTCATAAGATGCGAGAAACTCCAGCCATCTTTGCTGCCTTAAGTTGAAATCCTTTTGGGTAAAGAGATGTTTTAATCACTTGTGATCCGTATATAACTCAAACTTTGCACCCAAAAGATAGTGCCCCCACACCTTCAATGTGAAGACTACTGCCAAAAGCTCCAAATCGTGCGTAGCGAAAATTTTCTCATGAGGTTTCAACTGTCAACTCGCATATGCTATTACTTTACCATCCTGCATAAAAAATGCTCCCAATTCGGTCCTACAAGCATCCGTGTAAACTGTTAGTCCTTCATTCCCATTTGGAATTTTCAAGACAAGAGCGCTTGTCAATTTCTCCTTTAACTCATTGAATGCTTGATCGCACTTAGGTATCCAAATAAACTTAGCATCCTTCTTCGTCAACTTTGTTAGATGAGAAGCAATCTTTGAGAAATCTTTAATAAACCTTCTATAGAAACTGACCAATCAGAAGAAACTTCTGACCTCAGTCGCACTTTCGGGTTTCTTCCAATCTTGAACCGCAACTACTTTAGCTGGGTCCACTGATATGCCTTCTCCCGAAACTACGTACCCGAGAAATTTTACTTCGGATTTCCAGAAATGGCACTTAGAAAACTTTACTTTTAAAACATGACTTCTTAAAGTACTTAGAACAATTTGAAGACGGAACTTATGCTCTTCCTCCGTTTTAGAATAACGAGGATGTCATCAGTGAAGACAAGAACAAACTTGTTAAGAAAATCCTGAAGCACTCTATTCATCAAGTCTACGAAATAAGCCAGTGCGTTAGTCAATCCGAACGGCATGACTAACCACTCATAAAAACTATTAGGAGTACGAAAAGTTGTTAAGGGTACACTCTCTTCTGCTACCCTTAATTGGTGAAAACAAGTGGCAAGATCCAACTAAGAAAATATCTGAGCTCCGTGGAGCAGGTCAAACATGTCATCAATCTTAGGTAATGAATACTTATTCTTGATAGTCCTCTTATTTAATTCTCGGTAATCCACACATAATCTAAGAGAACCATCGGCCTTGGTAACGAACACTACTGGCGATCCCCAACTTGATGTGCTGCGTCCGATCAAACCTTTCTGCAATAAATCAAACGTCTGCTTCTCCAATTCTCTTCTTTCCTTTGGAGCCAACCTTCGAGGAGGTTGTACAATAGGTCTGGTTCCTGGAATCAAATCAATGCGGAACTCTACTTCCCGATGAGGAGGTAAACCTTGCACTTCTTCAAAAATATCCTTGAAGTCTCGAACAATTGGTATATTCCTTATTTCCTCTTTGGGTACTTCGAGGGAATACAAAAAACTTCTCATCAACCCCCTAGGCTCTCCGCAGCATATACCAATGCTTCTACCTATTACATCTTTTACTACAATCACCATTCTAACACAATCCAAGATAGCTTTAAACTTAGATAACCAGTCCATTCCCAATAATACTCCAAAACCCATGAACCCGAGGACAAACAAGTCAGAAAAGAAAAGCCAATCTCGATAGGAAATAGGCACATTCAAACATATGGTGTCAAGATTGGTCGGACCCCCAATTGGGTTTGGCAGCCAAAGAGAATTAAGGAGGATAACATATTTAAGGTTCAGTTGGTTCATTAGGTCATATGAGATAAATTTATGAGATGCACCGGTATCAAATAAAACTCTAACGGGAATATCAAAAATGGATAGTGTACCTTGCAACACCTGCTTTCCTTTTAGGTCCGTAGAAGTAGATGGTATTTCTTTAATAGCAAAAGCTTGTCCCTGTGATTCCTTCTTTGGAAAAGGGCACTTGTCCTTCATATGTCCATGTTTGTTGCAATTGTAGCAGAGTGGTCCACTAGCCGGGTTCGGGCACTAATTTGAAAAGTGGCCCATTTGGTTGCACTTATAACAAAGGATCTTGTTAAAGTCTAACTGCTTGTTTTGAGCTGGAGCTCCACCTCCAGGCTTCTTTCCTGACCACTTCTTCTTCCCTTTTCGCTTGAAAAAGGCTTACTAGAAACTGGTATCACTAATAAAGGTTGGGCATTAACTGCTGGCACTACTCCTTTCTGAACTCCTTGCTCAATATCAAGAGCCTCAAATCTCAAAGCCATAATGATTAGATTGGTAAAGGTACCGTTTAGATGATTGGTCATTTCCCGATGAAATTATGGCCGCGTTCCTTTCACGAACATTTCATTCTTTTTAAGTGGTGTATCAATCAATCCTGGTCCAAAGCGGGATAATGCATTGAACCTATGCTCATACTGTGCCACCGTCATCTCACCCTGTTTCAAATCCATAAAATTTTGGAACAACTGAGTCCTTCCCGCCTTTGGGATAAACTGAGCTTCAAAAACCTCTTTAAACTGCGCCTAAGAGAAATCTTCTTCTTGTGTATTCATGGTGATTGAATCCCACCAATCCATTGCTGCTTTTTGAAGTTGACGTGATGCCAACAATCTCTTTCAAGCATCTTCCAACTGAAGATCCCCGAATATCCTCTCACAAGAGCGGAGCCATGTCTGAACTCCCAAAATATCTTCAGTTCCATAGAAAGGGTTGCCACCTAAAGCAGTGTAATTCTTGCACAAGGTTGCAAAGTTCTTAGGTGGCTGAACTTGCATCAATGCATCTGCTACCGACTCTACATCTGGCTCATTTCTAGGAGCTCTGCCATTTGTAGCCACGCTGTTCCAAATCCTCTCCCTCTTCTTCCTCTTATACTCATTTTCAAATAACCTGGATAAGTGATACGTATCAATAGAATACAAAGATAGGGTCAATGATGGAAAAAGGGAAACTGCAATAAAGGATCTAAAACTAGACTTTTAGGGAAGAAAAGGAAACACTCTCTCAAGCTTAACTCATTCTAGGGCTCTACGCACCCTATCTCTAATGAGTTGTGCCCCATTTTGGATAAGGTGTTCGCTCAACCGAAGCTCTGATACCAACTATAATGACCCACCTTTCTAACCCCTAGGGACGACACTTAACACATCCTCGGTGTTCGTGTGCCGTTGCATAAGCATCAGAAAGATGAATCGTCGTGGGGTTAAATAAAGAACAGAATAGAAAACCTCAATATGAAACTGTAAAATAAACATAACAGTCAATAGTACATCAGGTTACTCCTTAACAGGGAGTTATCCGAGTTACACAAACTAATACAAGTCAGCTTAGGCAGTTATAACAACCTGCCTTTACATATGCTGAAACAAAATACACTTACACAAACAAGATAATACAGCGGAATAGATAGCAAAAAATATAAAAGCCTCCTACTCGAACGTCGTCTTCAAAAAGCCCACAGAGACCTGTTACTCTCAAACTACTCAAATAAAATTGAGTACCCGAGAGTTTATGGAAAACAAACAACTCAGGTCAGACGATATGTCTGGTATGAGTAAAAAAATTAAATCAATAGGTGGGTGATTAAACACAAAAATGTGAGACCACGCGGCTGAACACGGAATGGGTTTACTCTCAAATGAATCAACATCTACACGTGAAGAAGGAATAAATAATTAAACATCGCGAAGAGTGGTTGACTCTTCTCGATTAAATTAATGAAACAAATTTGAAGGTTCGAATAATATAAGAAAAAGAAAATTTCCAACAAATGACTAGGAAGGTGCACCACCCTTGAAGTATACCTATAGTAATATACTTCTGAGAAGCTCATATACTCTGTGACACTTCTCGGACAATACCAAGCAGGACCCCACCAAACCTTACCGAGTATCCGAATATTTCACATCTAATAGCGTTACTGAATCCAATCTAGATGAGATGAGAAAGTACCCTAATGGGAGCAACCCCACATAGCTTGGCCTCCTCTCGCGCTTTGGATTTAGTCATTTTCGACAAAGGATATCAATGATGGGCTTGGCCCTAACAGTTCTAGGCTCGGCCATAAAGAAATTTTGGTGATGGTGGGCTTGTTTTTGAGGATAAAGTGATGAAAAAGAAGATGGAAGAGTTTAAACAAGTTTATACAAGATTTAAAAGGGAAAGTTAACATTTTTGAACTTGAGAAAAGTTTTGGAAGCCATGAAAGCTTAAAGAAAACTTGCATGAAGGTTTGAAAGTGAAGATAGAAATGAGAAAATGAGAAAAAGTATTAGGAATTTTGCTTATATACAAAGGGATAAATTAAATTACCAATTTACCCTTAAAGTACATAACCTTCGTTACTTTGTTACCACCTCATCAAGCTTGTCTCTCCCTTACCAACATGCATTTAAAACTCAAGTGTACTTATGTCTCCTTATGTTTCATTTTACTTTATGTTTGAAATGATGTATTTATGACAATTTTCCATCTTATTTTTAAACACTTACATAATAAGTCATATCATACTTATTATAGTCATTTAAGTTAATATATGTATATAAATATATTAAAATAAATTCTAACTTATTATAAATGTGTGTATGTATTACTCAAATGCACACAACGTTTTTCGACAACTTTCCAACACTAAAAAGTCGAAAATTCGAAAAAACAGTTTTCGGTAACATTTCCTATTTTTCTTCGAACAAAATATTGAAAGTATGTGTGGATCGACAGATATGGAATATATATTAAACTAAGTGCGGAAGCAGTTAATAGCAGTAAAGTAAATAAGAGTAAGCACACCAGGAATTTTTATACTGGTTCGAACTCCCGTTCTACGTCCAGTCCCAGACTAACTTCTGGCTTTAACTAACAATACCCTCACTTAACCCGGAGGAATAGGTCTGAGCAGCAGAACAGACACCTGAGCAACAGAACAGACACCTGAGCAACAGAACAGGATTTTTGCCTCAGCAGCCGAAGAGGACTTTCCCTTGCCTGTGCAGCAGAACATGACTTAACAGAATATAAAAGTAGTTGACTCAATGTGTTTTTGATAACACTGATTTGTCTTTAAGATTACAAACTTCCTATAATCAATTCCTCAAGTATATAAAGAGTATGTGAAGATTTGAAAGGAAGAATATTGCTAAGAATCAAAGTATATGAAATATAATTCAAAGATTCAAAGCAATGAAGAATATGAGTGCACTAGAATAACCACAAGAGAGAATAGAAAGAATTAGAATCAGAATTGGTGATTATGAAGTATGTGAGAACTCCTATTTATAGTTTTCAGAGAGATGCAACTCTTAGTGAAGAGTTTCAGCCAAGAGAGGCATCTTTTCACGGAGTGAAACTCTTCATGGAAGAAGATGTCCATTCAGAATTATGAGAGTTGAAGCCCGGTCAGTCGACTGGTCGATTTCGATCAGTCGACTGGTCGATTTCGATCAGTCGACTGAATTTGAAAGTTTTAAAATAGTAGAACGTTTAAAATTAGAAAAAGATTACACTATTGTGCATATGCACAGTCAGTCGACTGGGCATGCACAGCCAGTCGACTAGCTGTGCATATATTGCATAGTGAACTTTGTTTTTAAAGAAACATAGAAAACTAGAAAACTTGAGGATTGATTTTAACATATGTCTAAGACTCAACACATATAATAATTACTTTAAGCATAGAGTTGTAGTCTTGATCCTTTGATGTCTTCTTTTTGTCATGTATGAGTGTATATTCTTCTTTAGCTTCTGAACCGTCTTGCCATGAATCAAAACTAGTGATTTAACATTCTCCCCCTTTTTGATTGATGACAACCTATATATATCTTAGAGAGAAAATTTTCTCCCCCTGAATATATGATATCTTTTTCCTGCACCAAATATGTTAGTGCACACACTTTTTCTCCCCCTTTGTCATCGACAAAAAGGAGACAGATAAATAAATTTTAGTGTACAACACACAAACAGACACAGAACAGAACACATAGATAAAACAGAGTATCATAGTACATGAGATGAATAAAAACCATAAACAAGAATAATGAGACTACTTACTACAAGTCTGATAATGTTTACTAGAGTAGTTTGCAAAGTAAATTATTTAACAAAGAACAAATTCCATCAAATCTTACCAACAAGAGATAGAAGCTTACTCATCACGATCCCAGTCATATTCCTCTTCCGGCATATGCTCCTTTCCAGGCCTTGATGTGTCTTGTCCACTACCACTTGGTCCACTAGTATCGCTTCCGGTGTGTTCCTCGGAAGTAGACCATGTGAATCTCGGTGCTGTTCGCTTACCATGTGCTATGGAAGAAGCAGTCGTGGATGAAGAATATGAAATCGCATCCCATAGTATAGAAAAGAATCCTTTGACCTTGTCCAATTTTTATCAACTTTCTTCAAACGAGTTCCTAGTATTTGTTGATTTCTAGAAAGGATCTCTATGGACTCTCGTGTACTAGCCGATGTTGCAAGATGAATTTCTTCTTCTTCTTCGGGTTGAGGTGTTCTCTCTCGAATGATTGGTCCGCCTGATTGTCGTTGGAATTGTTGGCGACGCCATTCTTCATATGGGATAAATGCTGGAGGAGCTGACGGTAGTTTCATGAGACTCAATGTGCGAATGTTGATAACTCCAACGGAAGAAGTTTCGGATTCAGGTTGAGGTGCACCCACATTTAAATTCTCCGAAGTAAATGGTTCTCATATTACCGTTGTTGAAGGTGAGAAATTCATCCAATATTCTCCGTAGCCAATTGACTTGAGTTCCTCCCCATACCGCGTATAGTGCTTTGAAATTTTCCGAGTAGATAAGTTCATATGACCCGGTTCGTGGAAGGATACTCCTCATGAACACTTTGTGAAGAATTCTCGCTTTTGGTCGAAGAAAAATAGATTTTTGTTCCGTCATATTGTCACCCATGAACATATGGCTAACTCGATCTCTTTGTCAAATATTACAATCGACATTGTCTAGAGGAATACCTTGGTTAGGCGATTGAAGTATGTGCGCCATTCGGTCTAAGGAGAAGAAAACTTGATGTCCACAAACTAAACTCCAAACACAATCATCTCTATTTGATGGACGTTGATGAGGAAGATTTAAATTAGCATAGAAAAGCTTCACCATGAGATGATTAATCTTATGAGAATTGAGATTCAAGTCGAGTAGTGATTCCAATCTGGATCTACGTATAAGCTCTTGTAATCCGTAAGCCGCAAAATCATTGTAGACCATAAATGAACCTTCAAAGATCCGCGAATTTTTTATTTTATGCCATCTTGCTATCGCGACATCGTTATATAGCCATTGTGCGATTTGGGTATCGGTAGGTCCGACGGAGGAGGAGCTTTGCCTATTTCGCTTTGTAGGAGCCATTTGATCAAGGATTTGGTGAAAATTTTGATTGGATTTGGGATTTAGGGTATTTTTATACGAAATGGATTTGGGTGAAAAAACTGAGAATGGTAAAGTGAGAGTGGAGTAAAAAATAACTAAATAGGGGATCAAAAATATTTACCTACAGCCAGTCGACTGGAAGAAAGTAGTCAGTCGACCGGTGCACTAAAAATAACACAAAATTTTATACAGCCAGTCGACTGATCGTGTTAGGTCAGTCGACTGACTGGTTTCTCGAGAGTTTGGTTTCCCTGAAAACAGTCGTCTGATTTTGAATTTCAGTGGACTGACTGTAAGAAATAATTACAGAACAGTTTTTGAACTATTTTTCATGAAGACACACAAGTTTATTTTATGAACTTAAGTACATTTTAAAACAAAGAAAATGAGTATACTAGTTTTTGTGAATACAAAATTAGAAATGAACATTCTTTTCAACAAATAGTTTTATAGGTGAACATTCTTTTTGAATCGTTGAGTTGCTCGTTCCTCCATGTTCCCATGAATTCGGTCCTCCATGATTCCATGAATTTGGTCCTCTACGTTCCCATGGATTCGGTGATACATGAGGGCGTTGAGGTGAGTGAATATGTGCGTTCGTGTTGATGGGGGATGAACCACATATTTTTGGAGCACATCGTTCAAGAAAACTATGTCTCCTACCATGACTCTTTTGTTCATAATACATTTCACGCTGAAGTTCAAGTGTTTCCCTCTGATAGTGATGCAAGTCAGCTATCTTTTCTTTAGTTGCCGGAGATGGAAACAAGTTTCTTCGCATGCGTTTATTTTCTGGCGTATATCCCGTATGATGGCTTTGTGGTGGACATATCGGGATATAAGCAGGAGTCGGAGTTGGAAGTTCTGAAGACCCTGAACTTGGAGATTCATAATTAATTGAAGAATATCCAGACGAGTAATGAGAGGAAGGCTCGTCTGAGGATGATCCGGCCATGGTGTAGATAAACAATGCAAAGTTGAGAAACATGTTTGATTGTTTTTGATAGAAGTAATATTTTCTTTAAACAAGTAGGAGAAAAAAATTGTAGAATGAATATAAGTATAGAAGTATGAAACTAAAAAGGAATAGTTGAGATTAAATATAGAACGATTGAATTTCAGCCATAAGAGAATTGTGGACAATAATCAAAGTGATGTGGACCATTTAAAATCAAAACAAAAAAAAAGCTGAAGTGAGCTATGAGCTTAGACAAGAAACATCACATAGCCTACTGGCAAAGACATATGCTTTCTTACCAGGAGGTCCCGAGTTTGAATCCCAGCTCATGCAGAATTAAAAAAAAATTGAAAAAAACTTAACTCATTTTTGAAAAACTTATAAATTTTTAAACGAGATGATTCCAAGTTCTCGTCTCAATTTTACAAAAGTGTTTTCATTTAAAGGTTTAGTAAAAATATCGGCCAACTGGTTTTCCGAAGATACGAAATCAAGATTTATTATATCTTTTTCAATACTATCACGAAGAAAATGATGACGTATGTCAATATGTTTTGTTCGTGAATGATTAATTGGATTTTTAGATAGGTTGATAGTACTTAAGTTATCATAAAAAATTGTTGATTTAGATAAATTAAAACCAAAATCTTGAAGTGTTTGCTGCATATAGATTACTTGAGCACATGCCAAAGCTGCAGATATATATTCTGCTTCACAAGTTGAGAGTGAGATGCAATTTTGTTTTTTACTAAACCAATATACAAGAGATCATCCAATAAAGTGACAAGTTGCGCTTGTACTTTTTCTATCCGTCCAACTTCCTCCAAAATCAGCATCACTATATGAAACTAATTCGGAAGGACATTCTTACGGATAAAATAATCCAAAGTCCTTGGTTTTATTAAGATATCGTAATATACGTTTCACTGCTCTAATGTGTGACTCTTTTGGATCTGCTTGAAATCGTGCACACAAATAAACACTCATCATTATGTCAGGTCTACTTGCTGTTAAGTAAAGTAATGATCCAATCATGCTTCGATATAATTTTTGGTCTACACTTTCGCCATTTTCATCTTTTTCAAGATGTATAGTTGTACTCATAGGAGTAGGTTTGGTAGAAGTATTTTCCATACTAAAGCGTTTAATTAGATTATTACAATATTTTTCTTGATTTATAAAAATTCCATTTTTAAGTTGTTTAGTTTGTAAACCAAGAAAATAATTTAATTCTCCCATGTGAGACATTTCAAATTCATTAGTCATTATTTTAGAAAATTCCTGACATAACTTTTCATTAGTTGAACCAAAAATAATATCATCAACATAAATTTGAATTATTAAAATATCTTCTTTCTTTTTCTTAATAAAAAGAGTTTGATCAACCTTCCCAATTTCAAAACCAGAGTCTATTAAATAACTTTTTAGACGATCATACCAAGCACGAGGTGCTTGTTTTAATCCATATAACGTCTTTTTAAGTTTATAGACATGGTCTGAAAATTGTTCGTGAATGAATAAGAGAGGTTGTTCAACATAAACATTTTCTTTTATAAAGCCATTTAGAAAAGCACTTTTAACATCCATTTGATATAATTTAAAGTTATGAAAACATGCATAGGCCAATAATATACGTATTGTTTCTAATCTAGCGACTGGAGCAAACGTTTCTTCGTAGTCAATTCCTTCTTTCTGATTATATCCTTGTGCAACTAATCTAGCTTTATTCCTAGTTATATTACCATGTTCATCAGCCTTATTTTTGAAAACCCATTTAGTACCAATAACTGATTGGTTACTAGGCCTTGGAACTAAATCCTAAATGTCATTTCTTTTGAATTGGTTTAGTTCTTCTTGCATAGCGATAATCCAATAGTCATCAGTTGAGGCTTCCTTAACATTTTTAGGTTCTATATTAGAAAGAAATGCTACGTGGCCCATTTGATTTAATTGATTTCTAGTTCTAACATTTGAAGTAATTTCTCCTATGACATTTTGAACTGGATGATCTTTTAATATCCTTAGTGGAGATCTTAATTCATTATTAGGAAAATTGTTTTCATTATTTTTAGACAAGGTAGTTTCTATATTTGTGATATTTTCAGGAACTTCTTCGTCATCTCTACTACTTGGTATTTGTTTAAAATTTTCATCAAAAGATACATGAAGTGTTTCTTCGATGATATTAGTTCTTTTATTAAAAATTCGATAAGCTTTGCTTCGGTCTGAATATCCTATAAAGATTCCTTCATCGGATTTTGGATCAAATTTGCCAAGCTGATCTTTTGTGTTTAAAATAAAACATTTTGAACCGAAAACCTTAAAATAAGAAATATTTGGTTTTCGACCATTAAAAAGTTCATAAGAAGTGTTTTTAGTTAGAGGTCTTATAGAAACACGATTTAGTACATAACAGGCAGTTGCTACTGCTTCTGCCCAGAAATGTTTGGGTAATGTGCTTCCATTTAATAAGGTTCTTACACATTCTTGTAAAGTTCTATTTTTCCGTTCTACTACTCCATTTTGTTGCGGAGTATAAGGAAAAGAAAAATTATGGTTTATTCCTTTCTTTTTACAAAAATGTTCAAAAACGTCGTTTTTGAATTCACCTCCATGATCACTCCTAATGTTCTTTATTTTTAAGTTTTTGAAATTTTGAATTCTTTTGGAAAAGACTTTGAAATTTTCAAAAGTATCACTTTTGTTTTTCATAAAAATAGTCCAAGTATATCAAGAAAAATCATCAACAATTACAAACACATATCTATTATGATTTATGGATTGCACTTGTGTTGGTCCAAATAAATCCATATGTAATAGTTCAAGTGGTTGTGTTGTTGAAATAACCTTTTTAGATTTAAAAGATGACTTAGTTAGTTTTCCTAATTGACATGCATCACAAATATGATCTATTTTAAAGTTCATTTTAGGTAATCCTTTTACTAACTCATTTTTATAAAGCTTAGTTAAAGTTTTGAAGTTAATGTGACAAAATCTTTTGTGCCATAACCAAGGATCATTGTCTTTGGCTAGTAGACACATATCTGAATTATGATTTATTTTCATATTCAAAATATAAATATTTTTGTCTCTATTTCCTTCAAAGAGTAAATTTTGATTTTGATTAGAAATGCTACACTTATTTTCAAAAAGGTAATTTTGAATCCTTTATCACACAGTTGGCTAATACTTAAAAGATTTTGTTTTTAATTCTTGACTAGTAAAACATTTGAAATAAGAGGTAAATTAGATGTACCGTTGTTGCTCACATTGCCTTTGCCGATGATATATCCGTTGGAATTGTCTCCAAAAGTGACAGAACCTCCATCAGAGTAGATAATGTTTGATAGCATATTTTTGCCTCCTGTCATATGTTTCGAGCAACCACTGTCTAATATCCATTTTCCTCTCTTTTTAAGTGGGTCCTGCAAAATAAAAAATAATATTGGTACCCACCTTTTTATAGGGTCCTAAGAGTTAGATCTTAGGAAACCAACCCCAAGAGGGTTCGGTGTTCCCTTTATAAACATAATTTATATTTTTGTGTACAGATTCAATAAAGGAGTTTATATATTTCTTTCTAATCAAACTAATGTTTGTTTTAGGAATCCATATTTTTATAGTTTTCAAATTTGTCCTTTTTGAATTTTCTTTAGTGATTGTGGGTTTAAAATCAATTCTCCTTTTAATTTCTATTCTAGATGGAGCTATTGACTTCTTAACATATCCTAACCCCTTTTTACTTGACACTGATTGAGAATTTTCAATAATTTTAGACAAATTTTCTCTTCCTTTATTAAAGTTAGAAACAATTTTAGTAATATTCTCTAACTTACTTTTTAGCACAGTATTGTCTAGTTCAAGTAATTTTACTTTTGTTTTTAACTTGTGATTTTCAGAGACAAGAACATCATTCTTTTCTTTTTGAGTTTCAATTTCTTGACTCAATAAAGTAAGTTGAGAATTAGTATTAGAGACTGATTCTTGAAGTTTTTCAAGTTCTTCCTCTAGTATTTTCTTCTCATCTTTAAGCATATCTCTTTCGAATTCTGCTTTGTTCTGATTTTCGCGAGCTTCTTTATATTTACTTTTGAAACTTTTTAGTGTGTTAAAAAGTTCTGAATTAATTTCTATTAAATAATCAAAAGTAAGATCACTAACCTCATTTTCTGTGGCCATGAAGCATACATTTGCTTGTTCATTTTCATTGTCACTGTCACTATTTGATGATGAGGAATCTGAGTCATCCCATGTGACAGAGAATGCTTTCTTTTTGTACCTGTCTTTTCTGCTCTTGTTGAAATAACTCTTCTTTAGTTTTGGACAGTTTTTTTGGATATGTCCATTCTTGTGACAGTTATAACATTCTAAAGCTGATGCAGATGGTTTGCTTGAGAAGTTCTTTTTATCATTGAATCTGTTGTTCTTTCGATACTTTAAGAACTTCTTGAAATTCTTGGCAATGAATGCTAAATTCTCATCATCTGAATCTTGGTTCTCTTCTTCTTAAGCCCGAAAAGCTATGTTCTTTTTGTCTTGTGCCTGTACTCTTTTAGCCTGTAAATTAACTTCATAAGACATTAGATTTCCTATCAACTCCTCTGGTTTTATGGTAGAGATATCGTTAGCTTCTTCGATAGCTAAAACTTTTCTCTCCCATTCATCCGTGAGTAAGTTGAGGAGTTTTGACACAATATCAAAATCTGTATACTTTTCTCCTAGTGCTAACAATGAGTGATATATGGCTTGGAATCTAGAGTACATATTATTTATAGACTCATCTTGTTTCATTCTAAAGTTTTGAAACTGATTTTTAAGCATTGAAATCTTACTTTGCTTAACTTTGTTTGTACCTTCATGAGTTATTTTTAGTGTCCACCAGATTTCATAGGCAATAGTGCACATGCTAACTCTATTAAACTCATTTTTGTCTAAAGCACAAAATAACATATTCATAGCTTTTGAATTATTTGTAGCATCTAGTTTCTGTGTTTGTGACCATTGTGCATATTCAGTATCTGGTATATGATGTTCAGTTTGAGTGATATTCCAGATATCATAACTGTTTGACTGCATAAATATTCTCATTCTAGTGGACCAATAACTGTAATTTAAACCATTAAATAGTGGTGGTCGTGCAGTGGATTGACCTTCATTGAAACTAGTGTTAGTGTAATTTTCCATATTAACAAGATATCAAATAACTGTGTTATGGTTATTGGATGACCTTGCTCTGATACCAAATGAAAGTATGTGTGGATCGACAGATATGGAATATATATTAAACTAAGTGCGGAAGCAGTTAATAGCAGTAAAGTAAATAAGAGTAAGCACACCAAGAATTTTTATACTGGTTCGAACTCCCGTTCTACGTCCAGTCCCAAACTAACTTCTGGCTTTAACTAAAAATACCCTCACTTAAACCGGAGGAATAGGCCTGAGCAGCAGAACAGACACCTGAGCAACATAACAGGATTTTTGCCTCAACAGTCGAAGAGGACTTTCCCTTGCCTGAGCAGCAGAACATGACTTAACAGAATATAAAAGTAGTTGACTCAATGTGTTCTTGATAACACTGATTTGTCTTTAAGATTACAAACTTCCTATAATCAATTACTTAAATATATAAAGAGTATGTGAAGATTTTAAATGAAGAATATTGCTAAGAATCAAAGTATATGAAATATAATTCAAAGATTCAAAGCAATGAAGAATATGAATGCACTAGAATAACCACAAGAGAGAATAAAAAGAATTAGAATCAGAATTGGTGATTATGAAGTATGTGAGAACTCCTATTTATAGTTTTCAGAGAGATGCAACTCTTAGTGAAGAGTTTCAGCCAAGAGAGGCATCTTTTCACGGAGTGCAACTCTTCATGGAAGAAGATGTCCATTCAGAATTATGAGAGTTGAAGCCCGGTCAGTAGACTGGTCGATTTTGGTCAGTCAACTGAATTTGAAAGTTTTAAAATATTAGAACGTTTAAAATTAGAAAAAGATTACACTATTGTGCATATGCACAGTCAGTCAACTGGGCATGCACAGCCAGTCGACTGCCTGTGCATATATTGCACAGTGAACTTTGTTTTTAAAGAAACATAGAAAACTAGAAAACTTGAGGATTGATTTTAACATATGTCTAAGACTCAACACATATAATAATTACTTTAAGCATAGAGTTGTAGTCTTGATCCTCTGATGTCTTCTTTTTTTCATGTATGAGTGCATATTCTTCTTTAGCTTCTGAACCGTCTTGTCATGAATCAAAACTAGTGATTCAACAAATATTTTTGTAAACTATTTTGAAAAACTATTTCACCATCATTATTTATTATTTCAAAGAGTTTTTTTAGTAATCCATTAATTAATTATTTAAAAATATATTAAATATCCATATTTTAAAGAGGTTAAATTACGGGTTGTTACAATGGTTGTCCACATGAAAATATAAGCCTCGTTAAATTTCTCCGCAACAAAATGAAAACATTCTCCAAAGTGCATGTGTGTTACCATGAAATTAAATTTATAATTAAATATTATATTAGAAATGATGCTTATTTTCTATAATGCATTGCCTGCCGGTATATAAAGTTTTGGATCCCAACTTCACTATATTACTAATGTATGTCGTAATTTAGTTTCTTTGATCCTACACTCTTTCATCTATTATGGTTCTCATTACTGTGTGTAAGAGATTATACATACATATATAAATGATAGGATACAAATTGATGCAGGCCAGCCTGAAGAAGTCCTAGGTCGCGACCAACCTAACGATCCAAAACTGGAAAATAAGTTGTTAAAAGTTGAAGTCTTAGGTCGCTCATGATCTAATGGGTTTTTAGGTCGCTCACGACCTATGGAAGGTTGGCTACGAGCTAACGGAATCAACACTCAGGAATGCGAACGACCTAACGAATTCCTTAAGTCACTCCAACGACTTAGTAAAGGCGTACGAGCTAACGAAGGAGGCGCGCAAAGTTGTTCAGGAAGAGTTTTAGGTCGCTCACGACCTAAGTTAAGTCGTTCGACGACCTACGACCTACTTAGATCGCATAAAGATGGTTCAGAGGCCGGGGTTCTTAAGTCGCGTGAAGACTTAGGTCACAGAGTTATGTTTCGACCTATGATAGGTCGCAAAGACGAGATACGACCTACGATAGGTCGCTGATGTGGTTGCTGCTTTATCTTAGGTCGCTCGACCGTATGCGCTGGAAAGTTAGGTCGCTGAAGCTTGTTGCCGTTGATTCTTCTGCCGAGTTAATCTCTGCCACTGATGGAAGCTGGAGCATGGAAGTAAGGTCGCGAGAATTGTATGTTGAGTCGTAGACGATCTATATGTTGTATTGTTTCCTTTGTACATTTTGTTAAGTCGTAAGTCGTGTATCGAGTTATTGTATTGTAACTGTTTTGCTGTTAGGTCGCTGCCGACCTATACTAAGTCGCATATGTTCTTAGGTCGCACCATTTTAGGTTGTAGGTCGTTCACGACCTAAGTGTTGTGAAATTTTGTTCTGTTTTGGGCGTGTTGAGTTGTAGCCTATAAATAGGCAAGTGGTGTCATTTTGTAAAGTTTAGTTGATTTGAAATAAAACTCTTGTTTTGTTAGCTTTGTGCTTTCGCCAAATTGGTAGTTGAGTGTAATCTCCTATCTCCTCTTTCGGATAATCGAGCGCGCTCGATTCAACGACTGCAGAAGCCGATTCACGGAATCTAGTGCGCTAGATCAACATGTGAAGAATCGCAGATCTTTGAACCCGGTATCGTGCGCGATCAACGAGTTCGGGATAGCTAGAATTCGGTATCTTTGGATCAACGAATTCGGGCATTTCAGTATCTTCCAATCCATCGATTGCTACTCTCATCGATCGACATTGTTTTTGATTAATCCGCTGCGTCAGTTTTGGTATCAGAGCTTGTTTTAGCCAATCATAGCTAAATCGAGTCTTGGAGCCAATTTATTTGAAGAGTTAGAGAGGCCGAGCTACATCAAGCAAAGCCGAGTCGAAATCGAAGTGAAGATTTGAGGTTATTAATCACGGCCGAGAGCAAGAAGGGAAGTTGTTCGACTTTGTATTGAAGTTTGGAGGACGGATTTATCTTGTTTGGGAGTTTGGTTGTTCATCGTGTTCATCATAATTTGCAACACGTGTGAAGTTTCCGATCCATTTCATTTTGGATCTAAGTTCTAATTGTGTTTGAATTTTGAAGTGTTGAAGAGTTTTGTGAAGTTTTCAAGTATGCCGCCGAGAAGAGCTAATCGTCACCAAAACGTAGAAGCTTTGTATCGAAGAGAAGAAGCTGATGAGATGGAGCAAAGAATCAATGAAAACTTTAGTGAAAAGCTTAACGAAGGAATTGGACGATTAGAGAAGATGATGTTAGAGATGAATCAGAATCGGAGAAGGGTATCACCTGAATCTAACCATGGAGGAAGTAGAGTCTCACCACATTCCAATCGAGACAGAAGTGTTGATGATGATCAAAGGCGTGGTGGAAGACGTAATGGTAGTAGAGATGTGGATGGATGAGATAGACAACGATATACATCTGATTTTGAAGAGGAATATGATGGTGGTAGTGTTCGAGGACAAGGACGAGGACAAGGAAGAAATCACTCTGAGTATGATCACAAGTGGGAGTCGGGGATAAAGACTGAAATTCCTGAATTCAAAGGTGGTATGCAAGCGGAGGAGTTTTTAGACTGGGTGGCTAATGTTGAAGAGATTTTTGACTTCAAAGAAGTTCCAGAACATCGTAGAGTGAAGTTGGTTGCGACGAGGTTGAGGGGTAGAGCTTTGGCATGGTGGCAGCAAACCAAACTTACACGTGAACGGATGGGAAAGTCAAAAGTTGAATCTTGGGAGAAGATGAAGAAATTGATGAAAGCAACGTTCTTACCTTACAATTATCAATCTTTGATGTATCAACGTTTGCAGAATTTGAGGCAGGGCACAAAGAATGTTAATGATTACGCGGATGAATTTTATCAGCTTATTGCGAGGAATGATATTATGGAAACGGAAGAGCAGCTGACATCTAGATTCATTGGGGGATTGCGAATGCAGATTCAGGATATGGTTAACATGTTTGATCCCAGATCTGTAGCGGAAGCACATCAGAAAGCGTTGGCTTGGGAGAAACATGGACGACGAGGAGGTGGTGTGTTTACAAATTCCAATAATCAAGTGAAGGGTGTTAATGGAAGTTCTAATGTTTCAAAAGTTGTTGCAAAACCAGTTGTGAATGAGGTTGGGAAGGCGAAAGTCAATAATGGTTTCAAGTGTTATAATTGCCAAGAAATGGGCCACAAAAGTAGCGAATGTCCAAAGCCGAAGAAGAGAGCTATGATAGCAGAGGTTGAGGATGGGGATGAAGAAGCTGAATGTTCCAATTCACCACCTGATGAGGAGGAGGAAGAAGTGTCGGGAGACGAAGGTTATAATCTAATGATGAAGAGGTCCTGTTTAACACCAAAGCAAGAGGAGGATTGTAGTTGTTAAGGAGCAATATTTTTCAGTCAACATGTACCATTCTGGGGAAGGTTTGCAAATTTGTTATTGATGCTGGAAGTTGTGATAATATAATTTCTTCAGAAGCTGTGAGGAAGTTGGCATTGAAGACTGAGAAACATCCGAAACCGTACAAGCTGGCTTGGTTGAGGAAAGGCGGGGAGGTGAAGGTTGGACGAAGGGCTTGTGTGAAGTTTTCAATTGGAAAGAAATACAAGGATGAAATCTGGTGCGATGTGGTAGATATGGATGTCTGTCATTTGTTGCTGGGGAGACCGTGGCAGTATGATAGGGCGGTGCAACATGATGGGCGTACCAACAGTTACAGTTTCATGTTTGAAGGCACAAAGATTACTCTAGTTCCAAAGAAGCGACAACAGGAGGAAAACAAGTTGGAGGAGATTGAAGAGCTTAAAACTTTTTTATCTTTGAAGGAGTTTGTGAAGGAAGTAGGGGAGGAGCCTAAAGTGTTTTTGTTGATTGGGCGAGAGAGCAGTGAAGAGGTTGAAATTCCGGAAGAAGCGAAGCCAGTTTTGAAAGAATTTGACGATGTATTTCCAGAGGAGTTACCAACGGAGTTGCCACCGTTGAGGGATATACAACATCAGATAGATCTTGTTCCAGGTGCTGTGTTGCCTCACAGACCACATTATCGAATGAGTCCAAAGGAACATGAAGAATTGAGGAGGCAAGTGGAAGAATTGCTTGAACAGGGGCGTGTGCAGGAGAGTTTAAGTCCTTGTGCTGTACCAGCTTTATTGGTACCCAAAAAGGATGGAACGTGGAGGATGTGCACAGATAGTAGAGCATTGAATAAGATCACAGTCAGATACAGATTTCCGATGCCGAGGCTTGATGATTTATTGGATCAAATCAGTGGGTCCGTAATATTTTCAAAGATTGACTTGAAGAGCGGTTATCATCAGATTCGCATTAGACCAGGGGACGAATGGAAGACAGCGTTCAAGACGAGGGAAGGATTGTATGAATGGCTGGTAATGCCGTTTGGTCTATCGAATGCACCAAGTACATTCATGAGGGTGATGAACCAAATTTTCAGGCCATACATTGGGAAATTTGTGGTGGTTTACTTCGATGATATTCTAATCTACAGTGCTAGTACAGAAGAGCATGTTCAACATTTGAAGAAAGTGTTAATTATTCTTCGTGAAGAACAATTCTATGCTGCTACAAAGAAGTGTGTTTTATGGCGAGGAGTGTTTTATTTCTGGGGTATGTTGTGTCGGAAGAAGGAATACAGGTTGACCAAAGTAAAGTCGAAGCTATCAGAGATTGGCCGCAACCCAAGACGATAACAGAAGTTCGTAGTTTTCATGGGTTGGTTCATTTTATCGAAGGTTTATTCCATACTTTAGTAGTGTGATGGCGCCTGTGACTGATTGTATGAAGGGTAAACAGTTTGCATGGACGGAGGAAGCCGAGGTTGCTTTTGATCGAATCAAAGGACTCTTGACGTCTGCACCAATTCTAATATTACCAGATTTTCAGCTAGTGTTTGAACTACACACTGATGCATCCAAGGTTGGGATTGGAGGAGTGTTGAGCCAGAGGGGACGTCCTATTGCATATTTCAGTGAGAAGTTATCAGGAGCAAAGATGAGATATAGTACATATGATGTGGAATTTTATGCTGTTGTGCAATCTATTAAACACTGGAGACACTATCTATTTCAGAAAGAGTTTGTTCTTTACACTGATCATGAGGCGTTGAAGCATTTACAAGGGCAAGACAAGATTTCAGCGAGACATGCATCATGGATTGCATATCTGCAACAGTTTACATTTGTTGTAAAACACAAATCGGGAGTGACGAATCGTGTTGCGGATGCATTGAGTAGAAGAAATCATGTGTTGACTACAATGAAGGTCGAAGTGACAGGATTTGATGTGCTAACAGAATTATTTGTCAATGATCCTTACTTTGCAAAGTTTGTTGACAAAGTCAAGAAGGGAGAGACGGATGAGTTTTTGATGGTAGATGGTTTTCTGTTCAAAGGAAATCGATTGTGCATACCTGATTGTAGTTTGAGAATGAAGATTGTAAAAGAGCTACATGAAGAAGACATGTTGGGAGAGACCGTACATTACAGTTGATTTCACAGTCTTACTTTTGGCCATCAATGAGGAAAGAGGTGGAAAGGTTTGTGGAACGATGTCATATCTGTCAGGTTTCAAAAGGAACTGCAACTAATGCTGGTTTATATATGTCGTTACCTGTACCAACTAAACCATGGGTTGATGTGAGTATGGACTTTGTGTTGGGGTTGCCGAGAACACAGCGTGGTAACGATTCCATTTATGTGGTGGTTGTCCGATTTTCGAAAATGGCGCATTTTATTGCTTGTAAGAAGACGGCGGATGCTGTTCATGTTGCTCAGTTGTTTTTCAAAGAGATATATCGACTTCATGGATTGCCAGAATCTATTGTGTCGGATAGGGATACTCGTTTTCTAAGTTATTTTTGGCTAAGTTTGTGGAAGATGGTGGGAACGAAGTTGAACTTTAGCAGCGCTTATCATCCGCAAACGGATGGACAAACCGAGGTTGTGAACAGATCATTGGGAAATTTGTTGAGGTGTCTTGTGCAAGACAATCTGAAGAGTTGGGATGTGAAGTTATGCCAGGCAGAGTTTGCTCATAATCATGCAGTGAATCGTAGTACGGGGTTCAGTCCATTTCAGATTGTATATTCTAGTTTGCCAAAGGGACCGTTGGAGTTAACAGTCATATCACAACCAAAGAAGACAGTCAAACGAGCTATAGATTTTGTTGAAGGATTGACCGAGTGTCATAGAATCGTTCAAGAACGATTGGAAAAGGCGAATGAGAAGTACAAACGTGCTGCAGATCTGAAGCGAAGGAGTGTTGAATTTAATGAAGGTGATTGGGTTTATGCAGTGCTAACAAAGGATCGTTTTCCGGTGGGAACATACAATAAATTGAAAGCGCGGAAAATTGGTCCAGTAGAAATTTTGAAGAAAATCAATGAGAACGCATACCGGTTGAAATTACCGGATGATGTTCATACTTCTGACGTTTTCAATGTCAAATATTTGATTCCATATCATGGAGAGGAGCTTGTAGTACAAAAGGAAGGAGCAAATTCGAGGTCGAATTTTTTTCAACCAGGGGAGGATGATGCAGGCCAGCCTGAAGAAGTCCTAGGTTGCGACCAACCTAACGAACCAAAACTGGAAAATAAGTTGTTAAAAGTTGAAGTCTTAGGTCGCTCATGATCTAATGGGTTTTTAGGTCGCTCACGACCTATGGAAGGTTGGCTACGAGCTAACGGAATCAACACTCAGGAATGCGAACGACCTAACGAATTCCTTAAGTCGCTCCAACGACTTAGTAAAGGCGTACGAGCTAACGAAGGAGGCGCGCAAAGTTGTTCAGAAAGAGTTTTAGGTCGCTCACGACCTAAGTTAAGTCGTTCGATGACCTACGACCTACTTAGGTCGCATAAAGATGGTTTAGAGGCCGGGGTTCTTAAGTCGTGTGAAGACTTAGGTCGCATAAAGATGGTTCAGAGGCCGGGGTTCTTAAGTCGCGTGAAGACTTAGGTCGCAGAGTTATGTTTCGACCTATGATAGGTCGCAAAGACGAGATACGACCTACGATAGGTCGCTGATGTGGTTGCCGCTTTATCTTAGGTTGCTCGACCGTATGCGCTGGAAAGTTAGGTCGCTGAAGCTTGTTGTCGTTGATTCTTCTACCGAGTTAATCTCTGCCGCTGATGGAAGCTGGAGCATTGAAGTAAGGTCGCGAGAATTGTATGTTGAGTCGTAGAAGATCTATATGTTGTATTGTTTCCTTTGTACATTTTGTTAAGTCGTAAGTCGTGTATCGAGTTATTATGTTGTAACTGTTTTGCTGTTAGGTCGCTGCCGACCTATACTAAGTCGCATCTGTTCTTAGGTCGCACCATTTTAGGTCGTAGGTCGTTCATGACCTAAGTGTTGTGAAATTTTGTTCTGTTTTGGGCGTGTTGAATTGTAGCCTATAAATAGGCAAGTGGTGTCATTTTGTAAAGTTTATTTGATTTGAAATAAAACTCTTGTTTTGTTAGCTTTGTGCTTTCGCCAAATTGGTAGTTGAGTGTAATCTCCTATCTCCTCTTTCGGATAATCGAGTGCGCTCGATTCAACGACTGCAGAAGCCGATTCACGGAATCTAGTGCGCTAGATCAACGTGTGAAGAATCGCAGATCTTTGAACCCGGTATCGTGCGCGATCAACGAGTTCGGGATAGCTAGAATTCGGTATCTTCGGATCAACGAATTCGGGCATTTCAGTATCTTCCAATCCATCGATTGCTACTCTCATCGATCGACATTGTTTTTGATTAATCCGCTGCGTCACAAATCCCCGTTACATGAATCCCCCAATTGTACCCTACTAAATTTCTCAATAGTTATATGTCAGGTTTGGTAAAGTTTTTTGTAAATATGATGTTTTTATCATGTAGACCATCTTCACAAATTTTGAGACCAATTAGATATTTATAGACGTCTCAAGATTATATTTTAGATTGAAAGTTAAAATTTGTAATTTCTATAATTAGCTATGGTTTTGAGAGGGTTAATTAGAAATAGAAAAATAGTTTCAAATTTTAGGAAGATGATCTACATGATTTAAGCATCACATCTAATAAAAATTGTCAAATATGATGTTTATATATTGGAATAGTCAATTGGGGAATTTCAAAGGAATCAATTAATGATTAGTCTATATCCTACCTTAATATACATATACATGTACAACTGTGTGTGTGATTTCAACTTATATTCGAACCTTTGAACGTTCCATCCTTTTCTTCTTTGCTTCATATAATCAATTTGATTTTGACACTTTACACTCTTTTTACAACTAACTAAAAAATGTAAGTAATACAACAATGTTTTCTTTACTTTGACCGCGAAGTGGTAGTCATTTGGACATAAGAGTATATGCAAAGAATTTAAATGGTGTTTCAAAATTGGAGGTATACTTGGTGTTCAAGTAGTTTCAAGTAGCAAATTATTTATTTAAATCGAAAAAACAAGTGCATCTTATTTACCAAAAACCATGTGTAGTGTCAATGTTATCTCAAATTTCATGCCTATGCATCCTTATGTTATAGGCATTAAATTTGAATATCAATAAATTCAAAAATTTACCCGTAAAACATAAAATGGGTTGGAAACATTGAGATACTATTAACAGGTTTAGTTCACCATTCATTAAAGATGTATACCCTTTTCTATAATGTCATTTCTTCCAAAGATTACAATTTTTTTTGATGTAAACAAATATTAATACCATAATAATGAATTATAGACTTTAGATGAATGTTATAAAAAGTAATCAATCTCATTTGAAGTTGTCAAATATGTGTGCATAACATGGGTTCACCCTAGTAAATCCGATTAACCAAGTAAGAGTCGGTTTGAAAAATAACTAGTTTTGAAACTCCTTAAAAGGAGTTTTGAATAGTAATCTATAAGTAGTTTTAAATAATGATTGATAAGTAAAAGTACTTGAACACAACATGACTTAAGTTAAAATAAGTAAGATAATTCACCAAAAATAGTTTTGAAATATGTTTATAAGTCATAAAAAACAAATTGGTATTTAGCATATTTGTAGTTATTAGTCACTTTTTTAGCCTTTTCATAAGAACTTATCAAATATTAGAACTAAAATAAGTGACTTACAAGTAGTTTTGGATACTTATGGTAGTTGTTAAACATGCTGTAAAGAGCGAGGGTAACAAAGTGGATATGGAAAGTGGTAAAAAACATAGCGATTTATAGCCATTGGAAGTTCTATATGTTCACTTTCAGTGCTTTTCTTCTTCAAAGATTATACGCCGAGAGTTACAAGTAGAAGTCGGTGAAATATGTAGAGAAATATAATTAGCGTAGACAACAATCTTATTTTAAGCTTAAAATTAGTGTAAACGTAAATTTTAAGGAAGTTTTATATCTTTTTGAGACTTCATCACTATTTTGGTCATTACTTCTAATAGGAGCAGAATTAGGAGCTTATTCTTATCGTAGATGAAAGACCATGTAGATTATCCATGGAGTAGTCATGATAGAGGTTTGGCCAGCCATTTGAAACTTACGACCGTTTTACATTTTCAACCTGCAACTGTAACGACCTGCTATTTCGAACCATTCAAATCGACAATCATCCACTCATGTCAGACTTGAATTGCTAAAAACAACATATTGTTAATTTATATTTGGCAAAACTTAGCATGTACAGTAAATAAATCAATCACAAAATCATAGACATGGAGTGATACCAAAAAAGTAGCGGAATAAGTAAAAAGTAGTTCATGAAGCTACTATAGGACATCAGAGTCTGAAACAAAATACAACAAAATCTCAAATACAAAGAAATCTCTAATACATAAGAAAATGACAAGTCTGAACATAAACAACTGGAAATAACTAGAATAACTGAAAGCAGAATAGATAAAAGATGGATCTCCAAGCAAAGCTCCAAACTCCAAAGGTGAGTCTCAAATGCGGTGACACTCAGTCTGACCCGAGCATAAAGCAAAACACAAAACACTCGAGTCACGATTAACATTCTTATGCAAGTAAATCAACTCAAGTGAAATGTCAAGTGAAATGCAATATAACTCAAAGGATGTTGGGATTCCATTCCTTAAGTATCCGTTAAACTATCTACATACATAATACAATACGCTACATAAATAATGTCTATAGTAAAATAAAATATTAAAATAGAGTTAAGGCATTACCCATATCCCCCTTAACACATTTTTGTATAGTCCTGTAGTCTATACAGTACTGTAATTCCTCTGTAAACTGGAGGGCTATTAGAGGGCACTCCATAGGTACGGTTCGAACCAAACTCGTAGAGGGTGCGATAAGGCATGTGACAAGGAAAGCGAGGCAATGCCAGGGTAGGATTCTACTGTTTGCACTCCCGGACTAGTGGTAACGCATAGCAGCTACTACCGCCCACCTCAAGACACACTCCTAAAATCAAAGGTACACCCAATCAAATCACAAAGTAATAGAATGGTATCGAAGAAATGTGCCCGATAGGGGGAGCGACCCAACTTGGCCCGGTATAGCTCCTGTTTTAGCCACATCAAGCCGACTCGCGGGAGTCGGGGCTACGTTAATACCTCATACAGCATTGTCCCAAAACCATCCTGCTTTGTTCTGGAATCTCCACCATGTACACAGTTGTTAAAGTGGTTTTCGGTATTGGCAGAGAGTATGACAATATCCGATCCAGGTCTCTTTAACAACCAAACGCTTATTTCACACCGTGGTCATTTATATTCAAACAATTCATACTTCGTATCAAAATATCATATTCATTCAAAATCATATCACTTTCGAAATCATATTCACTTTCGAAATCATATTATTTTCGAAATCAAATTCCGTTCTAAAATCATAACCACAAAATAATTTAAACCATCATATCAAAATATTTGCATTTAAAACCATTAAATCTAAATCATAACAGTTCCAGCGTAAACAGTTTAAATATTAAAATAGTTTATGTATTGAAATAGTTATAAATTAAAATAGTTTATATTTAAAAATAGGTTATAGATTAAAATAGTTTATATATTAAAAATAGTTTATATATTAAAAGTAGTTTATATATTAAAAATAGTTTATATAGAAAATAGTTTCAAATTAGAATTGTTTCTTCAAATTTCACAAATCAATCCAAATCAACTTTAGTTCCAAAATTCGATTTAAATCAATCTCAGTTCATTCCAGTTTCAATTAAAAAGGATAAAGGTTCAATTCAAATTCTCATTAAAACCATTTTAATTTATATCGATTTCAATCCAGATTTGAACTACAAATTTTAAACCACTTCAAATCCAATAGATTTCAAAGTTAAATATTCAAATATTTAAAATAACTCAATTTGATACATTTCGTTTATATTTCAAAATTCAACTTTAATTTTATTTATATTTGAAAACATTCGCTTAATCATTTTAATAACCATTTAAATAAAATCCTAGATTACAAATTTAAATCAAAATTAAATATTCAGTTTCAATTTTATTTAAAATTAAAATATTCATTTAGTCTCCTTTAGTTAAACATTTAAATAAAATCTCAAATTACAAATTTAAATCAAAATTAAATATTCAAATTCAATTTTATTTAAATTCAAAATATTCATTTAATCCTCTTTAATCAAAATTAAGTTATTAAGTTATAAAACATATCTTTAAAATCTCAAGATCAATAAGTTTCAAATCAATCCTTATTTAAATTCAATTATTAACCAATTTAAATTTCAAGTTAACTTTAATTTATCTTTCTAACCTCTATTATTAAAGTTATTGCAAAAATCTATTTAAAATATTAATATAAATTTTAAATAAATATTTAAACATATTATATATATTGGTTAAATTAAACTTTTATTAAATTTATTATATTAAATTCTATTATTAAATCTACTTTAAATCTTAACTATATATTTAAAATAAAAATAAAGTTATGAGTAAAATCTTAAAATTTATATTTTTAAACATAACTTATAAATTTAAAATTTCCAAACATATAATTTAAAAATTTTAAATTTTAAATTTTCACATATATTAAAATAAAGTCTATATATTGTATTTTAAAATCAATATTTACTAAAACTCATATATTTCCTTTCAAAACTTTGGAAATCATTTCCAAAAATAGACCAACGGTGTCCATATATAATTTTCTATCCTATGGTCAAGTGATACAGATATTTATCATTTCAATCCGTAATAATTTAATATTTACGAGTATATATCATTTCAACCCGCAATCCCAAAATCAATAAAATCGCTTGGGTTTATCATTTCAACCCATAATGATTTTCCCTAATCTATAATATCATTCGGGTATGTATCATTTCAACCCATAGGAAATTCCTAACTGACAGGGAACTTGTAGTATGAGAACAATAGAATAATAATATAAAATGACATACATATCGATAGCAAGCATATATCATAATTAACAAGTTAAATATATACAACAGGTTATGGTGTCATATGTCAATTAATATAGGTAAACAATTGTAGATAATTAAATTTCTAACTAATTCAAATTTAACAACATATTTCAATTGTTATTTCATGTGAAATAAATTTACTAAATATAAGAATGTTAACCGTGAGTGATCGCTCACCTTTCGAGGCTAGGGAAATGACAAGAACAAGATGCGATGATCCATAGATATGGACAAGAACAAAGCAAAAGCTGATGAGATTTCCAGACAGCGACGAACAAAGCAACAAACTAGAGACCGATGAATAAAATCAAGGCTAGCTAGAGATTGATGGAAACAATATATATATATATATACATACATATATATATGAAATATATAAATCTATATATATCATATTTTAAAATCAATATTAAATTTAAGACACATATCAAAAGTAAAATCTTCATATTATATTTTTGTTAAAAATCAATATTTATTAAAACCCATAGTTTACAAAATTCTTCAAATAAATATTTAAACATAATATATATATATATATATGCGTGTTTAAAAATTATTTTAAAATATTAACATAATCATACTGTGTGTATATATACATATACCTTCCTAACAAATGATAGCAAATATATATATAAGGTAAAAGAAAGTCGTAGGTATTCAGGCAGATGTATATGCGAGCTTATATATATATATGTATGTATACATAATTTTAAAAACAATGAACAGAAAAGTGGAAGGCTAGAGGGTGATAAGCGGACAGAGGGTGCTTCGATGGAGGAGAACAGGTGGTGGTTGCTCAGAGTAGAGTGGAGGTGAACTGCCGCTTCTTGGAGGTTGACGCGGACTGCGTTTGTTTGTTAGGTGGTTGTGGGTGCTTGGTGGTTCAAGGAGGCTGTCGGGTTGCTCGGGTGGACGAGTTTGGATCTACGGTGCCAGGTTTGAGTGGTGTGTCAGGTAAAGGCTGCCAGAGGGTGAAGGCTAGAGGAGCTGCACGGAAATGGGGTATGGGCTGGGAAGGTTATTTCGTCAAAGGAGATGGGTTGAACTCGACAGTTGGTGGCTGAAGGGTTTGTGGCTATGGGGAAATGTAGAGGCGCGGATGTGGAGAGTAAGGGAGAGGTGAGGGGTTGTCGAGTCACAGCTACAATTCAGGAGGCGGATGTTTGTAGAGGAACGGCGGCGGAAAATGGTAGTGCTGTGAGGTTGACAGGGTGAGGAAGGCGGCTATTTGTTAGCGGAGTCGAGCTGGGTTGGCTTTACAGGCGTGGGGTTTTGTTTCGGTGGTGGCGGATTGCACAGGGAAAGGTCGAGGTGAGGTTTTGGGTCATGGCAAAAAACGGAGGAGAAGAGAGCAGGTGAGAGGAAGATAAGCAGTTTCAGATGATATAAGCAACGTATAATTTTTTTTTCAAGAGCGAAATGAAAATGAAAGGAAGAGCCGGAAAAATCAACGAACTAGAATATATATTGAAGCAATATGAATAGCAAAAGCCAATCTCTTGAATTTAGAGTATAATTAAAGCTAGTGGCTATACAGTTTTTCACGATGGATAACGAATGGTCACAAGGAAACCAAAAAGGCTTAAAACGGGTACCGATACGGCTGATCGTTTCGCCGATTTCGCCGTGTACCGACACCGAAATACACAAATATATTTTGGAGATCAGCATGACGAGATGAACAGAATGGTACACATATATATGTGACATGACTATATTATCAAAACTCGATATTCGCTACCACTTGTAAAACGCCGAAAAATAAAATAAACGTAGCTAGTGCAGTCTAAATTTGGTGAAACGAAATATGATGTCTCACTCAGAAAACGATTTACATTTTGATTATATAAAACTATTTAGATTTCAAAAATATTTATTATCATCAATTTCAACGGATTTAATTTTGAAATTGAAAATTACACAACGGAACTAACTTATATATTTACCAATGAAAATCTACCATTTGCTATGTTTAAATGGATGCATACCAAATATCAAATTTTCATTGCTAAATTTTATTTATTTATTTTCACAAAAAATTTAGTTAATTACATTTTCCAAATTGTTAAAATTTTCGTGTCGTTACACTCTCCCCCGCTCAAAACTTTTCATCCCCGAAAAGGAACGAGATAGGAGAATAAAAGCAATAGAAAAAAAAGATAGATTTGAAATACATAGTACCAGATACAACAATTAATTCAAACCCATATAAATTTCATTTTATTTTATTTCATTTAATAACAATATTACTAAATTAACCCTTCAACCAATCTATTTAAGTTTAATATTAACATTCCATGTTTATTTACTTAAATAGCATTATCTTTTTATTATTCAATTTATTTCACTTAACATATCTTGTAACATATATTAAGTGCATAAAATTTTTATTATAACCACTCAATTTTTATTTATAAAATTTCCTTAACAAGATTTCATTTTTGGACATCTTATTACTTTCATTTATATTGTATACTATTCAATTACATGTTCACACTAACATTTAAACTTTTCCAGGAAAGTTTTATTAATGTTTTCGAATGTAATTGAGCACTATGCAAATTTATCTTTTTATTTACAACATTTCTATTAAGAAAAATTTTAGTTTGAACATTTTATTACTTAGGTTTCTCTTGTATAAATTTCAATTACATGTCACATTAACATTTTAAACTTTTGAATATTTTAGGTAAGTTGTATATGTTTAAAAATGCAATTGAGTATTACACAAATAAATTTTATCCTAGTTCAACTGTTTCAAGTTGTTTCAATTTCATTTCCCATTTAGACACTCCAATTATTCAAAAAATTTGCTTCATTTCAACAATTGAAAACCATCACTTAACATAAACTTAAGAGTTAAATTTCCGATTTTACTTCATACCATTTTAAAATAAATAAATATATATATATATATATATATATTTTTGTACATCAAGTCATACTCAAGAAATTCAAATAAAAATCCATTTTCCAAAGCAAAAGTGTAGCAAAGCTACTAAGTGGTCTTCCCACTTTGAGACTCGAAAATGAATGTTGATGATGCAGCAGTCATCACCGAAATTATTTTCCAGTGACAAAGAGGAGAGTACTGACTTACTTCTTTTAAAATTCTTTGGAGACAATTTCCATTCGAAAATACTTTCAAATAATAATATTTTTTTCAAAACTTTAAAAACCAATTTTGAAAAGAACCAAAAATTTAATTCTCAAATCTTTAATTTAAATTCATTTCATAAACCATGTTTATAAAATTTCAACTACTTATAACATACAACAAAAGATAATGGTTTAGGAATGTTGACAAAACAATAAATGATAATCTAGTATTATCATTTCTAACAACCAATTCATTTAACTATCTAATTTCAAAAAATTATACTTTTATATATAAAATATAATCATACATAAAATTATTTCATTTACCAATTTCGAAAACAATATTGTGCCAGTTTGCTCTGTTCAAGTGTTTTGGAATTCCTATAGATAACGTTGGTCAGATGAATCGGTCGAAACCCAAAATCAAACTTAACAACTCAAACAACATAATATAAAACATTGTTATATCATTTACAAATACTCTCCAGGATGATCCAAGAATGGATTTTAGAATAAGGATAGAGATTCAAATTTAGAGGAACCCTAACTAAGAAGATAGGCTCGAAAGGAAGATAAGATAATTAAATTACAAAAGAGGAAAGATGGATAGACTTATATTAATCGCGGCAACCTTAACCTGGTCAATTGAGATTAAGGAAAGACGAGAATATTATCAACGAAAGTGGGGACAAACTTGCTGAGAACATCGCTGAAAACGCGATTCATGAGATAGACGAAGAAGGCAGGAGCATTGGTTAATCCAAAGTGCATGACTAACCATTCATAGAAACCATTCGTCCGGGAGGAAGGACATCAGGTCAAGCTCCAGGAATAAGATTGATGCGGAATTCAGCGCTTGGGAAGTAGAAAACTGACTTCACTAAAGACATCCAGAAATAGTTGGACAACATGGGTGGAGTCAAGATCACTAGGCTGAGAATTAAGAGAAAAGAAAAGGCTGCCTGAAAAAATTCTGAGGAAATCGACATTCGATCACAAGAGAATTACCCTGGTCGTCTACTAGAGAAACGGTTCGGGCTATACAAGAAATATCAGCATCAAAACCGGGGACGTAGAAATCTCCGGTGAATCGATGCCTGTTGTAAAGGAGTTTCACCCCTTTACAAATCATACTAAGGTTGGCGGGACCACTGATGGGATTAGCCACACATAAGGATGAAGTTTCCAATTATGGTGCCAGGATGTGTTCAAATTTATTACAGAGATCAACAGAAATAGAGCTATGGGATGCTCCAGTATCAAGAAGAGCACGAACAGGAAAATACAAGAATGGATTTGAGAACCAAGGGATAGTTCCAAAAATTCAAAAGAAATCCAAGTCAAAGAGGATCCTAACAAAGAATTTCAAGCTCGAACGAATATGATCCTATAATTGATTCTACCCATTCTAGGGTATCACTACCTTATCTCTAATGAATTTTTACCCCATATGCTAAGTTTTGCCTAAACTAGAGCTCTGATACCACTTGTAATGACCTGCTATTTCAAACCATTCAAATCAACAATCATCTACTCATGTCAGACTTGAATTTCTCAAAACAATAGATTGTTAATTTATATTTGGAAAAACTTAGCATATACAGTAAATAAATCAATCACAGAATCATAGACAAAGAGTGATACAACAATAAGCAGCGGAATAGGTAAATAGTAGTTCATGAAGCTACTACAGGACATCAGAGTCTGAAACAAAATATAACAGAATCTCAAATGCAAAGAAATCTCTAATACATAAGCAAATGATAAGTCCGAACATAAACAACTGGAAATAACTAGAATAACTGAAAGCAGAATAGATAAAAGATGGATCTCCAAGCAAAGCTCCAAGCTCCAAAGGTGAGTCTCAAATGCGATGACACTCAGTCTGACCCGAGTATAAAGCAAAACACAAAACACTCGAATCAGGATTAACATTCTTATGCAAGTAAATCAACTCAAGTGAAATGCAATATAACTTAAACGATGTTGGGATTCCATCCTTTAAGGATCCGTTAAACTATCTACGTTCATAATACAATACACTGCATAAATAATGTCTATGGTAAAGTAAAATATTAAAGTAGCGTTAAGGCGTTACCCATATCCCCCTTAACACATTTTTATATATTTCCATAATCTATATAGTACCGTAATTTCTCCATAAACTGGAGGGCTATCAGAGGGCGCTCCATAGGTATGGTACAAACCAAACTTGTAGAAAGCGCGATAAGGCATGTGACAAGGCACGCGAGGCAATGCCAGGGTAGGATTCTACCGTTTGCACTCCCAGACTGGTGGTAACGCATAGCAGCTACTACCGCCCACCTAGAGACACACTCCCAAAATCAAAGGTGCACCCAATCAAATCACAAAGTAATATAATGGTATCGAAGAAATGTGCCCAATAAAGGGAGCGACCCCACTTCGCCCGGTATAGCTCCTGTTTTAGCCACATCAAGCTGACTCGCGGGAGTCAAGGCTGCGTTAATACCTCATACAGAATCGTCGCTAAACCATCCTACTTCGTTCTGGAATCTCCACCACGTACACAGTTGTTAAAGTGGTTTTCGGTATTGGCAGAGAGTATAACAATATCCGATCCCGGTCTCTTTAACAACCAAATTCTTATTTCACACTATGGTCATTTATATTTCAAACAATTCATTCTTCATATCAAAATATCATATTCATTCAAAAACATATCACTTTCGAAATCATATTCACTTTCGAAATCAAATTCACTTCTAAAATCATAACCATAAAATAATTTAAACCATCATATCAAAATATTTGCATTTAAAACCATTAAATTTAAATCATAACAGTTCCAACTTAAACGGTTTAAATATTGAAATAGTTTATATATTGAAAAAGCTATAAATTAAAATAGTTTATATTTAAAAATAGGTTATAGATTAAAATAGTTTATATATTAAAAATAGTTTATATATTAAAAGTAGTTTATATATTAAAAATAGTTTATATAGAAAATAGTTTCAAATTAGAATTGTTTCTTCAAATTTCACAAATCAATCGAAATCAACTTTAGTTCCAAAATTCAATTTAAATCAATCTCAGTTCATTCCAATTTCAATTAAAAAGGTTAAAGGTTCAATTCAAATTCTCATTAAAACCATTTTAATTTATATCGATTTCAATCCAGGTTTGAACTACAAATTTTAAACCACATCCAATCCAATCCAATAGATTTCAAAGTTAAATATTCAAATATTTAAAATAACTCAATTTGATACACTTTGTTTATATTTCAAAATTCAACTTTAATTTTACTTAAATTTGAAAACATTTACTTAATCATTTTAATTACCATTTAAATAAAATCCCAGATTATAAATTTAAATCAAAATTAAATATTCAGTTTCAATTTTATTTAAATTTAAAATATTCATTTAGTCTCCTTTTGTAACATCCCGAAAATTTTCGACTTTCGAAAATTCAACATCGATACTCACTTTATCGACTGCTGAGCCATCGAATGCCGGAAACCCGAAAAGTTATGGTTTTAAGAAAAAGAAAAAGTAGAAGAAGAAGGAGATAGAAGAAAAAAAGAGAAGGAAGAAAGAAGAAGAACAACCGAAAACATCAGAACGACATCAATAGAAACACAGAACAGAGACAATATCAGAATCTCACATATCGCAGCGGAACAATATATAATAGATAAATGAATAATCTTTAAAACAAAGAACTATATCATTTTATACATACATCAATCATCAGAGTCATACACAACAATGGACAGTTATATAAACTTGTCCTCATACAGAATACACAGCGGAATAAAATAATATCAGATACAAATACTACGTCTCGAACTCCAGCTTATCTCCAAGCTCCAGAATATCCAGAATATCCTGATAATATAACTCTAGGCTGCCCGTGTGGAAATTGGTGGGCACCCAGAGTTTAGAAGGGAACAATAAACTCCGAGTCAGTCATGGTGACTGGTGTGAGATCGTAAAACAGTTATTTTTAAAATAAAACAGAGGAATATTTTTAAAGTCAATTCGAAATGCTTTTGGAAAATGAAACTACCATAAGACCTCCCACCACACACACAATGCAAACGCAGACTTGGAGGAGATTTCTTCTTATGATAGTCAAAGATGCTTACTACGCAAAAATCAAATTCTTTTTGATATTATTATTAGTGCATAGTGTAGAAAACATTTCGAAAGTAGAATATAAATCTTAGCCAGCATAGGTACCATTATATTATGCCTGCTATAGCTGCCTCCTGAGGAGACAGGTTATACAATTGAAATCGTAAAGGCTCGTATTGTTTCTTTGGATTTCCAACAAATGGTCAGGCTAAGGAACTTCCTATCCACGATGGGTACGTCCCTGGAATAGACGACCCGAGAACCTAACGTTACGGTTAGATCTCTGCCAACACAAGGCCGGGTTACCTCTGCAAAAATAGGTAACTACTGACACGCGTATGTCATCCCCCGATCGTCACCGATCTTCCCGAGGATCCCCGATTCGCAACAAACCACATAGATAATAATAATGCAGTAACCACAGAGGTTAAGTATCTGGGCTCCATACCATGATACCACCTTTATCCAGAAGGAATGACATACACTAAGGGGCGCTACTCCCTAGAACCTTGCCGCATTCGTCCTGTTTCGACCATTTCCGGGGTGTGAGGCTCGACGAAGTCTCGTCCACAAAGCTACGCTTTCTTAAAAAGCCCTGCTTCGGGTCAAACAAAATGATCAACCTATGATCACAAAGATATAAGATCAAACAAATGATCATATCACAAATGATCAAACACTGATCATTTCACAGCAACACTCAGTATGCCACGTTACCAAATTGGGATATATCGCTGATAAATTTCAACTACATAACCTCTGAGCTCGTACGTCTCAGAGAAGGGTGTTAAGCTAAGAGAATAAATTCTCCGCCACCAACAGAAATGTATTTGAAAGAAATCAGCTTTATATCTCAAATTGTAACGTCAGACACACAATCCATACAAGTCTATTCCGGGATCGAACAGAACCGAAGGCACTTCTCACGAAGCCCTTGCATTTCCGGATAATTTTCAATCACGTCAGGACTTCCCGTCACTAAGGGTGATAAAACCTCTAAATCGAAGATCAGTCGATGTAGAGTAACTCGACGGTAATCCTTCCGTTTTCAAAAATATCCGGTCTTCAACACCGGTCTTCAAATGCGATTCATAACGACGTATCACATATTCGGAATGGGTTATACGACCCCATGGTCCTTTCCCGGCTAACCCGAATAGTGAGCGTATATTTAAAAATAAGTGTGGCATTCAAATTTCATCCAATTTACAACAAATACCTACTCAAGGTAATTATTGATAGTCGGTTATTTAACTATCAATAAAGATGCGCAACATCATCAGATTCCAAATAATTTTCCCAATTATTTCATCTTCAAAAATATCTTTACTAGATATAAAATTTCCACACTTCCAAAAATAAATCAACGTTTATTTTTAAACAACTTCCCATTTCTTTTTATAAATTCCATAGTGAATTTATATTTCAAAATATCTTCTGATATACGATTTTCAAATCGTTTTCAATATTCAATTTCAATTTATCTTTACAAAGATAAAATCTCAAAACGTTCATTTCATATTGGAAAAGCATTTCCATACTTATTTAAAAATAAGTATTTCACAAATCTATTCATTTTCAACACTTAGAAAATATTCGATATACTTAAATCAAATTAAGTATATATTCATCCTTTAAGGAAAATATTCTTTTAACACCTTTATTTGAGTCAAAACGAATGTTACGTAAAACATTGTTACGACGACTCGAAATCACTAGTATAGGGATTCGGATTTTAAGATAGATATATAAATCCCAATACTACATAAAACATTTCCTTTCGGGAATCATTTACTATAACAATAGTGTTATAGTCCACCATTTCCTTATATTTCTCGAAAACGTCTATTTCAACAATAAATGTTGAAATCTATGATTTCGATATTTAACACGTTTTAAAACATCTTTTAAACAATTACTTCATTTTATAATATCGTTTCTCCAGAACATATCCATTCTCCTTAAGAGTACATTCACTGTCCAAAATCGTGAATATAATTCACTTAACTAAATTTCAGCCATCTCTACACGTTTTATTTCAATAAAGATTCGCTATCCAAAATCGCGAATATGTCTTCTTTAAAAATCTTCTATATTTAATTTATCAAACTCCATCGATTTTGAATTTATAAAACAACGTTTATAAATCCTATTTCTATATTTTTTTAACAACTTTGATTTATAAATCTTCTTTATTAACGATCCGATCAATATTCCATTTAAAAGCAGAAATCCAATTTATAAGTAAATTTTCTTATAATCATTCATTCTACAACTTCATCCTTTATAAATCTATAAATTTCATATCTTTACAATTTATAATTCTATACACTTCGTATCTTCACATTTTATAATTATAAATTTCATATCTCTTGTAAAACTTATTTTAAAATTCCAATAACTTAAATTGATAAATATCAATTTGATACATCTTTTTATATACATTGGTTTAAGAATTCAAAAATCTCAACTTAAACCATTTCATAAATTTCTTAACTCTTTATTTCAAAAGAAATTACTTTTTTTGTTAAAATTCACAAAATCTCAACTTTTATAACTTAAAAGTTTTAACGTTTATCTTTTTAAAGTAAATCAATTCAACAATTTAAATAAACGTATATTTTCAAAGATCACTTTTAAAATTTCACTTTTAAAATCAACATCGTTATTTTTAAAATTTCAAATTTTGAATCCGATGATGCAACGCATCAATTAGTCAATCACAACAGTCAATATCATATCTCAACATATGACAACAGAATATATATCAACATCTGTAAATAAATAAATACAGTTGAGGAATCCAGTTGGATCCCTCCAACCTGTTTCCCTGCATCCAAAGACGTCAGCACAATACCAATTCCGCTCCAGTACGGAATTATCGCGGTATATAGGTTTTTTATAAATCCGCTTACTAACGGCGCAATAGGGTCTCATCCGCTATACGAGGCGGGAAATCAACAATCCAGTATATACATATGCCAATATGTATATACTGCTATATATATAGATATATCCTATCATATCTAATATCAACAGCAATCAATCAGTCAAACAAATCAAATTAATAACTGTAAAATCCACTTTTCGATCGAGTGAGAAAAATCTCACCTTAGCTTTTTATTTTGCAGTCCAGTTTCCATCTTGACTTGATTTCTGGATTTATACCTTATATAACCATTGTACGATCTTAATTAATATTTGAACTGAATCGAATAATAATAATAAATTTCCATTTAATGGATTTATTTAATTTTAAACTGATAATTAAATTCCTTAAACCCATTTCCCATTCCAGATTATTTTCTTGCAATTTTGACCTTGTATAAAACAATTTTACAATTTGTTAATATTCGAATTAAATCGAATAACCAAAATTTTTTTTTTTTTATTTGGTAATTAAATTAACTAGAAATTTATTTTAAACTAATAATTTTCCTTTTTAGACTATATATGTAATTATACAATATATGTAGATAAAAATCTGACTTTTATATAAACCCAAAAATTTCTATTCTTCCAAAATTTTATATAAACTTCTTGTACTTACATATAAAATTAAACTCTGTGAAATTTAACAAAAACTGGGCAGCAAACACATTCTTTTCTCAAAATCAACATTATTAAAATCCACTGCTTTCCAATTTTAGCTTCAGTAATTATTTATCTATTTTCCCTTTCCTTTTACTGTAAACATATATTACTGCTTATATATATATGTATACATATGTACATCTAAAATATACTTACTTTTTACTGTATATACAAATGTTTACAGTATATTTGTATTTCTTTATTGTAAATAAGCAAGACATGATTTGCTTGCCGTAAAATTTTCTTCTTATTACCTTAAACAGTAAGATTACTGCATATATTTATTTTATATTTCTTCAAAAATATTAATGAACAAATTTGTAAAAATATACTTACAGATTGAGCTCGGATTCTCGAACGAAGCCTTTGCTTTGTTGCCATCGCGACCACGTCCCCCCATCCCAGTTGCGACGCGAGGCCATTTCCATCGCCATCGCCTTATCTTGATCGCGACTCGACAATAAGGATCGCACCCCCCATGACATGGTCGGAGCTGCCTCACCACTGCGCCGCCACTTTATCGCGCTCGCGATTCGATGCCGACTCCTTCTTCCACTCGCGAAGCCCACGCGAGACCATCACGCGGTCGCGATTTCGAGCTCCCCAAACGATCGCCTGAACCCAACCTCGCCGTGCTCTAGCTTTGACTGACCTCGGCCACGCGATTCGATCCCTCCTCCTACGCGAACGCGAATCAAATCGCGAGTCTTTCCCAGCGTCGCTCCCTCTTCGATTTGAACGAGAATTGGGGGAGAACGGCACTTCCCCGGTTAACGAACGAATTCGATTGCTTTTAAAGTGAAGGGCTACGGCCATTAATATTTCTTTCGTTCGTTTCTTTGTTTACTGAAGAGAAAGGGGAAAGCATTTAAAATTTAAACGAGTATGGGTTACACGATTTTTTGTATCGTGAATTTCGGCGTAGATTTAGGGAGATGACGTGCTGAGGCTTGACCATTTTAAATTTAAATTCAAATTTAAGTTCGACAAAGATTTTTTTTATGCGTTTACACGCCGTACGATCACGTATTGACTCCGAAAAATACGAAAATTGAAATCCGACAATTATTCAAAATTACGGACCCAATGGAACTGGTTTCGTCGAATTCCGAGACTGTCTGAAAAAATGACTATTTTTATAAATCGATTTGAACAATTAAATTCAAAACTGAACAAATCGATTTCAGATTCGATTCTGAAGTTTTAATTATCTTCAGTATAATCAATATAAATTTTACCATCCTCTGAAATATTTTTAAATCGGCCTAAATTTGAAGATTCAAATTTTTATTCACTTTCAATAGATAAAATTTTATAATTTAAATCGTCAGCTTCAAATTTAAATCGGGGATTCAAATCAAATCATCGTTCAAATATTTAAAATTAATTAAATATTCTCAATTTAATTTGTTCAAAATTCTGGGTCGTTACAGACTTCCCCCCTTAAAAGAATTTCGTCCTCGAAATTACAAGTTAGGGAAAAAGGTCCTTAACTCGTCTACTATTTTTCAAAATCCAAATAGTTTTATCAACTTATCAAAACAAATCTTCCTACTAAAGATTCGTTATCATTCAACTAAAATTTTTCCAACTTCAATTCTAAGTTTCAAAACAACATCGTTTTACTTAACAATTCAAATTTAAATTTCAAATTCAAATTTAAACTTTCAAATTTTTTATCAAAAATTTTCTAACGCCCTAAATTTTCGAAAAATTTCGCCAGCGTCTCCTTTGCGCGGCTAATACGGCACTACTACAAAACGTCCCTACGGACTCTCAGATTTCAAAAAGAAAAAGAAAAAGCCAAGCGGCTAGAGAGAAATCATCAAAAACTCATATCAAAACTCAAATACGTACCTTTTGTCGAGCAATTCAAATTTATCCTCGAAATCAAATTCAATTTCCTTTATACCTGTATATCCTACTAGCCATAACATCTAGTTGCATATATTCAAACCATTTAGTACATTCAATTACAAAATTTTCAATATAACTGCTTATATCATTTTTAAATTAGTTTTAATTACTAATTCATTTCAAATTCTAATCTACTAACAAATTCAGATTTGCTTCCAACATTCAATTTCAATTCCAGTTTCATTCACTTTTGTTCATTTCCAAAATTTGATTTCAATTTACCCTTTGGTTAAATCTACTGTCATTTAAACTGGATTTCCAATTCGAATTCATTTTACTTTTCTTCAAATTTTATCAATTCAACTTCATTAACACTTAATGAATTTATATACAATCAACTAACAATCATCAAACAATCAATGCATATTCAACATAACCATTATTATTTGATTTCCATTCAATTTAGTTCAACACCTTTAATTTCAATTGACTTACATTCAATTTATTCAGTTTCTTCAATGAATTAACATTTACACTCAATTGATTCATTAGTTCAATAGCTAATCCATTTCACATTTCATGTTGAAGTTTATTTATATAACTCAAGTTCATATTCATTTAATTCATTTTGATTATTTACTTCGACACCAAAATCAATTCCAATCAACACTTAAGTTATATCCCATTAAACATCGTTTGTTTAACTTAACTTACATTTCCACTTATAAATCCAAAATTCAAATTTCCATCCTATTTAACTTTTACCAAGGTCAAATTTCTTCACTTATTCAAAATTCATATTAAATCCAGATTTCATATTCCACAATCTCAACTTAGATTTAATTGATTCACTTATACTTACTTAAATTTAACTTCATCCTTTAAGTTGAATTTATTCTATCAATTCAAATTGTATAAGTTATCAACTTAATAATATTTCATAAATATGGTATCCCAGAGTCTTACCAATATTTCAAAGCCATTTTGAAAACAATTCAAATTCCATTTGAATTTCCAAAACAAAACCCAAATTTCCAAAACAACTTCCATTTAAAACGATTTGGCAGCAATTCCTCTTTTGGAAACCCGAAAATGAACACCAATGATGCCGCGGTCATCATCGAAGTTATTTTCCAGCGACCGAAAAGAGTTTAGAGCTTTTCATTCCTTCAAAACATTTTTCAAAATCCTTTGAAATCCATTTTCAAATCAAAAAGATTTAAACTTTCCAAATCTCCAAAATTTTCAAATTCTTTTCAAAACATTTCCAAAAACTTCTCTGGAATTTCGTTTTAAATTACAAATCACATTTATAATTTATATCCTCAAATTTCAATTGTATATGGATTTATTCCTCAACTTTGGAGTTACGATTCCAATTTCTTATTTAATTTCAATGATAATAATTAATATTATCACTTCTAACAACCATGCAACCATATACTATAATAATTCATAGAAAATAATTTCTTTTCTATACAAAAATAATTTTGGGTAAAATTATTTCATTCACCCTATTTAAAACAATACTGTGCCGAATTGTTCTATTCGAGTGTTTAGAGATCCCTATCAATGATCGTTAATTACTCGTATTGACCAGAATCCATATACCACTCAATAAATCAATCATCACAATATAAAACAATTTTATATTCAAATAACAAATACGCGCTCATATCTATTATTACACTCAACTCATTCTAGAGTACTACTGACTCTATCTCTAATGAGTAACACCCAACAGAGCAGGGTTGTCGCTTAACCATATGCTCTGATACCACTTTGTAACATCCCGAAAATTTTCGACTTTCGAAAATTCAACATCGATACTCACTTTATCGACTGCTGAGCCATCGAATGCCGGAAACCCGAAAAGTTATGGTTTTAAGAAAAAGAAAAAGTAGAAGAAGAAGGAGATAGAAGAAAAAAAGAGAAGGAAGAAAGAAGAAGAACAACCGAAAACATCAGAACGACATCAATAGAAACACAGAACAGAGACAATATCAGAATCTCACATATCGCAGCGGAACAATATATAATAGATAAATGAATAATCTTTAAAACAAAGAACTATATCATTTTATACATACATCAATCATCAGAGTCATACACAACAATGGACAGTTATATAAACTTGTCCTCATACAGAATACACAGCGGAATAAAATAATATTAGATACAAATACTACGTCTCGAACTCCAGCTTATCTCCAAGCTCCAGAATATCCAGAATATCCTGATAATATAACTCTAGGCTGCCCGTGTGGAAATTGGTGGGCACCCAGAGTTTAGAAGGGAACAATAAACTCCGAGTCAGTCATGGTGACTGGTGTGAGATCGTAAAACAGTTATTTTTAAAATAAAACAGAGGAATATTTTTAAAGTCAATTCGAAATGCTTTTGGAAAATGAAACTACCATAAGACCTCCCACCACACACACAATGCAAACGCAGACTTGGAGGAGATTTCTTCTTATGATAGTCAAAGATGCTTACTACGCAAAAATCAAATTCTTTTTGATATTATTATTAGTGCATAGTGTAGAAAACATTTCGAAAGTAGAATATAAATCTTAGCCAGCATAGGTACCATTATATTATGCCTGCTATAGCTGCCTCCTGAGGAGACAGGTTATACAATTGAAATCGTAAAGGCTCGTATTGTTTCTTTGGATTTCCAACAAATGGTCAGGCTAAGGAACTTCCTATCCACGATGGGTACGTCCCTGGAATAGACGACCCGAGAACCTAACGTTACGGTTAGATCTCTGCCAACACAAGGCCGGGTTACCTCTGCAAAAATAGGTAACTACTGACACGCGTATGTCATCCCCCGATCGTCACCGATCTTCCCGAGGATCCCCGATTCGCAACAAACCACATAGATAATAATAATGCAGTAACCACAGAGGTTAAGTATCTGGGCTCCATACCATGATACCACCTTTATCCAGAAGGAATGACATACACTAAGGGGCGCTACTCCCTAGAACCTTGCCGCATTCGTCCTGTTTCGACCATTTCCGGGGTGTGAGGCTCGACGAAGTCTCGTCCACAAAGCTACGCTTTCTTAAAAAGCCCTGCTTCGGGTCAAACAAAATGATCAACCTATGATCACAAAGATATAAGATCAAACAAATGATCATTTCACAAATGATCAAACACTGATCATTTCACAGCAACACTCAGTATGCCACGTTACCAAATTGGGATATATCGCTGATAAATTTCAACTACATAACCTCTGAGCTCGTACGTCTCAGAGAAGGGTGTTAAGCTAAGAGAATAAATTCTCCGCCACCAACAGAAATGTATTTGAAAGAAATCAGCTTTATATCTCAAATTGTAACGTCAGACACACAATCCATACAAGTCTATTCCGGGATCGAACAGAACCGAAGGCACTTCTCACGAAGCCCTTGCATTTCCGGATAATTTTCAATCACGTCAGGACTTCCCGTCACTAAGGGTGATAAAACCTCTAAATCGAAGATCAGTCGATGTAGAGTAACTCGACGGTAATCCTTCCGTTTTCAAAAATATCCGGTCTTCAACACCGGTCTTCAAATGCGATTCATAACGACGTATCACATATTCGGAATGGGTTATACGACCCCATGGTCCTTTCCCGGCTAACCCGAATAGTGAGCGTATATTTAAAAATAAGTGTGGCATTCAAATTTCATCCAATTTACAACAAATACCTACTCAAGGTAATTATTGATAGTCGGTTATTTAACTATCAATAAAGATGCGCAACATCATCAGATTCCAAATAATTTTCCCAATTATTTCATCTTCAAAAATATCTTTACTAGATATAAAATTTCCACACTTCCAAAAATAAATCAACGTTTATTTTTAAACAACTTCCCATTTCTTTTTATAAATTCCATAGTGAATTTATATTTCAAAATATCTTCTGATATACGATTTTCAAATCGTTTTCAATATTCAATTTCAATTTATCTTTACAAAGATAAAATCTCAAAACGTTCATTTCATATTGGAAAAGCATTTCCATACTTATTTAAAAATAAGTATTTCACAAATCTATTCATTTTCAACACTTAGAAAATATTCGATATACTTAAATCAAATTAAGTATATATTCATCCTTTAAGGAAAATATTCTTTTAACACCTTTATTTGAGTCAAAACGAATGTTACGTAAAACATTGTTACGACGACTCGAAATCACTAGTATAGGGATTCGGATTTTAAGATAGATATATAAATCCCAATACTACATAAAACATTTCCTTTCGGGAATCATTTACTATAACAATAGTGTTATAGTCCACCATTTCCTTATATTTCTCGAAAACGTCTATTTCAACAATAAATGTTGAAATCTATGATTTCGATATTTAACACGTTTTAAAACATCTTTTAAACAATTACTTCATTTTATAATATCGTTTCTCCAGAACATATCCATTCTCCTTAAGAGTACATTCACTGTCCAAAATCGTGAATATAATTCACTTAACTAAATTTCAGCCATCTCTACACGTTTTATTTCAATAAAGATTCGCTATCCAAAATCGCGAATATGTCTTCTTTAAAAATCTTCTATATTTAATTTATCAAACTCCATCGATTTTGAATTTATAAAACAACGTTTATAAATCCTATTTCTATATTTTTTTAACAACTTTGATTTATAAATCTTCTTTATTAACGATCCGATCAATATTCCATTTAAAAGCAGAAATCCAATTTATAAGTAAATTTTCTTATAATCATTCATTCTACAACTTCATCCTTTATAAATCTATAAATTTCATATCTTTACAATTTATAATTCTATACACTTCGTATCTTCACATTTTATAATTATAAATTTCATATCTCTTGTAAAACTTATTTTAAAATTCCAATAACTTAAATTGATAAATATCAATTTGATACATCTTTTTATATACATTGGTTTAAGAATTCAAAAATCTCAACTTAAACCATTTCATAAATTTCTTAACTCTTTATTTCAAAAGAAATTACTTTTTTTGTTAAAATTCACAAAATCTCAACTTTTATAACTTAAAAGTTTTAACGTTTATCTTTTTAAAGTAAATCAATTCAACAATTTAAATAAACGTATATTTTCAAAGATCACTTTTAAAATTTCACTTTTAAAATCAACATCGTTATTTTTAAAATTTCAAATTTTGAATCCGATGATGCAACGCATCAATTAGTCAATCACAACAGTCAATATCATATCTCAACATATGACAACAGAATATATATCAACATCTGTAAATAAATAAATACAGTTGAGGAATCCAGTTGGATCCCTCCAACCTGTTTCCCTGCATCCAAAGACGTCAGCACAATACCAATTCCGCTCCAGTACGGAATTATCGCGGTATATAGGTTTTTTATAAATCCGCTTACTAACGGCGCAATAGGGTCTCATCCGCTATACGAGGCGGGAAATCAACAATCCAGTATATACATATGCCAATATGTATATACTGCTATATATATAGATATATCCTATCATATCTAATATCAACAGCAATCAATCAGTCAAACAAATCAAATTAATAACTGTAAAATCCACTTTTCGATCGAGTGAGAAAAATCTCACCTTAGCTTTTTATTTTGCAGTCCAGTTTCCATCTTGACTTGATTTCTGGATTTATACCTTATATAACCATTGTACGATCTTAATTAATATTTGAACTGAATCGAATAATAATAATAAATTTCCATTTAATGGATTTATTTAATTTTAAACTGATAATTAAATTCCTTAAACCCATTTCCCATTCCAGATTATTTTCTTGCAATTTTGACCTTGTATAAAACAATTTTACAATTTGTTAATATTCGAATTAAATCGAATAACCAAATTTTTTTTTTTTTATTTGGTAATTAAATTAACTAGAAATTTATTTTAAACTAATAATTTTCCTTTTTAGACTATATATGTAATTATACAATATATGTAGATAAAAATCTGACTTTTATATAAACCCAAAAATTTCTATTCTTCCAAAATTTTATATAAACTTCTTGTACTTACATATAAAATTAAACTCTGTGAAATTTAACAAAAACTGGGCAGCAAACACATTCTTTTCTCAAAATCAACATTATTAAAATCCACTGCTTTCCAATTTTAGCTTCAGTAATTATTTATCTATTTTCCCTTTCCTTTTACTGTAAACATATATTACTGCTTATATATATATGTATACATATGTACATCTAAAATATACTTACTTTTTACTGTATATACAAATGTTTACAGTATATTTGTATTTCTTTATTGTAAATAAGCAAGACATGATTTGCTTGCCGTAAAATTTTCTTCTTATTACCTTAAACAGTAAGATTACTGCATATATTTATTTTATATTTCTTCAAAAATATTAATGAACAAATTTGTAAAAATATACTTACAGATTGAGCTCGGATTCTCGAACGAAGCCTTTGCTTTGTTGCCATCGCGACCACGTCCCCCCATCCCAGTTGCGACGCGAGGCCATTTCCATCGCCATCGCCTTATCTTGATCGCGACTCGACAATAAGGATCGCACCCCCCATGACATGGTCGGAGCTGCCTCACCACTGCGCCGCCACTTTATCGCGCTCGCGATTCGATGCCGACTCCTTCTTCCACTCGCGAAGCCCACGCGAGACCATCACGCGGTCGCGATTTCGAGCTCCCCAAACGATCGCCTGAACCCAACCTCGTCGTGCTCTAGCTTTGACTGACCTCGGCCACGCGATTCGATCCCTCCTCCTACGCGAACGCGAATCAAATCGCGAGTCTTTCCCAGCGTCGCTCCCTCTTCGATTTGAACGAGAATTGGGGGAGAACGGCACTTCCCCGGTTAACGAACGAATTCGATTGCTTTTAAAGTGAAGGGCTACGGCCATTAATATTTCTTTCGTTCGTTTCTTTGTTTACTGAAGAGAAAGGGGAAAGCATTTAAAATTTAAACGAGTATGGGTTACACGATTTTTTGTATCGTGAATTTCGGCGTAGATTTAGGGAGATGACGTGCTGAGGCTTGACCATTTTAAATTTAAATTCAAATTTAAGTTCGACAAAGATTTTTTTTATGCGTTTACACGCCGTACGATCACGTATTGACTCCGAAAAATACGAAAATTGAAATCCGACAATTATTCAAAATTACGGACCCAATGGAACTGGTTTCGTCGAATTCCGAGACTGTCTGAAAAAATGACTATTTTTAAAAATCGATTTGAACAATTAAATTCAAAACTGAACAAATCGATTTCAGATTCGATTCTGAAGTTTTAATTATCTTCAGTATAATCAATATAAATTTTACCATCCTCTGAAATATTTTTAAATCGGCCTAAATTTGAAGATTCAAATTTTTATTCACTTTCAATAGATAAAATTTTATAATTTGAATCGTCAGCTTCAAATTTAAATCGGGGATTCAAATCAAATCATCGTTCAAATATTTAAAATTAATTAAATATTCTCAATTTAATTTGTTCAAAATTCTGGGTCGTTACACCTTTAGTTAAACATTTAAATAAAATCTCAAATTGAAAATTTAAATCAAAATTAAATATTCAAATTCAATTTTATTTAAATTTAAAATATTCATTTAATCCTCTTTAATCAAAATTAAGTTATCAAGTTATAAAACATATCTTTAAAATATCAAAATCAATAAGTTTCAAATCAATCCTTATTTAAATTCAATCATTAACCAATTTAAATTTCAAGTCAACTTTAATTTATCTTTCCAACCTCTATTAGTAAAGTTATTGGTAAAATCTATTTAAAATATTAATATAAATTTTAAATAAATATTTAAACATATTATATATATTAGTTAAATTAAATTTTTATTAAATTTATTATATTAAATTCTATTATTAAATCTACTTTAAATATTAATTATATATTTTAAAAAATAACAAAGTTATGAGTAAAATCTTAAAATTTATATTTTCAAACATAACTTATAAATTTAAAATTTCCAAACATATAATTTTAAATTTTAAAATATTCACATATATTAAAATAAAGTCTATATATTATATTTTAAAATCAATATTAACTAAAACCCATATATTTCCTTTCAAAACTTTAGAAATCATTTTCAAAAATAGACCAACGGTGTCCGTATATAATTTTCTATCCTATGGTCAAGTGATACAGATATTTATCATTTCAATCCGTAATAATTTAATATTTATGGGTATATATCATTTGAACCTGTAATCCTAAAATTTCGAAATCAATAAAATCGCTTGGGTTTATCATTTCAACCTATAATGATTTTCCCTAATCTATAATATCGTTCGGGTATGTATCATTTCAAACCATAGGAAATTCCTAACTAACATGGAACTTGCAGTATGAGAACAATAGAATAATAATATAAAATGACATACACATCGATAGCAAGCATATATCATAATTAACAAGTTAAATATATACAACAGGTTATGGTGTCATATGTCAATTAATATAGGTAAACAATGGCAGATAATTAAATTTCTAACTAATTCAAATTTAACAACATATTTCAATTGTCATTTCATGTGAAATCAATTTACTAAATATAAGAATGTTAACCATGAGTGATCGCTCACCTTTCGAGGCTAGGGAAATGCATGACAAGAACAAGATGCGACGATCCGTAGATACAGACACGAACAAAGCAAAGCAAAAGCTGCTGAGATTTCTGGATAGCAACGAATAAAGCAACAAACTAGAGATCGATGAATCAAATCAAGGCTAGCTAGAGATTGATGGAAACAATATATATATACATATTTATATGAAATATATACATCTATACATATCATATTTTAAAATCAATATTAAATTTAAAACACATATCAAATTAAAATCTTTATATATTATATTATATTTAAAATCAATATTTAATTTAAAACACATTTCAAAAGTAAAATCTTCATATTATATTTTTGTTAAAAATCAATATTTGATAAAACCCATAGTTTAAAAAATTCTTTAAATAAATATTTAAACATAATATCTATATATGTTTAAAAATCATTACAAAAAATTAATTTTAAAATATTAACATAATCATATTGTGTATATATATATATACCTTCCTAACAAATGATAGCAAATATATATAAGGTAAAAGAAAGTCACAGGTTTTCTGATAGCAGATGTATATGCATGCTTATATATATATATATAATTTAAAAAACAATGATTGGAACGGTGGAAGGCTAGAGGGTGATAAGCGGATAGAGGGTGCTTCGATGGAGGAGAACTGGTGGCGGTTACTCAGAATGGAGTGGAGGCGAATTGCAGCTGCTCGTAGGTTGACATGGACTGCTTTTGGTTGTCAGGTGGTTGTGGGTGCCTCGTGGTTCAAGGAAGCTATCGGGTTGCTCGTGTGGACGAGTTTGGATCTGTGGTGCTGGGTTTGAGTGGTGTGTCAAGTGAAGGCTTCCGGTGGGTGATGGCTATAGGAGCTGCACGGAAATGGGGTATGGGCTGGGAAGGTCAGTTCGTCAAAGGAGATGGGTTGAACTCGACAGTTGGTGGCTGAAGGGTTTGTGGCCATGGGGAAATGTAGAGGCGCGGACGTGGAGAGTAAGGGAGAGGTGAGGGATTGTCGAGTCACGGCTACAATTCAGGAGACGGATGTTTGTGGAGGAACGGCGGTGGAAAATGGTGGTGCTGTGAGGTTGACAGGGTGAGGAAGGCGGCTATTTGGTGGCGGAGTCGAGCTGGGTTGGCTTTACAAACGTGGGGTTTTGTTTCGATGGTAGCAGATGGCACAGAGAAGGGTCGAGGTGAGGTTTTGGGTCACGGAAAAAAATGAAGGAGAACAGAGCAGGTGAGAGGAAGATAAGCAGTTTCAGATTATGTAAGCAACGTATTAATTTTTTTTCAAGAGCAGAATGAAAATTAAAGGAAGAGCTAGAAAAATCAACAAACTAGAATATATATTGAAGCAATATGAATAAAAAAGCCAATCTCTTGAATTCATAGTATAATTAAAGCTAGTGACTATACAGTTTTACACGATGGATAATGAATGGTCACAAGGAAACCAAAAAGGCTCAAAACGGGTACCGATATGGCTGATCGTTTCGCCGATTTCGCCGTGTACCGGACACCGAAATGCAAAGACGAATATACTATGGAAATCAGCATGACGAGACAAACAGAATGGTACATAGATATATGTGACATGACTATCCTATCAAAGCTTGATATTCGCTGCCAAAAATGCTGCTAAAACGCCGAAAATAAGATAAACGGAGCTAGAGCTGTCCAAATTTGGCGAAACGAAAGATGACGTCTCACTTAGAAAATGATTTACATTTTTATTATATAAAAATATTTAGATTTCAAAAATATTCTACTATCATCAATTTCAACTGATTTAATTTTGAAATTAAAAATTACACAACAGAACTAACTTATATATTTACCAATGAAAATCTGCCATTTGCTATGTTTAAATGGACGCATACCAAATATCAAATTTCCATTGCTAAATTTTAATTATTTATTTTCACGAAAAATTTAGTTAATTAATTTTTCCAAATCGTTAAAATTTTTGGACCGTTATAGCAACAATCAACAATTAGCAAGCAACTAATTAAGACCACTATCCATTTCAAGATTAGCTACCCTAATTAGGTTTTACAGTAGCCAAAAATTATATCTATTATTCCTAAAATAATTCTAACCCAAAGCACCATTAAAAAATCATTATATCGATGAAAAACATCAACTTTTCAAGAGAACCATGAGATTTAAATCTGGATAATAAAATAGCTCTAGAGTAATCATCAAATCAATTAATTTGGCACCGATTATAGTTATTCTTCATTTTTGGAATATATTTGAGGGGTTTGAATACTGTTTGCACAAAAAATGGACAAACACCTCAAAGTCGTATGATTTAGTTGATTTTGTATTGTTCTCAATGACTTGGGTGAATTAAGCAAATATATGAAAAGCAGGGACTAAACTGTAAAAGACACGCAGATTTATAGTGGTTCGGCCAGAATGTGCCTACGTCCACTTTATATGTTATTTCTCCTTTCTAGTTCAGATTACAAGTACAAAGCTTTGATACCAGTAAAAGAAAGTTGTTTGAAAGTTCTCTCCGTGCTTGAGCTCTCAAACTTGTCCCCTATTGCTATACCCCTGCCCCTCTATTTATAGAGTGAGGCTGGAGGCAGGGGTCTTGGATGGTGGGCCTGGGCTGGTGTGGTCAGGCCTGGTAGCGTTGGTTCGGCATTGCTTTGGTTCGGCATCATTTGGTTCGGCGGTAGGTGGTAGACGCTTTGGTTCGGCATTACTTGGTTCGGAGACGGTTGGAGTAGGAGTTGGTCCGGTAGCACCTGGGAGGCAGCTGGTCCGGTAGTGAGGTGGAGTAGGAGTTGGTCCGGTAGCACCTGGGAGGCAGCTGGTCCGGTAGTGAGATGGAGTAGGAGTTGGTCCGGTAGCACCTGGGAGGCAGCTGGTCCGGTAGTGAGATGGAGTAGGAGTTGGTCCGGTAGCACCTGGGAGGCAGCTGGTCCGGTAGTGAGGTGGAGTAGGTTGGTCCGGCAGTGGTAGGGATGCCGAATGAAGCTTAGGCAAGCCTGGACGAACCTGGTGTTCCTTGGTCTTGAGATCTTCTGGGTGAGAACACGCCCAACATTTGCCCCCCAAAGTGGGGCATATGCCGGTATATGCCGTGCTTTGTTTTAAAACCCATGACGTTAGCTTGGATGCTCCTGCCGAACCAGCCGGTCTGGTCGTCTATGTTCGCCTATATGTAAGGGCTTAGGGCTTTCGTTACCTTCTACCGAACGAGATAGCTGAATCAGTTCCTCTTGCCAAATCAGTCATATCGCCGAACCAGACTTACCCTACTGCCGAATCACTTTAGCTTGCCGAATCAGGTAATTAGCCTCCTTTCGCCGAATGGCTTTGCGTTGTATCACCGAATGGACATGGGGACTTGGCTCACCGAATGAAACTCGTGTGTCCCAAGTACCGAATGACACTTTTACACTTGAATTGCCGAATGGACATGGGGACTTCGCTCACCGAATGAAACTCGTGTGTCCCAAGTATCGAATGAAACTCTTACACTTGAACTGCCGAATGGAGATGGGTGTTTGGACCACCGAATGAAACTCGTATTTCGAATTACAAGTGAGATTCCAAACTATACTGTTTGTATGTTTTAACGACGTACTTTCTTGTGTCTGCAGATAAATGTCTCAAAGAGTGGAAATACGATCAGAGAAGAAAAGATCTAAGGATAGAGAAGAGCCTTCCTCAGTGCCCCCGGCTCAGCCAGGACCTGCCCGTCATGGGCCCACCCCGAGATCATTGGTGGATGGATACGGTACTCAGGAACTTCTTAACTTGCCTCCTGATTGCTTCCCTAGCTTACTCAAGGGCGAGCAACTTGATGTTATATCTCGCTCTTTCGGGATCGACCGAGCGCGCATGCTATTGTCGAATGCGGGAGTGATGCCGTATGATCCTCCCAAAGGATATTTTGCCTACAGCAGATACCATTGCATGTGTGGTGCCATCCCGCCTCTCAACGCCTGGGTAGCCAGCTTTCTCACATATCTAAAGGTAGCTCCATTCCAGCTTCAGCCCAACTCTTATGCCATTCTGGTGAGTCTCTTCGTCATCTTCCAAAGGAGATATGGGCGTCCTCCTTCCAACCGGGAGATCCGGTATTTGTACAACTTGAGAGGCTATAAGAAGGGGTCTCCCTACATCAGCTTGGAATCGGCCGTATCCTTTAAGCCGGTCCTGGATTTATACTCCAAGTACAGCATGTTCAAGAAGGAATGGTTTTTTGTCAGGGATGATTCCGTTTCTATTCGGCGCTTCACCTCCAGATGTAAGTGAAAGCTTTATTTTTAATTCCCGTTCTGGTTGCAATGCTCTTTCTTATGTGTTTTTATTTTTTGCTAGCGACATGTGGTTTTACGGTCGTGGAGAATGATAGCCTGGTTCAGACGGCAGCAGAAATAGAAGCTATTACTGGGAGAGATAGGTCGGCTGCTTACCTGATCAGGAACGCTACACTTTTGGAGTACAACTTGATCCTTCAGCAGTAGTCCGTGGTCAAGCAGAGGGACACGGCTGAAGAGAAGGCTGCCCAAGCTAAAGAAGGGGCCGAGTCGAAGAGCAGTAAAAGGAGGCCCTTTCCGAAACACCCGGTTGCCGGGGGGAAGAAGCTCAAAAAGTCTGACGGTCCCTCTCCCAGCACCTGTCCAGATATCCCGGAGGAGGGAGATGTGGAGGAGGAGCAAGGCGAAGATGGAGGAGAAGGCGCTGGAGGTGGCGATGGTGTCGGGGCTTTGTCTTCTGGGCAAGTAGGCGAGATGCAAGAGTGGACGGATGACGCTTTCCGCCAAGCCTTTGAAGGTTTGGAGGGGATGGAGAAGTCCAAGAAAGCCGATAAAGTTGGGACCGACGTCGATTTATCTTCCGGGAGTGCCTCTACTGAAGCAACTTCGGCGGTTCAAGGTGAATTTCTCTTTACTCTTTTAATTCTTGAATGATGGTTCAATACATGTTGGTGACACTTGGTTTTCATATCAGGAGCGGGTAAAACGGCCAAGACCTCAGATCTTCGGCACAGGCTTGAACAATACAAGCTCTCTAAAGCTTCCGCCAAGCCGAAGCCTTCTACTAACCGCCCGGGAGACATAGTCGGCTATCGTCCTCTTCTCGGAGTTATCGAAGAAGATATACAGAAGAGGAAGAGGAGTCGATCTTCGTCTGAACCTCTTCTTGAACCCCCATCCCAACTCCAGCCTATTCATGACATTACAGAGGAGGATACCGAGCTTATGCCCTCCCCTCATCCGTCTGAGAACCCAACCGTCATCCCAATAGATCATCCTGGCTTAGTACGCAATCCGTTTGCGAGTCATCCAGACCTGGACCCGGCATCTCATGACATCTCTTTTGATGAGGTTACTGGTGAGCACCTTCTTCCTTGCAATCCTATGGTAAGGGTGCTTGATGAGGCCAAGTCCTTGGACCTCGATTTGCTTACTACTCGAATTGTTGCTATGGGGGACGAAGCTAAGGCAAATATCGACCGGGTCGCTGAGGAGACCAGGAAGTTGATGGGGCATCATGCCCGACTGGTCAAGGCCGGGGAGGAAATTGGGAGTGCCAACATAAGACTGCGGTTAGTGGTTTCCGACCAGGCCAAGCAACTCGCCGATCAGGCCATCCAAATCTCTCAGCACGAGGCCGCCTCCGGACGACTAAAGAAAGCTATGGAAGAGGCCAGCCGGGCCGAACTACGGAAAATGGAGGCTACTTGCAAGGAACGGATCGATATGGCCATTGCCACGGTGGATGAGGTTCGGAAAGCGGATCTTGAGCAGATAGAGGAGTTATCCGGGAAGCTTGAGGCCGCAGAGCTTGCTCAAGCCAAGTTGAAGGAGGAGATGGAGGCGATGCGGAAATCCCTTCAGGCTGACTGCTCGAGATACCAAATGGAGAGAGATGCTGCTGTTGTGAGGTTGTCGGCTTCCGAGGCCCGGACGAGGGAGCTTGAGGAGAATGAGGGGATGATGGACGAAATGCTCCAGGATATGTACTTCCGTACTTGGAAGCAGGGCAACCTCTCCTGGATGGATGGTTATCCCCGGGTCATGGTTAGGGTTTATCTTCGGGCTTTGGAGGAGGCTAGGGCTGATGCGGATAAGGAGGGTGGTGTGGCCTTCAGGATGGATGTGGTTACCGCCCAGTTTACCAAGGAGGAGAGGGTGGCGGTGAAGGAGGGCATGCGGTTGCTTGCAGCTGAGGAGGCAGGTGTGCAAGTAGAGGATGATGATCACGATGATCAAGGAGCAGATGCTGGTAAGTCTTCCTTTCTAGTCTTTCTGTTAACTTGGTTGCTTATCATTAATGAATTCTTTCTCTGATCGGACAGGTGGGCAACAGGACAAGGATAAGACTCTGACGCAGCCGGCTCCTTGATTAGTCCTGAAATTTTTTTTTTGACTTGACAAGGTTGTATATGTTAGTCTTAAAACAGTAACGTAACTCTTAGGTTGTAATTATTGCTACTTGTAATAAATAGCTCTATTCTTGACGTGTAATTCTTTAACTTAAGCTGATTCTGTTGTCTTTTGAATGTTTTTGCTATTTTTACATGTTGTATGAGAAATATAGCTATGCATATTCTTGTAATTAAACTGTGTTTGATGTCAGGTTTTTGTTTAAAACATAATTTCATGACTTGCAATGTTAGCGTGAGGTGTGAATAAATTATAGCCACGTGTTTACTGATGAAAGAAGGAAATACCTCCCTTTATATTTTGCTGGTAGATGGCAGCTTTGAATGTCTTATGTGACCGAGTACGGAATGTGGTCCCGTATCTTGCTGTGAGTATCTGCTTCCATTAGCGAATGTCTCTTGTTTTGTGTCCTGTACTTCAGGGATTATTACAGAGGATAGGGGAAAAGTTTCTTAAGTAAAATTGAAATATGTGAAAAAGTAAAACTTCCAATCACGGAAGGCCTTCGATGTGCGTAAGTTCATGGCAAACGGACTTTGTAGTCACTTTCCCTAGCTGTGGGTCTTGGAGACATTTGTCACCCATCTTACGCCTCCGCGGGGAGTTAATTCTTTTTTTACCACAGCCGCACTTAAGACACATCGGAGCCGAGATCGCGCACAGTAACTACCCGGGCCATTATGGCCCGTAATCGTGGGTATTATTCGATTTACTGTGGCCGGCTAGCGTGGGTGCCGATCGTCAACCGTGAACTGCCCCTGGCTGGCCATACCTTATGTTGGGGCTTATAGTCGATTCACAGTTGCCGGCGAGCCGAACGCCATAATGAGCTGCCTCGGCTATAGTCGGCCTTCTCAGTGGCTTATAATCGGCTCATTACAGTTGGCTTTAAGGGCCGTCGCGAGCAATGAGTTAACCCGCAGCAGAGGGATGCCGGAGCAAAAGTGTCTCATTGGCGAGGGCATAGATTCGCATAGTACCGGTTAGGTCTTGTCCAGGTGAAGTTGCGCTGTGGAGTGCTTTGAGTGGAAATGCTATACGCATAGGAATTTGTTCAACAGAAAAGGATAAAGTTAACGAGCAGCCAAGATATAAAGGAACAAGTTAAAAAAGAGACAAGGTTTTTAAAGTGGTTCGGCACGAAAAGGCCTACGTCCACTGATTCTCTTTGTTAATTCACTTCATATGGGCATTACAAGTTAAGAAAAGTATCGACGGAGGTGTTGGATGTTCCATGCCCTCTGGAACACCTCTCCGTCCACTGTTGACAAAATATAAGCTCCATTGTGGAGATCTTTATGAATTACATATGGTCCATCCCAGATTGGATCTAGTGCTCCGGGGCGAGGGAAGATTCGCTTGAGGACAAGATCCCCTTCTTGTAAGGTACAATGCTTGACTTTGGAGTTGTATTGTGCTGCCACTTTTTGCTTGTGGGCTGCTGCTTTAAGGATTGCATCATTTCTTCTCTTCTCAACTAGATCCAAAGACATGTGAAGGATTTCTTCGTTCTCTTCTGCGTTATAGTGGATCCTACGGTGGGAAGGCACGATGGTTTCAACTGGGAGCATAGTCTCCGATCCTTATGCCAAAGAGAAAGGAGTATGCCCTGTCGAGGTTCTGAAAGATGTGCGATAGGCCCACAGTGCCGTAGGGAGTTCATCCACCCAAGCGCCCTTTGACTTTTCGAGTTTCTTTTTGATTAGGGTTTTCAGAATTTTGTTGATGGCTTCGACTTGTCCGTTTGCCTGGGGATACGCTACGGATGAGAAGCTTTTGTGAATTCCGTGCTCTTGGCACCAGTTGGCGAATTCCTCGCTGTCAAACTGAAGTCCATTGTCTGATATGATTTTGGATGGGACTCCGTACCTACATAGAACATTTTTGATCAAAAAGTTAATAACTTTCGCTGATGATACTTTATTTAGGGGTTCTGCTTCCACCCATTTGGTGAAATAGTCGACTGCCACTATAGCATATTTGGCCCCGCCTCGGCCCATTGGTAGTTCGCCGATTAAGTCAATTCCCCATACTGCAAAGGGCCAAGGGCTGGTCATTTGTGTAATCTCAGTTGTTGGTAGCCGCGGAATCTTAGCAAACTTCTGGCATCTGTCACATTTTTTGACGAAATCTAAGGCGTCCTTGCTTAAGGTGGGCCAGAAATATCCATATCGGAGTATCTTTTTTGCTAAAGTTTGCCCTCCGGTGTGATCTCTGCAGCTTCCTTGATGAATGTTGGATAAGATTTCCTTGGCTTCCCTCCCAGCGACACACATTAATAACGGGTTAGAGAATCTGCGCCGATAGAGGATGTCTTCTTGTATTGTGTAGGGGGAAGCTTTCCTCAAGATTTTCTTGACTTCGTTACGCCAGTTGGGTAGTGTGCCGCTTTGTAAGTAGTCTCGGATGGGAGTCATCCAAGTTGCTTCTTCGGTTGCAGCTATCAGATTCACTTGCTCAAAACTTGGGGTCAGTTGCTTTGAGATGGTTACTGCTCCGAAGATGGCATTGTCTCTCACACTTGCTTGCTTTGCCAATTCGTCGGCCTCTTGGTTCTCTTCCCGAGGGATGTGTTTGACTAAGTAGTGGTCCAATCGGCTGAGAAGCAACTTGGTCTTCTTTAAATATGCTATGAATCGTTCTTCTCGAGCTTGGAATTCTCCTAGTATTTGATTAACAATAAGTTGAGAATCGCTATGAAGACACAAAGAATTGGCTCCGATTTCTAAGGCAAGTTCTAATCCAGCTATCACTGCTTCATATTCTGCATCGTTGTTGGTGGCAGCGAACTCCAACCTTATAGCATAGTGCAGCTTATTTCCCCTGGGAGTGATTATTACCACACCTGCCCCCGAGCCTTGTTCGTTTGATGCACCATCCACAAAGAGATTCCACTTGATGTCTTCTACTATTTCCAATTGCTCCTTATCTTCGTTGGTAGTGAATTCTGCAATGAAATCAGCCATGGCTTGTCCCTTGATGGCGGTGCGAGGGTGATAGGTGATATCATACTGACTTAGTTCAATGCACCATTTAAGTAGTCGCCCAGAAGTGTCGGGACGATGGAGTACCTGCCTCAGTGGTTGATCGGTCAGAACTTTGATGGAATGGGACTGGAAGTAGTGACGCAGTTTCCGTGATGTGATTAGTAAATAGTATGCTAGCTTCTCGAGTTTAGGATATCTGACTTCTGCCCCCGTAAACCTCTTACTTACAAAGTAAACTGGCCGCTGCGTGCGGTCGTCTTCCCTTACCAAGGCAGCGCTTAGGGCGTGAGATGACACAGCAAGGTATAGGTATAACTCTTCGCCTTCGTTTGGAGTCGAGAGTACCGGTGGCCTCTGGAGGTGTTCGATTAAGTTAAGGAAAGCGGTTAAGCATTCGTCAGTCCATTTGAACTTTCCTTTGTCTTTCTTTAGAGCTTCGAAAAAGGGGACGCACTTGTCCGTTGCTTTGGAGATGAATCGGTTTAGGGCGGACACTTTTCCATTCAGGCTTTGCATTTCCTTTCGAGTGGAAGGTATCTTGATATCCCTTAGCGCTCGAACTTGTTCAGGGTTTGCTTCAATCCCTCTGGCATGGACGATGAATCCCAAGAATTTTCCTGATGATACTCCGAAGGAGCATTTTAGAGGATTCAACTTCATTCCATACTGGCGAAGTACTTGAAACATCTCGCTTAGGTGGCCTACGTGATCGTCGGCTTTCCTTGACTTTACCAGCATGTCATCCACATATACTTCCATAGTTTGTCCTATTAGCCCTGCAAACATCTTGTTGACGAGGCGCTGGTAGGTGGCTCCTGCATTTTTAAGTCCGAAAGGCATTACCTTATAGCAGTATAAACCCCGGTCAGTGATGAAACTAGTGTGGTCTTGATCGAGAGTATGCATAGGGATTTGGTTATATCCTGAGTATGCGTCCATAAAAGATAAGAGCTCGTGCCCGGCTGTGCTGTCTACAAGTTGGTGGATTCGTGGAAGTGGGAAGCAATCCTTTGGGCAGGCGTCGTTTAGGTTGGAGAAGTCAATGCATGTTCGCCACTTCCCATTAGCCTTCTTTACCAGTACCGGGTTAGCGATCCATTCCGGGTAGATGGCTTCTCGTATGAAGTCATTGGCAAGTAGATTCTTTACTTCTTCATCGAGGGCTGTTGATCGCTCTGCCCCCATACTTCTCTTTCTTTGTTTTACGGGCGCCTTGGTAGGATCGATGTTTAGTACGTGGCATGCTACGTCGGGGGAGATTCCGGTCATGTCAGCGTGTGACCATGCGAATACATCCAAGTTGTGGCGGAGAAAGTTGATGAGTTGCTCCTTCAACTCTGCTTTTAGTTGGGACCCAATTTTCAATAGTCTGCTCGAGTCATGTTTGTCTACAGATACAAATTCCATATCCTCTGCAGGCTCGATGGTGGCCTCCTCCTCTTTGTCCCTGGGGTCTTATTCATTGAAGGGATCGCTGGTATATCGAAGAGGAGGGGCTTTCTTTAGTTGCTATGCTTCCAAACGTTTTGTGCAGAGGGCAACCTCTACACCCTTCCCTTTATCCTTCCTGAGATTGTTGCGAAGTTCTGTTACATAGCAGTCTCGAGCAACGTCCTGGTCCCCTTCTACTTCCTCTACTCCATTGTCCGTTGGAAATTTCATCTTTAGGCACCATGGGGCTAGGACAATTTGGAAGTCAGACAAGGCTGGCCTTCCTAAGAAGGCATTGTAGGCCAGTGGTTTTCTATTAGCACAAATGTCTGTTTCCGCACAACGGAGTGGGGATGACTTCCAATTTCAACAAAGAGGTCCAGTTGCCCAAGGGGCATCTTTGCATTTCCAGTGAAACCGTGTAGTGGTTTATTGCAGGGAGATACATCCTTCGTTGATAGTTTCATTTTGTCGAATGCATGTTTGAACAAGATATTTACTGAGCTTCCAATGTCTACTAGAATTCGGTAAACTTCGGCGGGTCCGAGCCGGGCAGAGATAACCATGGGATCCATGTGAGGGTATTGCCTTCCTTCTAGGTCATGCTTACCGAATGTGATGTCATCACTTTATTTCCGCTTCGGGTGGCGCTCTTCTATAACCGAATTTACACAGTCTTTATTGTCTCTAAGTGACTTTCCATATCTTTCCATCTCTTTCCAGCTTCTGTCTGCGATGTGCGGTCCTCCCGAGATGGTATGGACCACTATCTTCTCTTGACTAAAGCTTCTAGTGTTGCGGTTTCCTCTGGCGATCTCCAGTGAGGGTAGCTTTGGGTTCTCATTGGCAGGAGCTGGAGTCCTGTCCTGACCTTTTACATAGCGTTCCAGTTTCTTCCTTCTGATGTGTTCTTCAATCAAGTCCCGAAGATGATGGCACTCATTGGTATCATGCCCATGAGATTCGTGGAAGCGGCAGAACTTTCCAGACTTCTGCGCGTTATCTGATTCCTTCTTGTATGGTGGGCGTTTGTATCTAACTTCGCCTTGGGTGGCAAGGAAGATGTTTTCGATGGTTTCGTTCAAAGGAGTGTAAGTGTCGAATCTCGGTCCTGGCCGATATAGGCGCTTTTCTCCCTTCTTGCCCCCAGCATTGTCTCTGGAATCATTTCTTCGAAAGTCCCTTGCCGCAGCAGGCGCGTTGCTGTGAGTTGCCTTATTTTGTTGTCCTGACTGTCCCTCAACGGCAGCATCCTCAAGCCTCATATATTTTCCGGCTTCGTGGAAGAAATCAGGTAAAGCGGCTGGTTTTTCTTTTGTCAACCTCCTAGCAAACTTAGTATCCGGATGCACACCACTACAAAGGGCCATTAGGATAAGATTCTCATCGGCATCTTGGACTGCGGCTGCTGCGGCATTGAATCGGGTTAGGTATTGCTGCAGTTTCTCTCCAGGTTTCTATTTGATGCTGGATAAGGAGTAAGTGTCCTTGGGTTGTTCCACATGAATGCGGAACTGACTGATAAACTTTTCTTTCAACATTTCCCACGAGCTGATGGATACCTGGGGTAAATGACAGAACCAGGAGGTAGCGAGATCTGCTAAGAATAGTGGAAAGCATTTGCACAGTACTCCCTCTGTTGCTCCACTCATGAGCTTATGCTGTGTGTGTCTCTGTAAGTGTACAATGGGGTCGGAGGTTCCTTTGTAAGGTTCCATTGTTGGCATCTTCCATTCTCGGGGGGTGATAGCGATTTCGATATTGCGGGCGAAAGGGCTAGTTACCCTAGCGCCTATCCCTCGATCTCTTTGCTCTCGTTGGACGCACTCTCTGAATAAGCGTGCCATCCTTTCATCAGAATTTGGAGCAGATAGAAACGAGTTCGGTTCTGTTCTGTGGGATTGATTTCGTCCAAATGACCTGTAGGGATGGTATCGTCTATCATTCCTCATATTTTCCAGTGACTGCCTTTGGTCTTCTGGGAGCATGCTAGGGTCAGCTACAGTTGGCCCTTGCCTTGATCTCCCCCTGCTGGGTTCTGATCTAAGCACTTCCTCGGGTCCAACTTCGGGCTGGACTCTAGTTCGGCCCCTTCCGCTGGCGTTTCCGTGGTTAGGCAGTACAACCGGCTCAACTACAGTTGACCTCCGCCCGGTACCTCCCCCGTTGGGTTCGGTTCCAAGCGTTTCCTCAGGCCTAACTTCGGGCTGTGCTCAATCTCGGCTCCTACCCTGGCTGCTTCTGCCATTAGCTCCTTCGAAGAAGGAAGATCTTTGTTGTCTCTGAGATCCTCCAGACTGGGACTCACCCCATGATTCAGTGTTGCGGTTGGACTCTTTAGCATCCCTTAAGCGTGACATGAGATGGTCCACCAAGGCTTCCTGCTGGGACGTGAAGCGGTTAGTTACTTCAACCACAACCCTGTCTAAATCTTCCCTAGTAATTGCTGCGGGCTGTTCTGCGGCAGGAGTGGTCGGATTAGCCTGTCCTTCATTTGGTACTGCTGCTGGAGGAGGACGATTTACTTGATCCATGACCGCTGGATCTGGAAGACTGCTGGATGCGATGTTTTTTCTTTTGTTAACATCTTTTTTCTGCTTGGGAGGCATGTTTTCCAAGCGATGAACGATGCTGTTAGGAAAAAGGTTAAGTGGAAGAAGCTGAAGCTTCGAGCCTCTAAACTCTCAATGAAAGCACCAAAAATGTTTGCACAAAAAATGGACAAACACCTCAAAGTCGTATGATTTAGTTGATTTTGTATTGTTCTCAATGACTTGGGTGAATTAAGCAAATATATGAAAAGCAGGGACTAAACTGTAAAAGACACGCAGATTTATAGTGGTTCGGCCAGAATGTGCCTACGTCCACTTTATATATTATTTCTCCTTTCTAGTTCAGATTACAAGTACAAAGCTTTGATACCAGTAAAAGAAAGTTATTTGAAAGTTCTCTCCGTGCTTGAGCTCTCAAACTTGTCCCCTATTGCTATACCCCTGCCCCTCTATTTATAGAGTGAGGCTGGAGGCAGGGGTCTTGGATGGTGGGCCTGGGCTGGTGTGGTCAGGCCTGGTAGCGTTGGTTCGGCATTGCTTTGGTTCGGCATCATTTGGTTCGGCGGTAGGTGGTAGACGCTTTGGTTCGGCATTACTTGGTTCGGAGACGGTTGGAGTAGGAGTTGGTCCGGTAGCACCTGGGAGGCAGCTGGTCCGGTAGTGAGGTGGAGTAGGAGTTGGTCCGGTAGCACCTGGGAGGCAGCTGGTCCGGTAGTGAGATGGAGTAGGAGTTGGTCCGGTAGCACCTGGGAGGCAGCTGGTCCGGTAGTGAGATGGAGTAGGAGTTGGTCCGGTAGCACCTGGGAGGCAGCTGGTCCGGTAGTGAGGTGGAGTAGGTTGGTCCGGCAGTGGTAGGGATGCCGAATGAAGCTTAGGCAAGCCTGGACGAACCTGGTGTTCCTTGGTCTTGAGATCTCCTGGGTGAGAACACGCCCAACAAATACATTTTAGAAATTTAATTCATTGTTTTAGTTAGTAGTTCTACACCCTTTTATTATATATTGATTCTATCTTACATACTAGATTTTATTATGTAGAAATGTGATTTTTATATGTAAAAGGGAATTTTATTCTATTTTTGATTGTAAACAATGATAACAAAATTGATTTAATGATGGGTCTAAGATTGGGTAACTAAACCAAAGGATTTGGGAATTTCTACTTAATTAAAAGTTGAAGATTTGGAAGAAACTACTTCTGTAATAATCTTCGTCATTTGGATTTAATTTAGAGACTGCAATTGTGCTCTATTGATAAATTAATTGTCAGAGTGCTAGTTAGATCTATATGCTTCATATGTCACTTTGATGAATTTGTGGTTTTAGTTGAATTGTTTTAGTTTCTTATTGAATATGGTTGATATGTTTGATATTTGGTATGTTTGGTATTTGACTTGGTTTAGGTGATTATTTGGGAATAGGAACATGTATGTAAGCATTAGAATAATTTTACTTAGCATATGGTTGTTTGGTTTGGGATTCAGAAAGATTAACAAAGGAGCAATTGTAGCATGTGCAAGGCTAGTGGAAGCTAGGAGAAAGTAATAAAGGAGCGGAGCTAGTATTCTAGTCAGTATTGGTTGACGTAAAGCATGCCTCGGGTCAAGCAACACTTGGACCCAAGGTTCAGACCATGTCCACTACCGAACCAGAAATTAGGTTCGGTACCAGATCTAATATCTGGTTTGATGCCGAACCAAATCATTTTGGTAGTTGGCACAATTCACTCGAATCATGTTTTCGGTCATCCCTATTCTAGACCCAGGCTTGCTCTGGGTACAGAATAGAATTTCTAAAGGGCTAAATAGAATTGTCATGAGTAATATCTCCTTCGTTCTATGTTAAAATTTGACGTGACTTGGACTAGTAAGCTTGAAATTTCTAGGTCTACATATCTGGAAATTTTAAGGATATTATGAGAACTTTTCTTTGGGCTGACAGTGCAATGTATGAGCATTCAAGGGATGAAATGAGCACTCTTGAGCAAATTGAGAATATGATAAGTTGACATGGGTACATTGAAAATGCTAAAGGACAATGGGAGATGGAGTCAACTTAAATGAAAAACTGGAGTGCATACTAAAAATGTACTACAACCGAGAAAAGTGTGCTTAGAAGCTTTGTTGATTGAGACCATGAAGAGTGTTACAAAGAGATCTTTACTAGAGATGGGGACACTTACCATGACAGAGTCAATGACGGGATTATTGGCAGGGTCATCTTATATGCACAATTTATTAAGGATAACAAGTTATTGGAAACAGTGTGTAGACATTGTCTTATGATGGGGACACAAATAGATGTCACCAAATATTCATGAGTCACACAGGGGTGTGAGAATGAGTAGAGTATGGGATGTTATGGTTGTCATGATTGATGTATGGCATTATTTTAAGTCACATACCCGGACATCATATATCCTATTGATGTAAAGTAGTAGATCTTTTGCCTTGTTGAAAGATAGACATGTTGAGTTTGTGTAAGAGCGTGGTATGAGCACAATATAATAGGCATACCCCATGGCCATTGTAATATGGGCAAGTATGGTTTTTTATACTCATACGTTATATCTATGTATCTAGATTATATATTATTTTAGGTAGATTAGTCATTCACAACAGATTTTTTTCTAACCTAAAGTAACTTGTGTTGCCCTTTTCCTATAACTCTCGAGAACTCTCATGAGTAGGATGAGAGAAAGGTAGGAGTGACTATGCATAATAGCTAATTAATAAAGACGAGCAGGAGGCTTACCGATTAGCTATTCTACTAGCATTTTATAATATATATTCTGTGCAGCTTTTGAGTAGTCAACACATATTTATGTTATTAGAGACAACTCATTTATTTATAGTCATTTACGTATATGGGAGATATTGACTCATATATTACATGTATGATCATTTGGGAGATTCTATACTTGATATTCCAAAGTTTTTGTGGATACTTTATTTTGATCATACTTTTATCTTCCTATTTCATATCTATATGAAAGTGCTAAAGGATCGTATATGGCTAATATGAAGTGATTATTAAGAAACTAAGTAAGAGTAAAAGTAGTAAATAAACAGATAAGCACACCAGAGATTTTATACTAGTTCGAAGCACCTCTCCTACGTCCAGTCCCTAAGCACCTCTTAGGAATTTCACTAGCAATACCGTCACTTCACCCGGAGGAATTGGTTTACACTTCTTATTGCCTGAGTACCTCTTAGGTCTAGATTGACTTTTGTGTAAAGATAGTTCTAACAATAGATGTATCTTGTACACTAATTTTCCAATTCAAGTACAAAACCTCATATAACCACTCGATATGACAGAGATTTAAATGAAAACGACCGAGGAGAATAAATTTGTAGTGAGTATAGAATTGAATGCACTATAAATAGAAATAGTAGAATGTAGATATTAGAAAAGCATGGTGGGATCTTTGGTTGTAATTTAGATGCTTTATATAGGTGTTAGAGAGTTGTAATGAAGGGTAGCAATGTTTTAGAAGGATATAGAAAAGAGTCGTAGCATTTTGGAAGAGAAATGACGAAGAGACACAGTGAAAAGAGGAAAAAAACACATAAGATGGCTTTCAGTAACCTATCATCAGTGCACCGGTGAGTTTCCCAATGGTCGACTAATGGGACCGTTGGATCCATCAGTGAACTTATGCAGGATGTGTTTACCGTTTATGTTGTTTTTTCCTTGTATTTTAATCCATTTCTTTGTCTACTTCACTCTAGAAAATCTGGAAATTTTTCTAAAAATCTAAAACAAGCATTCGGTGTTTGCTATGAAGTTTTAGAAATTTTAGAGATCACATGAGTGGTTTTAACAGTATATTTCTCAAAAGACTAGAAAATCCAACTAACCATAAAATGCACTCTTATGTCTTTTTTATTGTCATCTTCACTTTTTTTGTATTTCCATGACTTCACTATTCATTTTAGTCATCTTATCTTCTTCCAGTTCTCTTGCATTTGTATAAGTTGTTATACATGCCTTGATCTACACTAAAATAGAGTATAGTATATTTCATTGACATCATCAAAATAATGGTTCTAAAGTTCTCCCCATTTTTGACGATGACAACTACTTATAAAAAATGTGCATCATAAAACAAAATAATAACAATACTCCCCCTAAATATAACTCTCCCAAAATATATGAGATATTTCTCCCCTTTTATCATCAATAGAAAGAAATAAATAACAAACCAGCAAAACATATAGACTTACTCCATATAACCAATAGAAATTATGTAGTAATGTCATAATATAGTGCATACCAAAAAGTCATAATATTAGAATGCACCAAGTACTAAAAACAAAGAAATGAAAACAACATAAATAACAATGTTTGACAAATGCAAATGCAACACTAAATGAAACTGATATGATGAAAACTACATCCTATTAATCGTCATAAGATGGAGTCCCTCTATCATATCCTGAAAGTGGAGTAGGATCGGTCTTTGAAGTGATCATAGCAAATGGTCTAGGACCTCTAGGAACATGTGACCTAGGACGCCTCTCTATAGCTTCACTACCCTCTCCGCTAACTTGGGGGATATGAACTGAAGTCTCTAGGATATGTGCACTATCATTTGTAAAAATAATTCCTAGAGCACTATCCTGACCACCAGAACTCTCCCTTCTGTGTGAACTACCACATAATGAAAGAAGAACCCTCTTGATAAAACCTAATTCTTTCTTCCGGCTTCCCATTTCTTCTTTCATTTCGTTTTTATTCTTTAAAATGACTTTTTGATTCTTCAAAACTTGTTCTCTAAGCTCATTACCAAGGTCATAAGGAGATGGTACATACTCTTCGGATGTATCTTTGGGATTGTTAATGCCATTAGGTCTAGTAGGAATATGAGTATTCTCAGAAGTGTATGGAATATGCGGTTCAAATTGCATTTTTCTTTATTACCCCTTTGTCGAACACTGTCCCAAAAGCATATGTATTTATTTGCTCATTTTTTAATTGATTTCAAAGTGCTTAAAAAGCTTTGTAAGAAAATTTTCATTGGGATACGATAATCTTGGCTTTCCCAACCTAATACTCACCATACTGGTCAAAATAATGTGTGCCCAATTCACTTCCAGTCCCTTCATAATAACATATGTGCATTGTTGATGAATTGAATAAAACTTTTCAAACTTCTAATTTTTAGAACAACATTATGTTGAATAATTCTAAGAACCAATCGAATTATAGGGCACAAATATTTTTTTTTCTCCAAATATTCTTATTTGTTCAAAAAATTTCATATAAAATTCTTTCTTCATTCATTACTACATTCAAATAGAGACAATACGATCGTATTTGAAGAATTTCTCCTAACAGTTTTGCATAAATTTTCATATTAATCACACTAGCACTAGACTGGATACAAATTTCATTACCATGATGACCATATTTTAAATTTGCATAAAAAAGAGCCATACAACTAGGATATATAGTTTTTTCATAATTTTCTTCGGCTAAGATGTGAGCCAACCATGGATTTTCGAATTGATGGCCTAAATTATAAGAAGAAAAATCAAAAAAATTTACCGGTCATCCTCCTAGATTTTGAACTCCCATAGCATCCTTGTAGATATTAATAACTTCTTCTTTATTTCCATGCCAAGCTTTAATTTGAGGAGTGAGAACGGATTTTTGGATGAAGATGGAATTTCTTTTTGTTTAGAAGAGGCCAATTTTTATTCTTCAAAGCTAAGTTTTTTAAAAATTGAGAAGGGGCACAAAAATGTGAAATGAAGCTATAAGTCACGACAAGAGAAAATAAAGTTTTACAGGGTTTGGAAAAGAAAATTCGACTGCCATGATCAAATTCATCACGACCACCAGTGCACCGGTGGAATTTCCACCAATCGACTAGTAGTGGGTTGAATGCCGAATGAATTTTACTATAATTGATTTTGTTTGTTTATAATATATATTTTTATATTTTTAGATATAAATAAAATAAATTTTGAACTAATTTTATAATTTTACATAAATATAAAGATTTAAAGATATTTAGATAAGCTATAGTCCTCAAATTCGATTGCAAATGCGACCTAGTGGCTTTAGCTACTAGTATATGTAACATTATTCCTATGCCCCTGAGTTCAAAACCCAGTTGATGTAGAAAAACAATTTTTAATTTTTTGACAAAAATTCAAATATAATTTCTTTTAACAATATAAAATATTTTATCTCCTTGATCAACAGATCGATTTTATGATCCATCTACCCACTCCAAAAACATCTCATTTTCTTGTGCATATATCTTTTATGTCCAAAGTAGGCATTTTTGAGATATTTTATTTATTTATTTTTAAATTTTATTTAATTTTTTTGTACAAAAACAGTTATATTTAAATTCAGTTACTGAACAAATTTCTAGTTCTGTTCTTAACTTCAGAAAATGATTTTCACAAAGTAGTTTTTAGAATATCAGCTATTTGATTTTTAGTTTTAGCAATATCTAGTAAAATCATTCTTTTTTCAACATTATCTGTTAAAATTGATGTCTTATGTCCGTATGTTTAGTTTTGGAATGATTTAAAGGTTTTTTTGATAAGTTTATTGCACTTGTGTTATCATAAAATATAGGTGATTTAATTAAATTAACTCGAAAATCTCTTATTGGCGCTACATGTAGATTACTTGAGTACATGTCAAAGCAACAGAAATGTACTCTGCTTCACAAGTCGATAGTAATACACAATTTTGTTGCTTATTAAACTAAGATAAGATTGACTGATAAAGTGACAAGTATCGTTCGTAATTTTCCGATCCATTTTTCAACCTTCAAAATCATCATCATTATAAGATACTAATCAATAGGACAACCTTTGGGATAGAAAATTCTATGACCATTAGTATTGATCAAATAATGCAAAATACATTTCACTGCTTTTAAATGTGATTCTTTAGCATTTGCTTAATATCTAGCATGTAGACAAACACTGATCATAATATTATGTCAACTAGAGGTTCAATAAAGTAAGAATCCTATCATAATTCTATATAATTTCTGTTCTACGTCTTTATGATTTTCATCTTTATCTTATTGAAGACTATTTTACTGCTGGTGTTTTGCATTCAAAAACGTTTTATTAAATCCTTACAATATTTTTTTTTGATAAATAAAAATTCCTTCTTTTAATTTTTTACCTTTAGTCCTAGAAAATAATTGAGTTCATCCATGTCTGACATTTCAAATTCATTTTTCATTGTATTTGCAAATCATCATAAAGAATTTTATTGGTCGAACTAAAAATTATATCATCAACCAATATTTGGACAATTAAAATGTCAATATTATCTTTTTTAATGAGTTAAGTTGTATCAACTTTACCGATTTCAAACCCTAAATTCAAAAGATAATTTTTTAGTCTTTCATACCAAACCCGTAGTGCCTGTTTAAGACCATAAAGATCATTTTTAAGTTTAAAAACATGATCTAGAAATTTTCATAAATTAAAAACAGTGGTTGCTCAACAAAAAAAATTTCTTTAATATAACCATTTAAAAAAGCACTTTTAACATCCATTTGATATAAGATTAGATTATGGTGGCATGAATATACTAAAAGTATTTTATGGCTTCAAGATGTGCTACAGGAGAAAAGGTTTCCTCATAGTCAATCCCTTCCTATTGATTATATCCTGGAGCCAATAGTCTAGCTTTATTGCGTATGATATAACCATTTTCATCATCTTTGTTATTTCATACCCATTTTGTACCAATAACAGATTGATTTTCTGATCTTGGTGCAAGTTCGCATACATTATTACATTCAAATTAGTTTAGTTCTTCTTGCATAGCTAAAAGCCAATAATTATTCTTAGCTTTTTTTTGTAATTTTTAGGTTAAATATTAGTATAAAAGCAACATGACCCGTTTTAGTTAATTGTTTTCAAGTGGCTACCTTTGTATTAATGTTTCCAATCATATTACCTATTAGGTGATATTTTAAAATTCTAGGAGGGATTTTGAATCATTGTTGGTTTGGTATCTATTACTTCAGTTGGTTGTTAATTTGACATTAGTTGAGCTAAAGGTTAGTTTATTTTAGTATTTTCTTCATCATTAGTTTTGTTATTGAAATTTTCATCAAAAGATACATGTAAAGTTTCTTTTATTGTATTGGTTCTTTTATTAAAATTTCTACAAGCTTTATTTTGTTTTAAATATCCAATAAAAATTTTGTCATCGACTTTCAGATCAAAATTTCCTAGGGATCTTTTGTGTTTAAATAAAACGTTTTGAGCCAAGATATTTAAAGTAAGATACATTCAATTTCACACCATGAAAGTGTTCATAAGGGTTATTCTTTGTAAATGGTCTTAAAGAAACAAGATTTAAAACATAACAAGTTGTAACAATTTCCTCAGCCCGTTGTGATAGGCTACTACTTAGTAAAATTGTACCACATTCTTGCAAAATATGTTCTTTCTTTCTACAATACCATTTTGTTGTGATGTTCTAGAAAAAGAAAAATTATGATTTATACCTTTTTTATTACAAAACTCTTGGAAAAATTCATTTTCAAATTCTTCTCCATGACACTTTTAATATTTTTTATTTTAAAATCTTTTAAACTATGAATTCTTTTAGTAAAGATCCTGAATTTTTCAAAAGTTTCATTTCTATGTTTTAAAAATAAAGTTCAAGTATATCTTGGAAAACATCAACTATTACAAAAACATATTTGTTATGTTTCATTGATCTGGTTTTCATAGATCCAAATAAATCTAAGTGTAATAGTTATAGTGGTTGTTTGGGAGAAATTTCATTTTTAGATTTAAGAGAAGATTTCGTAAGTTTATCAAATTTACAAGCATCACATAAATTATTAACTTTGAAATTCATTTTAAGTAAAACTCTTATTATATCATTTTTAGCTAATATATGGATATTTTTGAAATTCACATGACAAAAGCTTCTGTGATATACCTATGGATCATTTACATCCGCAACTAGACACAAATCATTGTTATGTCCTATTTTCATATATAATATATAAATATGTTGATTTCTTACTCCCTTAAAAATTAAATTTCCATTTTTATCAAAGAAATTGCATTTGCCTTTTTCAAAACCTATCTTTAAGCCTTTACCACTTAGTTGACTAATGCTTAAAAGGTTATATTTTAAGTTTTCTACTAGTAAAACATTTGTAATTAAAGGAGTGATAGATATATTGACAAATGATATGTTTCCTCGACCAATGATATAGCTTTTGGAATTATCTCTGAATGTGACTATATCCCCATCCATACATGAAATGTTGGTTAGCATCTCTGCATTACCAATCATATGTTTGGAGCTCCACTATCTAATATTTATTTCTCCTTTTTATTTCAAGGTACGTACAAAACTAAAAATGATATCATTAGTACACACTTCCTACATTAGGGCCATGGGGGTTTGGTAAAACCTTTAAAAAGAAAATTACTATTATGATTAAATTCTATTAAAAAATTTTCTACATGTTTATTCCTAATAAAATTATTGTTAATTTTAAGTGCCCAAAATTTAATAGTCCTTTTATTTACTATTTTCGGTTAAAGTTTTTTGGGTTTCCTAAAGTTAATGTACAATAAGGCAAACTTATTTTTTAATTTTGGCTTATCCGTCTTTTCATTTCTAAACCATATTTATTACTAGCAAGTTTTGAAATGCTTATTAAATGAGACAAATTTTCCTTTACTTAATCAAATTTTGAAATGATTGTAGATAACTCTTTTGCTTTACTTTATAAAATAATTTTTTCATTTGAAAGACTATTGCTATTATTTTCTAAATCTTTTACCTTATTTTTCAAAAAAATTATTGGCATTTTTAATTCACTGTTTACATCAGATAAAATCAAATTCTCATTTTTAACAACTTGTATTGTCTCACTAAAATTTGAGTTTAAAATTCTTGCATAAAATTTGTAACTTTAAAATTTCTTCTTCTAAACTCACTTTTCACTACACTATTATAAGATATTAACAAAGGGTAAAAACCGTTGTTAAGTCCAAAAGCAATGGGTAAAAACCGTCTTCATTACAGGAGTGGTTGAATTTAGCGACGGGAGAAAACCGTTGCTTTATGTCAAAAAGGCAACGGGTATAAACCGTTGCAAATTGTGGCAAAGGCAACGGGTATAAACCGTTGCAAATTGGGCCAAAGGCAACGTGTATTAACCGTTGCAAATTGGGCCAAATGCAACGGGTATAAACCATTGCTTTATGAACAATAGGCAACGGGTATTAACCGTTGCTGAATGTACAAAAGGCAACGGTTACAAACCGTTGCTTAATGGACAAAGTCACACATAAAGCAACGGTTAACAACCGTTGCACATAGTGTTTGCTCCTGCTCCTACAAAATCACATATGTAACTCACTACTGCGTTACACGCATATCTCAGTATATATACCAGAATATCAATATATATATCAAAATATGCCAGAATATCAAAATATTGGTACACAAGCACTATAAACATATCGCACATATACCATACATATAAAATTATCAAACTTATAATTACACTCATTGTTTTGCAAACAGAATGCTACCGTGCCGGAATATCATACTTATTACACTGCATTGTTTATTACACTACAGTACAAAGATTTCATTAATTACACTACATTGTTTTGCAAGCAGTGAAGTCTACATGGTTCATTACAGGGCAAAGCATTCCAGGTTTTCAGACTTCAATGTTCAACCAGGTTCATGTGCAACTCGAAGATTAAATTCTTAGGCAGTTCAACTTCATAAATCTGGAAAGAATATTCCACTTCAAAAACAAAAAGCATCTACCTGATTCAAAAAGTCTGAAACAATTTTAAACAAAGTAGAACCCAAGCAAAGAGCAAATCAAATAATGCAAAGCAATTCAAAGCAAACAACGGTTAGGATAAAGCAAATTTGATCAAGCCTCAATTTCCAGATTTTGAAATCATTTTCAGGTTCTCTTTCCTCTCTGTCAAACTATCCAGGTGAGCAAACCACCCTTATAAATTCTTAAAACTTGATATATCTATTTTGCATGTGATAAGTCTTGAATGTAAATTGTGAAAGGTGCTTGCATGCTTGTATTTATGTATGCATGACTGTGTGTACGATTGTGTACAGGCAACATGCCTCTGTTTATACATGACAGGTTTGATAAACCTGTCTAAAAATTCATACCACCCAAAAGAATGAATGTTAGGCTTTGATCATTAAAAGGAAATTGCTTGAAATAATGTAATTTCATATATAAAAATAATTTCAGATAAAAACAGGTGCATTGCTATTCTTATATCACAGTTATGTACACAGGCTGCTAATGTTGTTACTTATCTTCTTGTTTAATCAAGAAAAGCATTAGATCTTGGGGTGCATGTTATCATCTGAACATCATTGATGTGGCTGAATTCAATTAGACTATCAACCCTCTTGTTTTTGGTCAGTCTTGAATAGACACTAGATGTAATCTGACTCAGTCCGTGTGACATAAGTATTAATTACCACTAATAGAAGTTGCATTGAATCTTGAATGCAATTCATTATCCAACTTTGAACTATTTCTATTCTATTATTTCGAATATCAAAATAAAATTGGTGAATGTTTGATTATCTTTCTAGCTCAGACTTTGAAATGCAAAGTCAATATAATGTTTTATGCTTTGTACGAGTTGGCAACACTTCTTTCAACTTGCAAATATATAATGTTATAATAATTTTTAAACACGGTTGTTTTTTAGTTTGAGAGGCATTGAAGGAGAATATAATGGGCTTCAACCTTTTTTTTTGGAAGGTAAAAGCTTTACTTCCTAGTATTTTATAAATTGTCGATTATCTTGTAAACAAGACAGACCAGGACAAAATACACATGCATTTGCATATGCAAATTTCATATACAGCAAACAAAAGAAAATCAGCAATATATGCAAAGAACAAGTCAGAAATATCAATACCTCCGACTAAATATATCGTATCAAACCCTTTTGATGGCTCACATAACCTCCGGCTCCAACATCCCCAAAGGTCTCGGTAAATTGTCAACATATTTTGGCGGTTAGCTCATCCGGCAATAAAATTTTGTCCAACAACACTTTTTCATATGTGGGTGGTACTGGTTTTCCATGAATTACTAATGCTGTGGAATCTCGGCATATAGTACCTGTTATATAAGCATTTTTGGAGTGAATATATGGAATCACATTTACAGAACTAACAAGCTCCCAAACATTTAAGAGGTGGTATATATGGGCACAAAAGCATAAGTGTGCGCATGAAATAATTTCAATGCAAGGATACGCATATATTAGAGGTGGTATATTTGCATGCTTCAGGGACACTACACACGCAAGAATAAAAGTTTTAAATCTTGGAACCATTTGCCTTCAGAAAATTATACATGCAATATATATCACGCATGCAAGAATTTCCACACAAAAATCAAAGTAAAACACACGTATAAAGCATGTAATTTGCAAAAATAACACACGCAGGTAACAAAGAAATAAACTTGCATGGTTCAGGGGCAGTGCATACGCAGGTCCAAAAGGATATACTCGCATGCATCAGGGACAGTGCACCAGATTTTTTTAGGATGAAAACTTATATAAACAAAAAACAAAACTCATGCTACCCAAAACCATTTCACAAACATGCAGCGATGGCCCAAGTTTCATAGCATATGAACTAGACCCAAATTTGCCTAATAATGACTTAGGTTTAATGCCAGAAGTGAATTACAGAGAATTTTTTTGGCAACCAGGCAACATATATATTAAATGCGTGAGTTTCAAACTCACCTGTCTTTACTCTACAACAGCTAGCAACTCAATTTAAAAGGGTGCAGAAGTTTAAACAATATCAGCCATTAATGCTTCGCTTGAGATGCTGAAAGAAGTGGAATAAAGGATGATGAAGTGATACCTTTATTTTATTTTTACTTAAGTCAAAGAAATGATTGCTGAGAAGTGTTTTGGGTACATATTCATGTTAACGCTAAAAAGTGAACGCTAACACCCGGTGTGTGTAATTGAATCGTGAAAGCACCACCCGCGTGACGGGAACAGAATTTAAGCAGTAAAATGGCAGAAAAGCAGTAAAAGACAGCAATTTATAGTGGTTCAGCTTGAGATTAAGCCTACGTCCACTTTGAATCTCTTTATTACTGAATTCGGTTACAAATCGATACAAATCTCTTATCAAAACAGTACAATTTGATCAAAAGAAACAATCTTGACTACTAGCTCAATCTTCGTCGATGAAATTCGATGAATCCGTGTTGGATGTAAGGAATTTCTCTTGAAGCTTGTTGTAGCGTCTTGAATGTTTGAAGATCTTTGATTGCTGGATGAATGGAGACTTCGACAGAGTAACGGTGCTTGAAGAAATGAATGGCCAAAAGTCCACTTCATGTTGGAAGTGGTGGTCTATTTATAGGGGTCGAATTCTGAACTCTCGTTTTTGCCAAGTCATGAGTCGTGACCGACTTAAGATAAGTCGTAACTCGTAGTTGACTTAAGATGAGTCGTAACTCGTAGTTGCCTTAGATGAGTCATAACTCGTGGACGCCTTACTGGGTTCATCTTGTGGCTCAGCCGAAGACAAATGCTAAGTCGTAGCCAACTTACCAGATAAAGGTAGCATAGGCACAGGCTCTGGATTTTAACCTGATAGCCTTTAAGTCGTAAGACGTTTAAGTCGTAAGACCCTTAAGTCGTAAGACCCTTAAGTCGTAAGATCCTCTTGAGTCGTACAGACCCTAACTCGTTGAGTCGTAGACAGCTTAACCCGTTGAGTCGTAGATAGCTTAACTCGTTGAGTCGTACAGACCTTAACTCGTAAACTGTTAAGTCGGAGACCCCCCTTAAGTCGTAGGCCTGCTAACTCATAGGTCCCTTTAGCAATTAGGTCGTTAGCTCTTAAACTCATTAGGTCGTGACATAACTTAAGTCGTTCACTTTTTATCTCGTAGGCCGTTGATAGTGTTAACTCGTTAAGTCGTCTGGGCCATGAGTCGTATACTTCTTGAGTCGAAGAAAATTAAGGGTTAACATTTGCCCCTCGAAGTACGCGCCTAAGTCGTAGGTCGTGTGCTTCGACTTATCTTAACTCGTGTGTGCCTTTTCGTGTTCCACTATCCAGAGGTATAAAAAGCTTGAGTCGTTCCTTCTATCCATTGCCTATCTCCTGAGTCGTATCTGCCATTAATATCTCTCAAAGCTTTCTCAAGGCGATTTCATCCTCTCTTGTTAATCAATCGATCACCGATACTTAATCCTCTACAACGTAAGTGCTCCTGCCTCCTCCTTGAATCTCGATCATCAGTAGCTCGTGAATCCCCCATTTTGCCCTTAACTCGCCCTCTTGTGTATTACTCTGCTGTGAATTCCGTCGCATTGGCAGTTCGTGTGCCTGACGTTCGATCGATTTCATCTTTAGGCGAATGAGGTGATGGAGAGGAGGGATTTTCAGGTTTAATTGATTAGGTGGGCGAAGCTCCGGCGAATTGGCTCTTGGGTGATTCAATGGTCTGGTGGCACGAGGATAGGGATCATAGTTGATTGAGAGTCTATCGGGTTTGGAGTATAGCGGGTTAGGAGAAAAGTCAATAGGTCCAGTGGAGTGGGATGTTAGCACGGTCACGGTTTAGCATCGTCTTGCGACTTACGACATAAGCCTCATTCAATATAACACTTGTATGATTTAAGCCTGTCACGACATAAGCTTTGTACGACTTAAGCCTGTCACGACATAAGCTTTAAGTCGTGGACGACTTAGGACTTAGGGAAATTGCCTTGCTTTAACCTGAAGCCCCTTTCTTCCTTTACACGACTTAATGACTTGAGGTGTTGTCGACTGAAGGCAACAACAACCTAGAATCAAAATGACCTAATCTGTCTTGTCTTAAGGTTCTTAAGCCATGGACGAGTTAACATATAAGTCGTTGGCGACTTAAGACTTAGGTTTTGCATGAACTTTGAACTGCTGAACTTTGAACTGCTGAACTTTGAACTGCTGCATTTTTCTTCAGATCGTTCTAACTTGCGAATTAATCAACCTGTTTAATACCACATTTACAGAAAATTTGGACGAATATACTGTCGCTGACCGCCCACATCAAATGACAGATTAGCTAATAACAGATAATCAACATAAATAGATCGTGTGAATGAAGTGCTTTAAATCAACAAATTCAAGCAAAGTATTAAAGCAGCATTAAAACAGTCAATTAAAAATGAACGGTTTACATTTAATACTGTACCTGAACTCTAAATTAACAAGTCCTGAAATTCGATAATCGATCAATTATCGACTATCTTAATTCCAGTTGTATTTACTTGTTATCTTTACTAGTTTTGCACAACACTTCACACTATTTAGGAAACGTGCACCTTCACATTTGAATATCCAGTTGCTTGTGTAGAATGACTTCTCAACAAGGAGATGTAACAGTTCAGACCGGAGAGTCCATTCTCATTCCAGCCCCTTTAGTCAATCCCCCGGAGAGAGCCTCTACTACTCTATTGTACAAAACTTTTCGGCAATTGTGCACTCAATTTGGCATTGCTGAAGCTGACGATATCCTTCCTGAGAAGAATAACACTGCTGATGTAGCACCTCCTGGCTTTGTAGCGGTCAACCGACAAATGTGCTTGAGCGGGGCCATTCCTCCTTTCAACAACTTTCTTCAACATCTTCTTCGCCAACTGGCAATCGCTCCATTCCAATTACACCCCAACAACTATGCTGTTCTAATGGGGCTGTGCGTACTATTCGACAGAACGCTCGACCGTCTCCCCAGCGTTGACGAAATCTGTTATCTATGCTCTTTTATCAGAATCAAAGATCATCCTTCGATCATTGTTATAAGAAGTGCCAGGAATCGCAAATTGGTTGTCGGTCTCCCTGATACTGCTCATGGGTTTTTGACTCAGTATTTTTACGTTCGCTGTCCCCCTGGCTTTTTGACTTAGTATTTTGACTCAGTGTGGAGAGAAGGGAGTAAGAATGCCTATCTTTTCTTCTTCTTATTCTCTGAGTATTTTGCGGTCCAAATCACTGAGTGTTAACTTTGCTTTCTCATTTCAGCGCTCCTCTCTCCCTCTAGGGACTCTAGTCACAAGCAAACTCTGGAGAGACTCATGGCTGTTCCAGTTGAAGAACGGGATGCGAAATTTTTGTTGAAAGATGAGTTTCTTCACTAGTTTGGACTTTTACATCCTTCTAGATCGACTCAGATTCATGAAATCTCTAGTTCTGATGCGGAAACGTTAGCTGCTTCGGGCTCTCGAGCAGAGACCTCGAATGCCCCAGCTTCTGTAGAAGAAATTGCATCAGAAGCACCCGTCATAGAGGCTGCTTTGGTAAAATGTTCCGCATTCACCGATGTTGTAGGGTGAGTCAGCAAGTCGGCACTTGCCCCAATTATTGAGGAGGAAGAAAATCCTCGAGTTTCTGAAAAATCAATTGATACGGAAGTTGAAGAGGAGAAGTCTGCTGAACACCAGGGTGATGACACCTTTGATGGCCTGAGTGACATAATGATAACTTCTCAAGAGCTTTTCAAGGATAATCTTCCAAAAGAGAATTCTCCCGTCGTTGAAGCGACTTCCTCTTTGAAACAAACTTCGACGCCTTCTACACCTATCGTCTCCGTTCCCGCACTAAAGCGTGGTTTGTAGCTTGACGCACGTAGTTCGCACGCCGCACACACTTAGGATTTTTCTGCACTTATAAGCATTTACTCTTTCTTTCCGGAAATCTCTAAGCTTTACTTATTTTCCGTTTTTCAGATTCTCCGATGGGACGTACCGGCTCATATTATGACTCATTTCAGCGCCATGGAGGTCGTGGATCCTATGACTTTAGAAAATACCTTGGCGACCAGAGAGAGACAGATGAGGAACGGGCCCAAAGGAAGGCTCAAGAAAAATGGGATTATGAATAGCGGCAGAGAAGAAGAGATGCTGATCGATATGATTCTTCTTACAGGAGTTACGATTCTCATAAGCGAAAGTCTTATGATGACAAAGGGAAGACTCATATTACCGATGAATCAAGCAAACGGTCCAAGCCAAGTGACGCATCTGTAATTTCTGAGAAAACTGATGCTCCTATCCCTTCTGATACTCCGGCCGGCTCTCCTCCTCTAAAGAAAAATGATATTCAAGCAATCATTAACAGGCCACAATATCAAGTTAAAGACGGCCCTCCAACGCTTCAGAGCCGATTTCCGAATTGGTGCCTAAAAGGAGTGCGCTTCGACTTGGATTTGGTTCTGATTGATAAGCAAGACATGCTTAAAAGTCTTGACGCGGTCAGGCTTAATATTGAGAGGATGTCGCAATGGCAGAAACTTGTCGACGAACTTCAAAGGGTCAACCACATGAATCTTGAGGCGATGATGACCATGGAGAATGATAAATCAGAATGGGACGAATGGCGTAAGCAGCATGATGCGGAGATGACGAGCATTGCAGACGACAACGCAAAGCTTGCATCTGAAGTCAAGCGACTTAAGGAAGATCTCGCCTCATCTTCTGCATCGCACACTCAAAAAGAAGAAGTCTTTCAGAAGCAAGTGCGGGATGCACATGCTGCACAAAGAGATGTCGAAATGAAGCTTGCCGCTGAGTAGCACATTACTGAGAAATATCGCACAGAAAACGCCGAACTGCGAGAAAAAGTCACTTCCCAGAACGTGGAGATTGAGTTACTAAAGTCTCGAATTGCTAAGGCTGAGACAGAGCGTGATGAGGCTATTACTGGTCGGGTTGCTGCCGTTGCCGAAAAAGAAGCAGCCGAGCAAGCTCATGCGGAGACAAAAGCCAATGTCAGCTCTACCTTATTCGACCTTTATTTACACAGTGTTCTGGGTCGTGGGAGTCTCACTTTTCTGGGTCCTGATTATGAAATTACATTGGCTGAAGTGTGGGAAGTCGCAATTGACATGCTTGGCGGGGCCGGCTATGATGAGTCGGAACTTGAGGAGCGCTATCTTGATGATGAGGCTCGTGCCGCTCTTGTTAAGGGGAAGGAGCAGCTTGCTAAAGTACGGGCTGAATCAACGGGAGAAGAGCTTTCAAAGGAGAAAGCTCCTTTAACTGCCCCTGTTCACACCTCCACTTCGGCCGATGTAAACATTATGGATTCCGGCTCCCATTCTTCACTCCCAGCTAAAATTGCCCAAGAAACTGCGACCACTCCCACTGTGGATGAGGCACCGGACGATACTGAAGCTGAGAAATTTGAGATTGACCTTGTGAAGCCAACTCCTCCAGGTAATTTTGGCATCGTCCCGGGCCCAATGAACCAGTTATTCGATTTAACCGAGTTTGATGACCTTCTTACTTGTTACTTAAACTTTGGTGAACCGATACCTTCTTTATTTCCGGGAGATATTGATTTTAACTTCTTTTCTTCTACAGCGGAGGCACCAAACACTGCACAAGTTTCCACTCCTTCAGTTGCCGTCCCTCCATCCTTACAGATTACTCCTCCTTCTGCTTCCCAACCGGGATCACAGGCAGAGAAAATCAAAGCTCTTCAAGGCCTGGATGATCCGGCTGTTTCGCAGGAGCAGAAGGCGGAGGATCTTGAAAACATCGAGAAGACCCCGGAGCAGTCCCTAGATGATGACACGAAGCTTTCAACATTGCTTGCTACTCCGGGGAGCGAATCTTCTTCGAAGAGGAAGGGGAAGCGTGCCATAAGGAAGAAGAAGAGAGGTGCTTCGACTGGGGAAGACAAAACAGAAGAAGACCCAACCACTCCTCCTTCTCCGTCTCGCCCACATCGGATTCCGAAATTAACTATTAGGCCAAGCAAAGGCTCCAAGGGTGGCGGAAAGAAGGAGTGACAAGCTGAACTTTCTACTTCTTATTTTTCCTTTTACATGTATAGACCGGAGATTGTGCGGATACCGGTCCCTGCTTTTGCTCTTTTGAAATATCTGCACATGTAAAGAATTTTCATAGTACTAAATAAAACAGTAATTTTACTTGTACAAATTCTTGTGTATGTGAGAATGCATCTGTTTCTCTTTTTTAGTGTAGAATAAACGATTCCTTTTACTTGTACAAACTTTTTGTCTGTGTTTGGGAATACATTTATTCCACATCTATTTTTTGTGATATTGCAATGAACTTGTGGCATGTTGCTTTTATTAATACAATTAAATTATATAGTGTTGCACCCATACCGCAAGTGCATTGCAACATTTCTAGCTTCTTCAAGACTAATATTCTTACTTCAGAGAATAACTACTTCACTTTTAAGGGAAGAATCATTCTGCTTTTAATAGAGTATATCTCGTCTTCAGAGAAGTTTTTACTTTCTCTTTCTTCCTGAAGAACACTTCAACTTTTTGGAATGATCACTTTTATTTGTTTAAAAGTGAATTTTCCTGCACAGTGAAATGAGCTTCTGAAGAAGGTTTTGATTTTGTACCCCGGTGAAGGGCTTATTTTTGGTACTTCGAGCATATTGAAGTGCGCCTATGAAGAGGTCTTTTGGTCTCTGAAGAGAAGCGATTTTGGTCTCCGAAGAGAAGCAATTTTGGTCTCCGAAGAGAAGCGATTTTGGTCTCCGAAGAGAAGCAATTTTGGTCTCCGAAGAGAAGCAATTTTGGTCTCCGAAGAGAAGCAATTTTGGTCTCCGAAGAGAAGCAATTTTGGCATTTCAGCTCTGGTGAAGTGGGTCTCCGAAGAGAAGCATTTTGCACTTCTACACAGGTGAAATGTGCCTCCGAAAAGGGCTTTTTAGCATTTCATCACTGGTGAAGTGGGTCTCCGAAGAGAAGCATTTTGCACTTCTACACGGGTGAAATATGCCTCCGAAAAGGGCTTTTTAGCATTTCATCACTGGTGAAGTGGGTCTCCGAAGAGAAGCATTTTGCACTTCTACACGGGTGAAATGTGCCTCCGAAGAGGGCTTTCGCCTCCGAAGAGGTCTTGAAATTGCTTGGAAGTTACTTTCTCATAGTTGAGTGGATCCACGGGGCGGACGCAAGTTGCTTGATTGGATGTTCGTTTGCACAAACGATCGCAATCAATTAACAAGGGCCCTGTTCCTTCAGCTTTGGAAGGTGCCCCTCCGGTGGTTCCACCAATCTTGTTATTGAGAGAAGCACTTTCATTTATTGGCGTGCCTCGTTAGAGGGCTTTGTTGACCTTTGGGAAGGAGCATCGGTTGGTTGGTATGCCAGGAAGGTTGCTTCTCAGGGGCGAGTAGATCCACGGGACGGACGCAAGCTGCCTGATCGGATGCATCACGATCAGTTAGCAAGGGCCCTGTTCCTTCTACTTGGGAAGGCGTCCCTTCGGTGGTTCTACCGGCCCTTTTATTGAGGAGCAAAATTCCTTTTGGTTGCTTCCGTGCTTGCTTGGCCATGTTCTCCCATCATCTGCCCATTAGCGATCTTTTGTTATCATTTCCAAGCGTATCTTCGTTCCTTTTGTAAGTAAATTGCCTTATCCGAAGAAGTGGACTTCACTGTTGAATAACTTCACGGGACAAACGCGAGTTACCTAGCTGGATGTCTGTTCATATTGACAATCACAACAGATTAACGAAGGCTTGCCCCAGTGAAGTTGCCAACTTTTTATGTGAAGTTCTTCTTGTATAGGATTTGAATATGGAATTTCTTTTGTTTCTTGGAATTTGCTTTAATAAATGATTTGTAAGGCTCGCTTAGCTTTGCGATGGGTGAGCTTTGCTTTAATGACCTGCAATATTAGATCGACATTTTAGCAATACATTTAGAGTATTTACACATCGAAATATAACAAGCATTTTGTAATAGAAAACAAAGAATTCATAGTTTTTCATTATTCAGTCACACTGATTTCTCAGCGGTTTACAATGCAGAAGTCACACATCCACTATCATTTTTACAAATTCAAGTAATGCTGTTAAGTAGAAAATGGATGCTAATTATTGTTGTTTCAGAATCTCCGGACTGATTTTCCATTTGCACTAGATTCGTGACTTCGGATTTATATGCCAGAGAAAGTGTAAGATGCCCCAGTTGTAGTTTTATGGACAATTAGCAGTCGTCCCAAATTCTGCCTGCTGGGTGTGGACCTCCTGTGACAACATTAATGACAAGCTTTTCTGAATCTTGCACTACAGTGTTGTTGAGAGAATCGGATTGATGGGTAGGACGTTGTTGATCCTGAGTAGACGAGGTTGGATCGACTCCGTTTCTCTTAACGTATTGTTGGAGTTTACCCTGCTCCAGCAATTCTTCAATCACATTCTTTAATTGGCGACACTGGTCAGTGTCATGGCCAGGTTGATTGTGAAATTGGCAGAATTTTCCATTACGCTTTGCACCTCTCGTCATCTCAGGTGGCTTAGGATACCTGACAATGTCCTTTGTTGCAAAAAAGATATTTCTTGGTGTATCAGTTAAAGGAGTAAAATCCGAAGGATTAAAGCGGCGAGGTTTCTTTTCATTTCCCTGGCTCTTTCCTCCTTCATTCTCCCTTTTCTGACTTTCAGATTCTCTTTTATTAGATGGGACATTGTTATTATTAGTTTGGGCAGCAACCACTTTCGATGTCGTAGAAAGGCTTTCAAGGCGAATGAACTCGTCGGCCTTTTTATAAAAAATTTCAAGTGAGTTCGGTTCCTTCATCTTTAGCCATATTCCAAATTTACTCGATTTATCAATGGCTCGCATCAAATAAGTCAGGATCATGCGTGGTTCCGCATTTTCTACTTCGGCTAAAGCTATATTGAAACGGCTCAAGAAAGATTTGATTGATTCTCCGGGCGCTTGTTCAAGGTTAGACAGTGACATTATATCCTTAGCTTTTGAAGCATACAATCTGAACTGTTCTTTGAACTTTTGCGTTAAGTCGGAGAACTTATCTACAGACCGAACTGGAAGCTTTGTGAACCAAAGTAAAGCCACACCTTCCAGGTATACTGGAAAGTATCGACACTTGATCTCGTCTGATGCTCTTGCACCGGTCATATGCCAATCGTATTTGTATAGGAAATGATTAGGGTCACTAGTTCCCCTATAGGCTTGGATAGTAGGAGGTGCAAATTTCCTTGGAAACTCCGCTCTCAGGATCCTTTCAGTAAACGGAGTTCTGCTTGGCGCGAATCCCCAGTCAGCCTCATCCTCTTCCCTTTGCATGCTCTCTTTCATGATGCGGCCAACCATTTCAGACAGGTACTCTTTATTGTTCAAAGACACCTCCGGGCAAGCATCAGTTCTTCCCTCGGAAGTTTGCCCGGGCATATGTTCATGACAAGTTGGTTGCGGCATAGAACCATCAGCTTGGAAAGGTGGCATTTCAGGAAGGGTGGTTTGATGGTTTTCTGGGTGACGATTTTCCCCGAGCAGGGCAGTTATCCTATCCATCATCAAAGCGTTTTGATTTTCAGTTTGTTGGTATAATCCAGAAACTGCGTCGTCCAATTCAGCCCTGGTGACTCCAAAGGTAGGAGTCGCTTGGTCTGTTGTTGGGGAAACGGAAGTCCCTTCGTGAGCATTTCTGGATCTGATAGGTCTACCTCTTCTTCCAGGAGCCATTATTTCGGATCTGGTTTTTAAGAGAGGTTCTTTTTATGAATCTTTGCGAAGCAACGGTGGATGATCGCCTGAGTTCAACTCTCAATGGAAGCACCAAAATGTTAACGCTAAAAAGTGAACGCTAACACCCGGTGTGTGTAATTGAATCGTGAAAGCACCACCCGCGTGACGGGAACAAAATTTAAGCAGTAAAATGGCAGAAAAGCAGTAAAAGACAACAATTTATAGTGGTTCAGCTTGAGATTAAGCCTACGTCCACTTTGAATCTCTTTATTACTGAATTCGGTTACAAATCGATACAAATCTCTTATCAAAACAGTACAATTTGATCAAAAGAAACAATCTTGACTACTAGCTCAATCTTCGTCGATGAAATTCGATGAATCCGTGTTGGATGTAAGGAATTTCTCTTGAAGCTTGTTGTAGCATCTTGAATGTTTGAAGATCTTTGATTGCTGGATGAATGGAGACTTCGACAGAGTAACGGTGCTTGAAGAAATGAATGGCCAAAAGTCCACTTCATGTTGGAAGTGGTGGTCTATTTAAAGGGGTCGAATTCTGAACTCTCGTTTTTGCCAAGTCATGAGTCGTGACCGACTTAAGATAAGTCGTAACTCGTAGTTGACTTAAGATGAGTCGTAACTCGTAGTTGACCTTAGATGAGTCGTAACTCGTGGACGCCTTACTGGGTTCATCTTGTGGCTCAGCCGAAGACAAGTGCTAAGTCGTAGCCGACTTACCAGATAAAGGTAGCATAGGCACATGCTCTGGATTTTAACCTGGTAGCCTTTAAGTCGTAAGACGTTTAAGTCGTAAGACCCTTAAGTCGTAAGACCCTTAAGTCGTAAGATCCTCTTGAGTCATACAGACCCTAACTCGTTGAGTCGTAGACAGCTTAACCCGTTGAGTCGTAGATAGCTTAACTCGTTGAGTCGTACAGACCTTAACTCGTAAACTATTAAGTCGGAGACCCCCCTTAAGTCGTAGGCCTGCTAACTCGTAGGTACCTTCAGCAATTAGGTTGTTAGCTCTTAAACTCGTTAGGTCGTGACATAACTTAAGTCGTTCACTTCTTATCTCGTAGGCCGTTGATAGTGTTAACTCGTTAAGTCGTCTGGGCCATGAGTCGTATACTTCTTGAGTCGAAGAAAATTAAGGGTTAACAATTCATTTAATGCCATATACACAAGTACTGCTCGGCTAGCCCTTAGCTGTGGTAGAGTAATGTAAAGTTCAAGTTGCTTTTGAATTAATGTTTTCACCCATTGCCTTGCTTCTTTGTTAATTGTTTACTAATATGTCTCAGCAATTGTAAACGTGATAACAAACTTGTTTTATTTCTTGACTAACAACCTCACTATTGTTCAGCTATGTTAAATGAAAAATGGAAAAATGTGTTGAGATATAACTCAGCAAAATTGTGACGGTTCACTTTGTATTAAACATGTGGCAGCAAGTTATAAATTTGCTTATACGTGCAAGAAAATGCAGCACACTCTCCCGTTCATGAAATTAAGCATTCACTAACTTTGCAACATATTATTTTCTTCAAATTTTAATAAAATAGTACCTGTTGCAATTACGTCGTCCTCGAAGTTCAGGATTTCACATCTTTGGTCGATTAACTGATTGTTCGGAGTGACAAACTGAGAAGATGTGATTTCACTGCCTACTTGACGATTATCTTGGGCTATGCTGAGAAGACGCTCCAGTTTATCATCCATATTGTCCAGCTTCATCAATTTTTGCTCCACATTTTGCAGTCGCTGCTCATATATTCCTTGGGCCTGTTTGAGCCGTTTGCATGGAATGGCAGCACTCTTAACTTGGCTAGGAGCTATATTGGTCCCAATACTTCGGCTCCTGCCCTTTACATCTTTACCAAACACTGATATAAAGACGGCTTCATCACCACCACTCGTCGTTTCCTTTTCTTTTTCAATTTTGTCCTAAAAAGTAAATACATATATATTAATAATGAAAATTTAATTTAGAGGCGTTGTTATTTGTTTAACTTACAAAGTAGGAAGATGTCGCATCTGACGTGCTGCCATCTTTTTTCTTATGCGTTTTCTCCCATACTTGAAGACGTGATACTTATGTTCCCGGACTACTTGAATCGACCTGCATACAATGACCTAAAATTATATTTGGAACTAATGGTATATGCAATGTGATGCACCAATTCAATGACACATACCATTTCTTGAGTAATCATAGCGTGACTCTTACGTCCCGAATGATGACCATATTCGAGCATTGATCTATTTTGTTTGCCTCGCTTCCTTTTTTCTTTCGCCTCGGGTTTTGATTCGTTTCTTATGAACTCATCCCAATCATCTTGAGCAATTTTCGATGGACAATTTCTCATTCTTTCTTCGTCAGTGATGAAATGGTCATAATGATTCTTGCGCAAATCATTCTTGTGTCTCCTAAAAGCCTCGGACATTTTTTTCATAATAAGGTCCTTTGATAGAGGATGGAGCTCATAATATTTCTGCATAACAAAAAATGCATGTAAACCATTTTTTATTTATGTATTGAAAGCATTATAAATGAACGGAGCTCATTATTACCTCCAATTGATTCCACACGTCTTCCTTGTAATTTGGCAGAACTTTTTTCCAACTTGGATATGAGATTGGCACATGATTTCTTACTAGTTTACCGATCTTCATAGCGACCTTTGAACCATTTTTTCCGACTGGAGAACCGTAGTTGTCTATATCAATTTTCTCCCATTTTAAAGTGGATGATTGGGAAGTTGTATCATTTGACGGTGGTGTGGCATCTTGTGACATTATGTCCTGCAATGTCTCAAATCCTAAAATAATCCCAACAACATTATGACGTACAGTTCTTCCCCTTCTAGCCCATCCCTGTGATGCCCGATTTATGTTGGCCACCTTATTGCATGGAGTCCCCTCCATAACAAGATCAAATGCCTTATATGTCTTAATAAAATTTGCTCCAAGCGATCACAATTAAGCTTCTGTACATCTGATATATGAACCAACGTCCCCTTTCTGATTTGTCTGATCCCATCAGTTTCTCACCACATTACGATTTTTGTCAGTCCGACTGACAATAATCGTAATGTGATGAGAAACTGATGGGATCAGACAAATCAGAAGGGGACGTTGTTTACTATATCAGATGTACAGCAGCTTACCAGTAATCGCTTGGAGCAATTTTATTAAGTCATATAATGCATTTGATCTTGTTATGGAAGGAAGTCCATGCAATAATGTGGCTAACATCAATCGGGGATCATAGGGATGGGCAGGAAGGGGAACATTCACTTTAATGCGGCAGTGATAAAGTCTTCCTGCATCACCAGAATTTTAAACTTAAGCGGATTCAAAACAATATCTAAAATACTGACTGAAATAAAGGATGCAAATACAAAAATATATTACCTTAGCACTGCTGAACTAAAGGGTGCAAATACAATATCTTGAACTTCCTGTCTACCTACAAACACAAAGAAAGAAAGAATAGTCAAGCTTATCATATGTATGTATGTGTACATGTGTGTATGTATGTGATCATATGTAAGTACCTACAACTACAAACACAAAATGAACTCTTGCAATATATCCATCCTTATGGATCCATTAGGATATTAAAATGGCACTAATAAAAAATATAATGCATCTATTACTATCATTCACGCTATATTTTACATTTTACACCATTTTAATTATATATTTTGTTAAGGTACAATAACTGCTCTGAAATACAAAGTTAACATATGCATTTGATAAGATCTTCTAATTTTTCATTGTCTTCAAAAGCTGATTGATAAACGGTGGGAAACTCAGTGTCATCCACATTTATGGTCAACCGTTTTGGTGTATGCAAAACCACAAACCATCCGTTATTTTTTAAATCTTTTGAGTAGAACACTTGACTCGCTTCCGATGCAAGAATAAATGGCTCATCATTCATGCTATCTTTATTCTTCAATTTTCCCAAGTTAACTGTGATCAAGCTTGAAACAGAATCTATTTTACAACCATTGATCTTATCTTCGACCTTTACCCAATCACAATAAAAAACCGTTTGTTTGAAGTCAATGTAATCCAACTCAATTATCTGTTGAATGACTCCATAATAAGTTGGCTGCTTCCTTAAAATTTTTATCCTTCCCACTCGCTCTAAATTGTGTAATTGTTCTCATGCATACACCACTATCCTGTGTTAGCTTTCGCTCTTCATAACTCTTCGGAGAAAATAAAAACCCATTCACTTGGTACTTCATATAACTACGGGCATCAAACTTCGGCCCGTTAACTAACCGCCAAAGAGTTGAGTCAACATCGACGGTCTTCAACAACTACAACAAACACAATAAGTAAAAAACATTGTCAAGGAGGTGTATGGTCAACTTGAAAATATGTTAAATATTTAATACATATACCTCCTCACGTAACCAAAAAGTGAAATTTTTAATAGCTTCCCCAGATGTACCCCCGCCTCGAGTTTGAGATTTGGTGCTTTGAACATAGGAGTTATACCTCCTACGAAAAACACACAATAAATACTATATATATATGAATTGATTTACAATAATAAGAATTCAGAACAAATTCATGAATTTACTTCTTCCATTCATCCAATCCGTCGTATTTATCAAGGACCCATTTACTCACTTGTTGAAATTGCACTTGAGTTAACGTTATATCTTTACCATTATCTAGTGCTATTTCATCAGCAAACTCATCATCCTCGTCTAAAAATGCTTCACGGGTATGTTTATGAGTGCCAGCACCTCCTTTTGGCATATACTCCATGCAGTAAAGACTAGCTTCTTGTACAATATATCCTTCTGCAATACACCCTTCAATATATCTTTTGTTGCGCACATATCCTTTATATGTTTTCATCAACCTATGAAGATGAATAATTGTAAAATGTAGACATCAATAGCTATTTAAATCGAATAATTATGTACATAACTAAAATTAGTAATTTACCGTTCAAATAGGTACATCCATCTATATCTAACAGGACCAGAAATCAATGCTTCATTGGCTAAATGAACCATAAGATGAATACTGATATCAAAAAATGCAGGCGGAAAATGTTTTTCAATAACACACATTGCTTCTACCAAACTAGCCTTTGCTTTTAGAAGATGTTCCCTGTTGATCACCTTTGAGCACAAAATGTTATAAAAGAGACTAATGCGGTGAATAGCATTCCGTAGATCCTTATGTTGCGGAAAACAAAGCTGAAGCAATACCGGAAGTAAATGTTGCATTATGACGTGGTAATCATGTGACTTCATATTTTTTAGTTCAGGAGGGTTGATGCTCACATTGTTATGGAAGTTCGAAGAGAATTTGCTCGGCACTTTCAAATATTTCAAAACGGTGCAAAACCGTATCTTTTCTTCTTTGCTCAAAGTGAAAGTCGCATTTGGTATGGTTACTTTACTTGTTTCAGGATCTTCTATCACCCACAACTTTTGTTTTATACCCATGATTTTCAAATCCTTCCGTGCATTGATCCCATCTTTTGACATGTCTTTATGGTTCATAATTGTGTTGATCAAATGTTTCATGACATTCATCTCCGTATGCATAACATCAATATTATGTCGGGTCAAATTTGTTTTCCAATATGGCAAATCAAAGAACTTCGACCTCCTATACCATGCAGGAACTTCTTCATGCAAAGTAGCCGTGAGTTGTACATCCCGATAAAGTCCCAAGAGCGGGATGATCATGGATTGCCCACAACACTCTAGCTCTCATTATGAACTCAGATTTCATAAATGAATCAAATGTAACGACTCCTTCCCATAACTGCTTTAACTCATATATCAAAGGTTCTAAATAAACATCAATATCCTTCCCCGGTTGTTTTGGCCCAGAAATCAACAGTGTTAACATTGAGAACTCTCTTTTCATGCACAAAGACGGAGGAAGGTTATATGGTACTACAATTACTGGCCAACAGCTGTAAGGGTTAGTTAAAGAAGCATTCGGACAGAAACCATCTGTTGCTATTCCAAGCGTGATATTTCGTGGTTCAGCAGCAAACGAAGAATCAAAATAATCTGTAGTTTTCCATTGAGAAGTATCACGCGAATGACGCATTACGGTTGTACCGGACTTGGCACGACCATGCCAGGTCATCGCTTCTGCTATCCATGGTATAGTATACAGTCTTCTCAATCTAGAAATTAAAGGAAAATGTCTTAAGGTCTTTTGAGGTATTGTGGTAGCTTTTCTCTCTTCGTCGAATGATGTCTTGTATCTTGGTGCGTGGCAATTTGTACATGAAACTTTGTTCGCATTATCTTTCCAGTACAAGATACAGTCATTAATGCATGCATCATAAGTTATGTAATTCATCCCAACTTGCTTAATGATCTTCTTCATGTCAGGGTACTTTGAAGGTAGCGTGTTACCTTCGGGGAGTAACTCCTTTATGAATTCGAATACTGCAGTCACACCATTGTCTGAAAAGCCGTATTGGGTCTTCAAGCTATTCAGTTTCACAATGGCATACAACTTTGTAATCTCTTTTGGACAAGAAGGATACAATGGCTCTGTTGCAGTTGCACTATCAAAAAATGATTTATCCGTAAACTGCTCACCAATATTAGCATTATCATGCAACTGACTTGTAGGTTGAAAATGATGGAATCTATCTGCATCATTGATCAAATCCTCCATCCTAATATGTTCGGACTCATCAGTATTTGTGGCATGACTAACCGGTTGTTGTTTTGGCTTCTCCGGTATTCTTTCCCCGTGAAAACACCACACGGTATATGATTGAACAATACCATATCTAAGCAAATGAAAATGAATGTCATTTAATTTGAATGTATCTTCATTTTTGCACCGCGTGCAACGGCACGAATACTTTTCCTTATTGCCACCGTTTTCAGCAACAAATTTAACGAAATTTCTCACACCTTCCACATATTATGTATTTCTTCGATTAGATTGATTCATCCATTGTTTGTCTATACTAAAAGACATACTGAAAGAAAATAACAAGAGCTAATAATAAATCATGGGTAACAATATCTTATGGCTTTCCACCAAGTTCAACTCTGATATTAACTAAACAGATGAATATTCTTTTGATTTCACTTGAAATTTAACATTAGCATCAAACTGTTTCCAAAAAATTTGCCATTACAACGGCGCCATTTTGTAGCACCATAGTAATGTCTATGCATTACCCCTCTCCTGATACTTGGTTTGCGCCATTAACAACAATTTTATCCACTTACTAAATATGGTCTCATATTTAGTAAAACAAAATTCATTGCATCAACTTATACCCTAGCAGTCACTATAAGCAACTATGTCTAACTAGCATGCAGTACGGTACAGTACATTACAATTTGTAAAACAAATCATATATAAATGTAAAAAGATCATCCCTTGCATAACCAATTGTTTCTTGGTTCTCTAACACTGTACACTTAAAACATCAAATATGTATTCTGATGGTTCAGATTAGAAGGTGCATCTCTACTTTGGCAAACTGTTAAAGAGTAGTAGATATTGACTATAATCAATCCCCAAAAACTTAATGAAACATCAATCCTAAAAGCAAGGGCGGCTCAAAGAATCGGTTGACCAAGCCCAATGTGAATTTTTTTGCCCCTTACTATATAACATGTCAATTTTTTTTTATTTTCTTTTTCATATATAACCATAAAATCACATATAAAACTACAACATAACAAAGTACCAACTTTTTATACAAAAGTTGCCACATTAAGTGGGCTGCAATACTTATAGTCTCAAATAGTTTACAAAACAGTGTATTTAATTTTTAACGAAATGTATCAAGTTTACAAACTAGTGTATCTAGTTAAGTGTACAGGCAAATCATATTGGGTTCTTCCTAAATGTTTGCGGGTAGACATACACACACTACAGGAAAAATAGTACATCAATGTAAGTATCAGTTCCTAAATAATTATTAGTTTTTTAGCTTCAGCTTTCAAATTTCAATTCCTAAACGATTATTTACAGAAAACTACTTGTTTATAACTAAATACTAATAAGTTATTAGCTTCAGGCGTTTTCAAGGTTAATGAAATCTAAAGCAGTAAAAGGGCGACTCAATTTTAGAAAATTAGACAACTCAAAACAAGAAATTCGCATACTTAATTAGCAGTGGCAGTATAGAGACTGTAGCAGGACTTCAAATCAGCAGTAGAAAATATCGCGTAGGAGGCAAGCTTGAGCCGACGATGGCTGATGGATTAGCCGAGTATGCAGCGATGATTATTTAGAAAGCGTTGATTTTTGAAACCCTAGTTTTTTTGGGTTCGAGCAGATCGCCAACATGGAGATTGTTATTGAGCTGTAACTGTGAAGTAAAACATATTTTGGGTGTTGCCCGGCTCAGTTGGTTGCCCCATCCCAGGGGCTTGGTGGGCTTGCCACTGGGCCGGCTAAAAGATTGGGACGGTTAATAACCGTTGCTAATTAGCCACGGTTGAAAACCATTGCTAATTGGAACGAAGCGCGCCAAAAATTATGGCGCGAAAGGATGAAATTCACCGCCATCATTTGTCTCCAAAGAAGCTACGGTTAAAAACCGTTCCCAATTAGCAACAAGAAAAAACCGTTGCTAACTGAACCAAGACGGTTATTAACCGTTGCTAAATGGCAACGGTTAATAACCGTTGCCAAATGCGCGGATGGTTAGTTGCAAATCTCAGTATTTGGTGTAGTGTTTCATCTTTAAGCATTTCTATTTCTAATCCAAATCTAATTTTTTTTCTAAGCCATTTTTTATGTGTTTTCCTTAAGCCCGTATATTTATCATCTAATTCCAAGGCTATTTCTATAACATTATCAAAAATAAAATAAAAGATTAGAATATACCTTATTTTTAGTTTCCATGAAGCACACATTTGCTTGCTCTCCGTCACTATCCTCTCACTGTCACTTAAAGATGAATCATCCCATGTTACTTGGAAAGCCCGCTTTCTCTTCTTTGAGCTCTTCTCATTTCTAAATTTCTACTTGATATTCTTATTTTCTTTATTTAGTTTAGGACAATCTTTCTTCATGTGTTTGAATTTTATTTTTTGGAAATTAGGTACTTATATAATTGTACATATTAGTACTATAATTCTTAGGTAGTATACAACATACTACATGACAATATGTGGTCGAATCACACTACACAAGTTTCGAACCTATGACCACTTCCATTACAGTCGAAGCATCTAACAACTAGGACAATGGTGTTGGTTACATCCATAACATTTGAAAGAAGAGTTATCATCCGAGTTATCAAAATTTTGCTTCTGAACCATTCTGTTGAATTTCCTGAACTTGTTATTTCGCTTTGCAACAAGTACAACATCTTCTTCATCTAGCATCGAGTCGTCATCATCATCAACATGGAAAACAATACTACGTTTTTCTTGAGCTAGTTCTTTTCTAACTTGCAGGTTAGCATCATAAGACATTAAATTTCCAATTAGTTCTTCGACTATGTGGAAAGCTCAATAACTTCTTCAATAACAAGCACTTTTCTTTCCAACTCATCAGTCAAAGAGTTTAATTTCATGGAATTGAGTCAAAATCAGAAAATGTATCTCCTAATGCCATAAGATCATGTTATAGGTTTGAAACCTAGAATACATATGTACTGTACTCTCATTTGATTTCATTTTAAAAGATTGAAACTTATTTAATAAGTTAATTTTAGTCTATTTCACCTTATTTGTACCTTCATTTGTGACTTGTAACATGTGCCAAATTTCATATGCAGTATTACAATCATGGTTCTAAAAAACTCATTTTTGTCTAATGAACAATATAGAACATTCATGGTTTTAGCATTTTTGGAGGTAGCGCTTCTTTTAACTTTTATCCGGGTACTCACAGTAATAGTGGGTGGTACATGCCAAGTTTGAGTAGCTAGCCAAATTTCGAGTCTGCTTGCCTCCATGTAGACTTTGATATGTGTTGACCAATAAGCATAATTAGGCCTAGTAAAAAAATAGAGGATGTGCAGTGGATTGTACTTCTTGAAATGTGTTATATCTCATATTTACCATTTTAAAAGCTCCTTTATAAAACTTTGTTACGATTTTGAAAATCTAGGCTCTAATACCAAATGAAAGTGCAAAAGGACCATATATGGCTAATATGAACTGATTATTGAGAAACTAAGTGATATTAAAAGTAGTAAATAAAAAATAAGTACATCAGAGACTTTATACCGATTCGAAGCACCTCTCTTACATCCAGTCCCTAAGCACCTCTTTGGAATTTCACTACCAATGCCCTCACTTCACCCAAAGGAACATATTTACACTTCTAACTGTCTGAGCACCTCTCAGGTCTAGACTGACTTTTGTATAAAGATGTTTCTGACAATAGATATGCATCGTATTAAGGAGTATAAGTTTGTAGTACTGAGTAAAGAATTGAATGCACCATAAATAGAAATAGTAGCGTATATATATCAGAAAAGCAAGGTAAGATCTTTGGTTGTGATATAAATGCTTTATATAGGTGTTAGGGAGTTGTAATGAAGGGTAGCTATGTTTAAGAAGGTGCACTGGTGAGTTTCCCACCGGTCGACCAGTGGATCCATCGGTGAACCAGTGCAGGCTATGTTTACAGCTGTTTCGTGTTGTATTTCATTCCATTTCCTAATTAATTTTTCTCCAAAAAATTCTGGAAAAATTTCGATAATTCTAAAATAAGTTTTTGGAGTTTGCTATAAAGTTTTAGAAATTTTGGAGATCATATGAGTGGTTTTAATGATATATTACTCTAAATACTTTAGAAAAACTGGCTAACCATAAAATGTACTCTTATCTTTTCTTGACTATCGACTTTACTTATGTAGTATTTCCATGACTTCATTGTTCACCTTAGTCATCTTGTCTTCTTCTAGTTCTACTGTATTTGTCTAATTTGTTATAGATCCCTTGATTTGTAGTAAAATAGAGCATGGTATATTTCATTGACATCATCAAAACTATGGTTCTAACATTCTCCCCTTTTTGAAGATGATAACTATTTATGAAAATGATTATCATAAAACATAATAATAATAATAATAATACTCCTAAATATAAGACCCTCCCAAACTATATGAGATATTTCTTCCCCTTTGTCATTAACAAAACGTGTAACAAATCAACAAAACAGATAGACTAACTCCATATAACCAACAAAAAGATGCAGTAATGTCATAACAGAGTGCATAACCGATTGTTACAATATCAGAATATCACAAGAATAGTTGTCACAAAGCACTAAAAAAGAAGGAAATGAAAACAATAGAAGTAACAATGTTTGACAAACCCAAATGCAACAATAAATGAAACTAAAATTAATAAGATGAAAACCATCTTATTAATCATCATAAGATGGAGTCCTTCTACCATATCTTGAAGGTGGAGTAAGATCGATCTCTGAAGTAATTATAGAAAATGGCCTGGGACCTCTAGGAAAATGTGACCTAGGTCCCTCTCTATAGTTTCACTATCCCTTCCACTATCATGAGGGTCATGAACAGAAGGCTCTAGAATATATGCACTTTCATCTGTAAAAATAATTCCTAGAGCACTACCTTGACCACTGAAACTGTAACAACCCCATTGTTGATTACCTAATTAACCAAATTTAATTACGGGTAATTAATTCTAAATTGTGATTTGTGAAATTTAATTATGAAATTAAATCTATTTTTTAGAATAGTAGATTTAATTTAATTAAGAAATGAGTTTCATTTCTTAAAGAGAATTTCAATTTAAATTTGAAATATTATTATATCAATTATTTAAATTTGGCATTCTAGAGAAAAATATTTACATTGAGATTTATTGTTTAAAATGAAATTTTATAATTAATAGCTTATTTTTTGTTAAAAATATTGAGAATAACTTATATTCCAAAAGTTAAATTTAATTTTATAAAATATCTCAATATGATTAGAAATGAGGATTTTAACTTGTTAATTGGCTTCGGTAAAAGGAAGAAATCAATCTATATTTTATAGAACTTTGTTTAGTGTAAAATAGTTGTTTAATTGATAAAAGAAAATAGGAATTAGTAACATTTAGGAAATAGCAACACTTCTTTTATTGGATCCATATCAAACCCTTTTCGGACCAAATATTGAGTAATACGGAATAAGAAAATAAATTGTATGTTACTTTCTAATTCTTATTTTCTTTCAGCCAAACCAGAGAATGAACTATCATATTATCTCAAAACCCTAGAATCTATAATCCCCAAAAATCAAGTGCAAATTAAAGGACTTTTGTTTAATTCTTGTAGAAATAGAAACAAGGTAATCTTCTCCACCTAATACTATGTCTATTGCAATTGTTAATCTCATCTTTTGGTAAATCCCTTTTTGTAATTTCTGAATTTATAGACTAGGGTTTGCTGAAGTTAAACTAAAATCTAAGAGGGAGTTTGACTAATCTATTTGAGGTTAAAAAGGTGAGTTAAACACTCACCTATCTATCTTTAAATCTTTATTGGCTGCAGGTACTGTTTAGATGAATTGTGTTTGAATCTAGTGTTGATATGAACCCTATTTATTATGATTGTTTGCCTTTTTGATATATAAATTTTTATTTTCTAAAACCCCTAGTTTTTCAAACTCTTAAATCAACAATTTTGAGTTGTTTGGTTGCTTGTATGATAGCTAATTCAGCATGGTAAAAGTCTAGGCTTAATTCAGCATAGAAATCACTGCCGAAGGGCGATCAGAGCACCTCCATCGATGCTTGGGGCTCGACACAAGAGTGCTAAGCGATGCACCGGTCATGATTATTGGTCCACTGGTCATGACTTGCACTGTGACCCAAGTCATTGCTATTTGGGCTCCGTTTTCTCCCGTTCGCTTCTCCGTTCGTTCGATTGATCGCTTGAATGTAATTGCTTGTTTTGATGTTGTTTTTCATGTTAGTTTCAATGTTATTTCGGGATTTTGAATTGTGAATTTATTTTAGAATGGTCATACCATAGAATCTAAAGCATAACATCAAATCTCCATCGCATATTTTCAACAAGGATTTTCAAAGAGAACGGATTTTCAAGTTGAACTGTTTATACTTAATCTTGTAAGATGAAAGTTATGTTATATATAAAGGATATTTGAAAGTGTAAATAGTTATGCTTATTTATTAATTATATAATAAGAATGATTTTGAAATGTAAATAAAGTTATTTTTAATTAGAGGTTTAAATATTTATATGGTTTTGGATAAGGGTAAATATGAATTTTATAAAATACAAGGACTTATATATATTTTCGGAACATGGTTTATTAAATAAATATTATATCTAGAATTTTGAGATAAATGTACATATATAAGTGCATTTCTGGAATAATTCGGATTTATGCAATATTTTATCAAATAGTGAATATTTATATAAACTTGAATAATAATTAAATTATGGATTTTAAATAAAGAAGCTTTAAAGTAATATTTTATATAAAGTAACCTCAAAAAACCATTTTATATAAACTAAGATTATATTTAAGTACTTTCAAACCTTAAACTCTTATAATATTTTCTGTCATCCGACAATCCCATGCGACTTTTGATTTTTTTAGATAAAAATGTTTTGAGAACCTTATTCTATAATTTGAGGAATACTAATATTCAACTTTGTGTTACCGATTGGTTTAAATGATCTCCAAGTAACACTTCATCAAATATTGTACAACTCGTTGAGTAGAATGTTTAAGTGGTACTCACTTTCCATTTAGCGAATATTCGAATTTCATCGGGTAGTATGTGATGCCTTGGTTGAATTTGTGTGATTACTATTAGGAAGTATTTAACACTTTACAGTTGTATTCTCTTTTGGTATGCTGCATGGGGCTACTGGATCCTTAAGAGAATATAATTCAGGTTTTCCAGTAGTATTCGAAACAAGTGAGATTTACTAGCTTCTAGTAAATACTTGAATTTTGGTAGGCGGTATGGGAAGTTTTGGTTAAGTTCTACTGATTATTGAAAGCGATAGTATTTGACACTTTAGAGTATATTTCCTTTTAGGGTTCGACCGAGGGCTGATAAATCCTTAAAAGATATACTTATGGATTTCTTTAAATTCTTTTGTGTCGTGCTATGTATTCTACGATCGTTTGGATCAGTACAGACAACCTCTAGTGATTGGCAAGGGTTGTTTCACGGTATAGACGATCCTTAATACCAAATCGGCATGAGTGATACTAGTATACTTTCACGGTACAGACGATCATTATGATCGGTAAACGATCTAGGTGATCGATATGGATTGTTTTTGTTTTCATGACTTTTTAATATTTTTTGGTTTAAATGTTCTTGAGTTTTGTGATAATTTCCAAGTTAAATCACTTATGTAACCAGTTTACATTTATTGTATCGTATACCTTATATTATATCTTGTTCTCACCTTTTGGAATTTTTAGAGATAGTCTGACCCATTTATTTTATAATACTCAGGTCAGGCCGAGTCTCTCAACTTTTTAGAATGCTTAAGCTTCTGGGTAGGTGTGCTAGCAGATGATAGACATTTTGACATCTTAGTTTATCTTCTATTGTATATTCACATGTTGTATTATGGGATCTATTAATTGAGATAGTGATTTATTTTGGATGTATATTATATGAGTCTAGTATTTCATTTTGTAGACTCACAGTATGTATTGTATATGGGTGAATTATCCGCTATGATTTATGGCAGTTGTTTATATAATATATTTTTCTGATTTTGAGAAACTGATGTGTTTATTTCTTTAAACTGAGACTGTACACGTAAAAATTTCATTCTAGATATTTAGCAAAAAGAGTAAGTGTGACGTTTCAGTGTTAGATTAAAGATATATTCACATTTGGTCGCCCTTAACAAGCCGTATTCTCCATATTATTAGACGACATTATTTATAATGTTCTTTAATAATATGGGTATCACGGTGGGTTTGTTACACTTGGTATCAGAGCAGAGTCAGAACATTATAACATATAACATAACAGAGATGAGACCTGGATGAATTAGAGTCTTGTCCCTTAGGGTGTGTGGTAGATAGTTATCTTAATTATCTATATAGGAACATGAATATAAAATGATCATGGGAATAATCATTTGGTACGACATTTTATTTTAATTGGTTGTATTAATAATAATATTAGAGTTTGGATTGTGCAGAATAGAATTATGGCTGGAGGCAGACATAGAGTTACACCAAGATCGATCAGCAATCCTGGAACGGGGGGGGATGTTTTTGACTCCTGAGAAGATTGCAGAGATTGTCTGTGCTACCTAGACAGTTACTTTTGAGGGATATTTGGTTCGTGTTGATTTTGCTCGCTCTTGTAGTGACTTTGGACGTTTTGGAGGTAGACCTTTTAAGGGAATAGAGAAGCTTATTGAGATTCAAGCCTGGATAAAGACGTGTGAGAGGATCTTTTCTCGCATGAATCTTAATGATACCTGAAGGATTCAGGTGGCATCTAGTCGGTTACAAGAAGGGCATTGGAATGGTATGGCTTGTTAGTAGTAGAGGTTGAGGAGGATCAGCTTACTTGGGCTCAGTTTAGAGAGAGATTTGAGCAGAAGTTTCTACCAGAGGTAGAGAAGGAAGTAATGACTAGGAAATTCATTGAGCTTAGGCAGAATCAGATTTCTATCATGGAGTACGTAGCAGAATTTGAGGCACTATCCTAGTATGGCTTGGATTTCATTAATACCCCAAGAAAGAAAAATCAGAAGTTTATCGATGGATTACGTAAGTCTTTGAAGAAGGCTCTATTACTTCAGATGGATATATCTTTCGAGTCCTTAGTCGATTCAGCACTTCGTCTCGAGGAGATGGAGAAGGATAGTGAGGAGGAAGAAACTCCTATGAAGAAAAAACAAGAGTCCAACCAGAAAAGAAACAACCGATGGAGCAAGGAAATTCTAAAGCAAAGGGTAAAAAGAAGAAGTAGGATGAGTCTGGTTCTACAGCCCCAATAGGAGTCAGGTAGCATGTTTCAATTTTGGAACCAAGGACCATTATTTGAATGAGTTTAGGAAGCCTAAAGTTCCTTCTCCAGCGGGTGTTTGTTTCTATTGTAAGAAAGAAGGCACTTGACAGCAGCTTTCCCATATAAGGAAAAGAAGGAAGGAAAGAGGAAGGCCGTTAGAAGTTCAGATGGATCGCCTTAGATAGGTAGAGTTTTATTTATTTTTTGGAAGTGTTCTTTCTTTTGTTAAGTAGCATTAGAGTTAGTTTTAGAAATAATTTAAACACCCATTTTGTGAGCTTTTGCATTTTATGGATTAGGATTTAAAATAAAAGTCGTTTGATTTTGGTTGATTGGTAGTTAGAAATTGATTGTTTGGTCATATTTATTTAACTTGGATGCATGGAAGCTATTAATAATAAAATAGTTATAACTAAGGGAAAATTTGTAATTAATTATTGTGATGACTTGTCTGGTAAATGTTTAAGGATTTTGATCGATATATGGGATGCCATGCTATCGATAGGAATTCATAAATATCGATCGAGACATTTTGACATGGGAATCTAAGAATAATTGTTTTGCGAAAAATTAATTTGAGTTGAAATAAAATTGAAATAATATTTTCACCATAAAATAATTGTGTGAAGCGGAGGGACTTGGTAAGACATTGTTGATAGCTTATGCGATCAACTTTGTAAGTAATAAAGTAGATCACAATAATTCTATGGTTTAATATTATTTTATTTAGTGTGAAAATTTTAATTCATAATTTATGAATTGGTTGGAAAATTTAATAAGTTTCTTGAAAAATAAAAGGTAGGATATCCTAATTATTTTTAAGTGAAATTTGAAAATTAATTTTTTGGATTTCTTTCGTTAAGGAAATTATGGGGATGCAATTTTCTTAAAGTGGTAAGTTTATAACTACCCTATAGTTAACTACCTAATTAATCAAATTTAATTATGGGTAATTAATTATAAATTGTGATTTTTGAAATTTAATTGTGAAATTAAATCTAGTTTTGAGAATAGTTGATTTAATTTAATTAAGAAATGGGTTTCATTTCTTAAAGGGAATTTCAATTTAAATTTGAAATATTATTAAACCAATTATTTAAATTTGGCATTTCATAAAATATATATTAATATTGAGATTTATTGTTTAAAATGATATTTTATAATTATTAGCTTATTTTTTTATTAAAAATAATGAGAATAACTTATATTTCAAAGTTAAATTTAATTTTATAAAATATCTCAATATGATTAGAAAGAGGATTTTAACTTGTTAATTTGCTTTGGTAAAAGTGAGAAATCAATCTATATTTTTATAGAACTTTTTTTAGTGTAAAATAGTGTTTTAGAAGTGATAAAAGAACATAGGAATTAGTAATACTTAGGAAATAACAACACTTCTTTTTTTGGATCCATACCAAATCCATTTGGCCCAAATATTGAGTAATAAGGAATGAGAAAATAAATTATACATTACTTTCTCATTCTTATTTTCTTCCAGCCAAACCAGAGAACAAACTATCACATTATATCAATACCTTAGAATCTATAATCCCCAAAAATCAAGTGCAAATCAAAGAGCTTTTGTTTAATTCTTGTAGAAATGGAAACAAGGTAATCTTCTCCACCTAATAGTGTGTCTATTTCAATTGTTAATCTCTGCTTTTTTGTAAATCCCATTTTGTAATTTCTGAATTTATAACGTTGGGTTTGCTGAATTTAAACTCAATGCTAAGAGGGAGTTTGACTAATCTATTTGAGGTTAAAAAGGCGAGTTAAACACTCACTCATCTATCTCTAAATCTTTATTGGCTGCATGTACTGTTTAAATGAATTGTGTTTGAATCTAATGTTGATATGAACCTTATTTCTTGTGATTGTTTGCCTTTTGGATGTATAACTTTCTAATTACTGAAAACCCTAATAGTTCAATCTCCTAAATCATCAATTTGAAGTTTTTGGTTGCTTGCATGATAGCTAATCGGTGTAGTAGAAGTCTAGGCTCAATTCAGCGAAGAAATCACCGCCAACAGAAGATCATAGCACCTCCGGCGGTGCCTAGGGCTCGACCCAAGCGTGCCAACCAGTGCACCGGTCATGATTACCAGTCCATCGGTCATGACCTAGGCTGAGACCCAAGTCACATCGTTCCAGGCTCCATTTGCTCCGGTTCGCTTCTCCGTTCGTTCGGCTGATCGCTTGAATGTAATTGCTTGTTTTGATGTTGTTTTTCATGTCGTTTTCAATGCTATTTCCGGATTTTGAATTGTGAATTTGTTTTGTAATGGCTATGTCATAGAGTCCATAGCACAACTTCAAATCTCCGTTGCATGTTTTCAACAAGGATTTTCAAGTCGAACCGTTTCTTCTTAATCTTTAAGAAGAAAGTTATGTTATTTATAAAGGATATTTGAAAGTGTAAATAGATATACTTATTTATTAATTATATAATAAGAATGATTTTGAAATGTAAATAAAGTTATTTCTATTTAGAGGTTTAAATATTTATATGGTTTTGGATAAGAGTAAATATAGATTTCATAAAATACAAGGACCTATATATATTTTTGGAACATGGTTTACTAAATAAATATTCTATATGGAATTAGGAGATAAATAAACGTTTGTAAATGAATTTTTGGAATATTTTGGATTTATGTAATATTTTATCAAATAGTGAATATTTATATAAAGTTGAATAATAATTAAATTATGGATTTTAAATAAAGAAGCCTGAAAGTAATATTTTAGATAAAGTAATTTCAGAAAACCATTATATATATATATATTAAGATTATATTTAATTATTTTCAAACCATAAACCCTTATAATATTTTTTGTCATCCGAAAATCCCAAGCGACGTTTGTTTTATTTAAATAAAAATATTTTAAGAACCTTAATTCTATGATTTGGGGAATACAATTATTCAACTTAGTGTAACCAATTGGTTTAAATGCTCTCGATTAACACTTCATTGAATATTGTATAATTCATTGAGTAGAATGTTTGAGTTGTACTCACTAGTCCTTTAGGGAATATTCGAATTTCATCGGGTAGTATGGAATGCCTTGGTTAAATTCATGTGATTGCAATTAGGAAGTATTTCACATTTTAGAGTTGTATTCTCTTTTGGTATGCGGCATGGGGCTGCTTTATCCTTAATAGAATATAGTTTAGGTTTTCCAATAGTATTCGGAACAATTGAGATTTACTAGCTTCTAGTAAATACTTGAATTTCACCGAGCAGTATAGGACCTTTTGGTTAAGTTCTAGTGATTACTGAAAGCGATAGTATTTGACACTTTAGGGTATATTTCCTTTTAGGGTTCGGCCAAGGGTTGATAAATCCTTAAAAGATATTTTTATGGATTTCTTTAAATTCTTTTGTGTCGTGCTATGTATTCTACGATTGTTTGGATCGGTACGGACAACCACTAGTGATTGGCTAGGGTTGTTTCACGGTATGGACAATCCTTAGTATCAGTTCGTCATAAGTGATACTAGTTTGTTTCCACAGTATGGATGATCGTTATGATCGGTATGAATGATCCAGGTGATCGAAATGGATTGTTTTGGTTTTGATGACTTTTAATATTTCGTGGTTTAAATGTTCTTGAGTTTTGTGATAAGTTCCAAGTTAAATCACTTGTGTAACTAGTTTACATTTATTGTATCATATACCTTATATTATATCGTGCTCTCACCCTTTGGAATTTTTAGAGATAGTACTCTGACCCGTTTATTTTATAATACTCGGGTTAGGCCGAGACTTTTTAGGTTTTCAGGATGCTCAAGATTTTGGGTAGGTGTGCTAGCAGATGATCATAGACATTTTGACAACTTAGTTTATCTTCTGTAGTATATTCACATGTTGTATCATGGGAAGTATTAATTGGGATAATGACTTATTTTGGATGTATATTATGTGAGCCTAGTATTTCATTTTGTAGACTCACAATATGTATTGTATATGATGTAAATTATCCACTGTGATCTGTGACTGTTATTTATATGATATATTGTTCTGATTTTGAGAAACCTATGTGTTTATTTCTTTAAACTGAGACTATACACGTCAAAATTTCATTCCAAATATTTAGCAAAAAGAGTAAGTGTGATGTGTCAATGTTAGATTAAAGATATATTCACATTTGATCATCCTTAACAAGCCGAATTATTTATAATGTTCTTTAATAATATGGGTATCGTAGTGGGGTATTTACCGGAACCTTCCCTCCACTGTAAACTACCACAGAATGAAAGAAGTAGCCTCTTGATAAAATCTAATTCTTTCTTATGGTTTCCCATTTTTCCTTTCATTTCATTTTTATTCTTTAAAATGGCATTTTGATTCTTCAAAGCTTGTTCTCTAAACTCATTATCCGGATCATAAGGAGATGGTACATACTCTTCAGATGTATCTTCAGAACTGCTCATGCCATCACGTCTAGTAGGAATATGGGTAATCCCTTATAAACTTGTTAGTTAAATTATAAGATGGACCTTCCATGGGTCGGGTGTTTAGACACTCAAGAGATCTCTTTATATGCACACTAGGGGTGTTTCACTACCATTAATGAGTTTTCACTAGAATATCAAACAAAGAGAAGCATACTTTTATCTTAATATCTAAAATGAATTCTTCCTTTGTGTGCATATGGATTCATGCTTTTTCTAGGGATCTAAAGTAGGTGTAGATCGATGTCATGACCTATGTAGTTAAAACACTTGACGACTCCATAGTGGTGAGGTACAAGGAGTTATAGAGGGGATGTAGCGGAAAATAATGGAGGTTCAAAATGCTTCATTAGATATAAAATCAAATATTTAAAGTTAATTTATTCTCATTCTCACATCACTTGTTGAGAAAAGGAAATATTTTTAATCTTATATAATAAAACTGAAGAATATCATGATTTATGAGGTCCAGATTTGATGACTACAATAGATTTCTAACTTATATTGAGCACGTATGCCTTAAAATTAGGTCTTTACCTAGCTTTGTTGATTTGATTCAAAAGAGAACTAGTTAAATCAATCTTTATATATTAATGTTGCTAAAGCGGATGCTAAAAGGCCTTGATTTAGTGAATGCAATGAAAAATAGTGGGGCTTACAACGGATCTACTGTTTAATAACACCATATTAAATGTGTAGTGGTCTAAGAGCGCTATGTGCTATAGTGAAGATTTAGCAGGGCTTTAACTACAAAGGTCGTGACATACTAGGTTGAACTGACTGTTGAATTGTTGACACTTGGCATTGTTCCATCGTACTTTGAGTAAAACATGCGGATTGATGATGTGTTCTTTGATGCATCTTCATTCGTTTAGCTCTTTATGCAGAGCTTGACTTGTGTCTTGTTTAGACATTGGAGATTTCATAGTAATATAATAAAAAAGAGGCCTATAGTGTGATTAACCAAGTTGATTTTCACTTTTTTATTTTGAACATTTGGTTAAGAACCAGGACAACATTAGAACTTCATAGCTTCGACACACTCGACATCCACAACCTGTACATACATAACAACTAAATCGTGACATTAATAACATGAGAATTAGTTTAAATACATGACCTTCGGGTGCTAATTCCTTCAACTTTCACCATTTTACTGCTTTACCTTAAGTAAAATTTTAGGGCACTAAATAATCCCTTCAGTATCTCTACTATTATGCTAAGACGTTTCTTTTAAATTTGTCAAATAGCCTATGGAAACACCTTATATTGTAAATCTTTGCATACAAAAGGAATAAAAGATAGACCCCGGACAAAATATGATATAATACGTACCTAAAAAAATTGCTAGTACAGTGTAAATTTTTACGAAGACATAGTTTCAGTATTTGCCAAGGGTAGTTCCTTCCAAGCGGTTTTACCTATCACATCATGCATTAAATGCTATTGATGCATTAGTGCTTGATATTGGTTGGATAATATCATGGTTCTCATTTTCTATGCCTAACCAGTTTGGCTCATGCAAAAATAGTTTTGGAAGGTTTTCATTATTACTTCTGTTGAACAAGCTAGCTTTGTTTTGTTGTATTGTAGCTAACGATCTTAATTTCAAAGTCTTATCTATATAAACAACCCCACTGTCTTATTCTTTCTTTACTTTTACTACTGTAAAGAATTTTGGTCATTAACGCAGCTTAAATTTTTTAATTAAATTTAATCAAAATTTCAGGTTTCTTCAATCGGTTAGTAAGATTTCTATTATATTTCGATTATTGAGTTACTTATTTATATTGATTTGCTGTCTTACTTGTTATTTTCGCTATGGTCAATTTATGGGTTTGCATTTATTACAATATCTTTTATCACCATGTTAATTCAAAGCAACAAAGGTTATTTTTCATTATTTTTCTTACTTGCCGATTTGATCTTCAAAAGTTAATTCTATTTCCATAATATTATTTGGAAATTGTTTGAATTCGACCGAAAGGGAGAGCTCGAATATGAGCGACTTTTCAATGGGGGCTAAGCCCGAGCTTTATGGACATTAGTTTGAACTCGAGTGCTTAATTAGTAGAATGCGTAGCCTACTTCAAGCTCTCTTGCTCTGAAATGGGTGATCAAACTTTAGGTTCAGTAGCCATGTGCTTCGGGTAAAAATTCAGAATATTTTCCGGGAGACTTAGATAGTGTTTGGTTTAAAAACGAATTTTGTGTTTTCGGTTTTTAATAGTGGAAATTAGCCACAAGGGCCTCTTTAGTAAGTGGAATTAGTTTCTAGGACACACAACTGAAATAATTACTTTCAAGGACAAAACGTAAAATAATTAGTTTCTAGGGCCTTAAAACCTATGAAATTATGTCCTTGAAAGTAATTGGACTGCTGACTTTGTCCTTGAAAGTAATTATTCTGCTGACTTTGGCCTTGAAAGTAATTTCTTTGAATGTGTGTCCTAGAAACTAATTGGACTGTAAAGTTTGTCCTTCTGGTGAAATGCCCCTTTTTAATATGTATGTTAAATATGAAAACAACGAAGGGACGACGGAGGGGATAAAAGAAAGACGGATGGGAGGACGAAGGAGATAAAGGGACGATGGAAGAATGATTGTTTCACGTGCTTGTGTTATTTTCTAAAACACGAAAAAAAAAATTGTTTTCTTTTTTGTATGTTAACTTCGTTTTTTAAATTGGTCATTTTCGGCAATACACATGCGTCGTGTGCCTTTTTGTATGGACGAAATCCCAAAGCTAAAAATAACAAACCAAACAATACCTTAGCGATTCCTTTTCCTTTAGGTCAGCACTCGAGTTAAACATCAAGTATTTCGATCATCGTTGTCGAGCATTTATGTGTGTCATCTTGAATAGAACTTCAAGAGTAACATCTTTAATCATAATATTTAATTTTGGAGTCAATTTTCAACACTCTTTCTCTTGATTTCTTTCAAGGCAAAAATCTGATATAATAGTTGTAAAACTGTTCAAAATAATATTTTTTAAAATAAGAAAATATCATGCTTAATTTGTTCATATAATTTGGATAGTTATAAATAATCATATGAATTATTCCTTTCTAATTCTAGATATTCAAACTGAAATATATCATTTTGAATTATTTTTAAAGTAATTATTTTGAAATTTGAATAAATTATACGGTAAATGAAATATTTAATAAATTCATATATATTAAACAAATGTAAATTAGTTTATAAGTTATATTATTTTTACCAGTAGGTATGGCATGTCCGTTGGACATTTGCGAAAAGAAAAAATGCATTCACATCTTTTTAGTGCAAAATAGTATGTGCAAAATGTACACAAAACACAGTATTCATTATAACCAAGAATTTGGTGATTATGTAAATACCCAGTGAGAAAATATATTATGCAAAAAATTCATTAATTAGAATATCTGTCAAGATAGTCATGAGAAACACAATCATCTAGCAAACTAATATGAAAATATAAAAAACAAGCAATATACCATTCTTTTATTAGTTGTGTCCTCTCCCCATTTATTCTGGCTTGGGATTGGCATCAGTAACCAAAATGATATAGATTGAGGAGTTAAAAATGTTGTTTGAGCAGTATTTTGATATAATCAACAATTGTTGCATCGAGCTTTGTGTACATTTGTACATACTATTTTGCACTAAAAAGAAGCAATGCATACTTTTCTTCGCACGCGTCCAACGGATGTGCCTTACATACTGGTGTAACACAATAGGAAAGACATGCAAATTGAATATCTTCTCATCGCACTATTGGACCCACAACAACATTTGTTGAAAACAAAAATATGCCAAATTAGTTGCATTCAATGCCGTCGAGCAGTTGGAAAATTTATAAATCGTACAATCAATATTATTTCATAGAAATAATGTCGACTTCTCAATCGCTCGTTTCTTTTCCTACAATGTAGGAGTGTCATTGACCCCTGATAAGTTGGACTGTATTTATTTTTCAGATTTTGCATATTATTTTCATATACGGATGTGGGTGGGTTTCCAACTTATCAGGGGACAATGACACTCCTACATTGTAGGAAAAGAAACGAGCGATTGTACAAATGAATAATTGTGAGTGATTACTATCATTGCATTTTTATTTCTTCTATGTATGTTGAATCATTCCTTAAAAGGATTTATGTTCGACCAAAAAAATTCATTTATTTTTTGTTTTATTAATTATGAATGGAGCAAATAAATATCTAATGTCTGTCTGTATCCATGGATAAAGATATTCGATGTTTGAAAATAATCTTAAATACGGTTACGAATAAGGCACTACCTGCATCCAAAAATATCTTTTGATTGGCCTACAACAATGCAATATTAACCCTCTTTTCTTCCACTTACCATTTCTACCATAATTGAATTTCACTTTCAGGTAAAGCCTATCGATTTATTTCCTTTTTTAGCTATTAGACCAATTATTTGCTTTTTCATTTCATTTTGTTGATTTAAATGCATGATCCTCTAGTGGTGGAGAGCAACCATGTAATTTTATTCTATAGTTAAAAAGAAGATGCCAACAAGCCTGGAAGGTAGCAAGAACCCCATAAAAAAAACCCTTCCCAGTCCTAGTACTGGACTCCCTATTAAGACTTTAAGATCTAGACAAAAAACCAAAACTCCAATGTATGCGGATGAAAACGAAAAGGTAAAACGGAAAACCAAGGATAACATTACTAGAAATGTCAGCTAAATAAGCCATAATCTCAAAGAACGATAAATAGCATGGCCAATGGTCCATATACACAAAAAAAGTCAAAAAAGAGATCAATGGAAACAAATACACAATGGCTAAGCAATTGAAAACTCCCAAAGCTACAAGCAAGTCCTAGAAAGCATGGTGTTAAGTAGTCTTATACGCGCCAGGCACTAAAACTATAGAGCTTAACGAAAATGTTGGTCTAGTACATATATACATATACATACATACATACATATAGATACACACACACACACACATATATATATATTTGTAAAATGATTATATACATATATATATGAGAAAAAGAAAGAAGTAGAATTAGAAGTACTATATAATTAATTATCTATCAAAAGGAAACCATTCGATGAGTTGTCTTCATTAAAAGCATCATTTCGGTTGTTGTTTAGGGCCTCCCTATGTCTTCCATTATTTAAAACAATTTTAAACTTTAAGAAATTATGCTACTTTTTACTTCTTAAGAAACTCTCTGAAGGAAACATTTTTGCCAATTTATATCTAAGATTTGCAACTCAATTATACCTGAAAAATGTAATAGCATGAGTCAAGTTATCAGAATGAATATTAACATGGTTAAACAATCTTTAATTCCTTTCAAACCATAAGTACCAACAAGAAATGGCGAAGATGGTATCTAATAATATTCTGTAATCCTTATCGTATCGAAGTCTAAACTTATTGTAGTGATATTCATAATTGAAGTCAGTATTGGTCATTTTATAGTGAAAAATATTTAGAGTGTTTTCAAGTATGCAATGCGTTAAGGGACACTTGTGATATAGGTGCATCATGTTCCTAAGCCTTTATTGCATAAAGCACATTTTTCTATCTATCAGCAAATTATGTTTCTTTAAAATTTCAATTGTGTATAATTTCTTATATAGGATTACGCATGTAACATCCCGGTATTTTCAACCATTCGCATCCGCACATATCGGACTTGAATTGCTCAAAATATCATATTTTTAATTTAAAATTTGGCAAAACTCAGTATATACAGTAAATAAATAATCACAGAATCACAGACATAGAGTAATATAACAATAATGCAGCGGAAACAAAAGAATAGTAGTTCATGAAGCTACTATTTATATAACAGAGTTAAACAAGATACAGCAGAATTTATGAATACAAGATGTCTCAATACAATAGTCAAATACAAGATCTAAATACATCACTGGAATCAACTGAATGACTGAAAGCAGAATCAATAAATGGATCCAAGCGGAACTCCAGCTCCAAAGGTGAGTCTTGAATACTGGAACAACTCAGTCTGACCCGAGCGTAAAGAAAAACACAAAACACTCGAGTCAGGACATACATACTTATACAATGTAAACCAACTCAAGTGAACTGTAATATAAAGGTACAAGTAACTTAAAAGATGCTTGGGATCGCCCATCCTTTAAGGATCCGTTAAGCTATTTACTATGTAATAATATACGCTATTATAATAGTGTCTAATAGTAAAATAAACTTACTTTAAAATAGCGTTAAGGCTTTACATTTTCCACCTTAACACATAAATAGTCCCAGTAGTCTATCCAGTATCAGCGTACCTCCAGATCAGGAGGCTACCTTAAATACTCAACAGGCTACGGCATAAAACCAAACACGTACAAGGCTCGCTAGGGTAGGTGACACGGCACAACTAGGCAATGCCAGGGTAGATATACCAATTACGCATCCGGGTTGGTGGTAACGCATAGCAGCCACTACCGCCCGCCTCGAAACACACTCCCAAATCAAAAAACGAGGATGGCCATCAAATCAATCACAAAGTATAGAATGGTATAATATGGAATATGTCCGATCAAAGGAGCTACCTCATTGGCCCGTCAATCGATCTTGTTTTAGCCACCTTATGCCAACTCACGGGAGTCGGGTCCACGTATATACCTCAATAGGATCGTCGCCACCATCCTACTTCATTCTGGAATCTCCACCGCGTACACGGTTGTTAAAGTGGTTTTCGGTATCGACAGAGAGTATGTCCATATCTGATCCCGGTCTCTTTAACAACCAACCGTTATTATAACCCATGGTTATAAATTTCAAAAATGGTTTATACTTTAAAACCAAAATATCATTTCCATTTCAAAACCCACCATTTCAAAAACCAAATCAAAACAATATCATTTTACTTCAAAAACCAAATACAATATCATTTCTATTTCAATATATATATATATATATATATTTGAGCCATTTAAACATGAAGTCATTATACCTTCAAATCAAATATTCAATTTCCAGAATTACAACATTTTCTGAGTTCATTGATTCAATTACAAAAAATTTCAAAACATTGTCAAAGTCAGAAACAGCAGCACTTACAAAGTGTTAGAGTAGGTATATTAGTTTTGAAACGGTTCATCTTTAGAAACAGCAGCACTTACAAAGTGCTATAGCAGGTTTTTTATTATTTCAGGACTTAGTTTAATTTCAGAAACAGCAGCACTTACAAAGTGCTACAATATGTATATTAGTTTCAAAACAGTTCATCTTTAGAAACAGCAGCACTTACAAAGTGCTACAGTAGCTTTTTATTTGTTTCAGAATATAGTTTATTTTCAGAAATGATAGCACTTAGCAAACGCTGTCTTAAAACCACAGCATTTTTGGAATGCTACCAATACTATTTCCAGATTTTATTATAACATTTCAGAAACATTAAAACTTCAAATTTTACCATTTTAACTTATAAAATCATATCTCACGCTTCAAAAAATATTCATTTGATATCATTTAACTTATGATTTAAATAAAATAAATTTTATAAATAAATATCCAATTAAAACCATAATTCATTTATTATGTTAAAATACACTATTTTACTTACCCTTTTATTTTAACTAATAACTCAACACCTATAAAAAAAATACCCATTTCACAAATAAGATATTCTTTAATAAGTCAAACTTAAATTTCCATTTGAAAACTAAATTTTCCAATCATCAAAATAAGTCAAAATATAAGGTGCATTTTATCCATTTATTTACTTTACGTTTTAACTTACAAAAATCACTAAAGCTTTCTTTAAATCATTTAAACCCAAATTTAAGTTAAAAAATCATATTTTTACATTTGAAAATACTTAATAAATTTCAGAAAATATATAAAAAAAACCATGGGTCTGTATAATATTTTCTACCTAGGTCAAGTGATACGGATAATATATCATTTCAATCCGTAATTTAAAAAGAAAAATCTGGGTTCTATCATTTCAAACCCGCAATCCCAAGTCAAACAAAATAGATAAAAATCGCTTGAGTCTATCATTTCAGCATAACGATTTTCCCTTATTCTAATGTCTGTTCGGGTATGTATAATTTCAACCTATAGTGATTCTATTCTACAGGGAACTTGTAGTGTGAGAAACAGAAAATAAATAAACAGTAAAACATATCCTATGATGTCAGGTGATATAACAAGTATATAAACAGGTTATATCATTATATAATGTCAGATAACAGGCAGATGTGAACATATAACATAGCATATCAACTACTACAATTCAAATGACATTGTTTCACATTTATATAAGTACGATTTGTCGAGAGTGATAAACTCACCTTTTTAAAGCTGGAGATAACAATTCAAGACACACAACTAAAACTCCGAAAAGCACAACAAAGCACGAACAAGATTTTGAATGGATGAAGAGTCAAGATCCAAATCTTGTATATAAACAAATACACAACATAAGTATAAGATTCATTATAAAAGAATGGAAATTAAAAACAATGTAAAGATGTGAAACAAAATGACATAACTTGCCTTAACCCATCAAGTGGGCTCGGCCACAACATACATAGGCTCAACCATCATCATGTTGCGCTCGGCCATGATTGGATTCAAGACAAGTAGGCTCGGCCATTATGGTCTTTGGGTCAAGCAATGCACGGCTAGGTAAGGTAATGAAGAGGAGTGGCAAGTTACAAATGATGGAAGGCAAAAAGGCAAGGTAATTGTAAAGTCATGCACACAGTTGGTTCGGCCATGGTGCAAAGGGGCTCGGTCTTGGCTAGGCTTGGGTCAAGTGGTCACGGCGAGGGGATGTTTGGTCAAGGCAAGGCATGGAGGAGGTGGTTATGTGGTGTGGCCGAAGCTAAATAGGGGAGAAGGATGAATATACATGGCTCGGCTAGGCTTTGCAACTTGTTTTGGTGATGGAGTTTTGACTTAGGGTTCACGGCTATGGCATGGGGTAATGATGAGATGGTGGTGGCCGTTTATGGTGATGGTGGAGTGGAGATTGTGGTCGGCTAGAAGTGGTGGAGGCCGGTTATGGTGATGGTGGAGTGGAGATTGTGGTCGGCTAGAAGTGGTGGAGGCCGAGCATAGCATAGGAGAAAGAAAACAAAAGAGAAAAAGAAAATGAAAAGGAGGAAGAAGCCATGAAAACTTGTATATAATTTTTGTTAGGAAATGAGAAATGGAAGGAGATGAGAAGTGAGATTTTTTTGTACGTGACAAATGAAGTTTTACACGGCTATAGGGATGTAAATGCATGGCTAAGGAAGTGAAGAGCTAAGCAAATGAAAAGGCATAAGTTATATAAAGAGAAACCAAAGTCTCTTGAAAATTTCCAAAGCCAAAAAAAATCAAAATAAAATCCAATAAATAAATCAAAGTTTAAAAAAAATAAAAATAGAAAATAAAATAGAGAAATGAACATTGGAAAATAGAAAAATGAACGTAGAAAATAGAAAATAAACTACAGAAAATAACTACGTGTAAAACGCTGAATTTTATCAAATTTTAAAAAGTATAAAACTGACGAAATGAAAAGCAGGACAAATATTAGAAACAAATACTACTTCAAAGAAAAAGATTAGAAATTTAAAATTCAAATTTAGAAATTTCAACTGTAAGTCAAAGTTTGACCAAAGCTGACCAGAATATAAAATTTCCATAAAATAATTGTTTTATTATATTTGGAAAATAAATTAAAAACAAAATCCAAAATTACATTGGAAAATTCCAAAAATTCAATTTTAAATGATTTAAAAATCAAAGTTTCAAATAAATGTAATTTAAAATATTGATTAAAAATATGGGTTGTTATACTCTCCCCCATTCAAAACTTTTCATCCTCGAAAAGGAACGAGACACGAAAGAACAAAGAAAGGTAAGATAGAACGGAGAATAATACCTGAAACAACACTTCCGGATTCGAAGCACGTATGCTTTCCTCCGTCTCCAGGTACAATTCCGATCATCAGTACAACACTGCACTATGACCAGGTTGACAGATTTCCTTCTCAGCTGCTTCGTACCTCTATCGATAATACAAAGTGACTTCCTCTCGACAGTCAGATTAGGCTCAATATCCAAACTCTCGAGAGCAGAAGGCTGGACAATAAGAGATGGATCATGAAGATACTAACAAAGATGCGAAATAATGGAATACAATATGTACTCCAGAAAACTTCTCAGGCAAATCCGGACGATAAGCCAAAGAACCAAATTTCCACAATGCGGAAAGGACCAATGAACCGAACGATTACTGGATTTTATCCAGCAAGATGGAGATCTGCAAGGTCGTCCGTAAAGAGCAACAAACGGAGACATTGCAATACTAGCCTGGATACAAAAGGTAAAGGAGATAGATAGAGGATTAAGACAAGATAAACAGAAGATTGAAATTATACCTGATAACTGTTGTCATAGGTAAATTCGACGAGATGGAGATGATCTTTCCAAGATCCTCCAAAAATCAAGAACACAAGAACAAAGAAGATCCTCCAGAATTTGATTCACTCTTTCCGTTTGACCGTCGGTCTGTGGATGGTAAGCAGTGTTCAGATTCAAGTGAGTATCCAAAGATTCCAGAAAGACTCTCCAAAACTGACTAATGAATATGGGATCTCTATCACAAACAATACTGATAGGAACCCCATGAAGATAAACAATCACTCTCAAATAGATCTCAGCCAGACTGGAAACAGATCGAGTAGACTTGACCGGAATGAAAGGAGCGGACTTGGTCAGTCTATCCACAATAACCCAAATACTCTCGTAAAAGTTAACATTCTTACGAGTCAAAGCAAGGAAAAGTGTAGCCATCCGAGCAAAATTCTCAATTAATCTCCGATAATAATCGGCGAGGCCTAGAAAACTATGAATATCAATTGAAGTCCTAGGAGTTTCCCAATCCTTTATAGAATAGGGAGAGATATAAGGACAACATAAAAGATAAAGTGATTGAAGGATAAAGAGAAAAGGAAAGGAAAAGAAGATTCACATTGATCGCAGCGATCAAAACTGGATCAACAGAAACTCCATTACCAGAAATAATAAGCCCAAGAAATCGGACTTCATCCTTCCGGAAATGGCATTTTGAGAATTTAGCTTTCAACTGATGACTCCTAAGAGTCTCCAGAACAAAGCTCAAATGAGATTCATGCTCTTCCTCAGACTAGAGAAGACTAGAATATCAAAACAAAGACAAGATCAAAAAGAAAACAGGAGCATTAGTCAAACCAAAAAGCATGACTAACCCTTCATAGAAACCATTCTCAGTATGGAAAGCAGTCTTGGGAATACTTTCCTCAGAAACTCTGAGCTGGTGAAAACTGAGGCAAGATCAAGCTGATAGAAAACAATAGCTCCATAGAGCTGATCAACCATAGGATATTTGCTTTTCATAGTGAGCTTGTTCAGCTCCCTATAATCGCATACATCCTCAAAGAACCATCGGACTTGGTGATGAAAACCACCACTGTTCCCCATTCAGAATGGCTAGGTATGACCGGACCCTTGGAGAACAAGTCCTCAATTTTCTTCCTCGATTCAACCCTCTCGCGGAGTGCCCTTCTTCTGCGAGGAAGAATTACAGATCAAGTTCCAGGAATAAGATTGATACAAAATTCGATTTCCCGCTTAGGAGGTAAAGCAGTGACTTCACCAAATTCATCGGGATAGAGTTTGACCACAGGAGTCATGTAAAGATCACATGGAGAAGAATCAAAAGAATAAATAAAGCCGCCAGAAAAACCCTGGGCATACAACACAGAATAACCAAAGAGTTACCAGAAAACGATGGCCAGAATAGAAGAGTTTCACCCTTCTACAAATCCTACTAAGGTTTACGGAACCCAACAGGATTAGAAACACACAAAAGTTCAGGAACATACTCAGGAGAAAGGAGATGTTCAAACTTATCACAAAGATCAATAGATAAAACTATGGAAAGCTCCAGGATCAAATGAAACATGAACAGGATACTGAAAATAAAGGAAAGGTGCCCCGGAGAGTACCTTAGGTATCACTAGGAGCAGGAGTAGAAGGAAGAATAGCAGTACTAACTGAAGTAGGGCAACAATTAGCATAGTGCCCCTTCTGATCACACTAATAATAACCACTCAAATTTATTTAAAAATTCCTTTAACAATATTTTATATTGTATAATATTCAGTTACATAGTTAACTTTTGAATAATTAAGGTAAGTTATATTAGAATGCAATAGAGGATTATACGATAAAAATTTTCCAATTCAATTATTCATGTTTAAATAGTTATTCAAATTTTTTGGATTTATCAATAATTAAAATCATCTTTTAACATATATTTAAGAATTAAATTTCCGATTCACTTCAAACCATTAAAAGATAAATATATTTACAATATATAACAAATCAAATTAAATTTAAAATAATATACCCATATATATAAATCAAATCATACTTAAGAAATTTAAATAAAATTTATCTTCGAACAAAAGTGTAGCAAAGCCCCTGAATAGCCTCTCCACTTTGAAACTCGAAAATGAATGTCGATGATGCTGCAGTCATCACCGAAATTATTTTCCAGCGACAAACGAAGAGAGTACTGATTTCAACATTTTATAATTCTCTGAAACGAATACTTTAAATAGTATACCTTTTAAAACTTTAAAACCAGAGTTTGAAATTATCGGAAATTAAATTCTCAAATTCTAGATTTAAGTTCATTAAACTTTAAATCACTTTATAAACCATATTTATAAATTCATTTATAGAACAAATGAATGAAAATCAAATATTATCATTTTAAACAACCAATTTAATTAACCTATTAAATTCCAGAAATTCTACTTATATATTTAAAATATAATCATACAAATTAATTTCATTTATCAAATTTTTTTGAAAAAAATATTGCGTCAGTTTGCTCTGTTCAAGTGCTTTGGAAATCCTATCGATAGCGTTGATCAGACGAATTGATCGAAAATCCAAACTAACATCAACAACTCAAACAACACAATATATAAAACATTTTAATATTAATAACAAAAATACAAAATACACTCCTCACCAGATGATTCAAGGATAGATTTCGAATCAAGGATAGAGATCAAATATAGAGGGATCCAACCAACAGAATTCAACTAGAAGATAAGCTCGATAGATAGATAAATAGATTTAGAAGAGAATGGTTAGACTTATATAAATCATGGGCAACCTTAATCGGTCAACCGTGACTTCAAAATAAGATCGAGGTAGAATTCAGAGGCAAATCGACATCCGATCGCCAGAGATAGAATTTGAGAACAACAAAAGATAACAGCATTGTAAACCGAGGATATATAAATCTCCGGTGAATCAATGCCTATTGTAAGGAGTTTCACTTCCTTACAAATCATATCAAGGAGCTATGGGATACCCAAAATTCCAGAAGAAAATCGAGGGAACATTCCAAAATTCAAAGGAAACTGGATCGAAGAAGAAGGAATTCAAGCTCGAACGAAATTGATTCTGTAATTACATCTACTCTATATGCCGAGTTTTGCCTAAAACCTGGCTCTGATACCAACTGTAACATCCTAGTATTTTCAACCATTCGCATCCGCACATGTCGGACTTGAATTTCTCCAAATATCAGATTGTTAATTTAAAATTTGGCAAAACTCAGTATATACAGTAAATAAATAATCACAAAATCACAGACACAGAGTAATATAACAATAATGCAGCGGAAACAAAAGAATAGTAGTTCATGAAGCTACTATGTATATAACAGAGTTAAACAAGATACAGCAGAATTTATGAATACAAAGATGTCTCAATACAATAGTCAAATACAAGATCTGAATACATCACTGGAATCAACAGAATGACTGAAAGAAGAATCAATAGATGGATCCAAGCGGAACTCGAGCTCCAAAGGTGAGTCTTGAATACTAGAACAACTCAGTCTGACCCAAGCGTAAAGCAAAACACAAAACACTCGAGTCAGGACATACATACTTATACAATGTAAACCAACTCAAGTGAACTGTAATATAAAGGTACAAGTAACTTAAAGGATGCTTAAGATCGCCCATCCTTTAAGGATCCGTTAAGCTATTTACTATGTAATAATATACGCTATTATAATAGTGTCTAATAGTAAAATAAACTTACTTTAAAATAGCGTTAAGGCTTTACATTTTCCACCTTAACACATAAATAGTCCCAATAGTCTATCCAGTATCAGCGTACCTCCAGATCGGGAGGCTACCCTAAATACTCCACATGCTACGGCACAAAACCAAACTCGTACAAGGCTCGCTAGGGTAGGTGACACTGCACAACTAGGCAATGCCAGGGTAGATATATACCAATTACGCATCCGGGCTGGTGGTAACGCATAGCAGCCACTACCGCCCACCTCGGAACACACTCCCAAATCAAAAATCGAGGATGGCCATCAAATCAATCACAAAGTAATAGAATGGTATACGATGGAATGTGTCCGATCAGAGTAGCTACCTCATTGGCCCGTCAATCGCTCCTGTTTTAGCCACCTTATGCCAACTCATAGGAGTCGGGTTCACGTATATACCTTCATAGGATCGTCGCCACCATCCTACTTCATTCTGGAATCTCCACCGCGTACACGGTTATTAAAGTGGTTTTCGGTATCGACAGAGAGTATGTCCATATCCGATCCCGGTCTCTTTAACAACCAACCGTTATTATAACCCGTGGTTATAAATTTCAAAAATGGTTTATACTTTAAAACCAAAATATCATTTCCATTTCAAAAACCACCATTTCAAAAACCAAATCAAAACAATATCATTTTACTTCAAAAACCAAATACAATATCATTTCTATTTCAAAATATATATATTCATTTGAACCATTTAAATATGAAGCCATTATACCTTCAAATCAAATATTCAATTTCCAGAATTATAACATAATCTGAGTTCATTCATTCAATTACAAAAAATTTCAAAACATTGTCAAATTCAGAAACAACAGCACTTACAAAGTGCTACAGTAGGTATATTAGTTTCGAAACAGTTCATCTTTAGAAACAGCAGCACTTACAAAGTGCTACAGCAGGTTTATTATTATTTCAGGACTTAGTTTAATTTCAGAAACAGCAGCACTTACAAAGTGCTACAGTAGGTATATTAGTTTCAAAACAGTTCATCTTTAGAAACAGCAGCACTTACAAAGTGCTACAGTAGCTTTTTATTTGTTTCAGAATATAGTTTATTTTCAGAAATGATGGCACTTAGCAAACGCTATCTTAAAACCACAGCATTTTTGGAATGCTACCAATATTATTTCCAGATTTTATTATAACATTTCAAAAACATTAAAAACTTCAAATTTTACCATTTTAACTTATAAAATCATATCTCACGCTTCAGAAAATATTCATTTGATATCATTTAACTTAAGATTTAAATAAAATAAATTTTATAAATAAATATCCAATTAAAACCATAATTCATTTATTATGTTAAAATACACTATTTTACTTTCCCTTTAATTTTAACCAATAACTCAACACCTATAAAAAAATACCCATTTCTCAAATAAGATATTCTTTAATAAGTCAAACTTAAATTTACATTTTAACTAAATTTTCCAATCATCAAAATAAGTCAAAATATAAGGTGCATTTCCAATCGCTTGAGCCTATCATTTCAGCTCATAACGATTTTCCCTTATTCTAATGTCCGTTCAGGTATGTATCATTTCAACCCATAGTGATTCAATTCTACAGGGAACTTGCAGTGTGAAAAACAAAAAATAAATAAACAGTAAAACATATCCTATGATGTCATGTGATGTAACAAGTATATAAACAGGTTATATCATTATATAATGTCAGATAAGAAGCAGACGTGAACATATAACATAACATATCAACTACTACAATTCAAATGACATTGTTTCACATTTATATAAGTACGATTTGTCGAGAGTGATAAACTCACCTTTTTAAAGCTGGAGATAACAATTCAAGACACACAACTAAAACTCCAAAAAGCACGACAAAGCACGAATAAGATTTTGAATGGATGAAGAGTCAAGATCTGAATCTTGTATATAAACAAATACACAAACATAAGTATAAGATTCAATACAAAAGAATGGAAATTAAAAACAATGTAAAGATGTGAAACAAAATGACATAACTTGCCTTAACCCATCAAGTGGGCTCGGCCACAACATACATAGGCTCGGCCATCATCATGTTGCGCTCGGCCATGATTGGATTCAAGACAAGTAGGCTCGGCCATGATGGTCTTTGGGTCATGCAATGCACGGCAAGGTAAGGTAATGAAGAGGAGTGGCAAGTTACAAATGATGGAAGGCAAAAAGGCAAGGTAATTGTAAAGTCATGCACACAGTTGGTTCGGCCATGGTGCAAAGGGGCTCGGTCTTGGCTAGGCTTGGGTCAAGTGGTCACAGCAAGGGGATGTTTGGTCAAGGCAAGGCATGGAGGAGGTGGTTGTGTAGTGTAGCCGAAGCTAAATAGGGGAGGAGGATGAATATACATGGCTCGGCTAGGCTTTGCAACTTGTTTTGGTGATGGATTTTTGACTTAGGGTTCACGGCTATGGCATGGGGTGATGATGAGATGGTGGTGGCCGGCCATGGTGATGGTGGAGTGGAGATTGTGGTCGGCTAGAAGAGGTGGAGGCCGAGCATAGCATAGGAGAAAGAAAACAAAAGAGAAAAAGAAAATGAAAAGAAGGAGGAAGAAGCCATGAAAACTTGTATATAATTTTTGTTAGGAAATGAGAAATGGAAGGAGATGATAAGTGAGATGTTTTTGTACGTGACAAATGAAGTTTTACACGGCAATAGAGACGTAAATGCACTGCTAAGGAAGTGAAGAGCTAGGCAAATGAAAAGGCATAAGTTATATAAAGAGAAACCTAAGTCTCTTGAAATTTCCAAAGCCAAAAAAAATCAAAATAAAATCCAATAAATAAATCAAAGTCTAAAAAAAATAAAAAATAGAAAATAAAATAGAGAAATGAACATAGGAAAATAGAAAAATGAACGTAGAAAATAGAAAATAAACTACAGAAAATAACTGTGTGTAAAACGCTGAATTTTATCAAATTTTAAAAAGTATAAAATAGAATTTGACGAAACGAAAAGCAGGACAAATATTAGAAACAAATACTACTTTAAAGAAAAAGATTAGAAATTTAAAATTCAAATTTAGAAATTTCAACTGTAAGTCAAAGTTTGACCAAAGTTGACCAGAATATAAAATTTCCAGAAAATAATTGTTTTATTATATTTGGAAAATAAATTACAAACAAAATCCAAAATTACATTGGAAAATTCCAAAAATTCAATTTTAAATGATTTAAAAATCAAAGTTTCAAATAAATGTAATTTAAAATATTGATTAAAAATATGGGTTGTTACAACGCATATGTTTAGCTTTGTTATGGGAGGAGAGTAGTTCTCTAAAGAAATTCAAAAATGCAAAATGTAGTCCTTGAAAAATTTAAGAATGTGTGGACCTAGTTGGAGGAGTATGTTTTGCTTTTATCGAAACTCCAAGTTTTTGAATCACTCTCTTTATCTCAGTCATACTGTTCCAGCTTAGTACATGGTGGAATAATTGGGTTAAAGTAATACATTTGAGAAGCTGGTTTAAGTTAAAGCTCCATGAAAATTTGGTTTACGGTCTACAGACCTCCTAAACTAAAGCTTTTTTTGAAGTTGCAAAAGTCAAATAGCTCTAAGTATTCATCCCCAAGAGGTGCAGTGGAAATCCATCTATCATGCCAAAAGGATGTACTATTGCCTGAATGCGCTATATTATTAATGCCTAGGTTAAGAATATTAAAGTTTTTTAAGATGAATTTCCAAAATGGAATGTATTGTTAGAATTAGAGATGATATGGAGAAGGTTATGGGTTCTATCATATTATTATCAAATTTCCAAAACTATGTTCTTAGGATGGACACATTGAGATGATGTAGATTTATAATTCCCAGCTCCCCTTGATCTTTTGCATTGCAAACCGTTTTCCAATTAACTAGGCAGCTAATACCGCTACAAGAATTTTCCCCACTCCAAAGGAAATTTCTTCTGATTTTATTTATTTTATAGACTACCCATTTAGGAAAAAGAAAAAATGACATCCAGCAAATTGGTAGAGCCGATAAAAAAAAGTTAATCAAAATGATTCTACCTGCCTTAGATAGCAATCTACAGTTCCAGTTAGATAATTTTCTATTAATTTTATCTTTTATTATTTTGCAGTCTTCCTTTTTTAGCTTCGCTGGTCTAATAAAAAACCCCAAGTAATTAATAGGAAACTTCATGGTTTTACAGTTAAGTGTACTGACAATAAGATTTTCCACGTTATTTATGTCATTCGATACTAAGACATAACTCTTATCAAAGTTAATATTTAATTCAGAAAGCATTTCAAAGCTATACAAAATAAGTTTAAGAGCTATAATGTCACGAGGTAACCGAGAGGTAAAAAAGCATGGTACCATCAACGAGTTGAAGAATTGATAGAACATAAGTAGTGTCATTACCTACACTATTAAATGCCCCGTCTGTGATAGATAGATTAATGATTCTAGTGAAAACATCTGCTGCTAAGATGAATAGTAAAGATGAAAATAGGCTGTCGTGTCTAAGTCCACGTTTAGATTGAATTTTATTTTCTAGAATAACGTTATACTTTAGTTCACCATTTTAGCAAGGAAATGATCCGCCTTACCCATCCAGAATTAAAACCCCTAGAAAGAAGTAAATCTTTAGGAAAAATCCAATCAACGGAGTCAGAGGCTTTGGCAAAATCTAATTGTAAAAAGGCATAAATGATGTTTTTTTACACTAGTGATTAATACATTCTTGTACTACGGCGACCCCATCCATGATATTCTACCTTTAATAAAAGAGAATTTTGATAATAGCTCAGTTTTAGTACTAATTAATGGTGACAATGTTGAAAATCATAATATTAATATTCTGAATTGTAAAATCATGAAGTTCCTAATACAGTACTTAGGTTTTTAATTAGACTAACAAAACTAAAAAAAATAAAGACTAGTATAGAAATTATCCAATTAGAACGGTAGGCTTTTATCAAGAGTAGGTAGAATTATCTTAATTAACTTGGTTCCATCGGGGTTACCGATCTATTGGATGTCTTATTGTCATTTTCCAAACTGGATAATTTATAAAATAGTTAAAGTTAGAAGAATTTTTTTTTAAGTAGCGATGATTCCTATGGCAATATTGACTGCCTTATTAATTGGGAAACTGTTTGCAATCAAAAAAGGAAGGGGGATTAAGAATCATAGATCTCCGTAATCTTAATATCTCTTTACTATGAAATTGACTTTGAAAATTTAACAATAATAATGAAAACCATATTTGAAAAGAAATGGTTTCAAATCAATTTTTGATAGAACTTACAAACTTTACCATATTTCCCCAAATTCAGACATGTCTCAATTTTGGAAATCCATATTAAATTTTGTTAATATTTTTAACCTATATATTAACAATATAGTTCACTCTGGTAATAACATATCTTTTTAGCATGATAGTTGGATTTCTGCAATACCTTTAAAATTTGATACAAAGAACTTTTTGATATTTATAACTTCAAAACTACCTTAATTTCTGAGGTATCAAGACCCTCCAATGAATTTCCTTGGGTTCAACCGTGCCCTATATGGTACTATCTTGACCCAATTTGTAGCACTTTGCACCAAACTTGAACACTATAACGTAGATAATGAGAACGGTACTAAAATTTGTATTGGGCAAACAATAAAATTTACTCCTCAAACTATGTTGATAGGTTTATAAATTTCTCTGGGACTAAAGGAAACATTTACAAACTTGTTTGGAAAGCTAATGCTTCCCCTAAATCAAAGTTGCATATATGGCTAATACTACATAAGAAACTAAATACAATTGAATTTTTAAAGAATAAGAAATTTTTTATAGGTAAAAAAATGTGTTTTTTTTTACAATTTTGACTTAGAAAATGTAATACATTTGTATCATAATCGCCCTTTAACTAATTCTATACCGGCAAATACTTTTACTATTTTTGATTTTGGAATGACCAACACTGTTATTAACTATGACTTCTAATGGAATGATCTTAGATTCTAATACGCTAAATACTATAGAATTTTACTTGACACTATTTTCATGACTACTTGTTGGTATTTATGGTTTGAAAGGAATCAAAGAGTGTTCAACAATGTTAACCTTCCTCCAAATAAGCTGACTTGTGCTATTGTGCTTTACAGTTATAATTAGATTGCAAACACTAGCTACAAATTGGCTAAAAATGTATACATCAAGGAATGTCTTAAAATCTTAAAATGCCACATTGATACCTTAAAGTAAAAATTAACTATAACTATGGGAGACACAATATGACTTTAAGCACTAACCTAGTTGATTCTATTAATATAGATAACTACTCAAACGTTTTACTCTTGATTGAAAACTAAGTTTATTTTTCTATATTTTAGCTTTACTTGTCACACAAACACAGATATATATGTGTGTGTGTGTATGCACCTAACATTTTTATATGTGTATATATATAAATATCTGTGCGATGTGTGTGTGTTGGGCTCATATATAGTTGTGTATATTTAGGTTTAACAGGCTGTTATGGATTGGACTGATTACGCTATAGCACTTTTGCAGATGGGATGTGAACGTTGTACAGTAGTGACATGCTATCATTCAAAGACTCATCATATATTTTACTCATCATAGTAGGTCGTTAGCCTTGCTCTTGCTTTCCAGGCGATGATACACGCCATTTGATTGTAATCTCTATCGGCCTGTCTTGAGGTTTTGGCCTCTTCTTTATTTTTTTCCCCTTCTTCTTTATTGTTTATTTAAGTTCTTCGTGATCATAGTATCTTTAGATGGATCCTAGTTTTACGTATTTGGGGCTTTCTTTCTTTCTCTGTACAAGGCATTTTCCTACCTCAGGCTTATTGGTAGCTCCTTTTTTAAGTGTAGGAATGAATGCTCTCCTCCTTACGCAGATCACTCATTTTCCTTAAACAAAAAGAAAAGGATTGCATTCTATCGATTAAGTTATTCATTTTAATGCTTAATTTATTTGCTAAAACCTTTGAAATAATTTTAACAGAACAGTAATTAACGAAAAAGATCTAAATCCTTAAGCTCTACTGCCCCTACATTCTTATGCAGAAGAAACTTACGTTAGCAAAGTTAAATCTTCTTGGTTGTAAATTACCATCATAAAAATCATTAAACATTTTTATAGGGTTGTATTTTAAAACATGCCAAATTTTTTATAAAAAAGGAAATCCATCCGGTCTAGGCGACCTATCACTAAGAATATCATTGGTGGCCCTAAAGATCTCCTCCTCCGAGAATGAAATATCCAATTCATTTAAACCAATCCTTGTATTTTCAGAATACAAATCATTCCATCTTTCTTTAATTATACAACCTCTGTTAATTCCAAAGATATCTTCATAATTGTTAGTGATGGCATTATTAAGTTCAATTTGGTTAAAAATTTCACATTATTAATAAGTAAGAGTTTATGGTATTACTACTCCTAAGACCATTCACTGCTATATGAAAGAACTTGGTATTCTTGTCTCCCTCGTCCTTCCATTAGACTTAGACCTCTGCTTCCATATAATTCTCTTATGTGATAACTTTGTCGAGTTCTTCCCTAAGGTTTGAAAGTATATTTTGTTTCGAAACGTTTAAGATTCTAGACTCTTCTAATTTATTTAATTTAAGAATTTTAGAAAGTAATTTCACTTTTTAATCTTGATGTTACCAAACGTCCTTATTTCATTTCTTAAGAAATATTCTTAGATCCCTAAGCTAACTTACAAAAGCTTAAGCAATATTGCCTAAGTATTTGAAGGTATCATATATATGAACTCGTAATTTTGAACATTTCATATTTAAATATTTAAAACTAAGTTAATGTGTTAAAATTGATTTTATAACCTTGATTTACCCCCCTTTTAATTAATAACTCATGATGGTAAACTTGTTTTTGAAAAGTGTATACAAAAATAAATATTTCGAAGAAAAATCGATAATGCGATCGAATATTTTATATTGATATATGGCTTTTTAGTCGATATGAGTTATTTGAACTTTTTGGGCTTGATTAATAAATAATGTGGTCATTAATATTAATTAAAACTAATTTTAGTTTAACAAAATGGATGATGTCATGCATGATGTAAGTGGGGAGGGAAGATTTTTTTATGAAAGAAGATATTTTAGTGGAAAGGAGCTCATTGGAAGGAGGGTGGATATTATGACTTGCTATAGGAAGTTTAGGGGAGGCGGATGACCTCTTGAACACTTACTTAAACACTAACATAGCTCATAAAATCATTTCACAAAGTAATGCACAAAAACAATGGCTTCTTCATGCTCTTCTTCTCCACATTAAAATTCTAAAAACATACCTACACTCACCCAAACTTTGACCAAAGTTTTAATGCAACACAGGAGCAAGAAATATATAGTCAAATATTTAATAAAGGAGGAATAAGGGGGTCCCACACCCTATGGTCGTGAGTAAAAGGAGGAAGGGAAGAGTGGTAGTAAGCTTTGTGGTGGCTATGGAGGAGTTTGTTTACTTTGAGTGATGGAAGGAAGTGTTCATGTGTTCTTAAGGGAGTGTGCTTGGGATTAGCAAGGATTTGGGTGAATTAACCCATTATTGAAAAGTTTATATTATGTGTATATATATTTATGTGTAAATATAAAGTAATGACATGAATTAATTAAAGTTATGTTTGGACCCCTCTTGCTTTGGAAAGCGAAAGATAACTTTATATGTAGTATATTCACTTCTATTACCCTATATAACATGTAACATGGCCTAGACTTGACTTTTGCATGACTGGTGTGGTTGTATGTGGATTTGAAGTGTGTGTGTAATTGTTTAAAGCGAGAAAGGTCGCATTAAGCACACTTTGAAATCATTTGTGTTTAAACTCTTTAAGGTGGTGATATATAAATGTATTTTGATGGTTGAGCTCTTTACTTATATTATTGTATGTGATAGCTAAGTAAATATTTTCAAAAGTAAATAACATTCAAAACAAAAGTAACAAAAGTTAGAAGGCGAAAATATTGCTATAGAGCACTAGGAAATGCCTTGTTTTTGGTGATTTTTAATATAATTTAAAAACATATCCTTAGGGGTTTGTTTACATGGTTATTATGTAATCTAAGCATATTACTTATTGTAAAAAAAATCAAACCTTAAATCATCTATTGGAATAGAGAAAACATGCCAAGCTTTCAAGTGTTTTAAACCGTTCTCAGCCGGCACCTTTTCACAATAGTTAGTTGTAGCTCTTTTTAACCTACGACGGTATTTCTGACTTTTTAGAGTACTGGCTGTTGTAGTGTTGGTTTTAACAATTTTATCGATTTAACTGAGTTTAAAAACAATAGTTAAATTGATTTTTTGTGAGATCCTTCTATGAATGACTAATAACATGTTTAAGAGTATTTTAAAAGTAATTTCAAGTTTAAATATTTTTTTAATAAATATATATATGAATTTTTAAAGCAAAGGGCTTTCTTCATATGAAACACTTATTTTAAATGGTTTTTTAGTAAATTTTAAATTAGTTGTTTTTACATAATATTTAGTATGGATATTTAAAACATAGTTATATGTTTTCAAAAAGTATTTATACATATAAGTTTGGAAAAGTGAGTAAAATGTTTTAGAAAAGGATAAAAGATGGTTTCGATATAACATTTAGTTATAATAAATTGTTTTGAGAAGTTATTTAAAAGTGTATTATCTTTTTAAATAATTGTAGAAATACTTTAAATCTTTAAAAAGAGTATTCTAAAGTGGTAAGTATGAAATGTTTTGTTTATAATAACAATGTTCAAGTGACATTTGTTCTGAACCCTTATACTTTGATCTTTAAAAAGAATATTTTAAAGAAAAAGATAAGTATAAAATGTTTTGGGTTTATAGTAATAATGCTAGAGTGACATTTGTTTTTAACCCTTTTGATTATACTTTTAAATATACTTTGATCTTTTAAAAGAATATTTTACAGATATGATAAGTATGAAGTGGTTTGGGAGAAAGGTTAGAAAAAGTAACAGTTTAATTTATAAAATAAAGAAGGGGTTTATAGTGGCAATGTTTGAGTAATATTTATTTATAACCTCTTTGATAATAGTTTTGAATGGAAAATCTTGCTAAATGATTTTTGGATATTCTTATACCTTTGAGATAAGTATAGGAATATATTTTGAAGAATGAAAAAAGTAGAATAAATAATGAAGTAGTAATATACATATAGATACCATTTATAAAGGTATATTTAATATACATACAAGTATTGGGAAAGAAATATTATTTGATAAAAGGGGATTATGAGTCACTTGTGACTTAAACGTGTTTGTGTGTTATTCGTTTATGGAAAGTATTTAGTCCTACACTTAGCACCGAAGTCAAGAGGTCGAAAGAGGTGATAAATGTACAAGATTTAATTTCCATATGCGATCATTTTCATTTTGTACTAGATAGTTGATTTATCGACAATCGTATTTGACAAAAATTGACATTGGACGTACATAAAAGCTTCAAGGATTTATACAGTTTGAGATCCTATAGGAAAAACTCACTCGTATGAAACATCTCTTGCTTTAGGAATGTATTTTTGAGATCCTTAGGGAGGGCTCATATATATTATTCGCTTACTTCTGGAAGAACTTAAATTGAGTTAACTGGAAATTCATTGATTTAGTTTTGAAGAGTTCGGGATTAGATAAGTATACTTAGGTATTACTTACCAAAAAACACTTCAGAACTAATATACGAATTCTGTGTTTTGGAAGTGGTTGTGGAGTGAAATATTGTAGAGATGCCCTATCTATTTCGAGGGTAACTCTAAGGTAGAGGTCGGTGTTAACATTTTGAACAATGCTATTGTGCTGTACTATCTATCTCGATGGTAATTCCAAGGGAGAGGACAACTTTAGCACTCATCGGATGACTTATGTTGGAATCCATGGAGAGGTTCACGAACTGTTCAAGCAATGAGGACTCATGTGATGAGATGCTGAACGTGACTTCATCATTGAAAATGACAGAAAATGGTATAGGCGCATAGTCAGTGGGTTAGCTAACCAAAGTGTACATTAGCTCCATTTAGTTGGAAATGCTTACGATTGATGATACTGAGAGATGATTGTAACACCTCGTAAAATAAACGATAATTAATAAATGATTATTAAGGCTCAAAATAGAATTTGTGAAAACGTTCGAATTTGGCCATGAAACATACACCATTTTGTTCGTTGCGATTTTCTGAGCAACTTACGTATATGAAGTTTTACGATTGTTATCCAGCCTTTTGAACAGGCAATATTATTATAGACCGGATGGATCGAACTTGAAAACTATCAAGGCAGGAAGCCTAAAGAGATAGCCCAAAAGTCTAGAAATCAAATACAATCAAATCCAAGAGGCAAATACCGAACCATCCAAAGAATCGAGGAGGGAAAAATCGATAAGAAGTTGGATCGGTACTGATCCAACCCATGGATCAGTACCGATCCAATAACTTTGGTCCGAAGTTTCCCCTACTCTTATTACATGCCAATGATGATCCTAGAAGCCTATTTCTAGTGTTGTTTTGTCAATTCCATCCGATTCTCTATCGATCTCCATGAGCACTCAAAGTCAGCAATCCTATTCTTCTATAAATTCATCATTTGGATTTAGGAACAAGCAAATAATAGGGCAAACAAGTTTGGAATCACGAAGCTAATCACAAATTGAGCCAACACAAAGAATTCAAGACAACCATTTTGGCCATTTAATGGATCGATACCGATCCACATATTTTGCGGAGGTGGCTACCATTTTATCCAGGGGATTTTGTCTTGGCATGGAAAATGGGGTGAGATCATGGAAGCGAGTTTCTAGGCTTCCTACACTATAAATAGAGGGGCATGAATCATTTTATGGATCTTTTTATGCTCTTGCTTTCTCTACTCTAATATCTTATAATTACCCCCGGATTTATACCGATCCATAAGAAAATTGCTTGTAACCTAGTGATATAAGCAATAAAATCACTAAGTAGACGTATGCCAAGATTAGCCAAACAACTATAAATGCTGTGTGTTCTTTTCTTGCTCATTTTCATTTATTTTCTTTATTTTTTATTCTCTACATAATCTTATAGCTGTTTGCGCCATTTTTGGCTCAAACATTTTGGTGCTTTCATTGAGAATTGAACTCAGGCTAGTTAGATCCTTCATCTACTATTGGATTTCTTAGATCTGGGAGATACATCCAATTTTCCAACCTTACAATTCTACTATTCGGATTTTCAATAATCTAAGAGAAATTATTCACTATGGCTCAATCAAGGAGAGAATGTGCTACAGCTTCCTGAGCTACTAATGATGCTGAGAACCAAGACACTCATCTTGTGGATGGAGTTGCCCAATCGAAAAAAGCTGAGATCCAAAATCCAACTGAAGTCGTGACCAGAATGGAGATGGATCGCATGATGAAGTGGATGTAGGATGGATTCTAGGAGATTCGCGATGAGATGAACGAGAAGATGTAGTAGAGCTTAAGGTTACTGAATGAACTAACTCAAAACAACCATAGGAGGAGAAGGAGGGACTTAAACCATTTAAGTTTAGAATCTAAAAGTTCCTCATCGTCTGAGCAAAGACGAAGGGATATGAAGCATAAGAAGAATCAAAACACGACGGTGACCTCAAAGCAAGGGATGAGACAAACTTATGGCTCGGGTTTATGGTTCAGTATTAATCCAAGAGGACGGTTCGGTACCGATCCAGCTAATGTTGGCTCCGGGGGTCAGCCTCTGGAGGGTGGCATGAATGTGACCTCTGGACATGCTATTGATGACTAGAATCTAAAATATCAAGCTACTGCTAATCACACAGTGCACGGGAATCAAACAATGGGGATTGCACGACGAATGGATCTCCCAAAGTCTAGAGAGCCTAAGTATCAAGAACCAACCCAAGAGCGTCTGTCGGGCCGAACACTCGGGGCAGACCTTGATTATCGTCGTTCATTCGAACCTGTAGACTGAGAGTACTAAAAAGATATGGTCAAGAAACTTGTAAGCGAAAATCGATTTACAAGCAACGATGAATGGGTTCTTCTCCTAGTCAGAATCCGTTTACTGAGAACATTCTACGTGTGAAGTATCCACAGAGGTTTGTAATGCCAACAATGACGTTGTACGGTGGAAAGACAGACCTAGGCAGCACTTGATGAAGTACGAGTGGAATATGGACTCAGCTAGAGCATCTGACGCTGTTAGATGTCCTTGCTTTCCAATTTTCCTGGAGGGAGTAGTGACGATGTGGTTCACTTGCTCCCACCGAGATCCATATCATCTTTCGCTGAGTTGTCGAGTAAATTTCTGGAGTAATTCCGTTTACACACTTCCCGTTCGAAAGATGTGATGTTATTATTGAACCTCTTTCAGGGAGTAGGAGAGTCGATAAAGGATTTCTTGAATCGGTTCCATATAGCTGTGATGGAAGTAATAAATCCCAATGATGATATTGTGTTGATGGCATTGATCAAGGGGATTCATCTCAGGATCAACTTCAAGAAATGGTTGGAAATGAAACCCCGGTCGACGATGGATATTTTCTATAGGAAGGCTAATTAGTTTCTGCATTTGGAGGAGGCACACAATCATCCCTGAAGAGGTGAGGCTGGGAGTTCAGCTGAAGTGATACAGAGCAACACTGCTGTAGAACAGTCCAGAGGGAGTTCCGGGAATATGGACGTGAACATTAGCAACAAGAGCGGTGGTCAAAAACAGAATGTCAATGGGGCCAAAAGGCGAAAGCCTGATAATAGGAATCGTCCTAGGATTCCTAAGTATGATAATTGTACTGAGTTGAATAACTCAATCGAGAGTATCTATCTGGCAACTCAAGTTACCGAGCAGTACCGAAAGTCGGCTTCGAGGGAGTCGACTAAGAAGGAGAAGGGATCTGGTAAGTTCTACAGGTTTCACAAGAACCATGGTCATAATACCAATGAATGCAGTCACTTGTGTGATATGATTGAAGAACAGATTCAAAAAAAGAAAATTGCAACAGTTTGTGAAAGCCCCGCAAGATGGCGGGCAAGGAAATTCTAACCCCCTTGGCTTGTTTTCCCAATTGGGGCAAGCTGCTCCTAGTGGTGAGGATGCTAGGCGGCTTAAAAAATGTTTGGTGGTAAATACGATCATCGGTGGACCACATCTAACCGATAGGAATTTGAATGAGATGCATAGGTATGTTGGTGCTTTGAAGCATGCCAAGAATGAGAGCTAGTTGGCAATAGAGGATGGAACTCTGATGAAACAATTTAGAACCATGATAGATGACATTTTTTTGAAACAGAGATGCTGATAGGGTGGAAGCTCCAACGATTGACATGTTGGTTATAACTGCCACAATTGGCCCTGCTATTGTACGAAAAGTGCTGGTTGACTGTAGGAGTTCAATCAACATTCTATTCAAAAAAGCCTACGACCAAATGCTTCTAGTGGGTGAGGACTTAAAACCATGTAAACCTAGAATTCAAGGATTTAATGGGATAGCTATGGAGCTAGTTGGATATGTGGAACTATTAGTTGTACTTGGAGAGGGCGACCGCAGGTGAGTGTGTGTCATGCCTTTTGTGGTGTTGGATATTTACTCCACTTGCAATGCATTTTTGGACCGATCGGCCCTGACTGAATTAGGAGCGGCTATATCTCCTTGGTGTTTGATGCTTAAATTTCCTATGAAGAACGGCGTGGGAGTACTGCACGGAGATCAAGGGCTTGGTCATGAATGTTATATTGTTGATCTAATGGAGGCAAGGCAAAGAGAGAAAGGAAAAGGCGTAGAGGGGACTCTCTGCATCAAGGCTTGGAATGCATAGAAACCAATGCCTGATCCTTGGCTTAGGTAGCACAGTCGTTTCCATAAGGATATTGATCCACAGAAAAAGCAAGAAGGTGGAAGAGTAGCTCCTGCCGAGTTAATGATCAACGTTCCAATTAGTCAGGATGACCCGACACAGAGCCTGATGGTCGGATCATAGCTCGATGTGAGAATGATGAAAGAGATGGTCAGTTTTCTCCAAGCGAACCTGGATGTATTCGCCTAGACGCACTCTGATATCTGTGGAATCTCGTAGGAGATAGCTACCATGCACTGAACATAAACGCAAATGCATTCCTGTGAAGCAGAAGCATCGTAGCTGGGGTCCGAAGAGATCCGCTGCACTTAAGGAAGAGGTGGATAAGCTGAAGGATAAAGGCTTCATCTGTGATGCCTTATACCTCGAATCGGTGTCAAATCCAGTCTTGGTGACAAAGTCAAACGGGAAATGGAGGACATGCATTGACTATTCTGATCTGAATAAGGCATGCCCGAAGGACAGCTTCCTACTCCTGAGGATTGTTCAATTGGTTGATTCGACTGTTGACCATGAATTGCTTGCATTCATGGATGCGTACTCTAGATATAATTAGGTTCCAATGCATGTCCCAGACTAGGAACATACCAGCTTTATTACCGACTTAGGACTTTATTGCTATCTAGTCATGCCTTTTGGACTAAAGAATGTTGGAGCAACTTAACAAAGGCTGGTAAATAGGATGTTCAAAGACTAGATTGGGCGCTCGATGGAAGTCTATGTGGACGACATGCTTGTGAAGTCATAGCGATCGGGAAACCACATTGATGATTTGGTTGGGATGTTCAATGTTCTCCGGAAATATGGGATGAAGCTAAACCTTTGAAATGCTCATTTAATGTTACGTTAGGGAAATTCTTAGGCTACATTGTGAACTCTCATGGGATCGAAGCTAATCAGGAAAAGATCCAGGCCTTGAGAAATGTCAAGGCCCCAAAGACGATCAAGGAGATTCGGAGCTTGAATGGGAAGGTTGCCGCCCTAAGTCGATTCTTCTATAGAACCATCGACAAATGCATCCCTTTCTATGATGCAATTAAGAAGGGAAAATGTTATCCGGGTTTTTAACCCAGCAGGATCTAACAGGGGACAGCACAATCTGGTGTTATCAGAATGGTTTAGAACTTAACCAGAAAGGCTAAGACAAGAAGTTAACGAAAGCCAAGCTATATCACTAAGGCAACGACTGGGATCAACGAAACCGAGAGATCAGCATTCCTTTAGCCCAATCAACGATTGAGCGCAAACAGCTAGTAGATTGTCATTAAAACGGAACCATGATGGCTATGAAAACATCTCAAATTCTAGATTCCAGAAAAATCCTAAGTGTTTGGATCATCAGCAACCCATATGTCTCCATGAGTCTTCAAACAAGTTAGCTAAGGATGCAGTGACAAGAGGCCAGAACATTGGCTCGCAAACGAGCCAAATCTATGGGTTGCTCGCGACCCATGGGCCATGGGTCGCCAGTGACCCATGTTCTTGCCTCGGTTTGCGAACCAAGCCATCCCTGGGTTGTTCCCTACTTACCTGCGAGCAGATGATGAAGTGGCCTGACCCAGAAGCTCTTCGATCCATATAAAAACCATCCTACCTGCAACACAAACGGGATCTTCTCCGAACTGGTTACTGAAGCTCTGCTGGAAACATTCTTCACCCTCTAACTCCCTTACAACAATCTCCAAAGGAATTTGCTGTGATTCTCCAGTGAATTCCAACTTTGGGGATTCAATTTAGCTAAAGATAATCAAAGCCTTGTAATCAAACATCTCTTGTAATGCAATCAGTCTATAGTAAAATTATAAAGTGGATGTAAGCTTCATTAACAGCTAAACCACTATAAAAATTCTCTATCTTATTTCTTTTACTCTTCTTTTTCTATATCTGTTATCTGCGATATTGCTCTATTAGAATAGGGTTGGTGCTTTCAAATTCAAACCAGGGTGTTGGTACATTTTTTGGGTCAACAGAAAAGTTCAAAGGGAAAAAGGAAATTCACTTGGAATCAGAAGTGTAAAGATGTGTTCCAAGCTCTGGTGGATCACTTGGAGAAACCACCTATTCTCTCGAAGCCGGTGGACGATATAGGACTTGTTTATATATCTGGTAGTGTCGGTGCATGTGTTGAGTGCCGCACTCATTTGAGAGGAATCCCACATCCAACAACTGATCTATTACATCAGTAAATGGTTAATAAAAGCAGAAAGAAATTACCCAAAACTGGAAAAGCTTGCATATTGCCTGTTGATTGCTTCAAGTAAGCTTTGCCCCTACTTTCTGGCTCATCCGATCAAAGTTCTTACCGACCAACCATGCAACAAGTCTTGCAACGACCTAAGACTTCTAGAAGGCTGTTGAAATAGAACATTGAATGGAGCCAATATGATATAAACTACCACCCTCGGAGATGTATCGAGGGTCAAGCTTTGGCGAATTTCATAGCTGAATTCACTGTGCAAGACAATACTCCGGAGAGTAGTGGTGAGAAAAATGCTAGGTGGAAGATGTACATGGATGGTGCATTAGACGAACGTTGTTTCGGTGATAGAGTTATACTTGTCACTCCCAAGGAACATTCACTTTGTTATGCTTTGAGAACCGACTTTCCTGCAGCCAACAACGAAGTGGAGTATGAAGCATTGATTGTAGGACTCAAAATTGCGAATGAACCGAGAGTTAAAACTTTGCACATCTTTTTCGATTCCCAACTGATGGTATCTCAAGTCAGGAAGGAGTTTTAGGTAAAAGGAACAAGGCTGGCTCCTGATCAAACCGGGCCCTTGAGCTGCTCAGTGACATTGAATATTACACAATAATGCATATTTCCAAGGAGAAATGCGAAGGCCGACTCACCGGCAAAGCTGGCCAGTTTAGGAGATGCGCAGCTCATGGGTCTGGTTTTGGTGGGAGTATTGTTGACTCCAAGCATCCACCATCTGGATGTCGATTGGATCCTGGAGGCCGAGCAAGAGAAGGAGTCATGGATGACTCCCATAAAGAATATCTATAGAAGGGAATCCTTTTCGATAGGAAGAGCGAACGACGGAAGCTCCTTCACCAAGCTTCAAGATATATCTTTCAACAATGACCACTTTACAGGAAAGGATTCTCAGTCCCACTTCTATGATGTTTTGCCAATGGCAAAGCCAAAAAAGTCCTGGGGGAAGTGTATAAAAGGGCCTGTGGTGATCATACTAGGGGGCAGACCCTGGCGAAGAAGATTCTTCGCTATGGGTACTTCTGGCCAACTACCAATCGAGACGCAGCTAATTACACTAGAAAGTGCGACAATTGCCAGAGGTTAGCTAAAATTCCGAGAGCCTCATCGATGGAGGTTACTCAAATAGTAAGTCCCTAGTTGTTTGTAGTCCAAGGAATTGATATTATCGATGTATTGTCGATATCTAAAGGTGGTGCAAAGTACGCTATCCTTGCAGTTGATTACTTCACCAAATAGGATGAGGCGGAGCTATTAGCCACATTTACCACAAAGAAGGTAATCAACCTCGTGGTTCAGAATATCATCAGTCATTTTGGATTTCCACAAGCAATTAGTACCGATAATGGAACTCAATTGATAACACCAAGTTTAAGGATTTCTGCGGTCGACTTCACATAGAGAAGAGATTTGCCACGGTGGCACACCCTCAGCCGAACAACTATAAACACTGTTTGTTCTTTTCTTGCTCATTTTCATTTATTTTCTTCACTTTGCATTCTCTACATAATCTTTTGGGTGTTTGCACCATTTTGGCTCAAACAACGATCGAAGTTCAAACGAAGAAGTTGTCAGTGATCGATGTTTTCAGATCGAAAATAATTAAAAAGTAATTAAAGGAAATAAATAATAAATAAATGCATGCACCCTACCAATCGACCCCCTCCTTAGGTTGGTCAAACGCTTAAGGTCGACCGCTTGAACTCTTATAAGGAGCGGTTGACCACTTAAAGTGGTAGCAGCTAAGGTTGAGCCTCGGCCTAACGGCCCGAATTCAATTAATATTAATTAAACAGCTAAAATTGATTCCAATGCCTATAAATACGAACCTAGCCCCTTACTTTTCTTCTTATATTTTATGATCAGAGTAGTGGGCTATGCCATTTTCCTATCTCCACTATTTCTAGAAATTATAAAAATAATATTATATATATACATCGAAGAAGGATGGAAAGTAAAAGAGAAGAAGAGAAGAAGAGAAGGAATGAATCAATTCTACAAAAAAGGTAAATTCTATAATTATAAATCTATATTCAAATTAATTCAAATCTTCTCTTAAATATATAATTCTAATGGGTATGTATATATCTAATGATATATATTTTTTGATTGGAAAGAAAAAACAAGTTAATTAAAGGGATGAATTCGGATTTGGGAGATTCGAAAAGCTGGAAAGGTTGGTGTGGGAATTATATGATTTATATATAACATTGAAGTTTATACCATTGAACTTTATTTGATTAATATGCATATGCAAGATATGTTGAATTGTAGGCTTAATGAATGAATTTAATTGAAATCTCGCCTACATATTTTGTAAGTTATGTTATAGGAATGGAATGTTATATACGTCCTAATATGGAAATTAGAAATAAGTCCCTAAATTTTTAAAGTAGAATTTTGACAAGATTGTGAAGTTTATTCCAGATTTATGATAGTTAGGTTATGATTATTTAGTCTTCATTTAGATCGCCCTAACTTGATTTGGAGTGTAAATTTTTATGTTTTAATTGGGAGTGTTTATGGTGCAATTTAGTTGTATTTATTTCCATGTAAATGTTCATAAATTACCTAATTCCACAATTATGTGTAAAAAAGTGCGTCATTTGGAGTAATAAGGATATACCAAAATGGAAGAGATGTGTAAAGTATGAATGTTCTTCTTCGTAGTTTGTACTGTCTGTTTTAATAAAAGAAAAGGGGTGATTCCTTGTAATTTCAAACGGAGAAAAAGTCTCCCTTTTAGGTAGTTTATGGAAAGTTATAATGGTAATCCTTTTTAGGAAGGATATCTCTAATATATTAGAATGTGAAGATGAATGTTCTTTATACAATGTACATATAATTGTATATTCTAAAATTCTTAAACATAGGAATTAAGGAGTTAGAAATAGAAATATGTATACACACAAGTATAGTAATGGCTATTAATTAGAAAAGTCGATATATATATATAAGGTAATGAATAAAGCGTAATTAATAAATACGTTGGTACTCGTTTTAGTTACAGTTAGGATGACTAAATATTAATATCATGGTAAAATCATAATATTAGGAGGTTGCAATGAAAAATAGGTAGTAACTCCAAAAATTATGAATAATGATTTCAAATTCAGTGGGCAATAAATGTGAATATAATAGAGAGTTACAAAAAAATTCAATAGGGACATAAATGCACTTAATGGGATTGATTGCAGAATTTAATACGATAGTTATGGAAAAACGGAATAAGCATAATAAGTCGAATTTGAAACGAATAAATAAATGTCATTCGTTATTGTTCAATTTCAACAATAATGACTATTTATAATAGACAATTAACATTTATGAGACATAAGAAAGAAATGAAGAATATAGGAAATAAGCCTATAAGATAGGAATATGTTCGTAGTGAATAAATAATTTAATACTAATAAATATACTTATGAGGCAACATAATTTCCATAGTAAAAATTATATGGCCACAATAATACGTTTAGGATGAGCGTAAATTAGTAGGCCGAGCCTAATATTTAGTTTTAGGATAAATGACTTGGTCTAGAATGAGTTGGGATGCGAGGTCAGTAGAGTTACACAATAGAAGTCTACCCTTCACCTAAAGGCTACCAATAGTTGCGTATACATACTACTAATGTGGGACATCTCCAACTATAGGATCTGTGGGGATGAGATCTACGTTTTCATATAGGTACGGGAAAATATACCGAGGGTTCGCCTCAGATTTGAAGTATTAAATGGCTCATTTCCTTTAGGGATGTCAAAGGGTTTACTTTCGGGTGGAAGGTATTAAATGGCCGTTGGATCTTCCTCCTTCCTATATAAGAAGTCCTAGATAACCTACGGTGGCACCTAATAGGAAAATTGGGTATGCTTCGTTGCTAAAAATAGGTATTAAGTAATTGGAATTGGCATTTTCCTTTACTTATATTAGGTAAGTCTAAATGAGATTTCGGCTATGGGATGTTGACCTGCTATGTCAGTGTGTTGGTAAACTGTTATTTAGAAGTAGGCTGGCATATACGCAAAGTCTTAGGTTACGCCTTGATGGATTTCGCTTCCTACTAGTATAGAGTCTATATGGGATACGCAAAGACCTAAGTTTATCTAATTTTTTTGGAGGTATGATAGTTAACCCTTAGATAAGTCTTTGAAATGCATTAGTAATATGGCTAATTAAATTATAAAGCCATATCTAGGGGTCATCGGCCTTCATAGCTATGGGTCGGTTGATTAGCGATTAAGTTGCGGAGTTTCCTCTTTTTGGTTGAGGTATTAAATGGTCGTTGGGTCTGCCTCCTCCATATTCAAGAAGTATTAAATGACTGAGGTTTTCTTTTGGGTAATACAACGTTTATGTATAGATATGTGTGTGTAGTTATACCTCAAAGAATATTGGATATATCGTATGTGCATATGGAATTAAATGGATAAACCATGAATAATAGACATACCACTTAAATAGAAACCAATTGGGTAATTTTCCAATCACCGGAACATTGTTCCGATCCCCTCCTTATTACAACGCATAGAATAAATCTTGAGAGACAGGCTACTAGTGCAAGATGGGAATGGTATATGGAGAAGTCTTCTCATTCATGCTCGGCAATGACAAGACAACTATATATCCATGGAATACTATTGATTCTAAAATAGTAGCCGTAGTCGGTATATATATATATTCTATTATATTTTTCAATTTCTGTGAGTTTATATAGATTGCTCTCTAATATAATTCTATTTATTTCATGTTACAAACACAAAAATCCATACCCTACTAGACTTGGGTTTTGATTTAGTCGAAATTTGGGCCTATTAAGATGTGGGTTGTTACATTTGGTATCGTAGCCTAGGTTAATCAATTATGGGAATTAGGATACGCTGAAACAATGGATGAGGTAACTATGAGTTTGAATAATAAATTGAGTTCAATTTATACACCTACCCTAATTACCCCCACAGGGTATAGGTAGTACCATAAGGAGTTAACCAAGAAGAGCATGAGCGCAACAGATAGAAGGATTCTTGAAGTTGGATCGTACTTGACTCCTTTTTGGGCTTGGACTGCCCAGCAGACCTAATTACTAAGGTAGAACTCGCTAAAACTTCTACAGAATCGGTAATCGTGATTCTCTATTTTATTTTTTAGCAAAAAAGATATATCAATGTAATTATCCTTTAAAAATGACCTAATTTTATTGCATTTGTCTAGGTTGTGCAGACCTCTAATATTCCAGCTAATAAATCTCATGTTCTATGCGATTTAACCCTCTCGACTTCTTTGTTTCTAATACATTTTATACCAAACGGATCTATATCAAAAAGACAACCTATCTTCCTAGCCAGACCTAACACTGCACCAGTGGATAATTCATTCAATATAGTAGAACAATAAGTTCTACCTAAGTGGTTTACCGAACCTTAGCGAGAGCCCAGAACTCTAGTAGTCGCGATCAAATTAGCCGCCTATAGCCGTGTACTACTCTTAACTACACCGCCTTGGTGAGGTGACTTCCTCCTAGATGAATTTTTGTTGAATGTGGTTGTGTCAACAACCGAAACTGAACTCAAAGAGTCCTTCACCGCTATATCCAAGTACAACCCTGATCTTATCTACCATCCATGGCCAAATTCTCTTGCCCCAATGGCAAGCTTGAACATGATTGCATTCATTTGAAACTTCGGCATTAAACACAACACGCATTCCTCTTATGGCACGTCTACTTTTTCAAATCCCTCATACATCCCGCACCGACGTTGATTTCAACAAAGACATCACACAACCTCCCAAGTCAGTAGCTAGACCATCATTATCATCGGCCGCTACTGGACTTCCAACCATATCCCTAACACCAGCCTCATCCTGAACATCTCCTATGTTGGCAATCAGCCCAACCTCATCAAAAATAATTAGTTCTTGTGCATGTGATACATTTAGTTCCTATGTATGCTTTTGTGTTTCAGTTCCATGCTACCAACACAACTTGGCACCCCATGACTAGCATCATCATTCCTGACTCCATAAGAAAACTCATTTGACTCCACACCCCATTGCTCAATATTATCACATAAAGTCACAAACATATTATGGGTATCTACCACATAATCATCTATTGACCTTATGGATATACAATTTGGAGCCAACACAAAATCAGAGTCCAAATTTCAATATTATATACAATGTCAACTTGTTCTTTAACAACCAAAGATGTGTGAGGGTTGCAACATTGTAAGACATCCAGATCCAAAGCAAGAATGTTGAAAGATTTCTTCGAGGTGGGGTCTAAAGTCGAGGGAGAGACCAGATCAAAGCCAAAACCTTGAGCTTTAAGTGTTGAACTGGTAGCTACCTTGCCTGACTGTTGATGGGGAGTTTCAAGGGATGCCAGTTCAAAGCAGTTGAATGCCTCAAGGAAGCTACTATCTTATAAAGGAGAGGAAGGACATGCTATGAGAGAATAAGAGATTGCAATTTGAGAAACTAAATATAGAAGGTTAATTAAAGGTTATTTGTAGATCTAGAGGTGAAAGACGGAGTAGGTGATGATGGATATCATGAACCATTCTAGGTTTTGGGTTTTAAAAGGCATAAGTGAACTATTTGTGGCCATAGAAACTGCAGTGGAAACAACGAATGGGGTCTCGATAGGTCAAAGCATGTAATGACCCACAAATTTCACACTATTAGTATTAAACTAATTAAAAATGAATTTTTAATTAAAAGCTGAATTGAATATCGTATTTATAACCATTACAAAGATCTTCCCGAGCCGATCAGTCTGATATATAATTTTGATATATTTGGAGTTATGGATTGCAAAATAGAGGCATACAGTGTTTAAATAACGTACGTAGCTGATTCGGGTCGTTGATACATAGCTCATAACCTACCTTCACAGCTATATAAGTGAGGCTACAAAACCCAGCCATCGCCTCAATGTTCTATTTTCTTTCCTAATCCTAAAATTTACTTGATTCTCTCTAATGGTGATTAGAAAATTAATAAAAAAGCGATGAAAATCCAAATTGTCCAAACCCTATCGAATTATATATGGTTCGAAGCTCTTGACGAGGAAAAGAGGTTTTTGGGATTCTTTTTTCCATCTAAGGCTCCTGTTGACCAGAAATTGATGATTTACTTATGGCCGTCCATTTTAGAGCTAGGCGATCGACGATGAAACACCGACTATGGGATGATCGGAAGCTATTGGCTTGTAGGGGATGACGAGGAAAGTTCAACTGTATGGTTGGATCAATTTATTAGTGATTGTGCTAGTCGAAATTCATGAATTTTTGGATGAGATTGGGTTCATTGGTGGTGGAGTTTGGTGGCACCAGGGGTTGGTGCGACTGGTCGAAGGGTGTGGCTTGAGGTGAGCAACACGATGCTGGTGTCCAATCTGCTCGAAGCGGAGTATAGCGGCGACAAGGTTAAAGTGAAGGTTGTGGTTGGAAGTTGTTCGCGATTTTGGTTACTGTAGCAATGGTACACATTTTCATTTTGGCCTTTGTAATTTATTTATTTACTAATTAGACTCTAAAACTTCTAGCCTCCATATCTTTTACATACGAACTCTGATTCACACCCAGTTTCTTCCTTCGACTTAAGGTGGAATTTCGAATGATTTGGAATTGGGTTTACTATGTTTGGAGGCTGTTAGAAAAAGCATGTTGTTATGGTTTACTTAATTTAATTAATTGAATTTTAAGATATTAAAAAATTAACCCATCGATGAATAATTTATATTTATTGATATATGTTGTGTTTATTTGATGTATGTTATGATTGATGAGATATTTTGGAAGTTGAGGTTTGATTGGATGATAATTGCTGACTGTAGTATTTTTGGATGTTTGATTAAAATAAGAATTTGAGTTGGATTGGAAAATTATTAATTGGAATAAATGTATAATAATGAGAAAAGTTAGATAAATAAATAATAAATAAAGTTATTTTCATATTTTGGATGGTATCTATAAATAACGATGATTTAACAAATTTTACTAAGAGTAACGTATGAAACTTAATAAGGTTATTATTTATAAATTTCTGGTGAAATTCATAAATAATAACTAAAATTATATTTTGAATTAAGGTTTGGAAAGTTTGTTGTTACTTGTATATAAAACAAGATTTTAATAATAATAATATGGATTTTACCGTGTTTATGAAATATTATTATTAATTTTGAGTAATAAAATAATAAGATAGTTTATGGATAATAATAATAATACTGGTAAATAAATGTTTTACAAAAATTTTCTTGGATAAAGTAATTACTATTTTAAGATGAATAGAAACAAAAATGGGTTTTGATGACTTAAAATAGAATAGTACTATTTTCAGGATAAATATAATAAATTAGTTTGTAGAACTATTACAATGAACTTAAAATTAATTATTATTTTGGTGAAATAATGATATTATTACTTAGAATAGTAATTTGATGTAAATTACTATTTTTTACGGGAAAATACAACGTTTTAAGGGATTTAAAGTAATAAGACTATAATAAGTATTTCTGAAATATTTTATCATTTTGAAGTATTTTTATTGTTTGGAGACAGACAAAGGTGGTTTTGTAATAAACAATTATAAAACGATTTTTATATTTAAGGAAAAATAATTGTTGTAAGTACAATGTTTGAATGGATGTAATAGGGGATATGTTTGTTTATAATGATGATGAGATCGCATTAGGATGAGTAAGCGATATTTTACCATTATTACTACTAAATGACTGGTAGTTAATTATGGTTACATTATGACTGATGTTGTGTTACTATTATGAAATGATCGGTACACATTTGATGGTACTGAGGTTATGTTACTAATGTTGATTGGATTAGTACACATTTAATGATTGATGTTGCATCACTGTTATAGGGTGATTAGCAAACATTTAATGGTTACTTACATTGGTTATGCATTACTATGATGGATGACTAGTATGTATGTAAGTATACTTCTGTTGTTATTTTCTTGTTCGATGGTTGGAGTTTGGATTGAGTTGTTTTATGTTGGATAGTTGTATTATTATTGTTGTCACCTCATATGATGATTTGTTGTGATAGAAAAGTAGGAGCACTATTTCCTACTTACATTGGTTGCATTGATTACAATGGTTATACAGATGCACGGTTTGTAACAACCCACCCCGGAACAGGCCTAAATTTCGACCCAAAAAAGGCCCATCGAAACTTAGATCCATTCCACGGTAAGTTGTTGGTAGAATTAAGAAAATAACAATATAGAGCCATAAAACTAAACGTTCAGAACTCACAGCGGATGGAACAAAATCTAATAGCAAAGTATACCCATTTATTTTAAAACCATAAAATGTCATAATACAAATACCATCAAATCGCATCATAAATCCGTTACAACAATTGTCTATATACATGGGTACACGTAAAAGCAAGTGATAATGATAAATACTACCACAAGCCAAGCTTCTCCATCTCTAAGCATCATCACTACAATTACTTCATCCTTAACCTATGTTGTAATGAGGTGGGAGTCAGAACAACAAGCGTCTGGTGAATAAAAACCTCAAGTCTTGCCTTTTTAGTACTTGGGCAGCATATTTCAAAATAAGAATATGTCTATGAATATAAAACCATTTAATACTTCTTTATAAGGAAAGGAGGCGGATTCAACCACTTAATACCTTCCATTCTAGAAGATGGTTTGTAGAATCCAATATCCTAATCATAGGTCACAAACAGCTAATAATATGAGATACGATACCTAAACCACTTAATACCTTTTATTGAAAAATAGGCAGACTCTGGTCATTTAATACCTTAATTAAAGCAGACCCCATCATTTAATTCCTATTTCCAAGGCATGCTCCTCAATGGTACTATCTAGCTGACATCATATGGAATCTCTTAGGCCACTTAATACTTTCTTATGGAAAATAGGCAGACTCTAGTCATTTAATATCTTAACTAAGGCAGACCCTATCATTTAATACCTATTTAGAAGCAGACCCCCATTGAGATACCACCTAACGTAACCCCTTCACCATTTAATACTTTATCCGAGGAAAAGAGGTGGGCCCTCAAACAACCACTCAATACCTTAAGACCTCGAAGCAGGCCCTTCGTGTCATGGCCCATACTCATAATGATGTCTCACATTAGTCCGATTATTTGTAGGAGCTGGTAGCTGGATTAGATGGGCGGGTTTTTCCTACATAATTTGGGATGAACCTTACGTCATTACAGATATTTATCATAAGGATATCTCACATCAATCAAAGTGTACACAACTGCTGGTAACCTCAAAGTGAAGGGCAAACTTCCATCATGTAACTCTAACCTCGCATCCTTACGACTTAGCCATAAATCAAATACTCTCCATACATCTATACTCATCTCACCGTTTCATAAATACGGCCTTATAAGGAACCTTCCTTATTATGCCATGCAATAATAATTAGGCTATATAAGAGTTTTCACTTATTTTCACCTAAAAATTAATTACCTTCCTAATAGGAGAAATAAATGAAAATAATAATTACCTAATTAACTACGCCATATACCAATAATTATACGTTAGTTACACAAACAGAGGTAATAAATATTCGTGCCTAATTGTAACGCCCCACTCCGAGACCCACTGTAACAAAGAGTATTACGGGAGTAATGCCGTCTGTTAAAGCGGAGAATAGAGTATAGTGGAAGCGACCATTTGTAATCAAGCTATAACTATCTACTGAATACGTCGAAAGGGTGGTATCTATTTTTTTTTTCAAGTGGTTCGACATATTCAATAAATACTTATAACGAAATTACAAATGGCTAAAGATCTATCAGAATAAGCATAGTAATAAAATGATAAAACATCACAGAACAGAATCACATAACAGATATAAAATCCCAGAACAATACATCGTCAATACAGATCCAAATACTATAAGTGGGTACAAAGCCACTGCTCACCCAAGCGAGTCAAAAATATGTACATATCAAAGTCTGAATAATAATAATAGAGTAGCGGAATAGTGGACAAATAAAAGCGCTATCTATCAGCATAGCAGATAATGTCCAAGCGGAAGCACAGAAGCTAAGTCCAGAGACCTAACCTGAAACAACTCGGTCTGACCCGAGCGAAAACACTCGGGTCAGGCTAGCTAAACAATCAGTAATAACTGAGATATAGAATAATGCGGTACATAAATAAAACAATACTTATCCAAAGAGAAGTATATTATGAACCACATGAATATAATGACGATCCCTAATCATCAATAAACAATAAAAATCTCCAAAGAGAAATCAACACCAAAGTGTAGAATAAATAAAATCGCCTCATATCATCGGCGTAGCCAAAGCTATAAAAAAAAGATGCCCATAGGCAATAATCCCAAGAGTGACCAGAGTCTGTAATCAATGCCCAAGCAAAGATCGTTGCTCCAAAGAGCAATGGGGATATACTGAAAAGTCAATGAAATCCAACACTGAAAAGCAGTGTCCAGAGACACTGTGAATCCACAAGGTAATCGCACTTACATCGTATGGTTCCATAGAACCAACACCGAATGGCGGTACTCGAAGGGATATAAAAATCATCAAATAATACCAATATTGCACGTGCACCGACCAGAGTCGTTGTTGCCAAGTACTGTAGAGTTGTGATCGATCACTCGCACAGATGCGGAACGCGCGAGACGGCAAGATCCTTCCCAGAAGGATAAAGGCCCAGAGGCGCATGCCAAAAATAAACTGCTCCATAGAGCAGGTGTCCAGAGACGGTTGCCCAGAGGCGTGGTGACCCAGAGGTCCAGTACTGGCCGCCCAGAGGCTAATGTGTCACTAACTTCTTGGAGAGGAACCCGTAAAGTGTTAACAATGAGTCCCATACCCCACGTTTGCACTAAACGGTTTCCTAACCAATAGCAAGCTCACACTCCAAACAATAAAAAGTCTACCTCATATCATCGGTAAACTAGACCCAAAGGTCAAAACGATCAATCGAATAGGTCGGGGATTAACCGGAAAGAAAATACACACGGTTTCCATAGGCCGGAGATTTCCCAACCGTTTAAGCACCTTTCCACTTCGCTCGACGTGCTAAAAGTGAGTGTGAGATTTTTATTATAGAAAATAATGGTGTAAAACGGATTTATAATTGATTTTCGAAATCACTTTTAAAACGGTCTTTTGAAAGGTCTCCTATTATGGAGTAGTTAATTTAATAATTAAAATAATATTATATAATAATTTTCAAAAGCCATTTTGGAGTGAAAAATCCTTTTAAAACCTTTTTATAAAGCCCGTGTACGAAATCCAGAGGCAAATCTCAAAGAAATCGACGAAAACCAGAAAATCATCAAAACTATTCTAAGTGTTTGTAACCATTCAAAAACAGCTGTGAACTAAAGTTCGATAATTTATTTGGACCAGCAAACTGTGTCCAAATGTCATGAAAATTTGCAAGCATGTAGTCCAACATCCCTACTTTAAGATTCAAAAAGAATTTCTGGATTCCGAGTTGAGACGAAGTGGCAGCGACGTCTCAAAGTTGGACCCAGAACAAGATTTACACTGTTTACAAATAGCGACTAGAGTTCAACTTCGACACGAAATTCGAAGTACCAAACGAACCCCAATGTTGTCCAAATTTTCCTGAGATGGAGTTCGGAACTCCACCTTTCTAACGAGACCAAAAACGTCGAATTCCGACTTCCGATGCGAACGTGACGGCATCGCGGAGTGGCGCTCAAAAGCTGGAAACAGAAGGAATATTTAATTTTCATTCCAAGTGTTTGACCATTCAAAAACTGCTGCGAACCCAAGTTCGGCAATTTATTTGGACCAGCAAACTGAATCCAAATGACATGAAAACTGGTAGGCATATAGTCCAACATCCCTACTATAAGATGCAAAAAGAATTTCTGGAATCCGAGTTGAGACAAAGTAGCAGCGACGTCTCAAAGTTGGACCTAGAACAAGATTCACACTGTTTACAAACAGCGACAAGAGTTCAACTTCGACACGAAATTCGAAGTACCAAAAGAATGCCGATGATGCCTAAATTTTACAGATATGGAGTTTGAAACACCACCTTTCCAACGAGACCAAAAACGTCGAATTCCGACTTCGGATGCGATCGTGGCGGCATCGCGAAGTGGAGATAAAAAATCTGGAACAGGGTTTAAAAAAAATTATTTATTATTTTTTTTTCTTTTCTTTTTCTCGGGCTGCACCCATGGTGCAGCCCAGGTCCAGCCCCAGCCCGCCTGGGCTGGGAAACAGACCCAGCCCGGGTGGGCTGGGTGCTTCAAGGCCCCAGCCCGCCTGGGCTGGGGACCTGACCCAGCCCGGGCGGGCTGGGTCCTTACCCAGCCCGGGCGGGCTGGGTCCTTACCCAGCCCGGGCGGGCTGGGTACCACAAGGCCCCAGCCCGCCTGGGCTGGGGACCTGACTCAGCCCGGCGGGCTGGGTCCTCCAAGGCCCCAGCCCGCCTGGGCTGGGGACCTGACCCAGCCCGGCGGGCTGGGTCCTTACCCAGCCCGGGTGGGCTGGGTGGGGGGGATGTGTGCCAGCCCACTAGGGGCTGGCCTGCTATAACTATGCCTGGGTGCAATCCAGGCCTGTTTGGGCCCTCAGATTCAGTTTTTCAGCCCGTTTTCAGGCTATGCAATTCCAGCCAGCAGTTTTTTTGATTTTTAGTGATTTAGGAGTGTTTTTTTCAAGTTTTGGCATCAAATTTTCACCAAAATTAATTAGCAATTATCACTAATAAGTGTAACTAGCAATAATCACTAATAGATAGTAATTACCAATATTACAACTAGCATTAATTACTAATCAATAGTAATTACCTTAATGAGGCAAAAGAACAAATAGTATTTGTGCACAATTAAGCAAGCCAAAAGCCTCAACCTCCAAGCAAAGATCAAGAGACTTCAAGGACCCAAAATCAACAAAAAATAAAACAATAATTACAACATGAAGGTTGAGATAAATATGGGTTAAGAAGGAGGATTAGATAATATGAGAGATTGCATTACCTTTCTTTTTTTTCTAGGATTAAACTAATTTATGAAGAGAAGGAGATGGAGCTTCTAAATGGAGGCCATTAATTTTGTTTAGATCTAGGTTTTGAAGTTATGAAGAGGAGGGTTAGGGTTTGGATGGGTTTGAGATATTATAAAGGAGTGGGTTAGGTTAATGGGTAATGATAAGGGGTTTTAGAAACCCATTAGGACTTAGTTTATTTTCTAATGTTATCATGTGAACCAAAATCCTAAGAAGCATTCTATTTTTAATTAAAACCTTATAATTGTCTTATTTAGCCCATTAACCCATAATCACTTTAAAATTCCCCTTTTAAATATTAAATTCCAAAAATATTAATTTTCCCATTTTTAAACCCAAAATACTTTAATTTGCAAACCAATTGCAAATTTAAATTCCCAAAATTTTTGTTTAGCTCCCTTTTCCACTTAAAATCATAATTTTAATTTTATTATTCGGTAATTGCAATCTCAGGGTTGTTACAGACTCCCCCCCTTAAGAAAATTGCGTCCCCGCAATTCCTTAAATATAGAAGTCGTCTATAACATCTAATCCACAAAGGAATACAGAAGATAAAATATAGATGCTCACCCGTGCCGGAAGATGAAAGAAAACCTAGGATAAGTACGCTCGATAAATTCTCTGGTCTCCCAAGTGCAGTCCTTAGGATTAGACGACCATTGAATCTTCACAAGCGAAACCTCTTTGTTTCGAAGACGTCTGATCTCCGAATCAAGCACACGAAGAGGATGTTGCTCTATAGATAGATCGGGTGAGATCTCCAAATCGGGCACGATATGAGGCTCGATAATAGAATCAAGGTCGCGCACACACTTGCGAAGCTGAGAAACATGGAACACATCATGTTTTCCAGAGAAATGAGCAGGTAGAGCCACACGATAAGCAACGGGGCTGATGCGTTCCATAATAGGAAATGGTCCGACATAATGAGGAGCCAACTTCCCTGTAGAGCTGAAACGCACAACCCCCTTCATGGGAGATATCCGAATAAAGACATGATCACCAATGGAGAACTCAAGAGGCTTCCTACGGCTGTCCGCGTAGGATTTCTGACGGTTCTGCGCCTCTTTCATTCTCTAACAAATAAGAATAATTTTCTCAGAAGATTCCCGAACTGAATCTGGACCAAGAAGGAACTTCTCGCCAGATTCTAACCAACACGAAGGAGAACGACACGGCCTTCCGTAAATAGCCTCGAAAGGAGCCATGCCAATACTAGACTGAAAGCTGTTGTTGTAGGAGAACTCTACAAGCGGTAAGTGATCCTCCCAAAACACGATTCACCCTCTCCGTCTGACCGTCGGTCTGAGGATGATAAGCAGTCGAGAGATTCAGCTTTGAGCCCAAAGCTGACTGTAGGCACTTCCAGAAGTGACTAGTAAAGATAGTGTCTCGATCACAGACGATAGAGCTAGGAATGCCATGAAGTCGAACGACTTGCTTCACATATAACTTGGCAAGCTAAGGAGCAGTCCGAGTAGACTTAATAGGAATGAAATGAGCTGATTTGGTCAAGCGATCGACGATGACCCAAATAGAAGTATGGCCTGACCTCGATCGAGGCAGACCATCAATAAAATCCATGGATATCTGATCCCATTTCCACAATGGAATCTCTAGCGGCTGAAGAAGACCGGATGGACGCTGGTGCTCAGCTTTGATCTGTTGACAAGTCATGCAACGGCTTACATAACTTGCAACATCACTCTTCATGCCCTCCCAATAAAATGGGCGACACATGTCGGCATACATCTTACTCGAGCCGGGATGGATGGTGTACTTAGTGCGATGACACTCGTCCAAAATATCATGCCTAAGTGATAAATCAGATGGTACCAAAATACGGTTCTTCCTGCGAAGACACCGATGAGAATCAATAGAATAATCCAGCAATGTCTCATCACCAAATCCCGACTCAAGATGAATGAAATGCAATAGGTCTGGATCCTGCCGCTGAGCATGGGCAATGCGATCCAACAAGATGGGACGAGCTTCCAAGCTGGATAATAAGACAGGAGCATCAGAAGATGGAGCTCGATCTCTAATATCACATAAAGATAGAGTCTCAAGAACATTCCACTCGGCAATCATCATAGAAACAACTGCCGAGTGTTTGCGACTGAGCGCATCTGCAACACGATTCCCCTTGTCAGGGTATACTGAATATCTAAATCGTATGAGGCGAGAAACTCAAGCCATCGCTGCTGCCTCGGATCTAGAATGAGCAAGAATATCGTCGATGAAAATCAGAACGAATCTATCGATGTATTCTCGGAATACTCGATTCATAAGATCGACAAAGAAAGTCGGAGCGTTCGTCAAGCCGAACGGCATGACCAACCACTCAAAAGAACCATAACGAGTGCGAAATGCTGTAAGAGGAATGTTGTCTTCCACGACTCGTAGCTGATAGAATCCGGTGGCAAGGTCAAGTTGAGAGAAGACCTTCGCACTGCTCAATTGGTCAAACATGTCGTAACGGGAATTAGAGTTAGACATGATTCAATGATAGATAATTAATTAAGGAATACTAAGGAATATAACGGATTCCTATACATATTCCTAACTTATCAATCAATAAACCTAAAGAAGGGATTTGATTTAATTCGGATCTAATTTAAAATATATTGTACTAAGTGTATCTGTTCTGTGTTTATTATGCTTATTCCTGAAACTAGGCTCTGATACCAAACTGTAACGCCCCACTCCGAGACCCACTGTAACAAAGAGTATTACGGGAGTAATGCCGTCTGTTAAAGCGGAGAATAGAGTATAGTGGAAGCGACCATTTGTAATCAAGCTATAACTATATACTGAATACGTCGAAAGGGTGGTATCTATTTTTTTTCAAGTGGTTCGACATATTCAATAAATACTTATAACGAAATTACAAATGGCTAAAGATCTATCAGAATAAGCATAGTAATAAAATGATAAAACATCACAGAACAGAATCACATAACAGATATAAAATCCCAGAACAATACATCGTCAATACAGATCCAAATACTATAAGTGGGTACAAAGCCACTGCTCACCCAAGCGAGTCAAAAATATGTACATATCAAAGTCTGAATAATAATAACAGAGTAGCGGAATAGTGGACAAATAAAAGCGCTATCTATCAGCATAGCAGATAATGTCCAAGCGGAAGCACAGAAGCTAAGTCCAGAGACCTAACCTGAAACAACTCGGTCTGACCCGAGCGAAAACACTCGGGTCAGGCTAGCTAAACAATCAGTAATAACTGAGATATAGAATAATGCGGTACATAAATAAAACAATACTTATCCAAAGAGAAGTATATTATGAACCACATGAATATAATGACGATCCCTAATCATCAATAAACAATAAAAATCTCCAAAGAGAAATCAACACCAAAGTGTAGAATAAATAAAATCGCCTCATATCATCGGCGTAGCCAAAGCTATAAAAAAAAGATGCCCATAGGCAATAATCCCAAGAGTGACCAGAGTCTGTAATCAATGCCCAAGCAAAGATCGTTGCTCCAAAGAGCAATGGGGATATACTGAAAAGTCAATGAAATCCAACACTGAAAAGCAGTGTCCAAAGACACTGTGAATCCACAAGGTAATCGCACTTACATCGTATGGTTCCATAGAACCAACACCGAATGGCGGTACTCGAAGGGATATAAAAATCATCAAATAATACCAATATTGCACGTGCACCGACCAGAGTCGTTGTTGCCAAGTACTGTAGAGTTGTGATCGATCACTCGCACAGATGCGGAACGCGCGAGACGGCAAGATCCTTCCCAGAAGGATAAAGGCCCAGAGGCGCGTGCCAAAAAATAAACTGCTCCATAGAGCAGGTGTCCAGAGACGGTTGCCCAGAGGCGTGGTGACCCAGAGGTCCAGTACTGGCCGCCCAGAGGCTAATGTGTCACTAACTTCTTGGAGAGGAACCCGTAAAGTGTTAACAATGAGTCCCATACCCCACGTTCGCACTAAAAGGTTTCCTAACCAATAGCAAGCTCACACTCCAAACAATAAAAAGTCTACCTCATATCATCGGTAAACTAGACCCAAAGGTCAAAACGATCAATCGAATAGGTCGGGGATTGACCGGAAAGAAAATACACACGGTTTCCATAGGCCGGAGATTTCCTAACCCTTTAAGCACCTTTCCACTTCGCTCGACGTGCTAAAAGTGAGTGTGAGATTTTTATTATAGAAAATAATGGTGTAAAACGGATTTATAATTGATTTTCGAAATCACTTTTAAAACGGTCTTTTGAAAGGTCTCCTATTATGGAGTAGTTAATTTAATAATTAAAATAATATTATATAATAATTTTCAAAAGCCATTTTGGAGTGAAAAATCCTTTTAAAACCTTTTTATAAAGCCCGTGTACGAAATCCAGAGACAAATCTCAGAGAAATCGACGAAAACCAGAAAATCATCAAAACTATTCTAAGTGTTTGTAACCATTCAAAAACAGCTGTGAACTAAAGTTCGATAATTTATTTGGACCAGCAAACTGTGTCCAAATGTCATGAAAATTTGCAGGCATGTAGTCCAACATCCCTACTTTAAGATGCAAAAAGAATTTCTGGATTCCGAGTTGAGACGAAGTGGCAGCGACGTCTCAAAGTTGGACCCAGAACAAGATTTACACTGTTTACAAATAGCGACTAGAGTTCAACTTCGACACGAAATTCGAAGTACCAAACGAACCCCAATGTTGTCCAAATTTTCCTGAGATGGAGTTCGGAACTCCACCTTTCTAACGAGACCAAAAACGTCGAATTCCGACTTCCGATGCGAACGTGGCGGCATCGCGGAGTGGCGCTCAAAAGCTGGAAACAGAAGGAATATTTAATTTTCATTCCAAGTGTTTGACCATTCAAAAACTGCTGCGAACCCAAGTTCGGCAATTTATTTGGACCAGCAAACTGAATCCAAATGACATGAAAACTGGTAGGCATATAGTCCAACATCCCTACTATAAGATGCAAAAAGAATTTCTGGAATCCGAGTTGAGACAAAGTAGCAGCGACGTCTCAAAGTTGGACCCAGAACAAGATTCACACTGTTTACAAACAGCGACAAGAGTTCAACTTCGACACGAAATTCGAAGTACCAAAAGAATGCCGATGATGCCTAAATTTTACAGAGATGGAGTTTGAAACTCCACCTTTCCAACGAGACCAAAAACGTCGAATTCCGACTTCGGATGCGATCGTGGCGGCATCGCGAAGTGGAGATAAAAAATCTGGAACAGGGTTTAAAAAAAATTATTTATTATTATTATTTTTTTTTTCTCGGGCTGCACCCATGGTGCAGCCCAGGTCCAGCCCCAGCCCGCCTGGGCTGGGAAACAGACCCAGCCCGGGTGGGCTGGGTGCTTCAAGGCCCTAGCCCGCCTGGGCTGGGGACCTGACCCAGCCCGGGCGGGCTGGGTCCTTACCCAGCCCGGGCGGGCTGGGTACCACAAGGCCCCAGCCCGCCTGGGCTGGGGACCTGACTCAGCCCGGCGGGCTGGGTCCTCCAAGGCCCCAGCCCGCCTGGGCTGGGGACCTGACCCAGCCCGGCGGGCTGGGTCCTTACCCAGCCCGGGTGGGCTGGGTGGGGGGGGATGTGTGCCAGCCCACTAGGGGCTGGCCTGCTATAACTATGCCTGGGTGCAATCCAGGCCTGTTTGGGCCCTCAGATTCAGTTTTTCAGCCCGTTTTCAGGCTATGCAATTCCAGCCAGCAGTTTTTTTGATTTTTAGTGATTTAGGAGTGTTTTTTTCAAGTTTTGGCATCAAATTTTCACCAAAATTAATTAGCAATTATCACTAATAAGTGTAACTAGCAATAATCACTAATAGATAGTAATTACCAATATTACAACTAGCATTAATTACTAATCAATAGTAATTACCTTAATGAGGCAAAAGAACAAATAGTATTTGTGCACAATTAAGCTAGCCAAAAGCCTCAACCTCCAAGCAAAGATCAAGAGACTTCAAGGACCCAAAATCAACAAAAAATAAAACAATAATTACAACATGAAGGTTGAGATAAATATGGGTTAAGAAGGAGGATTAGATAATATGAGAGATTGCATTACCTTTCTCTTTTTTTCTAGGATTAAACTAATTTATGAAGAGAAGGAGATGGAGCTTCTAAATGGAGGCCATTAATTTTGTTTAGATCTAGGTTTTGAAGTTATAAAGAGGAGGGTTAGGGTTTGGATGGGTTTGAGATATTATAAAGGAGTGGGTTAGGCTAATGGGTAATGATAAGGGGTTTTAGAAACCCATTAGGACTTAGTTTATTTTCTAATGTTATCATGTGAACCAAAATCCTAAGAAGCATTCTATTTTTAATTAAAACCTTATAATTGTCTTATTTAGCCCATTAACCCATAATCACTTTAAAATTCCCCTTTTAAATATTAAATTCCAAAAATATTAATTTCCCCATTTTTAAACCCAAAATACTTTAATTTGCAAACCAATTGCAAATTTAAATTCCCAAAATTTTTGTTTAGCTCCCTTTTCCACTTAAAACCGTAATTTTAATTTTATTATTCGGTAATTGAAATCTCAGGGTTGTTACACTAATAAATTCTAAACGCACGTATTTTATGCCCTAAACTAGCGTTAAATGTCAATTTTCTAACCAAATACTATTACATGCCCTTTTTCTTCAAATTCCCAAGATTCCAACATATCAAAATAAGGGATTTTAATCTCCAAACAAGAAATAATTATTCATAACCAAAACTATAATAACGGACTTGTAAATAAATTAGAAACTCAATTTATTATATTAATTGAATGGAATAGACAAGAAGGAAATTTGTGTAGAATAAGTGGTGCAAATGCGAATAAAATTCGTAATCTAAACTCTTATTTTATTAGAGAATCACATATTTGAATCATAGAGGGAGAAAAAGTGGAATAAAATCATTAGAAATTGCACGACGGAACAAATCCCATCACATTAATATAAATAATAGAGAATCCTCACATAGAATTGATATTTTGAAAGAAAAGAGAATTTTAGGGGATTTTATCTATCATATTTTTGAAATCCTAAAATCCCTAAGGCGTATTCAAATCTAAAAAGAAATACACTAAACAATTATCGAAAAAAATAAATACTAAGGGTTCTGTTAACAGAATAGCCTTAGCTTCGCCTTCCTTGGATTTGCATGCCTCAAATTCTCTTCTAGAATCTCTCTCTTTTGATATATATACATACAATAGGGAAGAGGTATATATATTTATTAGATTCAAAATACTTGGAGGATAATAGAATACGAATAGGTTGGAGGAAGAAGAAATAAAAAGAAAATAGATTTGATTCTTACCTAAATTCTCTATGAAGTTTCTGAATCTAATTTGGAGAGATAATAATGGCAGAGTTTCACTGAATTTCCTAAAATATTTGTGAATAAAAAGTAAGGGTCTTATTTATAGTGGTTAAAATGTACCAGAACCGTAGGATGAAAATTGTTGTAGAACAAAGAAATCTGAACCGCTCATATACACAAAACCCTAGCCGCTACACCAATTTTCATGACTAACTGGTCGACTGGTAAGTCGACCGCCCCCCATCTACCAGTCGATCAGTCCCAATAAAGGGGTCGATCGGTTCATCCTTTTGGGGAATGTTTTTACCCCGATGCTTTTTATTTAATTTTATTCCCTATTTAAATCCAATGTTAATTATTAATTAAAAGTTTCCTTAACCCCCAGTTAATCCTACGTTAATTTTGGAAATTCAAACCCTAAATTTAGATATTCATTTGAATTTGAACTCAAACTAAATTAATTTAAAATTTGAAAACTTCATACGCTCATAACTTCTTCGTTTGAGCTCCGTTTTCAGCATATTATATATGAAAACAGAGCAGGATTTCACCACGAATGCAACAGAATAACTTTCTTGGTCAGATTCCAATTTTTATAAAATTTCCATTTTCTACCTTATGACATTTTAATTAATTTACTCCCCTTATTTTTTGGTTCATTTTATGGGGTGTTACATGGTTATTATGTAGTAAAAAATATTTAGATGTAGGAGAAGAGCAGGAAATATAACTACATGGGCTTGATCCCCTGAAAGAGTATGTAGGTAGTCTTTTCCTATGCAATAGCTATCGAGCCTATGGCCATAGTGTATATGGTTATGCAAACATAGTTGAAACTTTTTCTCTTATTATTATTATTATAAATATACACACACACATATAAGTGTGAAGTTTTAAGTAAGATCAAAAGAGGGAATGGAAAGGTGGTTAAAGGATATATCGTGGATGGCTGGTTTGGTATATTCTTTATACCATGGTAATATCATTTATGAGGTAACTATAATTGATGTATCGAAATATAAATTGATGTGATAAAGTTGTAAAGTAATTGTATTATTGAGATAATGTTCAATTCTATTGATATTTGATTTCGCTGTGAGGTTTTCCCTTTCTGTTCACTGTTTTAGAATATATTTTTTAATAATTTTTATCTACCCACGATCCATAGATTTTAATATCTAAATTTAGTTGCAAGCATATTTTGACATCGTTTATAATTGATTTTAGATTTTAAAAATAGTAGATCGTCATACGTATTATCCGAGCTTAGGTTTTACTATTCCTTGAGCCTTAGTTAGGTTTAAACCAGTTAGGTACTTTATTTCATACTTTTGGTTGGGTTAAAATATAAATGAGGGAGCGTTTGATTGAAAATTGAGTGCTTTATGTTTAGGGGTTTGTTTGTTTAACCACTGTTACCTTACCTCAAATGATGCTTACTTGTATGGTATGGAAAATAAATAAAGTAAGAGTGTGGTAGGATGAACACTTATAAGATGGTTAAGTGTTGGTTATAGCTCGAGTAACATACATTTGATGTTAAATTAATTGAAACTCGACCTTCATAAGATGGAACCTCTTTATATTTTTAAGCGAATAATATTTTTTTAGAAAATTTATAAATTATAAATTCCTAATTTTTGAAGATATTTTATTAAAAAAGGGAAAATGCCTATTTTTATCATAAATTGATTTGTTAAAATAAAGTATTTAATTTGGTCAGATAAAATATTTTTACAAAGATATTTTGTAAGAAAGAGTAAATATTGTGAAAATATTTTATTTAAAGTATTTTAATAAAAAGGTGTTTTAATTAGATATTGAAAGTTAAATGCAGCCTTCAAAGAAACATTTTTAGTATGGGAAAATTTGTTTGTTTTTAAAACACCTTTAGGAAAGTATTTTTATAATAGTAGTATGGTGTGGGAACATTTGCTAATAAAGGGATTTTTTATCTATGGGAAAAGAAATTTTTGTTGAAAATTGTTGTATTTGAAAATATTTTATGAAAAGTATATTTTAGTTGAAAACATTTTATTTTGAAAGAAATGTTTTAATGGGAACATCTTAGCTACAATTGTTTTAATTTGGGTACGTCTTTTGGAGAGAAAAAAGGGTATGTTGAAAAGTATTTTGCAACCTCATTTTTTATTTAGAATACCTTGTAAAAATATCATCATTTTGGAAAAGAATAATTTGGCTAATAGATACATCAAAATATATACTAAAATGTTTGGAAAATATTTGTTTAAAAAGATGCTTTGAAGGGGAATTTTAATCATAGTAAAAGAGTTAAAATGTTTTGGTTAAGAATACCTTGTTGGGGAGTATCTAGTGAGAATACCTATTTTATAGAAAAGAATATTTTGTTGAAATATTTTTTACAGTGAATATTACATGTTTTGAAGGAGATTAATTTTAAAAATACTTTACGCTAAAGTTATTTGCATAAAAAGATAATTTATTTTAAAAGAATTATATTCTCAAAAGAAGAATTTGAAAATATATGGTGTAAATATTTTTAATTGGAAAATATTTTATTGGTGGAGATACTTGAAAATGATTGATGGAAGTATCTTTATTTGAGAAGTATTTTTTGGGTAAAAATCATAATAAAATATTTATTTGAGAAGAAAAGTTTTATCAAATGAGTGCGTTTGATTTCAGAAAAATTTGTCTGAAAATTGATTTTTGTTGAAAAGATTTTCATTTAAAAATGTACTTTTGGATAGATGATGTTTTAAAAGGAAAATTATTTTTAGGCAAAGAGTTTTGGTTGAGAAAGACCTAAGTTGAAAATTATTTTATTAAGGATATATTTAGAGATATATTATTATGAAATGGTGTGTTATAAAATATATAGTTTTGCAATACCTTGAAATATTTTACTAAGGAGAGAATGATTTCATTTGAAAAGTAAGTGGTCGAAAAAGTATAATATTTAATTGAATAATAAACTTTGGAGGAGTTTGTTAAAAAGGTATTTCATTAAAAAGATGTTTTATTTAGGAATTTTAACGAAAACTATAAAATTGGACTTTGGAACATGAGGTGTAACATGATGAGGTAAGATGAATTTTGAATTTGTCTAACATCCATTATGACGATGTTACTTTTATGACTATTGTGTGCGATTTTCCCTAATTAGCTATAGGGACATCTAGTTATTCCCTTCCATGGGGAAAATTGGGATATGTAGAAGGGACTACCCATTTCGATGTTTGAGGATAGTCACCTTGTTGGTTATAATTGTTTACTTTGGATGAACTATTTGTATTCCATTGTTGTTTGTTAAATTAATTTCAATTAAGAAAATTTAACTTCTTATTTACTTATGTTTATTTATCAATTTATATTATGCTCATTTGAACTAGTTTCTTATGATTGTTTTATGTTGTTGATTTCTTGTTTTACTATTGTTTATTTTAATTGTTTGTTTGTTTTTTGATTGATGTTCACCTTTTAATTCACGACATGCTTGCTTGGATTAATCTCTTTTGCTTGTTGTTGATTGTTTATTTATTTGTTGCTTGTTTTTTTTGATTGGTTGTTGTTTGTTTGGTTATTTACATGTGCACTTGGTTGCTTGCTCTTTGACGTATTGTAATTGTATATACCTTGTTTGGCCAAGAAATATGAAGAAGTTCCATGAAGATGAGTAATAGTGGTTGGAAGATTTTAGTGACTAAAGGCTTGAAGGATACCATTGAGGAATCAAGAATAAGCGAAACACCCCATTATACGGAATTTTAAAAATATGTATATTTCAAATCCTATTTTTGGCTTCCATAAATATTTTAAAACAAAGAGTTTCTATTTCAAAGGACGGTTTGATTTCTTATATAAGATGATGATTTCTCAAAATTATTTTTAATTGGTTTAAAATGATGAAAATTATTTTGAGAAATTGTTTTATAAATAAAAAAGATGGAGATGTTTTTTTTTAAAGGGAGATGGAAGATTTGATTTGAAATTAAAATTATTTTAGTAAATGTTTTACTTTTAAGGTGTATTGGAACTCTCCTTGCTAGTAGGTCCCTTTTTGTTATTGTGGGTAGGTTATCTTAGTCACTATATGGAGAAATCACTAAGGAAGATGGAAAGAGGACGAGTTCGAGGAAGCGAGCTCGAGAGTAGAACAAAGAAGAATTCTATATGGAAATTTGAATGAGGACGAGTTCGAGGAAGGGAGCTAGTGGGTAGAATGAGGAAGGATTCTACCATGGATAGTGGAACGAGGAAGGGTTCAACATTGGAAAATAGAACGAGGGAAGGTTCTATTATGGGAAATGGAAACAAATGGAGTGAGTAAGACGCGTGCGAAGGGATCGTTAATACTCGAGTGTTTTCTAGTGTACTTGTAAGCAAGGGTATTGTAAGGAAACTCATTTGGTACTTGGAACGGCTATCCTAGCCGCATACCTTAGATTAAGGAAGGGATTTGGTGTCAGCCTTGGGCTGGTGTTCAGGTACACATAAATCCAGGATTTTTCCATTAATCCTTGACACAGGAATGGTCATACAAGTTATCATATATCAAACGCACGCAAGTGATACAAGGATCGATTCAGTTGCAGCACAAGTGGATGATAAAATCATTTGAAGAGTGTAGCCATGACCGGACATATATTATTTTGAGGATAGGACCATAAGTAGGTACACATGATATTTTGGATGGTATAGGTATAAGATGGTACACCAGTTATCTGGAGGATGAGACTTTGAGGAAGATCATCAACAATTTGAGGGTATGCATATTATGATAGATGTATAGTTAGCATAGAAATCAACACACATGTGTTATTGGTTAATAGCTTAGTATTGTAATGATACTCCATTATTTTGAATATAAGTGTTTATTTTGATGAGTTATGCTGATTATTAATTTGTGTTTATTCATTTATGGGCACGTGCATGTTTGGATCAACCTATGTCTAGTCGTGGACTTCAATTATAGTTAATCATAGTTGAATTATTGAAATAAACAAGAGGAATTAATCTACGATTAAAATAGTTTCACCCTTACTAATGAAGTGTTATTTTACATACTATAGTTTGGATTGTATAGTTGAGAAAGTGTGCATGTTACTATAGTGTGTATGGATGTAATTTAAATTCAAATTATGCATGAATTTGACTATATCATAGTTAATGTATATGGTCGTTATATACTACTTTATAAGTGATTAACTTGTGATTGGTGTATTTTCCCATATTTTGTAATTAGACCAATAATTTATTAATTTTGTTGAAGGTTGTATTTGGAGAATTACGAGGGCACAATTCTTTTAAACGGGAGATTGTAACAACCCACAAATTTGACACTATTAGTATTAAAATAATTTAAAATGAATTTTAATTAAAAGGTGAATTGGGTATTGTATTTATAACAGTTGCAAAGGTCTTCTCAAGCTGATCGGTTTGACATATTTGGAGTTATGGTTTGCAAAATATAGGCATTATAATGTTTAAACAGCGTACGTAATTGTTTCGAGTCAAAATGGTTACACAATTCATAATCCAGCCTAATAACCATATAAGTGAGTGTAACACCCCGTAAAAATTAATAAAAGATTAACTAATAAGAAAAGAATTGATTAATAAATTAATGGTAAGGTTAAATATGGAAATTTTGTAAAAGTCAGAATTTGACCACAGAAGTTGTGCCGTTTTGTTCATGGTAATTTATGATCAATTTACATATATACTATTTTGAAAACGGAGCTCAAATGGAAAAGTTCTGGACATTTGAAGTTTTTAGATTCAAATTAATTTAAATGGAATTCAAATTTAAATTAATAATTAATTCCAAAATTTAAAATTCAAAAATTAACAATAATTAGACTTAGGGGTTAAGTAAATGTTAAAATAAACGTTAACGTTGAATATAATTAAGGAATAAAATAAATGTACAGCAGCAAAAAAAAGTAGACGGTCCCAAAATAGGTGAACCGATTGACCACACACTAGGACCGATCGACCGCTAGCGGTCGACCTCCTAGTGTAGACTGGTCGATCGGTGAATGATGGTGGCTGCTGGGGTTTTGTGCATTTGAACAGTCTGGATTTTATTATTTTAAACTGGCTTAAATTAGATGGTTCTAGTGCTTTCTAACCACTATAGATAAGAGTCTAGCCCTATCACTTTTATTCATAAATTATTTTGGGAACCAAGCGAAGCTCTGCTAGTCTCTCTCCTCAAAGATTCAGAAAATACTCTAGGGTTTCATGTAAGAAATTTTAGATGTTTATTATTCAATTTCTAATCCTTTTCTCCTTCAATCCCTAAATTTCTAAATCTAATTCGCATACAATTCCCTTGTATATTTCTAAAAGGAAAGATCTGTAAGAGATTAAAGCAGGAGTATCAAATCCAAAAAGGGAAGAGCTAAGGTCTGATTGTGAGTGGAAATCTTAATCTTTCTTATTTTAGTAATTGTACAGTATAACTTAGATTTGATATATGCCATTAGGGAATTTTGTTTACGAAAACATCACACTAAACCCCCAAAATTTCCCTAAAGTAAAATATCAATTCTTAGTCAGAATCTCAATTATTCTATATATTAAAATAATGGAATTGTGCGGATATTAAAATTTTAATGTTTTACATTATATTCCACTTCTTATCTTTTTCTTTGGATCAAATAAGGGTTTCGAAAAGAATAAATTAGAAAATGGTGTGTAAGTTGAATAGAGCGTAAACGTATTTGAATTGTAAGTTTCTATTAATGTTGATTCCGCTATTTTAGTAAAATAAGTTTGGTATGGATTCTATTTTATACAAGTCTGTTAATTGAATTGTGGATATTGGATATATGGTATATTTGTTGATATAGAATTGGAGTTGTATAAGTTTGAAGTTTTGACATTTAAACGTTAGTTTAGGGAGCAATCTTCGCACGCTTAGAAATATTTTAGGCGCATATTTATAAATATTTATATATTAGCATAAATAATGTATAATTATAATGTATTAATTACATAGTTAATTGGCTATTAACTATCATTAAAGCCCCCTTATGAAAGATGTTAAATTGTAAAGGAGAAATAAGAGTTTTCTTATAAGGCCTTGATATGGAATGAGGTGAAATGTGTGATAATATGTTGAGAGTGTGTTATAGATTATGACTAAGTTATATGGATGGAAAGTCAGTCAAAAGCATGCATAAGTCCACCTAGCTAACCTAGCTACAAACAGTTTGACTTTAGGGCTGATATGAGACATTGCCTATAATAAGTACCTACAGAGGATGCGAGGTTAGCCCCAATTCTATAGGGTAAACTTGCTAAGTTAATTTGGCTACCAGTACTTACGAGTAGTTGGACTAATGTGAGATGTCATAGTAGAGTTACGGATCATAATATGAAGGACCTGCTTCAGGGATTAAAGGTATTAAGTGGCCAATTGAGGGCCCATCTCTTCCTTATGTAGGAAGTAGTAAATGTTTAGGGTTACTAGTTAGGAATGGTAGAGTATTTCTTGAGGAGAATCTGCTTCGGATAAGTATTAAGTGGCCAGAAGAGATTCCATGTAATGTAAGCTAGATAGTACCAGAAAGGAGTCCGCCTTGGGATAGGTATTAAATGATAGGGACTATCTCGAATAAGGTATTAAATGGTTAGAGTTTGCCTAATTCCCATTAAAAAGATATTAAGTGACTTGGGTGCTATCTCTTACATTGTTAGGACATTATTGACGATAGATATGGTTACTGGGTTGAAAGAGTAATGGTTGTGGAATTGGATTGGGAAAGCCTTATGGCTTATTGTTGGAAGACTTACAATATATTTAGGATACATAAGACATATTATTATTTAAATTATACTGCCCAAGTACTATTATAGAAAGGCTCGAGATTTTATTCACTAGGCATTGTTGTTCTAACTTCCTCCTCGTTGCAACACAGGTTAGAGATAATGATGCAGAATTTCGAAGATGGTAGCGGAGACGTAGACTTATGGCAGTTATTTAGCTATCTATGTTAGTTTTCTATTTTTGATGTACCAATTGAAACATGATGTATTTTAAGATATTGTACAATGAATATTTGGTTTTGTTATATGGGCTTATGTTGTTTTCGACATTTAAATTTTAAAGGAATGGGTACTGTTTTGATATTATATTTTATCCTTCCGTTATGAGGTTCTGAATGTGTAGATAGATAGCTATGTGTATTGTTCTTTAAATCAATTTTACTAACCAATAGCCTTGTAATGGGTCTAAGGTTCGATGGGTCTTTTCTAGGTTGAAAATTAGGCTCGTTTCTTGGTGGTTTGTTGCATTTGGAATCAGAGCTTAGGTTACCCAATCAATGGGAATAGGTATGTGTACGAGTGGGATACTTGTTATTTTTGAAAATGTTTTTTTAAAACCTTTTTATTTAAATAGATATATATTTATATTGAGCATACACCTAACTCTATAAATTCCGACTAAAGAAATGGTTGTTGCGACATATTCCAAAAGGATGAGCGAGGCGACTATGAGTTGGAAAAATAAATATAGTTAATTTAAACTCCTACCTCGATTACCCCATGGGTAGAGGTCGCATCGTAATGATTGGAGCGAGTTCCCATAGAACGGTATACATTAATCATTAAAAGAAGATAACCATATTTTTATAATGATTAAGTAGGGAAAAAAGTTCAAAAGAAAGGACAATTAAAGTCAATTTCTAAATCCAATCTAATGGGAAAGAATTTGGTAAAAGGTTCTTGGAAAATTTCCTGAAATGTTTTGAATGACTTTTTCAAAGAATTTATTGGGAAGTTGTTGTTTTGAAAAAGCAAGGAAATTTGAAAATTCCTAAATGAAAATTTTGTTGAGTCAAAAGTTTTTGATTAAAAGGGTTTTGGTAAAAGATTTTTTCATTTTTGAAATTCTTAGTTTAAAAATTCATTGAGTCAAAAAGTTTTCGGTTTAAAGATTTTCAATAAAGGGATTTTTTTGGTTCTTGAAATGAATGTAAAATACAGTGTAGGTTGGACCCGTTGATTTTTCCTATTTCATAAAATTGGACGTTCTTTTTAAAAAAAATTCTTCCTAAAAAGGAGAATAAATGGACATGGAACTTGATTAAAATAAGGGAGAGAGAATAGGAGGGTACGAATACCCAATAATGCAGGTAAGAGGAACATTCTCGTATACGGAATTTACGGAGATGTAGAAGCCATTTAGGTAGAAAATATATGAATAGAGGCTATATTGGAAGACTTAGATAGAAATAGCATTAGAAAGTTATATAAAATAGGGTTGGTAATCTAGTTAGAGATAATATAGGAAAGAATTAATAGGAATAGGATAGGAAAATGGTAAGGTAGAAGTTATCCTTATCTACTCTACTTTTCATTGTTTAAAGTTGTAAAGGTGTTATATATATATATATATATATATATATATATATATATATAAAATTGGTATCATAATTGAGTTTTTAAATGTTATGGATTCAAAATTATACTTTTAAAGAAGTAAGTCTTTGAAGTACAAGGTCTTTGAGAAGGGAAATTATTTTAGCACGCAATTTTTGAATTTTTGAATTTGGGATTAAGGATAAAGCGGCAAATGTTTTGAAAAAAAATTTGTGTTCAAATGCTTTTGAAACTTTTTGTTTAAATACTTCTGAAAAGTTGAGTTCAAATGTTTCTGAAGGATTTGTAATACAAAATATAAATGAAAATAAAAATAAATATATAGTATAAAGTAAAACATGGTGTTTAAATGCTTTTGGAAATTCAATTCTTCAAACTGTTTTGCAAGTTGAAGATTCTTTTGGAAAATATGTTTAAAAGTTTTCTTTTGAAATGAAAAAAATTCTTAATTTCAATTTCTACATAATAGCGTAATGGGTGTTTCTAAGACAAAAGTTTCGAATCAGGTACTTCGTAATTGTGACATTTTAGTTTTAAGAATGGTGAGGAATAAACCAAATTTTTATATATATAAGGAGTAGATAGGGAACATTACCTAGGTATGACTGGGTAAAGATTTTGGTATATAAATAAAATAGGAATAGTATATACAGCCTGATTACGAAATTTTAAATCAGTCCTAAATATTTATTTATAGAATGTTGGTAATGTTGTAAAGATATTCCAGATCTATAATTGGTTTGTAAATTAGGTTGCCCTAGTTGAATTGGAATGTGAATTTATATGTTTTCATTTATTTGGAGTGGGTTCCATGTAATTTCCATAGATTATCCAATTCCAAAATACGTATAACAGTGTGTCGTTTAAATTAACAAGGGATATACCAAAACAAGAAAGAGATGTGTAAGAGATGAATATTCTTTTCCATAGTTTACACTGTCTGTTTCAATAAAAGGAAAAAATATTCCTTGTAATTTTAAATGAACGAAAGATCTCACTTTTGGTTAATTCATAGAAAATTATAACGGTAATCCTTCTTGGTAGGATAACTTTGATAAATTAAAATGTGGAAAGGAACATTCTAGTTTAGAAATTAGCAATTAAAAATAATATATACACACACACACATATAACCATGCTTAACATACAAAAATAAAAATATATAAATAGCGTAATTTACAACGGTATTCGTATTAGTTATTAATAGCGTGGTAATTATAGGACTAGGATTTATGGACATTAATTACAAATTTAACTGGCAATAAATTTGTAATTAGTATATAATTAAAAGGAATTAAATGGGGACTAGTTAAGGAATTTAGTACGGTATTTATGGAAGAATTAGGTAGGCATAATAGGTGGATTTTGAAACTGGTAAAGGGAATAAAAGGGGTTAAATTAGGATCGATTTGAGATTGTCCAATTTTGACATTAATAATCAATTACTACGGGTGCCAGACATTTATTAGAAACTAAGAAGGAGAATTAAGGAAGGTGGGTGATGGTGGAATGACATTCTAGGAACGTTAAACTTAATTTAGCAAGGAATATTAGGACCCCAACATTATTAACACCAGCTGATGATAAACTGCAGCTTCCAACAAAAAATTTCTTTTAGAGTTTTTGGCTTGTAATCGCAATGTACAATATGGTATAAGATATGTTCCTGCTTTATCACTATGTTGATTTTATGGATGGGATTAGACCGTGAGATAAATATATACATATTAAGGAACAACGTAAATAAAGAAATTTCATAGAGGCACTTAACTAGCGATAAACTGTAGTTAAGACTGGAAGTTAATGAGGAAATTAGGTTAGTAACTCAGAATAAAGAAGCTTCAATCCCAAAAAACTTTAGGATTTTGGGAAAAATAAATTGTAGCTTGTGGAGTGACACCATTCAAGGATGACCACACACCCCGAAGGAGATAAGATGTATAGGGATATGAAACAAATTTTCTATTGGCCAAGGATGAAGAAGAAAGCTGCTAAGTTTGTTTTCAAATGTTGGCGTGCCAAAGGATAAAAGCTGAGAAAAGAAAGCCCGAAGGATTGTTATTACCATTGGAATTCCGATATTCATTGTTAGTGATAGGGACCCCTTATTTACTAGCAAATTTTGGAGGAGTCTACAAGCAGCTTTATGAACTTCATTAAATCTTAGCACTGCTTATCGCCCACAGACCAACGGTCAAAATGGAAGGGTGAATAGGACCTTGGAAGACTTGTTAGAAGCTTGCACCATGGACTCTTGATGACTTTGGAGGACATTGGGACCAGCACTTACCTTTAATCGAACTCGTGCATAATAATATTCACCAACCGACGATTGGTATGACATCCGATGAAGTGCTTTATGGGAAGCCAGGCAAATCGCTAAATTACTAGTGGGAAACCACTAACAAAATTTTACTTGGACCAGATTTAATTCGCGAGACTTCGAGAAAGATAGAGTTAATTAGGCAGCAAATAAAGGCCGCAAAAGATCGTTAGAAATTATATGCAGACAAGCGAAGAAAAGAGTTAGAGTTTGAAGTAGGGGACATGGCGTTTGATAAAGTTTCTCCGCTTAAGAAGGTTGTGAGATTTTGAAAGATGTGAAAGTTGGCACCAAGATTTGTTGGGCTTTTCCCAACTTTGGAAAATATAGGAAAACTTGGTTATTGTATGGGCTACCAGATAAATTAGTAGGAGTCCATGACGTTTTTCACGTTTTGTACTTGAGAAAATGCCATCATAGCACAGCCATTGTGGTAGAGCCTAATCAATTGGAGGACATTGAGACGGAGCCAATAGCATCCCATGCCACCGCACGTAGTGTGGATCACAGAACTAGGAAGCTCCACAATAAAGAAATTAGGCCGGTTCGAATACAATGGTGGGAAAATCTAGTAGAAAGCATGAGGACTTCTCATCATAATCTTTTCACTGAAAAACTTTTCTCTCCAAATTTAGGTTTTGGTTGCATCGTGGTTGCTAGATTGGATGGTACAATATGGTCGATACACTTTTACTATCACTTTTGCACTCTTATAAAATGCTTTTTGCATGTTTAGGATGTTTGCATACATGCCTATAAGTCACGACACTTGCATTCATGCTAGGATTGAGCTCACATATAGTATTTCTGTATACATTATCACATTGCACTTTTTGGTTGAGTAGATGGTTGGGTAGATAACATGGTTGTATAACATGGATGCTAAGTGTGTGTTACACTGCCCGTCGAATAGGGATTTTGGGGACGAAATCCTTTTAAGGGGGAGAATGTAACACTCTGTAAAAAATTAATAAGAAAGGAATTAATTAATAATTTAATGATAAGGCTAAATATGGAAATTTTGTAAAAGTTAGAATTTGTTGATGGAAGTTATGCAGTTGCATTCGTGGCGATTTTCTGATCAATTTCCATATATAATGTTTTGAAAACGGAGCTCAAACGGAAAAGGTATGAACATTTGAATTTTTCGAATTCAAAATAATTTAAACGGAATTCAAATTTAAATTAATAATTAATTCCAAAATTTGAAATTCAAAAATTAACAGTAATTAGACTTGGGGATTAAGTAAATGTTAAAATAAATGTTAATTATAATTAAGAAATAAAATAAAAATACTACAGCAAAAAAAACGTAAATAGTCCCAAATAGGTGAACCTGTCGACCGCTCACTAAAATCGGTCGACCAATGAACTATGGCGGCAGCTAAGGTTTTGTGCATTTGAATGGTCAGGGGGAGATATAGAACTATGAAGCAATATTGTCGAGATTCATTCATATCACAAATGGAGTTGTCATCATCAAAAAGGGGGAAAATGTTGGATCTTATGTTTTGATTAATGACAAGAAATTCAACCGACACGAAGATTCATGAATCTACCACAGAGAACTACGAAGACTGGACTCAACGATATGAAGTATGGTTCATATATATGTTGTTTAGAGTCTGTATATTATTAGAAATATGTTAAAATCTCTCCGATATGGTATATATATTAAACATGCACACACATGCACAAATATGCATAAACAGGCTGAAAACAACCGGCTGAATAAACCAATTCAACCGTCTATTTGCTGAAATATTTTTTAATATTTCACAATATTCATCCGGTTGAGTGAGTTCATTCAGCCGTCTGAATTAGGCCAAAAATTGCCTATTTCTTTGCTGTTTTGAAATTAACAAATTCAGAAGGCTGAATTATAATTTCAACCGGCTGATTATTTATAACGGCTAGTTTTTATGAAAATACGCTTCTCTTCAACGAAGAGAAACATCTTAAAATCAATAGTTTCATCTATTTCTTTTCAACGTTATCTTTCATCAACGATTGCAACCTTTTAATCTATATAAATAGAATTCAACAAACAATTTACCTAACTGATTTTAGTATTCTTGAATTCTTATCTCTTATTCTCTATTTTCAATTTGCACTCAAACTGCATACAATCTCTGATCGTTGATCACTCTATCTTCCACATTTCTCAAGCACATTACACTATATATCATAAAGGAGAAGATTATAGGAAGATTGTACTTAATTGACTTATCAGTGCTATTTAAAGAGCATACTACAGTCAGATACTTTTGTCTAGTTATAAAGAAGTCCTGTTCGATTGCTCAGGCGGTAGAAGTCCTATTCGGTTGCTTAGGCAGTAGAAGTCTTGTTCGGTTGCTCAGGAGGTGTAAACCTATTCCTCCGGGTTAAGTGAGGGTTGCTAGTTTAATTCCAGAAGGAATCTGGGACTGGACGTAGAACGGGAGTTCGAACCAGTATAAAAATCTCTGGTGTCATTTACTTTGCTGGTTTAATTATTTACTTACTTAGTTATTATTCCGCACAAGTAGTTTATCCATATTACATGATCCTATAGCACAGTCACTTTCATTTGGTATCAGAGCAAGGTCATCTTATAACCGTAACACAGTTATCTGATATTTTAATACGGAAAACAACACCAGCATCGTAACTAACACTAGCTTTCTAGAAGGTCAATCTATTGCACGACCACCTCTATTTAATGGAATGAACTATAACTATTGGGCTACTTGGATGAGAATTTATATACAAACATATAGTTATGAAACCTGAAATATTACTCAAACTGAATATGACATACCTACTACAGAATACTCACAATGTTCTAACACTATTTGTAGGAATAAACGATGCAAGCACAGATACAGGGAGAGATTTTAACATATTTCTAACAATATACAGAATCTAATCAATAGATTAACAGCTTCAAAACAATCTAAATCCGAATCTGCAATGAATCTCCTGCATAAGTGGTTAGTGCACAAATATATAGTTGTCATAATCAAAACAATGAAAAATCGAGATTCTAACAGTTCCGATGGTTCTAATGCTTTCTAACAACTATAAATAAGAGCCTTGCCCCGTCACTTTCATGCACAAATTATTTTGGGAACCAAGCAAAGCTCTGCTGGTCTCTCTCCTCAAAGATTCGAAAAATACTCTAGGGTTTCGGGTAAGAAATTTTAGATGTTTATTATTCAATTTCTAATCCTTTTGTCCTCCAATACCTAAATTTTTAAATCTAATTCATATATAATTCCCTTGTATATTTCTAAAAGGAGAGATCTATAACAGAGTAAAGCAGGCATGTTTAATCCAAAAAGGGAAGAGCTAAGGTCTGATTGTGGGTGGAAATCTTTGTCTTTCTTATTTTAGTAATTGTATAGTATAACTTGGATTTGATATATGCCTTTGGGGAATTTTGTTTACGAAAACATCACACTAAACCCTAAAATTTCCCTAAAATGAAATGTCAATTCTTAGTTAAAATCTCAATTATTCTACGTATTAAAATAATGGAATTGTGCGAATATCGCAATTTTAATGTTTTACAATTCCACTTCTTATCTTTTTCTTTGAATCAGATTAAGTGTTTTGAAAAGAATAAATTAGGAAATGGTGTGTAAGGTATAGATCCTTTTATTCGTAGATTGCACGGCCTATTTCCACAATTTAAATGGAAATTCTCTTTTTTTACAATGAAGTTGAATGGAAATTATCAACTTTATACAAAAAAAGTTGAATAGAGCGTAAACGTATTTGAATTGTAAGTTTCTATTAATGTTGATTCTACTATTTTGAAATAAAATAAGTTTGGTATGGATTATATTTTATATAAGTTCGTTGATTGAATTATGAATATTGGATATATGGTATATTTGTTGATATAGAATTGGACTTGTATAAATTTGAAGTTTTGACATCTAAACGTTAGTTTAGAGCACAATCTTCACATGCTTAGAAATATTTTAGGCGTGTATTTATATATATTTATATTAGCGTAAATAACGTATAATTATAATGTATTAATCACGTAGTCAATAGGCTATTAATTATCATTAAAGCCCCCTTAAGAAAGATGTTAAATTGTAAAGGAGAAATAAGAGTTGTCTGATAAGGCCTTGATATGGAATGAGGTGAGATGTGTGATAATATGTTAAGAGAGTGTTATAGATTATGACTAAGTTATAGAGATGCAAGGTTAGTCAAAAGCACACAGAAGTCTACCCAGCTAATATGGCTACCAACAATGTGACTTTGGGGCGGATGTGAGACATCACCTATAATAAGTACCCACGGAAAACTCGAGGTTGGTCCCAAATTCTATAGGGTAAACCTTTCTAGTTAATATGGCTTCCGGTACCTACGAATAGTCGGACTAAGGGGATTGAAGATATTAAGTGGCTGATTGAGGGCCGTCTCTTCCCTATGTAGAAAGTAGTAAATGGTCAGGGTTAGTGGCTAAGCACGGTAAAGGATATCTCGAGGAGGGTCTGCTTTAGATTTGAATTATTAAGTGGCCTGAAGAGGTTCCGTGCACTATCAGTTAGATAGTACCGGGAAGGAGTCCGCCTTGGGATAAGTACTAAATGACGAGGACATATCTTGAATGAGGCATTAAATGGTCAAAGTCTGCCTAATTTCCATTAAAAGGGTATCAAGTGGTTTGGGTGCTATGTAACACCCCTAATTTTTCATAACATTATTCAGGAGATTTAATTAGATAAATTAAATAGAATAATGTAAATAGTTATAGTGATAAGGGGATTGAGATATGAAAATAAATTAAGGCCCTTCTTAATAAATTAAATGGGCTTAAGAATGGTTTGTAAGCTAATTAAATTACACAATGGTATATTGGGAATTAGTCGCACCTTATTACCATAACCCTTATATATTTCCGTTCCTTATACCATTCACGTTCATTTTTCTCATTTTCACAAAAACAATCAAAATGCAAACTAATAGAGGAGCCGGCCATTAACAAAGAAAGAAAAGAGGAATTCAATCAAAAGCTAGGGGTTCAAGCTTAGGGGAAATTAATCTCAATCCAATCTCCTTATCCTAATCAAGGTGAATAATAATTTATACCATCTCCATTTTTTTTTATGATCATATGTTTTAGGATTTAAGATTAAATTCGTTTTTATGATGTTCTGGATGATGATATGCTTGAATTATAATTTCTTTGATTTAAACAAAATTGTTTAAATGGGGATTTATGCGGTTTTAGGGTAAAACCGATCGTAAATGATTTCAAATTCCATGGAAAATTTTTGTGTTATGTAAAACATGATTTTGGAGTTGGGTTTTAATTTTGATAATTTTCCAAGCTATGGAAAGATTATTATGAATTTTCAAAGGAAAATATGGTTAATTGGGTTTAGAAATTTATTTCGGAAATTATATTGAGAATTTGGGTCTGAAATTTAGATATGTTAGAAAACATAATAAAAGTGGATTTTCGTAATTTTTGGGGATTTTTCCTGAGCGAATTACTATGAGAATTAAATTATTTTGAAAGGAGGACCTAAATGATTTAATTGTTTAGCTTAATGGAAGGGCTTATTTGTTAAAATTAATCTTTTTTTAGATCTGAAATTGTGCGGCACTTATTTGGAAAATAATTTGGAAAGTTTAAGACAACCAATCAAATGTTTACAAATAGTCAAGTTAGTTATAAAGAGATTACTTTATTTGGTAAAAACAACCTTTTACCCAGAAAAGTAGGTTCCGCCTCCTTTAGAAGAGCCTTTCGACCTAAAGCCTCCGCCTTCAATCAATTCGAAACCTACCCAGGCAAAATCAACTATGCCGAAACCAATACACACGATATCAACATTGTTGGTACGAAGTGGATTGGAGAAATGTGGAAGGCATGGTGTCGAAACATAGCTTCCGACGGTGCTAAACCCTTGTTTTGTTTTCTAAAGAAAAACGGATGCCTATTTTATTAATTGCTTTCGAAGTGGTCGAAATAGATGCTTTCTAAAGGGTCTTTTAAATAGCTTTCGAAAGAGAGTTGCCGCCTTGTTTTTTAAAGTGGTAGTTTCCGACGGAGCCACTTAGTTTTCAAATTAAGCTTTCGGAAGGGGTAATTTCGACCAAATCGAAACCCTTCTGCGACCTTATGCATTTCAAAGGTAATAAAGATATCAATGCTTTCGGAAGGTAGTCTTTGTTTTATAAAATATAAACCGCTTCCTATAGCTTTTGAAAGGGGGTTAATGGTTTCGAAGGCAATGGCTTCAAAAGGGGTTTCGAAACCAACCTTCAAGTGTTTCACCCAAATGATTTATGCTTTCGAAAGGGTGGTGCCGACGCCATCAAGTTTTCTCCAATACTTTTATATGATAAAGAATGGTTTCGAAAGAGATACTTTCATTTATTTTTACTTTGACCCAAATGATATTTTAAATATAAACCCAATGGTTTCGAAAGAGGGACTTTCAATGGCTTCGAAAGAGGGACTTTCAATGGTTTCGGAAGGGATACTTCCAAAGGTTTCGAAAGGGGTACTTTCAAAGGTTTTGAAAGGGGGACTTTCAATGGTTTCGATGCTATGCATCTAAGAGTTAATAAGTAATACTTTATTACATTCGAAAGGTTTCGAAAGAGAGGTTTTAAAGCGTTTCGAAAGGCAGGGGCCTAATGTTTTGAAAAGAGATTTATATGCTTTCGAAGGAGGTTATCCAGTGAGGTCGAAAGAAAAGTTTTGAAGGTTTTGAAAGCCATAGTTTTTCAAAACGAATAACGCAATCTCATTTTAAAGGAAAACCATGGCGTAAATAAAGTGTTTTGAAATGGAGTTTTGAAGAAGTTTTCCTTAATTAATGGGTTAAAGGAATTAACCAGGTTTTATATAAAATGATCTCAAGGATGTTAAACCACAAGGGTTGGTATTATTATGTTTTCTTCTTCATATATGTATTTGAATATGTTCACATTGTAATGAATCCATAACGGTACCTTGGGGAAGGGCAGAATAACCAACTAGGTTGACCCAGTAGTGAATATAAATTAAGGATGCTAAAATATTAATTAAAGATATTGGCCGGGTGCCAATAGGTTCATAATAAGCCCATGAAAACTATGTATAAACGAAGATGTCAGGAAGATAGATTCATAGTAAGCCCATGAAAACTATGTATAAACGAAGATGTCAGGAAGACAGGTTCATAGTTAGCCCATGAAAACTATGATTTGATATTGGCAGGGGCCGGTAGGTTTGTAGTGAACCCATGAAACATATCTGGATTAAGTTACTGACAGATGTCAATAGGTTCCTAGTCAACCCATGAAAATCAGGATAAGATGGAAGTTATTGGAGTTACCAATAGGTTCAGGGAGAACCCATGAAACCATGATGTTATTGGCAGGGGCCAATAGGTTCTTAGTGATCCCATGAAAACAATGAAATAGGACAGGGAGTCCACAACTTTAAACAGGTTAATCGTAAGCCCATGAAAACTATAAATCTGGACAGGGTGTCCATAAACATTAAACAGGTTATTGGTAAGCCCATGAAAATTAATAGGTTAATAGTGACCCTATAAACTATAATTGAGATAGATAGTCAGAATGAATGGGGTTGGGAAATCCAGAATCGATTTACTTGTTTGCATATCATACTATTATCTGAGATGTTTTAACCGTTGTGGATGTAGGAGCACAGTATTTGGTTTTATAAAGGTTTTAGGATACTAGTGAGGGGAAAACCCATTCCGCTAAGCGGCGTGGTCTCACTAGATATCTAAATGGTTTGAGATGGTAGATTATTAGTCATACCGGGCTTTATGTCTGACTCAAAGTTTATGTTTTCCCCTTAAACTCTTGGGTACTCAATTGATTTTGAGTAGTTTGAGAGTTGAGGTTTTCAGGTACCTCTTTAGAAAAATAAGCTTCTAGAGGTGTGTAGGAAGCATGATAGCTATCTAGAGTTCTCTTTTATTTTATTCCGCTGTATTGTTGTTGTAATGGAAAAGTTGTTTAATTGCATATATATATATATGCACACACACACACCCTGATCATCCAAGGGGGCATCTTCATTTGTCGCTCTTGGCATATGTTGTAATAAGTATATTTTCTCTAAATGTGGTTCTCGTATTGGGATTATGTAATGAATTTGAAATGATTTGAAATGGAATGTGAAAGTTGTTTTGTAATTTTAAATTTTTTTTACATATCCCTGTGTTTCTGTTATATCAATGTATCTAACATTACCGTATTTCATCGCCGAGGATTAATAACTATGGATGACTGTAGCATCCGTAGCCGTTAATTTTAGGCCTCCAAGTAGAGGATGTCACAAGTTGGTATCAGAGCATAGGTTTACGAAACTTAAAAGAAATTTAAGCCTAAAAGATTTTCAAAACATAATCCAATGAATCATAAAATAAGATCGAGGTTTGGGTTAACGCTATAGTAACGTACTTGTATTTGATATATATATATATATATATATATAAGTACGTACCCCTCTCTCTTAGACCGTTCTTCTGTATCTTACTAAGGCTTGTATGCAGATTTATGAGAAAGAAGATATGGAAGCAGGAAATAGAAGAGGAAATCTCGATGGAGGAAGCACCACAACCAATGGAAAAGGAACCCAGGTCGACAGGCTAATGCTAACCAAAATGCTGATGCCAATGTAGGTGCTGGAAATCCACCAGTAGATATGGGGACGATGTATCAGTTCTTTGTCAATATGATGCAAGCAGGAGTTTCTGCTGGTGTTGCTGGAAACGTTGGAGGAGCTAACCTTGTGGCTCTAGTTGGGAATAATTATGCTAAGTTGAGCAAAGATTACACCAGTCTTGGTGGGAAATCATTTATGAGGACGGAGAATGCCACAGAGGTAAAGAACTGGCTATTTCATTGTGAGCGTATCTTTGCTGATTTGGGTTTAGATGATAAGCAGAAGAGAAGGTTGGCCTCTAGGCAGTTGCAAGGCTCAACACTTCATTGGTAAAACAGTGTTACTATCGGAGTTCCGGAGGAGGAATTGACTTGGGATGATTTTCGATGGAGATTTGAACAAAGATTTATGTCTGAGGTTGCTAAATCAGTGCTGCTAAGGAAGTTTTTGGATCTGGAGCAGGGAGAGATGTCGGTTGTTGAGTATGCCACTAAGTTTGATGAGTTGTCCCGTTATGGATATAATACCATAGACACTGCCATCAGGAAGACTGAGAGGTTCATTAGGGGACCGAGGCCCAAGATTGCTAGGGTGACCCTGCCACATCTTCATGATCCTAGTAATGTTGTGGTGGAGATGGCAATTCGCCATGAAGAGATGCTTGCTTTTTGTGCTAGAGTGAAGCCAGTTGAAACCCAGGATTCTCAAGGAAAGAAGAGAAAGTTATTTAAGAAGAAGTGAGCCCAGAAGGGAGATGCTGCCAAGAAGGCAAAAGCTGATTTGGTTTGCTTTAAGTGTGACAAGAAGGGTCATTATGCAAATGAGTGCCGGTCAGGCAAAGGGAAGAAGGCTGCAGATAAGAAGAATGTGAAGTGCTTCAACTGTGACCAAGTTGCGCATTATAAGAATCAGTGTCCAGAACCGGTTAGGGCGGACAAGGGAAAGGTTTTTGCTATTGGACCATCATCTACTGAGCTAACTGCAGCTGTGACGCCCCACTCCGAGACCCACATTAGCAAAGAGTATTACAAGGTAACACCGTCTGCTAATACAGAGAATAGAGCTGGATAGGAGCGACCATCTATAGCCTTGCCTTAATTATCTATTGAATACGTCGACAATTGCCATACATTTTCTTTTCGATCTCAAGTGGATCGACATATCCAATAAATACTTAATACAAAGCCATAGGTGGCTGAAGGATCTATCAGAACGAAATATAACAATTCAAATATAATACACATCACAGAACAGTAGATCATCACATACATTTACACATATACAGATACATTACAGAGTATACAAAATGATACATGTCAAGTGGTAAAGCAAGCCACAATATACAGGCGAGCCAAAAGAATACATATCAGAGTTACAGCCAAAAAGGACTACACAAAAAGCTATAACAAAAAGGAGCTAACAGAATAGTCCATGCGGAAGCAAAATAGGCTAAGTCCAATGTACCTAACCTGAAACATCTCGGTCTGACCCGAGTATAAAATACACGGGTCAGTCTAGCTAAACAAATCAGTTAGATAAACTAAATGATACTGAACATACAAGGTCATAAAGTACCACAAATATCTCCAAAAGATATAACCAAATCATCTAACAAAAGATGAATCAAAACAAGCCTCATATCATCGGCAACTCAAATAAACAAAGGATATCATATCCCAAAACAAGCCAAAAGGCAACTAACAAATACCAATAAAGGTAACACAAGTTTCCACAAGGTAATCGCTATATATCGTGTGGTTCAAAGAACCTACACCGAAGGGCGATACACTAGGGAAATATAATTGTCAAAGAAACAAAAGATGCTCGAGCTCAGTACTGTATAACAAGGATCCACATGCCCAAAGGCAACGCCCGAAGGCAACAAACCCGAAGGTACAAGCCCGAAGGCAACATACCCGAAGGCAATGCCCGAAGGCAACAAACCCGAAGGTACGAGCCCGAAGGCAACATACCCGAAGGCAACAAAACTCGAAGGCTCAACCCGAAGGCAACAAACCTCGAAGGCAACAAACCCCGAAGGCTCAATCCCGAAGGCCACAAACCCCGAAGGCAACAAACCGTAGTGGCGAAGGTCCGGAGACCCAGTACTGGACACCACTAACTGGTAGAATGTGTCACAACTCTTAGAAAGGGACCCGAAAAATGTTAACGTGAGTCCCATACCACACGTTCGCACTAAACGGTTTACTAACCGTTAGTCAATTTCACACTCAAAGCAGTACAAAGTTCACCTCATCATCGGTAAACCAGACCCAAAGGTCAAAACGGTCAAACGAATAGATTAGGAATTAACTGAAAAGATAAACACACGTGTTCATAGCACGCGTTTTATTTAATCATTTAATCCTCCTCCCTCTTCGCTCGAAGTGCAAAATTGTGTGTGTGTTTTAAATAGAGATTAGAAGTTGGAGAAACAAGCTTTAATACAATTTAAAAGATCACTTTATAAAAATCCGTGTACAAAATCAAAAAGGAATCATCAAAGTCAAATATGCAATAACAACTAATTGGAATCGACACGAATCGATTAAAATTGGAAACCAAGCAAAATAGGCAAATCTGGGCTGAGACAAGCAGGTCAGTCGACTGACTACAGAGGCCAGTCGACTGATCCAAAAACCCGAAAGTTTCAGTTCCTGTAGTCAGTCGATTGACTGCAGAGGCCAGTCGATTGACTGCAGAAAACAGAGACTTTCAGTTTCTGCAGACAGTCCCAGGAACTTTCATTTTCTACAGCTAGTCGACTGACTGCAGAGGCCAGTCGACTGACTGGCACTGGGACTGTTTTTCAGCCTATCCAAATGAAGAGCAAACTCTTCTAATTTGCAACCGGACGAGCAATGGGCGCTAGGGGTTTATGCCAATCGACAACCCAGCCCTATTGGCTTTTCAATACACCTCCAAAAGCATGATCAAACATCAAAGCTATGATTTTTAGAGTTTTTGACTTCAAAACATCAAAAATTGAAATGTTCACCAAATCAATTCAAATCAAAAGCAAATGAACATGAATAAGTGTTAGGAATTCATACCTAACATCAATGATATAAAGAGAAGTAGATGTGAGTTCAAAACTCACCTTTTAACTCAAAAATAAAGATGAGAAGCTCAAATGCAAGGAAAAGATCAACCACTCTTCACTTCTACTCTACAAGCTCCAATCTAAGATCAAAAAAAGTATTTCCTAAACTAGATTTTAAGAAATTTCTGAAATTGAAGAGGAAATGAGATGGAGAAGATGAAGAGGAGGCTTACCTAAGCTTCTCTTTGATTTTGGAGCAAGAATTTGAGTTTGCAAGAGGAACTAGGGCATGGAAATTTCTATTTCCCATTCTCTTCCCCCATTTTCAGTTGAGCTTGAGTGTTTGCAAAATGAAATGAGTGAATGGAGAGGAGAGGGGGCTGAGTTAGGGTATATGATGAGTTGGGTGAAACCCGAACCCAAAAGTCCACTAAGAAAATAGCAAAATTCAACTTACTCCAAACATATCGATGCTTATACTCAAAAAAGTCGCAAATGCCATTTTGGACTCAATGGAAGTGGTCCCGAGTCCTAATTCGACCGTTTGCAAAAAGTGACATTTCGAACTTAAATCCGACTAACGACGCTATATTTAAATATAAAATCGTAAAATATGCGGGTTGTTACAGCAGCTGAAAAAGGGAAGACTGTGATTGAAGGTACGTTTTTGATTCAGAGTATACCAGTTAGGATACTATTTGATACCGGTGCATCACATTCATTCATATCCCAGTGCTTGGTTGATAGGTTATGCTCAGATGCCACATACCGTGTTACTTCCTTAAGGGTTGCGAATACAATAGGAGGGTATGCAACTCTAGGGGTTAGATGTAACCAGTTAGAACTTGATTTGTTAGGTCATAAGTTTTCATGTAGTCTGTATGTTTTCGATTTCGTAGATATTGGAGTCATTTTAGGTATGGATTGGTTGAGTAAGTATGAGGCTAGGATATTCTGTCAAGATGGGGAGATATCACTAAGACACCCTGATAGTCATAACCGAATTATATTCCCAATGGAGAATTCTGACCGAAGTAGTTGTGCTTTGTTAAGTGCAATGGAAGTGGGAGAAGAATTAAGTCAGGTTCGAGTAGCAAGAGAGTTTGCAGATGTCTTTGAGCCAATCACATGACTACCACCAAAACGAGCTGTTGAGTTTCGAGTAGATCTTGTGCAAGGAGCTGAACCTGTGAGTAGACCACCTAGCAGGATGACACCGACTGAAATGAAGGAATTGAAGGTGCAGCTAGTGGATCTAGAAGGAAGGAATTTTATCAGACCAAGCAGTTCGCCTTGGGGAGCGGCCACGGTGTTCGTGAAAAAACCAGATAGGTGGTTGAGGATGCGTATCGATTATCGTAAGTTGAACGAGAAGACGATTAAGAATAAGTATCATTTGCCCAGAATTGATGGTCTATTTGATCAGCTATGTGGAGCCAGTGTGTTTTCCCAGTTGGATTTGGCGACAGGTTTCCATCAGTTAAAAGTGGCAGAGGACAGTATTCCATTAACAGCATTTCACACTAGGTATGGTTCGTACGAGTGGTTAGTAATGCCATTCGGGTTAACGAATGCACCTGCTTTCTTCGTGGATCTGATGAGCCGAGTTTTCCAAGAGCACTTGGATAAGTTTGTGCTGGTGTTTATAGATGACATTTTGGTATACTCTAAGGATGAAGGAGAGCTTGAGGATCATCTTAGAATAGTGCTTGTGACGCTGAGGCAGCATCAGCTAAAGGCGAAGTTTTCCAAGTGTCATTTTTAGAAGAAAGAGGTTAAGTTTCTTGGTCACTTGGTTTCATAGAAGGGCTTGTCAGTCTATCCGGATAAGATCAAAACTTTTAATAATTGGAAGAGACCAGAGATGGTGACTGAGATTAGAAGTTTTCTTGGACTTGCTGGCTACTACCGGAGATTCATTAAGAATTTCTCGCGGATAGCAGCACCTTTGACTAAGCTAACCAGAAAGGAGATGAAGTTTGTTTGGTCTGACAAATGTGAGGAAGCATTCCTTAAGTTAAAGCATTTGTTGACCAATGCACCTGTGTTAGTAGTTCCAGACGGAAACCAAGGGTTGGTGGTGTATATCGATGCATGTGGAACTGGATTGGGAGCTGTGTTGATGCAAAAGGGTAAAGTGATTGCCTACGCTTCATGACAGCTTAGACCTCATGAAGTGAGATATCCTACTCATGATTTGGAGTTGGTTGCGGTGATCTTCGCGCGCTGAAGATTTGGAGACATTATCTCTTAGGGGAGAGATTTGAGCTATACATGGATCATAAGTCTTTAAGGTACTTATTCTCTCAGAAGGAGCTGAATATGAGACGCAGAGGTGGCTGGAGTTTTTGGCTGCTTATGATTTCGCTATAGAGTATACTCCTAGGAAAGGAAATAAAGTAGTGGATGCTCTTAGCGGAATACATCAGAATGTGGTGTTAGCTATGTTGGAAGAATGGAAGGATTTAGAAGTTTTGACTACTTGTAGTGTGCAGTTAAGATCGACTACTAGTTCTAGTCAAAATACTTCCATGTTGTCCTGTTTAGAAGTTTGACCGGTGTTGATCGAGAGGATTGCTTCTAAGCACAAAGAGGATCCAGTATTAGCCGAGAAGATCAGAAGGCTTGAGGTTGGAACAGAGATCGATGATCTAAAGGATTTTAGTATTGACCAGAGAGGATGGTTGAGAAAGAGAGAACGGTTGTGTGTTCCGAATGTTGAGGACTTGAGGAAAGAAGTTCTTGGAGAATGTCATCGATCCAAGTTTACGATTCATCCTAGAGGGACCAAGATGTATCAAGATATGAAGAGGATCTTCTATTGGGAAGGTATGAAGAGGGATGTTGACTTATGGGTTAGGCAATGTGCAAACTGTCAATAAGTGAAAGCCGAACATCATAAGCCGAGTGGATTGCTTCAGCCTTTAGAGATTCCAGTTTGGAAATGGGATTCGATATCCATGGATTTTATAGATGGGTTGCCAAGGTCAAATAGAGGAAATGAAAGTATATGGGTCGTAGTGGACAGGTTGACCAAGGGTGCCCATTTCATTTCAGTTAAGTCAACCAAGACGACACCCGTTTTAGCAAAGTTGTTCATGAAGAACATATTTAGACTACATGGGATTCCTAGTAATATCGCCAGTGACAGAGATGCTTTGTTTACTAATGAATTCTAGAAGAGTCTACAGGATGTGTTAGGCACTAAGCTCAAGGTGAGTACCGCATATCATCCTAAGATGGATGGGCAGATAGAGAGAGTCAACAAGGTACTCGAGGATTTATTGAGAGCTTGCTTATTAGACTTTGGTGGATCTTGGAAGGATCACCTATATTTGGTTGAGTTTTCCTATAATGATAGTTATCAGACTAGTATAGGAATGGCGCATTTTGAAGCTTTGTATGGAAGGCCATGCAAATCACCAGCATGTTGGTTGGAGACTGGAGACAGATTAGTCTTAGGTCCAAATTTGGTTAGAGAGGCGTTAGAGAAGATTGAGTTGATCCAAAGAAGGATGAAGGAATCTCAATCCAGATAGAAAAGTTATATAGATAAGAGGCGTAAAGACCTAAAGTTCTCAGTTAGAGATAGGGTTTTCATTAAAGTATCATCGATGAAGGGTGTGGTATGATTTGGAAAGTCAGGGAAACTGGCATCGAGATATGTTGGTCCATTCCAGATTACAGAGAGGATGGGAAAGCTCGCATACAGAGTAGAGTTGCCGAGCATAATGGCAGGTGTCCATAATGTATTTCATGTGTCTCATCTTCACAAGTATGTGCATGATCCAGAGACTACTATTCTTCCAACAGGGTTGGAAGAGTTGATAGTAGAGCCTAATTTGACTTTTGTTAGATAATCAGTTCGGGTTGTAGCGAGAGATGAGAAAAGATTGAGGAACAAGACATTCAAGTTGGTGAAAGTTCAGTGGAGCGACAACGAGAAAGACTATACTTGGGAGACAGAGGACAGGATTCGAGATACTTATCCTGATCTACTTTGAGGGTATGTCTATATTAGATTTATATAGATAATTGCTAGTCATGCAAACTAGTATGTTTGTTAGGAGTCGTTATAGATGATTACTATGTTTAGTATTTAGTCCTTGCTGAATTTCGATGACGAAATTCTTTAAGAAGGGGAGCCTGTAACACCCTTAATTTTTGATAACATTATTCAGAAAATTTAATTAGATAAATTAAATAGAATAATGTAAATAATTAGAGTGATAAGGGGATTGAGATATGGAAATAAATTAAATCCGTGCTTAATAAATTAAATGGGCTTAAGAATGGTTTGTAAGCTAATTAAATTACACAAAGGTATATTAGGAATTAGCTGCACCTTATTACCATAACCCTTATATATTTCATTTCCTTATACCATTCACGTTCATTTTTCTCATTTTCACAAAAACAATCAAAACGCAAACGAATAGAGGAGCCGACCATTAACAAAGAAAGAAAACAAGAATTCAATCAAAAGCTAGGGATTCAAGCTTAGGGGAAATTAATCTCAATCAAATCTCCTAATCCTAATCAAGGTGAATAATAATTTAATTTATACCATTTCTATTTTGTTTTATGACCATATGTTTTCGGATTTAAGATTAAATTTGTTTTTTTGATGTTTTGGATGATGATATGCTTGAGTTATAATTTGTTTAATTTAAACAAAATTGTTTAAATGGGTATTTATGCAGTTTTAGGGTAGAACCGATTGTAAATGATTTCGAATGCCATGGAAAAAATTTATGTTATGTAAAACATGATTTTGGAGTTGGGTTTTAATTTTGATAATTTCCAAGCTATGGAAAGATTATTATGAATTTTCAAAGGAAAATATGGTTAATTGGGTTTAGAAATTTATTTCGAAAATTATATTGAGAATTTTGATCTGAAATTTAGATATGTTAGATAAATATTAAAAGTGAATTTCTGTAATTTTTGGGAATTTTTTCTGAGTGATTTACTGTGAGAATTAATTTATTTTGAAAGGAGGACCTAAATGATTTAATTATTTAGCTTAATGGAAGAGCTTATTTGTTAAAATTAATCTTTGTTTAGAACTGAAATTGTGCGGCAATTATTTGGAAAATAATTGGAAAAGTTTAAGTCAACCAATCAAATATTTACAAATCGGCAAGTTAGATATAAAGAGATTACTTTATTTGGTAAAAACAGCCTTTTACCCAGAAAAGTAGGTTCCGCCTCCTTTAGAAGAGCCTTCCGACCCAGAGCTTCCGCCTTTAATCAATTCGAAACCTACCCGGTCGAAACCAACTATGCCGAAACGAATACACACGGTATCAACATTGTTGGTACGAAATGGATTGGAGAAAGGAGGAAGGCATGGTGTCGAAACATAGCTTCCGACAGGGCTGAAACCCTTGTTTTGTTTTCTAAAGAAAAGCACTTGCCTATTTTATTAATTGCTTTTGAAGGGGTCTAAATAGATGCTTTCTAAAGGGTCTTTTAAATAACTTTCGAAAGAGAGTTGGCGCCTAGTTGTTTAAAGTAGTAGCTTCCGATGGAGCCACTTAGTTTTCAAATAAAGCTTTCGGAAGGGGTAGTTTCGACCAAGTTGAAACCCTTATGCGACCTTGCGAGGGTGAGCTAACTCCAAAAACCCGTCCTCAGTTCGGATTGCAGGCTGCAACTCGCCTGCCTTTCGAAGGTAATGAAGATATCAATGCTTTTGGAAGGTAGTCTTTGTTTTATAAAATATAAGCCACTTCCTATAGCTTTCGAAAGGGGGTTAATGGTTTCGAAGGCAATGGCTTCGAAAGGGGTTTCGAAGCCAACCTTCAAGTGTTTCACCCAAATGATTTATGCTTTCGAAAGGGTGGTGCCAACGCCTTCAAGTTTTCCCCAATACTTTTATATAATAAAGAATGGTTTCGAAAGAGTTACTTTCATTTATATTCACTTTGACTCAAATGATATTTTAAATATAAACCCAATGGTTTCGAAAGAGGGACTTTCAATGGCTTCGAAAGCGGGACTTCCAATGGTTTCGGAAGGGATAGTTCCAAAGGTTTCGAAAGGGTTACTTTCAAAGGTTTCGAAAGGGGGACTTTCAATGGTTTTGAAGCTACTCTTCTAAGTGTTAATAAGTAATACTTTATTACATTCGAAAGGTTTCGAAAGAGAGGTTTTAAAATGTTTCGAAAGGCAGGGGCCTAATGTTTTGAAAAGAGATTTATATACTTTCGAAGGAGGTTATCCAGTGAGGTCGAAAGCAAGTTTTGAAGGTTTAGAAAGCCTTAGTTTTTCAAAACGAATAACCCAATCTCATTTTAAAGGTTCCACTCTTCCCTACCAGAGAGCCCCCACGAGCCCTAGCATCTTCAACTCCGGCTAGCACTTCCAGACTTCATCGGACCTCCATTCTCAACCTTCAAAACAGCCAGGAAAACCATGGCGTAAATAAAGTGTTTTGAAATGGAGTTTTGAAGAAGTTTTCCTTGATTAATGGGTTATAGGAATTAACCAAGTTTTATATAAAATGATCTCAAGGATATTAAACCACAGGGGTTGGTATTATTATGTTTGCTTCTTCATACATGTATTTGAATATATTCACATTGTAATGAACCCATAACAGTACCTTGGGGAAGGGCAGAATAACCAACTAGGTTGACCCAGTAGTGAATATAAATTAAGGATGTTAAAATATTAATTAAAGATATTGGCGGGGGCCAATAAGTTCATAGTAAGCCCATGAAAACTATGTATAAACGAAGATGTCAGGAAGATAGGTTCATAGTAAGCCCATGAAAACTATGTATAAACGAAGATGTTAGGAAGACAGGTTCATAGTTAGCCCATGAAAACTATGATTTGATATTGGCAGAGGCCAGTAGGTTTGTAGTGAACCCTTGAAACATATCCGGATTAAGTTATTGACAGATGTCAATAGGTTCCTAGTCAACCCATGAAAATTAGGATAAGATGGAAGTTATGGAGTTACCAATAGGTTCAGGGAGAACCCATGAAACCATGATGTTATTGGCAGGGGCCAATAGGTTCTTAGTGATCCCATAAAAACTATGAAATAGACAGGGAGTCCACAACTTTAAACAAGTTAATCGTAAGCCAATAAAAACTATAAATCTGGACAGGGTGTCCATAAACATTAAACAGGTTATTGTTAAGCCCATGAAAATTAATAGGTTAATAGTGACCCTATAAACTATAATTGAGACATATAGTCAGAATGAATGGGGATGGGAAATCCAGAATTGATTTACTTGTTTGCATATCATCATATTATTCAAGTTGTTTTAACCATTGTGGATGCAGGAGCACAGTATATGGTTTTATAAAGGTTTTAGGATACTAGTGTGGGGAAAACCTGTTCCGCTAAGCGACGTGGCCTTACTAGATATCTAAATGGTTTGAGATGGTAGATTATTATTCATACTAGGCTTTATGTCTGACTCGAAGGTTATGTTTTTCCCTTAAACTCTCGGATACTCAATCGATTTTGAGTAGTTTGAGAGTTGATGTTTTCAGGTATCTCTTTAGACGAATAAGCTTCCGGAGACGTGCAGGAGGCATAATAACTATCTAGAGTTCACTTTTATTCTGATTCCGCTGTGTTGTTATTATAATGGCAAAGTTGTTTAATTCCCTATTTATATACTCTGATCGTCCAAGGGGACATCTTCATATGTCGCTCTTGGCATATGTTGTAATAAGTATATTTTCTCTGAGCATGGTTCTCGTATTGAGATTATGTAATGAATTTGAAATGATTTGAAATGGAATGTGAAAGTTGTTTTGTGATTTTAAATTTTTTTTTACATATCCGTGTGTTTCTGTTATATCAATGTATCTAATATTACCGTATTTAGTCGCCGAGGATTAATATCTATGAATGACTGCAGCATCCGTAGTCGTTAATTTTGGGCCTCCAAGTAGGGGATGTTACATACTATCTCTTACATTGTAAGGACATCATTGACGATAGATATGGGTTATTAGATTAAAAGAGTAATCGTTATGGAATTGGACTGGGAAAGCCTTAGGGCTTATTATTGGTAAACTTACAATATTATTAGGATACATAAGACATATTCTTATTTAAATTATACTGCACAAGTGCTATTATAGAAAGGTCTGAGATTTTATTCACCAGACATTTCTGTTCTGACAGTCTGACTTCATCCTCATTACAATACAGGTTAGAGATGATGCAAATTTTCGGAAATGGTGACGGAGGTGCAGACTTGTAGCAGTTATTTAGCTATCTATGTTAATTTTCTATTTCTGATGTACCTATTAAAACATGATGTATTTTAAGATATTGTACCTCGAATATTTGGTGTTGTTATGTGGGATTATTTTGTTGTTTTTGACATTTAAATTTTTAATGAATGGGTACTGTTTTGATACTATATTTTATCTTTTCGTTGTGAGATTCTGAATGTATAGATAGATAGTTCTATGTATTGTTCTTTAAATCAGTTTTATCAACCAAAAGCCAGCTCTAGAATGGGTCTAATGTTTCTTCATTGATCCCAAAATTAACCTAAATGTAACGACCCGTAATTTTACCACTTTGAAAATAGGATATTTAATTTATTTTAAATATTCAAATATAAAATTTTCAAACTTAATCATTATGTTTTATGTGATAAATAAGAATGATAAACTTATTTTTTTGATACAAAATCAAGAAGTTTGGATGTTCGTCGAAAAGTGACAAAAGCCGGTTTTCGATAAAATTTAATATACATTTGAATAATTGTTGTAAATGGTAAATAACTCTTTTTAATGGTTATATAATGATATGATAATAATATAAATTTGATTTATAATGATTTTATAAACATATAAACTTGTTTTATAATGATTGACAAATTTTGACGCACGTTGACAAATCAACGTCGTATTTTTACAATTATTTTTTTAATATTTAATATGGTTTTAACTAAAATAAACTTTTTTTAATTAATTAAAAATGATAAGAAACTTATTTTCAAGTTTTGTTTACATAAATAAATAGTTTAACAAAAACGTCAAAATATGACCGTAAAACATTTTGTCGAAAGTCAACGTTTTGTTCAATATAAATTGCCACAAAGTTGTTGCATCTTTGTAAGCATATTTTAACATATATATTACACATTTTAATAACTAAACAAGTTTACCTTTACTGATTATGATTATAAAACTTCTAGAATATAATTAAGAAAAGCAAGTAAGGAAAAAGTCAAAAAGGTAAACATCAAATCAAATCACATCAAAATCAAAACAAATCTTCACTTTAATCCACTTTTCCATCCAAATACAGTCCTCAAATATTAAGTAAAAATAAATAAAGTAATGAAGTGATGGATGATGGTAAGTGTTGAAAATGTAAGTTTACTTAAAGGTTAAGTAAGGGCATTTTTGTCATTTCAAGTTATAAATTTTTATTCCAAAACTTTTCCTATAAATATCACCTCCATTCTCTTATTTCTTCACACCTTCTTTTCTCTCTTTTCTAAAGTTTTCTTCTTCTTCTTCCTTGGAGTTTTAATGACTTCTTCTCTTCTCTTCCCTCACTAACTTTCTTAAAAACATATCAAATTAATTCCAAACTCCACCAAACTTTACCAAAGACCTTAGAATATCATTTAAACATGATTTAGCATCTAAAAGGTAGAAAAATGATGGAGTAGAGGGAGGAGTGGCTCTTGGTCGTGAGCATGGAAGAGAAGAAAGAGTATTGGCTTGGAGCTAAGTGCAAGTGGAAATATTATAGTGAAGTTTGTTTGAAATTCGAGATATTAGTGAAGTGTTGTTGATAAGAATGTTGGTAGGAAGTATGATTCAAAATGGTGAGAACTCGACTTAAATACATATTTCTTATAATTAATTATAAAATGGTTAGCATGAATATTTAAAAGTAGTTATGATGTTTGGTTGGTTAACTAATGATGTCTGATGGTTGCTTAAAAAGTAAGAAGTATTATATATTTAAACATGAAAAATAAAGTGAGCTCCTATATAAAATCCTATTTGTTATGCTATGATATTCATATTCATACCCATGTGGTAAATTGACATCATTTAGTTGAAATATGGATGCTTGAATGAATTTGTTTGAATGGATGAAGTGTTGATGATAATTTATTGGCATCTTAGCTAAATTGGTTATGTTTACTTATTTGAAATGACTAACCATTCCCTATGTTAAATAAGACCATTTATATGGTATATTTGGAATAGTAAGCCTCTTTTCAAAATCAGTTATGGGGAAGAAATTCATTTTGGAAAAAAGATAGAAATTGATTTGGAAATCCAAAAGTTAAAAAAAAAATAGATAATTGAAATTATTTTAGAAATGGAAGTTAATATTTGAGATTTTAAAGATAATGAATTTTAAAGGTTTAAAGTTTCAAAAATAAATAGTACATAGTTTAAAAAGTTTAAAAGATGGAAATTTTAATATTATAATAATATAATATGAGATTTCTTGAAATAAGTGAAAATTAGATATTAAATAATGAAAATGATAAATTGATTTTAAATAGTTTATAAATGGTTTATAAGCAAATAAAAACTTATTTGGAAGTATTGCGACAAATATTGAAAAACAAGTCAAAATTAGACACGTCGCGCAACGGTTGTTCGCGATTTCACGTCGAAGGATTCAAATGAGTATACGAAGTGGAATATAGCTCAAAAAGCTTTGAAATAAGAATTTTCTGGATTCTTATAACCATAATTTTCAAATGTAAAAGAAAAACCAAGATTTTATCTTGTAGATTTTAAAATATGTCCAAATCAAGTTTTCAGTAAAATCGCGCTTTTGCAGTTAAGTGACCAAAGTATAAAATTCTTCAAAATAATTATTTTTGAATGTTTAAAAATATGAAATAAAATTGATAAATATGTTAAAATGTTTTGAAAGAGATTTGAGTTATAAATATGGATTTCCAAATGATAGAAAAGCGTTTTAAATCAAATAAGCTTTTAAAAGCACTTTACGCAGCACTTTTCTACAGCAGTTTTACTAAACTTTAGAAATGAAGATTTAAACTTAACTATTCTTTCCTGAATCTTTTATAAATGTCTTTAAATAAATAATTTAGTATTTTAAAGATGATTTGGAAGTTTAATAAGAGTTTAAATGAACAGTTAAGAGGAATTGTTTATAACACTTAAACAATATAATTGAAATCATTTTCTTGAATGTAATAATAAACTGAGTATGCGAAAATGACTAGTACATTTGTCGCGCATATGAGATCTGGAAAGATAAAACAAGGTATGTAATTAAGGTTAGGAATGGAGCAACCAGTGCCCTGAACTTACCTAGCCTCTGTTTTCTCTTTCTAGGCGAGGAGTGGAGCAGATCGAAGGGAAAGCCCGGATGCTCTAAATGAAAAGATCATATTTAAGTTTTTCCAAAATAAAAACGATTGAACAACGTTTTTCAATAATATAAAGAATGTTCTAGTCAAACTTTGTATTAAGTTATGAGGAGGGAAGCTTGTACTATCCACGTAAATTTAAGATTTTCCACCGTTATTCCACAAGTTGTACGAGTTGAATACGGGAATTAATCTGGGTAAAATTAGTCTAATCTTTTACTCAATATAACTGGTTTTGGGTTTACAGTAAACGATGTCTTAAATAACATTGGTTTTGACGCAGTTAAGACATATGTTCGAAAAACGAAATTTTATTTGATTAGAAAGTAAATGATGTGAAGATTTCCAAAGTTAAACGGATTTAGATTTACCGGTAAATTATTAAAATGAAAAAAGGCTTAACAAATCCTGTATACACATATTCACATTTTTATCGATGGTTGGATTTCGAAGAGACTGGGGTCGGATCTATGTAATTCCTATCTGAAAACCATTTCGAATCAATTTATGTTTCGAAGTAAAACATGTTGAAGATAAGATCATTGAAGATGAGGATATTCATGATGTAGGGCTACTTGCCACTAGACCCTCGGGGAAATTTACCATATCATATATATTGGCAGTAGTGCTCCGTTATGAAAATCTTCGAATTGCAAGGACTAATCGCTACTGATCCTAGGGGAGATTCCCAAAACAAGATGTGGTAGGAGGAGTGCCTTCGGTTTCATTCAGTCCCGGAACGAACTTGTATGGACGAATGTCTAATGTTGCATTTTAAAATCACATTAATTTATCTCTATAAATATATCGTCTGCTTAGTGGCGGAGAAGGCAACTTCTCTTAGCTTAACACCCTATTTTAAGACATACGAGCTTAGGAGTTATACGTTTATAGAAATCAGTTGTGTGATTATGGAATGGCAAGGTGGCATTCAAAGAGGAAAGATGATGTGCTATGTGAAAGGTAATCGTTACCTCAAGCCCCACACTTAAAAATGACCAAAATAGGATAGATGCAGCAAGGCTATGTGGTTCGCAACCATTAGTGTATGATCATCCCCTTCTAGATATATTTCTACCTGCTATGACGTTCGGGTTTAAATTAACGTGGTGTATGGTAAAGGAGAGCTCGGATAGGTCGGTAATGACTGAGGTGGTGACATATTCAGTACTATCTAGGAAGAGGTGGGCCAGTCTTGTGTTGGTAGAGAACCATCAGTTAGGCCTCAGTACATTCCTCTAGAGATGTACTACCGGAAGGTAGTCCCTTCACCTGGTCATTTGTATGGAAATTCATTCTCCAATAAGTATCTGCCATTTTGTTTGTAGAACCCACTTTATGGCTAGTATGCTGGAATTTAATCAATGTAACAATTTCGGTTAAGATTTGTAAGTTTACCTGCAAATGTTTTCAAAGAATGTCATTAAAAATAATATCAAATGTTTTGATAAAAATATTTTGGTTATCATAAGGTAAAAACACGTCCGTGTTTATGTGCGGCGTGGTCTTATGAGATACTCTTTCTTTCCAAAAGGTTTTTGTCACCCATCTCTGATTTATGACACTGTCATTTATGAATTGAGTTCCTTACGCTGGTTTGCCAGACTAATCCAGGTATTTTTATACTCGGGTCAGATCTGAGTAGTTTCAGGATTAGCTGAAGACGCTTGGAGTTTCCAAAGGAGAGCTGGAGATCTTCATCGCGTATGAACGTATTCTATTTTTTGCTGCATTGTGTATTATTGTTTTTCAGCAATTGTAAGGACAGGTATTATAACTGTCCAAGCTGAATTTAGGTTAGACTCTGATATATGTATTTTAAAATTTTCCGCTGTAAAGATTATTATTTAATAATATATGTTATTCTATTCGAGTGAGATTCTGTTCCGTCTATTTTTCATTCTTACCATTAAAGATCCATCCTTTCATTCAATTTGGGTTGGACATGTGCGGTTTATTATCAACTCAAAGAGTACGGAAATTTGGACATTTACACTAAATCTGCCTAATTGTGATTAGCAAATTAATTAAAAATCGATTAAAATCCAAACTATCAAACCCTATCGAATTATATATGAATTCGACGCTCTCGACGAGACGATAAGGCAATTAAGATTCATTTTTCTACCCGAGGCTCCGGTTGACCAGAAATTGATGATTTATCAACAGTCGTCTTTTTTGGTTTGGTGATCGACTGTGAAACGTCGACTATGAGATGATTGGAAACTACTGGCTTGTAGAGGATGACTAGGGAAGTTCAACTGTATGGTCGGATCAAATTATTAGTGCTCATGCTGGCCAAAATTCGTGAATTTTCAACCGAGATTGGGATTGTTGGCGGTGGAGTTTGGTGGCCCAAGGGGTTGTCCGCGACTGGTCGAAGGGTGTGGCTGGAGGTGGGTGACACAATGTTGGTGTCCAATCCGATCGAAGTGGCGTATAGCGGTGGCAAGGTTGACATGAAGGTAGCAGTTGGAAGTCGGTTGCAATTTTGAGGTTACTATAGCGATGGTATACATTTTCATTCTAGCCCCTATAATTTATTTACAAACGGATTAGACCCTGAAACTTCTGACCTCCATATCACTTACATACGAACTCCGATTCATGCATGGTTCTTTCAATGGACTCTAATGGAACTCTGGATGGTTTGGCCCTGGGTTTGCTGAGTTTGGAGGCTATTAGCAAAAGAGCATTTGTATGTTTTACTTAATTTGGTTAATTGACTTTTAAGATATTAAAAAATTAACACATCGATAAATAGTTTATTTTCTTGAGATATGTTGTGTTTATTTGATGTATGTTTGGATTTATGTGATATTTTGGATGTTAAGGCTTGATTGCATGATTATTGTTGACTGTAGTATTTTTGGATGTTTAATTAAAATAAGTATTTGATTTGGATTGGAAAATTATTATTTGGAATAATGTATAATAATGAGAAAAGTTAGATAAATGAATGATAAATAAGGTTATATGCTGATTTTGGATTATATCTGTAAGTAACAATGATTTAACAAATCTTACTGGAATTAATGTATGTAATTTAATAAGGTTATTATTTATGAATTTCTGGGGAAATTCATAAATAATAGCTAAAATTATAATTTAAATTGAGGTTTGGAAAGTTTGTTATTATTTGTAAACAAAACGGGAATTTATATAATAATAATAATATGGATTTCAGTAAAAATAGTACTATATCATGTAAATAATTACATGACAAAAGGATTGATTTTATGGTGTTTGTGAAATATTATTTTTATTGTTTGAGTAATAAAATAAGAAGGTATTTTCTGGATAATTATAATAATAAAGAAATGTTTTCTAGAAGTTTTCTTGGATAAACTAATTACTATTTTAAGATGAATTGAAACAAAAAGGAGTTTGGCGATTTAAAATAGATCATTATTATTTTAAAGATAACAGATAATAGATTGATTTGTAAAACTATTACAACGACTTTAAAATAAATTATTATTTTGGTGAAACAATGATATTATTACTTTGAATAGTAATTTGATGTAAATTACTTTTTTTGCTGGAAAATACAATGTTTTAAGGGATTTGAAGTAATAGGACAATAATAAAGTATTTCTGAAGTATTTTATCGTCTTGAAGTATTTTTATTATTTGGAGACAAACAAAGGTTGTTTTGTAACAAACAGTCGTAAAGTGATTCTTATACTTAAGGAAAAATAATTGTTGTAAGTACAAATGCTTGAATGGATGTAATGCGTGATATGTTTGTTTATATTGATGATGTGATCGTATTAGGATGAGTATATACCATCATAGCTACTAGACGATTGGTAGTTAATTATGATTACTTGATGATTGATGTTGTGTTACTATTGTGAAATGATTCGTACACATTTTATGGTATTGAGATTGTTTTACTAATGTTAATTGGATTAGTACATATTTGATGACTGATGTTGCATCGCTATTGTGGGGTGATTAGCACACATTTAGTGGTTTATACTTACATTGGTTACATGTTACCATAATGGATGATTAGTATGCATGTAAGTATACTTCTGTTGTTATTTTTTTGTTTGATGGTTGGAGTTGACATTGAGTGTTGTTGTTGATGTTGGATGGTTGTATGTAATTATTGTTGTCACCTCATATGATGATTTGTTATGATAGGTATTTCACTACAACAAAAATACCCTATTACAACGCCCTTTTTACAACGGGTATTGGTTGTCTGTTGTAATAGAAGGCTATTACAACAGTCTATTCAGGCCCGTTGTAAAAGGTGCCCTATACAACGCCCTTTTTACAACCGGCAATGACTGCCCGTTGTAATAGAATGCTACTACAACGGCCCTTTTTACATTCAATGATTACTAATAAATAATTTATAATTACTAATTCCAAGTTTTCGTGCTTTTCTCTGTTGTTTTTCTTTCTTCTGTCTTCACTTCTATCTCCTCAAACTGGACGTCATATTTAAATCATGGGATCTTTGCGAGATGATGAAAGCTGGGAGGAGGTGAGAAGGAAAAGGGGCAAGGCTCCAGCATCTTTGGGTCCTGAACAAAGGCTCAATCTGGGAGGGCAAAGACCGAGCAGATCTGGACCTTTTCTAGATCGGAACACGGGGAGGAAGGTGCAGGCGGACCACGTAGGGCGGACTTCGAAATCAACGAAGCAGAAAGTTTTGCTGCCTGGTAGCAACCCGAAAATCAAATTCACTGTCTCAGAGAACACTAAAAAAATTTCGTATAGTGAGGCAGTGAAAGCAAGAGCGGTAGGAGATTTAGGTAATCTAGATCTTGAGTTTATTGAGCCTAAAGTAGTGGATGGTAAAAGGATTGGTACCCTTTCCTCTGATGCTATCAAAGAAGCGGAGGGAGGCTGGGAGTTATGCATATTATTGTATGTGGTAGGGTATAAACCATGGCTGAGAACTTTTGAGGGTTATGCCAACAGGGTTTGGGCTACAAAGAAAACGTTTTCTGTTCATTCAAGGAATAATGGATTCTTTGTAGTGAGATTTGGCTCTGAGGAGGATTGCAACAAGATTTTGAAATCAGGTCCTTGGTTCATGGACCGGAACTTGATCATTATGAAGCGATTGTCCCCAGACATGAGAACAGATAGAGATCTACTTACTTCCTTGCCTATGTGGGTCAGACTTCCGGGTTTAAGTTTTAAACTATGGGGCAATAAGGCTATTAGCGCTCTAACAAGTACCATTGGAATTCCCATAAAGATGGACAAGGCCACGAAAAATAAATCTAGATTAGCCTACACCAGAGTTTTGGTTGAGGTTAATGCTACTTATGGTATGCCCAACATCATAGAAGGTATGGATGACAATGGGAGGAGTTTCACTCAGGAAGTGGAATATGAGAACCCACCTCCCATTTGTGGTAAGTGCGTGTGTTTCGGACATGTAACTGATGAATGCCCAATGACCAAGTCTTGGGTTCCCAAACTGTCTCAAGATTCCAACTCTGATAAGGTTAGCCCTGTGGAACAGAGTCTGGTTGGTCGTGCGGAAGTTGTAAGGGAGGAGGGCGGAATTGAGATTTCTATTGACCTCGAAAAGCAGTTGAATGGTGGAGGTCCCACTGATTCTCTTAATGAAATTAGTAGGAATTTTGTGGAGGTGGTCTCAAATGGTGAGGGCTTGACTGGAACTTTACAGTCAGTAGTGTTTAAAGAAAACCAAAATATAATTGTTAACTGCCCACCTATGGATGGGTCTCGGGATAGGCACTAGATAGCTTCTGATGGGACGGAGACAGAAATTAGAGGAAAGTCCTTTTCTGAACAAAACCAAGCAGAAGTTATTCCCTCGGATCAGGATTTAGAAAGAGCTGCATCCTCAGAAGAGTGCGGTGAGGGGGCAACCTCAGAAGTACCAGAGCCAGAACCTGTTACTCGTACCGAAGTAGGAGTCAGTGAAGATTGCTACATTGTTCCGCTAGCCAGGTCGGAAGTCCCTCCTGATCAAGGAACATATGAGCCATTCATTCCTGCGTCTCCAACTACCCCGGGAGCCAGAGATCTGAGTTCATCATCTCCGAAGTCACCTACGACCCACATAACTATTCTCAAACGCCCTTCGTCATCATCGGAGTCTCCTTCTGTTCCTAAATCTTTATTTTCTAACGATATATTTATTGATGATTGTATAATTAATAATGTTAATTTTAGACGAGGCACTGAAACTTGTATTGATTTACAGGTGCAGAATAATCTGGATCAGGATTCAGGAACGACAGAACAGGTAGAGGAACAGAATACTTATGATAATGCAGACCCAACTCAGGAGGTATCTATGGAGCATCATATTCCTAATCCTCAAGGTATAGAGTTTGAGAACATTCAGAAGGATAAGCTTGTTCGTAAGGACCCCAAGTGGGTTCAGATGCTAGGTATTCCTACGGAAGACAAAGGGGAATCCTCCAGTAGTAGGTCGTTGAGGACCCGCAATAACAAGGTTATATAATGTCTATAGCTTGTTGGAATGTAAGAGGGTTTCATAACCCCAACAGAATGGGAGAAGTGAGAAAACTTATTGATAAGCATAAAATTAGTTGTTTCGATGTTTTGGAAAATAAGCTGTTGTTGCCAGATATTTTGAAGCTGGAAAAATCGTTGGATGACAGATGGAAAATAATTAGTAATGTCTCTTGTTATTTTAAGTGCAGGATTATGGTCCTCATTGACGGAGATTATTGGGATTTCAACTATATTAGTATGAGTGATCAACACATTACCATTGAATTGATTAATACCTCGAAATTCAAATGTAATCTTACCTTTGTCTACGCTCATAATTTTGTTGCCTTAAGAGTAGATTATGGAAGAATTTACAGGAGGATGCTATCAATATTTATTGACCGTGGCTTGTTCTTGGGGACTTTAATTCGCAGTCCTTCAGATAGAAAGGGAGGTAACCCGGTTTCTTTTGGTAACTTGTTTGAATTATATGATATGTCTAATCTTACTGGTCTTAATGAGATTAATACTAAAGGTTATGAATTTTCATGGTGGTCTGGTCCGAGTCGAAACATATTTTCTAAAATTGACAGGGTTTTTGCAAACCTAGACTGGATCAACTTATTCACAGACTTATCAGCTGAATATTTGCCTCCTTCTGTGAGCGATCATAATGCAGTCCTCGTCTCGCTTTCCGCTAAGCCAAGGGTCAAGAATAGACCGTTCAGATATATGAACCATTGGTCTTTATGTGATCAATACTTTCCTCTGATTGAGAAACATTGGATTTCTAATCATACAGATAGACCTTTGTATCAAATCATTAGTATTCTTAAGAATATTAAGAGAGAGCTTAAGAGTTGGAGCGCTAAATCACTTAATACCAAACAAGAGGTTATTGTGCAGAGAGAGAATTGTTCAAGACTTCAGAAACTTCTGGAAAAAACTAATGATCACTTTTTAGCTATGGAATTTCAAAATGCCAAGATAAACCTGGAAATAGCACTCAAGAAAGAATTCCTGGATGCCAAACAAAAGGCTAAATGTGAATGGTTGATGATGGGTGATGAGGCTTCTTCTTTTTTCTATGCTAAAATGTCTAGTAAAAGAAGTAGAAAGCGTTTGACCAACATTGGTGTCGATGGGAAGGTGATTTCGGAAGATAAGTTTGTAGAATCGGCTATTGATTTCTACAAACGAATTTTTAACCTTCCTTTACGCGATCAGTTCCCTGAGGTTATCTGTAAATCGATTATTACTGATTACGGAGCTAATTTTTTGAACGATGGTATATCTTTGGAAGAAATTAAATTTGCTTTGTGGGATATTAAAGATTCTACCTCTCCAGGTCCGGACGGTTTTAACTCGCTGTTTTTTAAAACTCATTGGAATCTTTCGAAAGACTTAATTTTCAAAGCTTTGAATGATATTTTTCAAAAGGGTCTTATTATCAACGAGTGGAATCATACGTTCATACACTTGATTCCTAAAAAAGACCATTCCACATGTATCCAAGATTTTAGACCCATTGCCTGTTGTAATACCTTATATAAGGTTTTCACCAAAATCCTGTGTAATAGATTGGGTATTTTTTTGGATAAGTTGGTGTCCCCGAATCAGACGGCTTTTATTAAAGGCAGATCAATAGGGGATGGTATTTTGTTTGCTCATGAAATTATCAGGGGTCTTCGAAGAAAGGATAATAAATATATGTATATTAAAGTTGATTTAAAGAAAGCATATGATTCGATAAATCGATCTTTTGTCATACATATGCTACTAAGCTTGGGTTTCCCAGATAAATGGGTGAAAATTATTGAAAATTTAATTAAGACTCCCGTGTTTTCTATTATTGCAAATGGAGAAGCGCACGGTTATTTCAAGAGTTCCAATGGGCTTAGACAAGGCGACCCACTTTCCCCTATTCTGTTTACCTTGGTCATGGAATATTTTACGCTGCTGATGGATGAAAAAGTCAGGACTGGTCTTATTTCCCCAATCACAGATTTTGACAATAAATTGACCCACCTTATTTACGCTGATGACATTATTGTTTTTACTAAAGCCAATGCTCAAAATGCAATTGCTATTAGTGATGTTTTTAAGACCATGAAGAGGGTTACTGGCTTGGAGCTAAGCTTTGAGAAATCTAACGTTTTCTTTGGGAAAGGGGTGGATTGCTGTAATGATATTAGTATGATCCTCAATATTCAGCAATCGGATCTCCCAATAAGGTATCTGGGTATTCCTCTGTCTAGTGCTAATCTGAGGGATAAGGATTGTTCTCCTTTAATAGAGAAGATCAAGGTTAGGATTGATAGATGGGAAACAAGAACGTTGAGCTTAGCTGGGAGACTTGAACTTATTAAATCTACCATTTGCCCCATTATACAATTCTGGATGCAATGCTTTTCCCTCCCAGTTTCTACAGTTCAAAAAATTAAACACTTGATTCTGAACTTTCTTTGGAAAAGTCGTAGTAGCAAGATCCCTTGGGAGGTTTTGTGTAGGCAAAAAGAAGAAGGAGGAATGAGATTGAGAAATTTAGAAGAGATGAACAAAGCTCTATATATCAAATTGATATGGAAAGTTATCAATTCAGAAGGTATTTGGGTGGATCTAATGCATTGTAAATATATTGGTCTTAAAAGTTTTTGGGAAATTAACCAGAGATCGGACGATTCGGGAGTGTGGAAATTCATTTTGAAGAACAGACTCGAAGCTTTGAATTGTCTTTCCCTTAACATTGTAGACGGTAAAACTACTTCTCTTTGGTTTGATCCATGGTTAAAAGGTAGTTCTATTATGGAACGTATTGGGAGAGACACAGCTTTCAGAACTGGTACGAAAAATTTGTCTCTCAGTAAGATCTTAAGTAATGGTAAGTGGAAGTGGGATTTGTATAGTTTCTTATTCCAAATTCATGCAGAAATTGAAGGCGTCAAGATTCACAAGAATAGGGAGAGGGATTTCTGGTCTTGGAAGTGTTCTAAGGATGGTTTGTATCAGTTTAAAAAAGTTTGGAATTCGGTTCGATCCAGTTTTGAAATTAAGAACTGGGCGTCTTTGGTCTGGAACAAAATTCACGTTCCTAAGATGGCGGTATGCCTTTTTAAAGCCATTAATGACTATCTTTTAACAAAAGAAAGATTACTACAGAAACAAATAGTCGTGGACCAAAACTGCGTCTTTTGTAATAATCACATTGAAAATATAGACCATCTATTTTTTCAATGTAATTTTACAGAAAAAGGTTTGGCTTTGGAGCTGTAAAAATTTTTTCCATTCGCCGAAAAGTCTTTTTTCTTTTTCTTTGAAAGATGATTTACAGAAAATTGTTTCTTTATCTAGCTCAAAAAGTCTCAATTCCGACTTGTTTCAACTTTCTCTTTCTGTTTGTGTTTGGCATATTTGGAAAGAAAGGAACGACAGGATTTTTCAGAATCGTTTCACTGATAGGTCGCAGATTTGTACCAATATTTTCCAGACTATGAATATTAGAATGGCTAAATCAAAACATTTTAAGAACATCAATGACTTGAATGAAGCAATAGCATTGAAATGGGGATATACCTCCCAACGCTGAATTGGGGCATCTTCTGCTTTATCATAAGTATTATTCCTCTGCCTTCTTCCTGTTGCAATGTTCCTTGGCTCCAGGTTTTCGTGAACTTGTATTAATTACAGTGTTTCTCTCCTCTTCTCACTTAATTACATTATAATTTACAAGTAACAATAATTATTGAATTAGCTTTTAAGGATGCAGATTTGCAGGTTGTTCCGAGTTTTGTAGCCTCGTCCTGGACACTTAAGAATTTTCAGCTTGAGTCTCGAGAATCTCAGTCTTGATACTTCTAGTTATCTGGAAGAAGTTTCATAGAATTAATCACATAAAGATAAAAGAATTCTCTTTTTGGTTATTAGTGACTTATCTTGTTAAGTTACTTCTCTGTTCTCCTTGAGGAAGTGCTGGTTACATCTTAGATCTGGAAGTTGAAGACGAGGTTTTGAGAAATTGCTGCTTAGAGTTCTCGTATTCACGTCCTGGTCACGAAAGTAGTTTAGTATGAAGCTTTGAGGTTTTTTCTTAGATGGTTTTGTCAGATCTAATACCTGTCTTGTTCCATTTTGGTTGGATCGAAGACCTTGTTAGCTGATGTCCTTCGAGTTGTTGCTGCTATTCATCTCCTCGGTCTCAAAGGAAGAAGCTACGATCTGGAAGTAGCATAGGATGTTTCGTTACTTCCTTGCTCGCCGCCATTGTTGTTTCTTTTTTTTATTTCTTTCGAGATGAGTTATGAAGTAAATGAAGTAGTAGAAGTGTCGGTTTGCCTTATTTGCTCTGAGATATGTCTCGAAGCTTCTGGCATTTGTTTCTTGTTTAGTGGGCCTTGGGCTGGTAGCTTTGTTTAGCTCGGGCCTGTTTTTGTTTGTTTTAGAGCTGGCCTAGCTTTGTTTTGGTCTTGTATTTTGACTTTTGTTTTTATTTTGTTTATAGTAATAGAAAGCTTGAACCCGTATTCAAAAAAAAATTAATACTAAATATTTCCTTTACTTTTCCATAATATATATATATATATATAATTTTAGCAAACAACATTACATAGTTTTCAAATTATACTTGAGCATTCAGGACAACAACGTTGTTTATCAATGGTCGGATTTCAATTTTTTTTAATGTAGACGGTTTTATTGGTTCAAACTTGTAACGACCCGTATTTTTAACTATTTTAATTTATAGGATTTGATATGATTATTGAATGAAAATGGTTAGAGATAAAATTTAACGACTTATTATTGTAATTTATTAGATAATTAAATTGTTTAAATTTAATATTGGAATTATTTAAATAGTGGAATCTTTAATTTATGTGAATGAAAATGGTAGCAGAATTGATTTAAATTTTATTTAAATATGAATGAAGATCGTTTACTTTTAAAATTTAATTTAAAAGTGAATAATTAGAGATTGAAAATTTTATATTATAATTAACAAGTAAAAATAACCATTTTGGCAACTGTCTCGGATTTCGACGAAACTAGTTTCATCAAATCCATAATAGTGAATTATTGTAGGATTTCAAGTTTCGTAGCGATCAGACTTGCCGTTTGGCCGTGCGAACTTGAAACGCGTAGAAATTTATTTCAGAATTTAATTAAAATAATTCGATTTGAAAAGCTATCCTCTGCATACGATCAAATTGGCTTTCGAAACTAGTTCCATTGTGTTCGGAATGAGGGTAAAACATTATAAACGCCAAGCGGCACGCTTCGTTTGGAGTTCGGATTTGCGCGGACGGGCGAGATATTTTCTTATTTATATATAATATAATAAAAATCAAACTTCTTTTATCTCGTACAAGCCGCCTCCAAAATCCTTCGTATCGACCCGTACCCCCTTTTTATTTCTTCCATCTCAGATTTGAATCGATCTATAAAAAAAACCAAACGAATGAAAAAAGAAAGAATCGACGTGCGATTCGAGCATATTGCGATGCCAGGCGCAAGCGAGAGAGAGGGGAGACGTTGGAGGATTTGCAGGCGTTCGAGGCTAGGGTTTTTCATGTTCTTTTACACGCGCTCGCGACCACTGGAGGCGGTCGAGGGCGGCGCTGGAGCGTGGAGATGGTCGGAGGGCTGTGGCGAAGGGCGTTCATCGATCGAAAATAAAAGCAAATCGCGAACAGGAAGTCGCGCTCAGGGAAGTGTTGAGAGCAAGAACGAGTCGATGATTAGTTAATTAACTTTATTTAATTTCGTTATTTAATGTGAAAGTTAATTGAGTTTTAATTATTGCTTCTTCATCTCCAATTCTTTTAGTTGAGTAGCATTAGGGAGAATAAATAGCCTGTTGATATCAAAACGAATTCAGAGAATAAATAGCATGGTCAGTTTCAAGAGTTGGTTTATAGATAGGTTTGACCATTTGAAGTTCAGAGAAATTTTACTATTTTAGAGGCGAATTCAGTTAGAAAAATCCTGAAAATTTACTTTTTTGCTTCTTAGTTAAAATAAGTTGTTGCAGAGGTAAAATTTCTTATTTCTGCTGATCCAGCAAGTAAAATTCTAAATAACTCAATTCATCCACAAATTTTTTGCATTTAATTATTAAAACAGTCTATATCTTCATATACTAGCAACTTGCGTATCTTAATATTTGGTCATCTCATGGTATTTCGGCTATATATATTACCACTAATTCTTCATCTGTTTCTGTGTTCTCATATGGATACTTTTGATCTTGCTCATTTATTTTTGATTTTTGCCTGGATACATTTATCTATATTAACAAATGATGTTTAGTACCGATTTTTCTTTACTTTTAAAGCACCAACTTGTGTATTTTTTGAGTAGTTTTCGACTGCAACCTGTCTTTTTTTTTTGTCTAAATAATTTAGTTTTTACTTACTGCTTTTTACATAATTTTCACCACTTCTCATGAGAATAGACTGCCTGTTTCCTCCAACTCCAGATCTGAGATAATCATCGTTCAACCAATTCCAAATCTGAAACGCCACCAAACAAATTTCCATCGACGTGACCATCGACAGCGACTCCAACTCCGTCACTCGCATCACTCCAAATCTACCGCTTGCAGCAAGGTGATCTCTCTAATTCATGAGGCTATATAATTGAAAGTGTAAACACGTTTCTGTTAATCAATTTTCTGTCAAAAACACTGTATGCGGTAACAATTTTTTTATTTCGCAGGTCAAATAAGTGGGGCAATGTCTACACCTGTAATGCCTGGAATGTTCCCCAATACGATTAACACCGTGATGCCTGGACGGTTTTTTTTTTCAATTTAGCTTTGGTTCTTATATAAAATGGAAATAACATAGGCTTGATTGTGTGCCAGGTTCCAACTTTCTCATTGATGCCAATGCAGACTCAACTAGTATGTTGATTTCTGTAAAAGTTGTTTGTTGCATTTACCTATGGATTTTTAAGTGTAGCACAATTTTGTTATTGCAGGCAACTCTTCATGCTCGACGAGTGTATGTTGGTGGTATCCCTCCTTCCGCTAATGAACAGGTAAATGTTCGTCTTAGCTGTGATTTATCTGTGTCTGGTATTATCTTTCTTCCGTTGTTAATAGTCCTTTATACTTTATGCTATATGATCCCTTTGCAATCACCACCAACTCTGCACCTCTTCATTCTTTCCTCCATTTTTATAATCTCCATTCTTTGTTTTAGAACACCCATGTTTGCATCAACCATGTTAAGAGAAGAACTCCCTAAAACGACAGCAAGAAAAATGAAAAGTATTTAAGATAATTTAAATTAAAAAAGCTGGAAAAAAAAGAGTACTATCAAGTCGTTCTTGAATTCTTACTTTCATCTTCATGTGAGCTATTAGCTCTAGCTATAAAGGTTCTGGTCCTGAATCTCTGTAATGGCGATAACTTTACCAATCCATGAGAAGGTTGGAAAGAAGACATATTTGGCCAATTTTGATCTTCGAAGGACAATGTAAAATGCATGTGATTTATATAATAATCAAGTAGTACTTGGGTATCAATAATTTATTCAAATTTTCCCTAAGAGTTGCTTTAAAAAAACGAAAGATAAAGGGGAAAAAAAGGAAAATTCCACAAAGCAATTTATGAATTTAAAGACTTATAGACAACAGTAGGACACACTACCTTCGAAGGTAAGTCATGCAATTTGAACTGTCAAAATTTTGGCTATCTTGTCTCAAGCAGTAAAGCCACTTTTGACTGGATTAATATTATTTAGGGACAGTTTGGCACAGGTCCCTAATAAGTTTCAAAATACACAAAAACCCCAGTAAAAAAAAGTTTGTAAATTACGTCCCTATAATTAAGTTACCGAATAATGGCATACACTTATGCGATTATTCAGTGAATAATTGCAGACATTTATGCAATTATATCAAAAAATTGCAGACATTTTCACAATTATTCACTGAAAAATTGCGGAAATTTCCGCAATTATTCACCAAAAAATTGCGGAAATTTCTGCAATTATTCACCGAAAAATTTGCATAAATTTATGCAACTTTTGGATATAATTGCATAAATGTCTGCAATTATTCAGTGAATAATTGCATAACTATATGCAATTACTTAGTAACTTAATTCTAGGGACCTAACTTACATATTTTTTTACTGGGGTTTTTATGTATTTTAAAATTTATTAGGGACCTGAGCCTAATATTCACTATTATTTAAGTATGGCTTCACCAAAAGTGAAACAGTTAAGACAACCAAGTCATTGCCATGTAACCTTTTTATAAGGCTTTGCAGGAAATTGTACAAAATTCAATTTCCTCTAACATACAAGTATATGAATATACCCATATATCTTAACTATATATCCCTAAAGTATGTATAATCACAATAACAATAAGTGAAACAAATTGAATCCCAATAACATGCATTAACAGTTTTGTAAATTGAAAAGTAAAGGAACAAATAAGTCCATATACAAGAGCATGACAAAGCTATTCTTTGGGAACAAATGGATAGAAACTAAATCAAGGGTACAAGAACCAGCAGTATACAATACTTACAAAAAAAATTCACTCACGCATCAGTACAAGGACTCTTGCCTACACGCACACCAGAAAGTCACCCGCACACACAGTGGCGTACGTGTGTATGCAAGGAAGATACCCACCACCAATTCAAGAATCAATAGAGCACACACATAAACAGGCTCAGGTACGCAAAAGAATCTACACATACTAATCTCTATTATAAAACTCACGCACTCACTAGCTAACCCAGATATATACGTCAACGTTGGCACCAAAGTAGTCACTTGGGTGACTTGACAGTTTAAATATAAGAGTGTATATACTTCTAATTTAATTTGTATTCTAAAATATATGTAATTCTATAACTTAGATCAAACTATTTAAGCATTCTCAAATATATCTATATATTTAAATTTGAGAAAAGTTTGGCTTAGTTTAATCTAAATATATATATAAGAATATATAAATACACACACACAATATATGCTTTCAAATAACAGTAGAGAAACCGAAAAAACAGATAAGCTAGAAAATCAATTCAAGTATAAAAACATGCAGGTTGTAAATCATAGAAACAGGTATATACGAAATGATGGCAATCTACAAATTACAAATTTCAAAACAATATGATGGCAAAGGAATAAAATATAACTCATGAAACAAATGAAGGCAACATAAAATATACGTATATAACCCCATGCAAGCAATCTCACAGCAAATAAAATGAACACAAGCAATCTGACATCAATTGATCATCAATCTTAAAATGTACATTTAGCCTGTCTTTGTAAATCACGCTGTGCATTCATAGCCTTCCCCTACGTAAATACCTTTGCGTTGAGTAATTAATTACTGTAAGATGAAGGGACTTGTCAGAATAATGTAACATTTCCTCATGTTGTCCATACTAAAGGGTCTTTGTGTTGAGTAATTAATTACTGTAATTAATTTATGCTTCTTTCTATAGAGCCATCAACATTCGACTCCTCTCGGCTAGCTAGCATTAACCTAATACTAAATTATTCGCCCTATTTCACAAATGCTCCTTTTTTCAAGGAAACAAAAAACCAAAAAATTACACTTTAGGTTATGGCCTTCTAGGTTAAGAACCAGAACTTGTAAATAATGCGCATAAACTGAATAGTATAATTAAAGTTATTCGGGATATTATCAGTAAGGGATTCATTGTATGTGATGGTACACGATTGTTTATATAGAATAAAGATATTAAATCCATTGTTATGACTCATTCATAAGTTTTGCTTCTTCCTAACCCCGACATTCGTTGTGAGAGCGAATCAAAACTATTGTTCCGTTTTGCAGCTATTTAAGTACAAACTATTATGCCATTTATCTAAACTAGTGTATGTTAAGTTGAACTACTGTGTGTTATTCTGATTGATATTACATGATTCTGAACTATTATGGGAACCGATGGGATTGTGTCCTAATGTGACTGTTTTCCTGCAAGTTTAACTGTGATTTTGAATATCATAGTACTATGCATTAATGTTGGTTTTTGAATTTAAACCCTGGATTATGAGTTCAACCGTCGTAGTTTGCAGCTGAAACAGACACACACCCCATCAAAACGTTGCTTTGAAGCACCGCTGCTAAATGTATTAAAAATTGTACAAGTCAGAAAATCAAAAGCTTATCAGTTAGATGCTCTTATAATCAAAATCATTCGAGTGCTTCATTGATCTTAAATCCGACATCAATTGATCATCCATTTCATTATATACAGATTATTGCTAGATTTTTATATTTTTGTTTAAACCTGACATCAACATTTTGTTTATATATTTAGTAGCATTACTTTGCTCATTGACTATTACTTACAAGGACATGTTACCACTCAATTATTGCACATATAAACAGGTGTTTTTCACCTGTCCGTATAGGCGAAAGAAGAAAGAGAGGAAGATTATATGGATAAAAGCAAGAAGAAAAACAAAAGGAAAAGAGAAAGAGAGCGTGAAAAGAGAAAGCGACAATCAAAGAAAGATGAGTTGGTTGACAAAAGCTTTATGCTTATGTGTTAATGCTTTATGTATTTGGCTGTTATGAAACTAGTTGTCATGTGTATGTTAGAACTATGTCAATGTAAACTTATCTAACTTTTTGAAATGTGTTGGAATTTTATGACTTTAGCTTTTGGTCTTTTCGTATGTGATTTGTTTATTTTATGAAAATATTTATTACTCGTTAAATTATTCATTATTGTTATGGATGTACTGTATGGATGCTGCTGTAATTTTTTTTTTAAATTTGCATTTATTTTGCAACGGTCAGAAACCGTTGCAATATCATGTATTACAACGGGCTATGCCAGTTGTATTATAGTCTATTACAACGGGCTATGCCACTTGTATTATAGGCTATTACAACGTCACAACCCGTTGCAAGTTTCAACGTTTTACAACGAGCTTTGGTTGTTATCATAGAGTCTATTGCAAGGGCCGATGACCGTTGTAAAAAGGTGTATTACAACGGCCTTTTATAATGTTTATTGTCCGTTGTAAAATACAACCGATGTATTACAACGAGGCCTATTACAACGAGTGCATGCCTGTTGCGAAATCCATATTACAACGGGCATTGCCCGTTGTAAAAATGTTGTTTTGTTGTAGTGTTTGGATGTAGAAGAAGAGCATGAAATAGAACGTTGGCTTGATCCTCCAAAAGGGATATGTAGACAGTTTTTTCCTAAGCAATAGCTATCGAACTCATTGTCGCGGTGATATGGTTATGCACGGTCCAAACATTGTTGAAACATTTTCACTTTTAATGATATGTATGTATGTATGTATATGTATGTATGTGTGTGTATGTATATACATACATACACACACATATATATGTGGATAAATATTGTTTTTTTTTTTAAACTGGTACTTTATGTACAACATATCTCATGTCAAATAAACGTTCGAAAGCAAGTTTCGAACTTGTGACATCCTACACCAAAGCCGAATCAATTAACCATTTGGACAAAGGTGATTGTCTAAATATTGTTATATCACATATGAGTCAATAATAATTGATGTATTGAAATATAAATTGATGTGATAATATGCTAGTCATTTTTTTGCATCCATTTGTACCGGTGTTTGTAACCGTCAAAAGTTATTCACTTCATTTGTTAGTAGTAAATTCCGCACCCATTTGTGTTTTTTTAAGTTATTTGTTTGATGCTAACAGAAATAGCGATCGATTTGAAGGATTTGTCCTAATTGCTGGACATATCAGTTTATGATGTGTCATTGTTTTAGTTGTATAAAACAAAGTCTCGAATTTGTAAGATTTTGTTAGTATCTTAAACTTCTCGGCTTACAAATATTAGTCGAACACCGTTTACTTTTTTACTACTTCATAGTCCAAATTCAGAAAAAATGACTGTGAACTTAAGCTTTATTTTATTTGGATATACCGGAATATTTTGCTGGAATATTTTGCTAGAGACATATAGGTGTGTTTATGCGTGTACACTATTAACATTTGGTCCTAATTATGGTAACGTTGTATTACATTAATATTTTAATGTTGAGTCGAGTAACTATTATGAGCTACTTTACTATAGAAACACATATTTGGAGTAGAGCAACATCAAACCAACCAAATAAATTTGAATTCATCTCATGCATAAGCAAATATGACATCAGCCAACAATACAGTCATTTTTTCAAAAGCACCAATATCCCAAACTCTAATAGTATCAAGTGAAGGAGAAACTAAAAGATCCTTCTTTGGACGAAATGAAACACACATTATATTTTGAATATGACCTGGTACTGGAAAAAAACATGAATATACAGACAAATCCAATCAAACTATAAGATGATGAAACATAAAATAAAATGAAGAAGAGAAGAGAAACAATATTTATACACGTAAAAATGTTCATGAAGGATACTGTAGAAGATCATCATAAAATGAATCCATAACAAATATAAATTAGCTGGTGGAGCAATCCCCAGCTAACGAGTTCTTCTATTGGTTTGATCTGCTCTTTTACTTTTCTTCATTTTTCAACTCTTTCTTATGTGATTGTCTATTCAATCTTCAGCTTATTATTGATACTGTTATTATTAGAATGGGATGAAAATGAAAACTTTGGAATTTAATTTAGGATCCAAAAGTGTGATTGATGTTGGACCAGAAATGTTTACAAATTTACGACCTGGGTCGGGAAATATATGGCAATATAAAGCTAAAACTGTCCTAATATAAATTAGGAATACGTAAGAATATGCTAAATGTCAAAGGACATTATTGTAATCTCCGTTGCATTTGGAGTATACAAATATAGAACTCGTTTGTATTACATACATACATACATACATATATATATATATATATATATATATGAATAAAATGGGTTTTCCTTTCTAATGGTTTCTACTTCTACTTTTATATACTATATGATATACACTTTCATATCTTTGTTTACTTTGCAACTAACTACGCATTAATGAATTTACATTTTAATAATTAGCAATCAAATCAATGAATCATATCATGCGTTAATCTATATTGTAGTAAACATAACAAAGCATATTTTTATTAACTTGTTTCATCGTTTCATGTACTTTCAATATTTATGAGTTACAACCTCTATTTTTATTTCCCATCAAGGCCCGTATGTCTAATATGCGACGTTGTGCTATTTTGAGTATACATTTTTTTTACATGACAAACAGGATATACATTTTTTTGTTATATGTAATCACAGACTAAAGAAAACCTTTCCGTACAAATTTATTAATTCTCCTGTCAATCAAGGTTATAATAGGATATTATATCTACCTATATGCCTGTATCAGTAGTCGGCTATGCTATTCCACTGCTTTCATCTGACTTAAATGGCCGCTTTCACAGTTTATTTTTGATCGCGTACTGTTGGATGCAATTCTTTAGCAATTATCGTGAACAATATTCTATTTACTTTCGAGAGAAAGTGAAGTACACAAATAAAGTACTTCAGCTGAACAGACTTTGTGGTTCACACCAAAATTACATTGCTGTTCCGTTGCCTTTTTCTTGGTTAACATTGTTGGTTCAATGCATCATTCAAAATGGGATAACTATCTTACCTCTGGGTTATCGCAACCAACATATTTGAACATTTGCAATCTCTTCTGCTTCGTTGTATAGTTATATATTCAACTTTACACTATCTTGAACGTTGTATTTATTTTATTTTATTTCCTCCTTCCAATTCATAACATGGCAAACATAGCTAAACTTGAATTCAAAGCGTTGGACATATCTGAAGACAACTATTTGTCGTGAATACTGGATGCTGAGATCCACTTGCAATCTCAATGTTTAGAAAATGACATTAAAAATGGTAATAATATGTCCCATCAGGACAAAGCAAAGACTCTGATATGTTTAAGACGTCACATTCAAGATGATCTAAAAACAAAATATTTAATAGAAAATGGTACTCTTCACTTGTGGAACTCCCTAAAGAAGCGTTATGACCACCAGAAGACTATCATACTTCCAAATACTAGACAAGAGTGGTTGAACCCGAGATTTCAAGACTTCAAATCTGTAAGAGAATATAATTCTGCTATGTTTAGAGTTACTTCTAAACTGAAATTATGTGGAGAAAAGGCAGATGATGCACATATGCTTGAAAAGACATTTTCGACGTTCTGCAGCAATATCGAGAGCGTCATTTTACAAAATATTCTAAACTCATAGAATGTTTATTGTAACGACCCGGATTTTTCTGGCGTTAATTGTGAATATTTGAATGGTTTTAAATATTAAAATTGAATTATAGATTGATTTTAGAATGTGAAAGATTGGTTTTTATTTAATAAAATGGATTCAGAATTTAAAATATTGTGTCTTGAGTTTTAAGCTTAATAAAAATAATTTAAAGACTTATAAAATTTATATTAATAATAATGAAGACAATATAAGTTTTAAAACTGAATTTAAAAGTGATTCGTTCAGTTTTAAAAATATATCGTTTAAATTGACTTTTAAAAATAGCCTTCCGAGGCACAGTCTCGGATTTCGACGAAACCAGTTCCATTGGATCCGTAATATTGTATTATTATCGGATTTCAAATTTCGTACCATTTAGAGTTATCGTTTGATCGTACGGGATAGAAACGTGCTGATAAGGATTGGGTTCAAAAAGCTATCTTCTCTATACGATCGAATAAGGACTCGAAACCTTTTCCATTGCATTCGGAATAGGGGTATAACATTATAAACGCCTAGTAGCACGCCTCGATAAGGATTCAAAATTTTGGGTTTCGTTTATCGAGATATTTTGAAATTAAATTAATATATTAACTTGTCAATCTCCCTTTTCAGCTGCTATTCTGTCTATTCACCATAACTTTGCCTACCCAAACACGCTACCCAGCATCCTTAAATCACGTACTCCTATCCCTTCTTCTTTTCAAAAATCAATCGGCTGAAGAAAAAAAAACGAATCAGTTCGTTCGCTTAAAAAAATATCGATTGAAATGGAGATGCGAACGAATCGCTCGACCTGTTAACGAAGACGCGAAGGGATCATGGCGCTCGCTGGGTTCTCGAGAAGTGTGTGTGTGTGTGTGTGTGTATATATATATTGGTATTTGGAGTGATATTCCCGCATTATATAGCGGATGGGACCCTATGCGCCCCGCATAATAGCGGATGACCCTATATACCATGATATCCCCCTCGAAGTGGGATTGGTATTTTATTTGTTGACTAACATCTGTGGATGCAGGTAAACAGGTTGGAGGGATCCAACAAGATTCCTCAAAAATATTTATTGTTTTCATATATATATTGATATATGATATGATAGATAAATTGATATGGATTGTGTGTGAAATGAATTATAAAACGTTAAATAGCATGGAAATTAAATTTTGTATTTTTAAATACAATAAATAATTAATTTGAAGGAATTTAAATGAAAATTTTGAATAGAAAATATTTATATTGAAAATTGGATTTATTCTAAAGGAAGCTAAGTGGAATAAAGATATATAAATTAACTTGGTATTACTTTACTATTTGTAAATTGTTTTAAGTAGGGATTTGAAATTAAATTATATGTATTAAGGGCTTGAAGAGATATTGGAATCGATAAATAGATTTGAAATAAAATGGAATTTTATTAAGGGATAAAATTATAAAATGGAATTATAAATAGAATTTGTTTTTTAAATAGATGGAAAACTCAAGGGAATTTATAAATTTATAAACAGGGTTTATAAATAAGACATCAATAGATATGTTAAAATATAAGTTATAGTGTGAGCTTATATCGAGTTACGGGAATCGTTTTGAAAGGAAATGGTGGAATATATTTTGAATGTGATAAAATTAGATGTGGTCGATGTAATACGAATCAAGAGGAATTTATAAACTGAATTGGTAAATGTTGGATTATTTAAAAATAGATTTTGTCGAGTAAAGTAAAATTGGTTTTAAATTGAATTTTAAAATTTACTATGCTATATAATTTAAAAGCTATTATTTGGATTTAGAATATTCCGAAGTTAGTTATTATAATACTTAATATTTATTGAAATAAATTCTAATTTTATAAACCAACTTTGTAAATTAATTAGTAATTGGATATGAATTTTTAATGCTTTTAAGATGTTGATATTTTAGTTTACCTAAAACTATATTTTGAAAATAAACCATTATTCTTATTTTATAGGTTTATATATATATTTTAAATATTTTAAATTCAGTATAAATCCTCTCGAGATGGGAAGCGAAGTTTATTTGATCGAATAAGATTTTAGAAGAAAGATCTTATAGTGGTATTATGGGAACTTAAATAAATTTCCAAGCATAAGATAAGTGAACTTCGGAAGGTGAAATAAAATTCACAAGGGAAGTAGAAGTCAAACTGGAATTTTAAATAAGCATAAATGGCTTTGGAAATATTAAAGGAAGTTAACTAAGAAATCCCGAAATTTATAGAATTCGTGTAAAACGAGTTGGAAATTTACAAATGAAGTGTAAATGATTTTTGGGAAATGAAGAGGAAATAAAAGGAATATTTTCCAAGTGTTGAATGTCAAATGAAGTGGGAAAAATATTCTAAGTATTGGGAAGGTTGAAATTTGTTCCGTAAAAATAAAAAGGGATTTGAAAACTATCGTAAAAATGTTGAGGTATAGGGAGTAATATCTTGTGTAGATATTTTGAAATAAATTTTTGGGAATTTATTTAAGGTCTGATGGTTTCTTGTGGATGTTATATGATAGTTAAATAACCGACTATCAATATTGGCCAATGCGTTAATCGTTTCGAAGAGACCGGGATCAGATTTAATTATCCGAAAACCACTTCGATCTGGTTTGAACGTAACGAATGAATACCGTGAAGATGATGAAGATGGTGATTGGAGGACGATGAGCATTCTAAGTGAATGTGTTCCTTAAAAAGTAATCATAGCCTCAAGCTTCATCAACCGGGAATGGCTAAAATAGGGGAGGTGCAGCAAGGCTAAGTGCGTAGCTCCCAAGTAGGGTAAGGTTACCCCTGTCTAAAGTCCCTTTCTTTTATTTCGGCTGTGTGGGCGGTTGTTGATCCCAACCGCGGGGTAATCTTATTCGGACTATCCAGTTTAAAGGGTAGTCTGGTCTTGTGTAGCAGGGGATCCCGGAGTGGTCCTCGGTACGCTGTTCTAGAGGTGTACTATGACGGACGGTACCCCGGTAGCCCAGTCATTCGATGGAATCCATTCTCCAATAAGCGTCGTACGGTTTTGATTGTGCCCAACTATGCTGGAACGTGAAATGCAAGCATTTCAGCTATATTCTATTTAATTTCTATAGACACTATTATAATATCAGACGGATTTGATAAAAATGTTTTGGGTTATCGTAAGGTAAAAACCCGTCGTGTTTATTTGTGACGTGGTCTTACGAGATACCTTTGTTTTCAAAGGATTTTGATAATTCTAATAATTCAAATTGAGTGTATTTTCCCATGCTGGTTTTCCAGACTGACTTGGGTGTTATTTTATTATAATGCTCGGATCAAACCGAGCATTACAGATTCAGGATAGGATGCTATAGAGCTTAGGAGACGAGCTGGATGACGAGGCGTATTTCCGTAGACTTGTATTTCCGCTGTGTAAGGACAAGTTACTGAACTATCCAGATTTGACGTAATGATTGTGTACTCTGATGATTATAAGTATTAAACTGTTACAGATTCTTTTGTATACAAATCTGTTATTATATATTATATTTTTGTTCCGCTGCGACTGTGAGATTCTGTGTTGTTGTTTTCTCTTCTTCTTCTACCCTTTTCTTCTTCACCCCTAATGAACTGGTATTTCTGGCACCCGACTACCCGGCATTCGATACAGTGCACGTATTGATGTAGATTTTCGAGGGTCGAAAATCCTGGATCGTTACATTTATTAATTGCCGAGCAAAACCATGATTGCTTATTAAAAATCACTCCTCAAGACCAACTAGTTCGGCTGTGTTACGAGAAGTTAATACTAATTTTGCCCACTCCGGAAGAGGCAGAGGTCGAGGTGGAGGACGTGGTCGTGGACGTGGATATAACTCCAACAAAGGCAGTTATGGTGGTCTTAAAGGCAACAAAACTACCAATTTTAAAAAGCAACAAAAGAAAAGTGAGCCTGAAAAGACTGATAATTTTACTCCAGAAAATAAAAAGCACTATGAGGAAGTTTGTTATAGATGTGGACGCTCTGGTCATTGGTCGTGTACATATAGATCATCAAAGAAAACTGTTAAAGAATACCAACGTTCGAAGAATATTGAAACAAATAACACTAAAGGATTGTTTGATAACACTAGCTTAAAGTTAGATGATTTCTTCAAATATGATGATGGAAATTTCATAAATGATGAAAATCCCAATGTGATGATTGATGATATGACCGATCTGATCAACTAGAAGTAGCTTGAAGCTTGTTGTGTTGTTTTTTCCATTTGATTTTACTTAGTTTGAAGTTGATGTTTGTTTGTTTATTTTATTAGAGCTATTTGAAATAATGTGTACTGATGGATATTGAGTTGAATTAGTAGTTTGCTTTGTAATCCTTTTTAGAAAACATTAGCATTTATATATAATTATTTTCAGTAATTGACTAACTATATTGTCTTTAATTCTTATGGTATGGACCATCAATATTTGAATGATGATATATGCCTACTAGATAGTGCAACTACTCATACGATTTTGAATAACCAGACGTTTTTCTCTGAATCTGAAAATATTTAAGCTAAAGTTTCCACCATAGCTGGATCTGCTAATAGAATTGAAGGGTCCGAAAGAGCCCATATAGTATTACCAAATGGTACACATATCTTCATTCAAAATGCATTATACTCTGACAATTCTAAAAGAAATATGCTAAGTTTTAAGGATATAATAATGAATGGTTATCATATTGAAACTATAAATGAAAATAATAAAGAATATCTTTGTATCATTTCTAGAATTGAAAGTCAGAAGCTTATTTCGACTGGATTATATTCCACGAAAATTGTCATAGTTGAATCTCATTCTATAAACATGAGCCAGAAGCTCACAAATAAAAAGACATTGATTCTTTGGCATGATCGCTTGGGTCATCCTAGGTCAACCATGATGCGTAAAATCGCTAAAAATCCAAATGGGCATGATTTATCAAACCAATTGAATTTACCAAGTGATTACTTATGTTCTCCATGTGCACAAGGAAAATTAATCACTAGACCTTCATGTAGTAAAATCACTTCTGAATCTCCAACATTTCTACAAAGAATTCAGGGTGATATATGTGGCCCAATCCATCCAAAATCTGGACCATTTAAATATTTTATGGTATAAATTGATGCATCAACTCGTTGGTCACATGTATGTTTGCTTTCTACAAAAAACATGGCATTTGCCAAATTACTTGCTCAAATAATCAAATTAAGAGCACACTTCCCTGGCCATCAGATTAAATCAGTTCTATTAGATAATGCAGGAGAGTTTACTTCTCAAGTATTTGATGATTATTGTCTATCAGTGGGAATTGAGGTTGGACATCCAGTAACTCATGTTCACACTTAAAATGGTCTAGCAGAATCATTAATTAAGCATTTGCAACTTATTGCAAGACCGTTGCTTATGCAATCAAAGCTACCTATTTCAGCTTGGGGACATGCAATTTTGCATGCATCAAAATTGATTAAAATTAGACCAATGACTTATCATTAATTTTCACCATCATAACTTTTATCCGGATCCCAACCAAATATTTCACATTTACGAAAATTTGGTTGCACTGTGCATATGCTAGTTAGTCCCCCACTTCGTACTAAAATGGGTCTTTAACGTAGATTGGGAATTTATGTGGGATTTGATTCACCCTCGATAATTCGTTATCTTGAACCTCTCACGAGTGATGTCTTCACTACAAGATTTTCAGACTGTAAATTTGATGAGACAATCTTTCCGCCATTAGGGGGAGGAAAGACCGTTCTAGTAGAACGGCGTAAAATATCATGGAATAATCCGTCTATGTTTCATTTGGACCCGCGTACCAAACAATGCCAATATGAGGTACAAAGAATTTGCATCTTCAGAATATTGCAAACCAAATGCCTGATGCATTTATTGATGCTGCAAAAATAACTAAATCTCACATTCCAGCAGCAAATGCACCAACTAGAATTGAAATCTCAGAAGGACCAAAAGTAGCAAATGAATCTAAAGTAAGACAAAAATGTGGAAGGCCAATTGGTTCAAAAGACTTGGCGCCTGGAAAAAGAAAGTCTACTGAAAATTCATCAGTTGATAAACCTTTCGAAGGGGTTATAAATGATCTAAAAGATTACTTAAATGAAAATCCCAATTCTCCTAAAAAAGACAAAGAAACTACTATCCCAAAAGAAATAATAGAAGCTTCCAAAAATAAAATGGTACCTAACAATAATGAGATTTCAGTATTTTAACAAGCTATGGAGAAATGTGGGATCGAAGTAAAATAATAATTGATGATGTATTCTCATTCGCAGTAGCTACTGAAATAAATGAAAGTCATGACTATAATGAGAATAATGATAATTAACCAACTAGCATAAATGAATGTCGAAAAAGACATGATTGGCCAAAATGAAAGATGTTGTCTAAGTTGAGCTAGATTCACTTCAAAAACATGGTGTATTTGGACCAATAGAGAAAACACCAAAAAATGTTAAACCAGTAGGTTATAAATGGGTATTCGTTAGAAAACGAAATATAAAAATAAAATCGTGAGATACAAGGCACGACTTGTCGCACAATGTTTTCTGCAGAGACCAGGTTTTGATTTTAAAGAAACATATTCTCCTGTTATGGATGTCATTACATTTCAATACTTGATAAGCCTTGTAGTTTCTGAAAAACTAGACATAAGATTAACTAATGTTATGACAACTTATCTTTATGGTGAATTAGATACTAGTATTTACATGAAGATCCCGGATGGATATAGGTTGCATGTAGAAAAATCAAAGTCGATGTACTCATTAAAACTGAGACGATCACTATATGGTTCGAAACAATCTGGAAGAATGTGGTATAACCGTCTTAGTGAATATTTGGTAAAAGCCGGATATAAAAACAATCTCATTTTTCCATATGTCTTTATAAAGAAATCGGTAAAGGGATTTGCTATTTTAGCAGTTTATGTTGATGATATAAATTTGATTGGGACTCCAGAAGAGATTGATGAAACAAATCCAGTCCTAAGAAAATCTAGCAGATCTATTCATAAAGGCACTTCCAAAATCAACGTTTCAGAAGATGGTATATAAAATTGGTATGCGTTGGATGCATTAACAGACTAACTGAATAATGCGTCATAAATTAGGGGGAGCATTCAGAAGTATGCTATAATGTACTCTTTTCCTTCACTTATATTTTTCCCACTGGGTTTTTGTTAGTAAGATTTTGATGAGGCATTATCTTGATCCAGAAGCAACAACCCTCATAATGACATAGACTTTTAATGAGGCGATTATTCTTATCGGACGCATATTCAAGGGGGGGGGGTGTTGTAATATGTATTAGGAATATGAGTGAATATGCTAAATGGCAAAGGACATTATTGTAATCTCCGTTGCATTTGGATTTTATAAATATAGCACTCATTTGTATTATATATATATATATATATATATGAATAAAATGTCTTTTCTCTCTAAATGGTTTCTACTTCTGTTTTATTTTTTAACAAAAACTACCCTTTTATTGTTTATTTATTTATTTATGTTCCATAAAAATCGGCCACTTTTTGTGGTGGCCCATCCACTTAGGTTGTTTAATTTCGTTCTTTTATTATAGATAATAAAAATCTCTTTGTAATTTTAAAATCACACCACCCCTATTATATATATATTTTTGGAGAAGTGATAGTTTCTTACTATGTTATAATGATATTTTAAAATTTTAATAGAATATTATTGTATAACATTTCACTACTTTATACACATGCACATATACACACACACACACACACACACATACATTCATATAAATATACATATATATTAGTTTTTTTAAATAATTATATACTTTATTATATTTAAATCTTAAAATTTTAAAGTATGTCTATTTTTCTAAAGTAATTTTAGAAAGGGGTTTCTAGGCTAAAGGAAAAAATTGAAAAAAATATTAGTCTCACGGACAACATGTTTGTTTTTTAGGCTGAAGGACACTTTCTAGTGCAAATCACAGAATGATAGTTGTAACTATCATTTTCTGTTTACACTAAAAAGTGTCTTTCAGACTAAAAAGCAAACTTGTTGTCCCTGAGACTAATTTTTTTTGCAACTTCTTCCCTATGCCCATTTTTCTGTTTTAGAAATATATACATATGTATGTAATTCTTTGCATAACCAATGAGGGGTTTGAATATGACATTGAAATAAATTCGGATAAGAATTTTAAATTGTAACCGGTTATATGTGAAAATAATACAAAACCATTAAGAAGAAGAAAAAAATGAATGGTTTGCTAAAATTTGGAGGGACCTAAAGAGAAACCAATAGTTAAAATTAAGGGAATGAATAATAAAAGAACTAAGGAGAAAAGAGAACTTCTATTTGTTTTACTACTATTCAATGGATATATCAAGAGTTTTAGTTTCACCAAATGCACAATCATTATTTGCTAATATGACAATACCAATGGTCTCGTTTCATTTTAACCCAAAAAAAACTCTTAATTATTATTATCAAAATAGTGTGTTATATCGATAGTTAGAAAAGTGATTATGATTATCGTTAAAAAAATTATACATATCAATTTTTTTATACGACATTTATCACCAAATTCTAATTTTCTATATAGTCCTAAATAACTAAAGCATTTCCATCTCCCTTCAAAAAATACGTGGAAATTTCCAAGCCTAATTAGAAAACACAATCTTTGAACCCTAGATCAAAATATGAAATAAAAACGTGGAGATAAGTGAAGATTTAATGTATTATTTTAATTTAATGAAGACAAAAAGGAAAATTTACTTTTATCTCTTAAACTCTATTTTTCTTCTACATGTAAATCATAATAAGTTTATTTAGGGTTTTGTGGTTATTTTAGGATGAGTTTAATGATCGCATAGGTGACACAAATTTGTGGATATAAAGTTTGATGATATTATCATCGAAAATTTCCATATAAGCTTTTGTATTGTAACGTATTATTATACAATGTTATGCCGTCTTTCATTCTTTTCTTTTTTTTTCCTAATTTTTGGTCGTCAAATGGAGGATAACAATCATAACAAGATTGAAAATGCACTATTTGTTGTGAATGAGAAATGTTTTGATAGTGCAATATGTTAAACAGTAACGTTACAGAAGTGTTACAAAATTGTTATGATTACGTTACAAAATTGCAACAGCTACAAAATTGTTATGAGTACAGAACCGTTACAAATACGTTGCAAAACTGTTACGATTATGTTGCAAAATTGCAGCAGCAACAAAACTGTCACAACTATGTCGTAAAATTGTTACGAATAGAACTGTGGAGTAAACAGATTATGTAGTAGATATAATACCGATTAGATTGTCCGAGTTCAGCGAAAAACTATTTCCTTGAAAAAATATTGCTCCTTCTACGACGCTTAATGATATTGAGCAATTGTTTCCCAAGATAAAACAGACCTGTCTCTACGATGCTGCGCAACAATCATAGAGCAACGACGAACTCAAGAGAGTTTATGTAAAAACAGAATGTTGTGGGAGAGAAAGAAAATGCAGAAAAACTTAGTTATAATTTCCTATTTTCGTTTTGCCTATATATAGGCGTGAGGAGGTGTCTATTCAGTAATAGGTGCCAGTTCGAACGGTTGCGACTGTTGGAAACCCTTTACCAGGCGGTGCGACCGTTTGTGTTTGAATGGACAAAAATAAAAAAACTGTTTGGTTTGAACAGTCAAGCCAACTGCCAACTGTAAAGTGCTAACTACCAACTGTTTTGTTAGTGGATCCACAATGTTATCATTTGATCTTACATAGTCAATTATAATAACCCCATTGGAGAGAAGTTGTTTAAAAGTTTTATGTCTATAACGAATATGTCTAGACTTGCCATTGTAAAGCTTACTACCGACCCTTCCAATAGCTGATTGGCTGTCGCAATGTATGCTTATTGGAGATACATGTTTTTCCCAATTCGGAATACCTTTTAAAAAACCTCGAAGCCAATCCGCTTCTTCTGCGGCTTTGTCTAAGGCAATAAATTCTGATTCCATGGTTGATCTTGCTGTACAAGTTTGTTTAGAGGAACTCCAAGATATTTTCCCACTAGTTAAGGTAAACACATACCCACTAGTGGATTTTGCATCCGATGAACCAGTTATCCAGTTTGCATCGCAGTACCCTTCTATTACAGATGGTTACCTATCATAATGTAGTCCATGAGGTATCCTAGTACTCAAATTATAGCTTTCCAGTGAGTCTATCCTGGGTTGCTAGTATATCTGCTGAGTTTACTTAGTGCATATGCTATATCAAGCCTAGTGCAGTTCATTACGTACATAATGCTGCTTAGTATACGAGAGTACTCAAGTTGGTAAATACTATCACTGCTATTTTTAATCCAGTTTTGGTTCAAATCTACGGGTGATTTTAATGATATTATATTGTGTTGTTTAAACTTTTCAAGTATTTTTTTCAATGTAGTGTGATTGGGACAACACATATCCTTAGTTGGTTTTATGTATTTTTACACCAAGTATCACATCAGCGATTCTCAGATCTTTCATGTCAAATCTGGTGGAGAGCATATCTTTTGTAGATATTATTATCTCCTTATTGCTTCCAAATATAAGCAGATCATCTACATATAGACATATAATGACATATCTCATATTTGTATGTTTAGAATAGAAACATTTGTCACATTCATTTATATGAAATCCATTTAGTATCATATTTTCATCAAATTTTTCATGTCATTGCTTAGGCGCTTGTTTAAGCCCATACAGTGATTTTCTTAATCTACAAACCTTACTCTCATTTTCAGTTTTTAGGAAACCTTCAGGTTGTTTCATGTATATTTCTTCTTCTATTTCACCATTTAAAAATGCTGTCTTTACATCCATTTGATGTATTCTAAATCAAGTGTTGATGCAATTGCTATCAGCATTCTTATTGATGTATTCTAAATCAAGTGTTGATGCAATTGCTATCAGCATTCTTATTGATGTTATTCTAGTTACTGAAGAGTATGTGTCAAAATAGCCCAGATCTTCTTTTTGTCTGAAACCTTGAACCATAAGTCTAGCTTTATACTTGTCTATTGAACCATCAGGTTTCAATTTCTTCTTCAATATCCATTTATTACCTAAGGTCTTGCATTCTTAAGGTAAATCAACTAACTCTCATGTATGGTTCGCTATAATGGATTCGAACTCATTGTTTATGGCATCCTTCCAGTAAGGGGCATTAGCGGAGGATATAGCTTGTTTGTATGTTAATGGATCGTATTCTAACATAAATGTGTAGAAGTCTGGTCCAAAGGTTTTTGAGGTCTGTTTTGCTGGTCATTATCAATATTTTGTTAATTATCCTCAAGAGAATTGGAGATTTCAATTTCCCTTGGTCTCTTTTGAATATAATTTTCAGTACCCTGTTTTAAAGGGTATACATGTTCGAAAAATCTAGCATTTCTCGACTCAATGATGTTATTTACGTGAATATCGTCAATTTTGGATTTGTGTACCAAAAACCGATAAGCGGCACTGTTTTTTGCATATCCAATGAATACACAATCAATTATTTTTGGTCCAATTTTGATTTTCTTTGGTTTAGGTACCTCCACTTTCGCATGGCACCCCCACACTTTTAAGTATTTGTAGGATGGTGGTCTATTTTCCAAAGTTTGTGGGGAGATTTAGATGTTTTCTTTCATGGTATCTTATTCAAAATATGATTTGCAGAAAGAATAGCTTCTCCCCAGAAGTTATTTGGCAAGCCAGAACTAATTAGTAAGACATTCATCATTTATTTAAGAGTTCTATTTTTCCGTTTGGCTATACCATTGGATTAAGGTGAATACGGGGCTGTAGTTTGGTGTATAATACCATGCTCGGCGCAGAATTCCTCAAAGGGAAATTCATATTCTCCTCCTCTATCACTTCTTAAAGCTTTTATTTTCTTATTGAGTTTATTCTCAACTTCTGATTTATACTGTTTAAACTGTCGAATGTCTCGTCCTTACGTCTAAGGAGACACACATAACAATACCTTGTACAATCATCAATGAAGGTAATGAAATACCTTTTCCCACCTCTAGTTTGACATATTTTTAAGTCACATACATCTGTGTGTATTAGATCTAGAGGTTCGGTTTCTCGTTCAACATGGTGAAACGCGGTTCTTGCCAATTTTGCTTCTGTACAAACTTGACATTTATAGTTGGAATCTATTTTACATTTTGGTATAAAGTCTAGATTAATCAATTTTCGCAAGGTATCAAAATTTACATGGCCTAATCTAGAATGTCATATGTTAGAGGTGTCAACAATATAAGCAGAAGATTTTATTTTACTCATGTTATTGTTTGGTACAATAGTGGTTACATTTGCTTTAAATGAACCATCACACATATATCCTCTTCCTACATACATTCCATTCTTTGACAACACAAACTTATCAGACGCAAAAGTGAGTTTGAAACCATGCTTGCTAAGCAGCGATCCGGAAATCAGTTATTTGTGGATCTCTGGAACATGAAGAACATCTGCTAAAGTTAGTTCTTTTCCAGAAGTCATTTTCAATATAATTTTTCCCTTGCCTTCGACTTTTGATGCGGATGAATTACCCATAAAAAGTTTTTCGTCCTCAGTCGAAGGAATGGTTTGTAGACACAGGAGCCACGCGACACATATGTGCAAATAAGTGGATGTTTACAACCTATAAACTGCTACCAACAAGGTTGCATTCGGATACTACTGCACATAAGTCCATATCAGACATGTCTTCTAAAATATCAGCCATGTTTGCTTCTGATTTCTTTTTCTTGGGTGCGCGACATTCGGCGGTTTTGTGCCCTTTCTTTCCACAATTATGGCATGAACCCTGAAATTTCTTTGATTTCTTAGAAGCATGCTCACGTTTCCTTTTGTTGGGTTTCTCTAACTCGACTACATTTGCCTTGGCAATCATGGTATGCAAAGTCTTCTTCTCATATTTTCTGTTATCTTCCTCAATCCTCAGTCGAACTACAAGTTCCTCCATTGTCATCTCCTTGCGCTTGTGCTTAAGATAGGTTTTGAAATCTTTCCATGATGGAGCAAGTTTTTCAATTGTAGCAGCAACCTGAAAGGATTCGCTTAGAGTCATTCCTTCATCATGCAGTTGGTGTATGATGACTTGTAACTCTTGAGTCTGGTTGATAACGGTGTTCGCATCAATCATTTTGAAGTCAAGAAATTTTCCTACTATGAATTTCTTCATGCCAGCATCTTCAGTTTTGTACTTTTTCTCCGATGCCGTCTAGAGTTCTTTGGAAGTTCGAGAAGTACAATATACATTGCATAGGCTGTTATCGAGTCTATTTAATATGTAGTTCTTGAATATGAAGTCAGAACTCTTCTAGACATTTAAGGCTTCAACTTTTGTTACTCGGGTTCCAATTCCTCGACTATGTGAGCATCTTCTGTAAGAAACATTGCAAGGCCCAAAGTCGTTAAGTCGAACAACATCTTTTGCTGTCGGCGTTTGAAGTCCATCCCTATGAACTTTTTCGGTCTTTCTCCATGAGACAACGCCATCGTTGGAACCATAGTTGCAGACCGAGTAGTAATCAGAGTCTTTTTTGATGTAGAAGTGTTGCTTTCATGAGACATTGTCGTCTACAAAAAACATCCAACAATAAACCAATATTGTTTCAAGACTATTAAATAGTAACGTTACAGAAGTGTTATGAAACTGTTACGATTACGTTATAAAATTGCAACAACTACAGAGCTGTTATGTCTGCTTAAAAAACTACAGAACTGTTATGAGTACAGAACCGGTACAAATATGTTGCAAAACTATTACGATTATGTCGCAAAATTGCAGCAGCAGCAACAACAAAACTGTCTCAACTATGTCGTAAAACTGTTACGAATAAAACTGTGCAGTAAACAGATTATGCAGTAGATATAATATCGATTAGATTGTCCGAGTCCGGCGAAAAACTGTTTTCTAAAAACAATATTTGTAACGACTCGACTTTTCGACGCTCGAAAGTCGACATTAATACGTCCACTGTATTAAATGACGCGCAATCGAATGCCGGAAAACCAAACCATTAGGGTTAAAAAGAAGAGGTAGAAGAAGACAGAAAAAAAGAAAGAACTGAAAAACAGAAACAATATCAGAATCTCACATTCGCAGCGGAACAATATATAATAGATAATCACTAGTCTTTTAAACAAAGAACTATATCAGTTTATACATACATCAATCAGAGTCAATATACAACTCAATACAACAATGGACAGTTATATAACTTGTCCTCATACAGAATACACAGCGGAATAAATAAACAAGTATGGTAGTACGTCTCGCCATCCAGCTCATCTCCAAAGCTCCAGAATATCCAGAATATCCTGATAACATAACTCTAGGCTGCCCGTGTGGAAAATTATGGGCACCCAGAGTTTAGAAAGGGAACAATAAACTCCGAGTCAGTTATGGTGACTGGTGTGAGATCGTAAAACAGTTATTTTCACAAAGAAAATAAAACAGATTCGCAATGCTTTTGAAAAATGAAACTACCATAAGGCCTCCCGCCACACACACAATGCAAACGCAGAATTGGAGGAGATTTCTCCTTATGATAGTCAAACATGCTTACTACGCAAAATATGTTGATATTATTATTAATGTCTAGTGTGGAAAACATTTTGAAAGTATAATATCAATCTTAGCCAGCATACAACCATTATTGTATGCCTACTATAGCTACCATCTAAACAATGGTGACCACCATAAGTAAATGGCAGGTTCTACAAATAAAACCGTACAGGGTTCGTATTGTTTCTTTGGATTTCCAACAAATGGTCAGGCAAAGGAACTTCCTTACACCGAAATGGAAACGCCTCTGGAAAGACGCCCCGAGAGTCAACCTGCTCTCTGCAAACAAAAGGCCGACGCAACCTCACGCTTTAACCAAGCTGTAACTAGGTAGCTAACACACGAGCTATGTCATCCCCCGGTCGTCACCGACCTTTATCCGAGGATCCTCAACCACAAAGCAACAACCACAAAGTATAATAAATTTGCAGCATCAACATAGGTAAAATATCTGGGCTCCATACCATGATATCACCTTTTATCCAGAAGGAAATGACATACCCTAGGGGCGCTACCCCTAAAAACCTTTGCCGCAACATTCCTGTTTCGACCATTACCGGGTTGTGAGGCTCGACGAAATCTCGTCCACAAAGCTACGCTTTTTCACAAAGCCACGCTTTTTCACAAAGCCACGCTTTTTCACAAAGCCACGCTTTTTCACAAAGCCACGCTTTGATCAACAAATGATCAACAACACTTTGTATGCCACATTACCAAATTGGGAATGTATCACTAGTAACCATCAACTACATAACCTCTGAGCTCGTACGTCTCAGAGAAGGGTGTTAAGCTAAGAGAATAAATTCTCCGCCACCAACAGAAATGTATTTGATAGAAACCAGCTTTACATCTCAAAGTGTAATGTCAGACACACATCCATACAAGTCCGTTCCGGGATCGAACGGAACCGAAGGCACTTCCAAAGAAGCCCTTGCAATCCGGGTATTCACTAATCACGTCTGGACTTCCCATCACAAGAAGAGTGATATAAATCTCTATACCGGAGCAACTCGGTGCAGAGACATTCGACATGTTGTCCTTTCATTTTCAAAAATACCCGGTCTTCACACCGGTCTTCAGATGCAATCCATTCACGACGTATCACTATTCGGAATGGGTTATATGACATAAAGTCCTCTCCCGGCTTAACCGAATAATGAGCGTTTGTTTTAAAAATAAATCAAGTGCCATTTCAAAGGCAAATATTGATAGTCGGTTATTTAACTTTTAACAACATTCACAACAATCAACCAATTTAAATAATTTTTCCCAAATTATTTATTTTCAAAATATCTTCGCAAGATATAAAATTTTCCACACTTCAACATTTGAAAACCAATTTCAAATCATATTTCACACTTCATCTCAAAATGGTCCATTTAACCCAATTAAATAAATCCTTATCGATTTATTTCAAATTTACATCCCAATCGGTAAATTTATTTACATACTTCATCACTTTGAAAACAATTTTTAAATCATATTTACACTTGCGAAATAAAATTTCCGAATGTTATTTATTTTTCACCTTTCCTTTACAAATTCCATTGTGAATGTAAATTTTCAAATATTCACTTATATACGATTTTCAAATCGTTTTCCCAAATATTCACTTTCAACTCCAAATCAACTCTCAAATTGATTTCCACATTTTATTTCAAATTCCAAATCAATTACAAATTGATTTCTAAGTTTATTTCCCAAATATCAAATCATTTGCAAATCGATTTCTAAATTCATTTCAACACAAAATCCATTTTTATTCAACACCAAATAAATTTCCATATCGATTTCCCAAAGATTTAATTTCAAATACCAAATCAAATATCAATTTGATTTTAAACAAATTTATCACTTTTTTTTTAAAATAAATTCCTTTATCTCTTCCAAACCATTTAAAATTCCATTTTCAATAAATTCTTCAACTTTCAACAATATTATTCAAAACCCTTTTATTAAAATCCTTTCATCATATTTTGGAAATAATTCGATAAGATTACAAAAAATAAAACTTTATCTTTCTCAAACTTCTTTTAAATTAATCCAGTTCTTTCAAAAGGAATTTACTAAAAATTCCAACTTTAATTTCAAAAATCCAATTTTATTTATTTCTGGTATCCAACGATACCAAAAATACATTCGGCTAAATTATAGCCTTCAACAAATTCAATCACAGATATAATCATCCACAGATTATAAATAAATCATCACACAACATATGAACAAATTCATATAATTTGAGGAATCCAGTTGGATCCCTCCAACTTGTTTCCCTGCATCCACAGATGTTAGCACAATACCAATTCCACTTCGAGGTGGAATATCGCGGTATATGGGATTTTATAAAATATCATCCGCTATTATGCGGCGCAATAGGGTCTCATCCGCTATATAATGCGGGAAATCAACAACTCCTATATACATATTCCAATATATATATATATATATTTCTATATACTACTATATATACTATATCACATCTAAACAGCAATCAATCAATAACTGCAAATCCAACTTTCAATTTGAGTGAGAAGATCTCACCTTTGATTTTATTTTGCAATCCATTTCCATTTTGACCATTTCTTCACGGTTTAAACCTTGTATAAACAATTTTATACAATTCATTAATATTCGAATAAATCGAACAAATAAATTTTCCTATTTTATAAGTTTAATTAACCAATGATTTGATTTTAAACTAATAACTTTCCTTCCAAAAATCCAATCTTTTATATTCTGTTTCACCTAAATATTAAACATGCATGAATATATACATATTTTTTTTTGAAACTACATACTTATGGAATATATATATATATATATATATATATATATATATAAATCTGATTTTTTTTCATAAACCTAACATTTTAAAATTATCCAATTTCAAAAGCCTTATCTCCATATATATATTTACTGTTTTACATATATATATATATTTAACTAAGATTAACTTAAATATTTTAAAAGCTGCTTAATAGATAGTTTTTCTTTACTGTATATACCCGTGTATATATATCCTTATTATTAATTTTTAAAATATGTAAGTTGTAAATATACCTTACTGTAGAAAATGCGAACCCAGGCTCGGCAAACCCTTCTTCACCAATGCGAAGCCACGATCGATGACTGCCACCTGCGAAGTCGAGCTCGACTTCGACGATGAATCCCCTGAGAAGCCGACCACTCTCACTGCTCACGCGAGTCTCTAGGCAGTCGCTCCACTTGCCAGAGTAAATCCCGACCCACGCGAACGACCCACTTTGAAGTCCTCTACGCGAGCGCGCCTCCCTCCAGATCTCCTCACCATCACGCGCGAATGCGACTTCGCTTATCACTTCAAGAATCCCCAGATCGAAACCCCTCTCCTCTCGTATGCTAGAACGAGCTCGTACTCTTTATTCTTTAATTCGAACGAAATCACGTTCGAACGAAACGAGACCATCGAACGAGAAGGCGGCCATTTATTTTATTTTGATTTTGAATTTTTTTTGATTTGAACAGGCTTCGGCCATTATATTTTTTTCGAACGAATCCAAATGGATGTTGAGGAGCGGCCATTTTATTTTCTTTTGAACGAAATGATTTCATTTGAGATTTGCAAAGAAACGGGGAGACAAGAGAACGTGATTAAGCAGAGAGCAGGTCTGCTTGCTCAGGAGTAGGATGGCTGAGTTGAAAGGAATCTCAGCTATTGACTTTAGATATATAAATATATTTTAAATTTAAATTCAAATTGTCTCGATCTACGTTGCCTAAAATCACGAACTCCTATCGAGGCGTGCCGCTAGGCGTCCATAATATTGTACGCCTATTCCGAACGCAATGGAAAAGGTTCCGATTCCAAATTCGATCGTATGGAGAAGATAGCTTTTTGGACCAGTTATAATATTAAATTTTCGATTAAATTTCAGCACGTTTGCTTATCGTACAGCCAAACGATCACTCCAAACATTACGAAAATTGAAATCCGATAATAATACAATATCACGGATCCAATGAAACTGTTTTCGTCGAATTCCGAGACTGTGCCCCATAACGCTATTTTTTAAATATCAATTTAAACGATAAATTTCAAAACTGAACAAACAGTTTCAATTCAATTCTGAAGCCTTTATTATCTTCAGTATGATTAATATGAATTTTCTAAGACTTCATATTATTTTTAGCAGGCTTAAAATTAAAGATTCAAATTTTTACCCAACTTCAGTAAATTAAATTCAATAATTTAATTGCCAAATTCATTCTGATATTTGAATTTCAAATTGAACTATCATTCGAATATTTAATAAATATTCACATTTCAAATGTCAAAAATTCAGGGTCGTTACAATATTGCTCCCTCTACGACGCTTAAGGATATCGAGCAATTATTTCCCAAGATAAAACGGACCTGTCTCTACGATGCTGCGCAACAATTACAGAGCAACGATGAACTCAAGAAAGTTTATGTAAGAACAGAATGTTGTGGGAGAGAAAGAAAATGCAGAAAAACTTAGTTATAATTTCCTATTTTCCTTCTGCCTATATATAGGCGCGGGGAGGTGCCTATTCGGTAATAGGTGCATGTTCGAACGGTTGCGACTGTTGGAAAGATTGTGACCCTTTACCAAGCGATGCGACCGTTTGAGTTTGAGTTTGCACGTGCGGGATGGTGCGTTGCACCACCCGTCATGGCTATGTCTCTCTTTGTCTCATAGTAATTATAATGGTGTTAACATCTTAGAATATAAACACAAAATATTTATTTTATTCTAAGATGTGGGACTATTCATTTTTCAAGGCATTAATGCTTTCACATTTCCTAATGAAATGCTCATTCATTTCTAACAAAATATGGAAAACGATTTTGAATAATGCGTGGGAGATGGAATTTGGAGTTAAGGTTTAGCAAAGAAAAGTTATTTGAATGTATTTAAGTGTGCTGCATAAAATAAAATAATGTATGATATTAGAAAGTGGGTAGCAATATTTTGTATGGTGGCCATTAATTATGCAAGCCAAAAGTATCTTTCTAGATGACAATAGTAATACACTCAAAGTAACCTACAAATTTATATATATCACTGTTAGATCTCTAAACAAATTTCAAATTATTAATTTTATTTATGTCAAATAAAAATATTTTGTGTGCTGCACACTAACGAATAACTATTTTAAAATTTGAAAAAACATTAACACTTTTTCTAGTCGCTTAAAATCATGAAAAAGTTAATAATATAGCATAAATTCACATGTTCAAATATTTTTCAGCGAAATATATTAAATTAGGGCATTGTTAAAGAGATTTTAGAAATGGATTAGAGAGGTTAATGGTTTATAGTGCTCTTAAAATATAATTATGAAAGTGCCGAAAAATGTTAAGAAGAGTCCAAAATATGCTTCTGTTATCTATTTTTGGAGTTAAAGCTCTAAAATTATAAAAAATTATTAAATTATTTATTTTGAAAGACGTTTTATTATCTGAATAATAATAAAATCACAACTTAATACTCTAATATTGGTCAAATCAACGAATTTTTTTCATCATCCAAATACAATATTTCTAAGCATCATAACAAGTGTCATTTACAAACAACAATTAGGCTCCGCTTGGGAGTTTTGTAGTACCAGTTATGAAAGGTTTTGAGAGTACCGGTTTTAACCGTAAATGATCATAGCGGTTTTGATCGGTTTACGTGAAGTGTTGTTTTAACCGATCAATACATGCTTGAGAATCTAAAATACAACGGTTTTGAGAGCTTTCCGCTAAAGTAACATTACCTACATTTTCTTATATTTATTCTCTAGTTTTATGAAGATTAATTCTACAATATAATTAGTAGGGATATAATTGGAAAAAAAGCTATAACCCCTCAAAACACCCCAATTTGATGGGTTGAGAATTACCATCAAAATTACACTGTATTAGTTTTCACCGGTTTTATAACCAACAACAACCGGCGTGAAAAAAACTTACAAGCAAGGGTTATGATAACATATGAAATACAAAGCCGTCAAAAACCAGTCAAAACCGATAGAAAATAAACTACCAAGCGAAGCCTTAATAACTCAAGGAAAAAAATAATGAATTAGCAGATTGCAAACTAAAAACGTTGTAATACATCATTATGTGGCTTTGATTCTAATAATATCATGATACTTTTAGCATCCCAGTGCGATCGTACTAGTCACACACTAGTTTCATTAAAATTAACAGTCAATCGTGTTTCATTATAAATTGATGGCAATTCAATTCGATTTAGTCATGGTCAAAATATAACATTAACTTCGAGTCTCTATTTGTTATTTTAAATATAAAGCGGGCCTCCGTCTATAGTTTTTATAAATTACGTCCCTACTACTTAAATATCACCCCCGACATCCTCCAGTTTATTTAAATTTAATCTTTAAAATTTGATAACTTTTTGTAGATTAATTGGATTAAAGAATCGTTTTCATCATTAAATCACAAATTTAATAAACTTTCCAATAATATTTATTATTGATATCTAAAAATAAAATTTTAAAAATCATAATTTTAATGTGTTGCTAAGGCTTCTTCCTAATACCATTGCTAAGAAATAACATAAAATTTTATATTATACTCTTCCTAATGCCATACTGTTTAAGTGACAACAAAATGTATCATTTTCGATTCTTTATTGCACGACAAACAACCATGGACCAGCACCATTTTCTACGACGATCAACCGCTGAACAAAAGTAGTTCGAAATTTGATGGCTTGGAAAACGGTGTTGACTGGTGGTTGCTTATCATGCTAAACAACTTCACGCGGTGATTATTTGCCGTGTGAAATAACTTTGGTATTAGAAAACACATAATTTTTATTGTGTTTATTCATTTTTTCTATGGTATTAGGAAGAGGAAAATAAGTACCCTTAGCAACAAACTAATTTTATATGTCAGTTTTAACTACATTAAGAAAATGCAGCAATAATTAGAACTTACAGTAAACTAATTTAGTTATTTATTTTTAACTGCATTAAGAAAATGCAATTACACCGAAAAAGCCCAAAATTATGAATTGTGCATTGCATTTATAGTGTAGTTTTTAACTGTAGCATTGTGATGCGGTTAGAATTATGTCATATTAGTTCTTGTTTAAATGCATTAATCTGATGTAATTATACGACATAATACTAATGCAGTTTTAATTGCATCTTAGTGATGTGATTTTTAACTACATTATAGTGATGCAGCTAAAACCATGTAATGTTAGTGCAAATTAAAATGCTTTAAAAAGACATAGCCATGCAATATCATATAATTGTATCTTAGTAATGCAATATCATAAAGTTGATCTTACTTTCAAATTAGAAATGCTTTAAGAGTTGCAGTAAGTAACTGCATCTTAGTGATGTGATTTTTAACTGCATCATAGTGATGCAGTTAAAACCATGTCATGTTAGTGCAAATTAAAATGCTTTAAGAGTTGCAGTAATTAACTTCATAACTATATACAGTCGGTTTTTTTTTACTATTTAAATATTTATTTAAAATATATTTGTGATGTAGTTTAATATTGGTTTTTGGTAGTTTTTACATTTTTAATGTCTTAAAGCTGCATTTTGATGTTGTAGATTTTTAGCTGCATGACTATTATGCAGTTAATTTCTTTTAATAATTTAATGTAGATTTAAAACAGATATATTTGACTGAAGTTGATAGATGCAATTTTAAGTAGTTTATTATTGTTTTAGTAATTAATTTGAGCAATTTTAAGCCTTAAAACTACATTTTAAAATTTTAGCAATCAACCTCATGATTGTTATGCGGTTAATTTCTTTTATACTTTGAATCATTTTTAAAACAAATCTATTTTATTGCATTTGAAAGAAGCAGTTTTGAGTAACTAAATATTGTTTCATGTAGATTTTAGCAATTTTGAAGTCTTAAATCTGGATTGAAAGATGCATAATTGTTATGCAGTTAAATTTTTTAAATTTGGGATCGGTTTTGAAATAAAATTTAAAGTGATGCTAAGAGCATCTAGATTTGCACTTACTAATACCAACCATTGCACTTACTAATACCATAGTTGGTATTAGTAAGTGCAAAATCCTTATGCCCTTAGCACCGCATCCATACTTGACACTAAGGGCATCATGAATTGCACTTATTAATACCAACCATGGTATTAATAAATACAAGTTTGGAAGCTCTTAGCATTACACTAAATTTTGTTTTAAGTAAATGCAGTACTTAACTGCGTGTTAGTTATGCAGTTTTATACACATTTTGACTCAGTTTTAAAATAGATCTACTTTACTGTATTTTACAAATTTATTTTTTTACCTATATACAATGTCTATCATTAGAAAAATAATAAAATTTATAATTCAACAGTAAAAACGGTTTGTTAATTCAACATTTTTACAAAAAGTTATTGCATTTTTAAGGTTCAAATTAAATGTATTAAAATAGCGGTAAGAATAATAGCGGCAAAGAAGAAAATGTTGGAGTAGAGACCTGATTTACATAAAATTATTAGCAAGGGCTTTCTGTCCATTTTAATTATTATTAGGAATTTGTTATGCAAATTCCCTAGATTGACCAACATCAATTTTAACAAAGACACACCAATTCAGTTTTATTTATTTTCTTTTAATCAAAGAAGGTGTAACAATGAGTATTTATTATTCATTGCTAAATTTACGCCATATATGACACCCAAAACTCAAATAAATTAGAAACGCAAACTAAAGTTCAAACAATTAAAAAATATATTCAAAAACTAAGTAGATAAGTACAACTAGGCAATAGACAATACTAGAGTATGCTATTCAAAATTGAATATCTAACTCCGCAACATTTTCTACACTAAGTTCATGTCAAATAAGTTTTTCAAGCTAAATCAGTTTCAAACGACATTCCTCAAAAAAGTAGGATTGTATTTATGTGCCTATACAAGGTTCATGCGTTTACGGCGAACGAAAACGGAGAATCTGAATAGGACATTTGAACGGGGCATTTGAGTGGAAAAGTTAAGTGAACAGAAAATGCATTTGAGCATTTGCGGCGAACGAAAACAGAGAATCTGAATAGGACATTTGAACGGGGCATTTAAGTGGAAAAGTTAAGTGAACAGGTAATGCGTTTACGGCTACGAGTGGGGCATTTGATCGGGGTATTTGAGTCGTGATTTTTAATTTAATTGATTAATAATTAATTATTAATTACTTGTTTTTAATAAATAATTTGCAAAAGTAAATAAATAAATTGAAAATTTATACATTGTTCGGATTTAGTTCAAACCAACTCTATAATGTAGAATACTTTGATACGATCATAACGTGAAAAACCGTGTCTTAAACGAAACTCATTTGCATAAGTTATTAATTTTAGAATTTATAAAAATTTAAATTTAACCAATTAAGATTAATTAATATCAAACGGAGCATCAAACGAATCAAAATTTTCTATTCGGCCAACAGACCATTTCTACATTGGAACATCCGACGCGTTAGAGGTGACTCCCAACACAAACGGGGCAGTTGGTTTCGTGAACAACACCTTATTTACCAGAAAAAAAAGGACACCTATTTATGTCTAATATGTTTACTTTGGGCAACTCCCAAACATCGTATTTATGTTAAATATGCTTACTTAGAGCATCTCCCAAATCTTCTCGGTCATACGTTTATTTGTCTTTTGAATAGTTCTTACGTCAATTTAATGGTACTCACCTAGAGGATTGCTAAGCACGTTCCTTTGAGGACAGTGGGTTTATGCTTGCCATAAGATTGATGGAGATTATGAATCCATGAATAATTAGCTAGCACATTTTACCGACGAGAGATAGACAGGCAAAAGATCAATGAAAATAGACTAGCTAGGGTGCGTGAGTGGGAGGAGTCTATTCTGCGACAACCCATACTCACACTCTAAAGAAGACGGTGCTTAGCATTTCTCTTGAACATTAAGGCTTAAGGGCTTAAACCATGTGTTGAAGATGAGTTCTTTTCTTCATCAACTTTATTCTCATTATCCATCGAGCAATGTTGCGATTTACTGTGATTCATGACCTGAACAAACTGTAGAACAAACATTAAACTAGATTAGTGGGTAATTTAAGTTGGTTTAGAATGTTTGTTTTTTAATTTTGAACAGCTAATTTTAAGAGCAAATCACGGTGAGAATAGGAATGCTTATAGGAAAAAGATAATGCTTACGAAAAAATGGAAGGAAGATATCCAAGAATGTTACAAATATAAGATCCGCATCGCAGAAATCATTTAAGAACGCAAGATCAAAACAGGACAATTATCCAACCGACCTGAGTTATGTATGAATGTGCTTAAATCGGAGTAATAAATTCATCCCTTAAGCATATGATTGGCGATTGCAACAACAAATAAAACAGCAGATGAATGTCACAAACCAAGATGTTTGCAGAACAAAATTGCAGGATCGAGTTTAGTAATAGTACAGAACATAAGGTCAAATGCTCTTGCAGTAAAATACAAAATAACTAGATAAGCATTGGAAGAAGATCACATTACCTAATTAAAATACTCTTAGCCGTCGCCATTGGCCCATCACTTCCAACGCCACGTTAAATCCTGTTCCGCGTTCTCAGTTTGTACATGTTCCGATCAGTGTCCAATTCGATTTTCTCAAGTTCAATAACAACTCATAACCCTATCCTTCCCATATGCTCAACAAACCAGATTTCATTAATGCATTCTACAAAAAGAAAAAAAAAGAAAAAAACCCAAAAAAATAATCGAATCAGTCGGAAAATCACATTACCAAATTCTCATTACCACCCACACCTGCACTCCTATTCCTCATCAAAATGCTAAGCTGAGCTCTTTGGCACTCCAAATTAGCCTTCGAATTTGGTGAATACACCCCCACATTTCCATTTCTACCCCTAACCATTTTCGGAAACTCCATCCCCTTTATCCCTCTCCTGATATGAGGATTCTCTGTCTGATTCTCGTTCGATTTCATCTTCATATTCGGACTCTTCACCGGAGTCATCTCTTTGATTTTCTCCTCCATCAGAATCCTCGCTTCCGATAGCTTCATTTGAACTCTCTCCTCCCTCATCGCCTCCGCCATCCTCAGCATCCTTCTCTCATCCTCGGCCTCCTTCATCGCCTTTTCGAAATCCTCACGCACGTGCTTGATCTCCATCCCTAACTTCGCGCGGTCGCTCTCCGCTTCCGCGCGTGCTCTTTTTTCCTCCGCGAGCTCCTTTGTCAAAAGCTTGTTCACAGACTCCATCTTCTTCCGCATTCGCCGCTCGAACTCGAGCTCCGCGCGCAGTTCCTTGATTTCTGCCAAGGCGTTGTCGAGATCTGAGAGGTCCACATCTCGGTCGGACTTTATTGGGTTGGAGAAGGAAGCGATGGTGTGGGTTTTGTAGGAAGATCTGGAGTTGGAGAGGCATGCGTAAGGACGATGGTTTTGAGGAAATTTGTTGACTGTGTTGCGGTTTGTGTAGTGTGGATTGTCGTAGAGTTTCCATGGCGGAGATTCAGGCGTGGATGGAGCTTTTTCAACTTGGTCCATCAATTGTTTTTCTTCCTTTTCTTTTAATGACCTTTTGGGGTTGGCTGGAACTTATATAAACTTGCATAACATGTGCACGTTAATTGAAAATGTAAACTGTACTTTCGAAAAAGATTAATAAACATTACGAGACAAATGATAAGGATGGATAACAGTCAGTAAGGGTAGTAACACAGTTAAAATTACTAGTAGTTGAGTTCCTAAGAGAATACAAGAAAATGGAATTGGGAATTTGTGGGACCAAACGTTAAGAACAACAATGTATCTCTACTGAAGTAAACAAGAGCAAGGGTGCGTTCACGGTGAATTCTTGTACCGTTACCGTTCACGACACATCCGACACAGATCGAACGGTAACGGGGCAAATGCTCTATGAGATGATGCAATTTTTGATCCGTTCGATCATTTTAATAACATTAATTAATAAAAATTATATTTTTAAATTTTTTTAAAAATTAATAACTTTTGCAAATGAGATCTCGTTTTAAATAAGAATGAGTAATCTTTGGTGGTATGGTTTTGAAATTAGATTGATTTATAACTGTTCCGTAAAAAAAATTAGTTTGGTTATCATTTTAACCAAATTTTTATTATACTTTTAAAATCACTAATTTTATAATAATTTTTTAGATTAGTTTGGTAATCTAAATGAAATTTATTTATCATTAATGTGTCAAAATTACTACTAGAAAACATAAGAATGCTAAATAAGAATACTTAAATCATATATAGAGGTTTCATTTCAAATTTAGTAAATATTCCAAATTGAATCATTATTAGTTCGGTTAAATCGGATAACCAACCGAATCAATCAAACTCGATTCGGTTGGTTTGGTTTGGTTTTTGTTTTTATTGGTTTTATTTCGGTTTAATAATTTTCATCATCGGATAAACCAAACCAACCAGCTCATTCCTAGTTTTAGACGCGTTTTTTTGCGTTGCGATCGTATTAAAGTGTTCTACATTATGCAGTTGGTTTGAACTGAATCCGAGCAATTTCTAATTTTAAAATATACATTTCAAATACTCCGTTCAAATTTGCCGTTCGCAACCAAATGCATCCCCTGTTCACTCAACTTCCACGCTCAAAAGTCCCGTTTCCGTTCATTAAGAACGCCGCTTGTCGAACCCCAAAAAGTAACGCTGAGTTTACAACCATAACCAATAACTCATTTGTCGACCACCTTGTAGACACCACATCGTCTTGTCTGTCACCATCCTAGCTACCTAAGTAATGCTAACTTCTAAACCTACTCGTCCGTCCATATAACTTGTCTGATCACCTTCCCGTCTGTCTAAACCCCCACATCGACCAACCTTCATGTCCGTCTTGCTTTGTCATGTGCAATCAGATCTGATTAAAGTACTTAATTACCTTTGGAAAAAAAGGCGGCGCTCCGTATTGTTTCTCTGACAAAAGCGGCAAAGTCATATTGTCCTTCTAACAAGAGTACCACCATGCAACAACCGGTTATGTACCATACCAACCCTTTCATGTTGTAGTACGACCCATCACCTAACGAGCATCTGGACCGCTCTATCTACGCGGCATTCGAGCGGAGCGTCTTTAGATCGTAAATCGCGATCAGTGATTGTAACAACCTTGCTTTCTACATCGTAAAATAAATAAAATGAGAATATTTTGAATTTGATTTTGATAATTATTATTTTTAGAAATATATTTTTACTTAATTGGAGTCCACTTAATAAAAGATTCTTTTTAGTAACTTAAATTAATTAATAATATATTTTCAAAAAATATATTAAACTTGAATAAATGTTTTAATAAATATAAATACAATTTTAAAATGTTAATCGTATTTATTTGATTTGAATAGTTGAAAAATAATTTTGCTTTACGTTAATACAATAAATAAGTATTGAATTGAATAAAAATTTTCAATTATTGGAATATATTTTGTAAATTGAAGTGTGAGTTAATTTAAGTAGTTTGAAATAAATTTACAAATTAAGAAATTTTTTATTTAAAAGAATTTTTTTTTAATTTTTATTAACTAATCAAAGCCCAAGCCCAGTAGGAAATTATAATTCCTACGTTTAAACCTCATCAGCCTATAACCCAACTCTCTCTTGCTTAAAAAAAACCTACTTCCCTATACCCTAATTCCCAAATCAAATTCGACATATCTATTTAACGATGAATTTTCTATCGGTTAGAAAATCATCGAAAAATGTAATAAAAATAATCGCAAGAGCATGGCGTACAATTATAGTACGTATGCGAGTGCGGGTCGATCCGCAGGGATTTGAATTAATTTTAAATTCTACTCAATCAAATTAACCCAAAGAGTTTGAAATTGTTTAAGCTAAAAAGAAATGAAAAAACTAACTATAAATAAAAGTGATTAAAAATATGAGATTAAAAGATAATTTAGAGGAAAATCCACTCTCATACTCTCATATAAAATCAACACAAAATCAATCTATGATATCTCATTTTAATCTAAGTAGAATTAGTGATGTATTTACTATAAGTATGGTCTATTTATGTTCTTAATTAACATAACTTAAACCATCAAACTTTAATTCAACAAATAAAGCCACTTATTATATGTCATGAAAATGAAAATGAAACTAAAACAAGGTCTATTTTAAGCATGATCAATTTACTATTTTTGATAAGTAACATAGATCATCAAATTTTTATTCTATTTTTATTCCACGATCAAAATCACTTAGTTTGATGATGATGTAAATTGTGTTTATGTTGGATTAAGCATAGCCCATTTATGATTACAACACAGGCTATCAAATTCCCTAATAAACTTACATCATAATCCAACTTTTCATTAAGCACTAAAAGAGATCATCAAATACCCCCACACTTATCTTTTTATTCGTACTCGAATAAAGAAAAACTAAGATGAATCCACTTTCGTAGGGAGCACGATTGCATTGAGCGTATGCAACAAGCCGTTAAACCTCTAGTTGTCCCTAGTAGGACGAGTGTTGTCTCGTGAGTGTTCAGCGGATACTACCCACAAAATCCAAATGCAACATGAAAAATTTCTAAATACATGATTTATTTACAAAGATATGAATGCAAGTTTATGAAAATATTTACAAATGAAGAATTTACTTTTAAATTGACACGAATAAGTTAAATATAAGTTATGGTCATTATCAAGAAATTTAAGTCCTTTTATCCATCAAAACTTCCAACAAAAATTAAGTTATCATCACAATTAGACTCTAGTTAGCCTAGTTGTTTCGGTTGCAATTATGAAAAGGATCCATGGTTGATTATCAAAGTTTATCAAAATGGTATTTTTATTTCTTTTGAATAACAAGTCGAATCAACTAAGTGAAAATAGTGCTTGGATTTCAATTGCCTGCTCTCTCTATTTTTGAAAAGTATTAACATTATTATTTTTAGGCACCTAACTCAGATAAACTGAGGCCAGATATATCGATCATGCACTACCTTTCGGACTTACGTGAGAAGGGTACAGAGCATGGCGAGTGTACACACTTGCGTATGAACACATGACTTTAGGTGGTTATTCTTATTAAAAATTTATTTACATACACCTAACTCAGATAAACTGAGGACAGATATACCGATCATGCACTGTTTTTCGGGCTTACGTCAGAAAGGTACAGAGCATGGCGAGTGAACACACTTGCATGTGAACACCTGACTCTATGTGTTTATTTTTATAAAAGCTTTTTTTTAAGAAGAGAGAATTCTGCAATATCATCTTAGCACTGCTTAACTTAAAAGATAAAAAACGTTATCGCCTTTACTTTAAATCAACCAGTCTTTTAAACAAAGATTACAGTTAGGATATACTTCATAATTAACATCCATGAACCTTCATATATACTAGTTAAACCATAGTTACTTGTAATCAAACTTTATTTTTATTTTTGTTGAGACAAATAAATTTTCAAAAATTTTAGTTCAATAATCAAAAATATATATGTATCCTATAGTGTTTCTTCAAAAGTAAATCAATATGCTAAAAAGAAAATTTGTTTTGGGATTTTTTTAGTTTTTTTCAGTTTTGACTTTTGGAAAGAAAATGCAAAAAATGAAAAATGAACATGGGACTCCCCCCCACACTTAATTTTGACTATGTCCCCATAGTCAATGCATGATATAATGAGTGCAACGGGGAAAAATATGTACATATTATGTACATATTTACAAAAGAGAGTTAACATTTCTTACTAGATGTAGTATGGCTCATGAAGAATCATGAGCTCCTCCTCTTGGTTACTTGGCAATTCCAAGTATGGCTTTAAATGATGACCATTGACAAATCGATCCATCCCTAGAGTTTTCTATTTCTATGGCACCGTATGGAAAAACAGTTTCTACCACAAATGGTCCAGCTCATCTTGATTTTAATTTCCTAGGGAATAAGTGAAGTCTAGAGTCATACAAAAGAACTTTCAGATTTGGCGAAAATGGTTTCCTTAGGATTGACTTGTCATGAAAAACTTTTGTTCTTTCTCTGTAAATTTTTTCGTTTTCGTACGCGTCGTTCCTAGTCTCTTCTAATTCGTTGATTTGCAATTTTTTGTTTTCGCCGGCTTTTTCAAGGTCAAAGTTTATATTCTTAATTGCCCACAACACTTTATGTTATATTTAAACTAGTAAATGGCACGATTTCCCATAAACTAAACGAAATGGGGACATCCCAAGGTTAATTTAAAAGAGTACGGTAAGCCCAAAGCACGTCAGTCAATTTCTGAAACCAATCTTTTCGATTTTTATTCACAGTTTTCTCTAAAATTGGTTTTATTTGACGATTTGAAACTTCAACTTGTCCACAAGTTTGAGGATGATACGGAGTGGATAACTTGTGGGTTATCGAGTATTTCCTCATTAGAGTTTCAAATGATCGATTATAGAAATTGGTTCCATTATCGCTTATTATTGTGCGAGGTGTTCCAAACCTCGAAAAGATGTTTTCTTTTATGAATTTCACAATAACTTTATGGTCGTTTGTTTTTACAAGGAATGGCTTCAACCCATTTGGAGACATAATCAACAGCAAGAAGAATGTATAAATTTCCAAAAGAGTTGGGAAACGGTCCCATAAAATCAATACCCCAAACATCAAAGATTTCGATCGTAAGGATGGGGTTCAAAGGCATCATGTTTTGTCGAGAGATTCTTTCTAGCATTTGGCAGCGATCGCAAGTTTTTCAAAACTCAAATGCATCTTTAAAAAGCGTAGGCCAGTAAAAACCACATTGAAGCACCTTTTCCGTAGATTTCTTTGGACCGAAGTACTACCACAAGCTTGGTCATGAAAAATAGAAAGAACGCTCTTGATTTCACAATCTGAAATGCAATGTCGAATGATTTGGTCGGAATAGTATTTAAACAAGTATGGATCATCCCAATATAAGTATTTGACTTGGGAAAGAAATTTATATTTATCTTAATTCGACCAAAATGAAGGAATTTCCTTAGTGACTAAATAGTTCACTATGTCGGCATACCATGGATCGATAGAAACTGAAAGGAGTTGTTCATCAAGAAAGTTCTCATTGATCGGTAAAGAAGATGGTGCGTTTGGAAGATGCGACAGATGATCAACGATGATGTTGTCGGTTCCTTCTTTGTCTTTGATCGTAAGGTCAAATTCTTGGAGTTGAAGGATCCAATGGATAAAATGAGACTTAGCATCCTTTTTAGCGAAAATGTACCTAAGAGCGGAATGGTTAGTGTAAACAGTAATGTGTGAGCCAATCAAATAAGGTCAGAATTTTTCGAGTGCAAAGACTATTGCTAGAAGCTCTTTTTCAGTGGTCGTGTAATTGAGTTGAGCATCGTTAAGAGTCATATTAGCATAGTAGATGACATAAAAAAATTTGTTGATGCGTTGTCCTAAAATAGCACCAACCGCGAAGTTAGAAGCGTCGCACATTATTTCGAAAGGAAGATCCCAATTAGGTGAGCAAATGATGGGAGTGGAAATGAGTTTGTTTTTGAGACGTTCGAAAGCAGAAGCACAGTCAGAATTAAAGTCGAATGGAACGTCTTTTCCAAGAAGAGTCGTAAGCGGTCGAGCAATTTTACTATAGTCCTTCACAAAACGTCGACATAAGCCAGCATGTCCAAGGAATGAACGAGTGTCTTTAACAAATTTGGGAATGGGTATATTCGCAATTACATCAACTTTCGCTTTATCTACCTCAATGCCTTGCCTATGTTTGAAATGACATGCCCAAAAACAATGTCGTGTTTGACCATAAAATGGCATTTTTTCCAATTTAACGTTAAGTGTTTGTCCTTGCAACGTATGGTGTAAGCACTCGGAATAAGAGTTTCCAAATATGGAAAAATCATCCATAAACACTTCAAGAAAGCGTTCGATCATATCAGAAAAGATGCTGACCATGCATCTTTGAAACGTAGCAGGAGCATTGCGAAGGCCAAATGACATACGTCGATACGCAAAAGTGCCAAAGGGACATGTAAAAGTCGTTTTCTCTTGATCTTCGGAAGCAATTAGAATTTAATTATAGCCAGAATAACCATCAAGAAAGCAATAGAATTCGTGACCAGCTAATCGTTCAAGTATTTGGTCGATGAAAGGAAGAGGGAAATGATCCTTGTGTTGTAGCATTTAATTTTCGATAATCAATGCAAACACGCCAACCCATTTGAGTACGAGTTGGAATGAGTTCGTTAGAGTCGTTCTTGATAACGTAAGTCCAGACTTTTTAAGCACGACATGAATTGGGCTAACCCACGAACTGTCAGAGATTGGGTATATGATTCTGTTATCGAGGCGTTTAAGAATTTTGTCTCGAACCGCATCCTTCATTTTTGGGTTAAGCCTTCGTTGCGCGTCACGAACAGGCTTGGCATCGTCAACTAAATGGATACAATGTTGAACGAGAGCGAGACCAATTCCCATTATATCGGTGATCAATCATCCAATTGCTTCTTTGTTTTTGACAGAATTGAAAGTAAGGAAGCTTCTTGATCAACAGAGGGAGTTGCAGAAATTATGATGGGAAATGTTTGGTTGTCACCTAAGTATGGGTACTTTAGGTGATTGGGAAGGGGTTTGAGTTCCAACCTTGGGGGTTGCTCAGTCAAAGAACTCGGTTGAAGTTCTGACTCAATAGTGAGGAGTTCAAATGGAAGTGCAATGTCAATTTCGTTAGGCTCATCTTGAAACAATTGTTCATATTCGGTCTCCCGTTCGTTGTTTAGGTCAACTGTTTCATTATCAAAATTTTCTTGAATGGAGCTACCTTCCAACGTTTTGTCATGTGGTTCGTTCGATTGATTTTCAAGATTGAAAATGTTAAGATCTAAAGTCATGTTTTCAAAAGAAATTTTCATCGAACAGTTTTGACAATTGACGAGAGCATTTGAAGTAGCCAAGAAAGGTCGGCCTAAAATCAATGGAATTTGACTCATTGGATTATTCACAGGTTGAGTCTCCAAAACAATGAAATCGACGGGGAATATGAATTGACCGATTTTGATGAGTACGTCCTTAATTTCTCCTACGGGTTTCGTTATCGAACAATCGGCAAATTTAAGAGTTACTTTCGTTGGTTTTAATTCACCCAAGCCAAGTTGCTGGTAAACAGAATAAGGAATCAAATTGACACTCGCACCCAAATCGAGTAAGCATTTGTTAATCGTTTTGTCTCCTATCGTGCACGAGATCGTCGGACATCCAGGATCTTTGTATTTGACGGGAATTGATTGGGACAAGACTTCGCTAACTCTGGTGGCTATGAAAACTTTCTTGGGTACATGAGTGCGTCGTTTTTAAGTACATAAGTCCTTTAGAAACTTAGCGTAAGTTGGGACTTGTTGAACGATATCAAGAAGCAGAATGTTTACTTTCACTTGTTTGAAAGTTTCCAACATCTTTTCCATTTGGTTAGAGTGTTTCTTGGGTCGAAGATGATGTGGAAATAGAACACGATACTCAGTAGGTGGGTCTACTTGAGTAGAAGAAGAATTTGGATTGGAATTTGATTCAATGTTTGGCTCAATGTTTTGTTCAGATTCGTTTGTTGTTTTAGAAGTGTCGAGAGGGGTTTTCGGTAAATTGTTTGGATTAACAACTTGATTATCGATTTGTTTACCGGAACGCAAAGTCGTGATAGCATTCATTTGGGTTACGTTGCTATCTTGAACAACATGAGCTTGATTTGCATTCGTGTTTTGATTTCTGGGATTCGGAACTGGCTGACTTGGGAATGTGCCTCTTTCACGTTCACTTACAGATGTGGCTGATTGACTCATTTGCATTTCAAGTTTAGCAATAGATTGACTCGTATTTTGCATGTACGAGGGTAACAGATTTTGCAAATTACTGTTTGATTGGAGGCTTTGAGTGGTAGCTTTGGCCAAAGTTTCAAGACTTTTCCCAAGTGAACTTAATCGTTTATCGTCTTGGGGAGCAAAATATTGTTGCGGTTGATTTTGAGACAGACCCGCAAAATTTTGTTGAAAATGATTAGTTTGAAAAGGAGGATTCGAAGCATTGTTCGAAAATGCTCGAAAATTGGGACGAACCAAATTCGTGTTAGGATTATTTTGGTTCCAAGCAAAGTTCGGATGATTTCTCCAACCAGGATTGTACGTTGGAGAAAATGGGTTATTCTTAACCTTATTGAAAGCAATGAGTTGTTCGACCGAATTAGGGCACTGATCGGCTATGTGATTCGGATCGTTGCATTTATAACACATTGGTTAGGAAGCTTGGTTCATTTGGTTGGATGAGAAAATGTTGTCGAATTTATTGATCATTGCATCGATCTTAGCTTCCAAAGCCAAAGATGATCCTATCGAGTGTGCGCTCGATCGTGAGTAAATTGATTTCCCAATAAAACGATCCCATTGGGATGACTTTTCGGCTAGGTTTTCAAGAAATTGCCAAGCATCGGCGTGATGTTGGACGAGAAAGTTGCCTTGGCACATCGATTTAAGCATGGTTCGTGAGCTATTTTCAAGCCCATCGTATAAGATTTGGCAAAGAGTCCATTTTTTGAAATTATGGTGTGGGCATTTTATCAAAAGCTCTTTAAATCTTTCAAAATATTTTCTGAATGGTTCACCCCTGAATTGATGAAAATTGGCAATTTCGTTTCGGATTTTAGTTGTATTTTCCAAGGGGTAGAACTTTTTTAAGAAAACTTTAACGAATTCTTCCCAAGTTTTAATCGAGTTTGATGGTAAGCTATACAACCACTTTTTAAAGTAATCAGTAAGGGCAAATGGAATTAATCGAAGTTTGATTCCTCATCATAAAGTTGTTGGAGTTTAATGGTTGCGCAAACTTGTTCGATTTTTGTTAGGAAAATGTATAGGTCATCGTGTTCAAAATTACCAAATTTTGGAAGCACGGCAATATGATTTGAATGAATTTTGAAGTGATTACCCGTAGGGGTGGGTAAAGTTACACAAGAAGGAATAGAAACTCTATCGGGAAAGATTCTATCCATGAGAGTTCGTGTGGCATTTTCATTTTCCATTGCAGGAGGATCGTTTGTTCAAGTTAAACGATTCGTAGAAGAGTCACGAGTCCAATGATTCGTAGAAGTTTCACGAGTCCAAATACTCATGCACTAGCGAGAAGGTCAGGGAGAGAAAGAAGTGAGAATCGAGTTTAAGAGAATGAAGCAAGGTTTAGAAAATGAAGTGAGAAATTTTTTTTTAAAAGCAAAAATATTTACCGAAAAGGATTTAATTTTCAAAAGGAAGATTGATTTTGGATTTTCAAAATTTTTTCTTTTTTTATATGTTTTTGTTTTTTTAGTTTTAGATTTTGAAAAGATTATATTTTTCTTTAGATTTTTGTTTTTAAAAAAATACTAACTCAAGTAAAATGTTTTTTTTGGATTTTTGATTTTGATTGAAAAATTTCAAAGGAAAAGATTTAAAAAGATTTTTTTTTGAATTTTGGATTAAACAAGAGCTAAGTTAAGTAAAATGTACAATTTTTTAGTTTTGAATTTCGTTGTTTTTTTAAATATGCATGAACTAATGCAACTAAATGAATGCAAGGACTTAATTATAAATTTTCTGTCCTTAGTAGCTCCTAACCCAAAATTGTATAATCACACTTTGTCTGAATCCAACAAAATAGTTCTCAGCCAGGTTACAGACATGAGTTATCGGTGCACCACGAATCATCGTAGCAATGCACCACGAATCATCGTAGCAACGCAGTACCTTCAGAGAAACAATCACTATAATATTTATGAATCACTGTAATATTTATATATGATTATTTCCCTGTCGTAGCCTAGACACCAAGAATATAAATTATCGAAAGAAGGCAACTTGTCAAGATACAATTAAGCTCTATGTGAGCTCGTGACACTCTTAAGTCAGATGTCTAACCATTATTATTAGCAAATTCTAAGATGATATGCAATTTGTAGGCCAAGGAAGGGGTGATGAAATCCCCCACCTTATGTGGATTTGGGTGTTGCCCTCAGAAAAGAAAATAAGATGATATGAATGCAAAATAGAAATTAAACGTGTATTAACAATGCAACTACGAATGAAATATTATTTTTGCTTTTGTTTTTGATTTTTTTTTTTAAAATGCAAGCAACTAACAATGCAATGAAAATCAAAACAAGAGACAAGGGCATGATACCAGAGCATGCAGAATTATTAGCAATTTATTTTAAAGCGGCAATTTTTTTTATATATAAGCAAGCAAAGCAAGGCGGTTTTTAGCAAGCACTTCTTTTCCTTCTAAGTCCTAGCAAATTACAACCTGCAAAATTGTTTAACACGAATATTTATAGGACTAAAACAAAAGCACCCCCATTTTTTATGTATAAAAGGAATTTAAAAGAAAATATTTACAAGCCAAAACAAAACAACATAAAACGAGTGTCGAAAAATTAAAAACCAATCAAATTTCTTTTTCATTTTTTTATATCAATGAAGAACTAAAACAAATGAAAACAATCAACTTGTTTTTTTTTGGATTTTTATAAAGACAAACCAAAAGCAATCACTAGCCACACAAAAACAAAGACAAACTAAAACACAACAAAAATTCCTTTTGGAAAAGTTTTTTTTAGCAGATGAATTAAACTTGCAAATTCACTCAAATTACCAAATAAAACATGCAAAAATCACCAAGCCCGACCCAGCTAAAACTTATCAGTCAAAAGAAACAATCCTAAAGAAATCCTTCAACAAAATTCTGCTATTACCAATCTCGCCTTTCACAATTCTGTAAAAAAAAAAATTCGCAACCAAATTCAATTTCGCAAATCAACAGAGTTTTTTAAAAACATTTCAACTTGTTCTGGTTGTTGCGATTGTGCTTGTGTAAGGGGTTTTGGTAGTGGTTCGTGATATTCTGAAGGCGCTTTGGGTCGCAAATCGATACTGGTTGAAGGGGATTGTAGATGGAGGTGCTGGAGTGAAGTGGTTGAGTTACGTATGGAAGCTGCGATGCAGGGAGGAGCAGTTTGGTTTGGCAGAGGAGATGATGGAAGAGGAGATGATGGAAGATTTGTAACTGTTTTAGCAGCGTGGCAAGAAGTATGTTGGCAATGGTTATGTACCAGGGAGTAGGCTACTGGTTACAGGGAAGTGACTGTGATATGCAGTAGTTTTTGGTGAGGCAGGGGATGGATGATGGTTGGAAGTGCACATCCCCTCTACAAACTGTTACTGACTTCACTTCACTTCCCCGGCAATGGCGCCAAAAACTTGTTTAACGACGAATTTTCTATCGGTTAGAAAATCACCAAAAAATGTAATAAAATAACCGCAAGCGCACGACGTACTATTGTAGTACGTATGCGAGTACGAGTCGATCCATAGGGAATTGAATTAATTTTAAATTCTACTCAATCAAATTAACCCAAAGAGTTTGAGATTGTTTAAGCTAAAAGGAAATGCAAAAACTAACTACAAAAAGTGATTAAAATATGAGATTAAAAGAAATTTAGAGGCAAGTTCACTCTCATACTCTCATATAAATTCAACACAAAATCAATCTATGACCTCTCATTTTAATTTTAGTAGAATTAGTGATGTATTTATCATAAGTATGGTCTATTTATGTTATTAATTAACATAACTTAAACCATCAAACTTTAATACAACAACTAAAACCACTTATAAAACGTCATGAAAATGAATATGAAACTAAAACAAAATCTAATTTAAGCATGATCTATTTACTATTTTTGATTAGTAACCTAGATCATCAAATTTTGATTCTATCCAGGATAAAAATCACTAAGTTAGATGATGATGTAAATTGTATTTATGTTGGATTAACCATAACCCATTTGTGATTACAACATAGGATATCAAATTCTATAATAAACTTACATCATAATCCAACTTTTCATTAAGCACTAAAAGAGATCATAAATAACAAAATATGTTGAATATACATAATTTTAGAGAGCTTCATTACCCCTAAATTGAAGAGGTTTATCTTCTCATTTATGTTATCATTTCAACACATGTAAATTTCAACATAGAACAAAACAAAGGAAAGTGCAAGCTAGTTAAAATAAAAAAGAACTAACTACTTGTATAAAAATAAAACTAAACTAAGTGCATGAATGGAAATCTAATTTACTAACATAAAAGGAAAGAGAGCATGTAAATAAAAATGAGCATAAAATAAAATAAAAGCATGTAAAGATCAAAGAAGAAAAAGAGGCTTAGGAAGCCATTTTATTTCTCATTATTTTTGTGGCTACAACATGCATAATATGATAAGAAGATGTAAAATTCTATTACATAAACATAAGAGGGTTATTTATACATGACTAAAACCCTAATCCATTTTTAGGGGACTCCCTAAAATACCCTTGAAGTAGTGTGGCCTCCAAGTTATCATTAGCATGAAATTAATCCTCCATTAAATGTGCATGTGCTTTTAATCTCCACTAACATGTGCATTACTCTTAATTGTGGATCATGGTTAGTGGGTAGGTGGGGTCCTCTATGATTACATGAATTCTTTTATTTCTTCATTTCTTTGGCTTCCAATTCTTGTATATGCATATTTCCATGAAGCCACTTCTAAGTTGAATCCAAATCCCTACAAAACAAATTAAAATGTGCAAGTAATTTTTTCCAAATTAATTCAAACACGAAAATTACCGTTTTCCCCCATGTAGATGCTTGAATGATGACTTGAAAGCATTTTGAAATTTGGTTTTAAACATGTAAAAATACCCAATTATGACATTAATTTACTAAAATGAGATTAAGTGTGTGAGTAAAAATATACATTTTTTACGTGCTCATCAATATCTCAAAAAACAATCGCTCATGCACGCAACTTGGGGGTGACGACATCATTGATAGGCGTGATGGCGACTGGTGGCATGTGGGACGAGCCACGCATGACCTGGGATAACTGCGACGATGAGCTTTGGTAGAGGCATTCGATGACCGATGCGGTTGCTGGGGTTCTCGGAGGTCGTGATGTAATTGGGGCACGCAAAAGAGAGGGAGAAGCATGAGAAACATGCGACGTTGTTGGACATGGTGGCACGTGTGGATGAGGCAGTGGAGGGGGCATAGCAATTTTGGGTGAACGACATCGTTTAGCGTAGAATCGATTCTACGTTCGACATTTCGGTGAGTTATTCTATTAACTCACAGCTATTGTCTAGATATTCATTTCTTCCATTTCTATTGATTGTTTGGTATTAAATTTTTGGTTGTGAATGAATTGGTTGAACTATGATTGGATGCTATGATTTATCTTGTTCATCATATGATTTGGTTAAGAATTGATTATTATGTGATAAATTGATTTATTGTATTGATCAAATGTATCATTTTGCAAACGGAACTCTTTCCGATTGCGAATTGAACTTTATATATTTGAATATTGATGTGTGTGCTTTATATGTATGTTTTATTCATTTGACTTGTTTTAAATTAATTTTGAAAAGTTTTGAATTTTTTTTAAGGGTTTAAAGTTGTATTAAAAGTATTTTATAAATAATTTACTAAAATTTTACTCAACTTAACTTATTTTTCATCTTTTAGAAATCTATTTTAATTATAAATATAGCTTTCTTTCGATCAAAAAACCTTTTAAAATCAGTATTATAGTTATTATATTTTAAATTTGAGAATGGTTTTAAATCATTATTTAGAAATTCTATATATTATCTGAAAAACATGAAATGGTTTCTAAAATGCATTTTGTTTGAACCAAAATGGCAGAAACACCGAGAAGTTAAGTAGATAATAAAAAGTGAAGAATTAAATGAAAAACGAGTAAGAATGAACATATAACAATTTATAGTGGTTCGAAAAATTAATGCCTACATCCACTTTATAATTTTATTAGATATACTCTAACTTGGAGGCAGAAATTCTTATGGGTCAGTACAACTCTGACACTTGGTTATAAGAAATAAGAATAAGAAGAACAAGAGCCAAAAGATCCTAAAAACTAAGTCCTACCTTCCTATTTATAGAGGTAGGGGTCTAAAATCTCATACAAAATATCTCCAAACCATTCTCTACATAAAAGACTAGTTCTCCATGAAGATAGGATGCCACATTATCAGTTTTTATGGGTCGGTACAACTCCAAGGGTAGGGGTCGGTACCGAACCATAAGATGGCCAATATGGCTACCTTCAACTCTTCAACTCTTCACCTTGGCTCATCTTGTGGTTAGCTTCGTGATTCCATAGTTGTTTGCACCAATATTAGCTCGTCTCTGAGTCCAAATGATGAAGTTGTGGAAAAATAAAGTTGCGGCTTCAAGTGCTCATGTAGATTGATGAAAATTACATTGGATCAACAAAATGACATTGGAAATAGGCTTTTGGCATAAAGTGGGACAAGTAGGCAAAAGATGAGAAACATAGGGGAAGAAAATAGTGTTCAGTACTGACCCATAGAGTGGGGTCGGTACCGACCCATCATTTTGATGGATTGGTGCTTGTTTTGGCTTGAGTTTCCTTTGCCTTGGCCTTGCGACTCTACTTGTACTTGGTTTTTGGACTCTTGGGCTATCTCTCTGGGCTTTCGGGCATGATAACTCCAAGTTCAATTCATCCAATCAGTCCGAATATGGCCTTGTCAAAAGGCGGGAAAACAATTGCCCTCCATAGTACATCTCGTTCCAAACGTGATGTGATTTGAATCGAGACAAGTCATAATTGCTATGACGGACTCCACTTTGTGTTTTGAATGATCGTTATCCTTCCTACGAATCATTCTTATGAAAACTTATGTCCATAGTCATCCGTCATGACGCTCCACCAGCATTTAGGATTATAAATCGAGAATGTGCCATCATAATCTGTCATTCTGAGCTTGACGATTTTAAATTGATTCCTTTCATGGATTATTCAGGTTTGAATTTGATTTTCCTTTGATTTTGGTCGTAGGGTATTGGATATAAGCACTTACACTTATTCATGAGCTCATTTTCCAGTAGAAATGAATGCACATACACGGTCCATCACATGTATACACATAGATGTATATCCATAAATATATATGAGCATACATATAGATATATGTTATTTTAAAGATTTTAAGACTCGGTATTGACCCCTAGATATTGGGTCGGTACCGACTTAGGACTTAGCAGATCTCCCAAGTCCAGTTGCTCAAACTTTGGGTTCAAGGGTGTATAACCCATTTATTCCATTCCATCTCCTCACTTTGCTTACTTGATCCTATCGATCCAAAACCTTTAAGCGACATCATTAAAAGACTTCACTTCGATCTACCACTTCCCCTTGCCAACATTTATCACTTCCGACCCCTACGTCACTAGCACCACCGCCTGAAACCTTGCTTGACGCGACTCCATCGTGCCTTAACTCGACCAACCCACACCTAGATCCAAACCAGACTCCTCCAATCGAGTTCGTTTCCTTTAAATCCTATACTCTTAGGTAGGTGACGACCTGAAAATAGATGGGATTGGACATGGATGCGAATGAGCAGATAATGATGGTCATGATTTGGGATCAGTGAAGATGGAAGAAGAGGGATGGAATTTTCTTTAAGTTTTGGAGTTGTACAACTCCAACACTTAAACAAATTTTTAATTTTTTGTTCTCATGATAATCCTTCCTTGTGAACTATTGACCTCTTTTTGGTCTTGAACCCTTTTCAAAGCATGGGCAATAATGTGAATCTTGTTGGGACGTTCGACGATGACATTCACGTCGAGTAATGTCTAAAAATTTTAAAATAAATAATTAAATAATAATATCGAAAATCTGAACTACACCATACCACATGACACTGCACTGGGATTCACTTTAGTACAGGGGTATGGCTTGTAATTAATCTAATGTTGACTATCTATCGAGTTTTTTTTATAGTAATGGATCAGAGACGCTCCAAACGTCTTGTTGCTCAAGCCATAAGTACATCCACTTCAAGATATGTCGAATTCGATATTGAATCGAGTTCAACTACGACTCCACATGCATAGCAAACTCCTATAGAACATGTACAACAACAAGAAAATACATAAGAAGAACAAAAAATTCCAAAAAATCCAGTTGAACTGGTGGGTGGGCCAGAAATAGATCCAGCACCCGACACGCTTGAGGATGCCGTAATATTAGACGATCCTGTTGATTCTGATGCCTCCAAAATCAATGAAGGATCTCTTCAGAGAATATGAAATAAGCATGGAATTCCATTTGATGACATCTTAGTTCTGTCTCGTAATCAAAGAGCTCACAATCCCCCAAAGGATTATATTGCCTACAATACATATATATGCTTGGCGGACTATGTTCCACCGTTTAATCAGTTCGTATGACGAGTTCTTAACTTCATGTAATTGGCTTCGATGCAGCTGCATCTGAATAGCTACACTTTCCTCCTCGGGATATATATGATTTTCTTTGAGCATTTGAATCAAGTAGCCAACGACGAGGAGATTAGGGGTGTGTGTGTGTGTTTGTGTATATATAGCTTTAAGAGCCGAAAGGAAAGTCCATCTCCGATTTACTTAGAACCGCTCAGGGGTTCTAGAGTAGTCTCTAGCACATGGAATAAGTTGAGCTACTTTAAGAGCTTGTGGTTCTACATCCGTTGTCCCCTTGGGATTGCTCGTAGATGGTTATTTGGACGTAAGCACTAATCTATATGTTTTATATGAATTTGCCTTATAATTCACAAGTCTAACTCATTTCTCTTGGTTGTCCAGATGAGACCTAGTAGTTCAGTGCTTTTAGATGCAGTTAATGCCCTTATGACGGTTTTAGCAGAAGATCGAGACGTCGAAGCTCTTCTGTCAGATGAGAATCTTCTTGCCCATGGTTTTTTAGAAGTAGGCCGTGGTACTGGTATAGTCCCAGTGGTTGCTAGTGATGACGAAACAATGACGATGATAATGGAGATGACAATGACATCCTGCTTGGTAGAGGTGAGGCTAATTCGGATTTGCCCCCAGTCCCAAGTCCAGTGGCTGGAATTGAAGAGACGCTGAGCAAGTGCAAGAAAACATCAAAGAAGGTGAAATCATTGACGAAAGCAATGAGGCTAACCAAGGTAACATTAACATGAGCCATGAGTCTCAAACTGAGCAATTTAGAGATGATCAACAAGTTGCTCTGAAGAAGAGATTAATCATGAAAATTTCCAAGGCGTGGTCTTCTACCTAGCCTTCGTTAGTCACAGATGTGGAGAAAACTCCATCTCTTCCTTTAACATGCATATTGGCTGGCTTAGAGCCAATTCCTACCGATTTTGGCTCTTTTGATGTTGGTAACATTAGTATTGAGGGCATTGACTCCCCTATTCGCATCCATAAGAACTCCATCCCTACCCGTATGGGAGACATCACTCCCATGAGCAAAGCTCTAGCCCACAGTCCGTCGGGGGGACACTAGGACACTAATGCACATGTACACTTCACGACACTCACACTTAACTTATGTCCTTGCTTTTTGGGTCTAACTTCTTCTCATTTTATTTGCAGGATCCATGGAGAAAAGAAATTGTACACTCTATTCTAAGGAAGATAATACAGTTCAACAGCGGAAGTGCCATCCAAGTGCTTACTATCATGGCAGTGGTCGGGATTCAGATTCCAGTCACCGATCTGATCATGATAGAGGTAATAACAATAGAGTTGTTCGAGACAGAGATAGCCATGACAGAGTTACTCATCACGTGACTCTAGCTCCAGGTCCCGGTCTCCTGCTCAAATAGACTTAGATAGGTATTTGGATCACCATGATGATATCCCACTAGGCGGCACACCTCGTGTTCCACCTCCATATTCTGTTCCTGTTCAGCAGTTGATCTCAGGCCATCACAGTTACTCTTTTGACCATGGGCAACAAAAGAGTGGTTCTAAGACTTCCTATCACAGACTCGGCAAAGATACCGTTGAAGCTCCAATCGTCTCTGGAGGATCAACTTGTCGCTAACACCCGAATTGCAAAACTGAAGGATGAATTTCCAAACATTTGTTTTGACGGTCTTATGTTCGTTCTAACTTGAGAAGAATCCACCTGACATCCAAAAGATGACCATCGATTGTGTTATCGACATTCATAATCAGTATAATGAATGTTCAAAGTTAGCTAAAAAGATCTCCAAAGTCTTCAGGGAAAGACAACTCAAAATTGAAAATCAAAACTCCTCGAGGCTGATAACAAAAGAATCATAGACAATCTCGATGCTGAAGTCGAAAAATTGAGGAAGTCTCAAGCTGAAGTCGAGAAGAAAGCCACGAATGCCATCAAGGCACTCGAAGAGGAGATGATCAAGCATCAAGATGAGATGGAGAAAGCCTTCCATCGAAACCATGATTTGGTATTGGAGAGAGATGTCGTAAACAAGAGTGTGGTTGAACTGAAGACCAAGCTTGAGCGCAAAACAAAGTAAAAAGATGATGCACTCCAACAAACTCAGAATTACCGTGTGGAGCTGGTCAATGCTAAGGAAGAGAGGGATAAGGCGGTCGAACGTGCTACAGACGTAGATGCCTCGTCGAGAGGGAGGTTGAAGCCGTTAAGCAAAAAATAATGGATAGGTTTGAATCAGTGCTTATCAAGTACAGTGCCAACATACTCAAGTTTTGCAACTTGAAATCTCTTGGTGATGACTATCCCAAAGTTCTGGGCTTGGCCTGGGAACAGATAGTTTCGGAGGAGAATGCATTCTTGAAAGGTGGTGAGGTGTATCTTGCTCAACTAGAGAAGGAGGTATTAATAGATGATGAACCCAGTGTGCTGAGGAAAGAGCTTATTATTGATCTGGAGCGAGCTGCCACTATACAAAAAAAATTGGACAAAGGCTCCAGATCGATGCCACATGATATCACTTCCAGCCAAACACTTGGGTCTCAAGCTGCTCCAGATTCATCCTCTAATCCTGGGTATAATCCAGAGAAGCCTCAGATCCATAAGCCTACTATTATTTCTACCATTACCAAGGGGAACTCTAGCAGCACTCTGACCCACATAGAACCCCAAACTGATGAAGGTACCTCATTGACTTCTCCTGTACTTCAGAGAGTTTACGTGTCACAAGTTAACATAGCTAATATCTCTTTTTGTTTCTCAAGCTTTAGGTTGGTCCCACATCGCCCCATTTCTCGACAAGGACTCTTAGTCGGGGCTACAAGTGCGTGCAATGGAATCAGTTACCGTTACAACTTCGACAAAGATTCCAACCATTCTAGTTTAAGAGTCTCCTAGCATTGATGAGCGAATTATTGATGCTTTGCGTGATGAGGGGACTAGAGGAACAAAGGAAGCTTAGATCGATGAGGATGTCGTGATAACTGGAGTTTCTAAGTACCTATCGGGTAGCACTATGAGTTAACTTGAACGGGAACTTAGCCTTACCAAAGATGCCAAGCTGGAGAAAATTGAGAAGCAAATCCACCTCGCTACAGTGATTAAGCATGAGAAGCTTGAGGCCGTCCCTCTTCCTTTATTGATTACTTTGCTCGCGCAGACTATGTTTGCTTCGGTTCATATTCCTCCGCCTTGTAGCACTCAGAGCATACTCATGGAATCTTCGCAAAGCACTCCAGTCTCCATTCATCTACCTGGTAGCGCTCAAAGTGTGCTTGCTTAATCATCGCAGAGCACTCCACCTAAAAGAAAAGGAAGTGGGGGAAAAGTAAGGAAGCGCCTGGAGGGATCTAGCGCACCTTCTTCTATGGAGAAGAAGGAGAAGAAAGAAAGAAAGAAGAAACCCAAGAAATGATCGCCTATCTTCTTCATTCCTTTTGGTTGTATAGCAGTACTTAGGTTTTTTTCTAGCCCCTCTGCTTTTTCTTTTTTCGGCCGGTGTTATACGGATTTGGCCTCCGCTTTTGTTTTCTTGCTTAGGCGTATTTGAATGTTAATAACAAAGACTTTTTTGTTTTCAAATCTTTGTGTGAGTTTGCCTAAGCCGTTTTAGAAATGCACTTTTTATTCAATGTACTTTTGATCCATTCCTTTTAGTGGTTATTGTCGAACTAAATTCTTAGCTCGCTAAGTAATTTACCAGCCTTTCGTCGCTCTCGTGAATGTAAAGTAATTGTCAGGGTGCCAAACTCTGGGCATTAGTTGGGATTTTACCACTTAGGACACTGGTCCAGGCATCCTTTTCCAGGATGGCGATACTTAATTGTGCCGAACTCCGGTCGCTTAAATTAACTACTTAATAACGTAGTTCGCACATCCTCATCCAGGATGTTTATTTCCCATCGCGCGTAACTTCGGGCGTCGATCTGAGGTTCACAAGGGTAAGATCCCACTTTGCACTGTGTATAGACCTTTCATTTCGCCTACTCTGGGCAAAATGTTGAGGATTAGACGGCCTTATCATGTCCATTTCAGTTTATACTCACGCCCCCAATCTGAGGACCAGTGTTGAGCGAGCAAACGGTCATATCGCATTCGTTTGAGGACTTATGCTCTTGCCACCACATCGACGGAAAGAGTTAGCAGATGAATGTTCGTGACATGTTCATTTTAGGTTTATACTCCTACCCCCACTTTGAGAGCAAGAGTTAGTGTATGGACGGTCATCTCACATCCAGTTTGAGTTTATACTCCTGCCCTCATTCCGAGGACAAGAGGTTGCTGATGAACGGTCATGTCAAGTCCATATAGTTTAATACTCCTACCTTCGGGCCGAGGTCAAGAGTTGGCTGGTATCTATCTTCGGATACCGAGAAGAACTTCGAGGGTTTGATCATGAACCGTAGAAGTTTTTGTTAGCACCTAACTCCGGGTACCTACACACCTTCATTATTCACATGCAGATTCATTTGAGTTGGTCAAGTCATACCTTTTAAGTAATGGAAAAACATAGTCTTGGACTCGTAAAGCCGTTTCATTCCATAAAAGACGAGATATGACATAATCTGTCTTATAACATGGCCTTAGCCAATTATTTATGAATTTATTTCTAAGTGAAATAGCGTCATAAATGCTCGCTATTCCACACCCTCAAGAGCAAAATCCCGTCTGTCATTGCCAGCCTGAAAGTTCCATCTCCAAGCTTCTGCATTATTGTATACGAACCTTCCTAGGTCGGACCTAGGTTTCCAGGGCCAAGGAAGATCCATTTGAGAACCAGGTCACCAACTTTGAAGGTACGATTCCTGACCTTAGTGTTATAATATCGTGCGACTTATTGTTGGTGTGCAGCTGCCCTCAACTCAGGTGCACTGCATCGCACTTCTCATCTATTATATCAAGAGACTCTAGTAGGAGTTGCTCATTAGTCCATGGATTGTAGTGAACCACTCGATGAGAAGGTACTTCCAGTTCAACCAAAATCATAGCCTCTAATCCATAGGCTAGGGCGAATGGAGAATGGCCAATCGCTGACGTGTGAGTTGTTCAATAAGCCTATACTAATGGAAGTTCAACGACCTACTTGCCCTTGGCCTTTTCTAACCGCTTCTTAAAAATGGACTTGATAATCTTATTCACAGCTTCAACCTGTCCATTCACCTGATGATGTGACACCGCAACAAATTTCTTCTTTATGCGATGCCTACAGCAGAAATATTTGAACGGTACTGTCGAATTAGGTTATGTTATTAGTAACGATTGTCTGTGGAACTCCAAAACGACATATGATATTCCGGACAACAAAGTTGACTGCTTTCTTTATGTGATCGTGGACAGTGGCTTTGCCTCAACCCATTTAATGAAGTAGTCCACTGCGGCAATGGCGTACTTCGCACCACCTTTAGATATCAGCAACACACCGATGATATCATTCCCCTAAATTGCAAACGGCCAAGGACTGACCATTTGAGTAACCTCCGTTGGCAGGGCTCTTGGTATTTCAGCAAACGTTTGGCACTTGTCACACTTTCGGGTATAATCAGCCGCGCCCAGTTGACAGTTGGCCAGAAGTATCCGTCAAGCTAGGGAAGTGAAAAGGAGCAATTTCTTGCTTCGCATGTGACTTCTATGGAAATCCCATGTCTTCAGGCAAGGCAACGTTAACTATTAAATGTTGTGAACTGGCTCCGATCAATGCCTATTCTCCGTCAATAGATCTTCTTTGATAGGGTTTTCCCCCTAGTGTGGTCGCCACATGCCCCTTTATGAACTTCTTTTAGAACTCGCTTGACCTCGTTGCAGGCGACACACCGAAGCATAGGGACAAAGAAACCCTTCATGTAAAGTACTCCTTCCTGCATGATATATCTTGAAGCTTGTTAAAGGAGCTTTCATCGTTCATTCCTTCTCTTTGGAAGGATTCCGCTGTGCAAATAATCTCTTATTGGAGTCATCCATGATGCCCTTTTGGGTTCATCTTCTAATATCCAATGGAAATCCATCCAGTCAATGCTCGGAGTTGATAGTGCTTTCACCAGGACCAGGCCTATGAGCTGCGCATCTTCGGAACTAGCTAACTTAGCCAGTGAGCCGACCTTCTCATTTTCCTCTTTGGAAATAAGAGCAATCACGTAATATTCGATGTCACTGAGTAGCTCAAGGACCCGGTTTAGATAAGGAGCTAGTATCGCTCCTTTTGCTTGAAAATCTTTTCGAACTTGGCAAACCACCATCTGGGAGTCATAGAAAATGGGCAGAGCCTTCAATCCCAACTTTTTTGAAATTTTGAGTCCTGCAATCAAGGTCTTATATTCAGCTTCATTGTTCTTTGCTGGAAAGTCGAGTTTCAAGGCATAACAGATCAGGAGTTCTTCAGGAGTGGCAAGTACAACTCCAGCACCGGAACACTGTTCATTAGGTCCACCATCAGTGTACATCTTCCACCCGGTGTCTTTCTCACCACTGCTCTTCGGAGGATCATCTCGTGTAGTGAATTCAGCTATGAAATCCATCAAAGCTTGACCCTGGGTTGCTCTCCGAGGGTGATAGGTTATGTTGTATTGGCTCAATTCAATGTTTCATTTCAACAACCTTCCAGAAGTCTCAGGTTGCTGCAAAACTTGTTGCAAAGGATGGTCGGTGAGAACTTTGATTGGATGAGCCTGAAATTAAGGGCAGAGTTTTCTCGAAGCAATCAACAGGCAGTACGCGAGCTTCTCCGGCCTCAAGTAATTTCTTTCTACTCCCGTCAATCGCTTACTGATATAATAGACCGATCACTGGATGTGGGATTCCTCTCATATGAGCACGGCACTTAAAGCATGCACCGACATTGCCAGGTATATAAATAGGTCCTCATCATCCAACGGCTTCGAGAGGATGGAGGTCTCTCAAAGTGATCCACCAGAGCTTGGAATGTGTCTTTACACTCGCAATTCCACTCGAAATTACATTTCCTTTTTTTAACGACGTCAATGAAAGGAATGCATTTGTCCGTGGATCTGGCGATGAACCGACTCAGGGCGGCGACCTTCCCATTCAAGCTTTGGACTTCCTTGATCGTCTTCAGAGCCTTAATCTTTTTTAATGCCTTGATCTTTTTGGGATTAGTTTCAATCCCATAGGAATTCACAATGAAGCCCAAGAATTTCCCTAATGCAACGCCAAAAGAGCATTTCAAGAGATTAAGCTTCATCCCATATTTTCAGAGGACGTCAAACATCTCTGCCAATCATCAACGTGGTTTGTCGAACACCGTGACTTCACCAGCGTATCATCCATGTAGACTTCCATCGAACGTCTAATCTGATCTTTGAACATTCTGTTTACGAGCCTTTGGTAGGTTTCTCCTGCATTCTTTAATCCAAAGGGCATGACCAGATAGCAATACAGTCCAAGGTCGGTTATGAAGCTAGTATGTTCCTGATCTGGGATATGCATCGGGATTTGGTAGTACCAAGAGTACGCATCATGAATGAAAGTAGCTTATGTCCAACTGTCGAACCAACCAACCAATCGATCCTTGGGAGCAAGAAGCTGTCTTTTGGCTATGCCTTATTTAAATCAGAATACTCGATGCATGTCTTCCACTTCCCGTTCGCTTACCTCACCAAGACAGGATTAGATAACCACTCTGGGTATAAGGCAATGCAGATGAAACCATTGTCCTTTAGCTTATCCACCTCTTCTTTGAGTGTAGCGGATCTCTTCGGACCTAGGTTGCGGCGTTTTTGCTTCACAGAAATGCACTTGGGATATATGTTTAATGCATGGCTTGCTATCTCCGGCAAGATCCACACATATCTGAGTGTGTCCAGGCAAACACATCCAGGTTCGCCCGAAGAAAACTAACCAGCTCCTTCATCACTCTTACACCAAGCTACGATTTGACTTTAGGACCTGATTTAGATTATCCTGGCTGACCAGAACAACGATTGTCAACTCAACGGGAACTACTCTTCCACCTTCTGGCTCTTTACATTGGTCCATGTCATCGTGGAACTGACTGGGCTGCCCGAGCCGGGGCTCAGGCTGTAGTTGCTATGCGTCCAAAGCCTTGATGTAGAGGGTCCCCTCCATAATCCTTTCTCCTTTCGCCTTGCCCCCTTTAGCTTAGCAACGTAGCATTCGTGGCCATTCACCTAATCTCCCTGGATAATCCTTACACCATTCTCTATAGGAAACTTCATAGTCAAACATCAAGGTGCTATAGCCGCTCTGAACTCAACCAAGGCCGGTCGGCCCAAAAATGCATTGTAGGTTGAGTAAATATCCAATACCAAAAAAGGCACGACTCGCACTCTCTTGCGGTCGCCCTCACCAAGTACCACCGGTAATTCTACATATCCAATCGGCTCATTAGCCATCCCGTTGAACCCTTGTATTCGAGATTTACAAGATTTCAAATCCTTCTCCTCCAACATCATTTGATCATAAGCCTTCTTAAAAAAGATATTGACTGAACTCCTATATTGAACTAGCACCTTTCGAATAATAGCAAGACCAATCGTGGCAGTAATCACGAGTGGGTCAATCGTTGGAGCTTCCACTCCAATAGCTCTGTATTTTGGAAAACAATATCGTCGGTCATCATTCTTCATAATTTTGTCAGAGTCCTATCTTCAATAGCAAAGCAACTTTCACTCTCCGCATATTTTATTGCACCAACATATTTGTCCATTTCAGCCAGATTCTTATCAGTTAAGTATGGCACACCAATAATTTTATTAATCACCAATCATTTTTCTGGCCACCTGAATGCATCAGACTAGGCTCAGTTGGCCCCCATTGGGAAGACGACCCAGGGGCATTAGAGTTTTCTTTCCTACCATCCTACAGGGCTTTCACATATTGCTGTAACTTTTTTGCGAAACAACTCCTCAATCATATCCCACCGGAGTCAGCACATTCGTTGGTATTGTAACCATGAGTTTCATGTAATCTGCAAAACATATTTGAATTTCCCTTCTTCTCAGTCGACTTTCTTGGAGCTGGATTTCTGTAATACTCGGTGTTTTAAGTTGCCGGTATAGCTGTTGTTAACGAATAAATTCGCTAACCCCAAAAGTGTATGGAAAACAAAGCAACTTCAAAGTGAGGCCTTGTCGAGGCTAATTGAAGTCATCAAGTTGGAGTGTACATCCATATCGACTTTAAGTTTAGTCATCATCATTAAGGGCTCGAGGCAGTATGAAAAATATAAGTCAACAGGAAGGTCGACGTTCAAATCAATATGCACGATAAGAGTTAAATCACAAATTTAAGGAAGTTCAATATGCTATGCAAATCACAAGTTCTAGTCAATCAACGTACAAAGTCAAACGAATATGAAATTCTAGTCCAAATCAAGTCAAAAAGGTTATGTCCTTGTTCACTTTCCCAAATCCTTATGTGTACAATTGTTCAAGTGCTACAATAGGAAAAATCCCCAATTCAGTCTAGGGTTTACAAAGTTTAAAAAGGTAAGAAATGAGAAGAGAGATTCAGTGCCTTCCACGAAACCCCTAAGTCCATATTTATAGGGTTCGGCAGGTGACATGCTTCGACATTCATTGGCTTTGGCATTAGCACCATCGTCAATCATCAAGGTTGATACTCTATCGGCTTCGACATTAGCAGTGTTGTCAAACATCAAGGGCAGCATTCTTGTATTCACATAGCTAAACTTCGACATTGATTCGATATGGTCGATACTCAGCATTTCTGAACTCGGCATTGATAATTTCTTCTTCGTCGATCAACTTCCATTATCAGCACACATTAACGTTGATGAAAGCCAGCATTAGCAAAAGTGTCTTCGACAACCCTTTTGGGTGTGTAGATGTTTCTCGGCATGAATATCGACGACGATAATTCCATATCTTGAGACCTTCTTTAATTGATGGTTAGCGGCGTTGAACAGCGGTGACATAGATGACCCTCGATGTCGATATTTCGTAGCTTACTAAATGTGGCATTAACTGCACTTGTGGATATTGACTATGACAGTCATCAACATCGCATATATAAATATATGATGTCTCCCAAGCTTGTTCATAAGAGTTGATGTTGTAATAGTATCGAACCTTGGCAACATTTATAACTTGTGTTTCCCTTTATAAGGCAGTTTCGATGAGCAACAACGTTGGGATGGACAACACCATTAGTACTTAATAACTCTGATCATAAGCAACATTAGGAATTGGTTGGCTTTGGCAACATCGATATTAATAAGATATGATTTCATTCAGCATTTCTTTCGAAAATCATGAGTCACGACGTCAATCATAGTACTATTCGGAAGTCGTTGTGACTCATAAAAGATGACGTTCATGCTTCATAGTTCTGGGCTTTATCCAAGGCTAATGAACTTTATGTGACGTTGCCATTTCTTGGCACTATTTCCTTGAACATCTTCGACAATGATGATAGTAGTAACATTTGCCCCTAGTGTAAAGAAACTATTGGCTTTTCAAGTCAATATACTCGGCATCATCCTTTTTCCCGCCTTTTGGTCTTCTTGTGCTGATATATCCATTCATTTGAATCAAATCCAACGGCACCCATTTGCTTACTTCTACTTATAAATACATATGATTCTCTTCCTTTTCTCCTTTACCTGCAATTTAAAAAACTTAAACGAACAATTAAATTCTCAAAATTAGCTACAAGCCCAAGCTTTTTAATAACAATTTTCTACACCCAGGTATGCTCCTGTTTTATTTAACCTATAAATTATTTTTTTATGAATTTTATGTTGAAATCGTAACTAGGGTTTCGCTCAAATTCCATTACTTTTGAAATCAGTAATCAAGTTCGATTATCTGGTCCTAATAACCCAAGTTGTGAATTCTTATTATTAATCTTCCTTAATATTGGATTAGTTGTTTAGTGGTGTTGATTTGGGGATTTGGGCATTTTCTATTTTTACGACGAAATAGGTAGTATATCAAACCAAGACCTGCTACTACTTAGGCTCATGTTGATGTCGTTGTTTATGGTGCCATAAACTCGAAGTAGGTTAGTTAACCTAGTAGTTGTTAATCCATTAGCACCACGTTTTTGCGTCACCCAAATAGGCCTTGATACTAGTCGACCTTGGTATGAAAACTGATATGTTCTAAGTTTATTTATTAACGAAAGCGACGTATTATGCTTAAAACTCAGTATCAATTTTCACTATCTTCATTCACGACGTCGTTAATGATGTTAATATACTGTTCATCAATGTTTTCATTACATTTATAATTAACAAAATGTTAAATTCCCTTATTATTTTATCAACTAACATTTTTGATTCAAAGTTTTTATATTGTGAGTAATCTAGGACACTTAAATCGATTAGATGCGACATCGTCCATTTTGGTTTTAGTTAATATCGACTTTAGGTTTTAGTTAACGTCGATGTTATAATACTGGCATGATCCCCGATGTCGACAAGACTCTTTATTAACCTATTATTGATTAAGATGTGATGCGAAACATCTTATTGCCAAAATATAGTGCATTCCAATTAGTTGCATAGTTATTTGATTACATTTGACGTTGTCACTTACTGATACATATTGACTCATGTTGTCGTCATTCATCGATAGACGTTATCTCATGTCGTCATTATTCATTAATGTCGAAAATTTTCATTACTTCAACTTTCTCTATAGCAACAATATTCATTAATACTTTGTGATACCTATCGTCGTTATAACTCTTGACTTAGGTTTATTAACGTCGTCTAACAACTACTAGCTCTTGTCTTTGTTACTTATTTGTGTTGGTAATCCACACAGAATTATAAACGTCACCGTTATTAGAATGAGGCATCAATCTTCTTTATATTAATTAAAGTCGATGTTGCAGCACTAGCATGTCCCACTACGCCAATAATACTCTTTATTAACCCATTATTTTGATATATTACCATATTTTTAGCGATTAAGGTAAAATATTGTAACTTCCCATTGTTAGGAGAAAATATACACTAGTTAAAGGCGATGGCATTCAATCATAGTCAATGTCGCTTGCTTTTGACATTGATTCATAGCACCTTAATTTAACGTCGGCGAGCTCTTTGTTTATTATTACCATTTCATGAGGACTTTTCATGTCATGAATTAAGCTTCATTCAACACCATTATTTACAGGCTATCTATCTTAACAGATTATGAGCAATTTAACCGGTTAGGTTGTCGATAATCCACGTTGCAGTTACTCATTGTTATCGATGACATTTATTACTTCATTGTTAATTATCATTTTAAATCATGTGTTTATTACATGTTCATTCCTACTCAACATTTGTATCGTTCCCCCATAGGGCTCTCTTATCAAAATTTGGATTTCCTAACAAATTCGTCATATGCCATTTAAGGATTGTTTCTGTTTACCCGCTTTTTGACCAAAGCAACTAACTTAAAAAGGACCTAAAGAACTCATACGGAGTCGGATTGACATGATATTTTGGAAGAACACTTAGAAGAGAAAAACTAAGGCAATCACCAAAAGTGGGCATGATCGGATAAGGCTAGATGGATCGGTAGCGACCTAACTAGATGGATCGCTAGCGATCCATGTAGAGGTGGGCCCCACCACCTGAAATTTTTGGGTAAGGTCCAGACACTCTTTATAGTGTACCTGAAAAGTTTTGTCCGATTTTGTTAAGTTCTGAGCGAGTTACTGATGATTCTTCTAGACCAGACGACCTATGATGATGGATGATAAAACAAACTCATAACAACTTGATATTTGGATAAGGAATTCAAATAGATGAAAGAAAGGAAACCCAAAAGAGTAGACTCAAAAATAGTTTAAGGGCATGGATCACTAGCGATCCATCACCCATGAATCGCTAGTGATCCATCATGTTAGCTTGGGTCATCTTAAGTTTTTTTAGACTTCTTCCTAGCACTGAATAGAGGCTTCTGGCATGTCGGCCTTGGTCCAACTACTCTCCTACCCCTATAAATACAATCCTACCTACAACGCAAAGGGGATCTTCTAGATTAGCTGCTAGAACTCTACAAAGACTATTCTTCACTCTTCTTTTCCTACACAACAGTCATCTAGGAGTTCATTGTGATTCTCCAATGAACTCTTGCACTTGTGACTTATTCTAATCTTATTAACTTGTAGCCGAGTTCAACTTGTAATAGCAGTTAGTCAATAATAAAGCTTATAAACTAGATGTAGGCTTCGTTAAAAGCAGAACCACTATAAAAATCTTCCCGTCTCTTTACTTTTTCTGCTCTTTTTACATTTAGTTTCTTTATTATTGCTTTGTAAGAACAGGACTGGTGCTTTTACGCTCAATCTAGCATGGTGATCCATTTTTGGGTTAACATTTTGGTTCTTTCATTGACTTAACTGAACTCAGGGCTAAATCTGATGACTTGAACTTTGAATTTAAGACTTGGAGAAGATGAGCAGGCCTAATATCAGATTTAGAGCCAAAGCAAATCGACTAGAGCGTGGGGGCAGCCAGGATGTGTCCTTAAATTCTCATCAACCAACTTTGTGATTCGAGAGGAGATGGAAAGGATGGTGAAAGAGATGCAGGATGGAATCTTAGCTAGACAACAGGAGATGATGGACGACTTCTTCTAGAAGATGGAGTAGCAAGGGATGGCTAGATCTGTAGGGAATAGGAATTAAACCTCAGGGAACAATGCAGGAGCTACCGGAGTTGGATTAGAACAAGATAGAGTCTTGCCCCCATACCCAGAGCAACCGATACTTAGGGGCAACGTTGGAATCAACATGGGAATCAGTCCCAATGCTGGAGTGACTGTTGAAACATTAGGAACTGATGGTATAGAGCTAATCCAAATACTAGGATGCAACCGACAGAAGAATATGTACCAGAATTTCCTCGATAGAACGTAGGTCTAAATGAAGCTAGAGTTATGAATTAGAACAAAGGCATGCGACCGAAAGAGTACATCTTGGGATACCCGCACTAGAACAGGTGGAAAAATATTACTTTAGGATGGAGACCTTCATTGGACGGTGAGAACTGAATTGCTGAATTGGTACGAAGGTTCATTAGAGGAGGACCCTCGGATCAGGATTTGGAAGGCATGAACAAGAATCCATTTACTACTAATATCTAAAATGTGAGAAATCCTCTAAATTTCAAGCTTTCGATGCTGGAAATGTACGACAGCAAGACAGATCCGACAATTCATATGATGAGATACATCCAACATATGGAGGTGTTGGGTGCTTTGGAGGAGGAAATGGGGTGGTGCTTCCCATTATACTTAACGGATTTGGCTGCAATGTGGTTCTGACAGTTGGAGAATAGGTCCATGAGCACATGAACCGACTTGGTGAGCATGTTCTTGAGACAGTTCAGAGTTCACATCTCATAATCGAGGAATGTACTTATGCTCTCAAACGTAAAACAAAGGCATGAAGAGTCGTTAAGAAGTTATTTAACAAGATTCAATGTGGCGGCGGCTGTGGTCGACAAGTCAGATCCATTGTTTATCCTAATTGCAACAGTATGTGGAGTCGCAATTAAGACTGATTTTAAAGTTGCATTAAAAAGGGATCCACCGATGTATCTTGCGGAATTCTACTACAAAGCTGAGAGATATTTGCGTCAAGAAGACGCTGTTTGCACCAAAATTGGTCACAAACCCCAAGTGTTGTGAAAGCACCAGTGTATGAACACAAATCAACAATATTCAATCACAAATATCAGATCTAAGCAATCAACAAACAATAATCCAGAAATAATGAACAGTGACACACAATTTATAGTGGTTCGGCTATCTCCGGCCTACGTCCACTTCAAGGATTTTATCTTTTATTGATGTTCTTCAATGATTACAGATGATTACAGCAAATACAATGGATGAATCTGAGTATAACAGCAATGGAAAGGAGTAGAGTTGAATCCGGCAGAGTCTGGACGTTGAATGGCCAAAAAAGATCCCTTTTCTGTAGGCTTCAGGGGGCTATTTATAGGTGTAGGAGGCCCAGATCTTGCCCAAACTTCAGGAGACTTTTTCTGGCACGTGAGTGGGCCTACACGACCGGTCCCACCAAGTTTCGACTCGATCTGCGATCGATACGAAGTGATTTCGTATCCATCAAGGATTAGTCCAATCGAGCTGAAACTTGGCAGGAACATTCTTTACCTTGTATGGAAGCTACTGTGAAAATTTCATAGCATTTGGATTTGTAGATTGGGAGATATGATCGATACGAGTAAGGGTTTTGGGTTTGCTGTTCGCTCCGAGTCGATTGCTTCGAATCCATGCCTTCGAATCGATGGAAGCACGTGTCTTCGAGACGACGTGGCGCGCATATCTTGCATCGATCCACCCTTTGCTCCGAGTTGACCGCTTCGTATCCACGAATTTCGCCTTGTTCTCATCAAGTGCCACGACCCAGTTTGAACCGATGGATACGAATCATTGATCGATACGAACTGGATCGAGACGAATCGAATGGATACGAACAGGGCAAGTTTGATGGACACGAAATAGTGACTTGCCACTGATGATGGATGCGAGGTCGATCGATGCGAAGTAGTGCTTGGGGATGGATACGAATCTGATGGATTCGAGTAGATGTTGCACTGATCGATACGAAATCGATGGATACGAACCATGTATGGTTGATGGATTATGAAGCGCACCAACCTGATGGATACGAACCGTGGTTCTTCAATGGGTACGAAACCAATCGATACGAACACTGATGGATACGAGCCAGCATGTTTTTTCTAACTTGTATTGATCATATCTCATTCATACGAACTCCGATTAACCTGAAATCTGAAACGCTGGCTCCCATGACTTTGCTTGCCGTGTCCTATCAATTGTAGCTCGATTCGAGCTTCGACAAAATTTGTCGATATCCATGGTGAAGCAATGTTCAGCCAATCTTTGAGACGAACTATCTTTAGTTTCCCGGTCAACTTTTTGGTGTCACGGCCTTGCCAAAAGGCGGGATAACAGACGCTGAAGCCGAGGATGAAGATGTGGATGCTGAAATAGATGCTTTGGAGGATAGGAGACCGTCCGGAGCTGGAATTGGAAAAGACAAAAGGAAAAGGAAAACCGATGACGACTTCGGGGAGCCGAAACGATAAAGGAAGGAGCCGAGATTCTCTTCATACACTGACCTGACTGAAACCCCAGAGAGGATATATTGGATACTAGGGCAGGACCTCTACTGGAGGCCACCTAAGGGGGAGCCCACTAATCGAGAGAAACGATCTGGAAAGTTTTGCATCTTCCATGAGCTGAATGAGCATGAAATGAATGAGTGTCGACACCTTCGTGATCTGATAGAAGAACTGGTTTGGAATAACCAGCTGCTACAGTACATGAGGAATAGAACTATGGTGGATTTGCAAGAACAGCCACCATCCATGGCAAATGCATCAAGAAACGGCTAGGGATTTGAGCCAAGACAAATTATTCCATGATCGTGGAAGATGGAAGTCGGATCCGGCTCCCATGCTTTGCTTTTTTGTTTCTTTTTCCGCACTTTTCTTTTGGTATTTAGACAATAATAACCTTAGGCCGCTTACACATGCACAACATCCCGAACGGTCCCTAGGCACGCTCTGAGTTGGATGCTTGAGATGACTATTTAGGACAATAATAACCTCGGACCGCTTACACGTGTACGAGACCCAGACTGGTCTCTAGGCATGCTCTAAGTCGGATCTTCAAGGTGAACATTCAGGATTTCCTCTTGTTTTGATTCCTACTTGTTTTATTTCTGCTTGTTTGTTTTGATTTGAATATTTGAATATTGAAAAATCCACTTTGATTGTGATGACTAATATTGTCATCTTAGAGTCCTGACACGGTACCGGAGTGCAAGGTGCAAGTCCCCTTACCAAAAAAGAGAGTGGATGGACTTGTACGATATTTATCGTCTTAGAGTCCCGACACGGGACCAGAGTGCAAGATGAAAGTCCCCTTGAATGGACTTGTATGATATTGATTGCCTTAGGGTCCCGACCAGAGAGACATGATCAGAGTGCAAGAAGTAAGTCTCCTCACTGGAGAGTGAGCGGATGGGCCTATTTAATCCCTTTTAACTTAACAAACAAATGACCCAAAGAGATCATCCCCCTTAACTTAAACATTAAATTAATCATTAAATGATCCGGAGAGATCGAACAGATTTGAATTAATAAAAGGATTTGAATGCCTTATAGATAGAATAAAATTGATAAATCCTGGATGAACACAGGATGATTTCGATATCTGATGTGATTTTGATATATAGTGTGATGTGATTTTGATATATAATATGATTTTGATGTATAATGTTAATGAGATTCAAAATGATAATAATGTAAATCCTAGATGAACATGGGATAGTTAGAGATGTGTGATGTAATAACTCTGAATTAAATCAGAATGATTGTGATGTATATATTACACTTGGGCAGAGTCTAGAGTCTTAGGCTGTAATAGGTTTGGAACGACTTGTGATTGGCAAGAGAATCCGAAGGAACTGGATGATTCACCTAGACTGAAGCAGCTAGAAAGCTAAACGATCGAAGACTGGAGACATGAACTTGTTCTTACGCAAAGCACACCTTTCATTCAAAAGGCATACTTTGGGGGACAAATGTTTACCCATTTTTGATCAAAGCAGCTAATTTAAAACAGATCTAGAGAACTCATATGAAGTCGGATTGACTTGAAATTTTGGCAGAACACTTAGAAGACATAAAAGAAGGCACTCGCCAAAAATGGGCTTGAACTGATAAGGCTAGATGAATCGCTAGCGACCTAACTAGATGGATTGCTAGTGATCCATGTAGGTTCCGGACACCTTCTAGAGTGTACGTGCAAAGTTTTGTCTGATTCCGTTAAGTTTTGAGCGAGTTATGGATGACTTTTCTGGACCAGATGACCCATTAAGATGGATGATCAAACAAACTCCAAACGACTTGATATTTGAACAAGGAATTCAAATAGATGAAAAGAAGGCAACCAAAATGGGTAGACTCAAAAATAGTTTAAGGGCATGGATCACTTGCGATCCATCACCCATGGATCGCTAACGATCCATCATGTTAGCTCTGGTCATCTTGAGTTTTTCTGGACTTCTTCCTAGCACTGAGTAAAGGCTTCTGACAAGTTGGCCTTGGCCCAACTGCTCTCCTACCTCTATAAATACAAACCTACCTGCAACACAAAGAGGATATTCTGGACTGGCTACTGGAACTCTGCAGAGATTATTCTTCACTCTTCTTCTCCTACACAACAGTCATCTAGGAGTTCACTGTGATTCTCCAGTGAACTCTTGCACTTATGACTTATTCTAATCTCATCAACTTGTAACCGATTTCAAATTGTAATAGTAGTCAGTCGTTAATAAAGCTTATAAAGTGGATGTAGGCTTCATTAACAGTCGAACCACTATAAAAACCTTCTCCTCTCTTTATATTTATGCCCTTTATTATATTTATTTTCTATATTATTGCTTTGTAAGAACAGTAATGGTGCTTTCACACTCAATCCAGGGTGTTGATCCATTTTTTGGGTTAACAGTTTCCTTCTAGTTAGTTTAAATTTTATTATTTAGATAACGATAGATTATTTAGACAACATCGTATTAAATTTTCCTATAGCATGAACATGATCATTTCTTAAGTTTAGAATAATATCACCTGGAAGGTTAATGGAAGGTCGATAAGCCATCATGAAGCTCACTAAGAAGTCGAGTAAGGGTACAGTTCTTCACCCTTAGTTGGCAAGAAAGAAGACAATCTTTTGAATCCATCATATATAACGACCCAAGAAGAAGTGGGTTCTATTCTTTGTCAGTTTGGCATTACTAGAATAGAAGTCATTCTTGTATCAGATAGTGTTACCCGGCTACAAAGCGACAGTTGCAGAAGTTATAGTTAGCACTAGACAAGATTCTGACCAAGAAGAGACTGGAGATATAAGGGTTTGATGCAATTGATATGGTTCGACATGTATGTGCGGCTCGGTAGGTATGGGTTGGTGTGTATCGCTCGGTCAAAGGAGGGAAGACTACGTCATTTGGCCTAGATAGGTTAACAGATCTCGCTCAGCCAAGGAAGGAAAGGAACGATGGGTCGGCCTAGCTGGGTCGGCCTAAGTGGTTTTGGTCAAGATAATGAAGGAGAGGTGGCCCGATGCAAGTGGTTCGGCACGACTGGATCGGACTGAGTGATTTGGCTTCCACCGTTCGATATGCCTGCCTCGGTGCACAGATGTTGCCTTCTATGGGCCGAAGTACCTTGTTCTTGGGCCTGCACAGGGAGTCTAGCCTATCTTCGTCTATAAATAGAGAGGCAGGGGTACAGATGAAGGGACCTTTTTTGGGAGAACTCGTTGGAGACTCTGCCATTTTTTAGACTCTCCTCTTTTAATTCAAACTGGTATTCCATTGATTGGTTTACAGATTGTATCTGTATTCAAGTAATTGAGAAAGTAATAAAGATTTCATTCAAAGTGGATGTAGGAAATTACGCCGAACCAATATAAATCTGGTGTTCTCGTTTTTGTTGTTTTTTTGGCATTCAATTACATTTTTTCTCTATTTTAATTTACTCTCTTCATTAACCTCTCTATATAACTCTTCTCAAGGGTGTTAGTGACCAATTTTGGTGCTAATAGATAGTATTACCAATCTACCCAAACTTTGCCTTTACCGCGGTATGTATTTGGCATACTGGCTATCTTCCATTTCCAAGTTCCTTCAAAGATATCTGGAGCACTTAGGCATTGCTCCCATCCAATTCTATCCCAATTCATACACATACTTGACTTGCTTAGAGGTTCTGGCTCAAGAAGCAGGGCTCTCTTCCCTCAGCGCGGAGATCCTCCATTCCATAGCAATCGCTGCTAAATTTGGTGACCAACCGGATCGTCAACTATTTTGCATTCGTCCTTACCCATAAAGCATGATCTCTGAAGGTGTTAACAAAGCAAGGGAATGGAAGACTCAATACTTTTTCACCAAATGTTTTTCTAACATTAAAAGGACATTCTTTTCTCCCAGCAAGTGCTGCTATTGTTGTTGTTTTTTATACCATGCTCACTTATTATCTTTTTCTAATGGATGCTTCTTTCTAGATTCTAATCCTAAACAGCTAAAACCTGAAGATCATAAGATCATGCTACCCTTAACTAAAGCAGTAGGGAGTATGGGGAATAAGCTTATATTATTACTTTGGCTAACCTCCTTAAGCATCCATCATTTTGGACTGTCACAAGGTTTTTGGAGAGCCTCTGAAAGTCAGACTCAATGCTAGAGGAGGATGCTCATTGGTGATTGGAAGATCAGAATCCTTCACCTCTAATTCTCCAATTCTCCAATTCAACCTGATGCTGCCGGTAAGTTTTAATATAGCTAAACATGGAATTTCTAACATTATTAGCTTACAAACTTCATTTTTATTTTTGGTTAATATACTCTTCTTATTGCTCCCAAAGCAATAGAAGTCAAAGAAAAAGTTTCAAAAAAGTGGAAAAGTAAAGATGAAGTTCTGGTTTTATCCCAACCAATTAAGACTGTGCCCTTTAAAGATTCCATTGCTCAAGCCATCGAAGAATTAAATGAAGATGAAACAGGTGATGATGTTTCTATTGACGCTCCTTTTTCTCACCAAGATAAGATGCCCAAATTTGCAAGTGACTTCACTCCCATTATCATAGATGAAATAGAGCACATAAATATTGATCCAAGTCCCGAAGCAACTTATTTGGGCAAATCTCTAGAAAATCCCACAGAGTTTCAAACTGATATATCCAATGAGGCTCCAACCCCTAACTCCCTTCTTAATATTACATTCCCTACTTCTTCAATGTCTACTAGTCGTATGTGCATTGAACTTGGTCTAATTCTCTCTCTAGACGGTCCTCTTCCTTTGAGGACTCAAACTCAAACTTCATCAATGAACTTTGAAGATCTTGCATAGTTAGCTATCCAATCTCCTTCCCTTTCTTCTCTTGGATAATCACAACCTGCGATTTACATTGATGACTATCCTTTTCTTATTCTCAAATACCTCATATTGGTACGTTTTCTTGTGCACTCGGTTAGATTTAATTTTATTGATTCTGTTTTAACTTATACGAATTACAAATTTTAGGTAGGAAAGCATATGTTCCTCCTACGAGGTGCTTCTCAGAGACCTTCAAATGAAGTAGTTGAGCTTAAAGGGAAAGTTTCTTTGCTTAAAAATGATATGATCGACATTACTGTAGCAAGAGACGAGGTAATCTTAGAAAAAGGCAAACTTACTTCTTCTCTTGATGAAGAAAGGAAAGCCAGCCAATTACCAGAAGAGAGAGTGAAAAACTTGGAAGCTGATCTCGAGTCATTCAATAGACTCAAAGTAGATATGGAGAAGAAGACCAAAGAACACTTTGAGCGTGCCAAAGAAAACTCAGAACTAGCCAAGAAGAACAAATCATTAGAAGATCAACTTCAAAGAAAATCTAATCTCCTAGATTATTCAAATAACGTCATCAGTGACGCTAATAAAAAGGTCACTTCCTTCTTTGACGTCGCTCTTCCTAAGATCACTGAGAGATGTAATGAAGATGCTCTATATGTGGCATATGCCAACAACATCAAGAAATGCCCAAATCTGAATTTCCCATCTCTTCCTGCCTTGAATGAAAAATGCAAGAGGAAATTCAGTCTTAGAATAAAGAAAGACAAGAAGGCTCTTGATACGGAGTTCCTTGTTGAGGAAGAAATTGATGCTGGAGAGCGGCTATCATTTGATGATGCTTTCATTGATGAAGAGCCAAAGCTTGATGAGGAAGAAGACAAAGATGACAACGACAACGACAACGACAATGATGATCATGATGATGGAGATGACCATGATGATGATGATAATGTTGATGATGGAGGTAATGGAGGTGATGGAGCATGATTTTCTGGGGGGTCAAGTGACAAGGATGAATCTGGTGAAGCTAATTTGGACTCAACTATCCAGGATGCTGAAGCTACCAACTTACCAGATCTTTGGAAAAATGATTCTTTTAAGGTAGGCAGTGGTTCTCGAGACCAAGGACCCAAGAATGAAGGGAAACTCTCTTCGTCATCGGTTTTGCTTTCTCAGGTATATGTCACTCTATTCACATGTGTTAAGTTATGAAATAATTTTTAGTTAACACATCGATTATTTTAGTTAAGAAAAAAATCGAAATACTGCTATGAAACCATACTTGAAAAGAAACAAACAGAAATTGATCGATTAAATAGAAAATTGGACAAGCAAATGAAAGATTATAATGAGCTGTCTGAAAAATATAAGAAACTTACTAAAAGTGCATCGAATTTAAGATTCTTAAAAGAAAGAGAAATTGCTCCTCGGATGAAGAAAGCTTGTCAACATCGAGAAATACTCATGAAGGAGAATTCTGAGCTGATGACTCTCTTCTAAATACTAATTGATGACAAAAACGCCCTGGTGGAGTTTCTGTACAAAGCTTATTGTAGGGGTAAATTTGTCGACTTCTCATACTTAGGTGATAACTGTGGTGGTTTTCTTCGACGCTTTCATTGCAGATATTTGGACGAATATGGGTTCGATCCCCACCATGGGATGCGTTAGAACCTTTTAAGAGTGGCATCCATCCCACTTTCTTCTAGCTCTCTTCCCCCTTGAAAAACTCAAGTACAATAAGAAGAGATTCATTTCTGAAATGTATAAGAAATCAATTTTATATGAACCCAATTGTTTGTAATATTCAACTCAGTTCACTTATGAATTTTTCTGCTTTAGTTTCTTATGCTTAGTTTAATTTCATTTTAACATGTTGTTACAGAATAAAAACCTCTCACACGGTCCAGTTTCTAAGGACCTCTTGAGTAAATTTTCAAGTTAAAGAGAGATTTATGGAAAAATCCTCGATTTTCAAAACATCGCAATTGGCAAAACATTACTTCCCTAGAGATTTACAAGAAGTCTACATGCATTACCCTTGTTTCTGCTTTGACTTTCTAGGTGATGAAAAGGACAGGTTGCTTAGTGAAATCAGATATTATCATGCCAAAATGATATGTAGTCGTGATAGTCCTCCAGTTGAGAAGTGGAATTATCATCGGTTCCCTTCCGTGTACACCCCTGAAAGAATTAAGGCATCCTTCGATTCTATACTTGTGTTGTCTATTAAGTCATTTGAAAAAGTTAAAACCGCATTCTTAGAAATTTGAATGTTGATTAAACATTTTTCTTTTGAAAATAGAACTGTGATTCAACCTTAATTTTTGTATTACTTATGAACTCTGCTTATTATCAAAAGAAAGTTTTTTTTCATATATTAGTTCTCATCTCCTTTATTCTTAATAGGAAACTCAATTAGTGCGTGCATCTGATTCTGTGGATGCTTCATGAATTATTGAAATTAATGATGGATTGCTCACTTACGTGGTGGAAAAAACAATAATCTCAAGACGACTCAACCCTGCGATACCCAAATAATCCTATAGCGCAAGAGTGGCATAGGAATTACTTTATATTTATTAAATCAACATTTAGGACTTATAAGGAAATGACTGCTCGTATTGAAAAGCAGCTCAAAGAAAGGGAGAAAGAGCTTCAGGCGTTAAAAGAGAGAACTAACTCAATCTTGAAGTAGACTTAATAAAGATTCAAGTTAACTGTCAACCACTAGAGCTTATTGTGAGTGAGGGTGAAGCCAGCCTCCCTACCCCCACTCCTAGAAGAATCACTAGATCTCGTTCTTCGACGAGCCAAGAATCCCTACTTTACTAAACCCGCCTCCGGGTTTAAGCAATGAAACAATCTCATTATGGAGCAAAAAGGTCAAATTCGAGGTCTTACAACATTTTGGTAAGAAATGGGATGAGAAAATTTCTCAACACATAAGATAATAAAAGAGCAAAGTTCAAAAGCTTGAGCATGAAAGATACACTTTTAAACAAAAGATCGAAGAGTTGAATAGCAAATTCAAAACTTTACGAGGAGCCAATAAGACTCTCCAACGCACTCTGAATGTCCATATTACTTCAATTAATGACGCAAATACGGTTCGTAAAAAGGAAAAGAAATTCAAAGAACTCCTGCATGTTGCTATTCGCTATGTTGTTAACCCCATAATTGCCCAGGATCTAGAGGAGACCGGATAAAATCTTGAGCTTTAGTGATGATTTGCCAACTTCTTTTTCCATTTCACTTTTGTACCTACCACTTTATACACGATGTATTAGGTTATAAGTAAATTTACAATTGAATGAACGTTACCTCAAATACAAGGAATATAATCGTGAATTTGAATTTCGATTTTGATCTGAAATTACTTTCACTTTCTCATATTTGAGCTTTTCGATGTGTAGATTAACTTTATGCTTACTTTGAGAATCATAAACTTTGTTGATTGGGCTTGATTTAAACGTCAGATAGTTTTCTTTAATAATGAATTTTGAGTTGAAAACCGACTTAAACAAGCCTTAAAACTTAATTTGGAATTTGAAGAAGACTAAAAACCCAAACTTAATAACAATACTAGTAAACCAGAAATCTATATCTGAAACAAGACCAGAAATCCATATCTGGCAAAGACCAGAAATCCATATCTAGCAATAATAATAAAAGAACAAAATTCTATATCTAGAAATAACAAGCCTAGAAATCCATATATGAAAATTGTAGAAGAAGACCAGAATTTCTTGTCCGGTGTGTAAGAATTTTATTTGTTGGGAGACATAAATGACCCATATTTGTTGAACTTTCCTTTAGAAAAATTGATTTGAAGCGCTACTTTGCTCGGATTTTGATCGACTTAGGAGCACTACTTGGCTCCGATCTTGATTGACTAGGGAGTACCACTTGGCTCTGATTTTGATTGACTTGGGAGCACTACTTGGCTCCGATTTTGATTGACTTGGGAGCACTACTTGGCTCCAATTTTGATTGTCCTTCCTTTAGAAGATTTCGGTGCTTTAACGAGGCCTTTGATGGCAAACACTAAAAGCTTACTTCATCCTCCCTCTAGAAGGAGCTTTAACCAGGTCACGTAGGTAGGGGTTAAAGGCTTTTCTGGTACTTCAGTAAGGCCTTTAATGGTGGCACTAAAGGCTTACCCGACCTCCCTCTAGGAGGCGCTTCAACGTGGCCTTTGATATTGACGTTGAAGGTTTTCCCGGTGCTTTAGTAAGGCCACGTGATGGCGGGCACTAAAGGCTTACCCGACCTTCCTCTAGGAGGCGCTTCAATGAGGTCTTTCATGATAGGAACTGAAGGCTTAAGACCTTTGATGGCTAAGACCACTTACGGTCAAGCCTTTGATGGCTGGGGCCTCTGATGGATGGGACCTCTTGCGGTCAAGTGTTTGATGGCTAGGGCTTTTGATGGCCGGGACCTCTTGTGGTCATGAGCCTTTGATGGCTACATAGATACACTTATTTTATTTAGAAGACCTTTATTGATGATTGGCTTAACATCTTTGTACAAACTGAGAGTTTTCCTTGCCTTAGAAAATTGATGATCGTTCCTTCTAAGCTACGAAATTGATTCATATTATGTCCATTTGCAAGATGATAGTGAAAATATGACTTTCCATGATTCCTTTCGAACTTGGGTCACCTTTTTTGCGAAGGCCAATAGTCAAGCTCATCCTTAGTTAGGGAATAAATATTCTCAAGAGAAGTGGTGTGAATGTGATATTTGGGAAGCCATGACTTGGAGATTAGCCCTTTTAGCTGATGCTTAGCTCTTTTGTTTCTCAATTTAGGTTCCTCATAAGGGGTGAACTTCCTTTTTAGAGAGCTTGATGCTTCGTTTGCCTTGTAAGATCGATCGAGCATAGTTTCCCACTTTTTAGTGAAATGATAAAAGTCCATTTTAATCTTATTTTCGATGATAGTTCCTTGAGCTTTAAGCTAGATTCTTTTTCTTAGTTTTAAGAAGGTGCCATCTTCTTTATATTGTCCTTCTAGGGCAAAGATTGGTGTTGGTCCTATATGAAATGGATTCAGACTTCATATTTAAGGAACTATTTGCCTTTTTTGTTCTTTTATAACTCGTAATGCTATAAATCATAGCACTTGCTCTTCAAGAAGCTGAAGATCACTAATGGCTTGATAGACTGGCTTAGTCATTGGAGGCTCGAAAGGTCCTTATTCGGAGAACATAGCATGATTAGATAACATGGCTAAGCAAAACTCAATTTATGCGATTAATTGGTGTTGGAAATCAAGGGTAGTTTGGCTTTGAATGGGATATGCTTGGTATGGTCAAGTTCTCTAAACCCTAAATATGCAAGCTAGGATAGTTCCACTTGGGGTTTTAACAAAGTCGAACATTCGAGCCCTCCTTTTGGCGCCAAAATGTTAACAAATGAATTCTCTAACCCCAAAAGTGTGAAAAATAGAGCAACTTCAAAGTGAGGCCTTGTCGAGGCTAATTGAAGTCATCAAGTAGGAGTATACATCCATATCAACCTTATGTTAGTCATCGTTGTCATTAAAGGCTCGAGGCAGTATGCAAAATATAAGTCAATATGAAGGTCGACACTCAAATCAATATGCATGGTAAGAGTTATATCACAAATTTAAGCAAGTTCAATATGTTATGCAAATCACAAGTTCAAGTCAATCAACGTACAAAGTCAAACGAATTTGTAAGTCATAGTCCAAATCAAGTCAAAAAGGCTACGTCCTTGTTTAATTTCCCAAATCCTTATGTGTTTAATTTTTCAAGTACTATAATAGGAAAAATCCCTAATTCAATTTAGGTTTACAAAGTTTAAAAAGGTAAGAAATGAGAAGAGAGAATTCAGCCCCTTCGACGAAACCCCTAGGTCCATATTTATAGGGTTCGGCAAGTAATAGGCTTTGACATTCATTGCTTTGACATTAGCAGCGTTGTCGATCATCAAGGTTGATACTCTATTGGCTTCGACATTAGAAACATCGTCGAACATCAAGGCCAACATCCTTGTATTCACATAGCTAGAGTTTAGCATTGATTCAATAGGGTCGATACTCGGCATTTCTAAACTCAGCGTTGACATTTTCTTCTTCGTCGATCAACTTTCTTTATCACCACAAATTAACATTGATGAAAGGTGGCATTAGAAAAAGCGCCTTCGACAAACCTTTTGGGTATATAGATGGTTCTCGGCATGAATATCGGTGACAATGATTCCATATCTTGAGAAGATGGTTGGCGGCATTGAACAACGGCGACATTGATGGCCCTCGATGTTGATATTCAATAGCTTACTAAATGCGACATAACTGCACTTGTGGATATTGATGATGACAATCATCAACATTGCATATGTAGATGTATGGTGTCTCCCAAGCATGTCCATAAGAGTCGATGTTGTAATAGTATCGAACCTCGGTAACATTTATAACTTGTGTTTCTCTTTATAATTTAGTTTTGATGAGCAATGACGTTGGGATGGAGAACACCATCAATACTTAATAGCTTTGATCACAAGCAGCATTAGGAATTGGTTGAATTTGGAAGCGTCGACATTGATAAAATAACTTCATTCAGCATTGCTTCAAAAATCATGAGTCTCGGCGTCAACATAATACTATTTGGAAGTCATCGTGACTCATGGAAGACGGTATTCATGCTTCATAGTTCCTGGCTTTATCGAGGCTAATGAACTTTATATGACTTCGCCATTCCTCAGCACTATTTCCTTGAACATCTTCGACGACGATGATGGTAGTAACAGCTGTAATACTTAGGAGTCCTAATTTGATTCTTGTTATCTGTCTTCTTCTTCTTAGCTCCACCATCACTTCGTTTTTTATTATTGTTTTGGAGACCAACATTCAATTTACATTTCCAGAGCTTCCTCTAAACTGCTTTACAGCAACATTGGTTTTCACTAGTCCAGCTAAAATCCTAGCCTCAGTTCTCCATGGACGTTTGCGCGCTTCTTTCAAGCATGGGTACTCATTAGCTTTTCTATAGAAAGCATCCATTGTCGATGTGGGCTACCTTTCCAACCATTCCCCGAACTCCGTATCAGGATGAATCCGCTTATCAATGCCATCAGCACTATTTCATCCTTGGGATCTGTAACTTCTATCATGGTTGTGTGGAATAGATTCAAGAAATCCTTTAGCGACTCTCCATCAGCCTGGAAGAGGCTTGACAATGACATGACATGTTTTGGATGTGAAGAATGTAAGTGGAATTGCTCTATAAACTTCTTCGACAACTCGGCGAAAGATGATATCGACCTCGGTGGAAGTCGAGTGAACCATATTATAACTACTCCCTCTAGGAAAACTAGGAAACAACGGCATTTCGTGGCTTTGGAAGCTTTGGTGGAATCCATATGCCATTCATATCTTATCAAGTGCTGCCTAGGATCCGTCGTTACTCTGTACAACAGCATAGTCGACATTGCGAATCTCCGGGGGCATCTCCCACGTAGAATGTTCTCTATAAATGGATTCCGACTGGGAGAGGCACCCCATTTATCATTGCTTCTGAAATGATTTATGCTAACAAGTCTCCTGATCATATCCTCTAGGTAGTTCAGGTCAATAGGTTCGATTGAATGACGGTAATCGGGTTCTACCCCGAGTGTTCGGCCTGGCAAACGCTCACGGTATGACTCTCGATACCTAGGTTCTCTAAATTCCGGGAGATCCATTTTTCCAGCAGTCCCCCTTGTTTGATTCACATGAGTTGTGTCATCAGCATCAGCACGATTCTTCATATTCGAATCATCAACAGCGCATTTAGACATCAAATCCACCCTGCCTTCTAGATGGCAAGCTCTGGGCCCACCATTGGATGGGTCGGTACCAACCCCTAACCTTGGGTTGGTCTCAATCCCTAAACTTGAGCCTAGGGCTCGTCCTTTTCCTTAGTGAGATTTTCTAATAGTGTTCTGAGTCCTCTTCTACTTCCTACTCCTCCATCTCTGCCCAGATGATGAGGAACTTTCTGACTCTGAACTAGAAGCTCTTCTACTCCTCCTACGGCTATTCTGAGTTAGCTCATTCAATAGTCTCAAGCTCGACTGCATCGTTTGATTCATCTCATTCTGACTAGCCTGGAATCTATCTTCCATCTGCTTCATTATCCTATCCATCTCCATTATGGTCATGACTTCAGTTGGAATTTGGATCTCCAATTGAGTAGGTTGGGCAGCTTCATCTACATGTTGGGCATTTTAGTTCTCAGCTTCAATAGTAACTCTGAAATTGGTAGAGCAGTCTCTTTTTGATGGGGCCATATCTAATAGCTCCTCTTAGATTGTTGAAAATCTGAGTAGTAATCAAGAAGGTAGAAAAAATGGATCTATCTCTTGGAATTAAGAAATCTAATTGTAGATGATGGATTTAAGTATCCCAAGAATATCGTTCTCAATAAGAGAACCAAAAAGTTTGAACCAAAAATGGCACAAAAACCCACAAGTCAAAGTTGAGAATACAAAGTGAAGAATTAAATGAAAAACGAGTAAGAAAGAACATACAACAATTTATAGTGGTTCGGCAAATCAAGGCCTACGTCCACTTTATAATATTATTGGTATATTCTGACTTAGAGGTAGAAGTTCTTATGGGTCGGTACAACTTCAACGCTTGGTTATAAGAATTAAGAATAAGAAGAACAAGAGCCATAAGATACCGAAAAATGAGCCTTACCTTCCTATTTATAGAGGTAGGGGCCTAAAATCTCATATAAAATACCACCAGGCCATTCTCCATGCAAAAGACTAGTTCTCTATGAAGATAGGATGCCACATCATCAGTTTGTATGGGCCGGTAAAACTCTAATGATAGGGGTCAGTACCGACCCATAAAATGGCCAATATGGCTACCTCCAACTCTTTATCTTGGCTCGTCTTGTGGTTAGCTTCGTGATTCCATAGTTGTTTGCACCAATATTAGCTCGTCTCCAAGTCCAAATGATGAAGTTGTGGAAGAACAAAGTTGCGGCTAAAAGTGCTCATGTAGATTAATGGAAAATTGCATTGGATCAACAAAATGACATTGGAAATAGGGTTCTGGCATTAAGTAGGACTAGTAGGAAGAAGATGGGAAACATAGGAGAACAAAATAGGGGTAATTGCCGACCTATTGAGTGGAGTCGGTACCGACCCATCTCTTTGATGGATTGGTGCTTGTTTTGGCTTGAGTTTCCTTTGCCTTGGACTTGTAACTCTGCTTGTGCTTAGTTTCTAGACTCTTGGGCTATCTCTCCGGCCTTCCTGCCTTGATAACTCCAAGTTCGATTTGTCCAATCTGTCTAAATATGGCCCGGGCGGGATACCACATTTAATTGATATTTAAGAGTATTATCAATAATTTTGAATGTAAGCAGGAGATTTTGGATAATTTTTATAGTTTGGAATCGATAAAAATCTAATTTGTAGATTATAAATTTATTTGAAAGTATTTTGTAATTATGGAAAATTATGAAATGACTTTTAAATGTTATTAAGTGATTTTAATATACTTATCAATGAATTTAAATATAAAAGTGAGGTTTTGAATGAAATTATATCTTTTGGAATAAAAAGAAATTAATTTTAAAGATCGTGTATTTATTTAAAAATAGTATTTAATTATAAAAAGTATTGCGACAAATTATATAAAGTGGAAATTAGCCACAAGGGCCTCTTTAGCAAGTGGAATTAGTTTCTAGGACACACAATTGAAATAATTACTTTCAAGGACAAAACGTAAAATAATTAGTTTCTAGGACCTCTAAACCTATGAAATTATGTCCTTGAAAGTAATTGGACTGCTGACTTTGTCCTTGAAAGTAATTATTCTGCTAATTTGGCCTTGAAAGTAATTTTTTTGAATGTGTGTCCTAGAAACTAATTGGACTGCATAGTTTGTCCTTCTGGTGAAATGCCCCTTATATAAATTTATGAAAAGTGATTTTAGAAACTTTAAATATATATATATATATATATAATTTGGAAGTGAACTTTAGTGTTTAAATATTTGTTTTGGTATTATGTAAACAAAGTGTATAGAATATTTACTATGTATATATTTTTAAGAATTTGTTATATTTTGTATACAAATATATATATATATAATTCATTAAGAAGTTTTATTATTTGTATATAAATTGAATTTTCTTTATAAATTTTATTATATATTATGATTGATTATAATTCTGTGTAATGAGGAATCGAAATAAATAGAGTTATAATACCATCTGGTGTGATTCAGTAATATTTTTTAGTTATTTTTTGGACTTGTTATATAGAATATAATGAAGATTGAGTGTAGTTCTTAAGCAATTAATAAACAATTGAGTATCACTCAGTGGTATGGGACGCCGTTGAGATATTTATTCGGTTATTCATTATAAGTAGACAACACTCATGTGATAGGAATACCGATATGGGCATGAGGTGACGCTTGTACTAATGAGTAAGGCTTCAAGCTTATATTCATTGAGCAAGTCCATGTGCCTATATTTATTGATACTAGGGGCTATTATCATGACGTACACCTTTTATTAGCATTGGAGAGATACAGATGGCTAACATCCATCCAAGTGGCCTGATCGTGGGGTCGCGCCCTAGATCTGTGACACACTATATTATTATAGACATGTGTTATCACTGTGTGCGATGACCCATTTGTCACCTAGGCCTGCAGTCTATTACCTACATGGGAACTTGCAGGGTCATGAATGTGGCTTCGCATTGACGAGCACCGATGGATACGTTTCATGATGGTCGTTTTAGGTAACAAAAACCGTAGAGTTTTTGTGACTTTGGAGCATGCATTATGCTATCAGTCTCCCTTCTGGTTCTAACGTAGTGGTAGATTGGCATATACTATTGATACACCTCACTCAGTATAGATATTTGTAAAAACCCATACCTCAACGGGCCTAAATTTTGACAAAAATAGAAACCCAAGTCCATCAAAGCATAGATAGTTGGATTTGATACCTGCAAATAAGCATGAACATTATCAGAGATTGATATAAATATAAACTCACAACAGAAACAATAATAGGATAAGAATACTATTTAAGATTACTACCTTGGAATTAATGGTATTCCTTGGATAATAGGTTGTCACATCAGCATCGAGCGTGAGAGAAAAGAAGACTTCTCTAACAACAAAGCACATCCAACTCCAGTGACATGTTCCTTTAAATCTATCATATGGGTTGGAATGAGGAGGGGGCCAGAACAACGTTCTAGTGACAGGAAAATATATAAACTGTCCATAACATAAATTTATGTCGACTGTTTTCCATTTAATAGTTATGTCCATTAAGGTTAGCAATTCTAACCTTGCATTGCATACACGGTTGCTTACCTACCCCTTCCCAAGGTACAAAATACCGATGAAGCCTTATCAACCACCCTATACTCCAAACCCATTTGTCGCTTAATACTTCTAAATATGAAGCGAGCTTCTATAATCATCACAAAATACTTTTAAAGGAGAAATAGGCAGACTCTGCCATTTAAGGCCTCAATCGAGGTAGACCTTGTCATTTAAGACCTATTCCCAATGTGTTTTTCTAACAATGTTGTCAATGGTCGGTAGGTTCTAGCTACAAAGACCTCTAACCACCATTTAAGGCTTCTGACATTTAATGTCAAACTATTATAACATCTATCGCCAATAAAATCGTATTCATGTAAGAGACAGTACCCAAGCCACTTAATACCTTTAAAAAGGACAAGGTGGACTTCTAACCATTTAATACCTATATTCTAAGTAGGTCTTCATCACTTAATACCTACCCCCAGGCAGACTCCTCACTGGTACTATCGTTATTACGGCCTTAGCAATGTGAGAGATTGTACCCAATCCACTTAATACATCATTAATAAGGACTAGGCAGACCCCTGACTATTTAACACCTATTTATAGGTAGGCCTCTGTCATTTAATACCTAACCCCAAGGCGGACTCCTCACTGGTACTACATAGATGACATCGCTTGGAATCTTACTAGGTTACTTAATACTTATTTTTAGGAGAGAGGTAAACCCTTAGATCAGTCACTTAATACCTCAAACCCGAAGCGAACCCTTCTCGACATATCCACTATCACTCTTAATTATAAAGGAATCTCATTAGGTTACTTCATTCGGTAGGGAGGCAGGCCTTAAAATAGTCACTTAATATCTCAATACTGAAGTAAACCTTTTTAGAAATATCCTTATTTATTTGGAATCTCACTAGGTTACTTAATACTTCCTTTTCAGAGGTAGGCAGACTCTACAACCACTTAATACCTCAAACTAGAAGCGAACCTTTATGAAGATATCTTCCACCGCTCCTAATTTCAAATTTGGACCATTTAATACTTTTCAATTAAGAAAGCAACCCCAATCTCTCACATCGTCATGGTCCTTGAATTAGTGATATTGCACATCAGTAGTAAGTGCACCCAACTACTAGTAGCCTCAAAGTAAAGGGCAGTCTTCCATCGAGTGACTCCACTGACCTTACATCACTAACCTACCATGTCCAGTTAACCATCCTAAGGCTTTAATTATATTATCTTAGGTAGAAATTAGACTTAGCTTACTAATTCCTTTTTATTTAAGGCAATAATACTTACCTTAAATACTTATCTACCCATAAATCCTATTTTAATGCTCATAAATGTCAATTTATCCATAAAATCTAAATGGACGTTTCCTAAGACATTTATGTATGATTACTAATTTCAGATCATTTTTATCAGTCCCTTTTTATGCATTTGTCCTTATTAATTGTAACTCCCAAATTCATTTCCATTAATTGCCCATTAATTGGAGTTACAGTCTTTAATTAACAAACTATAATCCCTAATCTAATCCTATCCAAAATTTCCCATTAATTGGCTATTAATTAGGGTTACAATCTTTTATTTCCTATTAATTATTGGCAATCCTAATTTATTGTCCATTAATAGGAATTACTACATTTTCAATTTCTACCTATTCACTTTCCTAGATAAAATAATAACTAACGAACGTTACAAATAAATAATGCACGAATTAATGATTTATTAACGCAATAAATATGGTTAAACTACTTATTCTTATCCAAATATATTCTAGTCATAAATATGTAACTAGAATATGTTTTCCATATATAATTTGCTAGAATTAAATTTCTCAAGAAGATTTCCCGCTATGATTTCCATAAATTGATTTTAACACAAAAGGAAAAATTTACTATGTTTGAAATTACAAGGAATGGATAATTTCTTTTTATTTGGAATAAACAGTGTAAACTATGGAGAATAAATCTATACTTTACACATATCTTTCCTTTTTTATTTCCTGCTAAATCAATCGTCGCCTTTTTGAATCAAAAGTAGAAAAAGTAAAAAAATTTATAAAAATCAAATGGATGTTCTTCTCACAAATTAAACTATGGAAAATCGACAACTTAACACAAATCTGGGCAATAATCCAAAAATTCTATTTTATACCCAAGTACAGATCTGTATTAAAAATAAACAACATTCAACTTCTAAAATCTTTGGGACTGATTTCCAGATCTAGGCGTAAACATATTTCAAATTAGAGTAAGACAAAAATATGTAGGCAATAGTTTTCTATACTAATTAAAGCCTACCATTCAAAAATGAAATTGATTTAGGCATAAAAATTAAACATACGCCAACGGAATAGATTTAAAATCATAAACAATATATGAAATTTCCCACTCACCTTTTAAAAGCGATCCAAATCTCCATATCTAAAGTAGAACCTTTGATTCATCTTCAAATCCTTTTTAGTCCAAGAAATATGTATAAAAATGGTATATACATACAGTAGAATTATATATCTGAGAAGAGATTTGGGTTTTGGAAGAGAAAATAGATACAATTATACAAATATATAAATTACCTCAAATACGAGATAGTTGATTTTCTTCTCTTCTCTTTTTTATTAGATTTCTATACTCCTCCAATTTGTATGAATATAAATACAAATATCTTATTTTTATAATTTTGAAAGAAAGTGGAGAAGAAGAAATGGCAGAGCTTCGCTACTACCTCCAGAAGAATATGAGAAGACAAGGGAGGGTTAGGCCTGAATTTATAGGCGTATGAATCAACCTCAACCGTCAGATCAAAATATATTAAATCCAAGCTATTGGGCCTAGGCTAACCCTAGCCGCAACACACGTAGCGATCGACCGCCCGCTCTCCAGTGGTTGACTACGCCTGGTCGACGGCCGCTGATAGTGGGTTGACCTATGGGCCGGGGTTATTTTAGTTAATTTTTCTTATTTATTTATTTTCATTCCGAATTCGTTTTTCATCCGTAACTTCTTCGTTTGGACTTCGATCGCAAAACTCCAAATATGAAAGTTGCTCAGAATTTAGCCATGAACACAATGGTGTAAGTTTCATGGTCAAATTCCATCATTTGCACAAATTCCACTTTTGGAGTCTAATTAATTGTAATAGCCCGCAATTCCATACCCCTTGAATTGACACTACTCTCGATCAAATCAACTCAAGAAGAACGGAAATACGAACCATTTAGGTTAAAGAAGAAGAGGTAGAAGAAGAAATTAGAACAACAGAATCTAACCATCGCAGCAGAATAAAATATAATAGATAGTAAATGATCTTGACACAAAAGAAAATACATCTGTTTATATATATTACATCATCAGAGTACAGAATCAGAGTATATTACAATCAACATCACAAATTCAGGATAGTTATAACAACTTGTCCCTCATAGAATATACAACATATACGTGTGATACGTTTTGCCATCCAGCTTGTCCCCTGAGCTCCACAGCATCATATCCTGTATCCTATAATACTCGGTCTGACCCGAGCATTATAATAAAATAACACCCGAGTCAGTCTGGAAAACCAGCGAGAGAAAACACACTCAATTGGATTATTAAAGTTTTCCAACCCTTTGAAATCAAAAGCATCTCGTAAGACCACGCCACAAATAAACATGTCGGGTATTTACCTTACGATAGCCAAAACACTTTTTACCAAATCCGTCTGATATTATAATAGTGTCTATATACAAATACTTATTCAAATAGCTGAAATTGTTACATGATTAAATTCCAGCATACTAGCCACAAAGTGGGTAATACAATCAAAACCGTAAAGGCACGTAGGGAGAATGGATTTCCAACTAATGACTAGGCACTGGGGTACCACCTGTCACAGTACGTGGCCTAGATCACAGTACCGAGGAGTACGCCCGCTCCCCTGCATCACAAGGCGGAACCATCCCTTACTGGATAATTCCGAGTAAAATCACCCCACAGTTGTGATCAGCAACCGCACCACTAAGCCGAAATAAAAAGGGACATCTAGACAGGGATGACCTTACTCTCAAGTAGGGGCTACCCACGAAGCCTTGCTGCATATCCCCTGATTTTTCAGTCATTCCTGGTTGATGAGGCTTGAGGCTAAGCGTTACCTTTAAAGAACATATCCCTTAGAATGCCCATCGTCCACCCGACGATGTTCCGAAAGCATTCATCCATACAAGTCCATCCCGGGTCCAAACGGAACCGAAGGCACTATTCCTACTACATCCATTTTGGAATCATCCTCAAGATTAGTAGCGATTAGCCCTTGCACTTCACTGCTCCATCTTCGATTCCAAACTCGTTTTCCACGAAAACGTACAAACCGGATCGAAGTGGTTTTCGAGAAATTAATCCCGATCCCGGTCTCTTCGATTCGATCAACGCATTGGCCAATATTGATAGTCGGTTCTTTAACTATTAATTAACATTCACAATCATCCATCAAACAATAAATAATTTTCCAAATTATTTATTAACCTCAAAATATCTTCGTAAGATATATTTCCATTTTCAATCCTTTGAAAACAATTTCAAACCGTCCTTCTCTCATGGAATAAATTTTCCAAATATTCATATTTCCACTAAAATCACCAAGTACCAAAACATTAGATTTTGAAAATAATTTAGAAACACTTTATTATAAAATATACTTTAAACAAAAATATATGCTTTAAGAATATTCAAAATAAAGCTACTTAATAAAATATAAAACTAGATTTTTATCATTGAAAACATAATACCAAACCATCTTTTAAATAATTACTATTAAAAATAAATTTAAAAAATACTTGCTTTAAAATTTAAACATTTAAGAATAATAAATTTTCTAAAACATATTTTAAATCAACTTTAAAACTTTTAGCTTATACTTAAAGTTTACTTTGGAAACGTACTTGGCTATCCAGGGAAATACACTTCTCTTTCACATTTTTAAAAATAAATCACTGTTTATTTTTAAACAAATTTACCCATTTCATTAATAAATTCCCACCGTGAATTTATTCTTCCAAATATCCACTGATATATTACTTCACTTTTATAAACCCAGTTTATAAATCCAAAGTCTCACTTCTCTTTTAAAAATCTCGTTTTAACACTTAAATCAATTCCCAAATTGATTTCCGATTTACTTTACTTTTAAATAAATTTCTTTACTTACTCCGTTTATTTCAAAATCCTTTAACTTTAGATTTCATTTCTTTATTATGATTGAAAAATCCCTTTAAATTGAGAATACCAATTTTAGATTTCCCAAATTCCTTTCTTATCCTCTAAAATAAATTAACCCTTGAAATTTAAATTAAATTCTTTATTTCTTTAAAATAATAACACTTAAGTTTAAAATTTATTATTTTCCCCTTTTATTCGAAATCTCCTTTCCTTTCCTTACTCGGAATTTATTTAATAGACTTTAAAAATCACTTTTTCTTTCCAATTCATTCTTTAATTTATTTAAATTCTCTATTATATTTTCTTTTTCAAAAATCCATTTCTATATATTTGATAACTCAGTATACCGAATGTATTCAATCAAACCATAGCATCCAATATTCCAATTATCAATAAAATCCATTACAGGATATCAAATAATCATTCACAGAATATTCAAAACAAATCTAAATATTTTGAGGAATCCAATTGGATCCCTCCAACTTGTTTCCCTACAACCACAGACGTTAGCACAATACCAATTCCACTTCGAGGTGGAATATCGCGGTATATGGGATTAATAAAATATCATCCGCTATTATGCGGCGCATAGGGTCTCATCCGCTATATAATGCGGGAATATCAATTACTCCAATATATACTATATACTACTATACTATATAATATATCACATCCAATCAAATCAACCATTCAATCAAATATTTAACTTTAACCATTTAAATTTAAATAACCCAGATGAGTGAGATTTACTCACCTTTGATTTTAATATTGTAATCCGACCCACACCGTCCTGATTCTCCACGATTTTAGACCTTGTACAGACATTAGATGATTTTATTAATATTCGAACCAATCGAATAATTAATTTCCATTTAATAAATTTAATTGATAATTAGATTAACTAGTGATTTAGTTCTAAACTGATGATTTACTTTTAAACTAATTCCCTTCTAAAACCCTTTGGTAACTAAAATAATTAATAAGTTTATTTTAAACAAATTAATTTTCCATAATACAAAATCTTAAAAATAAATAACAAGTTTTTGAAATAGGTAGTTGTGTGAATATATATATATATATATATATATATATTTAAATTAAAAACAGAAAGGGTTTTTTCATCTTACTGTAAAAATAAATTTTCTGTTTAACTATACCATACATATATATAAATATATCTAAAAAAATGTAAACTGATATACCTCACAGACCACTCCCTCAACTCCAAATGGCTTCCTCCACCGACGTCACTCAACTCCAATACCCTCCACTGCGACTGCCATGCCCAACCCCAAACTCGGTGACGACCACCTCAAAACCCGACCAATCCTTACTGTCGTTGCTTCCCATCGAAGACTGCGAACTGCCGAACCCTTCCCCCAAATCTCGTCCGTCCAATGACCAGTGAGACGTCGCCGCTAGTTGCTCGAGCCACCTTCCAGTGCACGCGCCTCTATCCAGCCATCGCGATGCTCGACTGAACCCATATCGTTGCTCTCCCTCAACTCGCGATTCCGCCCCCGACCCTCGTTGTCCTCCTCCCCAATATCCGCGAGCCCTACTCACAATCCCAATTCGATATTGGAGGAAAGGATGCTCGATTTGATATATATATTTTAGGTTGAATTGATACTCGATTTGGGGAAAAGGAGGAAGGACGCGGTAACACTATTTCTGGTACTTAATTTTGAAGTGGAAAAAATGTGGATCTTCCATTGTCTCTTAGTTACGAACGAACTGTAGTTTGAACAAGAAAAAGGGTTTCATTCCAAATGAAATTTGATTTTGAATTATCAGCTTGCTGATTTAAAAAGTAAAAAGGGGGACACGATTCGACGTTTGCGTGAATAAGAAGGACTACAGTGGCTTGAAGAACGTAAAAGCTGAAGTGAAGAAAGGTTTGATGTAGATATAATTTCAGCTGATGTTGACCAAAATATAAATATATATATTTTTAAATTTAAATTGTCTCCAATTACGCAACTCAAAATCTTGACCTCCTATCGAGGCGTGCCGCTAGGCGTTTATAATGTTATACGTCTATTCCGAACACAATGGAAAAGGTTTCGAGTCCTAATTCGATCGTATGGAGAAGATAGCTTTCTGAATCCAGTTATTATATTGAATTCGATATAAATTTCAGCGCGTTTATACGTCGTATGCTCACACAACGACTCCAAACTCTACGAAAATTGAAATCCGATAATAATACAATATTACGGATCCAATGGAACTAGTTTCGTCAAATTCCGAGACTGTGCCTCGGAAGGCTATTTTTAAACATCGATTTAAACGATATATTTTTAAAACTGAACAAAACACTTTGAAATTCAATTTTAAAAGCTCTATCACCTTCGGTATTATTAATATGAATTTTCCAAGTCTTCAAACTATTTTTAACATGCTTAAAATTCCAGATTCAACATTTTACCAAATTTTTTAATTGTTTAATTCAAAAATTAATTATCCAATAAATAGTGATATTTGAAATTCAGGCTAAAATTCACTTTTGAATATTTAAAACCAATTAAATATTCCCATTTCAAACATCCAAAATTCCGGGTCGTCACATTATTTAACTAACTAATTAAATAACTAACGCCAAATTACGGGGTGTTACAATATGACTATACTTGGGACTTCGTGTATGTTGTACAGTTAATTCCCATCACCATTTATTGCTAAATGAGGTGATGAGATTATACTTGTGTTAGGTATCCAGAGTATAGTGGAATCTTATAACATTTATTATATATAATTTTACTGATAGGCACCCTATATTTCATACTGAAGTTGACATTTTATTATTTAAGATTAAGGGATATACTTGGGAATTGCTACGTGCTAGGCTGACTATACTTGATAATATCTCAAGTATTGATGATTTCTGGATTTTGAAGATGATTTTGGGTATGGATGATTCACCCATTTGATATTGTTTTGATTAGATCACATTTGATGTGATTTTATATGGGCGATGACATCTTTATGCTTGGTTCCGTGATTGTTGCCATTTTATTATACTATTGTTGTGTATGATATCATTATTATACTATCTATATTATATATCCATATATGTGTTGTGTTGATCTTTATTTTTAGATATAGTCTGACCTATTTACGTAATACTTGGGTCAGTTTGAGACATTTCAGGTTCAGGGATGATGAGACCAACTTATGTTTTCTAGCCATAGCGAAGACTATTTATTTCGTAGTGTAGTGTATCATTTTATTTTATATAGTCTCATTGTATATACGACCTTGTGATGTACACTAGACATTCTTTGTATACTATTTATGAGAGTGGGAATTTGATATTTATATTCCACTTAGACTTATGTATATTTTCTATTATATATTTATCATTGTTTTAATGATTTTGTATTCTCTATTATTTATTGTATATTGTGTATTGCCCTGTCATGGAGACGCACATGTTTATTGCTTTGTGTTGATACTGTGTACGTATGATAGTGAGTTATATTTTAATTTAAATATGTACAAGTGTTAGCCTAAGGGAATATTCATGTGTGTAAGCCCAATATCACCTCATTCTCTGTGTTCCTAGATAGTATTAAAGAGTGATACTCTTTGGTGGTATAGGATAGAGGTAGGGTGTTTCGATGACTCTATGGAAACCTAAAATCAAGGCATCAATCTGAGTCATTCACAGCTATAAATAAAAGAGCCCATGCATTTTATAAGGATCAAATTCTTTTTTATTTAGTGACTAGATTCCTGTTCATTTTATGCTCTTGTAAAAGCCATTCATCTTCCCTCTTATGACCAAAAAACTCTAGAAAGCAATAAGGTAAAAAGCCATAGTGGACTTTTTTTGAGAAGAACGGTTGTGTAGCAGGGAACTACACAGCCGATTAGGCTAAATATATATAGGTAGTGTTGGTTCGATCAACATGCCTGATCGATAGCTAAAGCAGCACATCGACAAAAAAGTGTTTAGGTTACAGTCATTGTGTCATATTATAAATAGAGATTAATATACATACTAAGCCAGTGATTATCAGAAGAACTGCAGCGAAAAGTAAAGGCAAGTCGATCCCTTAGTCTCCACCATGCTGTCCTGTCGGTGCGGCAGAGGATGCGCTACCCACCGATTCTTCCGAGGGGGACCTCGCCGAGGGAAGGCGAAATCTGAAAGGCGCCAAAGATGAGGAACCTGCCCAATAGTCGAAAAGATTAGAGATTTTAATGCATAATGCAAGACGCGAGCTAGTGAGTTTGTTGAAGATGATGGCGTTTCTCTCTTTCCAGATGACCCAGCAGAAGATAGCCAGAAGAGAGTCGAGATGGGGGTTAGGAGAGCTATACTGCCAGTGCTCAAAGAAATCCTCAATTGAGTAGATTTTCCCAAGATTATGGACGCAAACCGAAACCCAAATGTAGAAAGATAAATCGCATTCGAGGAAAAGATGTCGAATAGATTCGATTTCAGAGTTGCAGAAGACGCAAATCTGAAGTGATGTTAAAGCGGGTGAGGCGATCCTTGGTATTAATCCGGCCATGTATGAGACACCACTGGAAGAATTTAATTCGGGGAGGGATATGGTATTTCCAGACACGGGGGAAGGCAAATAGTCTACCGGGATGGTTTAGGAAGGAGTAGCATTGGGAGACGGTGAAGCCACTAGAGGGAGCAAGGGCCCAGGAGTGATGATCTGGCAGGGCAGGGGTAAGGACAGTAGAATGTAAGATGTTGAGAGCGGAGAAGAGCTCAGTGAGAGTGTCGGCATCGAAAAGAGACGGGGGGCAGAGGTTGGGTAGGCCAAGGTTGACAGCATCCGCCACTGATAAGAGAGGTCGATTGGAGGAGGAGAAGAGGGATGGGAGGGAGCGGTGAAGTCGGGAGAGGCTGTGCCAGTAGTCGAACCAGAAAAGACAGTTGGCGCCAGCACCAAGTTTCACTTGTAGGAGCGGTTTGATACGATCAACTGATGCGAGAACACCTGACCTAAAAGGTGAGGGCTTGGAGAGTGGAGCGAAGTGGAGGGCATGAAAAGGGTCCGCATTGTAGTGATAGGCCAGGATCCAGTCTTTCCAGATGAACTGGCCCGGAGAGAGGAGACGCCTGAGCCATTTAGCGAGTAGAGACTGATTGAGGGTGATCAAGTTAGAGATGCCTAAACCGCCATGATCCGTGTGTAAATAAATGATTTTCAGCTGATCAGGCATTTGGCTCCCCCACCATTCCAGAGAAAAGAGCGTCTAATAGAATCGATTTTTTGGATACCCAGTTAAGAATTTTGTGGAAGGAGAGCCAGTAGAGAGGGATTGCAGAGAGTACCGCTTTGACCAAGACAAGTCTGCCTGATGTCGATAGGGTGTTTGCTTTCCAACCTGCAAGTCTAGATTCGATTCTGGATACGAGGGGAATCCAGTCCAAACGATGAATCTTAGTGGGACGCAGGGGGATGCCAAGATAGGATAAAGGAAAAGTGTCAATATTGCAGTTGAGAGCAGAGGCAATGGGGGGACCGAGATGGTCAGCATTTCCAAGCATGATGACAGAGCTTTTGCTAAAGTTAATAGAGAGGCCAGAGATGAGTTCGAAGGTGTACAGAAGGACCTTAAGACAGTGGATGCGCTTAGGGGCGGGGGAGACGAAAAGGATCGTGTCATCTGCAAACTGAAGGTTAGATATCGATGGGCTGGGATGGGAATTGGGGTTAGGATTGGGGGGACGGATGCCAGCCAAGTAGTTGTCTGCTGTCGCCAGTTTGATCATTTGGTTAAAAACATCCGCTACTAGTACGAAGATGAGTGGAGAGAGAGGGTCTCCCTGCCTGAGACCCTTAGCTGATTTTATGAGACCGCCAGAGACGCCACCTATCTGGATCGAGGAAAGGCTTGAGTTCAGTATACATTTAATCCAGTTGCACCACTTAGGTGGGAATCCTCTGTGCATCAGGAGTTCAAGGATGAAGTTCCAGTTGACTGAGTCAAAGGCTTTGGAAAAGTCTAATTTTAGAAGGACCCCTGGGATGTTATTGGAATGACAGTGAGAGATGACTTCTTGTGTTGCCGCGACACAGTCCAGTATGCTCCTTCCTTTGATGAGGCCGATTGTTCCGCTCCCACCAGAGATTCCATATGGGTTTGAAGACGGTTAGCGAGTACCTTGGCTTAAATCCCTTCTAGATCGAACTAGTTTATATTGTGTGTTGTTTACTTACTTGCACCATATTTTACTCACATTTACTCCTTATTTTAGATTTATAACGATATTTTCAGTGAGTGACCTTCACTAAAGGCATTCTTTTGCCAGTATTTGAGTTTTGCTAGAAATATATTCAACATTTTGGCACAAGAAGGAGGGCCTTCACCTTGAAGATCTTTTTTTCATCACTTATTTCTCCTTATAAAACCTTCTCTCCTTGAATATTCGTCATTCAACCCCATGGGAATAACATTTAAACTAAGGCCGATAACTCTAGTGGTCACCAATGGTGGGATGGAAGTCAACAACGTTGGCCTCATTCCAGACCTAAGCATTGATGTACGACTTAGCTTAGTTTATGAGATGGGAAATATTTGGCAGAAGGTCCCCGATTTCAATGAGCTTCATGCTCGGGTAAAGGCTCATACGACCATTTATTACAGTCAAAGGATCCTAGCCATTGTTGATAAAACACCTCTCCTACTCATTATTCTAACTTGTGTAGTATTATGAAAGATACCAGAGAGCGGGTTGTGACTGAAACCCCTGTAGAAATGGTCCCGAACTAGGATACAAATACAGACATCATTCGCACCAACGACTTGCTCATGATGCTCCCAGACCCAATCCGATTTTAGCATTAAGTGTTTGTGCTGTTTTCTGTTCACCCTCCCCCAAAAGACCGTCTATCTTTGAATGACTCATGGCAGCAAATGAGGAACACAAGTTGCATTTTGACACCTGGGCGGGGAAAGGAGAGCAAGGGACAACAAACTTAGGGAATTTTTTTGTCCACTCCAATTTCAATGGGAAGTATAAAGACCTCGCTCTCATTGGAGGTAGGGCCATCATTCTAGGTCTCCTTCTTTGGACAAAAACAGAAGGTTACATATCCATGTCCTATGTCATCGCTCACCAACTCCTCCCTACTAACACCACGTATTTCCATCCCCTACAATATACCAAAGATACCATTGGCAAGGGTCGTGCACCACCTAGAAGGGTAATATGCCGATCTTTGGGAAAAAATGGCATCGTTAAGGCAATAGACGCTTAGGATACAGACCCAAAACCTGGACGTTGAGGGCTTCTCCAACGATGAGAATAGGGAACATTCTCAAAAGAAATACTAAGCACCTATATCCATCGAAGGTATGTTTTGCTCTAATTTAAAAATATGACGAGAGCTCTGATCTGTTTGACCAAATCACGGCCTTCAATTCAATCATCCAAGCCGACCAACTCGCCAACAATGCTAAGAGCATATTGTTCCCTTCTACCCTGACCAAACCGGCCTTCGGTTAGTTCCTACATATACGGTAGGCACTATCCAATCCTGGGTGAGAGAGTTAAGGGCATGCCCTCGAGGAAATCATGCAATTTGTTACATATATCTAACTCTATACCCAATCTTGTTCGTAATAAAGATATTTGATATCCATTATATATTTTGTTATATAGTTAAATAATTAATTAAGTAATTAAATTAAAATATAGTAAATAGAAAATACTTAAATGATATGTTATGTGATAATAACTACAAAGAGTTGCAATCATGATAAAATTATCACAATATAAAATAACATATTATTTAAATATTCTTGGTTAAGATATTTTGAGAAAGGCTATCGATACATCCGTTGAGACCAAAGTACGAAACGCTTTCCAAATGTTTGATAGTGTATTGCTCATTGCAATCGGGGGCACCAAGGGGTTATGTAATTGTAGTTATTAAATAACTATGCAATGACTCATCCATGAGTTTCCTGTTGGTTAATAACAGCTATGTCAAATAGGAAATCTCAGAGCGACGATATTACATAGTTCTCTCGATTTAAGAGTACCGTTGAGCTTCAATGTAGATACTCCATTTTGATTATAGTAAAACCATAGATTATGGACCATCGAACGACTATAGTTGGGTCTTATTTGAAGCATTGAAGTGAAACACTTTTCAATAGAGAATTCATCTCCTTGATTGTATGTGGTTGGTATCTTGGTGAATTATAGTCAACTTAAAGTCAAATCTCTAGCCAGAGTAGCACAGTTAATGATAAATGTTATTATTAAACCCGGACTTAATTTATGTACTAATCAAGTTGAATGTGGATGATATTGGAATTTTGACCAAAACTAAATTCCATAAATCCTAAAGTGATATAGTGTTGACGAAGAGAATTGAATTAAATAATTATTGCTAAAAGTACCGTCTAAATTGTAAAATTGGATTTTATCGATGAGACTTGTAAGTGATGAATTAATTCAAACTGTTAAACCACTAGCTAAGGTGACTTTAGAATGTTAATATTTAAATTTTTCGAATATTAATTGCTAGTTAAATTCACACCTGTGAATCGTACAACCGAATCTATTAAATCTCTGAAACACTACCCAATTTAATTGGATTATAATGGTTATAAATAAATTAAATAAGTTATATTTATAAAATAGTAACTTTTGTTGTAATTCTTGTATAAGGTGTATTTAGTAAATGAGTTAGCCTCTAGAAATATTCTAGGTGTTATTAGTAATTAATTGAGTGCATATATAAAAGTTATATTTGTATGTATCGATATACGATATCAATGAACATTTAAATTTGACTTAAATATTAATTACAAATGGGTTTGAGTATTTAATTGGTCTATCATGGGACCAATATAGTCAGTCAAAGAAGGGACAAAACTTGGGAGAGTGGTGTGAATCAGGATTTGAACTTAGTATGAGAGAAATATGAAGATTCGGTCTTCTAGTTCTCCCTCTAAATACAAATCCATGCCACCACTTTTGTTTTAGACTTCTTTGCCTCTTTCCTCCATAGTTTTGGTTGCACCTACCTACTACCCAAATAGCCATTTGCTAACCTCATTTGTCTAAATACAAGGAGCTACAACAATTTTCAGTGATGACGCATCGATTGCTAGCAACATCGGTGCAGATCTCGAAGATCTAAGAGTCCAATATATCAAGATGTGAATCGAAGGCATCAATCTCTTTGGTAACCATTTTATTTAAAATATACGTGTTAATACATTTTCAATTAGAATTATTTTATATATGTGTAAATGTCTCTTCTTAAGTATAAATGAATTAGATCTCATTAAACAACAATTTTATACAAACAATTTATTTAATATAAAGTAGAAATCAAATTATAATTCGATTGTGTATATATATATATATAAACTTTAATATATATTTTAATTTATAATAATTATATATAATTTTTAATAATTTTTATGGATTATTTATTAATTTTAAAACCTAAAATTCACTTAAATCATATTTAAAAATACATGCATGCATGCATACATACATATATTTTTATTAAATATTTAAAAATAAGTTTTTTCTAATTTATTTTGAATAAAATTTATGACCGAAAGATAATTTTATTATATTATATCACACACACACACATATATATATATTAATTATTTATTGAAATAATGTATATCTTTAACACTATAATTTATATATTCATTTATTTAAATTAGCTCATGGATTTTTTTAAATTTCCTTTTTTTCTTATTATCCAAATGGTATTTTACATATATATAATTTTAAAGTATTTATTTTATAATATATATTGTTTATACATAATAAACAGTGTTGTGTATTTTAAAAAATAAATAAAAATATTAATAAACATTAAATAATAAGTTTGGCTACAATAATTATTTTATATAAATATACATATTTAAATTTAATTAAAGATATTTTGACTACTAATTTCAAGATTTGGTTTTAAATTTTAAAATGTTTTATTAAGGCTTAATCGGATTTTTTTAAATACAAAATTTGAATTAAAATTTATTGACTTGGTCAAAATTGGATTAGATATTTTATATTTTATTATATATATACGTATAAATAATTTCGAAATTTATATTTATATTTATATATTTTATAAATATATTGAATAATGTTTTGAAACAATTAACGCATATATAAATGGCCAATCTATACATAGTGGATTTAAATTTCAATATCTACTTATGTATATATTAACCTATATACATCTTCTTATGTTTCACATTACACTTATATATACACATGAGTATATATAATGATATACTCATAAACGACATAATTATTAAGTAATAAAATTCATTAATTAAATAAATCAAAAAAGTAAATAAAATTGGATTTTATTTAAATAAATTAGATGGGATCTAATACAATAAACTTCACAGGCCCATTGTGATCTAAATATAAATTTTTTTTGTTAAATCTTTATATTTCCCTCATAGCTGACCGACCCTATTCCAGTAGTGGTATTAAATCCCAAACGGTCTATGCAATCTAAATTGGCAATTTTTGGGGCTGATTAATAAAGCCTACCCATACGATGGGTGTCTAGAATAGTAGTGTATAGGCTTGGTGATTAGATAATCAAGTATTCTCCCCTCCCTGACTACTGGCCTAGCCCAATAGGTAGAGTACGTCCAAAAGGTTGGCCCAATTGTAACTCCTCCCCATGATACATAATGATGTATTAATAAGAAGTAATCGAACTCTATTGGACAATTCACGATTGATGATGAGTGAAGTCGAGTTAACTTCTATCTCCAAGGACGTGTACATAAGAGCAAGTATATAAGGTTAAATTTAATTTCATCTAAATAATAGTTTATGAGGTCATCCAGGATAAGAGTTGTTAATGAATTTCTTCGTTAACCCAAAAAAGTGCAAGGAATGAAACCTTGGTTAATGAAGGGATTTGGAGGGCCTTGGTTAACCTCAACGACTGTAGGCAAAAGACACACTTGGTTGAGTAAAGGCTTACATGGAATGAGTTAGCAAGCTTGGGATCAAGATGAAGTTATAAGCAGTCGTGTAGAAGTCTACATGCACTTGAAATCGATCTATGTAGATGGTCTTATGCAAAAATATAAATTAAGAATATGAGTACTTTTGGAATTCAAAGCAATCTATGATTAAGAAATCATAAGTGCTTAGGAATTCGAAAGTAATCCATAACTCAAGAAATCTTATTCTTATTTCATATAATGTTGAATGTAAAAAGTCCTATGTGCAATAGCTCACTTGTCACTAAAATCCCCAAATCAATTTAGGGTTACGAAGTTTAAAATGTAAGAGATGAGCAAATAATGATCCGCCCCTTCACCCATGCCCTTAGGTCCGTATTTATAGAGGTAGAAGTGTTGCATAGCTGTTCTACTTCAGTATGCATGAATTTGGGCAACATCAGCGCCGCACGGCACTAGGCTTGATCAATGATGACATTCGACATTCTTTGGTAAATAGTAGAACTTCAGCACCATCTAAATAGTAAAGACATTCAACATCATTGACTTTCGAAATCGATGGCTTCTTCTATGACAATCAACACTCTTATTTAGCAGGCGGCGGCATCAGTTTGAATCAGCATAATAGCCTCCATGGATATTGATGACTTCCATCATCAATATCGCATTTATAGTTGTGCGTTGTCCTATAAGGATTAATGAAATGCGCCATCAATAAGCGACAACATTGATAAGTGGCTATATTTGCAATGATCAGCATTGATAACAAGTGACATTGTTAGTAGGCGGCATTGGTAGCAGACGACGTCGATAACAAGTGGCATTTATGATAAATAGCATTGATGACAAGCAGCATTAATAACAAGCGACATTGATAATAGGAGGCATTGATGATAAGTGGCATTGATAATAGGCGGCATTGGTGATAAGCGGTATTGATAGGAGGCGGCATTACTTCGAAAGGTGACATCAGAATAAGGCGACATTGGAGAGATGCGGTATTAATCTGAAATGAATTGAGTCTTCTGGCTATGTGGAAGAAATGCTCCATTGATGGAATATGGCATTAATGCGATGCGACATCAATGCTATATCATGCTGTTGTAACATTGATGGATTTTTTGATGACCTGCGACATTGTCCATTACTCTTTATTGATGAGGGGTAGTATCTTAGGCCTTCAACGTTGGCTCAGTACCATTCTTTCAGCATTGATTATTAATGCGGTGTCACTGCTATGTCACATGCCGCATATCTTCGAAAATAATAATTGTAGTAACATTTGACCCCAAGTGTAATAGATGCATTGACCTTTCAGGTCGATGATCTCATCAATAATGCTTGCTGCCTATTGGTATCCTAAATGAATCTAACCATTCATTTGAATTGAATCGATGGTCACTGTACGTCTTCCTTTTTTCTCTATAAGTTAACGAACTTCCTCTTCATTCCTCTCTTACCTGCAATTAAAAACTCAAGCAAACAAAATCAAAATTCATAAAATTGTTTACAGCTTCTAGCTTTTCGGTACCAAAGTTAAAATCAAGGCATGATTCTCCTTTTATTAATTAAATTAACAGGAAAAATCAGATAATCTGGAATCAAAATCGTTGTTAGGGTTTAATTAGGGTTGTTGATTTCAAATTGGCATTTAGGTTCGATTATATAGCTTCAATGTTTATACTAATGATTAGATTGACTATCATTTATGCTTGTAGTTTTGTTTAGTATTAAATTTCTATGTTACTAGAAATTTTCGGTTAACTAATAATTAAGTGACATTGATAATGAAAACCTGGGTGTTCTTAGTTTAATAATGAAGGGGATAGTTTATTAGACCTAATATCCAATAACACTTTGTTCTATATCAACATTAAGCTCTTATGACATCATTATAATATTTGATATTGACTTATTTTCCATTATTTTATGCCGAAATTGATGCTTTACGACATTGATATGGTGCTCGGCATTAATTATGTTCCCTATTGATCCATTATCCTGATGGTTAATATTGAGGTTTAGAAAATCTATGGCACAAAACTTTTCATATCGTTAGTGACTAAAGAGATGTTCAACAACCTATTTTAGGGACATAGGAGCCATCGTTACAGGAAATCTTATGTTGATTAGATGCGACGTTAATAAGTTCGGCATTAACTAAAAATGTTGCTGCTTATATTTGATATTGACTCAAGGGGTTATGGTTTGATACCTATAGCTTGACTGTTTGTTATTATCTTTCGGTAGCCACTTTTAATATTATTAATTAAGCTTTATTCGACACCATAATTTACAACATAATTGTTGCAGCAACTTGTAAGTGGTTAATAGTCTTAGCATTATTTATGATGTTACCAACCTTATTATTTCGAAATTGATTTTAGTTACGGCATTACATTGTTGCTTTATGGTATGACCTATGCTATGTTCGGCATTGATATATCCATTTGACATGAGTTTATTGATGCAATATTGTACTTAAAATACCTTTATGTTAACTTTTATACAGATTTCATGCAAATTCCCATAGGCTTATTTTATAATCATAAGTTTAATATTTACTTATGCACTTTTAATCAACCTAACAATTCAAGTTTTTTACGAATTCAATATTGACTAGTCAATGTTTATTGATTTATTGTAAATACAATGTTAGGCTTCGTATTTTTTAATATTTTGGTGTGACAAGCAAATCACTTGTATGCCTTTTGACTTAATATATACTAATCCATCTATAAAATAAGCACTAGTATTTCTCAAATTTGGAATAATATCACCTGGCAGGTAAATGGAAGGCCAAAAGACAATAAAAAAGTCTGTACTAGCACAGGTTCTAAGGTGTCACCCTCTACTAATATGAAAGGGGACCATCTTTTGAATACTTCATATGTCACAACTCAAGCTGAAGTAGACTCTATCTTGGAGCAATTCGGGGTTACTGGAATTGAAGCTATTCCTGCCAGTTCTACTGGTTGCATTTATAACTCTCCGGAAGGGTATTTTGCTTTACCCCAATCCACATTTGGCATACGGGCTACCTTCCTTTTCTTGACTTTCTTTTGAAATACCTAGAGCATTTAAACATTGCCCCAATCCAGTTTACCCCAAAATGCATATACTTACCTGACATGCCTAGAAGTCCTTGCTCGGGAAGATGGACTTCCTTCCTTGAGCGCTGAAGTCCTCCATTCTTTAGCTGGCCCTGCAAAAATAGACGATCAGTAGAATAATCCATTGTACTACATTCGTCCTCTCCCGAAAAGCCTAATCACCGACCCTATCTATAATACCAATGAATGGGAGGTGCAGTTCTTCTATGTTAGGTGTTATTCAAGTATCAGGGGAACTTTCTCCACCGCCGGTAAGTTTCTTTTTCCTGTTACTCATGCTTTTCTATTTTTGTGTTCTCTACTAATGAGTCTTTTCTTTTAGGTGCCCCTCCAAAGCAATTAAGTTCTTCGGCACAAGAAACTATATAGTCTTTAACTCGAGCATCGAAAACGATGGGCAATAGACTTACGCTGCTAACACAAGCAAATCTCCTTCAATATTCTATAATCTTGGATCATCCCAAAATCTGGGAGGAGCCTCTAATGATTAAAGGCAATGCCCAAGAAAGATGATCATTAGTAATGGGCAATCTAAGACCTTTCTCTGTTAATTCTTTGGTCCAACTCGAACCTTCCGGTGAGTCACCATTACAACTTATACAATACCTCTTGTAATATTATCATATAAGCTTTCCTCTTTAATTCAGGCTCATCCGCTCTAGTTACTGTCTCCAAAGAAAAGGAAACCATAAGTGATGCTCCTAAAGAGAAGGGGAATAAAGGTGATACTTCTATCTCGACTCAGGTTACCAAACCTTTTTCAATAAATGATTCCAATTCTAGTGCATCCAAGACTTTGAAAAGAAAATCAAGTGACGGTCCTAATGTTGCCACTTCATCCCCCAACAAAAAGTTCAAGGTTGGGGATGAGCATACCTCTGTAGTTTTGGATAAAGAACAATACATAAACATCATTGCAAGTCCCGAGGCCTTAAATCTTAACTCTCCTGGGAAAATGGCTCAACTTCCAATAGAGGTGGGGTAGTCTCTGGACTCGCTTTTGAATATCCATTTTCCAGATACTCATAGTGCTCTTTATCGTATATGTGAGGATCTTGGCCTATCTTTTACTCCAGAAGATCCACTCCCCTCTAAGTCTTATGCACAAAGTCCTATAAGTAACTTTGATGATCTTCTTTAATTGGGCATCCACTCTCCATCTTTTACTTTCTTAAACCACCACAGTCTTCTTCTTATTCCCAAGATTATCTCTTTACCATTCTCAAGTAGTTCTTATCGGTATGTTCCTTTCTCTTGTTTAACTATTTTAGGTTCTCAACTCTGTATATAATGTTCTAACTTATACTAGTTACTTATTCCAGGCAACTAAGCACATGTTTCTCTTTTAAGAGGAAGCCCAAGGGTCTTCCAATGTGGTGCCTAAGCTAAAAGAGCAGATATCATCGCTCAACACCAACATAATCGGCCTTTCAACAGTGAAGGATGAGGCCATGGTTAAGATGGAAAAACTTGCCTCCTCCCTTAATAAAGAGAAAATCACAAGAGAAGCACTAGAGGATAAGGTGAGGACTCTAGAAGAAAAACTTAGAGAGCCAGTAAAGAGAGGCCAGGCTTGCAAAGGAGAATGAACTTCTAAAGAAGAAGATTCGGAGGAAAAGAACCCTCCTAACTAAATCAACCAGCATTATTAAAGATGCAAAGCAACGATCTCTTATTTTCTTGACACAACTCTTAATTTCGTTATTGAGAAATGCTATGAGAAGGCCTTATACATTGCATATGCCAACAATATTCACAAGTTCCCAGATCTAGACTTCCCCTCTCTCCAGCTCAGAATGAGGGGTTTAAAATGAAATTTAGTGCAATTCTAGAGGAAGCTCTAGGATCTGAGGAGGAGTCCTCTGATGAGGATGAGGAGATCGATGCTAAGGAATTGCTAACTTTTGATGATCCTCCGGTGGAGGAGGAGACGGAGTTCGATGTAGAAGAGGAGGACGGTGAGGACAAAAATGATGATGGTTATGAGGGTCATGATGGTGGTAATGATGATAATGGTGGTGGTGATAGAAAGGGTCCCTTTGGACCGTCGAATGAGAAGGATGGATCTGGAGACGCTAACCTGGACTCGACGACCTAAGGTATGAAAGTTACTGAAATTCCCAATTCCCCATCTAAAGATTCTCCTTGGAAGATTATGCTCCTCAAAGCCATAGGTCCAAAGGGATAGGGCAAAATTTCTTCATCTCAAATTCCATTCTCTCAAGTATGGATCTCTTTATTTAAACGTTTTAAGTTATCAAGTAGTTTTTAGTTAATATGTTAACTATTTTAGTCAAGAATAAAACTGAAATACTATTATGAGGTTATGCTTGAAAAGAAACAAATGGAAATAAATCAATTGAATGGTGAACTGAATAGGCTTTTAATGAAGCATAATAAACTGTCTAAGAAATATAATAACCTTACAGCCAGTGCATCAAAGTTAAGATTTTTCAACGAAACGAAAATTGTTCCATGTACAGAGAAGCACGTCTTCATCGGGAGAGACTTTTGACAGAGAATGCAGAACTTATGAACCTCTTTTGGATACTGATCGATGATAGGAATACATTGGAGGAGTTTCCCTACAAAGTTTATTCCAAGAGTATATTCATCGATTTTCCTTACTTGGGCGACAACTACGGGGGTTTGCTTAGGCACGTCCATCGTAGATACTGTAGATGAACATGGGTCTGATCCTCATTCCGGTACATGTTGGAATATCGCAAGAGTTGCTTCTATCTCTCTTTCTTCTCATTCTCTTCCCTCCGAAAAATTCAAATACAATACTAAGAGATTTATTTCCGAATTTTATAAGAAATCAATTTTGTATGAACACAAGTGATTGTATAATTATACTATGTAACTCAAGTAGCTCACAAACCTTATCGCTTTTGTTTCTCTTATGCTCAATCTAAATTTCGTATATTATACAGATTAAGGAACCTTCAAATGGTCCTGTTCCCATGGAATTGCTAAATAGTTTGTCAAGTTAAAAAGGGATTTTCAAGAGAAATCTTTAACTTTTGGAACCCCTTAGTTAGCAAGACATTATTTTCTAAGAGATCTGCAGGAAGTATACACATGATTCCCTCACTTCCATTTGACTTTTTCGACGATGAGAAAGACAAACTACTTTGTGAAATTCGAACTTATCATGCCAAATGGCTATGTGGTGATGCTAGACTTTTAGTCGGAAAATGGGATTAACATCAATTTCCTCCAGTTAACACTCCAGAAGGGATTAAAGCTCCTTTTGATTCTTCTCTTACCTTGTTAATTGGGTAACTTGAAAAGGCCAAATTCAGTGTTTCAAAATGTTAAGAGTTATTCAATTGTTCAAAAATGGAATTGTGATGTAATTTGAATTTCCTTCTTGTTTGTAAACTTTACCATCATTAATGGAATAGATTGTTTTTCATGTATTAATTTTCATTTTACTTATTCTGAATAGGAAAGTTAGGTAGCGCTTGCACCTGGTCCTATAGATGCTCTTTATCACATAAACGTTATCAAAGAAAAACGAAGTTGGAGGTTCGGGCCTTTCTTCTAGTGCTAAAATGTTAACGAGTTTCTTCGTTAACCCTAAAAAGTGTAAGGAAGGGAATGAAGGGATTTGGAGGGCCTTGGTTAACCTCAATGAGTGTAGAAAAAGCGATACTTGGTTGAGTTGAGGATTATATAGAGTGAGTTAGGAAGCTTGGGTCCATGAAGAAGCTGTAAGCATTGTCATGTAGAAGCCTACATGCACTTGAAATCGATCTATATAGACGGTCTTATGCAAAAACAAAAATCAAGAATATGAGTACTTTTGGGATTCGAAGAAAGCTATGATTAAGAAATCACAAGTGCTTAGGAATTCAAAAGTAAGCCATAACTCAAGAAATCTTATTCTTGTTTCATATAATGTTGAATGTACAAAGTCATATGTGTAGTAGCTCACTTGGCACTAAAATTCCCAAACCATTTTAGGGTTATAAAGTTTAAAATGTAAGAGATGAGCAAAGAATGATGTTCTCCTTCTCCCATACCTTTTGGTCTGTATTTATAGGGTTAGAAGTGTAGCATAGCAGCTCATCTTCAATATGCATGAATTTTGGCAACATCAACGTCGCATGGCACTAGGCCTTGCTCAATGATGACATTCGGCATTCCTTGGTAAATAGTAGAACTTCACTATCATCTCAATAGAAAATACATCCGACATCATTGACTTTCGACATCGACGGCTTCTATGACTATCAACACTCTTAATTAGCAGGTGGGGGCATTAGTTTGAAGTGACATTAATATGAAGCAACACTGGTAGCGGTATAATAACCTCTGTGTGTGGTGCCATCTAAGGATTGATGAAGTGCGCCATTAAGAAGTGGTGACATTGATAAACGGCGATATTGGCAATGATCGGCATTGATAGCAGAATGCATCAGTAGTAGACGACATCGATAACAAGCGTCATTGAAAATAGATGGCATTGATGATAAGCGGCATTGATAATAGATGGCACTGATAATGAGTAGCATTAATAACAAGTGACATTCATAATAGGCAGCATTGATGATAAGCGACATTAATAGGAGATGGCATTGGTGATAAGCGGTATTGATAGGAAACGGTATTACTTTGAAGGGTGACATTAGAATAAGGCGACATTGGAGAGATCCGAGAGCGACATTGATCCTTCTGGTTATATGGAAGAAGTGCTCCATTGATGGAATATAGCATTAACATGATACGGCATCAATGTTATATCATGCTGTTATAACATTGATGACTTTATTGATGACCTACGATATTATCCATTACTCTTTATTGATGAGGGGCGGCATCGTAGGCCTTCGACGTTGGCTCATTACTATTCTTTCGACAGTGATTATGGATTCAATGTCACAGCTATGTCACATGCTACATATTTTTGAAAACAATAATTGTAGTAACAAAAGTTGATGAGAAACCTCTATATATCCTAGGTCAAAGAGTTGGCAGGTTGTGTGAGTCAGAGACTGTGCATAATATTTAACCATGAGCAATCTTGTATGGACCACCCTAAAGGAGTTTGAGACCGATCAATATTGATCGATCAATTTATGTTATAAACATAAGTTTTATACATATATAAAGGCAGTTCATAAAATGTTTATGAATATCTTTTCCATTGCATTGAAAAATATTGTTGTTTCAAGAAACATCAACTTTGTGACGAAGGAATTTCTTTTAGAAATTATTGATAATAAAATGGATTGGGATACGATCCAAAGATAAACTAATTGCGAATGATGAAATGAAACTAACTAAAGCTAAGCGGACACAACACATTAGAATGTCTAATATGAACTCATGCATATTAAAAAGAAACCATGATTTCTTATCAATGTCGAGAAAAGAAATTTCTTAGTTATCAATAACTATGAAGAGTAATGACTCTGCCATATGGCATGCTATACAAATCTGGAATGGATTCTAATACATTATAAAAAATTTACTTTAATAGTTTTACTCGAATGGATATGATCCGTCGCCTGCAAATATGTCTTCAGTACCAATGCTGTTGGAACAAATAAGTAATGTTGATGAGAATGACATCATTAATTTTAGTTATTGAAATTAATGGAATAGATTTGTCATTCAACGTGCTAAAGTCAATTTGGATTTTGCTCACAAAATTATCACCCAATATGATTTTGACTTTTGGTGCATACATGTTTTTTATAGGAAAATGAGTGATCCTCATATGAAGGAGAGCACTCATATTTTTGGTGCATATATGTTGAAACACAAATTTTAAATAATGATTTAGAATAGACAGTTTGCACATAATAACCAAAGTTTTTTGGTAGGATCCAATAAGTGATCCAATAGTATCTCGACAAGCATTAGAATTGAGCAAATATTTTGACAAAGAAATCAAGTAGTTTTAATTTCAGTCAAACTACATATATTTTGACAAAGAAATCAAATAATTTGAATTTTAGTCAAAATTGCATAGGACGCATGTGTTTATAAGAAAGATTATTAAAGGTACTAATTTTTTCTAAAAATATAAGTAAACAACATACTTTTGATTATTAATGATGTTCTAATGTTAAAATCAGTTTTATTATGGTTGTTTAATACTTGACATTGGATTTGAAAGGGACATTTTACCATCAGTATAAAAGGACACTAGGATTATCCCAAATGATATATATAGGCACCACATTAAAATGTTTAATATGGAGCATATAAGATGAATTCCTTATCCATCGGCAACAGGAGTAATAATATATAATGTATTGTCTACTATATCATAGTTTGCTTATGTAACTAGAAAAGTAAGCAAGTGTCAAATCCTAATTAAGTTCAATAAATGATAATTAAAAGTATTCTCGTGTATTTACGAAATACGCGAGAATTATTTATAGAAACAACGAACTTCTTATAAAGGAGTGTTCAGACTCGGACTTCCTTAGTGATTTTGAGAATAGTATGTCAGTTCTAAATTCATGTTCAACCATAATTAAGGAGCTTTAAGTTCGAAATGTACCAAAAAAAATTGTGGCTAATTCAACCAATAGGCTATGACATCGCCTTGAATAAGCGAAACACTAAAAGCAATGTGTATATGTATGTGTGTGTGGGCATATACATACATACATACATATATATATATATCTATGTGTGTGTGTATGTATGCATAAATTTATAACTAAGCTAGGGTCAATTCCAAATGTTGAGAACCCTATGACATTGTTATGTAATAACAATGTTGCAATACAGATCGTGAAGAACCTAGAGCTCACTAGATGTCGAGAAACATACTCTGAGAAGTTCCACAAAATATGGACAGTTTATTAGAGAGAGTTGATTCACATAGTAGATAATTAAAACAACATAACATACTCGTTCACTCAGGGACTAACTCGGCTAATTTAAAAAAAATGGATTGAAAAAATGGGATGATTATTCTATAATTGACCCTAAGTGAAAGTGGGAGATTAAGAGACTTTGGGGTATGCCCCTCAGGGAAATCATGTAATTTATCACATATATCTAACTCTATAACCAATCTTGTTCATAATGAACATATTTGATTTCTATTATATAAATAATAAAGTAATTTGCATGGTAATTTTGGATATGGATTAGTTACCACAGAAGATATAAGGATTTAATGTTCTAAGAGAATCATTGCGTTAAGGTGCCCGTAAGCAAGAGAAAGAGTCCTATTATCATTAGACAAGTTGAAAGGACGGTCTGGGATTTCGTTGTGTGCATGTAAAGTTTGGAAATAGAGATAGATAGAGTTTTTGTGGTTTAGAAGTCTGTTGATGTCTTCAAACCAGTTATGCAATTACCTCCAAGAAGAGCGATTGAGTTTCGCATTGATTTGGTACCAGGTGCACAAGCTCCTAGTAGAGCGCATAACAGAATGTCATAAGAAAATGGAAGAATTGAAGAAGCAACTAGTGGATCTTGTGCATAAGAGTTTCATTAGGCCGAGTAGTTCGCTCTAGGAAGCTTCTGCATTATTTGTAAAGAAGTCTGATGGATCACTTTGGATGTGCATTGACTATAGGAAATTAAATGAGATGATAATGAAAAATCATTTCCCACTTCAAAGGATAGACGGTCTACTTGATTATTTTAGTGGAGCTAGAATATTCTCGCAGTTAAATTTGGCTATGGAATTCGATCAACTAAGTTTTTTAAGAGAATTCCCCTTTATTGCATTTAGGACAACATATAGTTCATATAGGCATAGTCATGTACTTTGTACAAACCAATGCTCCAACTTATTTGTAGATCTTATGAATTAGGTCTTCCGAGAAAGCATAAGTTGAGGACAAAGTTTCCAAGTGTTATTTTTGGAAGAAGGAAATTTAGTTCCTAGGCAATGTGGTTTTGAAGGAGGGACTAGCTATAGCTCCTTCAAAGGTTGAAGCCGTGAATAGTTGGAAGAGACCTAAAACTATTACCGAGATAAGGAGTTTCTTGGGATTTGTTAGGTACCATCAGAGATTCATTAAGGAACCCTCCAGGATAGCCTTACCATGTACAAACTTACACAAAAGAACAAGAGGTGTGTTTGGACAAAGGAATATGAGCTGGCATTCCAAGAGTTGAAGCTTCCGCTAATGAAAGCTCTGGTTTTAGTAATGACAGAAGGGAATTTAGATATGGTGGTTAACACATGTGTTTCACTTTCTGGGTTAGGAGTAGTGTTGATGCAGAAGGAAAGGTTATAACTTTTGCATCTACACAGTTGAGACCTTATGAGGCTCGGTATCCAACTCATAACTTGGAGTTGGCATCGTAGTTTTTTTGATATGATTGAGGAATTGAATGTTTTAAAGCTTTGGCTAATCAAATGTTCAGTTTCAATTGAGTTCTAGTTCAAGTAAAACTTAAGGGCATTGTCCTACTTGGATGTTCAACCAGTTCATAAGGAGAGGATTACCAAAAAGCAGAAAGATGACCCACTATGTGTCGAAAGGATTAATGGCCTGAGGAATTCGTCTGAGGAATGGCATAGAGATCGAAGAGCTAAAGGGCTTTGGTATTGATAAAAAAAAGGATTGCTTCAGAAGAAGGGAAAGTTATACGTTTTGAATAGTAGGGACCTTTAGAAGATGGTCATGGATGAATGCCCACTGTTCAAAGTTTGCTATATATCCAAGAGGCACCAAGATGTATCGGGACATGTAGTAAAGCTTCTACAAGGAAGGGTTGTAGAGGGACGTTATGGAATGTGTGAAAAGATGTTCCATATGCCAACAGGTTAAGGCAGAACATCAGAAGCCAAGTGGAATTTTGCATCTTTGGAAGTTCCAATATGGAAGCGAGATTCAGTATCGATGGACTTTTTTGATAGTTTTTCAAGGTCAAGGACGGTGAATGAAAATATATGGACCATAATGGATAAACTGACTATGAGTGCATATTTCATTCTAATAAAGTTCACAAGGATAGCAGTCGAACTTGCTGTGGTATATGTTAAGACTATAGTGGGGCTACATGGAATTCTAAATATTATACTCAATGACCAAGAGTCTTTATTTTCCACCGAGTCTTGACGAATCGTACAAAGTGCTTTGGGTTTGGAATTATGTATGGGTACTTCTTACCATCCACGGATAGATAGTCAAACAAAAAGAGACAATTGTATGCTTTAAGATTTGCTACGATGTTGCATTTTAGACTTCAGTGGATCTTGGGAGGGTCATTTGCACCTTATGGTGTTTTCATACAATAATAGTTATCGGTCCAGCATTGGAATGGCACCTTTTGAGGTATTTTATGGAAGACCATGTAAGTTGTCAGTAAGTTTGTGTGAGACTGGAGTTAGACTTGTTTTCGGGCCAGATATTGTAAGAGAAGCTTTAGAGAAGGTTGTGTTGATTCGACAAAGGATGAAAGATGCTCAATCTAGGTAGAAGTGCTATGCTGATAAGAGGTGCAAGGATTTAGGATTTGATTTAGAGGATCATGTGTTTGTCAAAGTTTCGCCAATAAGAGGTACTTCAAGGTTTGCAAAGGCTTAAAAGTTGGCACTAAGATATGTTGGCACTAGAGAAAATTGACAATATAACATATAGAGTTGAATTACCAAGTGCTTTTGTTGGGTCCACAACTCATTTCATACATCACATCTAAGGAAGTGTGCCCAAGACCCTAGGGACATGTGGTTCCGAGAGCTATGGATGACTTGGTTGCTGAGCTAAACAAGACTTGTGTAAGGAAACCTACTCGGATCATTAGCCAAAATGTAAAGAAGTTTTGGAATAAGAAAGAAAGCTTGTGAGGGTCGAGTGTAGTGAAGACCAAGATGATTAAACATGGAAAACAGAAGATAAAGTCAAGAGGACTCATTACAAGTTGTTTGTTTAGCTTAACATTATGTTTGTTATGTTTTGTTATGAACCATGTATATGCAGAATATTATGGTTAATTTTTGTTATGTATTGGTAGATGTACAAGTATACTTTGTTTGAGACACATGGGAAGAAAACTTATGTGTATATGCTAGAATAAGCATGTAAAAGTTTGTGTCACTGTCGCACCTTATCTGAATTTCAAGGACAAAATTCCTATAATGACGAAAACCTACAACACACCATAAATTAATAAATAAATAATCAAAAAATTAATTATGAAAATAAAGGTTTAAGTGGTTAAATTATGAAACTAAATAGCGTCTCTTTTCATTTCATTCTTTATTCAAAATTAAAAATAAAACTTAGATCATTTTAATGGTGGTTATAGCTTAATCTAGAAAAAGAGGAAAATAAGAAGATTAATGCTAAGGGAACTAGAAACATCAAGCAGCTAAGGAATATATGTGAGTAATATATTCTCTAATCTAAATTTCTTTCCTAAATTGCTTATGATTGAATTAACAATGAATGTTTCTCATGATTCTTATAATCTATTTGATCCAAAAATTTGATATGATGTTAGGGACACATTTTTGGAGATTGGTTTTGATTTATAAATTTTCCCATAAGTAAATAAATTGATATGGATTATTTGAGAGTCGTATATTCGAGAAATGGTTAAAAATAGGGAGATAGTGAAATTCAATGAAAGAAAATACATGTAAATATTTTCTATGATTTTTTTGGAGTAAAAGTAGTAATTTCCAAAAGGAAATATTCTTGACCGAATGTTAAATAATAAGGGCCAAAAGGTAATTGAATTAAATAGAAAATTTAATAATTGGTCAATAGACCATATCCATAAGTTAACATATCAGGAATGCGCATCAAAATAGCAAGAAAAGATTAAGTCAAATTAATCAGAAGTCGATTCGTGTAAAAGTAGTGTTAGACATGTAGAAAAAAATTCCCAACGTGTAGCGAGAGGAAGTGCCGAAAGACGTGACGCTGAATTGAAAGTAAAATTAGCGAGAACTGTAAGTATAAGGACTTAAGAATGAACGCTAAGTAATGCTAAGTATGATGCTAGGTTTATTGAACTAAAGATGGTAGCCAAAGGCCGAAAGGGGACAAGGGTTAGAGATGAAATTTAGGATGGAGCTAGTGATTTCTGAAACCCAAGGTTGAATTTTAAGTGGAGGAGGTGATTTCAGAAATTTAAAATTTATATGCTATAAGTTACTAAAGCTAAACTACAGCAGGCTTCCCCAAATTAGGCCAAGGTTAGTGATTGATGAGAGTAGTGTAGCTCTCAGCAAGATGTTGAAACCAGAACTAATTAACTTCCAGAAGAGTATATATGTTAAGGCTAAATTTAGCTGAGATAAATACTTAAAACATTGATGATAATGTCATAACATTTCTTAATGAATAGCTATGTGTAAAGCCTAATATATGACTGGTTAGGTAAGTAAGTGAAGTTCGGTAGGTGATGTAAGGCCTGAGATGGAAGTTAAGGAACCAAAGGTGTAGGAGTAATACCTAAGTGACATTCGAAAAAGAAAACGTAGGTGTCAGGCCTTGGTGGCAAATGAAATCGTGAACATGGGTGTAAAGCCTTCTGTGGCAGATGCAACCGAAATCTTTGGTGTAAGGCCTAAATTGGCAACCATAGTCTAAAATGTGGTGTAAGGCCTAAGGTGCATTCAGGACATGAAAATAATTGATGTGAGGCCTATTGTGGTAACTAAGGATTTGGAAGAAATCATAATGCTCGATGTGGCAAATTAATACCGAAAGCATGGTAGGTGTAATGTCTAGTGTAGCAACCGAAAACAAAAGCGTAGGTGTAAGGCCTAGTGTGATAATCACAAATGAAAGCATAGGTGTAAGGCCAGGTGTGGCAACCAAAACACATATATAAGAGAAGTAGGTATAATGTCTAGAGAGGCATCCGAAACCGATAGTGTATTTAGTGGAATTAAGTGAAGGCATAAGGCCTTGGTGGCTACGAAATAATAAGATTTAAACCTTTTATCTATTGCAGAAGGTGTGAGGTCACTATGGAAGCCTATGATGGAATGTTTCATATTTTGGTTTTAAAAAAGAATTATTAATGTATGGCATATCAAATAATTTGATTTCGGTTATGGCCTTAAGTAAGAGTAAGACACTTAAGTTTGAACTATGTGTAGGTTCATATTTGTAGATGTTAAAATGAATGTTTTGCTATAGTTAGGGGAAAACTCATTTTGTGCCTTATCAGTGTGATCTCACTAACCTTTATATTTATGGTAATATATTGCTTATACCCAAATTTATGTCCCACCGGTGTTTTTATCCTTTTTTTTCCTATAAATTCATGGGTATTTATTCATGTAGATTGAGTTTATGGATTTAGACATGATGCTTTTGGGTGGACGGATAATGGAGCCAAAGGCAAAGCAAATGGCTTAGGAGTATTATTTTCCATTTTGATTCAGTTATACCAAGTTTTTATGTCAATATCTTCATATGTGGGCATAAACCGTTATCTGAGTTGTATTATATTTTTTACCCCTACGTGGGCATGAATTTGGGAACTAAATTATTAAACTTGAATTGTAATTATGTATTTCTTGATTTTATTGATATCTACTCTATTGAGTTAAGAATTTTTAGCATACCGATCTCATTTCTATTGCCGAGAGATAATTCTAAGGTGAATACAAAACATTGGAGTTCCATCTTTGAGTTTTGGAATAATGGACGTTATAGTATGTTCACGAAAGATCCGATTGTAGTGCTCCCAGGTAGCTCTTCATTGAATAGTTTGAAGAAGAGAAAATGTAAATCAAAGAGTGGAAAGGGAAGTCAAAGGCTCAAGAGAAAGGTGATTATCACTTTTTCTTGAAAAAGGGACACTGGAAAGGAACTGTCCACACCACCTAAAGACGCTCAATTGAAAAGTATTTCATTCTGCTTCTAAAAGGTATTTTTTGTAAAAAAATTGTTTATCTGTACATGTTTGTAGTTGGGTTTTAGTTATTGGATTTAGAACTCACATTTCTAATTCATACATGGACTTAGGAGCAAGAGGCCCATTATTAGAGAGAGCATGGAATTTCAAGTTGCAAATGGTGCTAGTGTAGCTTTGGCTACAACGTATAAATATCAAGTGAAACTAGCAAGTGGATTTGATTTAGTTTTAAAAATTGTTATTATGTACCTAATTTTATTAGTTGAATAATATGTCTCTTGTTTGATAGAGAAAGGATACATTTTTATTTGTAAAGACAATATTATAAATATTTGATGTTGAAATAAAAAAGTTGGAATTGGTGCTTTAAATAATGATATTTATGTTCTTAATTTTAATCATGTATTGGCTGTTGAAAATAACAATGGGTCTAAACTAAATGATAGTCACTTTTGACATTGTAGACTAGGCCATATTAGTAAGAAACGACTTATTGAGATATGAAACCAAGTGTTTCTACCATTGTTTGTTTCTAAATTATTCCATACATGTGAGTCATAAGTTATAGGTAAAATGGCCAAGCACCCATTCAGGGGGAGTAATGAAAGAGTTAATAAAATCTCAGGATTAGTATATACTCATGTACGTGGTCCGATGTCTACAACTGCCAAATGTGGAACCTCATACTTTGTAGCATTCGGTGATGATTTTTCTAGGTGCGGATATGTGTATCTTATGAAACATAAATCAAAGGTCTATGAAAAATTTATTGAATATAAGAACGAAGTAGAAAACCAAAGTAATAAGAAAATAAAAATACTTCAATCTGATTGAGGAGATGAGTACGTTGGATCGGAACTCCAGGGGTACCTAAAAGAGAATAGGATTCTTGCTCAAATCACTCCCTATATTCCGCAACACAACCGTGTTTCAGAGAGGAGAAATTGAACCTTGTTAGACATGGTTTGATCAATGATGACAGGCATTGAGTTATCTTTTCGTTTGATCAATGATGACAGGCACTGAGTTATCTTTTTTGATTTAAAGATATGCGCTGGAAACCACAGATTATATGTTGAATAGAATACCATCAAAATTTATGCTAAAACATCATACCAGTCATGGACTAAGAAGAGACCCCACCTTAATTATCTTAAGGTTCCAGGTTGTCCATCTTAAGTTAAGAACTTAAAACCTATTAAGTTAGAGGCAAGATCGGTCTTATGTCAGCTTATAGGGTATCAAAGAGATTCTCATGGATTGAGTTATCTCTAGACACACCAACTTTTTGGAAAAGGAATTTCTCTCATTAGAAATTAGTGGCAGTAAGATAGACTTGGATGTGAACTAAGAAACTTCCATAAAGACCAAATACATAGATAGTAATTCCATACCCATTGAAAATACGCAACCTATTAGAAGGTCTAATACTGAATCTCGCATGCCAAAAAGATATTATGGTTTCTCATTGATGGCGAGAATGCATAACGTGTCATATATGACATTGATACCCTCACATACCGACAAGCCTTGAAGAGTAAAGACTCTGCCTTGTGGTCTGAAGCGATGAAGTACATACTTTGCTTTTGTATATGAAATTCATACTTTGTTTTTGTATACGAAGTTTAAGATGGATTTCGTATACAAAAACAAAGTATAGACTCTGGATTTTGTGCCCAAAGGGGTGAAACCCATCGACTGCTAGTAGATCTTTAAGAAAAAGATCTGTGAAGATGGAAAGGTTGAAACTTAAATCGAGGATCGTCGCCAAAGAGTATCATCAAATTCAAGGTGTTGCTTATGTCCTTTCAAATTTTACTTGCACCACCGCTCATTATGACTATGAAATTAGCCAAATGAATGTTAAAATAGCATTTCTAAATGGTTATTTAGAAGAGACCGTTCATAGTAGTCGTAAGGTTTCAAAGTCGATGGAAGCGACGAAAATGCATATGGACTTTTAAGATCAATTTATGGTCTTAAGCAAGTATCAAGAAGTTGGAACAAGTGTTTTAACAAGGTAATCAAACAGTTTGGTTTCAGCCAAAACACAAAGGAAGTGTGCACATACAATAAGGAGGAAAATGGTGCTATAACAGTCTTTGTATTATATGTTAAAGGTTTGTCGATGATTGGTAACGATGTACCGATGTTACAGTCAGTGAAGGCTTGATTGCCTAATGTAACAACCCAAAAATTCTACAATATTAATATTAAATTAATTAAAAATAATATTTTAATAAAGAATGAATTGGGTATTGTATTTATAATTGTTGTATTGGTCCTTTCGAGCTGTCTGTCTCGACTATAAATTTGGAGTTACAATTTGTGAGATATAAGTTTTATAAGCTAGAAACAACGTATGCGACTGTTACTGGCCAAACTGCGAACAACCCATAACCTAGCTTAACGAATGTATAAGTGAGGCTATGGAACCCTAGCCATAACCTCCACCCTCACTTTTTAGTACTAATCGCGGAATCTTCTTTAATCTCCTTCTAATGGAGATTATCTGTAATTATCTTTACTTATTACAAGATACAAAAGATAATAAATTACAAATCAACTTGAAAGCATGTCTTTTTATATCGCATTTCATAGGGCACGATGACACGAACTCAGCGGTGAAGTTCGTTTTTTCCCTATATTCCTCAAAGCCATAAGTCCAAAGGGACAGGGCAAAATTTCTTCATCTCAAATTCCATTCTCTCAGGTATGGATCTCTTTATTTAAACGTTTTAAGATTACACCAGAAATGTCATTTAGCAACAAAATCTGAGCCATTGCAAAAGGATTTTGCAACGGCTTTGAGCCATTGCAAAATGAGCAGTGGTAAAAATATAACAACGGCTTAAAGCCGTTGTAAATTTATGTTTTAGAACGGCTAATAACCATTGCTAAATTTAATTTAGTAACGGCTGAAAGCCGTTGTAAAGTTTTGTTGGGCAACTTTGTTAATTCTGTTTTGCAATGGCTCAAAACCGTTGCTAATTGTAATATTATTATTTTTTAAAAATGCATTGCTTTTCCTGACCCCCCTACAGTAACATTCATTTCATTATCATACTCAATATAAACATTTGATAAATTAACATAATATCACAAAAGAAAGATCATTAAACCAAATTTTTTTCATAGATTCAACACAAAAACCAAACATAAAAATCTTTTAATTACAATGTTCAACAACAATACATAACACTACATAGTTCAACAGCAGCAGCAGCAATACATAACACTACAAAGTTCAACTGCAGCAACAACTAGTATTACGTACTAATATTACAGAAACACAATAAAACCGTATATCAGAAAGTGTTTTTTCATGCCAACTTATATTACAGAAGAACTCACAAAACCATAACCACCTCTCATTCCTCACTTTAGGCTAATCTTTTTCTCTACGTCGTCTGCATTATGAACAAACACGCAATTAGTCAAAGATATTCATCAACTAGTAAAGTAAAAGTTCAAAATTTAGCAAAATAAATCATAAACACAATTAATACATTCTAGAACATAGTTGATGCGAGCAACAGTAAATGCAATCTGGAACAAATGAAAAGTGCTAAAACCAAACAATTTATACCATATAAAGAAGACATCACAGCGAAATTTCACATGCTTGCTCATGTGCTAACTAGTTATTACTACCATTTATGACTATCTTGTGCTATTGTCAAATAGTTTCAGTAAGAAACTGAGTAAGTCATATTTTGACGATAAGAATCATTATTTTATTTACTACCTAATGTCCTCCATTTACTGATCAAATACTAACAAAGATCAATTGTCTTAAATTTTAATGCTATTTTAGCATATTATTTTCATTTGGTAAATACATATTTACTTGGCTTAGCTCCAAGGGCAGCTTGAGCCTGTAACAAATACTTGAGGTCTATAAAACATTTAAAAATTCATAAATGGGGATAAGCATGCATATATGTATACACATCACATGTTCAGAGGACTTCAAACCACTTTGATTTCCTTGAACGCTAAGGGGAAAAATAACGGAAACATATAGTGGAAAAAAAAGCATAGTTGGTTGCATGACTTGATGCATCAACAAATAGTAAAATTCATTCATAAATTTTGTCATATATTAATACATCTAGAAAAAAGTTTAAATTATACTTACTGGAAATACTTCAAGGTGAGTGCATTCAATTACAGTCTTAATATGAAATATACAAATTAATCCTTAGGCAAAGGCTAACTAACAATGTTTTTCATATATGATATATCGAAAACAAAAACAAGCAAACACAAATGAAATGAAATATTGTTAGCACCTTCTTTTATTACAAATACTGTTTCATTAAAAATAATTCTAATTGTTGGATTAATGAAATTTAAAAGCAAATCTCATTTACCCATTGGAATCTCATGTTTTGAAGTTATTTTAAAATCCTTGAGAAGTTCTCAACATTGAACTTGACCTCGTGATATCCTTCTGGGTTAACACGTTATTTACTCACTAATATCTAAACATTTTCAATAATAAGAGAAACAAATATACCAATATATATATAATAGGATAGTCGAACCTATGTAAACATATAATTTTTTCATACTACACAATACCCAAACAATGTTTTAGTCTATCAAAGCCTAGGTAAACAGAGAGTAGCAAGAAATAGTTTACGACGGACAAAGGTAAGTTTAAATAGATTAAAATTAGACTATTACTTGATCTCGCGTCTAAAGATATCGAATTGAAATCTTTGGATTGCACACAAAACCTCCGATTCCAACTTCACCAAAGGTCGTAGCAAGAGGATGATTTTGTTTGGCTATGTTCTCATCTGGTAGTAGTATGTTGTCCACAACCAACTTCTCGTGTGTTGGAGGTACAGGCTTCCCATGTATAATGGACGCTATCGAATCTCTGCATACAGAACCTGTTGCAATGACCTCTAGATCAAAGTTCAGGATTTCACATTTTTTATTTGCCGAACCAGACGAACTCAATGGATTATTAACTTCGTTGTTCGGCAATTTTCCAACAATTTCCTATCGTGTCCCACTTCCTCCTTTATTGGAAGGAATGTCTGGTATGTGTTTTCCGTTATCCATGTATCCTTTGAACAAGTCGACCAACGACTTCAGTGTACCCTCCATATTGTCCATCCTAGATTTCAAGTCTTCTGAGTCTACTTTGGTCTTTTTGATTTGTTTACGTGCAATAGTAGAAGCCTTTACTCATGTTCTTGATATCTTGGTTCCAATGCAGCAAGTCCGACCCTTTGTATCCTTGCCAAACACTTGCGACAAGATGTCTTCATCCAATGGCAAATCTTCTTCATCATTGTCATTGATTGCTTCCTTCGCTTTTACAATTTTACTCTAAAATATGATAATACTTGAGATATTACTATTAATTGATAGGTTACTAATCTAAAATAGTAGACTGATAAAACATGTAAACATATATGTCATAAGCAATCATTATTAATTTATCATCTAAAACAATAGACTATTTAACTTACGAAATAGGAAGAAGTCGAGTCTGATATGCTACCATCCTTTTTCGTGTGAGTTTTCTCTCATACTTGACGACGTGTGATTTCATTTTCTGGATTTTCACTGGCCTGCAACCAAAAAGGAAATAATTGATTATGTTAGTTCAACATTTGTATTTCCAACTGAGGCACTGTAGTATTACTGTTAGTTCAACACTACAAAAATTACATGTGTTTCTTTAGTTATCTTTTAGAGTCTTAATTTGATTCAGACCATCAAATACTGTAAAGGCATAATGGAACTTCTCGGTTGATAAGAAGGTGAGGTAACAGTTGCTGAAGCAAAGGTTAAATGCAATCACCTTAGTACCTCAACTCTTTGTTCTTACCAAGCATAGCAGGAAAGCCAACTACCTACCTAATTTTCATTGTCACAAAATTATACAAACTTCTATAATTTCTTTAAATACACAGCTTCATTCTATGTATTCGTCAGACAATAGATTTCAGAATAATGGCTACTACCTTGTCAAAGATTAATCATCTCTTTGAAGTGCTGCTATTGGTATTCAGCAACTTAATAGTGAATTACGCTGCATGTATGCTTCTAGAAGCACCAACAATCCCAAAACCAGAGCTGCACTGCCTTCACTACCAGAGATCCCTACTTTACCAAAGTTAGAGTTGCCACCTCTCCCTGAGATCCCGACCCTTCCCAAGTTTGAACTACCTCCTTTGCCTCAACTACCAATTGTTCCTCAAGTTCCAACTCACCCTTCTGCTACCCCTTGAGTCTCGTAGATGATATGGCACTATTGATTGTAGTTTCATGAGTTTATGTTTGGTCTTGATTTATATATGTACTACATTACTTATTGTCGTATGTATACTATATGATATATGATTCTATCTTCATACTTGTATGCATTATTGCACCTTGTAAATTATTATTCTCTACTTATCAAAAGAGCATTGATACTTAAACTAGAATTAATCCCAATATTTTCTCTCAAGGCATTACTTCTTCTAACATATAGGCTTCACAAATATATTTTATTGCTGGGACACAGAAGTTACTAGTTATATGCAAACCATAGCCCATAAGTTTGATAGAGGATATATTTTCCATTGCGCATGCAATGCATACCCTCACAGATTAAGAAGCTTAATCAGTTATAAAGCAAACTACCAGTAAAATATTAATCAAGTGTCATTGAAATTTAGAGCAAACACTACAAACCAAGAATATTTAATAAAAAAAGATGAAACAAACGTACCATTTTATGTTCTACTACAGCGTGACTTGTACAACCAGTGTGATGGCCATAGTTGTATAATGATCTGTTTTTTTCCTACATCTCTTCTTTCGCGTGCACCGGGTTTTGCTTCGTTTTTCAAGAAACCATCCCAATCTTCTTGGCTGATTTTTGGAGGACAATTTTTCCTCCTCTCTTCACCATTATCAAATTTGTCATAGTAGCTTGTCCGCAATTCGCTCTTGTATCTCCTAAATGACTCGCACATTTTTTTAAATAAAACTCTTTTGCATCTGACTCTAGTTCAAAAAAAGTCTGTGAAAATTAAGAATTGCTTGCTTAAAAAAAGCAATGTGGAAAAATATAATAATAGAGAAAACCGAAATTGATATATTTTAATTTACCTGTAATTCAGCCCAAACGTCATCCTTAAATTTTTTGGGTACTTTATCCCAACTTTCATAAGAGATTGGTACATGTATTCGTACCAATTTACCAACTCGACTGCTTATTTTTCCAGCATTATCTGAAATTGGAGCACCAAATGTGTTTGTCTCAACTTTCTCCGGCTGTGTAGATGATGATTTTGTTATTGAATGGATTGACGCTTCTGCGGCTTCTGACATTGTTACTCTCTTCTATAGCACTATCAGCACCTCCCTGCATATATAACAATTTTTTCATTCACAGGTGTATCTATTTATTGCATTGTTATATACTTGGAATAACAAAAAAGGTTTATCAAAAAGAGAACAATTCAAGCTCAGCAAACAAATAAAAAACAGTGAAATCGGATGCATCATACAAATGCATATAGCTCAGCCTACATATATTATAGAATACAGTGTTTGGGTGTAATTATTTCTTAAGAATAATCCAATTTATCAATGAGCAATCAAAAGAACAAACATAATTTGTGTTTATTTTTATCAAAGATTGTTGCAGTTTCTCAAAAGAATAAGAACTTTGACATTGGTTCCGATTTGGTACTTGAGGAGAATTAGTCTGAATATATATGTCATTGAGGCTTCCAGAAATATTACTGCAGTTTCTTAAAAGAAATAAAGTAACTCCTAACTCTAGCATGTCTAAGACTTCCTCTACTAAACCCATCAACACTTCAGAGATGGAAGTAGAAACTATAAATGCTACGATTTAAAATGTTACACCTCGAATAGGCAGTACAGTATCCAACGAACCTCAGGCAGACGGTGTAAAGCAAGCTAAGGAAATTAGTAGCACGATCCAACTCAATGAGACAAATAAATATGCAAACAGTCTCAATTCATGTCTATTAATTGGAATTGAAAATGAAACTAAAACAAATATTGATACAAATGTTGAACAAGTAACTAACAAGAAACAACTCTCATAATCTTTCAAAGTCTAACACTCCTTTTCCTGCAACCAAATAGTGTAGAATCGAAGAAGAGCAAGTCTAAGAAGCTCATAGATGCAAATATAAGCTCATCGACCCATAGTGAAACCTTGTAGTACAATCGATAGATGAATTATCTGTTGCTCAAGGGAAGTCTTTAATAAGAACTTATTACATAATAAAACCATTATAAATAATAAACAATGTCTAACTAGGATTTCTCTGAGCATGTAAGCACCGAAAAAATCCGTTACCTTTCTGTTATATTTTCTTACTTGACTGTTATATAAATATACGTATATGATTAGCTAATATGAGGGTTTAACTTTCCCTTTTCAGGGTTTTTGCATGCTGAAATAAGTATCTGTTGCAATTTTTTATATGATGCATGCACCACTATACATTATTTAACAATAACCCATGCATCAGCAAACGCTTCGTAAGTATAAAAACAAAAGCTGTAAAGTTCTTCTGACACCCAATTTGCAATTGCGTGTTCTTACTTCTTTGTCTATATTCGCATATCAAATCTTTATCATTCTAACGTAACGCCGCACCATGTTGATTAATGTGAATGGAATATCATCCATCTCTTGTTTGGCATTTGATTTCTACAAAAGAACCCAAAATGACATACATGTGTTGGTAAATAATGAGGGCTAATCTATCTCTTGAGTCTTTTTTAATGACATGCTTTTTTGGAGTATTTTATAAATGTTTTGAAACAAAACCAATAACCACCACGAAACAAACATTACAAACGCTGAATAATATCCATAGTGAAATTCAACTCAATTCTATTAAGAAATACATCTCATATTAACATATGCATTTGGTAAGGTCTTCTAGTTTTTTGTTATCTTCAAAAGCTGATTAATAAGCAGTAGGAAACTCAATGTCATCAACGTTTGTAGTCAATCGTTTTGGTGTGTGCAAAACCATAAACCATCCGGTATTTTTTAAGTCTTTTGAGTAGAACACTTGACTCGCTTCCGATGCAAGAATAAATGGCTCATCAGTCACTCGATCTTTGGTCTTTAATTTCTCTAAGTTAACCGTGATCAAGTTTGAAACAGGATCAATCTTGCAACCATTGACCTTGCCTTCGAACTTTACCCGATCACAATAAAAAACTGTTTGTTTAAAGTCGATGTAATCCAACTCAATTATCTCCTGGACAACTCCGTAATACATTGTGTCTGCTTCCTTATAATTTTTATCCTTCCCACTCGCTCTAAATTTTGTAATTGCTCTCATACATACACCACTGTCTTGTGTTACCATCCGCTCTTCGTAACTTTTCGGGGAAAATGTAAATCCATTCACTTGGTACTTCATATAACTACGCGCCTTGAACTTTGGCCCATTCACCAGTCGCCAAAGAGTTGAGTCAACATCGTTGGTCTTCACCAACTAAAAAACAAAATCAAAAGTGTGTTCATGAAGGTGTATGATCCACTTAAGTATACATGAAATAATTAATAAGATGTAATATATACCTCGCCACGTAACCATAGAGTAAAACTTTGACAAGCTTCCACGGATGTAACCCCACTTTGAGGTTGAGATTTTGTTAGCACCAAAATTGGTCACTAACCTCGTAGAGAAAGATTGTGTAGAGATATAAGTGATGAAAGTAAATTAAACAGAAAAGACAATGCTAATTTAATTGCAGAAAGTAAGAACACCAAATTTATAGTGGTTCAGCGTAATTGCCTACGTCCACTTTGAGGTTAAACTTTATTGATCTTCTTTAGAGTTGATTACAAATACAATTCGTGAATCAAATGCTTGAATGAAGTTGTTTAAGTAGAGAAGATGAGTCTCGAAAATGGCAGAGTCTCCCCAGTGTTCTCTCCTGAAAAAGGATCCCTTTCACTGTGACCCTGCCCCTCTATTTATAGGCAAATATGGGCTGGACTTCCCAAATGGGCTGGATGGCCGAACACTCTAGCCCCAGTACAGTGCTCGCTGCATGCCGAACCTAGTATGCCGAACGCTCTAATGCCGAACAGTCCTTCTATGCCGAACGGTACGCTGGATGTGTGGGAAGTGCAGGATGATTGTCAGTTGAAGCCGAACGTGTCTCTATCCGAAGCTCTTGAACGAAAAGTGCACGCTGGCCGAACGACATTGTCACCTTGAGTAGTTGTGCATACTGAATGTCTTCTGGATGCCGAGTACTCTCGTTGCCGAGTACTACGCCGAGTACCTTGGAGTGCCGAGTACTCTCGCTGCCGAGTACTACGCCGAGTACCAAGGGATGCCGAGCGCTCTTGTTGCCGAGTACTATGCCGAGTACCAAGGGATGCCGAGCGCTCTTGTTGCTGAGTTCTCCTATCACCGAGTTCTAATGATGCCGAACGCTAGGGATGCTGAGCGTTGGTTGTCGCCGAGTGCCAGTTGACGCCGAACACTACTTGACGTCGAGTCTCCTGGTCGCCGAGCATTACGGATGCCGAACGCTATGGATGCCGAGTCCCACTGGATGCCGTGTGCTTCGCCGAACACTCCTGGATGCCGGTCACTCTCTGATGCCGAGTGCTACCTGATGTCGAGCACTAGTTGCCTGGTCAAATCTCCAGGAAACACTTGCCCCGCAAAGTGTATCGCGTGGCCGAACGTGATGCGCTTTGAATCTGGTTCAACTTTCCTTGACGATGCCTTCTCGAGGATGCCTGCAACGGAGGTGTGTGGCGAGCGTGGCCTGGATGCCGAACGATACGTTCGAAGCCGAACAATCCTCGTGTGCCGAACGTCACTTTGCTATGATGCCGAACACTCCGGTATTGACCGGTTCTACCGGGTATAGCCTTTTCACCTTCTACCTTCCCCCTATATAACCAGGTCCTCCCCGTCTTCTCTTTTTTACCTTTTCACTTCTGCCACTCTTCAAAGATTAGCAATTTTCGCTAGACGATCAGATTTCCTTCATAATCTCCAACTCTGCAAACTAGGTACTATTCCTCGCATAACTCGAATAGGTTTCAAACGAGATGGAAGTGTGTCACGTAGAAAGCTTTCGAGTATATTGCCGAACGATAATGCGAGGCGAGGAGGAAGGATTCGGGGTGTTTGCACATATGATCGTCGTATTTAGCTTCATCGTGCCGAACTATAGTTGAAAAAGGAAAAGGAAAACGTTGGAGGTGGTAAGGGTGTTGGATGGCACAACTCTGGTTCGGCGTGTGTTGTCATGCGCCGAATGGTGGAGGCTGTCGAACAGTATTTCATTTGAATGCCGAATGATAACTTAGCCAAACAAACCAAAGCCAAACACAAATGCCGAACAATAATTTAGCCGAATCGAACTCTGGTTGCCGAACACACTTAGACGCCGAACTGTATCAATGCCGAACGTCATAAATATTGAGCACGTGACATGCCGAACAATACAATTGCCGAACAGAACTTAGACCGAGCAAAACAAAACCGAACATTGTACTTAGGCCGAACATTCTGAATGCCGAACAGAACCTTTAACTAGACAATGACTTAACCGAACGAGGCCTTTAGCCGAACAAGGCCTTTAGCCGAACACTGTGGCATGCCGAACAATACAATTGCCGAACAACATTTAAATGCCGAACAATATAAATGTCAAACTACACTTAGGCCGGTTACTTTATAAATCATATGTTTTCTAAATCTGGAACTGTAATCACCACCAGGCGGGCTTTTTGAGACGGTCAGCGATGACGGTCTTCGAAGGCGACGATTCAAAGCTAATTTTTATATCTTTAAAATCTTTAGATTCTTATCGCTTGTACACAATTGCTTGCACTAGTTCACACACCACGTGGGGGGAAAACTCGTGTTGCTAATTCTAACGTTCAACGTTTTTTAAGTATAGTTTTCTCAAGCACTTAGCCAGGTTCGTTATTTATTGGGGATGTCGAGAAAATCTAGCTCTGCCACCATATCCGACAGGCCTGGGCCATCATCAAGGCAAGGAGCCGCTGATACTTCTAATCCGTCGACTTCTTCTGCTCATAACTTGGCACCTGATGCTCTGGAGGCAACCATCCTACTAGACAATCCGATCGATTCACAAGCCTCGAAGATCAACGAAGCTGCCCTGCGATGGATATGCTCCATTCATGGGATTCCTTTTGCCGACGTGTTAGTTCCTTCGAGACACGATCGTCCTCATCTGCCCCCAGTCGGGTACACTACCTGCAACAAGTTCATGTGTTGGATGGGCAGCGTGCCTCCATTCAATTTATTTCTCTGGAATGTACTGCAGTATATAGACATAGCTCCGTCGCAGCTGCACCCGAACGGCCATGCATTTCTATATGGGACTTACTTACTTTTCATGGCCGTCTTCTCCAGACCCCCAACCGCCGGTGATATCAGATACATTTATATGTTCAAGAGATGGAAAGACAGTCCTTCCTTTATGTTCCTCGAGCCATACCACAAATGCCAGATCTTGACAGGGGCATGTAGTAAATTCGCCCTGTGCAAACAGGAATGGTTCTATGTGTGCTGCCCTTCTGGTTTCGCTAGGAGATGGGTTGAAGGCAGTAAGTCTCTCTGCTGAGTCACTATTCGTATTTAATCGGAGTCATGCTTTTCCTAACTCTTCATTTCATCTTTTCAGGTATCAACCCGCGTCCGGAAGGCCGAGGATATTCTGAGGCTGTTGAAGCCATTAGAGCTCTTCCTGCTGAGGATCGAGACATCCGGACTATCATTTCAAATGAATCACTATCGGGGTTTGGCTTGCTAGCCCCTGGTCGTCGGATCAGCCTTCCAGAAGGTGTCACCATTCCCAAACCTCCGTCCGGTAAAGGGAAAAAACAGGTCGGATCGTCGTCGCGCCGCACTCCCGACACGCACGGAGAAGGTGAGCGTAGAGAAGATGATGTCCCTGAGACTCAAGGCGAGAACGTGGGTCCCGCTTGGAATCCGGCAATCGAAGTTCAAGATATTGAGACGTCATCCTCCCCTTCGAAGGGAAAGAAGAAGTTAAAATATACAGTTCAAAAAGAGAAAGTTGGTGGCACTTCAAAAGTTACGCCTATCCCGCCTGAGAAAGAGGCTTCCTCACAGCATCTGGAAAGTTCTCTGAGGGGTCTGTCCAACCTGTCCATTCCTGATGATTTACTTAATTACGGGTTCGATGATCCTGAAGCTCTCAAATTTTCTTCGCCCGCGAGAGGCAATGCAGGAGTTCAACTCTCGGCCCAAGGAGACACCACTCCGATTAGCAAAGATAAACGAACGGGTCCGTCGGGGGGAACACTAGGACACACACGCACATGCGCATTCCATAATATACTTCAAGTCTTTTTTCTTATCTCGTGAATTTTCCTTAACTCGTTGTTATCTCCATTCTTTGCAGGTGATATGGGGCGTTCTCACGGTCTCGATCGCCTTCAGGGCTCTTCTGTATTTCATCACTCTGGACGGGATTCTGGTTCAGGCAGACGCAGGGACAGAAGCGATTATGAAGATAGGGACAATCGTCCTCGCGAGTCGTCTCACCGCAAGAAGGCACACTCTCAATCTTCCCAGCCCCGCGATCTTCCTCCTCCAACTGAGCCGGATAGAGAGAAGTCTTTACAAAAGGGTTATCAATTTGATGCTCCTCGAGAACAACACTCCAGTTCATCGAGTACAAGGCAAGTTCGAGAGCAACGGAAAAGAGCGGAATTCTCAAAGCCTCCTCCTCCTACTCCTGCGGTGGACCCAACTGTTGCGGAAAAGATGGTCGATCTTAAGGCCAAGTTTCCAAAAATTTGCTTCGATGGTCTGAAGTTCCTCCCGGCCATTCATCATATTCCCGGGCATGTGAAGCAGAGTGCCATTGCCTGCAATAACGACGTTTATGTTCAACATGACGCGTTTGTGCACTTGGTGGAGAAGATCTCGGAAGTATCCGTTGAGCGTCAACACGAGATTGATCGTCTGAATCTGGAGGCTGGCAGCGATAAGAAAATCATCAAACTCTAAGACGAAGAGCTTGCTTCGTATAAGTCGAAGCTGGAAGCCGCTGAACAAAGCACAAAAGATACTACTGAGGCAGTTACTCGTTTAGAGGCGGCTCACAAAAAAGAGCTTGACGAAGCAGTCCAGCGCAGTGGTGCCCTCGCCCTAGAAAAAGACTCTGTCCAAAAGGAAAGGGACGCGCTCGCCACCCAAGTCAAAGAGCTGAAAGAAAAACTCTCCAAGGAGAAGGAGGATAAGGTAGCTGCTCAAGAAGAATCACAATGATACTGTGATGAGATCGTTGCTACCCGACTCCTGAAAACAAAGCTCGATAACGAACTCGCTGGGGTTGAGAAAATGAAGGATGAGGCCCGTGAGGAGGGCAAAAGAGAGGCTGCAGAGGAGATTGATTCTCGCCTCGAGCCGGCCGCGGAAGCCGGCAGGGAAGAGGTCAAAAACATGTTTGACCCGTTGATTGCTGAATATGGAGCCCGCGTCCTTATACATCGCGACTTAACATTCTTGGGCGACGGCTACCTTGAGTCCCTAGCTAAGGCCTGGGAAACTTTGATAAGGATCAGGAAGATCGAGTCAGGCTCCGAAGAGGTCGATGAGGAGGCCTTGGTGAAGGAGTTCCTTAAAGGGAATGAGCCATCGGATTTATCCGCAGCATTGGCACTTTACAGCAAAGGCTCTCCCCTTCCAAAAGAGAAAGATGATGAAGCTGGCCCGTCTGGGGCCAATATTACTGCTCTTCATACTACTGCTCAATCCGCTGCTCAATCGGCCGGTCGGCCGACACTTGATCCATTCGAGCAGCATGTTGGTTATGACCCCGAAGACCCCGGGCTCGGTGCTCATGTGCTATCACCTATCCTGGAGGGTGAAACCCCATGCGCCACCGATAGCCAACCGGAACTTGGTAGGAAATTCTTCTTTCTCTAGAAGTTGAAAGATCCCGTCTTTTTTCAGCAGTGGCTACTCGTTCTAACGCTCATTCTTTTATGTTCCCATGCAGGTTGTTCTGACGCCGAGCCAACTCCGAGGAGCGATGACGTCAAGGAGGAGGCAGGGAAAACAAGCGATGTTGTCCACGTGGGAGTACTCCCTGGTCCCGATGCTCAGGAGATCGGGGTGCTGGATGATGATAAGCTCGACGCTTCATCTCCTACCGAAGGGGATGATGAAATTGAAATCACCGGCGCCTCTGAGCATACCTCGCATATGAGCATGAAGGATCGCCTTGCCGAAGAGGAGAAGAAAAAGGCCGAGGTCAAAGTTGAACCTGGAATACTGGAAGTAACCGACCCATGGAACCGACCTTTGAAAATCATTCTCCCGGGCAGGTCCAAACCACTAGATGTTCCGTCTCCTACTCCTGACTCCGCTTCCTTAGCAAGCAAGAAGTCCAAGAAAAAGCGTGAGGGAGAGGAGTCATCGGAAAATACAAAGGAAGACAAGAAGAAGAAATCGAAGAAATAATCGATACACTCGTTCAACGAGCTTCTTGCTCAAGTCTTGTAATTGCTTTTATCTTCCATAGCTTGTAGTTTGTATAGACAGGTCTGAATTTTGTAGGAGTGATCATGTAACCCCATTTTGAACTTATCAAATAAAGTTTTTAGTTTCTTTTTCGCTTGAATGATTCTCTTGTCTTTCTTTGGTTTGCTGACTAATTGTAGCCATAACTCAAGTTCTTATGAGTTGTATTATCTCCCGGTCCATTCTCGTGTTGTTCAGACATCTCTAGACATGGCGTGCTTCTCGCCCCACATCTCTCGAGTTCTTGGACTTTTTGCTGACTCTTTGCTCCGGGAACTCGGAGATTTGAAATCGTTTATACTCTTGTTCGCTCTTCGGGGACTTAGATTGCTCCGCTCCGCACTCTGGGGATTCGGAGATTTGAAGTCGTTTATACTCTAGTTCGCTCTCCGGGGATTTAGAGTACTCCTCTCCGCACTCTGGGGATTCAGAGATTTGAAGTCGTTTATACTCTAGTCCGCTCTCCGGGGACTTAGAGTACTCTTCTCCGCACTCTGGGGATTCGGAGATTTGAAGTCGTTTATACTCTAGTCCGCTCTCCGGGGACTTAGAGTACTCCGCTCCGCACTCTGGGGATTCGGAGATTTGAAATCGTTTATACTCTAGTCCGCGCTTTGGGGACTTAGAGTACTCCGATCCCGCTCTGGGGATTCGGAGATTTGAAGTCGTTTATACTCTAGTCCGCTCTCCGGGGACTTTGAGTACTCCGCTCCGCGCTCTGGGGATTCGGAGATTTGAAATCGTTTATACTCTAGTCCGCGCTCTGGGGACTTAGAGTACTCCAATCCGCGCTCTTGGGATTCGGAGGTTTGAAATCATTTATACTCTAGTCCGCGCTCTGGGGACTTAGAGTACTCCGATCCGCGCTCTGGGGATTCGGAGGTTTGAAATCGTTTATACTCTAGTCCGCGCTCTGGGGACTTAGAGTACTCCGATCCGCGCTCTGAGGATTCAGAGATTTGAAGTCGTTTATACTCTAGTCCGCTCTCCGGGGACTTAGAGTACTCCGCTCCGCGCTCTGGGGATTCGGAGATTTGAAATCGTTTATATTCTAGTCCGCGCTCTGGGGACTTAGAGTACTCTGATCCGCGCTCTGGGGATTCGGAGGTTTGAAATCGTTTATACTCTAGTCCGCGCTCTGGGGACTTAGAGTACTCCGATCCGCGCTCTGGGGATTCGGAGGTTTGAAATCGTTTATACTCTAGTCCGTGCTCTGGGGACTTAGAGTACTCCGATCCGCGCTCTGGGGATTCGGAGGTTTGAAATCGTTTATACTCTAGTCCGCGCTCTGGGGACTTAGACTACTCCGATCCACGCTCTGGGGATTCGGAGGTTTGAAATCGTTTATACTCTAGTCCGCGCTCTGGGGACTTAGAGTACTCCGATCCGTGCTCTGGGGATTCGGAGATTTGAAATCGTTTATACTCTAGTCCGCGCTCTGGGGACTTAGAGTACTCTGATCCACGCTCTGGGGATTCGGAGGTTTGAAATCGTTTATACTCTAGTCCGCGCTCTGGGGACTTAGAGTACTCCGATCCGCGCTCTGGGGATTCAGAGGTTTGAAATCGTTTATACTCTAGTCCGTGCTCTGGGGACTTAGAGTACTCCGATCCGCGCCCTTGGGATTCGGAGGTTTGAAATCGTTTATACTCTAGTCCGCGCTCTGGGGACTTAGAGTACTCCAATCCGCGCTCTGGGAATTTGGAGGTTTGAAATCGTTTATACTCTAGTCCGCGCTCTGGGGACTTAGAGTACTCCGATCCGCGCTCTGGGGATTCGAAGTTTGAAATTGTTTATACGAGTCCGTACGTCGTACAAGATAATGTAGTTCGTCATTCAACTGTGAGATACAGAAACGTTAGTGATTCATGGAAAATACGGCTTCAAGCCTTTATTAATGAAAATCAACTAAACTGCTTGATTACAACTTTAAAAAGAAACTACGTTATGACTGAACGGAAACATGCAGGAAATAACAGTGCCTAAAATAAGAAAGGAAACATGCTAAATGTAATAGTGCCACAGATGTTCACTGTTCCATGCTCGGCGGAGTGTCGTGCCATCAACGGTCGCTAGCTTGAATGTTCCCTCTCCAAGCTTCCGTTCAATGGCGTATGGACCTTCCCAGTTGGGATTCATACGTGATGGTACCGGGAAAACTCATTTCAGAACGAGATCACCCACATCAAAAATCCTTGGACGGACTCTGCCGTCGTAGTAACGCTTAACTCGGTGTCTATGCGCTGCCGCCCTTAATTCAGCTTCTTCACGCTTTTCATCGATGCAGTCCAGGGATTCCAACAAGAGATTCTGGTTTGTCTTGGGATCATAGTATGTCACTCGGTGCGATGGAACTTCAAGCTCCACGGGTATAACGGCTTCAGAGCCGTATGCCAAGGCGAATGGAGTGTGGCCGGTCGCGGACTTGTGGGTAGTTCTATATGCCCATAATGCTGTCGGGAGTTCATCTACCCACTTGCCTCCAACCTTCTCTAGACGCTTTTTCAGTATGGACTTGATTATTTTGTTAACGGCCTCGACTTGTCCGTTAGCTTTCGGGTGTGCCACGGCGGCAAACTTCTTCTCGATGCCATACTTTAAACAGAACTCTTTGAACTCTCTGCTTTCAAATTGCGTCCCGTTGTCCGTAATGATGGTGCGTGGAAGGCCAAAGCGACATATAATGTTTCGTACAACGAAGTTAATGACCTTCTTAAAGGTGATTGTGGCCAAAGGTTCCGCCTTAGCCCATTTTGTGAAATAGTCGACTGCAACTATCGCATATTTCGTGCCACCTTTGGATATAGGCAGAGAGCCGATTATGTTGATTCCCCAGATCGAAAATGGCCAGGGACTAATCATTTGTGTGAGTTCCGTTGATGGAGCCCTCGGGATTTTCGCATATCTTTGACACTTGTCGAATTTTCTTGCGTAATCCGCGGCGTCCCGGTTTACGGTGGGCCAGTAATATCCATAGCGGAGGATCTTCTTTGCTAGAGTTTGCCCCCCAGTATGGTCGCCACACTCCCCTTCATGAACCTCTCTTAAGACCCGCTTTGTCTCATCATGAGCGATGCATCGCAATAATGGGACTGAGAATCCTTTTCGATACATTGATCCATCCTGCATTACGTATCGCGTGGCCTTTCGAAGGACCTGCCGTCTTTCACTCCTTTTTTCTGGTAAAGCCCCAGTCGTTAGGTACAGTTTGAATGGGGTTATCCACGATTCCTTCTCGATTTCTGTTTCCAACACGCGATCGACTTTCATCTCGTCTATGCTCAGGGCATGCAAGACTTCGACGGGATACAATCCTATTTGCTGCGCATCGCCGGTACTTGCAAACTTAGCCAATGAGTCGGCTTCTTTGTTCTGTTCGCGCGGGATATGTGAAATGTCATAACGCTCAAGATTTGATAGTAGTTCTTGGACCTGAACGAGGTACGGAGCAAGCTTTCGCCCCTTTGCTTGGTAGTCTCCCTGTACTTGGTAAACCACCAACTGTGAGTCACAAAAGATTTCGACTGATTCGATCCCGAGTTCTCTGATGAGCTTCAAGCCAGCGATCAGTGCTTCATATTCGGCTTCGTTATTTGTAGCCGGGAAATCGAGCTTCAGGGCATAACAGATTGATCGGTTTTCTGGAGTTATAAGAACTACGCCCGCGCTGGAGCAACGGTCGTTTGATGCACCGTCAGTGATTTCCATCGAACAGGGGGAATGCTGTCGTGGTCATCCGGTTTGATGGGTATGGTAAACTCAGCGATGAAATCTGCTAATGCTTGACCTCGGATGGCTCTCCGCGGTAAGTATGCGATATCGAATTGGCTCAACTCGATGTTCCATCTTAGCAATCTCCCAGAGGTTTCCGGCCGTTGGAGTACCTGCCTCAGGGGTTGATCGGTATAAACACCGATTGAATGTGCTTGAAAGTATGGGCGCAGCTTGCGTGATGCAATCACCAAGCAATAAGCCAATTTCTCGATTTTAGGGTAATTCCTCTCTGCCCCTGTTAAACGCTTGCTAACATAATACACCAGCTTCTGGACTCGATCCTCCTCACGAACCAAAGCCGCACTTATCGCATGCGGGGATACAGCCAAGTATACGTACAACATCTCGTGGTCAACTGGTTTTGCTAGCATTGGTGGACTCTCCAGATGCCTCACCAGATTCCGGAATGCTTCCTCACAACTAGACGTCCATTCAAAATTTCTCTTCCCTTTCTTTATGATATCGAAGAATGGGATGCACTTGTCAGTTGCCCTAGATATAAATCGACTTAGCGCAGCTACTTTTCCGTTCAAGCTCTGTACTTGCTTTATAGTCCTGGGCGCTTGCACATCTCGAATAGCTTGGATTTTTTCTGGGTTGGCTTCGATTCCCCTAGCATTGATGATGAATCCCAAAAACTTCCCTGATGCAACGCCGAATGAACACTTCAGAGGGTTGATCTTCATCCCACAAAACCTGAGTATGTCGAACATCTCAGCCAAGTCTCGAATGTGGTCGTTTGACCGTCGTGACTTCACGAGCATGTCATCCACATAGACTTCCATCGTTCTACCCAGCTGGTCCTTGAACATTCGATTCACTAAACGCTGGTAAGTTGTTCCTACGTTCTTCAATCCAAAGGGCATCACTACATAGCAATACAGCCCGACATTTGTAACGAAGCTAGTGTGTTCTTGGTCCGGAATATGCATCGGGATTTGGTTGTACCCTGAGTACGCGTCCATGAATGACAGCAGCTCGTGTCCTGCGGTGGAGTCGACCAACTGATCGATCCTAGGCAACGGGAAACTGTCCTTAGGGCACGCTTTGTTCAAGTCAGAATAATCTACACAAGTCCTCCATTTCCCATTCGCCTTTTTTACCAGCACGGGGTTGGATACCCATTCCGGATAGAGGGCGTCGCGGATGAACCCATTTGCTTTGAGTTTGTCCACCTCCTCTCCAAGAGCGGCGGACCTCTCCGGATCCATTCCTCTCCTTTTCTGTTTAACTGGAACGTATTTCGGGTCTATGTTCAACATATGACTCGTGATGGCGGGGGAAATCCCACACATATCAGAATGCGTCCAGGCGAAAACATCAAGATTCACCCGGAGGAAGTCGCTAAGGTCTTCAGTCATCGCGGGACCAAGCTGTGATCCGATTTTCAGAATTCACGAAGGGTCGTCACGGCTAACTGAGATGTCAATTGTTAATTCAGCCGGTGCCGCCTTCTCTTCCCTGGGTTTCTCATCGTCGTCTCTCGGATCTATATCTTCGAAGATCCGAGTACTATGCCCGAGCCAGGGCTCGGGCACTACTTGTCAATTATCCGCATTAAGGATGCGGACGGGATTGTCCACAACCTTTCCCTTCTCCCTCCGATGGGCTTCTCGGAGCTCAGCCACATAACAGGAACGACCAGCTGCTTGATCGCCATGAACAATACTTACTCCTTTGTCAGTCGAGAACTTCAAAGTTAAACACCAAAGGGCTAACGCTGCCCTAAACTCATCCAGGGCCGGCCGGCACAAGAAAACGTTATATGGAGAATCCACATCCAAAACTACGAAGGGTAGAATCCGCACCCTCCGACGCTCGCCTTGTCCCAGTTCAACTGGTAACTCAACGTACCCCACGGCGTCGGTTGCCGCGCCGTTAAAGCCGTGTATACGAGCCTTGGACGGTTTCAGGTCTTTTGTTTCCAGTTTCATTTGGTCGTAAGCCTTCTTGAAGATGATGTTGATTGAACTTCCACAATCAATCAGAATTCTCTTTACATAAGCTGGTCCGATTGTTGCAGATATGACCATCGGGTCGATGGTTGGAGCCTCTACCTGATCAGCGTCCCTGTTTCTGAACACAATATCGTCTGTCATTACGCGCTGCTGCTTAGCAGGGGTCCCGTCCTCCGCGTTCGAACAACACTCAAAATCGGCATGCTTCAGGGAACTTGCATATCGCTCCATCTCTTGGCAATTCTTATCCGCGGGGTGAGGTTCGTCGATAATTGTATTTATGACTAGTCTACCTACGGTTCGGGCAGGCTCCTCGGGATGACGCGGAGCTGGTGCACGACTTGGGTTGGACGTTCCCTGTCCTCCTTCTTGGTGATCCTTCACAAATTCTTGCAATTTCTTCTGCCTGATCAACTTCTCAATAGCGTCGTGTAGGTGTCTGCACTCCTCCGTATTGTGCCCATAAGTCTCATGGAAGCGACAATATTTTCCGGTCCGCTTCTATTCCTCAGTTGATTCTTTCGGACGTGGCTTTCTGTATTGAAATGTATTGCAGGTGGATAAGTAAATGTTCTCAAGCGGTGCGTTCAGCGGAGTATACTCGCTGTAGCTTGGGATTCTCGACTTCCACTTCCCCGCTTCTCTCTTTTTCCCTTGACTCCTTCCGCCGGACTCCTTGGGTTGCCCAGGCTTGTTCTGGACATTGACTTGGACCTTTCCCAAGTTGTCTCCAGACTGCTTCACAGCAATGTTGCTCTTTCTTGATTCTTGGACAGGTCCTGGCGCCTTATCCCATCGTACCCACCTAGCTTCCTCTCTTCTTATAAACTGGTGTGCCTTTGAGTAGAAACGCTCTAGCGTAGCCGGAGGTTTTCCTGCCAGCCAGTCTCCAAACTCAGAGTCTAGATCCACACCTCTCATTACAGCCATTAGAATTGCATGGTCGTTGGGATTACTGACTTCAGTTGCTGCAACGGGGAATCTTTGCAAATATTCCTTCAACGACTCCCTGGGATTTTGGATTACACTTGACAGAGACATCACGTCCTTTAAGCGCGTAGTGTGTATCCTGAACTGCTCAATAAACTTCTTTGCCAACTCCTCGAAATTTGATACGGATCGCGGAGGAAGTCGGGTGAACCACATAGTAGCGATCCCAGATAGAGTAATCGAAAAGCACTTACACTTGGTGGCATCATTCGCTCTAGCTGAATCCATCATCCATTCGTACCTCATGACGTGCTGTCTGGGGTCAGTCCTCCCTTCATACGCAGGGATGGTAGGCATACTAAACTTCCTGGGGTACGCCGCTTGCAACACAACATCCGTGAACAGAGTATGACTTCTTGACACTCCCCAATCATCATTCGATAACCCCTGATTTTCCTTCATCAACTGCCTGATCATGGCTGTCAGATCTGGTGTTTGTATGGAAGGCGGAAGGTTAGTGTCTGTTCTACGCACCTGTCCATGCTGATGCCTCCTCTCCTGGCGGTCTGCCAATCGTACGTCTTGAGGTTCGACATCGCTAGCATTTTGATGATTCGGGCCTCTATCCTCCGTCCGTACCCCGGTCCTGAAGTTTCCAGCTCTTGCTTGGTCACGGTCTCCAGTTGTTTGAGCAGCAGCTTCTGCTCGTGCAGCGTCAGTCTTGCGGCGTCTGCGCCTGGGAGGTTCATCAGAGGACGTTGAGCTGTCAGATGAAGAGTAAGGAGCGGGATTGCCCCCAGCATTCTGTTGCTGCTGTTGAGTGAGCTGTGCCATCAGGTTGGCGTTAGCTTGCATCTGCTCTCCTAGTTGTCTCCTGCTTTCCCTGAGTTCTCTCATCAAGTCATTGAACTCTATTCTGGTGACAACTGGAGTTTGTTCTTGAGCGGCAATTCCTGCACTCGGAATCGCTGGTTGATTGCTAGGTCCCGCTTGTTGCACGCTAGCAGTCTCGCGGGCATCCAAATTATGAGAAGCTGACCTGGTACGTGGTCCTGCCATTGTAGAGTTATCGGTATGAACTCTGAGTAGAATCAATGGATGTCCTATCAGTGAGTCGGATCTTCCTTGGGGGATTTGTTCAACCCAGTAGCTTCAAAGCAGATCCTTGAGGTCTGAGAATTCAATTCTCAGTGAAAGCACCAAAGTGTTAGCACCAAAATTGGTCACTAACCTCGTAGAGAAAGATTGTGTAGAGATATAAGTGATGAAAGTAAATTAAACAGAAAAGACAATGCTAATTTAATTGCAGAAAGTAAGAACACCAAATTTATAATGGTTCAGCGTAATTGCCTACGTCCACTTTGAGGTTAAACTTTATTGATCTTCTTTAGAGTTGATTACAAATACAATTCGTGAATCAAATGCTTGAATGAAGTTGTTTAAGTAGAGAAGATGAGTCTCGAAAATGGCAGAGTCTCCCCAGTGTTCTCTCCTGAAAAAGGATCCCTTTCACTGTGACCCTGCCCCTCTATTTATAGGCAAATATGGGTTGGACTTCCCAAATGGGCTGGATGGCCGAACACTCTAGCCCTAGTACAGTGGTCGCTGCATGCCGAACCTAGTATGCCGAACGCTCTAATGCCGAACAGTCCTTCTATGCCGAACGGTACGTTGGATGTGTGAGAAGTGCAGGATGATTGTCAGTTGAAGCCGAACGTGTCTCTATCCGAAGCTCTTGAACGAAAAGTGCACGCTGGCCGAACGACATTGTTACCTTGAGTAGTTGTGCATACTGAATGTCTTCTAGATGTCGAGTACTCTCGTTGCCGAGTACTACGCCGAGTACCTTGGAGTGCCGAGTACTCTTGCTGCCGAGTACTACGTCGAGTACCAAGGGATGCCGAGTGCTCTTGTTGCCGAGTACTATGCCGAGTACCAAGGGATGCCGAGCGCTCTTGTTGCCAAGTTCTCCTATCACCGAGTTCTAATGATGCCGAACGCTAGGGATGCTGAGCGTTGGTTTTCGCCGAGTGCCAGTTAACGCCGAACACTACATGACGCCGAGTCTCCTGGTCGCCGAGCATTACGGATGCCGAACGCTATGGATGCCGAGTCCCACTGGATGCCGTGTGCTTCGCCGAACACTCCTAGATGCCGGTCACTCTCTAATGCCGAGTGCTACCTGATGCCGAGCACTAGTTGCCTGGTCAAATCTCCAGGAAACAGATTTAGTACTTTTCACATAGATGTTATACCTCCTGCGACACACACGTTTCAAAACATATATATGAGTTGATTTACAATAATGTGAATTCAGGAGTTATTCGTGAACTTACTTCTCCCATTCATCCAATCCATTGTACTTATTAAGGACCCATCTACGAACTTGTTCAAACTGCACTTGGGTTAAGGTTATATCTTTACCATTACATAGAGGCATCTCACTAGCAAACTTATCATCCTCGTCTAAAAATGCCTCACGAGTATGTTTATGAGTGCCATCACCTCCTTCTTGCATATACTCCATGCAGTAAAGACTAGCTTCTTGCACAATATATCCTTCTGCAATACATCCTTCAATATATCTTTTGTTGCGCACATATCCTTTATATGTTTTCATTAACCTATGAAGGTAATCAATTATAAATAACCAGTAGCTATTTAAACTAAATGATGATGGACAAAACTGAAATTAGTAATTTACCGTTCAAAAGGATACATCCACCTATATCTAACAGGACCGCAAATCAATGCTTCATTGGCTAAATGAACCATAAGATGGATGCTGATATCAAAAAAAGCAGGTGGAAAATGTTTTTCAAACACACACATTGCTTCCACCAAACTAGCCTTTGATTTTAAAAGATGTTCCCTGCTAATCACCTTTGAGCATAAAATGTTGAAGAATAGACTTATACGATGTATAGCATTACGTAGATCCTTATGTTGTGGATAAGAATGTTGAAGCAATACTGGAAGTAATTGTTGCATTATGACGTGGTAGTCATGCGATTTCATATTTGTTAGTTCAGGAAGATTAATGTTCACATTGTTGTGGAAGTTGGAAGAGAATTTGCTAGACTCTTTCAGGCTTTTCTAAACGGTGCAAAATCGTAACTTCTCTTATTTGCTCAAGATGAAAGTTTCCTCTAGTATGGTTATTTTATTTGTTTCAGGATCTTCCATCACCCACAATTTTTGTTTTATACCCATGATTTTCAAATCCTTGTATGCGCTGATGCCGTCTTTTGACTTTTCTTTATGACCCATGATTGTGCTAATGAGATGCTTAGTGGCATTCTTCTCTGTATGCATAACATCAACATTATGTCGGACCAAATTTGCTTTCCAATATGGCAAATCAAAGAGGATGGACCTCCTATACCATGCTTGAACATTGGCAAATTCTTCCTCATCAGTTTTCTTTTTTCGTTTTCGACCAATTTCCAGTTTTTTTTACCAACTTTCATCTTGATATTCGCTACCTTCTCTTCAACTTGATAACCATTTAATGGCCATGGAGGACGACGATATTCTTGTTTGTTATTAAAGTTTGTTTTTTCGTCTCGAAAATTGTGTTTGGAAGGAAGAAATCTTCGATGTCCCATGTAACACATATTCTTACTTTCGGGAAGGTAATAAGCACAAGTGTCTTCCCCACATATAGGACATGCAAAATATCCATGAGTTGTGCACCCCAAAAGTCCCAAGTGCAGGATGATCATGAATTGCCCACAATACCCTAGCTCTCATTGTGAACTCAGATTTATTAAATAAGTCAAATGCAATGACTCCTTCCCATAACTGCTTAAACTCGTCTATCAATGGTTGCAAATAAACATCAATATCCTTCCCTGGTTGTTTTGGCCCAAAAATCAACAATGTCAACATTGAAAACTCCCTTTTCATGCACATTGATGGAGGAAGATTATACGGTACTACAATTACTGGCCAGTAACTGTAACGGTTAGCTAGAGATGCATGTGGATTGAAACCATCCGTTGCTATTCCAAGTGTGACATTTCGTGGTTCAACAGCAAACGTTTTGTCAAAAGAATCTAATGCTCGCCATTGAGAAGTGTCACATGGGTGACGCATTACAGCTGAATCAGACTTGGCATGGCCATGCCAAGTCATAGCATCTGCTATCCATGGTATAGTATACAATCTCCTCAATCTAGAAATTAAAGGGAAATGTCTCAACGTCTTTTGAGGTACTTTGGTGACTTTTTTCTCTTCGTTGAATGTTGTATTATATCTTGGCTCATTGCAAATTGGACAAGAAACTCTGTTTGCATCATCTTTCCAGTATAAGATGTAGTCATTAATGCATGCATCATAAGTTTTGTACTCCATCCCAACTTGTTTAATCATCTTCTACATGTCGGAGTACTTTGTTGGTAGTGAGTTACCGTCATGGAGCAATTCATTTATAAATTCGAGGAGTGCAGTCAAATCATTGTCAGAAAAGCCGTACCGAGTTTTCAAGCTATTCAACTTCACAATGGCATACAATTTTGTTATCCCCTTTGGACATGAAGGATACAGTGGCTCTTTTTCACTATCTAAAAGTGATTTATACTTAGTACTTTGATTGGCCTGCCAATCGACATCAACTGTAGGCGATTCTCCAATATTATCGAGCAACGAACTTGTAGGTTGAAAATGATGAAATCTATCGGCATCATTGACCAGATCTTCCATCCTAGGAAGTTTAGACTCATTGGTACTTATGGCTTGACTAACATGTTGTTTTTGCTTCCCCGCCGACTCTTCCCCGTGAAAATGCCAAACTGCGTATGATTGGACAATTCCCCATCTATGTAGATGATAATGAATGTCCTCTAATTTAATCTTCATTTTCATATTTTTGCAATGTGTGCAAGGACAAGAATAGAATTCCTTATTACCATCGTTTTCCACAACGAAATCAATAAACTTCTACACTCCTTCCACATATCGTGCAGTTCTTCGATCGGATTCTTTCATCCATTGTTTGTCTATACTAGAAGACATACTGGCATGTTATATCATATACGATATGTTGTCAATTATTTTTCTATCAGCTCATTATATTATCCTATGACATACACAAACACATAACACAACTCAAACTATTTTGATATATAAATTCTTATGTTCACTTACATGTAGATCTAGCCCAATGAAAAATAAATATAGATCGTTTTATGTTCACTTTCCTGGTAACGTCGTAGTTCATCCATTAATATTTTGATGACTAATAGCACTGCCATGGTAGCGTCGTAGTGCATATATTTCCTCTAATTTAAAGGACAATTCACTGTCCAAAATCGTGAATATATTTCCTTTAATCCAAATTCATTATTTCTACACCTTTAATTAAAGGATTATCCACTATCCAAAATCGTTTTTTCTTTTAAATTACAGTACAAGAAATGAGCGTCCTTAAAAATGTTTAAATTCAAATCATTTTTTCTTTTAAATAATTGCTTACATATGAGATCAGTGTCCTTTTTTCAGTCCTGGTGAGGAGTTCACATTTTAGTTTAAAATCACATTTTCATTGAGATGTACCTTTCATCAACTTTATTATACAATTTTTTGTGAAATTCCAAGTTTCTGGCTCATAATTGAAATAATGGCACCATAGAAAACTCTCAACACCAACCCACTATTACATGACCTGCAAATAGTTGAATATTAGCATGAGGGACAGCTAGATATTAATATCTGGCACAAACTTTAATAATTGGCCTGTAATATATGCATGTGTCTAGGTGTATTGAAGGTTTAAGTTATTATAGTAGAAGATGCAAGCATTATACAGTTTCAGATTTACCCCAATATGTTTATAGAAGTAAAATACTTATGAAGATAGCTCACGTACAGACTCTCTCTACCCAGCCTTAAAGATTCAGGTAAATGCATCTAATTCTATTGATACATTCTAACCATAAATTCTAATTTGAGATAAAAAAAACAAAACACAAAGGAAAATAAAAAACAATAGTAACTAAAGATTTGGATGACCTACTTTTGTTACAAATTAGGATAATATATGAACTTTTGAACTCTTTTAACAAAGGGCAAAATGACAATATACAGTGATCAAAGGTTGTAAGCACAAAATGATGCAACCACTTTCTTGTTACCATTAAAATTCCAAACTAAAAATAATCAATGAAACTGATATTTAATTTTACAAAATACCTATGCTGACAATTGATATCAAATTGTTTATTTAAATTTAATGTTGATACTATGTACAGAGAATTAATTGTGAGCGAAAGAGAAAAACTAGCGAATGCTTTTCAAGTTCATATATTATCCTTGTCGTATGTTTCCGGTGTTTGCTCACTTTATATCTAGTTAATTTAGGGCCATGTACATAGAGAGGAATGTGGGAATCACTTGAATATGCACCGTAATTATCTACCATTCCTAATTTCTAACACAACTCAAAGCTCACTTTACTTCATTAAGTTACCTAATCGGTTAACTATAGAAAATAGCATAATCATTGGTTTGCTAAGCAAATCATCATGTTACATTACATTAATGGCAAGTATCCCACATTTGCCACATAAACACACACAAAAAAGGGGAAAAAGGTTTTAGAAAAATCTTTAATCAGGCGGTCTGAGATTATTGACATGAGTAACTAAATACAATTTCGCACATTATATATTATATAAAATTCTGTTTCAAATACATTCAGATTATGAAGGATACTGCAAACAAATGATCATCAGTAATGAGTATAAATCATGTATCATTAGCTCTCTACTGTGCGAGAAATATACTATAAATATATTTATAAAAGCTCTGGCAACATGTTATCAGTAGGCAGATTACTAAAAACCAATTTTTTTATTTCCAACAAAAAAGTGAAACGTTTAAATCAATCCAGTATCAAGTCAAATTGAAGTGTTAGGCTTGCATTGTAAAATTGAAATTTAAATTAATCTGCAGAATAGAACTATTAAACAACAATACGCCAAGGATATTTATTTGCAAATTTCTCTTCTAATATATTGTTCTGGTTAAATGATTGCTAAGGATAACCTGATTATATTTTGGACATAGACTAGTTTTGAAATTCATTGTCAAAGTGAACATTATTCAAATCTATTGTCAGACAAGTATTTGAAAATATTATAGGCAAATATGTATCATGACACGACTAGTGTTTTTGGAGGGCCTGCTCCAGCTGATCAGACAACCACATGAGGTAACCCATCTCGATGAGCCAATAGTCGGAAATTTTTTTAATGCTTACTAAAAGTTGATATAAATTATTGTAAACATACTTATTCAGTTCGCTTCTTATCTATAAGTTGCCTAGTGCAACCCAATGTGTCAAACTGGGCATATATCTTATTTTTTGGTTCAGTAATGCATAAATCAATCGTTCGATCGTATTATTTTTTACTTTGAAATGTAAGTTGGTGTGCCAGTGATGACTTAATAAAGTTTTTAGCTATTGATTTTTAGAGATTTTGAGTTATTTCTAAGCATAAGTAACTACGTGATATTATAATCTTTGTGTCGTTACTGACCCAGTTTCTATTTATAATTAATCTACAATATGTGACATGGATATGCCCACTGAATATTTATGCTTCTTTAATTTAGCAAATTGCATTTCAAATATTGGTATTATAAACTGAGCTGATGCCAAGTATTAGTTCGGATATTCATAACAAAAGTAGTGGTTTATTGTATGAAAGTAAGGCTGAACTAACGGATTTAGAGTTTCCAATCAAGAAAATAATAGATCTCACACTAAATTTTTTTTGACTTCTTTATGTAATTATCTTATTAAGCAATAACTAAAAGATATTAATTAAGGACATTGACCAAAAGCTAAAACAATGTGAAAGTGGTGCATGCTAGATTGCATTTTACTTTATGTTACAGTAACTGAAGAAGGATATCCGTAGTGTTTATATAGCTAAACTTCTTCTCCTTAATTTAATTATTTATACCATGTAAAAATAAAGAACAGTTCCTGAATAAATTCAAAATTTTAAAGCGGTGTTAAATCATTTTAGTGACGACATAAACTACCTCTCGACCAACTAAGAAACAACTAATGCTGAAAAGTAAATCAAAGCTTGTTTCTTCCATTCTTTATTTATTTGTCAGTAGATGCATACAGCTAGCTCATCAATAATGTATTCGTTTATTATAATTCTAATCCCAATGTATTCGTTTGTTATAATCAACTATGTATTCGTTTATTGCATTTAATTAAGAAAAATGATGAAGAATGAGTGCAGGTGTGCAGAAGTTAGGCATCTACGAGTCACGCTCTTAAATGAGATCATTTCTATCTTTGTTATGTTCATAATACATAACTTATATCCTAAGTTAGATAGTATCATTTTTTGTTAGCCTAGCAGGACTGTCTGCATATATATGGATGTTATCTATCACACATACTAGAGAGTATATTCGGCCCCTCTATTTATGCCCAGAAAGTAAAACAGTTTAAGGTGGAGTATGACAAAAGATCCATGGATCTACACATCAGAATTAATAATGGACCCGACTAATAGATTCTTGTATATGTATGTCAAGCATGTGAAATGAGTAATTAAATAGACACAACTATAAATATTTGATTCAATTATAAATAGCATAGCATGATAGAGTTATGGATCCAACTGAAGAAAGTACACAAATGACCGAGAATAAAGTATATGTATGTCAAGCATGTGAAATGAGTAATCAAATCAATGTTTTGAAGACCGAACCGTGAATCGAACCGTAACGTCTCAAGGTTTAAGGTTTTGACGGTCGGACCGATTGAACCATCTGAACCGTGCATTATTTATTTATTTATTATTATTAAAAAAATTGATTGTATATGTTAAATAAAAATTACAGTGGTACAAATGCACAACATATCATAAGCCCGCCATGTTTTATAATAATGCATGCTACAGGTAGCAAACCACATCACAAAACCCGGATGCTACAAATGAACATATAACTTGTTCACTCAGCTCAAAATTCAATATATGAAGTATTATAATGGCAACGATATTGATATAAGACTATTAATTATCACACTGTTGCATACCACCTTTACCAAGATGCATAGGTTTTTCCATCAATATTTCAAACAAACTGAATCTATATACATTACTGATGTTTTGTAACTATTTATGCAATAGTTACATAAAAAGAGCAGGTCAACTAGGTTGCTTTAGAAGATACCCAAGCACAGTGAAACATCAGCAACTCACATGGGCTGAAAAAGGACATAGAAGAACTAGTGTGCTACATCAATACTTGTTACAGATGGAAAAAAGAAACCAAGTTTGTAATCCCTTGATATTTGTTGTGTATAAAAGTTACATGTTTGCTTTTATTTTATCAAAATATTATTAAGTGAAAAATAAATAAACAAAAAACCAAAACTGTGAAGATCAAATAATATTGAAGAAAGCAAGTCTTCGACAGTTCTTTGAATCAAACATCATTGTAGTTTATGAGTTTAAGGATATAATATAGAACATTTATAAAATTCAAACTCTAATATGCTAGCTGAAAAATGTATATGCAACACTTAATATTAGTTCTGGTTTTGTAGTCGCGCTGTAAGTAATCTTGTCAATTCGAACAAAACACATTATACCACAAAGACCCAATTAAAATTATATTCAAATTTCCTTAAGATTTATATTCCAACTATTATTCACTTATTTGGACCAACAAATAAAAGCTTAAACTTAATAATAGGTTAAAAAGTGCAAAAACTGTTATTGCAGCAAAAGTGGCAACTACCTACCTCATCCTATGTACTGATATTTGCAGCATTCACTGACCGGACTCCTGCATTACTGTAACTCACTGATTTTAACCTCATAATTAACTCCCACTTGAACAATAAAAATCTTTTATTATATCATTATTTCACAAACTAAAATCAATTAGTTCGCACTTAATAATATGAATGAAAACAAAACTGCACTTGTTTCTTTTGCAACTCTATGAATAGTTATGTACATCATTAGCTATGTGCCTTATTTTGCATTAATGCAGGTACGAATTTATTGTTTTTATTCATTAGTGCAAAGTAATAAATTGTGATATTTCTCTATAAAAAAAGCATACAATATCAGAAGTCTCTCAACAAATCACAAATGGACTTAAATAGTGAAAATGCAAATTTCAGCATGGACGAGGTTTCAAAATTCGAGCAAGGAGAAAATGATGCAGAATCAGAAGTCAGCAAATAAATACAAACATTTGGAAATGCAGGTTATAGCAATACAAACTAAGTGAAAATTGATATTCAGGTGAAAAAAACATCAAGGGGTTTTATGCAGATTATAACATAAGATACTACCTTTTCCTTTGCACTTGCTACATCATCTTTGATGTAAAAACAAGATTATGAACAAGCTGGCAACAACTGCAAGTATACAACAAAAACAATCATAAAAGTTTGCTCCCATAGATCAATGACAAGTATTTCATATACAAGGTACTATTGAACCATTCTATGAGTATACGATCATGAAAGTTTGCATAATGAACCGTTATTTCAATATACAACAAAAGCAATCATGAAATTATTCATAACGAACCATTCATAACAAATAAAAATAAAAATCGAATCCTATTATATACCTTGACCGGATCGATTGCAAATTTCGAGATTATGAGATGAGTCGATTCTTTTGGAACTAATTCGATAATATACCGATCCCTTTGGATTGCGAAACCAGATGCCAGAATTCGCACATGGATCTGGAATATGAAATCGAATATTATGAGATGAAACTGGATCTGGAATATGAAATTAGCCGAAAGGGAGGGGGCCGTTATTAGGGCACGCGTTATTTTTTTGGAAAGTTAATTTTGATAGAAGCATATTATTTTATGAACGAGGGGTGTATGCAAGTGGTCTGGAAATTTTAAAAAAATAGGGAAACTTCGCAACGGCTTTAAGCCATTGCAAGATGATAACGGCCTGAAGCCGTTGCTAATCATTTTGCAACGGCTCAAAACCGTTGCGATTTCGCAACGGCTAAGAGCCGTTGTGACTCTTCCGCATTGGGGCATTGCGAAACTGCAAATATGGTGTAGTTTCTCAATGTTTATTGATTCAATATTGACTACTCAATGTTTATTGATTTATTGTAAATACAGTGTTAGGCTTCGTATCTTTTTAATATTTTGGTGTGATAAGTAAATTACTTGTATGCCTTTTGACTTAATATATACTAATCAATCTATAAAATAAGCACTAGTATTTCTCAAATTTGGAATAATATCACCTGGCAGGCAAATGGAAGGCCAAAAGACAATAAAAAAGTCTGTCAAAAAGACTAGCACAGGTTCTAAGGTGTCACCCTCTACTAATATGAAAGGGGACCATCTCTTGAATACTTCATATGTCACAACTCAAGCTGAAGTAGACTCTATCTTGGAGCAATTCGGGGTTACTGGAATTGAAGCTATTCCTGCCAGTTTTACTGGTTGCATTTATAACTCTCCGGAAGGGTATTTTGCTTTACCCCAATCCACATTTGGCATATGGGCTACCTTCCTTTTCTTGACTTTATTTTGAAATACCTAGAGCATTTAAACATTGCCTCGATCCAGTTTACCCAAAAAAGCATATACTTACCTGACATGCCTAGAAGTCCTTGCTTGGGAAGATGGACTTCCTTCCTTGAGCGATGAAGTCCTCCATTCTTTAGCTGGCCCTGCAAAAATAGACGATCAGTAGAATAATCCATTATACTACATTCGTCCTCTCCCAAAAAGCCTAATCACCGACCCTGTTAATAAGACCAATGAATGGGAGGTGCAGTTCTTCTATGTTAGGTGTTATTCAAGTATCAGGGGAACTTTCTCCACCGCCGGTAAGTTTCTTTTTCCTGTTACTCATGCTTTTCTATTTTTGTGTTCTCTACTAATAAGTCTTTTCTTTTAGGTGCCCCTCCAAAGCAATTAAGTTCTTCGGCACATGAAACTACATAGTCTTTAACTCGAGCATCGAAAACGATGGGCAATAGACTTACGTTGCTAACACAAGCAAAGCTCCTTTAATATTCTATAATCGTGGATCATCACAAAATATGGGAGGGCCTCTAATGATTAAAGGCAATGCCCAAGGAAAATGATCATTAGTAATGGGCAATCTGAGACCTTTCTCTGTTAATTCTTTGGTCCAACTCGAACCTTCTAGTGAGTCACCATTACAACTTATACAATACCTCTTGTAATATTATCATATAAGCTTTCCTCTTTAATTCAGGCTCATCCGCTCTAGTTACTGTCTCCAAAGAAAAGGAAACCATAAGTGATTCTCCCAAAGAGAAGGGGAATAAAGGTGATACTCCTATCTCGACTCAGGTTACCAAACCTTTTTCAATAAAGGATTCCAATTCTAGTGCGTCCAAGACTTTGAAAAGAAAATCAAGTGACAGTCCTGCTGATGCCACTTCATCCCCCAACAAAAGGTTCAAGGTTGGGGATGAGCATACCTCTGTAGTTTTGGATAAAGAACAATACATAAACATCATTGCAAGTCCTAAGGCCTTAAATCTTAACTCTCCTGGGAAAATGGCTTAACTTCCAATAGAGGTGGGGTAGTCTCAGGACTCGCTTTTGAATATCCATTTTCCAGATACTCATAGGGCTCTTTATCGTATATGCAAGGATCTTGGCCTATCTTTTACTCCAGAAGATCCACTCCCCTCTAAGTCTTATGCACAAACTCCTGTTAGTAACTTTGATGATCTTCTTCAATTGGTCATCCACTCTCCATCTTTTACTTTCTTAAACCACCACAGTCTTCTTCTTATTCCCAAGATTATCTTTTTACCATTCTCAAGTAGTTCTTATCGGTATGTTCCTTTCTCTTGTTTAACTGTTTTAGGTTCTCAGCTCTGTATATAATGTTTTAACTTATACTAGTTACTTATTCCAGGCAGCTAAGCACATGTTTCTCTTTTAAGAGGAAGCCCAAGGGTCTTCCAATGTGGTGCCTAAGCTAAAAGAGCAAATATCATCGCTCATCCCCAACATAATCAGCCTTTCAACAGTGAAGGATGAGGCCATGGTTGAGATGGAAAAACTTGCCTCCTCCCTTAATGAAGAGAAAATCACAAGAGAAGCACTAGAGGATAAGGTGAGGACTCTAGAAGAAAAACTTAGAGAGCCAGTAAAGAGAGGCCAGGCTTAAAGAAGAAGATTCGGAGGAAAAGAACCCTCCTAACTAAATCAACCAGCATTATTAAAGATGCAAAGCAACGATCTCTTATTTTCTTGAAACAGCTCTCAATTCCGTTATTGAGAAATGCTATGCGAAGGCCTTATACATTGCATATGCCAATAATATTCACAAGTTCCCAGATCTGGACTTCCCCTCTCTCCAGCTTAGAATGAGGGGTTTAAAATGAAATTTAGTGCAATTCTAGAGGAAGCTCTAGGATTTGAGGAGGAGTCCTCTGATGAGGATGAGGAGATCGATGCTAAGAAATTGCTAACTTTTGATGATCCTCCGACGGAGGAGGAGACGGAGTTCGATGTAGAAGAGGAGGACGTTGAGGACAAAAATGATGATGGTTATGAGGGTCATGATGGTGGTAATGATGACAATGGTGGTAGTGATAGAAAGGGTCCCTTTGGACCGCCGAATGAGAAGGATGGATCTGGAGACGCTAACCTAGACTCAATGACCTAAGGTATGAAAGTTACTGAAATTCCCGATTCCCCAACTAAAGATTCTCCTTGGAAGATTATGCTCCTCAAAGCCATAAGTCCAAAGGGACAGGGCAAATTTCTTCATCTCAAATTCCGTTCTCTCAGGTATGGATCTCTTTATTTAAAAGTTTTAAGTTATCAAGTAGTTTTTAGTTAATATGTTAATTATTTTAGTCAGGAATAAAATTGAAATACTATTATGAGGTTATGCTTGAAAAGAAACAAATGGAAATAAATCAACTGAATGGTGAACTGAATAGGCTTTTAAAGAAGCATAATAAACTGTCTGAGAAATATAATAACCTTACTACTAGTGCATCAAAGTTAAGATTTTTCAATGAAACAAAAATTATTCCATGTACGGAGAATGCACGTCTTCATCGGGAGAGACTTTTGATAGAGAATGAAGAACTTATGAACCTCTTTTGGATGTTGATCGATGATAGGAATGCATTGGAGGAGTTTCTCTACAAAGTTTATTCCAAGAGTATATTCATCGATTTTCCTTACTTGGGCGACAACTACGGGGGTTTGCTTAGGCACGTCCATCGTAGATACTGTAAATGAACATGGGTCTGATCCTCATTCCGGTACATGTTGGAATATCCCAAGAGTTGCTTCTATCTCTCTTTCTTCTCATTCTCTTCCCTCCGGAAAATTCAAATACAATACTAAGAGTTTTATTTCTGAATTTTATAAGAAATCAATTTTGTATGAACACAAGTGATTGTATAATTATACTATGTAACTCAAGTAGCTCACAAACCTTATCGCTTTTGTTTCTCTTATGCTCAATCTAAATTTCGTATATTATAAGATTAAGGAACCTTCAAATGGTCCTGTTCCCATGGAATTTCTAAATAAGTTTGTCAAGTTAAAAAGGGATTTTCAAAAGAAATCTTTAACTTTTGGAACCCCTCAGTTAGCAAGACATTATTTTCTAAGAGATCTGCAGGAAGTATACGCATGATTCCCTCACTTCCATTTGACTTTTTCGACGATGAGAAAGACAAACTACTTTGTGAAATTCGAACTTATCATGCCAAATGGCTATGCGGTGATGCTAGCCTTTTAGTCGGAAAATGGGATTATCATCAATTTCCCCCAGTTAACACTCCAGAAGGGATTAAAGCTCCTTTTGATTGTTTTCTTACCTTGTCAATTAGGTAACTTGAAAAGGCCAAATTCGGTGTTTCAAAATGTTAAGAGTTATTCAATTGTTCAAAAATGGAATTGTGATGTAATTTGAATTTCCTTCTTGTTTATAAACTTTACCATCATTAATGGAATAGATTGTTTTTCATGTATTAATTTTCATTTTACTTATTCTGAATAGGAAAGTCATGTAGCGCTTGCACCTGGTCCTATAGATGCTCTTTATCGCCTAAACGTTATCAAAGAAAAACGAAGTTGGAGATTCGGGCCTTTCTTCTAGTGCTAAAATGTTAACGAGTTTCTTCGTTAAGCCTAAAAAGTGCAAGGAAGAGAATGAAGGGATTTGGAGGGCCTTGGTTAACCTCAACGAGTGTAGAAAAAGCGATACTTGGTTGAGTTGAGGATTATATAGAGTGAGTTAGGAAGCTTGGGTCCATGACGAATCTGTAAGCATTGTCATGTAGAATCCTACATGCACTTGAAATCGATCTATATAAATGGTCTTATGCAAAAACAGAAATCAAGAATATGAGTACAAATGAGATTCGAAGAAAGCTATGATTAAGAAATCACAAGTGCTTAGGAATTCAAAAGTAAGCCATAACTCAAGAAATCTTATTCTTGTTTCATATAATGTTGAATGTACAAAGTCATATGTGCAATAGCTCACTTGGCACTAAAATCCCCAAACCATTTTAGGGTTATAAAGTTTAAAATGTAAGAGATGATTAAAGAATGATCTTCTCCTTCTCCCATACTTTTGGTCTGTATTTATAGGGTTAGAAGTGTAGCATAGCAACTCAACTTCAATATGCATGAATTTTGGAAACATCAACGCCGCTTGGCACTAGGCCTTGCTAAATGATGACATTCGACATTCCTTGGTAAATAGTAGAACTTCACTATCATCTCAATAGTAAAGACATCCGACATCATTGACTTTCGACATCGACGGCTTCTATGACTATCAACATTCTTAATTAGCAGGTGGGGGCATCAGTTCGAAGCGACATTAATATGTAGCAACATTGGTAGCGGTATAATAACCTCCGTGTGTGGTGCCATCTAAGGATTGATGAAGTGCGCCATTAATAAGTGGCGACATTGATAAGCAGCGATATTGGCAATGATCGACAATGATAACAAGGGGCATTAATAGCAGAAGGCATCGGTAGCAAACGACATCGATAACAAGCGGCATTGAAAATAAACGGCATTGATGATAAGCGGCATTGATAATAGATGGCATTGATAATGTGTAGCATTAATAACAAGTGACATTCATAATAGGCAACATTGATGATAAGCGACATTAATAGGAGATGGCACCGGTGATAAGCGGTATTGATAAGAGACGGTATTACTTTGAAGGGTGACATTAGAATAAGGCGACATTGGAGAGATCCGAGAGCGACATTGATCCTTCTGGTTATATGGAAGAAGTGCTCCATTGATGGAATATAGCATTAACATGATACGGCATCAATGTTATATCATGCTGTTATAACATTGATGGCTTTATTGATGACCTACGATATTATCCATTACTCTTTATTGATGAGGGGCGGCATCGTAGGCCTTCGACGTTGGCTCATTACTATTCTTTCGACATTGATTATTGATGCAATGTCACAGCTATGTCACATGCTACATATTTTTGAAAACAATAATTGTAGTAACAAAAGTTGATAAGAAACCTCTATATATCCTAGGTCAAAGAGTTGGCAGGTTGTGTGAGTCAGAGACTGTGCATAATATTTAACCATGAGCGATCTTGTATGGACCACCCTAAAGGAGTTTGAGACCGATCAATATTGATTAATCAATTTATGTTATAAACATAAGTTTTATACATATATAAAGGCAGTTCATAAAATGTTTATGAATATCTTTTCCATTGCATTGAAAAATATTGTTGTTTCAAGAAACATCAACTTTGTGATGAAGGAATTTCTTTTAGAAATTATTGATAATAAAATGGATTTGGATACGATCCAAAGATAAACTAATTGCGAATGATGAAATGAAACTAACCAAAGTTAAGCGGACACAGCACTTTAGAATGTCTAATATGAACTCTCGCATATTAAAAAGAAACCATGATTTCTTGTCAATATCGAGAAAAGAAATTTCTTAGTTATCAATAACTATGAAGAGTAATGACTCTGCCATATGGCATGCTATACAAATCCAGAATGGATTCTAATACATTATAAAAAAATTACTTTAATAGTTTTACTCGAAGGGATACGATCTGTCGCCTGCAAATATGTCTTCAGGACCAATGCTGCTGGAACAAATAAGTAATGTTGATGAGAATAACATCATTAATTTTAGTTATTGAAATTAATGGAATAGATTTGTCATTCAACGTGCTAAAGCCAATTTGGATTTTGCTCACAAAATTATCACCCAATATGATTTTGATTTTTGGTGCATACATGTTTTTTAGAGGAAAATGAGTGATCCTCATATTAAGAAGAGCACACATATTTTTGGTGCATATATGTTGAAACACAAATTCTAAATAATGATTTAGAATAGACTGTTTGCACATAATAACCAAAGTTTTTTGGTAGGATTCAATTAGTGATACAATAGTATCTCGACAAGCATTAGAATTGAGCAAATATTTTGACAAAGAAATCAAGTAGTTTGAATTTCAGTCAAACTACATATATTTTGACAAAGAAATCAAATAATTTGAATTTTAGTCAAAATTACATAGGACGCATGTGTTTGTAAGAAAGATTATTAAAGGTACTAATTATTTCTAAAAATATAAGTAAACAACATACTTCTGATTATTAATGATGTTCTAATGTTAAAATCAGTTCAATAAATGATAATTAAAAGTATTCTCGAGTATTTACGAAATACACGAGAATTATTTATAGAAACAACGAACTTCTTATAAAGGAGCGTTCAAACTCGGACTTCCTAAGTGATTTTGAGAATAGTATGTCAGTCCTAAATTCATGTTCAACCATAATTAAGGAGCTTTAAGTTCGAAATGTACCAAACAAAAATTGTGGCTAATTCAACCAATAGGCTATGACATCGCCTTGAATAAGCGAAACACTAAAAGCAATGTGTATATGTATGTGTGTGTGGGCATATACATATACATATACATATACATATATATATATATATATATGTATATATATATATGTGTGTGTGTGTGTATGCATAAATTTATAACTAAGCTAGGGTCAATTCCAAATGTTGAGAACCCTATGACATTGTTATATAATAACAATGTTGCGATACAGATCGCGTAAGAACCTAGAGCTCACTAGATGTCGAGAAACATACTCTGAGAAGTTCCACAAAATAAGGACAGTTTAATAGCATTAGAGAGAGTTCATTCACATAGTAGATAATTAAAACAACATAACATACTCGTTCACTTAGGGACTAACACGGCTAATTTGAAAAAAAACGGATTGAAATGATGGGATGATTATTCCATAATTGACCCTAAGTGAAAGTGGGAGATTGAGAGACTTTGGGGTATGCCCCTAAGGGAAATCATGTAATTTATCACATATATCTAACTCTATAACCAATCTTGTTCATAATGAACATATTTGATTTCCATTATATAAATAATAAAGTAATTTGCATGGTAATTTTGGATATGGATTAGTTACCACAAAAGATATAAGGATTTATTGTTCTAAGAAAATCATTGCATTAAGGTGCCCGAAAGCAAGAGAAAGAGTCCTATTATCATTAGACAAGTTGAAAGGATGGTCTGGGATTTCGTTGTGTGCATGTAAAGTTTGGAAACGGAGATAGATAGAGTTTTTGTGGTTCAGAAGTCTGTTGATGCCTTCAAACCAGTTATGCAATTACCTCCAAGAAGAGCGATTGAGTTTCACATTGATTTGGTACCAGGTGCACAAGCTCCTAGTAGAGCGTATAACAGAATGTCATAAGAAAATGGAAGAATTGAAGAAGCAACTAGTGGATCTTGTGCATAAGAGTTTCATTAGGCCGAGTAGTTCGCTCTGGGAAGCTTCTGCATTATTTGTAAAGAAGTCTGATGGATCACTTTGGATGTGCATTGACTATAGGAATTAAATGAGATGATAATGAAAAATCGTTACCCACTGCAAAGGATAGACGGTCTACTTGATTATTTTAGTGGAGCTAGAATATTCTCGCAGTTAAATTTGACTATGGAATTCGATCAACTAAGTTTTTTTAAGAGAATATCCCCTTGATTGCATTCAGGACAACATATAGTTCATATAGGCATAGTCATGCACTTTGTACTAACCAATGCTCCAACTTATTTGTAGATCTTACGAATTAGGTCTTCCGAGAAAGCATAAGTTGAGGACAAAGTTTCCAAGTGTTATTTTTGGAAGAAGGAAATTTAGTTCCTAGGCAATGTGGTTTTGAAGGGGGGACAAGCTATCGATCCTTCAAAGGTTGAAGCCGTGAATAGTTGGAAGAGACCTGAAACTATTACCGAGATAAGGAGTTTCTTGGGATTTGTTAGGTACCATCAGAGATTCATTAAGGAACCCTCCAGGATAGCCTTACCATGTACAAAGCTTACACAAAAGAACAAGAGGTGTGTTTGGACGAAGGAATATGAGATGGCATTCCAAGAGTTGAAGCTTCCGCTAATGAAAGCTCTGGTTTTAGTAATGCCAGAAGGGAATTTATATATGGTGTTTTACACATGTGTTTCACTTTCTGGGTTAGGAGTAGTGTTGATGCAGAAGGAAAGGTTATAACTTTTGCATCTACACAGTTGAGACCTTATAAGCTCGGTATCCAACTCATAACTTGGAGTTGGAATCGTAGTTTTTTTTGCTATGATTGAGGAATTGAGAGTTTTAAAGCTTTGGCAAATCAAATGTTCGGTTTCAATTGAGTTCTAGTACAAATAAAATTAAGGGGATTGTCCTGCTTGGATGTTCAACCAGTTCACAAGGAGAGGATTACCAAAAAGCAGAAAGATGACCCACTATGTGTCGAAAGGATTAATGGCCTGAGGAATTGGTCTGAAAAATGGCATAGAGATCGAAGAGCTAAAGGGCTTTGGTATTGATAAAAAAAGGGTTGCTTCAGAAGAATGGAAAGTTATACGTTTCGAACAGTAGGGACCTTTAGAAGATGGTCATGGATGAATGCCCATTGTTCAAAGTTTGCTATATATCCAAGAGGCACCAAGATGTATCGGGACATGTAGTAAAGCTTCTACTAGGAAGGGTTGTAGAGGGACGTTATGGAATGTGTGAAAAGATGTTCCATATGCCAACAGGTTAAGGCAGAACATCAGAAGCCAAGTGGACTTTTGCATCTTTGGAAGTTCCAATATGGAAGTGAGATTCAGTATCGATGGACTTTTTTGATAGTTTTTCAAGGTCAAGGACGGTGAATGAAAATATATGGACCATAATGGATAAACTGACTATTAGTGCATATTTCATTCTGATAAAGTTCACAAGGATAGAAGTCGAACTAGCTAAGGTATATGTTAAGACTATAGTGGGGCTACGTGGAATTCTAAATATTATACTCAATGACCAAGAGTCTTTTTTTTTCCGCCGAGTCTTGACGAATCGTACAAAGTGCTTTGGGTTTGGAATTATGTACGGGTACTTCTTACCATCCACGGATAGATAGTCAAACAAAAAGAGTCAATTGTATGCTTTAAGATTTGCTATGATGTTGCATGTTAGACTTCAGTGGATCTTGGGAGGGTCATTTGCACCTTGTGGTGTTTTCATACAACAATAGTTATCGGTCCAGCATTGGAATGGCACCTTTTGAGGTATTTTATGGAAGACCTTGTAAGTTGTCAGTAAGTTTGTGTGAGACTGGAGTTAGACTTGTTTTCGGGCCAGATATTGTAAAAGAAGCTTTAGAGAAGGTTGTGTTGATTCGGCAAAGGATGAAAGATGCTCAATCTAGGTAGAAGTGTTATGCTGATAAGAGGTGCAAGGATTTAGGATTTGATTTAGAGGATCATGTGTTTGTCAAAGTTTCGCCAATAAGAGGTACTTCACAGTTTGCAAAGGCTTAAAAGTTGGAACTAAGATATGTTGGAACTAGAGAAAATCAACAATATAACATATAGAGTTGAATTACCAAGTGCTTTTGTTGGGTCCATAACTCATTTCATACATCACATCTAGGGAAGTGTGCCAAAGACCCTAGGGACATTGTGGTTCCGAGAGCTATGGATGACTTGGTTGCTGAGCTAAACAAGACTTGTGTAAGGAAACCTACTCGGATCATTAGCCAAAATGTAAAGAAGTTTTGGAATAAGAAAGAAAGCTTGTGAGGGTCTAATGTAGTGAAGACCAAGACGATTAAACATGGAAAACAGAAGATAAAGTCAAGAGGACTCATTACAAATTGTTTGTTTAGCTTAACATTATGTTTGTTATGTTTTGTTATAAACCATGTATATGCAGAATATTATGGTTAATTTTTGTTATGTATTTGTAGATGTATAAGTATACTTTGTTTGAGACACATGAGTAGAAAACTTATGTGTATATGCTAGATTAAGCATGTAAAAGTTTGTGTCACTGTCGCACCTTATCTGAATTTCGAGGACAAAATTCCTATAATAAGGGAACCTACAACACATCATAAATTAATAAGTAAATAATCAAAAAATTAATTATGAAAATAAAGGTTTAAGTGGTTAAATTATGAAACTATATAGCGTCTCTTTTCATTTCATTCTTTATTCAAAATTAAAAATAAAACTTAGATCATTTTAATGGTGGTTATAGCTTAATCTAGAAAAAGAGGAAAATAAGAAGATTAATGCTAAGGGAACTAGAAACATCAAGCAGCTAAGGAATATATGTGAGTAATATATTCTCTAATCTGAATTTCTTTCCTAAATTGCTTATGATTGAATTAACAATGAATGTTTCTCATGATTCTTATAATCTATTTGATCCAAAAATTTGATATGTTGTTAGGGACACATTATTGGAGATTGGTTTTGATTTATAAATTTTCCCATAAGTAAATAAATTGATATGGATTATTTGAGAGTTGTATATTTGAGAAATGGTTAAAAATAGGGAGATAGTGAAATTCTATGAAAGAAAATACATGCATGTAAATATTTTCTATGAAAGAAAATTCTTGACTGAATGTTAAATAATAAGGGCCAAAAGGTAATTGAATTAAATAGAATATTTAATAATTGGTCAATAGACCATATCCATAAGTTAACATATCAGGAAAGTGCATCAAAATAGCAAGAAAAGATTAAGTCAAATTAATTAGAAGTCGATTCGTGAGGAAGTGCCGAAAGATGTGACGCTGAATTGAAAGTAAAATTAGCGAGAACTTTAAGTATAAGGACTTAAGAATGAACGCTAAGTAATGCTAAGTATGATGCTAGGTTTATTGAACTAAAGATGGTAGCCAAAGGCCGAAAGGAGACGAGGGTTAGAGATGAAATTTAGGATGGAGCTAGTGATTTCTGAAACCGAAGGTTGAATTTTAAGTGGAGGAGGTGGTTTCAGAAATTTAAAATTTGTATGCTATAAGTTACTAAAGCTAAACTACAGCAGGCTTCCCCAAATTAGGCCAAGGGTAGTGATTGATGAGAGTAGTGTAGCTCTCAGCAAGATGTTGAAACCAGAACTAATTAACTTCCAGAAGAGTATATATGTTAAGGCTTAATTTAGCTGAGACAAATACTTAAAACATTGATAATAATGTCGTAACATTGCTTAATGAATAGCTATGTGTAAAGCCTAATATATAACTGGTTAGGTAAGTAAGTGAAGTTCGGTAGGTTATGTAAGGCCTGAGATGGAAGTTAAGGAACCAAAGGTGTAGGAGTAATACCTAAGTGACATTCGAAAAAGAAAACGTAGGTGTTAGGCCTTGGTGGCAAATGAAATCGTTAACATAGGTGTAAAGCCTTCTGTGGCAACTGCAACCGAAAGCTTTGGTGTAAGGCCTAAAGTGGCAACCATAGTCGAAAATGTGGTGTAAGGCCTAAGGTGCATTCAGGACAAGAAAATAATTGATGTGAGGCCTATTGTGGTAACTAAGGATTTGGAACAAAACATAATGCCCGATGTGGCAAATTAATACCGAAAGCATGGTAGGTGTAATGTCTAGTGTACCAACCGAAAACAAAAGCGTAGGTGTAAGGCCTAGTGTGATAATCACAAATGAAAGCATAGGTGTAAGGCCAGGTGTGGCAACCAAAACACATATATAAGGGAAGTAGGTATAATGCCTAGAGAGGCATCCGAAACCGATAGTGTATTTAGTGGAATTAAGTGAAGGCATAAGGCCTTGGTGGCTACGAAATAATAAGATTTAAACCTTTTATCTATTGCAGAAGGTGTGAGCTCGCTATGGAAGCCTATAATGGAATGTTTCATATATTGGTTTTAAAAAAGAATTATTAATGTATGGCATATCAAATAATTTGATTTCGGTTATGGCCTTAAGTAAGAGTAAGACACTTAAGTTTGAACTATGTGTAGGTTCATATATGTAGATGTTAAAATAAATGTTTTGCTATAGTTAGGGGAAAACCCATTTTGTGCCTTAGCGGTGTGATCTCACTAACTTTTATATTTATGGTAATATATTGCTTATACCCAAATTTATGTCCCACCGGTGTTTTTATCCTTTTTTTCCTATAAATTCATGGGTATTTATTCATGTAGATTGAGTTTATGGATTTAGACATGATGCTTTTGGGTGGACGGATAATGGAGCCAAACGCAAACCAAATGGCTTATGAGTATTATTTGTCATTTTGATTCAGTTATACCAAGTTTTTATGTCAATATCTTCATATGTGGGCATAAACCGTTATTTGAGTTGTATTATATTTTTTACCCCTACGTGGGCATGAATTTGGGAACTAAATTATTAAACTTGAATTGTAATTATGTATTTCTTGATTTTTGAGTTGATATCTACTCTATTGACTTAAGAATGTTTAGCATAACTGATCTCATTTCTATTGCCGAGAGATAATTCTAAGGTGACTACAAAACATTGGAGTTCCATCTTCGAGTTTTGGAATAATGGACGTTATAGTATGTTCACGAAAGAACCGACTGTAGTGCTCCTAGGTAGCTCTTCATTGAATAGTTTGAAGAAGAGAAAATGTAAATCAAAGAGTGGCAAGGGAAGTCAAAGGCTCAAGAGAAAGGTGATTATCACTTTTTCTTGAAAAAGGGACACTGGAAAGGAACTATCCACACCACCTAAAGACGCTCAATTGAAAAGTATTTCATTCTGCTTCTAAAAGGTATTTTTTGTAAAAAAAATTGTTTATCTGTACATGTTTGTAGTTGGGTTTTATTATTGGATTTAGAACTCACATTTCTAATTCATACATGGACTTAGGAGTAAGAGGCCCATTATTAGAGAGAGCATGGAATTTCAAGTTGCAAATGGTGCTAGTGTAGCTTTGGCTACAATAAATATCATGTGAAACTAGCAAGTGGGTTTGATTTAGTTTTAAATTTTTTTATTATGTACCTAATTTTATTAGTGGAATAATATGTCTCTTGTTTAATAGAGAAAGGATACATTTTTATTTGTAAAGACAATATTATAAATATTTGTTGTTGAAATAAAAAAGTTGGAATTGGTGCTTTAAATAATGATATTTATGTTCTTAATTTTAATTATGTATTGGCTGTTGAAAATAACAATGGGTCTAAACTAAATGATAGTCACTTTTGACATTGTAAACTAGGGCATATTAGTAAGAAACGACTTATTGAGACATGAAACCAAGTGTTTCTACCATTGTTTGTTTCTAAATTATTCCATACTTGTGAGTCATGAGTTAAAGGTAAAATGGCCAAGCACCCATTCAGGGGGAGCAATGAAAGAGTTAATAAAATCTCAGGATTAGTATATACTCATGTACGTGGTCCGATATGTACAGCTGCCAAAGGTGGAACCTCGTACTTTGTAGCATTCGGTGATGATTTTTCTAGGTGCGGATATGTGTATCTTAAGAAACATAAATCAAAGGTCTATGAAATTTTTTTTGAATATAAGAACGAAGTAGAAAACCAAAGTAATAAGAAAATAAAAATACTTCAATCTGATTGAGGGGATGAGTACATTGGATCGGAACTCCAGGGGTACCTAAAAGAGAATAGGATTCTCACTCAAATCACTCCCTATATTCCGCAACACAACCATGTTTCAGAGAGGAGAAATTGAACCTTGTTAGACATGGTTTGATCAATGATGACAGGCACTGAGTTATCTTTTCTTTTGATCAATGATGACAGGCACTGAGTTATCTTTTTTGATTTAAAGATATGCGCTGGAAACCACAGATTATATGTTGAATAGAATACCATCAAAATTTGTACTAAAACATCATACCAGTTATGGACTAAGAAGAGACCCCACCTTAATTACCTTAAGGTTTCAGGTTGTCCATCTTAAGTTAAGAACTTAAAACCTATTAAGTTAGAGGTAAGATCGGTCTTATGTCAGCTTATAGGGTATCAAAGAGATTCTCATGGATTGAGTTATCTCTAGACACACCAACTTTTTAGAAAAGGAATTTCTCTCATTAGAAATTAGTGGCAGTAAGATAGACTTGGATGTGAACCAAGAAACTTCCATAAAGACCAAATACATATATAGTAATTCAATACCCATTGAAAATACGCAACCTATTAGAAGGTCTAATACTGAATCTCGCATGCCAAAATAATATTATGGTTTCTCATTGATGGCGAGAACGCATACCGTGTCATATATGACACTGATACCCTCACATACCGACAAGCCTTAAAGAGTAAAGACTCTGCCTTGTGGTCTGAAGCGATGAAGTACATACTTTGCTTTTGTATATGAAATTCATACTTTGTTTTTGTATATGAAGTTTAAGATGGATTTCATATACAAAAATAAAGTATAGACTCTGGATTTTGTGCCCAAAGGGGTGAAACCCATCGACTGCTAGTAGATCTTTAAGAAAAAGATCAGTGAAGATGGAAAGGTTGAAACTTAAATCGAGGATCGTCGCCAAAGAGTTTCATCAAATTCAAGGTGTTGCTTATGTCCATTCAAATTTTACTTGCACCGCCACTTATTATGACTATGAAATTAGCCAAATGAATGTTAAAATAGCATTTCTAAATGGTTATTTAGAAGAGACCGTTCATAGTAGTCGTAAGGTTTCAAAGTCGGTGGAAGCGACAATAATGCATATGGACTTTTAAGATCAATTTATTGTCTTAAGCAAGTATTAAGAAGTTGGAACAAGTGTTTTAACAAGGTAATCAAACAGTTTGGTTTCAGTCAAAACAAAAGGAAGTGTGCACATACAATAAGGAGGAAAATGGTGCTATAACAGTCTTAGTATTATATGTTAAAGGTTTGTCGATGATTGGTAACGATGTACCGATGTTGCAGTCAGTGAAGGCTTGATTTCCTAATGTAACAACCCAAAAATTCTACAATATTAATATTAAATTAATTAAAAATAATATTTTAATAAAGAATGAATTGGGTAACGTATTTATAATTGTTGTATTGGTCCTTTCGAGCTGTCTGTCTCGACTATAAATTTGGAGTTACAATTTTTGAGATATAAGTTTTATAAGCTAGAAACAACGTATGCGACTGTTACTGGCCAAACTGCGAACAACCCATAACCTAGTTTAACGAATGTATAAATGAGGCTATTGAACCCTAGCCATAACCTCCACCCTCACTTTTTAGTACTAATCGCGGAATCTTCTTTAATCTCCTTCTAATGGATATTATCTCTAATTATCTTTACTTATTACAAGATACAAAAGATAATAAATTACAAATCAACTTGAAAGCATGTCTTTTTATATGTCATTTCATACGGCACGATGACACGAACTCAGCGGTGAAGTTCATTTTTTAAAGTTTGATTGTCTCTAGATTGAATCTTTGATAGGTGATAGAGAATTATTGAAAAACAAAGGACTATCCATATTGTCAATTTTGATTCAATGATAAAATGATGACAAATCAATAATCGGAAGACATCCATGGTACACATCCATAGTGGCCAGTCGTCTCAGATTGACCCGTGATGGCCAGAAAAAAATCAAAAAGGGAGAAAAACTCTTGGTGGCGGTTGGGGGCACCGGAGGTGGCTGCACTTTGGCTGTTGGTGGCGACGGTGATGCGCAACGTGGTGGCAAAGTTGGATCGATCAACGGTGGCCGAAGTAGGGAGCGATGGTTGGTCAAAGTTAACGGGATGCGTGCGTACAAACGGTGACAAACAAGGTGTGTTATATTATTTTCTTACTATTCAAATGTGCATAATTCTATTTATTTATGATAGTGCCTTTGAGATCTTATAACCTAAATAACTTTCGTATATTAACTCTGATTCACATGCGGTTTATTCTAATGGACTCATGGCAGAATTCTTGATGATTAGATGCTTGGTCTGCTAAGTATTGGGGCTATTTGCAAAAGCACGTTGGTATGGTTATTTACTTATTTTAATTGATTAAGGTTATAAAATATTAAATGCATATGCAATGATGAAAACTTATATTTGTTAATATGTGTTGTGATCCTTTGATGGCCGTTTGTTTATTACAATGTTTTAGATTTGTTTTTCCTTGATTGGACTATTAATTTTTTATTTTTGTATCATTGGATGTTTAATTAAAAATAATTGTTAATTTGAATGGAAAAAAAATTAGTTGAAATAAATGGATGAAATTGTGTAATAACGGAAAATAGATAATTAAAGGAAAATGGGATTATTTACAAATTTTGAGCAATGTTTTTAAATAGTGGTGATTTAGTGAATTAAACTGAAATAAGCATGATAAATTTAATAAGGTTATTATTTATGAATTTCTGGTGAAATTCATAAAGAATAATAAAAAATCTATATTAAATTGAAATTGGAAATTTTATTATTATTTTTAAGATAAAGTATAATTTCATAAATAAGGATATAGTTTTTGTAAAAGTAATAAAATTTAGAGTAAATGATAATATAATTGGTTTTATGGTGTTTATTGATTTAAATATTATTGTTGTTGTTTGGGTGATAATGCAAAAGATATTTTTGGAATACTATTAAGAATAGTAGTCCAGCACCACTATCCCAATGGTTAGGCGCTTTGGCTTTGGTCCATGTGGTCACAAGTCTGAAACATGAACAGCGCATGATTCGAACCACTAAATATTGTTGACTTGTATGTGCTAAATACTACTTAATACTTCTAGTACAACCATGTACTACCACTTAGTACCTAATTTCAAATAAAAAAAGAAAAGTAAAAATATGTTTCCAAAAGTTTTTTGGGTTAGATTACTACTATTTTAAGACAAATGACAATAAAGGGAGTTTTGAAGTATAATGTAGAAAATTGTTATTTTTGATATAAATGGTAATGAATTAGTTTTGGAAAATATTAAAATGGTTTTTTAATATATTATTGTCTTGATGTAAAATAATAATATTATTTTTTGTAAAGTAATTTGATGTAAATTACTATTTTTTTTAAAATACAACGCCTTAAGGTATTTGAAGAAATAGAAGTGTAGTAAAGGATTTTCCTAGTGTATTATCATTTTCAAAAGATTACTATTGTTTTGAGGCGGAATAAATAAAGATGCACTTATAATAAATAATCTATTTTATCCTTTAGAGAATAATGGTCAAAGATATAATATTTTGGATGATTGTAAAATATGGGATTAATTGTTGATTGTAATTATCACATATGTCTGATGTATGACGGCAATATCGCATTTTATGAGTGTGTTACATTCAACCATAATTACTATCAGACGATGAGTAGTAAATTATGGTTTTGAATGTATGGATGATATTGATATTTGTGTTACTAAATTTGATGTTGATATTAAATATACATTTTGTGATGACACACCTTTATGACCCTTGAGAATGACACTTAAGACAACCTTGGTGTTCATGTGTTGTTGCCTAAGCATCCAAAGATGAGTTTTCATAGGGTAAAATAAAAAACAGATCAGAATAGAACATAGGAGAACAGAAGAGTCTCACATCGGAACGGTCACATATAATACAACAATAATATTACATCAAGTTACTCCGAACATGGAGTTATCAGAGTAACACAAATGTACTACAACTACCAGACTAGGTTGTTCTGCATTTCGCCTTTACATTTTCTGATACAAAATACACACACATAATCATACAACATAAATAGATAAATAAATAGATAAGGAGCCTCCTACTCGTCCATCATCTTCAAAGATCCCAAAGGAAACCTGCTACTCTCGGACTACCCAAATATAATTGCATACCCGAGAGTTTAAGAAAAAAAACAACTCGGGTCAAACAATAAGTCTGGTATGAGAAAAAAACTCTAAACAAAATGGTGGAAATAAACACAATATGTTAGACCATGCCGCCAACTGCAGAATGGGTTTCCACTCATAATAAGAACATCCAATCACAACAATGGATACAAATAATTAAACATCGCAATGTGCTGACAAAACTTCCCGATGCAATTAAGAAGGAGGTAAACTTAAAATTTTGGAATCAAATGGAAGGAAAAGGGGAATTTCCAACAAATGACTAGGAGGCTGTGCCCCCCTTTTACCAAAAGTATACTTCTAGTTAATATACTTTGAGAGGGTCATTCTCTCTTGTGACTCCTCTTAAGAACTCCAAGTCGGACCCCCCCAATCTTACCGAGTATACAACTATTTCACATTTTATTACGCATATAACCAAAACCAACCTAGAGTAGATGTGAATATACCCTAATGAGAGCAACCCTACATAGCTTAGCCCCTACTCGCTTTCTTGTTTTAGTCATTCCAAACAAGTGTTATCCCTCGGTTGAAAATGAAGTCGGGCAATTTGAGATAGTGTTACCTTTAGGCATTGCTTTGACGACATTTTTAACCTTCGATATAGAAATGAGTCATGCCTCTACGTTTAATGTTAAAAGTATGACTAAGTCCTTTCCATATAAGCGATATCGTTTATGAAAACTTCTTTTCCATAACATAATCGATACTTATACTTTTTAAAACCAAACTTGTGCTGAGGTTTGACATTTAAAATAATTAAAATAATCACTTAAAATCATTAATCAACTTTAATTGATGATAATTACTTCAAAACATCTTCATTCAAAATAATTAATTAACTTTAATCCTAATTAATTACTTCAAATATAATTAATTAAAATGATTAATTAAACTCAAATATCGTTAATTAAAATGATTAATTAAATCAAATATCATTAATTAAAATGATTATTAAATCAAATATCATTAATTAAAATGATTAACTAAACTCAAATATCATTAATTAAAATGATTAATTAATTTTAAAACACCATTATTAAAATTATTAATTGATTTTAAATCATTATTTTTAAAATAATTAATTAATTTTAAAAACATTATACTAAAGTGATTAACTAATTTATAAAACATTGTTATTAAAGTGATTAATTAATCCTAAAATATCTTTAACAAAATGATTAATTAACTTTAATACATCATCAATTAAATAATTAATTAGCCCTAAACATCATTAGTTAAAATGATTAATTAATATTAAAGCATCATTAATAAAAAAATTAATTAACTTTAATCACATCTTTATGTTAATAATTAATTATCTTTATAAAACCCATGCACAAGATTAAACAAAAGATTTCAAAAGCAATAACATTTTCAAAGTGCCGATATAGTGATAGTCCCTATATGGACACTTTCGTAAGCACCGTCATATGTCACTTATTTAACCAAACATACATAACATAAAGGTGAACACAAACATAAAGGCATGTAACAACTATATGTCATGCAGAGAGTCTTCTAACATTATATACTTAAACTTTTTCTGACTAACTTCAAATCGCTAACTAATTACAAAGATGTTAACTTTTTTTAAATAGGAAATCACACCAAACATCATTTGTTTACAGTACATAGAAGCAAGCAACTAGAAACCACTATTATGAGCAAAAACAAAGCTAATAACTTTATATATAAAAAAAATGACATTTTGGTCACTTAAACGACATGAACTTCCACCGAACTTTCAGGCGACACAAGGTCTTAGCTTTAACTTGTACCAGATAGGATTTTGGAGCCTTATAAGGCCTTAGTGGTTCGGCCTTAGGAAGTTTTGGGCTTTTTCATACTTGTTTTAGAGAGATATGGGTCTTGTTTTGGAGTATTTGAGGTGTAGAGAAGAAAGGAGATAACTTTTGTGATTTTTACTTAAGAAAGAAGTGGAAAAAAATAGATTTTTGAATTTGAATTTAAGAAGCCATTAACAAGCTTTGAAAAGCTTAAGAAGAAGAAGTAAAAACTTTGAAAAAGGTGGAAAATGAAATGGTAAAGGAGAGAGAAATTTAGATTTAGTTTTATATAAATGGAAATTGTAAAATTACCGAAATATCCTTCCTTACATACCCTCCACTCATTAAACTCCACATCATCATCTCATCCTCCTTTCTTCCCTTCAAACACACGTTACTTCCCTTGAAAACCCACCCTTTTATCCACTAGACAATACCCTTCCATGTACTTATGTGTAAGTATGAATGTAACATTTCATTCTTAATTATATTCTTATTTAAACTTTAAAAAAATGTCACATCTTCTTTTATATACTTAAGTAAACATATTTTCACCACATTACTAACTTATCCATACTTAATTTATTTAATAAATGTAGGTGTATATGTTAACTATAACGTACATAATGTTCCTGACAACTTTTAGACACCGAAAAGTCGAAAATTTGGAAAACGACTTTCGGTTACATTTACTATTTTTCTTTGAACTAATTATTTTTGTAAAAAAATTATAAAAATCATTTCTCTATCACGAGTTATTATTTAAAAGTGTTTTATTTGTGTTATAATATTTATTAATTAATTATTTAAAATATATTAAATATTTAGATTAAAAAGTGATTAAATTACGGGTCGTTACATCCTCCCTCCCTTAAAGGAAATTTCATCCCCGAAATTTATCATACATTACAATAGATACCAAAAGGAACCCAAATGATATCATTCACTCAAACAAGTACAAAGAAAGTGACTCCACCATAACCGATGAGTATACTAAAAGACATAACATAAAAACAACTATGACAATAACTCGGGATAAAAATCTCTAATATAATCATCGGTTTTCCAAGTACAATCCCTACCATCCTCACTCCACTGGACCTTAACAAGATTCACTTCCTTCGTCCTCCATCGCTTTATATCTCGAGCAACGATATGAATAGGCCTCCTAAGAACGGTTAGTTTAGGCTGAACTTCCAAATCCTCTTGTTGGGTTCTACTATCGTCAAAGGGTCTGTACATACTTACGTAAATGAGAAACGTGAAATACATTATGCACATCTAATAGTCTATCTGGTAACTTCACTCTATAAGCAAGCCTATTAATCCGGTTTAGAATGGGAAAAGGGCCAATAAATCGAGAAGCTAGCTTTTCTAACTTCCCAAACCTTACAACACTCTTTAATGGTGAAACCTTCATAAACATCGAATCTCCTACTGAGAACTCAAGATCCATGTGCCTTCGATCCGCATAACACTTCTGTTGATCCTGTGCCTCCTTCATCTTCCTTCTAATATCAGCTACCTTCTCACTTGCTTCTAAGATCATGTCGGGCCCAAGAACAATCCTATCACTAGACTCAACCCAACATGAAGGAGAACAACATGGATGTCCATAAAGAGCTTTGAAAGCGGCCATGCCGATACTTGCCTGATAGCTGTTGTTGTAAGTGAATTCGACCAAGGGTAAATGTTCTTCCCAATGTCGAGAATGCATGCACACAATAAATCTTCCAAGATTCGGTTCACTCTCTTACTGCCTGGAGGGCAGTGTTAGCATTCCAAGATGGTTGCTATATAAAAGGGTAATCGTAGCCTCAAGCCTCATCAACCAGGAAAATGACTAAAGTAGGGACGTGCAATAGGGCTATGTGGGTCACCCCCATTAGGGTATGATCATCTCAAGATCTAGTGTCGATATCTCTATGTATGCTTCGGCGTCCATTAGGTTGTTTGATCACAACCAAGGGGTGATCATATTCGAAGCTATCTAGTAAGGGGTAGGGTCGGTCCTGAGTAGCGGAGGTTCAACGTGTTGTAGCCTCCTGTACATTTTATATAAAGGTGTACGGATTTGGTGGGTATGCCCTTACCCTTTCATAGTTGGAATCCATTCTCCAATAAGTGCCTTCGGACTTGATTGTATACCTATTATGCTGGAATTTAACTAATGTAACAATTTTGACTATAATTAGTACGTATTTGTATCCTAGAATTATTATAAATATCATAGGATTTTCTATAGAAAACGTTTTGGTTATCATAAGGTAAAAACTCGTCCATGTTTATGTGCGGCGTGGTCTTACTTGATACCTTTGATTTTGAATGGTTTTACAAGTTAAATAAATAAATTTCTTCTGATTTGAGTTTCTCACACTGGTTTTACCAGACTGATTTAGGCAGTATTTTTCTTATAATGCTCGGGTCAGCCCGAGCATATTTTCCAGATGTAGCTGAAATTTTTGGAGCTTTCAGGTGATGAGCTGGATTCTTCAAGACGCATTCACGTATCTTATATTTTTCTGCTATTCTCATTTGTTTTGTTTTTATTTGTATTTATCATCAATTGTAAGGACAGGCTATTATAACTGTCGAGGCTGATGATATGTTAATATGCTCTGATGTTGTGTATATTAAAGATGATTTCCTTTTGTAAATATCTTGTGTATATTATATATTACTCATCATGTTTTATGAGATTCTTTTCTGCCTTTTTCTTTCTTCCACCCCAGACAACCTACCTTTCGGACACTTTACTATCGGCACACGAATATCGAGGATGTATTAAGTGTCGTCTTTAGGTGGAAGAAAGGCAGATCGTTATAACGTGGATTCATTCAGTGTTTAGTTAATATGGTTTAAAAATAATTTAATGAAGAATGTTTTAAATAATAACTTGTTTGTTTAAAGGTGTATTAAATAATTGATTTTATCAAGGGAACTTTATGGATTAAGTTTTATTAAAGGAGTTTTGTTTTAAATAAAGAAGTTTTATAAATGATTTTGAAGATTTATAAAAAGTGTTTTAAATGGTTTTGAATATTTATAAAAGAAGTTTTACAAAATGATTTGGTATTTTGGGTAAAGGAAATATTATGTAAAAAAGAGATTTTTAAAAAGGATTTATTGAAGGAAATTTATTAAAGAATTTGAGATTTGATTTTCTTTAACGGACCTTCTTAATTCTGGTGGTATGGACATTCGGTCCACATTAACACCAAAGGAATATTGTTTGAGGTTATCTTTATCTCCAATTTAAATAACATTTTGTTTTGATCCTTTGATATGATTTGTAAATGTCCAATCTTTCACAAAAATTTTGTGAATATACTTATGTCGGTGAGATAAATATATGGATGGTTTTTATAAACATTTTTGAAAAGAGTTTTAAATAAATGGAAGATTTATTTTAGGGTTAGTGGTTGCTATGGATAAATAAATTTCTGAATTTGTAATTGTTTATTTATTTGATAGTTAAATAACCGACTATCAAATCTGGACCAAAATATAACTCACGTGTTTCTCCTAGATATTTCCGTAGTTATATTTGCTTATACAATAACCTTTGATACCAACTGTAACGATCCGTATTTTTGAGTCCTCAAATTTGAATATTTAATTTATTTATATGTTTGGATTTGAATTTAAATTATAATAAAATCTATGTTTCAATTTTAGACCTGTTTAAATTTTCGTTTGACGCTTTTTACGGCAAACGTCGACACTTTTGAAACTTAACAGGATAAGTTAACTTGTCTATTTTATTGTTGTCTTGTGATCATGTCGCGTTGTTATGCACGATCATTTTTTTATTTTTGTCATTCGCGACTCATACACGAAAGTGTTATTGTATGGTGGAGTACTGTAATCTAACTTTTTAAAACCAAATATTTGTACACACAACATAACTCAAATCTATTCATTGTCTTTCTCTTTTACTCTTTGCACAAGATTTTGGTCTTAGCATTTAATGAATGGTCCTTGCATTAACTTTTCATTTCTTAGCATTTAAGCAAATAAGTTTATAAAAGGTTGGATTTTATTTTCTTACTATGGGGGGGAGGTGGTAGATGAACGCACAGAGAGAGCATGAAAAGAGAAAGGCACGTACTTTTTTTCAAAACAAGATCTTATACATGCATGTTTTTTTCTTCTCACTTAAATTATATTTGGAAAAAAAACTCGCGCAAGAATGAGAAGGAGAGAGCACGCAAGGGGGAAGCACACACACATGGCCAAAGAGAGTGAGGCGGTCATGCAAGGTCGCATGCGTGTGCAGCAGTCGTAGCATAGGAAAGAGATAGACTCACACAAACACTTTCACTTTTATTTTTGTTAAATGAAACACACGCATGAGCAAGGAGGGGAGTACGCATGAAATATATTGTGAGGAGAGGTGTATGTGTGCGCGCTGTTTGTGCATGGAAATTTGAGTAAAGGGACGTGTGTGGTTAATGTATGGTGTGCATGCACACCAAGCATGTGTGAGCAGGTGAGAAGGAGAACATGTGGGGTACGGGTTTGGTATGTTTTGGTAAGTGATGGGTTTGGGCCTTGCTGGATCTTGGGGTTGTGAGAATGTATATTATTTAGTTTTATTTTTACCATGTGTTTGATTTATAAATTAAAAACTGAGAACTTTAACAGTGTTTAACTACCCCTTACGAAGTCCGTTTAACTCGCAGCCTTCGATACTAGATTCGTATAGAAGAATAGAACACATTAGTGTAATTTATAGACATATTTGACAAACTATAAAATATTGATAATTTGTTAGTGATTTAATTTAATTACGTTTAACATAGTCAAATAGTTATATTTCATTGGTGTCTATCAATTAGTAGAATAAAACTGTAACATCCCGCCTTTTTGTACGCTTTAAGCAGACACACGTGCCGACTCAAACCATGCAGAAGGGAAAATTGTTATTTGGGGTGAATAAGAAAAAGAGAGAAATAAAAATAAAACAGAATCTCGTAGCGGAATGACAAAATATAATAATCAAATAACAGTTCATGAAGCTGTTTACAAAACATTTGATTATACTTATACAATACAGAATCATAGTTACATAAACAGAGAATAAACAAATAATGCAGCGACACAGTTTGAATGTAGTGGAATAAATATAGTAAATAATAGTAGTACAAATCTTCGTCTTCATCCTCCAAAAATAAGGTCTTCAAATCCTGAAATGCTCACGCTGACCCGAGCGAATTGAAAAGACAAAACACTCGAGTCAAAACTAAAAAATCTTATGTGAGTTAAATCAACGGTAAATAAATATGAGTGTAAACGGCGTCGGAGATGTTTATGGGGTTTGACATCTCTTATCCAGTGTCTAACGTGAGTGCAGTAACTTAAAAGATGTTCGGGATTCACATCTCCTAAGGATCCGTTAAACTATCTACTATGTAGTACAATACGCTATTATAATAGTGTCTAAAGTAAAGTATACTATTTAAAAATAACGTTAAGGCTTTACATTTTCCACCTTAACACATTTTTAGGTATGCCAATAGTCTATACAATATTGTAACTCCCCGTAAACTGGAGCCGCCAGAGGATACCACATAGGTACGACATAAAACAAACTCGTAGAAGGCGCGCTAGGGTAGGTGACACGACACAACTAGGCAATGCCAGGGTAGATATACCAATTACACTTCCGGACTGTTGGTAACGCATAGACACAACTACCGCCCAACTCGAAACACACTCCCGAGTAAAAATCGAAGGGTGACCACCAAATAAATCACAAAGTCTGAATATAGATCGATGGAGTGTGCCAGATCGGAGGAATGACCTCACTTTGCCCGTTGATTGCACCTGTTTTAGCCACCTTAAGCTAACTCACGGGAGTCGGGTCCACGTATATACCTCATATAGGATCGTCGCCACCATCCTACTTCATTCTGGAGTCTCCACCGCGTACACAGTTGTCAAAGTGTTTTTCGGTATCGACAGAGAGTATGCCCATATCCGATCCCGGTCTCTTTAACAACCAATCCCTTATTACACACCGGTTGGTTCTTTTACATTTCCAAAAATCATTTCGTAATTGATATCAAAATATCATATTCAATTCAAATCATATCATTTTCGAAATCATAACTCATATTTACCTTTGAAATCATATCACATTTGAAATCATAGTTCGAAATTATATTTCCTTTCAAAGTTCGTGTTTCCAAAATAGGTTAAACTCTCATTTCAAAATTATCATATTGAACCAAATATGTTATTTAATTCCCAATGTAGGTTATAACATCATTAACCATATTCACTTAAAAATCGAGAATTTGAATATAAACCTATCCATTTTACTTAGTTTGGAATTTAGAAGAAAATAGTTTTAAATAGTTTTAAATAGTTATAAATAGTTAAAGTCTTTAAAATAATATATTTTTAAAACAGTTTATATAAAATATGAATTTGCAATTTATATCAATTTAAACTATTTATTCCATTCCAGTACATTTGGACCATTTTAATATCCGAAAACCTAATTTCAAATTTTTTCGATTCAGAATTCTAAATAAATATTAAATTCAATATCGCTTAAATCCATGTCAAAACATCGATTTAATTACTCCAATTTCAATATATTTCAAAGTTATATTTCAAATAATTTTAATAACTCAATTTCGATAAACTTCACTTATATTTCAAATTTTCTATGAAATTTCAATTATATTCCTTTAACAATTCTTTTAAAACAATTCGATTTTAACATAAAACTCGAAGTTCGATAAAAATTCGATTTATATAACCCAAATTTTTATTTCAAAATATAATTTAACTCAATGCAAAATTTAAGGATTCAAAATCATTTGAATTTAACCAATCCGGTGTCCGTATATAATTCTCTACCCTAGGGTCAAATAATACGGATATTTATCATTTCAATCCGCAATTTACAATGTTATGGTTATATATCATTTCAAACCGCAATCCCGAATAAATAATAAAATCCATAAAATCGCTCGAGTCTATCATTTCAACCCATAATGATTTTTCCTTAATCTATTGATCATTCGGGTATGTATCATTTCAACCCATAGTGAACTTGCAGTTTATAACGATATAAAATAAAACATCCATTCATCCAATATCACGAATCATCATCTAATACAAACATCATCCAAATAAATCAATAAATATCAATATAGAACTGATAATCAAAACAGGTATTTGACTGGCAATTTATATTCAATAATAAATTAAATAACGATTTAATTCAAATAAATTCAAATTAACTGAGATGATGAATTAAAATATACCAAACAGTCATAAATAAATTTCTAATCTCATCATAAATTTAATTTAACAAACATAAGAAATTTTAGAAGTTGTGAGTGGGTCAAAACACTCACCTTTGAATTTAAATTGAATTTAAATCCAATTTAAACCCAAAATTTGAACAATCTCTGAATTCGTCCAAACAAGCGTCAAAATGTCTGGAATTTCGATACGATCCCAGCGGAGAAAACCGCGCGTGAAACGGACCTCGTATGTGAAAGTTATTGATATTAGAACAATTTGCACTTAAAATTTAAACAAATAAATAAAAACAAAAAAAAAACAAACTCACGCTACCCACGTTATCGCCACATCACCGCTTCTCTCATGAAACCTTACAGCCTCACGTTGAACACGCCGTCGTTCGATGATCGCCCGCCGCATGCCACTGGCCGGCCGCGTCTTCGGCCCACACCACCAGAGGACAGCTCGACCTCGCCTGAAACCCCCAAGTGCCTCTCGTTCGCCGACGAAACCCAGCCGCCGTTCAAAATTAGCCGAACCCTAATCGATTTCCACGCTTGATCTAACCATTACTTTGCCAAGCCAACCTCACCGATGGACAACGCTCGATGCTCTCTACAGCCTGGTATCATCAATTTGACGATCCGCTGAAGTCGATCACGACGAAACGAACGGCCGAAACAAATCCATGGGTTCCTGGACAAATAGTGATTCAATTTGAAAAACAAATTATAGATCCGAGATGCGCTCTTCGAGAGCTTCAAATCGATATATAATTCGATATATATTGAGGAGTTTGAATTTTGAAGTTGGATTTTGAATTGAAATTGAATTGAGGAATTTGTTTGGTTTGTCTGCCATTGGAAAGAGAAGATGAGAAAGAGATGTACGTACAGACAAATGAATATAAGAAGTGGCTAGGGTTTATAACGCTATATATATAGGCAGAACAAAATAGAAAGGAATGGGATCGATTGATTTGAATTGGAACGATAAACGACCCGAAAAGCCCGTTCTGTCTTCGGAACAAAATTGGGTCAACCCATATATCAAAATAGATGCTTTCGATAATTTCAAATTCAATGGAAGAGGTTTCTAGTCCTAATTCTATCGTATGAAGAAGTTATGGAAAAATCAATTTATTTCAAATTGATTTCAATTGAATTAATTTCTGGCATTTCGAGTCCGAACGATCAAACGACAAGTCTGATCGCTACGAAACTTGAAATCCTACAATAATTCACCGTTACGGATCCGATGAAACAAGTTTCATCGAAATCCGAGTCAGTGGCCAAAATGGCTATTTTCATGTTAATTGAATAAATTAATATTAAATTAATTAAATCACATTTTCCAATTCAAATTTAATTATTTACAAATTTTATCAATTTGGATTACTTGGTAAATTTGGAATCCTTTATAAAAATTTCTATATTAATTTATCATTGAATATTTCACAATTTACAGTATTAAATTTCAATTTCAATTAATCTAGTAATTATAAATTTAAATTCCCAATAAATCCATATATTCTTATTTCCATCTTGTTATTCAATCAATTATCATCTTATGGGTATAATTAACATTGATTTATATTTATTACATTAATATATTCCCATTTCATATTAATTCCCATTAACGTAATATTTCATTTCATTTAATTTCAATAATCCATTTATTACAGCTTAAAATCCAATAAATTAATCAAACTTGAATTTCAATTATTTTTATTCAATCAATTGCCATATTATGAATAGAATTTACATTGGTTACTCCTTATTGAATTAACATTCTCTAATTACTAATTTAATCTACACTAATTGCACTAATTAAGTCAATTAACTGCTATTGATTTCAAACTAAATTTTATGAACTAAACAAATAGGTAACTTATAACAATTGTCACTATTCACCTTTAATTTCATTTATAAGTTTATTACTTACAACAAAGGTTACCATTAGTTTCATAACACAAATCTCGTTCAATTACTATTAATCAATATATTATTTCCTTGGTTAATTCAATATTTACTTTTATTCTCTTATATTAACTTTATAACCAAGCATTGCATTTAAATTACAATGGATTGGAATTTCATACACATTGTTAAAAATCAACTTACATTAACATTGTTACACTTTATTTTAGTGTTCATTTCATTTTTAAGTTGCAGATTTTTATTTCTCCCAAATTTAATTACCAAAATCTTATTAAATTAACAAATTTAAATCATCGAAAATTACGGGTCGTTACACTCACCCCCACTCAAAACTTTTCGTCCCCGAAAAGGAAAAGGGAAAAGAAATAATTAAGCAATCAATATATCTTATTCAAAATATTAAATTTATAAACAATTAATTTACAAAATTAAATAATTTAGATAAAATATATCAACTTATAATAATTAAATCCTTTATATTCAAGTTACAGAATTTAAAAAAAAACATTTCATAAAATTTTCTAAGTCCGAAATTCACGAAAAATTTCGGCAGAGTTTCCTTTGTACGGAGAGGCTCGGGAGAAATAATAATATCAAAATAATCAATATACATCATATATTTCAAAATAATATATATCCCAACAGCGGGAAAATAATATAATATCGCAAGAAAATCATAATCCGAGAACGTACCAATTTGTCGGGCAAATAACGCTTATTTATGAAACCAAAAGCAGTAGGAATTGCTTCCATAACCTGTATTTCACTTATATAATCCAAAAGAGTTAATAATTATATAAAATGAAATATTTAAAGTTGTTTCAACCACTAACAAACAAATCAATATAAAACAACAATCACTTGAAATCACAGCATACAATCCTCATATGAAATCAATATAATCAACCATCCAAGCAAGCCAAACAAATGGTTTGTTCGGGTTTAGACACTTTAATCATATAGGATGACAAATAACTACTAAGTATACCATTTACTCAACAGTCTTAGATAAAACTCAATAGATTATTCATACATCCAAACAATTAGAAGTATCATTCTCCCAAACAATTCCCTAAGCCAAAACAAACAATAGATTACAATGTATTTGAGTTATCCTTATTAAATTTCTTTCACAACATTTACAACTTTTTTTTTATAATTTTCTTTTTCATTAATACAAGGATTATTTCTTTAACTTACATTTATCTCTTACAAAATTTTATTCCCATTCATTCATTCAGTGTTTATTTCATTTATTTTCATTTATTGCTTACAAAAATTCATTTTCATTTATCCATATAATGCAAATTTCTTTTATTGCATTACATTCATTTTATTATTTACTTTAATTATAAATAGTTTCAATATTAACTTAAGTTCAAAATCCTTTACTTACAATATTCATTTTCTATTTCATTTAATCAGTAATATTACAATTTTAACTCAAGTATATAACTATTTTCATATCAAATTTCTTATTTATAAAAGTAAATTTCATTGAACACTTCCATCTCATAAGTTTTACTTGTAAAAATTTCCATTACATATTCTTTTAACATTTCAACTTTTTATAATTTTGGTAAGTTATATATATGTCTTTAAGAATGCAATTGAAAGTTACACAAGTTTGACTTACTTATTTTAATTAACTTAAGGTTCAATAATCATTTCTTATTTTCATATTCTTTTCATTTACAAGTTACAAATTTCAAATTCCTTGTATATTTCAGTTATAACTTAGCATATAATTTCTTATTTTCATTCAGAAGTTTCAATTATTAAATAGTTAAAAAAAATTATTCCATTACAATAATTGAAATCTCTAATTTATAAAAATTTAGAGCTAAATGTCGGGTTCCATTTCAATTATTTCAAAATATATATAATCATATCTTATATGTCCAACCACGTTTAAAATTTGAAATTAATGTTTGTTCATCAAAATAAATGTGTAGTAAAACTACTACAACAGTCTTCCCACTTTGAAACTCGAAAATGAACGTCGATGATGCATGCACTCATCACCGAAATTATTTTCCAACGACAGAGAGGGGAGTACAGAACTTATTTCCTTCCACAATTTCTTTAAAACATTCCTCCAAATATCATTGAAAAATTTATATCAGAAAATACTTCCAGTAATATTATTATTATATCCTAAAATCATTCGAAAGAAATTTTCAAAAATCCCGGAACTTAAGTTCTAAATTTCCAATTTACATTTATTTTATTTTCAAATCTTATTTCCAATTTATATTTATAAATTTCACTACCTAACAACCAATATATTACAATCAAATATATCATTTATAAATCATTATTATATATATAAAAATACACAATAGGCAAAATTATTTCATTTACCTATATTTCAAAACAATATTGTGTCGGTCTGTTATATTAAGTGTTTAGGAATCCCTATCGATGTCATAGCGTCCTATGCACCAACCAGAATTTATAAATACAAAACGGAACAAATTAACACAATATAAAAACCTTTTTATAACACTACAAATACGCTCTCTCATATATATATACACACACACTCAACGACTCATCATAGGGTATTACTACCCTATTAATAAAGAGTTAGACCCCACAAAGCCAAGGTTTATCGCTAAACCAAAGCTCTGATACCAACTATAACATCCTGCCTTTTTGTACGCTTTAAGCAGACACACGTGCCGACTCAAACCATATAGAAGGGCGAATTGTTATTTGGGTGAATAAAAAAAGGAGAAAGAAATAAAAACAAAACAGAATCTCGCAGCGGTATGACAAAATATAATTATCAAATAATAGTTCGTGAAGCTATTTACAAAACATTTGATTATACTTATACAATACAGAATCAGAGTTACATAAACAGAGAATAAATAAATAATGCAGCGGCACAGCGTGAATGTAGTGGAATAAATATAGTAAATAATAGTAGTACAAATCTTCGTCTTCGTCCTCCAAAAATAAGGTCTTCAAATCCTGAAATGCTCAGGCTGACCCGAGCGAATTGAAAAGACAAAACACTCGAGTCAAAACTAAAAGATCTTATGTGAGTTAAGTCAATGGTAAATAAATATGAGTGTAAACGGCGTCGGAGATGTTTATGGGGTTTGACATCTCTTATCCAGTGTCTAACGTGAGTGCAGTAACTTAAAAGATGTTCGGGATTCACATCTCCTAAGGATCCATTAAACTATCTACTATGTACTACAATACGCTATTATAATAGTGTCTAAAGTAAAGTATACTATTTAAAAATAGCGTTAAGGATTTACATTTTCCACCTTAACACATTTTCAGGTATGCCAATAGTATATACAGTACCGTAACTCCCCATAAACTGGAGCCGCCAGAGGATACCACATAGGTACGACATAAAACAAACTCGTAGAAGGCGCGCTAAGGTAGGTGACACGGCACAACTAGGCAATGCCAGGGTAGATATACCAATTACACTTCTGGACTGTTAGTAACGCATAGCCGCAACTACCGCCCAACTCGAAACACACTCCTGAGTAAAAATCGAAGGGTGGCCACCAAATAAATCGCAAAGTCGGAATATAGATCGATGGAGTGTGCCCAATCGGAGGAATGACCTCACTTAGCCCGTCGATTGCTCCTGTTTTAGCCACCTTAAGCCAACTCATGGGAGTCGGGTCCACGTATATACCTCATATAGGATCGTCGCCACCATCCTACTTCATTCTGGAGTCTCCATCCCGTACACAGTTGTCAAATTGGTTTTCGGTATCGACAGAGAGTATGCCCATATCCGATCCCGGTCTCTTTAACAACCAATCGCTTATTACACACCGGCTGGTTCTTTTACATTTCCAAAAATCATTTCGTAATTGATACCAAAATATCATATTCAATTCAAATCATATCATTTTCGAAATCATTACTCATATGTACCTTTGAAATCATATCACATTTGAAATCATAGTTCGAAATTATATTTCCTTTCAAAGATTGTGTTTCCGAAATAGGTTAAACTCTCATTTCAAAATTATCATATTGAACCAAATATATTTTTTAATTCCCAACGTAGGTTATAACATCATTAACCGTATTCACTTAAAAATCGAGAATTTGAATATAAACCTATCCATTTTACTTAGTTTGGAATTTAGAAGAAAATAGTTTTAAATAGTTATAAATAGTTAATATAGATTTAAAATAGATTAAATATAATTAAAATAGATTAAATAGCTTTAAAATAGATTAATTAGATTTAAAATAAGTTAAAAACAGGTTAATTAGTTTAAAGTTGAAAATCTTAATAATTAAAGACCTTAAAATAATATATTTTAAAATATTTTATATAAAATATGAATTTGCAATTTATATCAATTTAAACTATTTATTCCATTCCAGTACATTTGGACCATTTTAATATCCCAAAACCCAATTTCAAATTTTTCCGATTCAGAATTCTAAATAAATATTAAATTCAATATCGCTTAAATCCATGTCAAAACATCGATTTAATTACTCCAATTTCAATATATTTCAAAGTTATATTTCAAATAATTTTAATAACTCAATTTCGATAAACTTCACTTATATTTCAAATTTTCTATGTAATTTCAATTTTATTCCTTTAACAATTCTTTTAAAACAATTCGATTTTAACATAAAATCGAAGTTCGATAAAAATTTGTTTTATATAACCCAAATTTTTATTTCAAAATATCATTTAACTCAATGCAAAATTTAAGGATTCAAAATCATTTGAATTTAACCAATCCGGTGTCCGTATATAATTCTCTACCCTAGGGTCAAGTGATACGGATATTTATCATTTCAATCCGCAATTTACAATGTTACGGTTATATATCATTTCAAACCGCAATCCCGAATAAATAATAAAATCCATAAAATCGCTCGAGTCTATCATTTCAACCCATAATGATTTTTCCTTAATCTATTGATCATTCGGGTATGTATCATTTCAACCCATAGTGAACTTGCAGTTTATAACGATATAAAATAAAACATCCATTCATCCAATATCACCAATCATCATCCAATACAAAAATCATCCAAATACATCAATAAATATCAATATAGAACTGATAATCAAAACAGGTATTTGACTGGCAATTTATATTCAATAATAAATTAAATAACGATTTAATTCAAATAAATTCAAATTAACTGAGATGATGATTTTAAATATACCAAATAGTCATAAATAAATTTCTAATCACATCATAAATTTAATTTAACAAACATAAGAAATTTTAGAAGTTGTGAGTGGGTCAAAACATTCACCTTTGAATTTAAATTGAATTTAAATCCAATTTAAACCTAAAATTTGAACAGTCTCCGAATTCGTCCAAACTAGCGTCAAAATGTCTGGAATTTTGATACGATCCCAACGGAGAAAACCGCACGTGAAACGGACCTCGTATGTGAAAGTTATCGATATTAGAACAATTTGCATTGAAAATTTAAATAAATAAAAAAAACAAAAAAAACAAACTAACGTTATCGCCACGTCACTGCTTCTCTCACGAAACCCTACAGCCTCACGTTGAACACGAAGCTGTTCGATGATCGCCTGCCGCACGCCACTGGTCGGCCGCGTCTTCGGCCAATACCACCAGAGGACAGCTCGACCTCGCCTAAAACCCCCAAGTGCCTCTCGTTCGCCGACGAAACCCAGCCGCCGTTCGAAATTATCCAAACCCTAATCGATTTCCACGCTCGATCTAACCATTACTTCGCCAAGCCAACCTCACCGATGGACAACGCTCGATGCTCTCTATAGCCTGGTATCGTCAATTTGACGATCCGCTGAAGTCGATCACGACGAAACGAACGGCCGAAACAAATCCGTGGATTCCTGGACAAACAGTGATTCAAATTGAAAAACAAATTATAGATCCGAGATGCGCTCGTCGAGAGCTTCAAATCGATATATAATTCGATATATATTGAGGAGTTTGAATTTTGAAGTTGGATTTTGAATTGGAATTGAATTAAGGAATTTGTTTGGTTCATCTGCCATTGGATAGAGAAGATGAGAAAGAGATGTACGTATAGACAAATGAATATAAGAAGTGGCTAGGGTTTATAACGCTATATATATAGGCAGAACAAAATAGAAAGGAATGGGATCGATTGATTTGAATTGGAACGATAAACGACCCGAAAAGCCCGTTCTGTCTCCGGAACAAAATTGGGTCAACCCATATATCAAAATAGATGCTTTCGATAATTACTAATTCAATGGAAGAGGTTTCTAGTCCTAATTCTATCGTATGAAGAAGTTATGGAAAAATCAATTTATTTCAAATTGATTTCAATTAAATTAATTTCTTGCCATTTCGAGTTCATACGATCAAACGACAAGTCTGATCGCTACGAAACTTGAAATCCTACAATAATTCACCGTTACGGATCCGATGAAACTGGTTTCGTCAAAATCCGAGTCAGTGGCCAAAATGGCTATTTTCATGTTAATTAAATAAATTAATATTAAATTAATTAAATCACATTTTCCAATTCAAATTTAATTATTTACAAATTAAATCAATTTTGATTACTTGGTAAATTTGGAATCCTTTATAAAAATTTCTATATTAATTTATCATTGAATATTTCACAATTTACAGTATTAAATTTCAATTTCAATTAATCCACTAATTATAAATTTAAATTCCCAATAAATCCATATATTCTTATTTCCATCTTGTTATTCAATCAATTATCATCTTATGGGTATAATTAACATTGATTTATATTTATTACATTAATATATTCCCATTTCATATTAATTCCCATTAACGTAATATTTCATTTCATTTTATTTCAATAATCCATTTATTACAGCTTAAAATCCAATAAATTAATCAAACTTGAATTTCAATAATTTTTATTCAATCAATTGCCATATTATGAATAGAATTTACATTGATGGGCTACCTAGAACAAGAACGGGAAATGAAGGGATTTGGGTCATCGTAGATCATATGACTAAGAGTGCAAGATTCATTCCTGTTCGATCGACTAGGACTGCATCAAAGTTGGCGGAGTTGTATGTTAAGTGGATAGTTCGATTCCATGGTATTCCGAAGAGTATAGTGAGCGATCGAGATCCATTGTTCACTAGTGGATTTTGGAAGAGCTTCCAGGAAGTTTTGGGAACCGAGTTGTGTTTGAGTACAACTTATCACCCTCAAACAGATGGTCAGACCGAGAGAGTCAACCGAGTTTTGGAATATCTCCTCAGAGCTTGTGTTTTGGATTTCGGTGGATCATGGGAAGATCACCTTCATTTGGTGGAATTTTCATATAACAACAGTTACCAGTCAAGCATTGGTATGGCACCGTATGAGGCATTGTATGGAAGACCGTGTAACTCTCCGACATGTTGGTTAGAGACCGGAGAAAAGCTGATACTTGGGCCAGAGATGATTCGACAGACTTCGGATTGTATAGAGGTCATTCGGCAACGAATGAAGGCAGCCCAGGACCGTCAGAAAAGTTATGCCGATAAGCGTCGTAAGGATTTGGAATTCGACGTTGGTAATATGGTTTTTGTGAAGATTTCTCCACTGAAGAATGTTATTCGATTCGGGAAGAAAGGGAAATTGACTCCGAGATTTGTTGGACCATTCCCGATAATCGAGCGAATTGGAAAGCTCGCCTACAGATTGGAATTACCGGAGAAGATGTCGGGTGTGCACAATGTTTTTCATGTATCGTATCTACGGAAGTATGTGCACGACTCGAATACAGTGGTTTCTGCCGATAGCCGTGAAGATTTCGAAGTTGATCCAGTCGATAAGAGACCTCGTAAGCCGCTTCGTGTTGTGGAAACCGACACGAAACAGCTTAGGAGGAAGGTAGTTAAGTTGCTCAAGATACAATGGAGTGATGATGATAACGACTGTACGTGGGAGGTGGAAGAGAGGATGAAGGCAGCTCATCCTGAACTCTTCAAGGTATGGCCCTAAGGTGTCGTGTCATCTCACGATATTGTAACTTGTTTTAGTTTTAGAGTTCTGCATGCTAAGCTAGAATTGGATGCATGGTTTGTTGATTGCTATGGATGGTAGGCATGCAGAATAGTCTTTGATTGCTCTTGTTTGTTTGGAATTTCGGGGACGAAATTCCTAAGGGGGAGAGAATGTAACGACCCGTATTTTTACGGATCGAAAAGTTCGTAAAAATATGGAATTCTTAGCGTTGTTAAGTCGTTTCAGATTTTGGGCAGAATTTTGTTCAAGTCCTAAGTCGTGACCGACTTAAGGGATAGGAGCGACCTAAGAAGACTGACCGAGTTAAGGAAATAGGCGACTTATAGAAACTGGCGACCTAAGGAGTTTGGGATAGGTCGTATAGGAGATAGGTCATGTGATAAGCTTAGGTCGTGAGGTAGGATAGGTCGAGTGGACGACCTAAGTATTGGGGCGACCTATAGGAAAGGCAGCGACCTAAGAGAGATGCGAGCTAAGGAGTATACGACCTAGTGGAGTGGAGCGACTTAGTAGTTAGGTCGTATTGGTTTAGGTCGTTAATGAGTTAGGAACGACCTATAGTATTTGACCGACCTAAGGAAGTTAGGTCGGCAACGACCTAATGAACTGGTGAGTTGTTAGGTCGCGAAGAGGTAGTCTGAGTTAGGTCGCTAAGCGCAGATTTGTTAGGTCGCAAGGAAGCGGTCTGTGTTAGGTCGCATATTCGTTAGGTCGTAGGCCGCGGATGCGCGTAGGTCGTTGGATTGTTAGATCACGTGGAAGCGCATGTGTTAAGTCGCGAGCGACCTAGGAGTTAAGTTGCTAAGTCGTATCTTGTTGAGTCCTGGTTCGCGCGCGCATGTGCTATGGCTTAAGTTGTAGGTTGGTATTGTTAGGTCATAAGTCATAGAGGCTTGGGGTTGTTGAGTCGGAGGTTGTTAGGTCGAAGATTTTAGGTCGGTGGGGTTTTAGGTCATAAGTCGTGGACGACCTAACTCCGAGGGGACGACTTAAGGAGGATTTCAGCCTATAAATAGGGGGGTTTTTCTCACTTTTTGGGATCCGGATTTCGAAGCGACGAAGTGCTGCCATTTTGAGAGCTCTACTTCTACACTTCTTCACTTCTTTTCTCCACTCTAATCTAGTGATTCCTTCCATCCATATCGAAGATCAAATCGAAGATCGAAGAGCTTAGATTGAAGATCTACATTCTTCGAAGAGAGATTTCATCGTTTGAAGCGGATTTGTGATAGATCAAGTTAGATCCTTCGCTGTCCAGATCTGAAGCGTGTTGATTTGGGGTTGTTTAGGTGATTTGGTGAGTGGTGATTATCTCTCACACGGATCCAAAGGAGTATATCGGATTGTTGGCTTGATTTGGTGTTAAAGTAGTGATTTTCATGCATTTTTGTAAACCTAAATATATATCCATATAGATTCGTTGTTCATGATGATTTGATAACCATTTTACTAAGTATTAACCTATGCAAGTTCATTCATCAAGATTATAGAGATATTGATCATGTTTCATACTTGTTAGACTTTTGACTCCTTAATTACGAAATTGTCATTATTGTTATAATTGCCTATTTAGATCATATTTGAATGCTTGATTACTTGGATTAATGTTTGACTTGATTGACTGCTATGAATGAGATGATTGATGATTTGATTTAGACCGAAGATGATTCAAAAGCTAAGGGAAAGGCTCTTGAATTGGAAAAGCTGCTCGTGGCATATGTAGCGGATAATGAAGCTCATATGGATATGTTTGATGATGATGTTGAGATGGAGCTTTGCTATGATGATGATGAGGCGAAGCATGATATGAGGTAGTCTTGGTCCAATCCAGACGGGATCATTCCAAGCAAGTTGATAACTCGGTGATATGGTTCGAGTTAGAGGATAATGGTTTGCTCGAGAGGCGCTTGAGCTAGTATGGAAATAGTCGTCGAGGAGGATGACTAGAAGGCTGAGATATCATCGTTGTCGAAGGTTCTAGCATGCTCAAAGCAAGGGTACGTTGGGCAGATTCGATAGTCCCTTAAGGCTACTGATTGGGTAGTCAAGTACTCTGGGCAGATTCGATAGTCCTAGGCACGGGTCACGATGACGTGCGGAGTTATGTCTAGAACCGGGGTTTCCATTAGCCCTTGATGGACGGATGAAAGAATGAGCCGGTCATTCAATTAACGATGATATCGAAGCAATGATAACAGTGATAGCCAGAGTCATGGATGTTTGGTTGTATCGTCATTCGGTCTCAAGAGCGGTATTTTCTGGGTGCTTATCTGATCTTGGTTTAGGCCTTGGGGGTTTGTACTTGGAAAACATCGCCCTTGACTCGAGTGATAATTGCTTTACTTTAAATTGTATGCGTTGCTATGTTTGCTTCTACTTAGTGTGTGTCTGGGGGCTATCACTGTAGAAAGAGGTGGAGTGGGAGGGTTATATTCCTATTCCTTTTCCTTTATGCTCTTTTGGTATGTTGTTAGTTAATTTACTGCTCACTAAGACTGTTGTCTGACTCAAGGCTTTATGTTTAACTCTTATTGCCTTGGGCTGTTCGTCCATTTTGGGACGGGCAGACTAGGTAGCAGGTGACAGGTGCTGTTCTTGCTTTCCACGATGCTGATGTCGAAGACGAGCTGGAGGCTTGCATATTATCTTCTTATTATATGTACTGGATGTTCCACTGTTTTTGTATAATTCTCTGAGTGATATGTAGTGAGGCTTGATGTATTGACTATTCAGATGTTTGTACTCAACTATTATGAAGTTTTATATGATGATATTCTATTCTGTAAAGCTTCACTATATATATTCTATTGTATTTTGTCCATGCGCTGTGAGTAATACGATAGATTCTGCTGTTTTAATTTACCCTGACAATCGTCCATGGTCGCCTGGCACAGTTTACAGCGCATTATCTCTAGGTTCGGTGCAGGGGTCATGGGCGGTCGTCACATTTGGTATCAGAGCTTTGGTTAATCGATTTTACCCAACGCTCGCTGACGTAACTACGTATGAGAGACGTAATTGTATTTTGATGGATGATTACTATATATAATATAGTAGCTTAGAATAGTTTGAGTCCTTTATGCAGTTGTTTCTCGAGGTGTATTAATCATTCCTTTTTATAGATATTGAGAATGAGTCGAAGAGGGAGACCAGCTGCTAGGGAAGGCCGTGCTGCTGAAGGGGCTGCTGATTATGCTGCTATGTTCGAAGCTATGATGACTTCGATCATGAGAAGGATGCCAGCTCCAGGGCCATCGGTGGATGTTGGAGTTCAAGTTCAAACTCCAAGACCGGTGGATTTTGGTAAGCTGTGTAAGGACTTTACTGCTCTTGGAGGGAAGGTTTTCTTGGGAACAGAATCAACCATTGAAGTCCAGAGGTGGATAGATGCTTGTAGAAGGATCTTTGGTGATTTGGGAATCGATGATGCAACTAAAAGGAAACTTGCATCAAGGCAGCTTCAAGGGAGAGCCTCTGATTGGTGGAACTCTATTACCATCAATACTCCAGAGTAAGAGATTACTTGGGAGCAATTCCAAGCCAGATTTGAAGCTAAGTTCATTTCTACAGCTCAGAAGTCTGTTCTTTTCAAGAAGTTTGTGGAGCTCAAGCAAGGTGGAAGACCAGTTCTTGAGTATGTTTCTGAGTTTGAAGCTTTGTCCAAGTATGCCCGGTCGTATATTGAATCTTCGTATCAGAAGAATGAGAAGTTTGTGACAGGCTTGGACAGTTACCTTGGGAGGCAGTTGGTGGATCATCTGGACGATTCATTTGAGAAGCTTGTGGAGAAAGCTCTCAGGCATGAGAGTCTGTTTCCTAAGGAAGGATCTGTTGTTGCTGTGACCAAGGAGGAGTCTAAACCACAGCAGGGTAGAAATAAGAAGAGGAAGCAGCAGCAGCAAAAGGGTAAGGATGGCCAGAAGAAGCCGAAGGGCGAAGTGACCTGCTTCAACTGTCAGCAGAAGGGCCATTTCTCTAGAGATTGCAAGAATCCGATGGTGCCGATGAAGTGTCACACCTGTGACAAGCCGGGGCATATCAGGAAGAATTGTCCAGAACCACGAAAGGACAAGCAGATTGTGCAGGCTTATGCTTTGGGAGCTGTTCCATCATCTTTGAAAGCTCCTACCACTGAAGAGAAGGGAAAGAGTGTGGTGGTTCAAGGTACTCTTTTCCTATGTGGTGTTCCAGTTAGAGTTCTGTTTGATACTGGGGCGTCGCATTCGTTTGTTTGTAACGAACTTGTAGGCCGGTTGGGTTTAGAACCGGATGTCGTTGATAGGCCATTGGTTGTGACTAATCCAGTTGGGGGTTCGTCTTGTTTGTGTATGTTATGCCGTGGTCTGATTGTATCGAGTCATGATTGCTCTTTTGTTTGTGATTGTTTTGTTCTGAACTTTGCGGGGTTTGGAATTTTTTTGGGTATGGACTGGCTTAGGGAGTATGCGGCAAAGGTTGATTGTGAAAGGTTGGAGGTGACAGTCGAGAATGTGGAGGGGCGAAAGATTGTGATACGATGTAAGCATGAAGAAGGCGTCTTCATGAGCTTCATGTATTCGCTGGTTGTTCCACGGTATGGACTGTCATCTGTGCCAATCGCTAATGGATTCGAGAATGTCTTTGACGAGGTCAAAGGGTTACCGCCGCATAGAGAGATCGAGTTTCGTATAGATCTAGTTGAAGGAGCCAGACCTGTTGTGATGCCTCTTAGGCGGATGGCGCCTAGGGAACAGCAGGAGTTGAAGGTGCAGGTTGATGATCTTTTGCAGAAAGGATTCATTCGGCGTAGTGTGTCCGAATGGGGTGCACCAGTTGTGTTTGCAACCAAGGCAGATGGATCGTTGATATTGTGTGTGGATTATCGTGAGCTGAATAAGGTGACTATGAAGAACAAGTATCCATTGCCGAGAATAGATGACTTGTTTGATCAGCTTCACGAAGCTAAGGTTTTTTCTCAGATGGATTTGGCAACGGGATTTCACCAATTGAGAGTGGCTAAGGATAGTGTGCCGAAGACTGCTTTTAGGACACCATCCGGTTTCTTTGAGTGGCTGGTAATGCCGTTTGGATTGACTAATGCGCCAGCATATTTTGTGGATCTTATGAATAGAGTGTTCAGAGATCAGTTGAACAAGTTCGTACTTGTGTTTGTGGATGATATTCTGATTTATTCCAGAACTGAAGAAGAGCACAAGACGCACTTGCATATTGTTTTGGAAATCTTGCGGAAACATCAGCTGAAGGCTAAGTTTTCGAAGTGTCACTTCTGGAAGAGTGAAGTGAGGTTCTTAGGCCATGTTATTTCTGGAAATGGAATAGCGGTTGATCCCGCTAAGGTGGCAGCAATCCAGGATTGGGTTAGACCTAAGAATGCATCTGATGTGAGAAGTTTTCTTGGATTAGCAGGATATTATCGACGGTTTATCAAAGACTTCTCCAAGGTGGCTGCACCGTTAACAGGATTGATGAAGAAGAACCAAGTGTTCAGATGGGAAGATAAGTGTGAGCAAGCTTTCAGAATCCTGGAAAAAAGATTGACAAGTGCTCCTGTTTTGACTATTCCAAGTGGGAATGATGAGATGGTGGTTTATACCGATGCATGTGGTACTGGACTTGGAGCGGTACTAATGCAGAGGGATAAAGTTGTTGCGTATGCTAGTCGACAACTGAAGCCGCATGAAAGGAATTACCCGGCTCATGATTTGGAGTTAGCGGCGATTGTTTTTGCTCTGAAGATGTGGAGACATTATCTATTGGGAGTTCGATTCGAGTTGTTTATGGATCATAAGTCGTTGAAGTATCTTTTCTCCCAAAAGGATTTGAATCTTCGGCAGCAACGTTGGCTAGAGTTTTTGGCATCATATGATTTTGGTATAGCTTATACTCCAGGAAAAGGTAACGCAGTGGCTGATGCGTTAAGTCGAAGACATGCGGGATTAGGAGCCATGTTTTCAGAATGGAAGAATCTTGAGTATTTAGCTGGATTTGACTTCAGGCCTAGATGTGGATTGGAACCTGAGATGTTGGCAAACTTATCGATAAGACCGACTCTTGTGGAAAGGATTGGCGAGAGCCAAAAGCAAGACGATAAGCTTGTCAAGATTATCCGAGATTTGGAATCTGGATTGGACCCAGAAAAGGATAAAGGATTCGAGGTAGGTCGAGAAGGTTGGCTTCGAAAGCAAGGACGACTAGTTGTTCCCGATATCGATGAATTGAGGAGTGAAGTTCTGAAGGAAAGTCATCACTCAAAGTTGACAATTCATCCAGGTGGAAATAAGATGTATCGGGATATGAAGAGAACCTACTACTGGGAAGGTATGAAGAAGGATGTTGGAAATTTTATTTCCAAGTGCATGAACTGCCAGTTGGTAAAAGCCGAGCAGAAGAAGCCAAGTGGATTGCTTCAGCCATTAGAAGTTCCTACATGGAAGTGGGAGCAAGTATCGATGGATTTTATTGATGGGCTACCTAGAACAAGAACGGGAAATGAAGGGATTTGGGTCATCGTAGATCGTCTGACTAAGAGTGCAAGATTCATTCCTGTTCGATCGACTAGGACTGCATCAAAGTTGGCGGAGTTGTATGTTAAGTGGATAGTTCGATTCCATGGTATTCCGAAGAGTATAGTGAAAGATCGAGATCCATTGTTCACTAGTGGATTTTGGAAGAGCTTCCAGGAAGTTTTGGGAACCGAGTTGTGTTTGAGTCTATGTAGTTAATTCCCCGCTATTACCCCACTATAACCCCGCTAAACCTCATAGCGCATTTCTACCGCTATGATTTTTCCATATAGCCCCCAAATATAGCCTTTCCGCTTTAAGCCCCGCTATTTCCGCTATATCCCATTATTCCCCCTATATTCCGCTATGTCCGCTATATCTTCTTCAAAAAAATGAATTGAGAAATGAGATTTATACATTATAAAAATTATGAAATTAATTTATTTGATTTAATTTTTAATATATTTTCAAAAATAAAAATACTCTAATATTCTACTAAATTCAATTATGTTATATAATAGTTTTACCTTTATTTAAAGTATATTCGTACACGTTTTTATTTAAAATTATTTATGTATTAATTATAATTCAATTGAATGTTAATTTTTCATTTAATTACCATTTATATATTTGTAAAAACATTAAGTACGAGTTTTATATGCTATTTTAGAGTCATCCGCTATATCCCGTTATATCCTCGCTGCATCCCCGCTATGACTTTTTGCACCTCCGCCGAATTGAATCCGCCGAGCGCTTTAACTGCACAGGTTTGAGTACAGCTTATCACCCTCAAACAGATGGTCAGACCGAGAGAGTCAACCGAGTTTTGGAAGATCTCCTCAGAGCTTGTGTTTTGGATTTCGGTGGATCATGGGAAGATCACCTTCATTTGGTGGAATTTTCATATAACAACAGTTACCAGTCAAGCATTGGTATGGCACCGTATGAGGCATTGTATGGAAGACCGTGTAACTCTGCGACATGTTGGTTAGAGACCGGAGAAAAGCTGATACTTAGGACAGAGATGATTCGACAGACTTCGGATTGTATAGAGGTCATTCGGCAACGAATGAAGGCAGCCCAGGACCGTCAGAAATGTTATGCCGATAAGCGTCGTAAGGATTTGGAATTCGACGTTGGTAATATGGTTTTTGTGAAGATTTCTCCACTGAAGAATGTTATTCGATTCGGGAAGAAAGGGAAATTTACTCCGAGATTTGTTGGACCATTCCCGATATTCGAGCGAATTGGAAAGCTCGCCTACAGATTGGAATTACCGGAGAAGATGTCGGGTGTGCACAATGTTTTTCATGTATCATATCTACGGAAGTATGTGCACGACTCAAATACAGTGGTTTCTGCCGATAGCCGTGAAGATTTCGAAGTTGATCCAGTCGATAAGAGACCTCGTAAGCCGCTTCGTGTTGTGGAAACCGACACGAAACAGCTTAGGAGGAAGGTAGTTAAGTTGCTCAAGATACAATGGAGTGATGATGATAACGACTGTACGTGGGAGGTGGAAGAGAGGATGAAGGCAGCTCATCCTGAACTCTTCAAGGTATGGCCCAAAGGTGTCGTGTCATCTCACGATATTGTAACTTGTTTTGGTTTTAGAGTTCTGCATGCTAAGCTAGAATTGGATGCATGGTTTGTTGATTGCTATGGATGGTAGGCGTGCAGAATAGTCTTTGATTGCTCTTGTTTGTTTGGAATTTCGGGGACGAAATTCCTAAGGGGGAGAGAATGTAACGACCCGTATTTTTACGGATCGAAAAGTTCGTAAAAATCTGGAATTCTTAGTGTTGTTAAGTCGTTTCAGATTTTGGGTAGAATTTTGTTCAAGTCCTAAGTCGTGACCGACTTAAGGGATAGGAGCGACCTAAGAAGACTGACCGAGTTAAGGAAATAGGCGACTTATAGAAACTGGCGACCAAAGGAGTTTGGGATAGGTCGTATAGGAGATACGTCATGTGATAAGCTTAGGTCGTGAGGTAGGATAGGTCGAGTGGACGACCTAAGTATTGGGGCGACCTATAGGAAAGGCAGCGACCTAAGAGAGATGCGAGCTAAGGAGTATACGACCTAGTGGAGTGGAGCGACTTAGTAGTTAGGTCGTATTGGTTTAGGTCGTTGATGAGTTAGGAACGACCTATAGTATTTGACCGACCTAAGGAAGTTAGGTCGGCAACGACCTAATGAACTGGTGAGTTGTTAGGTCGCGAAGAGGTAGTCTGAGTTAGGTCGCTAAGCGCAGATTTGTTAGGTCGCAAGGAAGCGGTCTGTGTTAGGTCGCATATTCGTTAGGTCGTAGGTCGCGGATGCGCGTAGGTCGTTGGATTGTTAGATCGCGTGGAAGCGCATGTGTTAAGTCGCGAGCGACCTAGGAGTTAAGTTGCTAAGTCGTATCTTGTTGAGTCCTGGTTCGCGCGCGCATGTGCTATGGCTTAAGTCGTAGGTTGGTATTGTTAGGTCATAAGTCGTAGAGGCTTGGGGTTGTTGAGTCGGAGGTTGTTAGGTCGAAGATTTTAGGTCGGTGGGGTTTTAGGTCGTAAGTCGTGGACGACATAACTCCGAGGGGACGACTTAAGGAGGATTTCAGCCTATAAATAGGGGGGTTTTCTCACTTTTTGGGATCCGGATTTCAAAGCGACGAAGTGCTGCCATTTTGAGAGCTCTACTTCTACACTTCTTCACTTCTTTTCTCCACTCTATTCTAGTGATTCCTTCCATCCATATCGAAGATCAAATTGAAGATCGAAGAGCTTAGATTGAAGATCTACATTCTTCAAAGAGAGATTTCATCGTTTGAAGCGGATTTGTGATAGATCAAGTTAGATCCTTTGCTGTCCAGATCTGAAGCGTGTTGATTTGGGGTTGTTTAGGTGATTTGGTGAGTGGTGATTATCTCTCACACGGATCCAAAGGAGTATATTGGATTGTTGGCTTGATTTGGTGTTAAAGTAGTGATTTCCATGCATTTTTGTAAACCTAAATATTGATCCATATAGATTCGTTGTTCATGATGATTTGATAACCATTTTACTAAGTATTAACCTATGCAAGTTCATTCATCAAGATTATAGAGATATTGATCATGTTTCATACTTGTTAGACTTTTGACTCCTTAATTACGAAATTGTCATTATTGTTATAATTGCCTATTTAGATCATATTTGAATGCTTGATTACTTGGATTAATGTTTGACTTGATTGACTGCTATGAATGAGATGATTGATGATTTGATTTAGACCGAAGATGATTCAAAAGCTAAGGGAAAGGCTCTTGAATTGGAAAAGCTGCTCGTGGCATATGTAGCGGATAATGAAGCTCATATGGATAGGTTTGATGATAATGTTGAGATGGAGTTTTGCTATGATGATGATGAGGCGAAGCATGATATGAGGTAGTCTTGGTCCAATCCAGACAGGATCATTCCAAGCAAGTTGATAACTCGGTGATATGGTTCGAGTTAGAGGATAATGGTTTGCTCGAGAGGCGCTTGAGCTAGTATGGAAATAGTCGTCGAGGAGGATGACTAGAAGGCTGAGATATCATCGTTGTTGAAGGTTCTAGCATGCTCAAAGCAAGGGTACGTTGGGCAGATTCGATAGTCCCTGAAGGCTACTGATTGGGTAGTCAAGTACTCTGGGCAGATTCGATAGTCCTAGGCACGGGTCACGATGACGTGCGGAGTTATGTCTAGAACCAGGGTTTCCATTAGCCCTTGATGGACGGATGAAAGAATGAGCCGGTCATTCAATTAACGATGATATCGAAGCAATGATAACAGTGATAGCCAGAGTCATGGATGTTTGGTTGTATCGTCATTCGGTCTCAAGAGCGGTATTTTTTGGGTGCTTATCTGATCTTGGTTTAGGCCTTGGGGGTTTGTACTTGGAAAACATCGCCCTTGACTCGAGTGATAATTGCTTTACTTTAAATTGTATGCGTTGCTATGTTTGCTTCTACTTAGTGTGTGTCTGGGGCTATCACTGTAGAAAGAGGTGGAGTGGGAGGGTTATATTCCTATTCCTTTTCCTTTATGCTCTTTTGGTATGTTGTTAGTTAATTTACTGCTCACTAAGACTGTTGTCTGACTCAAGGCTTTATGTTTAACTCTTATTGCCTTGGGCTGTTCGTCCATTTTGGGATGGGCAGACTAGGTAGCAGGTGACAGGTGTTGTTCTTGCTTTCCACGATGCTGATGTCGAAGACGAGCTGGAGGCTTGCATATTATCTTCTTATTATATGTACTGGATGTTCCGCTGTTTTTGTATAATTCTCTGAGTGATATGTAGTGAGGCTTGATGTATTGACTATTCAGATGTTTGTACTCAACTATTATGAAGTTTTATATGATGATATTCTATTCTGTAAAGCTTCACTATATATATTCTATTGTATTTTGTCCATGCGCTGTGAGTAATACGATAGATTCTGCTATTTTAATTTACCCTAACAATCGTCCATGGTCGCCTGGCACACTTAACAGCGCATTATCTCTAGGTTCGGTGCAGGGGTCATGGGCGGTCGTCACATAGGGTAGGTGACACGGCACAACTAGGCAATGCCAGGGTAGATATACCAATTACACTTTCGGACTGTTGGTAACGCATAGCCGCAACTACCGCCCAACTCGAAACACACTCCCGAGTAAAAATCGAAGGGTGGCCACCAAATAAATCGCAAAGTCGGAATATAGATCGATGGAGTGTGCCCGATCGGAGGAATGACCTCACTTAGCCCGTCGATTGCTCCTGTTTTAGCCACCTTAAGCCAACCCACGGGAGTCGGGTCCACGTATATACCTGATATAGGATCGTCGCCACCATCCTACTTCATTCTGGAGTCTCCACCGCGTACACAGTTGTCAAAGTGGTTTTCGGTATCGACAGAGAGTATGCCCATATCTGATCCCGGTCTCTTTAACAACCAATCGCTTATTACACACCGGCTAGTCCTTTTACATTTCCAAAAATCATTTCGTAATTGATATCAAAATATTATATTCAATTCAAATCATATCATTTTCGAAATCATTACTCATATTTACCTTTGAAATCATATCACATTTGAAATCATAGTTCGAAATTATATTTCCTTTCAAAGCTCGTGTTTCCAAAATAGGTTAAACTCTCATTCCAAAATTATCATATTGAACCAAATATGTTATTTAATTCCCAACGTAGGTTATAACATCATTAACCGTATCACTTAAAAATCGAGAATTTGAATATAAATCTATCCATTTTACTTAGTTTGGAATTTAGAAGAAAATAGTTTTAAATAGTTATAAATAGTTAATATAGATTTAAAATAGATTAAATATAATTAAAATAGATTAAATAGCTATAAAATAGATTAATTAGATTTAAAATAAGTTAAAGCAGGTTAATTAGTTTAAAGTTGAAAATATTAATAATTAAAGTCTTTTAAATAATATATTTTTAAAACAGTTTATATAAAATATGAATTTTCAATTTATATCAATTTAAACTATTTATTTCATTTCGGTACATTTGGACCATTTTAATATCCCAAAACCCAATTACAAATTTTCCCGATTCAGAATTCTAAATAAATATTAAATTCAATATCGCTTAAATCCATGTCAAAACATCGATTTAATTACTCCAATTTCAATATATTTCAAAGTTATATTTCAAACAATTTTAATAACTCAATTTCGATAAACTTCACCTATATTTCAAATTTTCTATAAAATTTCAATTTTATTCCTTTAACAATTCTTTTAAAACAATTCGATTTTAACATAAAATCGAAGTTCGATAAAAATTCGATTTATATAACCCAAATTTTTATTTTACATTATCATTTAACTCAATGAAAAATTTAAGGATTCAAAATCATTTAAATTTAACCAATCCGGTGTCCGTATATAATTCTCTACCCTAGGGTCAAGTGATACAGGTATTTATCATTTCAATCCGTAATTTACAATGTTACGGTTATATATCATTTTAAACCGCAATCCCGAATAAATAATAAAATCCATAAAATCGCTCGAGTCTATCATTTCAACCCATAACGATTTTTTCATAATATATTGATCATTCAGATATGTACCATTTCAACCCATAGTGAACTTGCAGTTTATAACAATATAAAATAAAACATACATTCATCCAATATCAACAATCTTCATCCAATACAAACATCATCCAAATCAATCAATAAATATCAATATAGAACTGATAATCAATAACAGGTATTTAACTGGCAATTTATATTCAATAATAAATTAAATAACGATTTAATTCAAATAAATTCAAATTAACTTAGATGATGATTTTAAATATACCAAATAGTCATAAATAAATTTCTAATCGCACCATAAATTTAATTTAACAAACATAAAAATTTTTAGAAGTTGTGAGTGGGTCAAAACACTCACCTTTGAATTTAAATTGAATTTAAATCCAATTTAAACCCAATATTTGAACAGTCTCCGAATTCGTCCAAATTAGCGACAAAATGTTTGGAATTTCGATACGATCCCAGCGGAGAAAACCGCACGTGAAACAGACCTCGTATGTGAAAGTTATTGATATTAGAACAATTTCATTGAAAAATTAAATAAATAAATAAAAACAAATAAAAACAAATAAGAAAAACTCACGTTACCCACATTATCGCCACGTCACTGCTTCTCTCACGAAACCCTACAGCCTCACGTTGAACACGCCGATGTTCGATGATCGCCTGCCGCACGCCACTGGCCGGCCGCGTCTTCGGCCCACACCACCAGAGGACAGCTCGACCTCGCCTGAAACCCCCAAGTGCCTCTCGTTCGCCGACGAAACCCAGCCGCCGTTCGAAATTAGCCAAACGTTAATCGATTTCCATGCTCGATCTAACCACTACTTAGCCAAGCCAACCTCACCAATGGACAACGCTCGATGCTCTCTACAGCCTGGTATCGTCAATTTGACGATCCGCTGAAGTCGATCACGACGAAACGAACAGCCGAAATAAATCCGTGGATTCCTAGACAAACAGTGATTCGAATGGAAAAATGAATTATAGATCTGAGATGCGCTCGTCGAGAGCTTCAAATCGATATATAATTCGATATATATTGAGGAGTTTGAATTTTGAAGTTGGATTTTGAATTGGAAATGAATTGAGGAATTTGTTTGGTTTGTCTACCATTAGAAAGAGAAGATGAGAAAGAGATGTACGTACAGACAAATGAATATAAGAAGTGGCTAGGGTTTATAACGCTATAAATATAGGCAAAACAAAATTGAAAGGAATGGGCTCGATTGATTTGAATTGGAACGATAAACGACCCGAAAAGCCCGTTCTGTCTCCGGAACAAAATTGGGTCAACCCATATATCAAAATAGATGCTTTCGATAATTTCAAATTCAATGGAAGAGGTTTCTAGTCCTAATTCTATCGTATGAAGAAGTTATGGAAAAATCAGTTTATTTCAAATTGATTTCAATTATATTAATATGTCAGTGACAACTGAAAGTATAGCACTATAATGGATGTCCTTCATATTATCAATGACAGAACAACCATGTACACTATTACCTACAGGCAACAATTTTTTTTAAATTTATATGGTACATAATGCTTGCTCAACAGCAAGTGTAAAATACATACTAACAGCAAAATATAAAACTAATATTAATGACAGCAATAACTGAAGAATCTTGAAACATTTTATAACATAAGTATTAAACAAAAATAGAAACAGTTCAAATTACCTGCAATTTAAAGAAATATGCAAACTTAGTATGTCAGAGACAATTGAAAGTATAGCACTGTAATGCACTTCCTTCATATTATCAAAGACAAAACAACCATGTATATTTTTGCCTACAGGCAACAATTTTTTGTTAAATTATATGGTACACATTAAATTCTCATACCAATTATACTTCAACTTCATATTAAGTATGCAAAAGACAAAGCTAGCAAACAATAAATCATTTTAATGTAGATATCTGATAAATAAGCACGAAAAGCTGTAGGCCTACAAAACCGAAACTAATACAATACAAGAAAATGGAATAGTGGCAAAAAATGAAGTTATACTAATAACAAAGTAAGAAAATAAATATCAACTGATTTAACAACCTTTACTATCACTATGTTAAATTAAACTTTAAATTTTAGAAGAATGGACATAAATAGCACAGTGTACATTAATACTATGGTAACAAGAAAACTGTTCTATAACATTAGCTTATAATTTTATGACTAAAAGAGTAAACAAAAAAAACTAACAGCCTAGAATAACATCTAATATCTCATTAAAAGACTAGAAAAAATTCAGACAAAAACTCACTGGTCGAGTATCTAAATATCACACTCAATTAATAAGCTCCCATAATAAATCTAATTCCTCAATACAACAAGATGCAAATAAAAAGACCTGCAACCAATCAAAAATACTCAAAAAAACAAAAACAATGCAAAGCGACTTTAAATTCTGTAAAAATTTAAGCAACAGATTACTATAATAACATATAATACAAACCTTTATTTTGAACTAACCTACGTATTAAAAATCATATAAAATAACTTCTCTTTATAAGATTACCTGTATCATGAAATTTAAATCAATAAAAATATAACTGTTAAAAATAAAGTAAGAACAACAAAAAGAAATATCGAGTTATTAAAATTTATTAGAAAATAAAAAAACCAATCATAAAAAAACCTAAAAATAAAAAACTATTAGTAAACTAATGAAAATTATCTAGAATTCAATAAAAACAATATCTTGTAAAGTTTGACCTGAAATAAAAAAACAATCAACTAACCATAAGTTAAAAAGTTATATAAAATAAAAAGTAAAAAATCATTTGAAATAAGCAAGAATTCGAAAATAATATAATACAAGATGATTGAAAACTTTTAACCGTGAGTTAAAATATTAAGAATAGGTAAAGAAATTACTCCCAAATCTGAAAGAAAACCATAAGTTTTAAATTTAAAAGACTGAATGAAAATATAAATACAATATTACCATCACCAAGAAGTTTATAAACAACAAAATATATTATTACAAAGTATATGAAAATTACCCAACACCTCCATCAAAACTTTAAATATAATAACTTATATTTATAAACCTTATGCTAAAAATGTATGAAGTATGATGTTTTAAAAATAAATATACATGCATTTGAGAATAAAATAAACATGGCTCTAAAAAAAGGTATATGTCAAGATAAATAAAATTAATATTCTATTAAAGGCAAAATGTTTAAAGAATTCCTTGAATGAATTTCTAAATAATCTAAATTTAGACTTATAATGTTATTATTATTAGAACAAATAGATTTCCTGAAAGAATCTATACAAAATTTTGTTTTTCTAAGAAACTTCTTAAAATTTTTATTTTTATTTAATTTATAACTAGGATTTGAAATCCAGTTTAAACTAAATATAGAAATAGCATATATTATTTGATCAAAACTTAAATTAGAATTATTAAATATACGTTAATTTCTATCAAACCAAATATACCAACAAATAATGGTAAAAATAGTGTCTAGTAAAAATCTATTAGAACCCAAGTAAAGAAAACTAATATTATTCAATAACTCTCACTAGTATTATAAGTAAAACTTATATTAAAATTGAAAAGACTTAAAGTTTGTGCAAGAATATATTTAGTGTTATTACATTTAAAATATAAATGCAAAATATCCTCTTTTTCATTATTACAAAAATAACATTTTTTATCATTAAAAATATTTTTCCTTTTTAACAATTCAATAGTATTCAATTTTTTATGTAAAATTAACCACATATGCACCTTGGCTTTAGATGGAGCTTTAGCTTTCCAAATGTATTTAAATATATTCATTTTGATTCTAGAAAATTTAATAAATTTGTAAAAAGAATTAGATGTATATTTTTTACTACTATCCCAACTCCAATTTATAATATCTTTATCATTATCAATATTATAAAATTCTAATTTAGCACACAATATCAAGGTAGTTCTCATTTGTAGTTTCAGAAAGGACGGGTTTTCGACGATTTTGACTGGTCCGAAAATCTGGGTCGTTACAGATGGTATTATAGTATAGATTAGGTGCCTAAGTAAAATTTGTCCAGGTTAGTAAATCAATCTAGGAATTTTAAAATGAAACTACCTTAATTTGATAGATAAAAATGAATAGGATAAGGCACCATACCTCCTACCGGGGTAATAGATGATATTATTTTTGGTGTGCTTAATTCTCCTTGATTGTTTGTTTTTCGTTATATTTTTCCGTCCTTGGAATTTCGGGGACGAAATTTTTTTAGGGGGGGGGGAGAATGTAACGACCTATATTTTTAAGTCTTTGGATTTGAATATTTAATTTATTTAAATATTTGGATTTGAATTTAAATTATATTAAAATCTATGTTTGAATTTTAAACCTGATTTTTGATGACGTATTTTTAATTTATAGGATTTTTCCGTAATTTTTAATTTGGAAAATAATTAAATTTACGTTTGACTCTTTTTGCGGCGAACGTCGGTACTTTTGAAATTTAACAGAATAAGTTAGCTTGTCTATTTTATTGTTGTTTGCGATCATGTCGTGTTGTTGTGCACGATCATATTTTTATTTCTATCATTCATGGCTCGCACGCGAAAACGTTATTATGAGGCGGAGTACCACAATCTAACATTTTTAAAACCAAATATTTATACGCACACCACACCTCAAATCTTTTCATTGTCTTTCCCTTTTACTCTTTGCACAAGATTTTGGTCTTAGCATTTAACGAATGGTCCTTACATTTACTTTTCATTCCTTAGCATTTAAATAAATAAGTTCAAAAATGGTTGGACATTATTTACTTTAGGGGGGAGGAGGGAAGACGAACACACATAGAGCATGAAAAGAGAAAAACACGTTCATTTTTTTTCAAAACTAGATACTTAGACACACATGTTTATTTCTTCCCCCTATAATTATATCCAAAAAAACTCACGCAAGAATGAGAAGGAGAGAGCATGCAAGGGGGAAGCACACATGCATGGCCAGAGAGAGTGAGGCAGTAATGCAAGGTTGCATGCGTGTGCAGCAGGCGTAGCATAGGAGAGAGATAGACTCACACAAACACTTTCACTTTTATTTTTGCTAAATGAAACACACGCATGAGTAAGGAGGGGAGCATGCATAAAATATATTATGAGGAGAGGTGTACGTGTATGCGTTGTATGTGTATGGAGATTTGAGTGAAGGGACATGTGTGGTTTATGTATGGTGTGCATGCACACGAAGCACGCGTGAACAGGTGAGAAGGAGAACTAGGGGTACGGGTTTGGAATGTTTTGGTAAATGATGGGTTTGGGCTTTGCTGGACCTTGGGGTAGTGAGAATTTATATTGTTTAGTTTCATTTTTATTTGATGTTTGATTTATAAATTAAAAAGCGAGAACTTAACTACCCCTTATGAAGTCCGTTTAACCCGCGGTCTTCGATACTAGATTCGTATAAACGAATAGTACACATTAGTGTAAATTATATATATATATATATGACGAACTATATAATATTGATAATTTATTAGTGATTTAATTTAATTACATTTAACGTAGTCAAATAATTATGTTTCATTAGTATCATTCAATTAGCAGAATAAAACACCGTTCTGCCATTATAAATTGAATAGATTATTTTGGACATCTGTTAAGCAAGGTAAACCCCCTTCTGGTATTATATTAAATTATTGGTTATTGATGTGTTTGCTATTTATTATTATTATTGGTTGATTGTTTGGTTGTTTGAATTGCGCTCGACCAGTTTATGAGCATTGATCCTTGCTTATTGATTGTTGAACTTTGCTCATCCAGTTTATGAACAATTAATTTCCATTTGCATGGGTTGGGTAGAAAATAATTGTAGGCTAACACCTTTGATTTATTTCAAGATTTGACTATAAGGTGTATAGAGATAATATGTGGTTCATTTAATTATTATAATTGGTTATAATAATTTGCCTTCAATTTAATGAATTGTTCTGAAACGGGTTTTCAAAAAATGTTATGAAATGTTTTCTTTTAAAAAAATTAGAAATATTTGGAGATAAACATTTTTGAAGTGATAATAAAAGTTATTTATATAAAGAAGAGTTTGTAAAAGTGTTTTATAAAACGAAGAGAATTTCAAGGACTAAAACCCGGTGTTTGAAAATGATTTCAAAAGGTTTTGGGAAATGAAAATACTATGATTGAAAGTATTTATGAATATTAGTGAAAATTATTTATCACTTCGGGAGACAAAATGATTTGTTATGTTACCGATGATTCGGGTAGCCCATAACTAAAAAGGTGGGCAAGGGAGGTGTAGATGTTCAGTAGCCTCGGTATAGTCCGCTCGACGAATAGAGGGATATACATATCTATTTTTTTCGAAAGGCTGGGACCCAGTTGCCTTGTTATTGGGAGAACCTCCCGGTCTGGTTGCATATATTTTGATATGATTTTATAATAGTATTTTAAGAGTTTCAAATAAATATTTCAAAAGTGATTTGTTTTAAGATCCTGAAGGAAAGTTGATTTGATATAAAGGATATATATTATTATTTCGAAAGGACTTGAAATAAAATCGGGAATTTAGTTCGAAGAGATTATTTTCAAAAAGAATTATATTTTGAAAATAATTAGATTTCAGAAAAATCAAAATGTGAAGATTACGCCTAAGCGGTTAGATTTGGGAATTGCATATTGTTTGTTGCATCGTAGGCTCTATGAGTCCTATTTGCGGTAGAAGAACTACGTTGGCTTGATCCTGTATCTAATTGGGTATCCAATTAGATAGGGGTATGTAGACAGTCACAAGTGGTAATGATGTAGCCCCAATAATAATATAACCCTTTCCTATTTATCTGTTTATTGGTAGCTATTTGTCTTGTGTTGTTGTATCTTTCCTGCTTACTATTTTATTCCGCATTTTACATATTTGTTCAGTTTGTAGGAATGACTATTGATATCTCTCTCATCAGAGTTGTGCAGCGTTAGATATTTGTATTTGGTATGTATTAAAGCACACCTAGTAGATTAAATTAATTACTCTGATAGTTTGTACAATTTAAATTGTATCCTATACATTTAATAATGTTGAATATTTATCAAATATTGTGTATCAAATTGGTAGTTTTCATTCATAGTTTCAGAACGGATGGGTTTTTGGTGATTTTGACTAGTCCGAAAATCCGGGTCATTGTAGGAATGAATGTAGAATGAATTAGGATTACATATCCTTCCCTTTTATAGTGAAGAACCCAAATTTCCTCCTTCGCCCACTTAGGCCTCGAACCGTTTCATCTCGTAACACACGCTATGTTACTAACTTATATCTCCTTCATTTGGTATCTATTTTTGACGTTTTATATATGAATTTGGGCTAGAAAAATCTACTTGATGTTATGTTGAATTCCTTCATATGTAAAATTTAGGTTTTTTTATCTCTATGCAAAATTATCAAATTGTTCTTTTCAGTTAAACATTTATTTTTATTCAAAAAATAAGGGGTGTTACATTCTCCTCTCCTTAAAAGAATTTCATCCTGAAATTCCAAGTGATAAAAAAATGTAACACATAGACTCAACTATACACTAGCAACCTTGTATCTGTGCAATACATACACTCAAACCACACCACACACAAACCATCCAAACAATCCATATCAAACATATTTATTTCCTTATATTTCTAGTAAATAGAAATGATACCTATAGGGATACCACTAAAGTCTGGATATAAGCATCAATATGTAGATATGGTAAAATAACTGCAAAAAACATTACACATCCATATATCAACTTATGTCATAAATATGGTAGGTGATAAATGCATAATTAATAATGCACTCCTATATGAATGCATGATCATGGCATATAGGCATGGGTCAAAAACATCCTATGATATATTGATAATTTTATATGTATGCAGCATGATGTATGATAAATCAAGTCATATAACAAAGCGTAAGTTACATAAGAAAGCTTACCACACCATCCCATTTCAGGATTCAACTAAGCAAAAGAAAATAGGGAAAACATACCAGAAAAGAGTGAGTGATAGGAAGCTCTAATATTCTCCTTTGGCTCCCAAGTACTCTGAATTGGATCATGTAACATCCTATAAAATCAACCGTAAATAAATTAGATATATTATATTTAATAAGATAGGGATAAAAATGGAAATTTTTCAAAGGTTGGAATCTGACCACGAAAGTTAAGCCATTGCATTGGTGGTGAAATTATAATCAACTTTCATACATAATATGTCAAAAAAGGAGCTCAAATAAAGAAGTTATGAATGTTTGAAGTTTTCGGGTTTAAAATAATTTAAATAGAACTCAAATTCAAATGAATAATTAATTTTAAAATTTGAAATTCAAAAGTTAATAGTAATTAGACTTGGGGTTGAATTAAACGTTAAAATTAACCTTAACGTTAAAGTATAATTAAGGAATATAATAAATAAAAAACAACGGCGTCAAAAATCTTTCTAAAAAAATGTCACAGTCAACCGGTAGGGTAGGGCGATCGACTGTTGACTGTCAAGTGGAAGTTAGGGTTTATCAATTTCAATGTTCTAGAATTTACAATTTCAACCAGACCTTTATCCAACGATTCTGGTGCGTTCCAACCACTATAAATAAGACCCAAGACCCCTTACTTTTATTCACAAATACTTTAGGAACATTAACAAAGCTATATCAGTTCGTCTTTTCATAGATTCAGAAAACTCCATTAGTGTTTCAGGTAAGAAATCCAATACATCTATTTTTTATTGTTTATTTTCTCGATCTATTCTCCTCCAATCCCTCAATTTCTGAATCTAATCTATATGTACAATCAAGTCAAGTTATCTACACTCAGCGAACCTATCGCAAAATGAACTTTCTTCTGTACCCGTGGTTCGAGAATTCTCTAATGTCTTTGAAAAGTTTTGGGTCTTCCATCTCGAAGAGAGATTGAGTTTAGGATTGATCAAGTGAAGGACGCTAGACCAATCGCTCTGCCATTAAGACACATGACCCCCAAGGAAAGGCAAGAATTGGATTAGCATATCTTGAGCAATTGTGGAAAGGATTCATTTGATGAAGTACCTTAGAATGGAGAGCCCCTATTGTCTTTGCCACGAAGGCAAACGACTCATTAAGGCTTTATGTTGATTATAGGGAACTCGATAAGTTGACAAAGAAGAATAGGTATCCTCTACCTAAGATAGATGATTTGTTTGATCAACTTGTGGGAGCTAAAGTCTTCTCCCAATTAGATTTAGTAATTGGATTTCATCAGCTAAGGATCGCAGAGGATAGTGAACCAAAGACTGCTTTTTGCACACAAGATGGACTCTATGAATGGTTTGGATTGACAAATTCCCCCGCATACTTTGTACATTTAATGAATAGAATATTTAGGGGACAATTAAAAAATTTTGTTATAGTTTTTATAGATGACATCCTAGTATTTTCCAAAAGTGAAAAGGAACATGAAAGTTACTTAAGGGAGATATTAGGAACCTTAAAAAGGCACCAACTTAAAACTAAATTTTCAAAATGCCACTTTTGGAAGAGGGAAGTGAAATTTCTTGGGCATATTATTTTGGAACATGGATTAGCTGGACCCCGCAAAAGTAGAAACTATTCAAAGTTGGAAGACTCCAAAGAATGCAACAGAGGTTAGAAGTTTTTTTAGGGTTAGCGGTTATTATAGGAAATTCATATAGGAATTTGCAAAGATAGCAGTTCCTCTAACCCGTTTGACTAAAAATAATTTAGTCTTCACTTGGGATGAGAAATGTACAGAAGCGTTCAGGAAGCTAAAGGAACTATTGACAAGTGCACCAGTACTCATCATACACGATGGAATAGAGCCTTTTATGGTTTGTACAGACGCATGTGGCACAGGATTGGGAGCAGTTCTTATGCAAGAAGGACGAGTGATAGCATATGCTAGCAGACAACTGAAGGACCATGTGAAGAGATACCCAGTGCATGGCTTGGAGGTGGCAGCAATTGTTTTCGCCTTGAAGATGTGGAGGCACTATATTTTGGGAGAAAGATTTGAGTTGTTTACGAACCATATATCACTCAAATATTAATTTTCCCAAAATGACTTAAATCTTAGGCAGCAGAGGTGGCTGGTGTTCATAGCATCCTATACTTTAGGATACAGTATACCCCCGGAAAAGGGAATGTCATCACCGAAGCCCTTAGTCGGAGGCTTGCTACCTTGGGTTCTATATATGAGTGGAGGCAGTTAGAGTTCCTCTAAAATTTCAACCTCCAACGGCTAATAGAACCCACTCAAAACTATTTGGCAACAATGGAGGTTTTATCATTGCTGATGGACCGTATTAGACTTGAACAAAATAAAGATGAAGGGATAGTCGATACCTTGGATAAACTAAGGAGAGGAGAGCAATTTCCCTATGATGGTAGATATGCAGTTGACAAGAAGGGATGTTTGAGGAGAGATGGATGCAATTTGCGTCCTAAGGATTGATAGTTTATTGGAGGAAGTGCTTGCAGAATGTTACCATTCACGAATGACTATTTGCTCCGGAGGAGATAAGATGTATAGGGATATGAAATAGATTTTCTATTGGCCAGGGATGAAGGAGAAAGTAGCTAAATTTGATCTAGGTGTTTGACGTATCAAAGGATTAAAGCTAAGCAAGGGAAGCCCGAAGGATTATTATTGCCACTAGAAATCCCGACTTGGAAATGAGAACATATATCAATGGACTTCATAGATGGGTTGCCTAGGAGTCAAAGTGGCAATGAAGCAATTTTGTTCATAGTGGATAGACTCATAAAAGATGACGATTTTATTCCCATTTAGAGCAATAGGACCGCAACCTCTAGCATAGATTTATATTAAGGAAGTGGTTTGACTTCATGGAATTTCGGTTAGCATCATTTGTGATAGAGACTCCTTATTTACTAGCGATTTTTGGAGGAGTTTGTAGATTGCTTTAAGAACATTGTTGAGTCTTAGTACCGCTTACCACCCGTAGGCAAATGGACAAACGAAAAGACTAAATAGGATCTTGAAGGACTTGTTGAGAGCGTGCAACATGGACTTCAAAGGACATTGGGAGCAATACCTACCTTTAGTGGAGTTTGGTTGTAATAATAATAATCAATCGACGATTGGTATGACACCCTTTGAAGCACTTTAATGGGAGGCCATGCAAATTGCCAAATTGTTGGTGGGAAACCACTGACAAAATTTTACTCGGACCAGATTTGATTCGCGAAACTTCGATGAAGTTAGAGTTGATTAGGCAGCGAAAAAAGGCAATGCAAGATCGCTAGAAATCATATGCGGATAAGAGAAGGAAAGAATTGGAGATCAAGGTTGGAAACATGGTGTTTATCAAAGTCTCCCCTCTTAGAAAAGTCATGAGGTTCGAAAAATCAGGAAAGTTGGCACCAAAATTCATTGGGCCTTTTTGAGTCGTGAAAAGAACAGGAAGACTGGCTTTATGCATAGATTTACCCGATAGATTAGCAGGAGTCAACGATGTTTTGCACTTGAGGAAATGTCTTCATGACACAGCTATTATAATAGATCCTGATCAATTGGGGGATATTAAGATGGAGCCAATAGCATTTCATGCCACCACACGCATTGTGGAGCCCGGAACTAAGAAGCTCCATAACAAAGAAATTAGGTTGGTTCGAGTATAATGGGGAGATAACCCAGTAGAAAGCACATGGAAGACCGAAGAAAAGATTAGGATCTCTCACCCCGAGCTTTTCACTGGTAACTCTTTCTCTCCAAAATTAGATTTTGGTTGCATCGTGGTTGCTAGATTGGATGGTAGGAGAAGGTTGCTACACTTTTCACCATTATTTTGTACTGATGTAGAAATTTTATGCATATTTAAGCCGTTTTGCATACATACTTAAATGTCACATTTACACACTCACGCTAGGAATGAGCTCACTTGTACTATATCTACAATACATAATCACATTGCACTTTTTGTTAACTAAATGGATGTGTAGATAACTTGGTTGTATAACATGGTTGTTTAGTGCGAGTTACGCTATTAGCCCCTTAGAAAAGATTTCGGGGGTGAAATCCTTTTTAAGGAGGGAAGAATGTAACACCCCATAAAATCAGCCATAAATAAATTAGATAAATTACAGTAAATAAGATAGGGATAAAAATGAAAAGTTTGCGAAAGTGGGAATTTGACCATGAAAGTTATGTTATTGCATTTGTGGCGAAATTATGATATATTTCCATTATATAATATGTTGAAAAATTCACTTAAACGGAAAAGGTATGGATGTTTGAAGTTTATGGGTTTAAATTTTTTAAATAGAATTCAAATTCAAATGAATAATTAATTTTTAAAATTTGAAATTTAAGATTTAATAGTAATTAGACTTAGGGGTTAAGTAAACGTTAAAATTAACATTAACGTTAAAGTATAATTAAGGAATATAATAAATAAAAAACAACAACACCAAAAATCTTCCCAAAACAAACGTCGGGGTCGATCGCTCACTTGGACGGTTGACCGCTCCCTAGGACCGGTCGACCGTTGACTGTCAAGTGGCAGCTAGGGTTTGTCAATTTGAACGTTCTAGATTTTATAATTTCCAACCGACCTTCATCCAATTGTTCTGATGCATTCCAACCACTATAAATAAGACCTTAGACCCCCTTATTTTATTCACAAATATTTTGGGAACATTAGCGAAGCTCTATCAGCTCGTCTCTTCATATATTCAAAAAACTCCATTAGGGTTTCAGGTAAGAAATCCTATACATCTAGATTTTTTTATTGTTTATTTTCTCAATCAATCCTTCTCCGATTCCTCAATTTTTGAATCTAATCTATATGTACAAATCCCTTGTTGTATATATATCAAAGAGAAGATATCTAATAAAGATTGTCAAAGGCTTGTCAAATCCATAGGAGGAAAAGCTAAGGATATACCATGAGTGGAAATTTTACCTTTTCTATTTTAGTAATTGATTTTTACAGTTTGGGTTTGAATAGGCCTTGGGGAGTTTTGGTTTGCAAAAACATCATATTATGAACCCCCAAAACTCTTTTAATGCGAAATGTCAACTCTAGGTTGAAATATCAAATTGATTATGTCAAAATAATGGAATTTGTGCAGATTTGTAGTTTTGATAATTTTACCTTTTATTCCACTCCTTTTTCTTCTTCTTTGAATTTAGTTAAAGGATTTTTATTAGGGAATAGTGCGTAAAGTATGAATTTTATTCGTAGTTTGCACTGCTTATTTCCATGAATTAAATTGAAATTCCTTTGTTTATTTTTATATGAAAAAGTAGTTGAATAGAGTGTAAAAAATGGAATTTAAGTTTCTAGTATCAATATATTCTACTATTTCAATGTAATAAGTTGAGTTTAAATTTGTATTATATACAAGTCTATTAGTTGTAGTTTTTGGATATGAATATTGGAATTTTGTTATTGTTGATAATATGGGATAAGACTTGTATAGTTGTTGAAAGATCAGTTGACATTTAAATGCTAGTTTATGATGTAAATTCTACATGCTTAGAAATTACTATGTATATATATATATATGTGTGTGTGTGTCTGTCTATATATGTGTGTGTGTGTGTTAGTATAATTAACGTATAATTATAATGTATTGCGTAGTTAAATAGGTTATTAATTTTATTAAAATCTGCCTTAGAAAGGTAATTAATGTTAAAAGCGAAATAAGAAAGATCGCTTATAAGGCCTTGATTATGGAAATGGTGATATGTATGATAATATATATAGAGAGTGATATATATTATGACTAAGTTATAGGGATGCGAGGTCAGTCAAAAACACATGGACGTCTGCCCAGCTAATCTGGCTATCAGCAGTGTGACTTTGTGACTGATGTGAGACATCCTCCATAATAAGTAACTACGATGACGCGAAGGTTAGTCCTAAATTCTATAGGCTAAATCTGCCCGGCTAATATGGCTAACATACGAATAGTCGGGTTAATATGAGATGTCACTATGGGGTGCAGATCATAATACGAAGGACCTCTTTAGAGATTGAGGGTAACAAGTGGTTCTATAAGGGCCTGCCTCTCCTCTATGTAGGAAGTAGTAAATGGTCAGGATTATGGGTTAGGCGCGGTAGAGGAAATCTCGGGAAAGGGCCCGCTTCAATAGGAAGTATTAAGTGGCTGAAGAGATTCCATAATGTCAGCTAGATAGTCACTAGTGAGGAGTCCGCCTTAGGATTTTAGGTAGTAATGACGTGGAACTGCCTTAAATAAGGTATTAAATAGTCGGAGTCTGGCTAAATACTATAAAAAGGTATTAAGTGACTTGAGTACTATCTCTTATATTGATAGGACATTATGGACAATAGATATGGGTTATTGGGTTGATAGCAAGTTATCTATGGGCTTATATTTGGAAAGCCTTTTATTCAAGTTTGAGAAAAGCCTTTGGGCTTATATTTGAAAGGACTTATGATGTAGGCAGAAAACGTAAAGACATAATCCTATTTAAATTCTACTGCCCAAGTACTAATGAATAAGACTCAAGATTTTTATTCACCAAACATATGTTGTTATGACTCCCTCCTCATTACAACACAGATTAGGAAGGGCGATGCTGAAGGCGAAGATTTCTCTGAAGTATCTGTGATCATGTCTAGCCTGAGAATAATCATATCTACAGTGTCCCACCAATAGAATGGATATCAACATTGCCCCTCGTACAATGCCTCGAGCAGTACCATCCTAATACTTTCTTGATAACTATTATTATATGCAAACTCTACTAATAACAAGTGATCCTTCCAGGAACCTCCAAAGTCAAAAATACACATCCGTAGCAAATCTTCCAACACCCAATTCAGCCGCTCAGTCCATCCATCCGTTTGTGGGTGATAGGCTACACTCAAATTCCGTTCAGTGCCCAATGCCTCTTTAAGACTCCACCAAAACTCAATGGTGAAAAGTGAGTCTCGATCACTAACAATGCTGGAAGGAACTCAATGCAAACAAACTTTATCGCTCACGTATAACGTAACCAAAGATGTGACAAACCTTATATTCATATCAGAATAAAATGAGTTTATTTGGCTAGTCGTTCGACAATGACCCAAACACTCTCATTTCCCCTTATATTCCTAGGTATCACATCAACTAAATCCATAGAGATTCTCTCCTATTTCCAATATGGAATATCCAAAGCCTACAATAATTCACCTTGCTTCTTCTGCTACGTCTTTACTTTCGGACATGTCACACACTTTGAAACAAACTCCGTTACATATCTCTTCATACTTGGCTAGTAAAACATCCTCTTCATATCTCGATACATTTTGTCACCATAAGGATGAATATTCATTCCAGAAGTACGAGACTCTTCTAGTACCAAGTCAACCTACTACTTAACAAGAGGAACACATAACCTATCATCTCTTCGCAGCCAACCCCTAGTATCAATGAAATAACGGTCCAAGTGACTTGAATGTTCTCCTTTATTTAGCTTCTCAAAATAAAAAACTTCTCTATGTCTTGCTTCTAATTTGACCCAATGTGGTCCATAAGTGATGGATAAACATCTAAAGCTGGTAATAACCACAGTGCAAAGTTAGAAGAGGGTCAGAAATCAAATGTAGAAATATACTCCAAGTGCTTCCACTCCGAAAACTTAGAGTCTAACATCCCGTGTCTTCTATCATGGCAACAACTACAACATTTCTTATGCCTAGGTATAAGAAATATTAAAATCTTACGATACCAAGAACTCCATCCACCTTTGTTGCCTTAAATTCAAATCTTATTAAGAGAACAAATAGTTTAGGGACTTATGATCCATGAACAACTCAAATCGTTAACCTACAAGAAAATGCCTCTATTTGAGTGAAAAAACAATAGAAGCCATCTCAAGGTCATTAGTCCAATTCTCTCATGTACTTTAAACTGTCGACTAGCATAAAAAACAACTATACCCTTTTGTATCAAAACAGTGCCCAGTCTTGTACCACAAGCATCGATATACATAGTAAACACCTTCGAACCATCAAGGAGTACTAAAAAATATGCACCAGTCAATAATTCCTTTAGCTTAATAAAAACATGCTCGCATTTCAGGTTCTATGAGAAAACTAAATTCTTCTAAGTAAGGTGGGTTAGATGCATAGAAATTTTTATGAAGTCTTTTATAAACTTCCTATAATAGCCAGCCAAACCAAAAAAACTTCTTACCTCCATTGCACTTTTTGGTACATGCCAATCCTGTGCTACAGCAACTTTACTAGGATCAAGTAATAGTCCACGCTCGAAAACAATATGACCAAAAATGCGAACCTTCTTGCGCCAAAAGTGACTTTTGGAAAGTTTTGCTTTCAACTTATGTCTACAAAGAGTATTGAGCAACTCTCTCAAATGCAACTTGTGCTCCTCCTTACTTCTCGAGTAAACAATATATGACCAAAAAACCACCATGAACTTATTTAGCAACCCACCAAATACTCGACTCATAAGATTGGCGAATTACGCTAGTGCATTAGTCAGTCCAAATGGCATGACTAACCACATATAAAGCTCGTCATGTGTACGAAAGTGATTTTTTGAATATTATCCTCGACCACACACAATTGATGGAATCTGCTAGCCAAGTCAAGATGATAAAATATCCCTGCTCCAACTAACTAATCAAGCAGGTCATAAATTCATGGCCATGGATACTGATTCTTCTTTGCCAGCTTGCTTAGTTCACAATAATTGACGCAAAGCCTTAAAGAGCCATCTGATTTGGTAGCAAAGACGATAGGTGCTCCCTATTTTGAAATACTGCTCAGAATAAAACCTTTCTCCAATAATTCATTCATCGATTTACTATCGCATCTTTCTCTAAGAGCCATATGTCTAAAAGGTAAGGCAACAGGTCTAGCATCCACTTTTAAATAAATTCGATCTCCTTATACGAGGAAGACCAGAAACTTTAGGAAAGACATCTAGGAAGTCGCGAACTATAGGTACGGAAGCTACATCATCATGTGGTAGGTCTAGGGAGTACAAATAACTCAACATAAATTTGGAATCACATTAAACCTTAAGGTTGCGCCCACTACAAGTATACAAACGAACCACCTCCTTATCACAATCTAAAACCACTCTATACATAGCCATCCAATCCATCCCCATAGTTAAACCAAACCCATAAAATCTCAGCACAAAAGCATCGTAATCAAAATTGACACTCGGAATATATAACTTCAAACCCATACATGCCATGGATAAAGGACCAAACCCACAACAGGATGTGCTACTATAACAGGGTCTATGACTATACTAGTCTCTTAATACAAATCATTTACTAACTTACTCAAAATAAATGAGTGAGAAGCTCCAATGTTAAACAAAGTGCAAATAGATAAATTAGAAAAAGTTAACACACCTTACATGATGACTTTCTTCCCCGTTTCCATAGTTGGGGCTGTGCTTAAGCTAGGAACAACATTAAGTGCATAAACTAGAATCACCTAGGTAGAGTAGGCAAGGTCAGACACTCTGTCTTTATATGTCCAAACTAGTTGCAGTTGTAACATTTGATCTTTGAAAAAATTGTTTTGCAATCCTTAGCCATATGCCCCTTGAAATTGCACTTCCAACACATGAATCCATGTTCCATTATCCTACCTTGACCCACATTCTACCATTGCTAAACTGGCTTACCTTCTCCTTTATTAGGTTCTTCTTTAGCAATTGAATTTAGCAGTGCAATCTCAACTAAGCTTTCAAAAGTAGCAACAGTGGGTACATGACTCAAAGAAATATCCTTCAAAGACGGATTTAACACCTCGGCAAATTTTTTCACCTTCTTTACGGGTGTACTGACGAGTTCTAGGTTTTACTTTGCTAGCTGATTGAAATCATTGACATACTCCTTAACATTATGATCTCCTTGCTCCAAATGAATTAACTTCTCCAACTCCACTCCCCTATTCGGCCTTTGATATAAACTTATCCTCAATATGCCTCTTGAAATCAGTCCATGTAATCCCAGTCTCTTCTGTCTTAACAATAACAATATCCAACCAGTTCAAGGCCTCTCTTTGCAAGTGTCATGAAGCCAACTATCTCTTCATCGCATCCTCCATACCCATCATAGTAAATATCTGATCATAATTCCTCAGCCATGTCGGTGTCTCGACAATTGATTTAGTCTAAAAGTAATTCTTTCTACCCAGACTCTGGAAATCCCAACATAATTTAGGAAAGTCCAAAGCATGCGAAGGAACTGGGGATATACCTTGTGCTTTTACTATGGGTCCTTCATTGGGGTTAAGTTCAATATGGCCTCTTGCTTGAAGATACCGACAGAACCATACTAGAATGTTCATGCTTGGAACCTCGACCGCCTCATCAGATCCACTTCCAATTTGATTGCTTATTTTTCACTTATCTATAAACATGAATGATTGTTAACTCCCTCGGATAATAGTAAGCATTATTGGAATTTATAGTGGTGTTTGTGTTGTACTTGTAAATATTCATTTTAACCTTCAAATTATACGAATACGATCCTAATTCTTAAGGAATGCTGAAACTATGCTCTAATACCAAGTGTAACAACCTGCACCTTTGGACACACTAATCCAAAGCCCAAAAATGGCGTTTGGACCCTTGTCATGCCAAGAAGTACGAATCATTATGTTTTATTTGTGGTTTATATAATACAAAGACAAATATAACTTTTAAACATTCTATACTTTCAGATCTCACGGTGGTGGGAATAAAAAATAAATACTGAAATATCCCAAATTCATCACTGTCGCAAATACAATAGTACTCCAAACTAGAAATGTCCAAACAGTGTCTCTAAATAGAAATATACCTAAGTCTAAAGCGAATAAAATACATAGAGAATGTCAATAATATAGCTTCAAGGCGCATGGTCACTTCTTTCACGTATCTTATTCTCACCTTACCATTTTATTTATGTCATTGTATAATAGATACAAAGAGGGGAAGGTAGAGAGAATTAGATAAGGTCCAATAAGTGAGTGATATAATTAGTGGTATGGTTGCAATAGGTAATAAAATTATCGTTTATAATCTACACAGCCCAATGGTGTTCATGTGTGTACTATCTATAAGGAGTTAGTCAATTTACACTATATGGTAACAATCCATATTACACCTAAATCCAATAAGAATATACGATGGTTTCCACCCGAAGGTTGAACATTCAAAAATTGAGTTGACCTAGGAAAACCCCAAGTATATGGTCTCAGTTGTAAACCTCTTAACTGTACATTGAGCAAACATTCTCGATGGTAAACTGCTTAAGTGCACATGCCCCGAGTGTACTTCCAATGCCTAAGCACACACACCGAGCATATAGTCTCGATGATAACTTGCCACCAAAGCATCATGTAAATAGCCCCCTTGGTACCCGTGTCCTATGCACTATATCATTCAACATGCAACAAAAAGGGTCGACAACAATTCGACTGCCCTATAGGTGCATCCGCTAGCCCATCCTACTGATGGAGGACGTCTCCGCTCCTCCACCCCCTCGCATTCTACAAATTGAAATATATGATCAAGGCCCACTACAATAATGAGAGGAGCATATAATTACAATATAATAGCACGTTGCATTGAGTATCATGTTATACAGCATGATGAAGTGTGAATCTAAGTACCACCAAGTAGGAAACAAGTCCAGCATGTTACACAACTCCATGTGAACTCCCGAAAGTCAAGATATTGGGGAACAAGTTTCCCCAAACTATCATATTTGGCCTGCACCAGGTCTAGGTTCAACCAGAGCTACCTATGGCAATTCAAAAGTCTGATCGTGTCATTCTGATGTACATCTTTTAGACGTTTAAATATTTGGTTCAGACGTCTGACTCCCTATACCACGTTTGACTCCCATTTTATATATCTGAATATAAACTTCAAATGTATGGACCTAGTCAAAAATCAACATCTTCCTTTTAAGTTTCATTTTACTTAATTTTAGAAAATTTTCAGACTTTAGGACAGTATTTTCAGACTTCTAAACTGATGTACTTTACCTTCTTTTCTTTTTATTTTGTTTATCATTATTTTTTTTAAAAAAAAACTCAACCCAGAGCCCTGATGAAATCGAAGGGATGGGATGAGCTCTCCCCTAGCCTGGTCCGACCTCAGACAGGGAGATTTTAAGCCAGCCCAGCTTAGAGGTTTGATGCCCCCTACCCGATTATAGGTTTTCTGGGAGCCCACCTCCGCGCCTTAATGGGAAGCACAACTCAATCTACCAGGAATCGAACCCGCGACCTCAAGGAACTATGTTCCATGTCGCTAAGTGCCTCTAACCAACTGAGCTATACCCGTGGACTTAAGTATAACTATATAGTTATTTTGGACTATGTTCCATGTCGCTAAGTGCCCCTGACCTCAAGGAACTATGTTTATCATTATTTTGGACTTAAGTATAACTATATAGTTCATCTTTAAACAAGTATTTATGTAATTTCAATTCTATTCATTACCAAACTTTTTACATAGTTTATCCAATTTATTGTATATAACTATTCGACAATTTATCTATATATATTAAATTTTATTCAAAGTTGTTAAAATCATATCTATATGAATTTAGAGGATGTATACATGGATTCCCTTTCATCGATTCAAATCTATTACATAAATCAGATCAATATGATTTTAAGGGTGAATTTTATTCAATCTATCCTTCCCCTAAGTTCCATCAACTATCATTTTTCTAGAGTTTTCCAATTTTCAATTCATATAAATTATCAATCTAAAACATCAATTGACTTCAAATCTAAATAGAGCATAAATGTAATTTAACACATATATGGCCACATAACAATTCTGTTGACAAACCCACTCACTATATACGCCATTTTGGTAAGTATCTAATAGAAATCCTTATTCTTTTTCCCTTTGATTTGATTTTTGTATGCTTATTCTTGTCCTATTTATCTTGCTAAGTATTTGGGTTGGATCTCTTCTTCTTTTTCTAGTTGAATTGAGATTTATATGAAATTTTTTGATCTAGAAATATGGGAGAAGGAGAAAAAGAATATAGTTTCAAGCTAGGCTTTTGTAGTGGCTCTGGAATGAAGAGCAATGAACATTGAATGATTTAGTCTTACATCTCCATCCCTTTTATAGCCAACAACCCAAAATTCCTCCTCCGCCCACTTGGGCCTCGAATTATTTTGCCTCAAAATGCATGCCACATTAAATAACTCATATCTCCTTTATCTGGTATCCATTTCTGATGTTTTATTTATGAATTTGGGCTAGAAAAATCTACTTGACGCAATAGAAAAGTTAGATTTCCAAATTCCTTCTTTCGTGAAAGTTAATTTTTTAGCTTTATGTAAAAGTACCAAAATGCCTTTTCAATCAAACGTTTATTTTTGTTAAAAAATAGAGGGTGTCACATTTCGAGAAAGTAATTGATACATCCATTAAGACCATGTTATGTGACACTCTCCAAATGTTACTCACGACTGTTGGAGGCCCAGGAGGTTACGTACTAATAGTTATTGAATAACTATCGAATGACTTATCCATGAATTTCATATTAGTTAATAATAGCAAGGACAAATGGGAAATCTCGGAATGATGATATTACAACATTCTCTTAACATGAGAATACAGTTGAACTTCATTGTAGAAACTCCACTTTGATCATAGTTAAATTGTGGCCCGTCGTCAATCGAACGACTGTAGTTGGGTCTGAGTTGAAGCATGTAAAGTTAAACCCTATCCAATAGAGAATTCATTGTATGAGGTTAGTATCACGACCAATTGTAGAACTCAATGTCAAAATCTCTAGCCAGAGTAGTATGGTTAAAAATAAATGTAATTATTGAACCAAGGACTTTGTTTATGGACTAACCCAGTTGAATGTGGATTATATTTGAATTTTGACCAATACCAAATTCTATAAATCCTAAAGTGATATAGTTTTGACGAAGAGAATTGGTGTAAATCATTACAAAATGTACCACTTGAATTTGTAAAATTGGATTTTACCAATGGTATTTGTAAGCAATGAATTAACTCAAACTGCACCCACTAGCTAAGGTGATGTGTGTATATTAATATTTCAATTGTTCAAATATTAATCGTTGGCTAAATTCACACTTATGAGTCGCACGACCAAATCTATACAGTCTCAAAAACACCACATGATTTAATCGATTTATCATATTTCTAAATTAATTAAATTAATTAATATTTGTGAAATATTAATTATTTACATTATATTTATTATACGGGGTGTGTTTAGCCAAATGGAGTAGCCTCTAAAATTATTCGGGGTATTGTTAGCAATTTATTGGGTCCATATATAAAGTTATATATGTACATATCAATATACGATATTGATAAAATTTGAATTTGATTTACGTGATATAATTTACTACAGGGTTTGGAAGGGCTTTTTACTCCATATTGGACCAAGTTGTGGCTATCCATGATTGATAGGGAAGGAGTCCAAGTTATGACTTAGTATGGGAGAGATCTAGTGCTAGATATTTTTGGTCAGCTCTCCCTATAAAAATGATCCTAAGGCTGTTTAGTTTTTTTTTCACTTTTTGCCTTTCATCTCCTCCATGCTTGGCAGTAAGCACTTCCCACCTCTACTCCATATTTCTTACTTCATTTACATTCGAACAATTAAATACTGGTAGAACCATTATTTATGCACTTCGTGTTTGTAGTAGAAGGCGTAGATCTGACAGATCAAGAAGGCAAACTAGATCAAGGTGTGACTCTAAGACAACTTTTTATCAAGTATATCCTTGTTTACAATTAATATATTTGTATGTATGTATATAATGTCCTAGTATGATTAAATGCGTGTTTAATTATCACCGCTTGTATATTAGTTAATGTCTTAACTTAATTATATGTTAATTATTATATAATAATTATATAATGATTATGTTCAACTATATTACATACACCTATACATACATACATATATGTATGTATAACAAAAAAATTTAAGTTATAATATTTTAAAAAAAACATTTTTATTGCATAATACAACTTTTAAAAATACGGTTTTTCAATCAGCATTGTACCAATTAAATTCAAGTTAAATATATATATATATATATATGTTATTGATAAATTTTTCAAAGTCTCATAATAGACTTAGATAGAAAAATGGACTACAAAGTGACAAAGCAATGGACCAGAGATGTTTGAACCAAACAATTTCTGAGTGAATCTGGACGTCGAGATGAAAAATACATAGATCAAAAACTTAAAGGACATGCTTAGAATGATGATATGAAGCCACACAAGAAATTTGAGTTCAAAACGCAAAAGTCAATTTTGATCAGTACCAATCAAAATTGTGATCGATACGAATTTGATTTTTAAAGTGTGGTCATACTTGTGAAAGTTGAACAAGATGCATATGATGTGGGATGTTTTGGTACCAAGCAAACTTGATCGGTACCAATCATAATTATGATAGGCGTCGATATGATTTGAGTATTCCAAATTGACATGTTCTTCATGTTGGATTTTCAGATCTACAGATTGAGACATTAAGCTTGGATAGTGAGAGGTGCAATGATTTCCCTATAAATACCTAGCAACCTTCAACTAGAAGGGGGATTGGCACTTTGGATCTAAGACTATCTTCTTCCTCCGCTAACTCATAAAACGCATATTAAATCAAGATCTACAAGAGGGTAGCCCAGATTTTAATTGTAATCATTATATTCCAAAGAGAAAACTATCAATAACAAGGATTAAGTTGACGTGGGCCGGAGTATTTGCTGAACCACTATAAAAATTGCATGTTTGTTCTTGTTTCTATCATTTTCATACTTGCTAGATTTTGATCTAATCAATTTTGGGGTGTTGTGTCAATTTTTGGTCTAACATTTTTGGTGCTCTCACCGATAACGACTTGGTTCTGTGATTTAGAGAAGATGAAGAGGCCAACTACAAGAGCTATTGCGGGAGAAAGTCAACCAGAGCATGGGGCAGCTATGAGGTCTCTTTAGGCTCTAATTCGTCTTATGTCTATATTACTAGTGAAGAGATGGAAGGGATGATAACAGAGATGTAGAAAAAATAGATGGCTCGGCAAAAGGAATGCTTAATGGACTTTCAGAAGAATGGATCAGCAAAGGATAGCTAGAGCAACTAGAATCTAGATTTAGAGGGCAAAAGATGAAGCAAATATGCAGAGGAATGAAGCAAGGCAGAATGGAGCTAACCCCCCTAAACAAGAACTGATCAGTAGCAACCATAATAAGATTAGTACCGATTATAATGGTTAGGGGGCATGGCTGATCTAGGCCTTGGGCAAGCTAGCCGACTGAGAATAGGTATTGCTGAAGTCATAAATGAAGACCACAATGCGAACGTATAACCACAAGAGTTAGGACCAGAAACCTCCTGTAGGAACGGGGGCAGGATGAAGATGTGAGATAAGGATGCGAGGAGTCTCAGAGATTTTCGTTGAACGATAATGAAAGAATCACCGATATGATAAGGCCGATTTTAAGATTTCTTTGGAGAGGGGTTCATCCGTGGATCTTATAGTTTTATACTATCAAGCTAAAATATATCTACGTCAAGAAGATGCTGAAATTAGGAGAGCTGAAGTTAACGCCATATAGGATGGAGGACCATCTAAGGCTGCATATGGAAAGGATAAAGGAAAACGTAAAGCTAACGATGGCTTCGAAGGATCGAAGTGACAAACTAAGGAACTAAAGTTTTCCTTTACACCTAATAGACAGAGACCATAGAGAGGATTTATCTTGATATGACTTGGTGGATTCTCTACAAAAAACCAACAAAGTGAGAAATCACATATTGGGGGAGAAAGTCGGGAAAATACTGCGTAATCCATAAGCTGTATGGGCACAAAATCAATGAATGTAGGCAGCTGCACAACTTGATAGAGGAGTAGGTTCGAAGTAACCGACTGCAATGATATGTAAGAAATCAAACCACAGTGGTGCAACAAGAGTGACCACCATCTGTAGCGGATGTGTTCCCAATCACGGTAGAGGATCTAGGTCAGGTATCGTAAGCTTATGATCAGGATATGGTCTAACTTTTGCACTAATTTTGTTTTGAATAAACTATAAAGGATTGCCATCGGACTACTTACACGTGTATGGGATCTCGATCCCAAGGCACGCTCTGGGATATGATCTGAGGTTAATCCTAGACCAGATTAGGGTTTTTTATTTTTGCTGGATGCATTTGATTTAAATAATTCATTGCTAGATATTTGGATATGAAAATCATTCAAACATGATAAATGATATTGATATTGCTAATGGATGCTATCGAAACATAGTTATCACTTAAACCTAATATATAAATGGATAGGGCTTGGCTCCCATGACCGAAGAGATGGGGCGATGAACCATGAAATGCAAGTTCCCTTGCCAGAGACCGAGTGAATGGACTTGTACATGATAGCAAGTCCCCTCATCGGAGAGTGAGCGGGTGGATGCACTTGGATAGAAAGTCCCCTCACCTAAATGTCAGTGGATGGATGTGCTTGGGTATTCGGTCCCTTCTTCAAAGAGCGAGCAGATTAGGCTTAATCTAGATTATTGAAAATGCGATCCAAAGATAGTTAGGATTAGAACACCTAGAGATGACTTGATATGATTACCCAATATATAATTGATCAAAGATAGTTAACTTTCGAAAGAACACGAGATGAATATAATTTATGATATATTATGTGATAATCCTAAGGGAAGTCGGAATGATTATGATTTATAAATAACACTTAAGCAAGGATTTGGGTCCTTAGCTATGAAGGTCTAGAACGACCTTTGATTTGCAGATGAATTTAAAGGAACCAGATGATTTTCCATGATTAGTCCAGTAAACAGCCCAAGAGTGCAAATGAAAAATGGACTTAGAAAGTGATGAAGGAATGGATCCAAAGACATTTGTACCAAACAACTTCTAAGTGATCTGGATGTCGAGACGAAAAAGACATGGATCAAGAACTTAGGGGCATGCTTAGAATGATGATATGAAGCCGCACAAGTAATTTGAAGTCAAAATGGAAAAGTCAAATTTGATCCTTAATGATCAAAATTTTGATCGGTACCGATATGATTCTTGAAATGCGGTCATACTTTTAGAAGTTGAAGAAGATGCATATAATGAGGGATGTTTTGGCACTAAGTGAATTTGATCGGTACCAATCATAATCATGATCGGTACAAATAAGATTTGAGTGTTCCAAATTGACATGTTCTTCAATTGGATTTTTAGATTTGGAGATTGAGATGTATTTAAGCTGGGATAGCTAAATTTGTCCTGGGATTTCCCTATAATACCTGGCAACCATTAAGTAGAAGGGGGATTGGCACTTTGGATCGAAGACTCTATCTTCTTCCTCCCTTAACCCATAAAAGTCATATAAAACTGAGATCCACAAGAGCCCATATTTTGATTGTAATCATTGTATTCTAGAGAGAAAACTATCCATAACAAGGATTAAGTGCACGTAGGCTGAATTATTTGCCAAACCACTATAAAAATTGCCTGTTTGTTCTTGTTTCTATCGTTTCATATTTGTTAGATTTAAATCTAATTAACTTTAGGGTGTTGTATCAATTTTTGGCCTAACTATATATGTGTGTGTGTGTGTGTGTGTGTGTGCATATACATATATGTGCATATACTTACATATGTACATGTGGGTGTGTGTATGTATGTTTGTGTGTGTATGTATGTGTTATTTTATTATTACTTAATTTTAAGAAATAAATTAAAAAATTGTTGAATTATATTCATATTATTTTAAATATTTTATTTTAATAAATTAGTTTGCATAATTCAGATATGCATTTGCGTATTTTAAAATTAAAAAATGCTCTCAGCAATTTTATCAAAAAAACTAGTTTTTTAATTTCATCTATAATATATAATATATATGTGTGTGTGTGTCATATTATATTTAATTTTATCATATATTTAAAATTAATGTATATAATTTTTATTATTAACATAAATATTTTTGAAAAATTATATATATATATATATATATATATATATATATCTCTGTGTGTATATGATTTTATAATTTTTTATTAAGAAATACATATTCAAATTTTAATACATTTAATAAACTTCGACTCTGGATCAAATATCTTGTTTTAAATATAAATTATATTCACCGTTTCAAACTAGATATTCATTAAAAATTCAAATTTGAAACGTATACTTTGTCAAATTCCATACGATATTCTGTAAATAATATTCGATATACATACATACATATATATACATACATACATACATATATATTATAAATAGTATTTTCGAATTTTAAATGTATTGTATACATACATATTTTATACAAAATATCAACTATGGAAAATGACACACAAATGTGTGTTTGTGTGTCGTGAGCGAATTATATTTATGGTATATGATAATTCCAACATCTATTTATGTATATAGTTAACCATGTACACCATATGCTATGTTGCATGCGCATGTTATACACAACTGGGTATATAATGATATACTCATAAACTATATAAAATCATTTTAATTAAATTCACTAATTAATTTAAAAACATTGAATAAAATATATTTTATTTTCATATTAATTACATGGATTTGATTCAAGCTTTTGATTTCATAGGCCCAAACAGGAATGTTTTGAAATCGACCAATTTCACCTGCTTATGATCGGCCCAGTTCCATCAATGGTATTTGAGACCTACTGGCCTATGTGGTCTAAACAAGCAATCTTAGGCCCAACTAATAAAGCCTACGTATCATTGGGGTGTATAGAATAGTAGTGTCAATGCTTGGGATCTAATAATCAGGTATTCTCCCCTCCCGAGCTACTGTCCAACATAATAATGGAGTAAGTCCAAAAGGTTGAAAGCCCCAAACCGATTTTGGCCTTGGGCTAATTTTCAAAATTCAGTTTGGATATATATAGTTAAAAGGTTAAATTTTAAATATAAAATAAATTTTATAATGGATATAAACTATTTTCCTAAAAAAATTCTTGAAAATAAACTAATATTTTATAAATTATTTAATAATTTTATTAATTGGAGTAATTAATTAATTAAAATAAACATATATTGATAGATGTGTGTTTGTGTATCTATAAATGTTATAGTTGTGTATATTTACCTTAAATTATTTAAGGTAAATTATAAATAAATATTTTTGAATTTATTGAAAAATTTAATTAAAAATTATTTTTAGTTGAATGTTAATTAATAATATATATATATATAATGATATATGTATACAAAACTGTAAGTGTTATAATAAATATTCATCTTAAATTGTCTAAAATAAATAAAACAAAATTTAGAATTTTAAAGTAATTTAATTAGTTAGTTAGTCAAATTAATAAATTAATTTAATTTAATATGATTTAATTAACAATATAGATAAGAATATTATATTATTTAAATTATAAAAGGTTATATATAAATTAAGCTTGTATAATATAAGTGGAACTATAAGAAATCCAACTTAGGTTTAAGGAACGAGTGCATGAATATTGTACTTATACCGTGATTTGAAATGTGTCCGACACTTGAATTACGAGGGTACTTCGAAAGAAATACATTGTTCTCTAAATCAGTATCACTCATTGTATAATATATATTAAAGATTATGAATCATTAATATATAAGTTGTCATCTTTCATTTTTATATTAATAGATTACTTGCATACTCTTTAGTTGTTGAGATTCCTCAAGCTAAGGATCTTATGTGTAGCACTATTAATTTATTGACTAAAAGAGGTAAGAAACATGCATATATTTATTGATATTCCTCAAGGAACATACATTATATTTAGGCCGTCGCAAAACGGTAGGTACAAGTAAATAATCTCTTTCAATTCGTTGAAAATCCTCAAGGTCGAGATGAGATTAGGACAAAAACCACATGTTAGGAGTTGTATATAATATAACCAATAAGGTGTTATCCACTCATGGGTCTACGATTAGGTTAGTACCCTCAAGGTCGAAATCCTAAGGCAAGCGGCTCCTAATGGACACTAGAGAAATCGAAAGGTTTCTATGTTTTCTCTTAGGGATTTAAGAAACATAAATGTCTAATGGGAGCTTATTAGATAAATAAAATTAAACAAACCTAATAATATTAGAACATCTACTAGGTATAAATTGTCTTAATCTAATGAATTAAATTTGCAGTAAAATGACTAACCAAAGACTATTTCCGGTAAATGATAAGCTCATCGGACTAAGTTATACAAATTGCTCTCACATACAAATGTCTATGGTCATCAATCTATGAACCTTCAAGAGAAAAACACACTGAAAGAACTAACCCATAGGAAGTAAAATCTTATAACACTTAGGTAGCTGACGGTGAAGTCGCTCAAGTTTTCGCGTTGTGTACGTTAGCCAAGCCATTGCGAAAGCAGCATGAAAACATGTTTGTCCGCAGAATCTTTGAAATTCCTAAAATTTTATTTATGGAGCTCGTTCTGTAAGATACGAGATTACTAAGAAATTGTTCAATACAAAGATGAGTAAGAGCAGCTGTGTTGAGGATTTTGTCTTAACCATTAAAGGCTATATTGATAGACTTTCGAAGCTTGATGTGACTATAAGTAACAAACTACAAGTAGATTTGATCCCAGGTTCCCTAACTCCATAGTTTGAGCCATTCATATTGAACTATGATATAGACTAGTTGAGCGCAAGCCTTGTCAAGCTACTCAATATGTTGAGATTAGCTGAAATATCGTTCAAGGATCAATGCACAACATGGCTGTAATGGATAAGACCGTGTCTTCGAAAAGTTTGTACTTCGAAGAAATGAAAGTGGGGTCTAAGAAAGGTAAGAAGGATGCTCCTACTGGCAAAGGTGAATGTCACTAATGTCAGAAGAAGGGGCAATGGAAGCACAATTGTCCATGCTATTTAAAGATGGTCAAAGAAAAGAAGGAAAGTGTTTCTTTTGCTCTTAGAGGTACATTTATGATTCAAAACTTTTTTGCAATCAATAAATTATCTAGGGTTTTAGATACTGGATCTGGGACTCATATCTATAATTCATTACAGGGACTTAGGAGCAGACGGGATGTGGTAAAGAGTGAAATAAGGCTTCAAGTTACTGATGGATCTTTAGTAGATGCAACTGCAGTTGGAGACTATCACTTGACATTGCCTAATGGATTTGATTTGATTTTGAATAAATTTTTTTATGTTAAAAACTTTATGTATGAAATAATATCAATATCCAAATTGTTTGAGATTGGATATAGTTTTCATTTTGATAATAGAGTTATGAGTAATTTTTGATGGAAATAAAGTCAACGATGGTGTTTTAGATAATGACATTTATGTACTTAATGTTAATCATATATGTGCTGTTAATAAATCTGTAGTTGACATTAATAATGGTAACTTATAGCACTGTAGACTAGGTTATATTAGTGACAAAAGACCGCACAAACTTAAAACTGAAGGTTTTATGTCGTCATCTGATTATGAATCCTTAAACACTCATGATTCATGTCTCAAAGGAAAAATGACCAAGCACCCATTCATTGGGAGCAATAGAACCCTTGGGACTCGTACATACTAATGTATATAGCTCGATTCCCATAGTTACCAAGGATAATTCAAATTACTTTGTAAATTTTACTAATGATTTCTATAGATTAGGATATATACATCTTATGAACAATAAATCCGATGTTTGTAAAAAAAATAGAGCGTATAAGAACAATGTTGAAAATCAGATGAACCATAAAATTAAAAAACCTTAATCTGGTTAAAGAGGTGAGCATGTTTGGCAAGATCTCCAATAGTACTTAAAAGATGATGGGATCTCTCAGATTACTCTACCATATACTCCACAACACAATGGCATTTCGAAAAGAAGTAATCAAACCATTTTAGATATGGTTTGTTCCCTGATGAGTAAGGCTGAGCTACCACTTTCCTATTAGGGATATGCATTGGAATCGATGGAGATATGTTGAATTTGATACCTATTAAATCTATGCCTAAGATGCCATATTAGACGTGGCATTGAAGAAACCTCACCTTAATTATTTGATGGTGTGGGGCTATCCGGCCTACATTAAGAACATTGGCCCGAATAAACTTGAGGCAACATTGGCTCTCTGTAACTTGTAAGATATCCTAAGAATTCTATGGGAAGTTGTAGACTTGGATGAGATTCGAGAATTAAATATAGTGGTTGAACCAGTAGAAAAATCAAATTCACCATTATACAAAAACACACAACCTATTAGAAAGCCTAATAGAGATTCTCACACACCAGAGAGATATTACGGTTTTCTCGTGGATGGCGAGAAAGGGGATTATGTGTTAGAGGACAACACTCCTATTCCATTCCAACAAGCACTACAGAGTAAGAACTCTACACTTTTACCTGAAGCTATGAAATCCGAGATGGATTTCATGTATTACAAAGTATGGACTTTGGCTGACATACCCAAAGGGGTAAAATCCCATAAGCTGCAAAATGAAATATAAAGACTAAACTAAATGCATATGGAGAGATAGAGACCTATAAGGCAAAGCTAGTTACGAAAGGTTTTCATCGGATTCAAGGCGGAGATTATGATGAAACATTTCGCACATAGCCATGCTTATGTCCATATGGATAATGCTTGCTATCGCCATTTCTATGACTATGAAATATGGCACATGGATGTGAAAATGGTGTTTCTAAATGGTGATTTAGAATAGACCGTTTAAAATCACAACCCGATGGTTTCGAGGTCAGTGGGAGCAAGGTAAAGGCACTACAACAAATACACCTTTTTACAATGGTTATTTTACAACGTTTGTTTTGTAAACGTTGTAAAAACCATCCTTTTTACAACATTTTCTACAAAAACGTTGTAAATCATGAATTTTTACAACGTTTCATTGAAAAACATTGTAAAAATTTAAGGTTTTACAACATTTATTTATAAATGTTGTTATAGTACCCATTTAACATCAATTTTAAAAAAGCTGTAAAAACGTTGATTTTTACCACTGGATATTAATTCATTACAACTTTTCTAAAAAGTAGTTTTACTCATACATTTACGTTAATTTTTTTGAAAATGTTTAGTATTCCTTAAAACATTAGCATAATTAACAATTACAATTAATAAAAAATATTTAATACTTACTTAAATAATTTATAAATGGTAATTTGTAACTGATAATTTATAAATGAAAACTTAGGTGTGTAGTTATTTAAAATTTATAACTAATGGTAGTTAATAAATAATTTATAATTACTAATTGTTACCTATAATCAATAATAATTTTTTATATTTAATAATTTATTATAATTAATTATGGATAATTAGTAAATTACAGCTAGTAATTTATACTCTAAAATCTCGTTTGCTATAATTTTTCTTAACTAATAATAGAAATAACTTGTTCATAGAATACCAAGGAATTAGTAAAAAAAACTTCAAAGTGACGATGAACAAACTTTAAAGTGATGATGGACATATAACCATTTTGATTGATGTAACTAACATAAAAGATATTCGCTGATTCAACTTATGTGTCATGAACGATTAGCCGATACTAATAGCTTATTGAAAAATCTTGACTAATTAACTACGATTAGGTAACTATTAAAAAAATTATAGTCGGTAGTTTGATTGTTAATTCACAAAAGTTTTTGCTTTGTTAAACAGTACACATTTTCCTAATCTCATACTTTAAAACAGAATTTTGATCAACAAAGTCAACGTGAAGCCTTTACGTAATGCCTAAAATGTCCATTTTAACAATTCAATACACAAAGTAATGTTAGAACATTATATTCGTTTTCCTTACTTCCCATTCCATTGTCATTTTGTAAAATTAAACAACAATATATTTTAAATTGCCAAATTAACATTAATTTTTCTGATCAACAGTAATAAATTTCCTGTTGCAATTTTCAGTAAACATTCGCTACATAATAGTTCTGAATTAACATTAATTTGTTTGAATTATTGAAAGTTTTCGTATATTTTTTTAAAATTGTTTGCCCTAGGGAGTTCCGGGGGTGGCAACCTGTCTAAGCAGGGTGCAGAGTAGCTTTTTATCCAAAAAATGGTATATCTAGTTTATATTTGAATTTGAATTCAAACGAAAAATGACTACAATAGTTTTGTCTAAGCAGGGTGCGGAGCACCTCCCTGTCCAGAAAATGGTATATCTAGTTTACATTTGAATTCAAATGAAAAATGACAACAATTGTTTCAACCAATATTTAATTCCTCCCTTATACAACAAAAAATTAATTATCATATATAAATTATAATTAATATTAAATATTTAAGAAGTAACTATTAATGATTAATAATTAATATTTAAGACTGATATTTATCTATAATATTTAATAATTAATTTTAATAATTAATGATTAATAAATAATATTAATGATTAAGAGGAAATATCTATTATTCATTATTTAATATTTAAAAATTATAATTGATAATAATTATAATTAAATTTAAAAGCAAAATTTTGAAATATTAGTAAAATTAATAAATAAAAAAATTTTAAAATTTTATATAAACTTAAAATTTTACGAAGTAATTAAAATTTCAAAAAATTCAAAAAGGTTAAAAAAAATTTAAAATAAATAATAAATAATATTTAATAATAATATTGATTAATTAATAGTTAATAATTAATTTTTAATAATTAATATTAGATATATAATAATTAATAATTAATATATATAAATAATAATTAACATTTAGCAATTAATATTCAATTATAATGAAGAAGTAATAAGTATTAACTAATTATTATTAAATAATAAATAAAATTTATAATTAATATTTACATCACAAAATGTATTACAACTTATGTATGATACAAATTATTGCTTCCATATGCATTGCATATATCTATTTTACTTTGTAACTATTTTTCTAACTCATACAAATTTTATTTTGATAAACACAAATTTTTGGCTCCAACTCTGAATTTTTGGCGCCTCACCCAAATTTGCAGCAAAGTTCTTCCCCAACCGCTCCCCTTCTCAAATCCAAAATTAAATTGAAAAATAAAATCCTCACCGCTTACACCTAACCGCATCTCTCCATAAGGTTGAAGTACTAATCCAAACCCTCGAGACCTAATCAAACCCTAAATCAATCATGCTTTGGCAACGTGACTTAGTCCAACCAGTGGATCTAAAGCTGGGGTGACATGCTTAGCAGCCGCGCCCTTATCGTGACTTCTGAAACCACCATAGTGGGCTTCTGGCCTTGGAACCCGAACCACTGTACAACCTAGTGGGAACGATGCTCTTCAGGGACAGGCCATGTGCCGTTATGGTCGGCCACGCTCTTTAGGGATGGAGCAGGTACATAATATCGAAGAGGCTGATGAGTGAGCTGGGCTTGAAGATGCCTCGGTAGCTTCTTCTGATGTTAACGAGGAATGCGAAAACAAAGACAATGAAGAGAAGAAATCTATTGTTCTTGGACCTCCTGTTCCTCTTAAAGAACAACTTGAGCTTGATAAGGTCTCCATTTTTTTTATTTCTATTATGTTTTTATTGAAGCCTTTCTCTATTATAAATACTCATCATAAATCATCCAAAAAATTGTTCAATCCCATTTTTTTCAAGACTTGTTGGACATTTTGACTATTGGTTTGAATTTGGTTTTGGTTGATTATACTGGGTTGTTTATATAGGATGATGAGAGTTTGAGGAAGTGGAAGGAGCAACTCCTTGGCAATGTAGATTTGAATGATGTTGGAGGTATATACACATCATTTTTTTTAAAGTTTATTTTCAATTTGAAATTATGTTTTTAAAACAACCATTATATGCCTTTGGAGTTCAACGTTCAAAGAGATATTGGTGTAGCTTTCAATCAATATATTGTTTAATCGTTCTGTTGTTCAGAGACACTTGAGCCAGAGGTGCACATCATGAGTCTTACAATCATTAGCCCTGGTCGTTCCGATCTGGTATTGCGAATTCCTTTCATACCAGACGCAAAAGGCTAAGCGTTTTGTTTGAAAGATTGAAGTAAATATAGGCATAAGTTTTCATTTACTGTGTCCAACAATATTGTTTCTGGACTCAGATACACAAACACGGTTTGGAAGGCTGGAGTCAGAGGTACCTTAGTACGTATTCTTATTTCTCAGATTATAAATAATCTAACTATTTTTCTGCATACAGGTTCAAAATACTTTGTATGTTTCATATATTTTAGGATCAATTGACAGCGTAGTATATTTATGACTAATATTAGGAATAATCATCCATTTCCCTCTATAATCTCACTCTCCCAAGTCCCAAGCCATGTTTCTTCATTGTATGTTGTGAAAAGCTTATACATTACGATTAAAATAACATTTTACTTACAACGGACGTAGATTTCCGGATCATACCTGAAAGTGACTGTGCTATAGGATCGTGTAATATGGATAAACTACTTATGCGGAATAATAATTAAGTAAGTAAATAATTAAAGCAGTAAAGTAAATGACACCCGAGATTTTTATACTGGTTCAAACTCTCATTCTACGTCTAGTCCCAGACTCCCTTTGGAATTAAACTAGCAACCCTCACTTAACCCGAAGGAATAGGTTTACACAGCCTGAGCAACCGAATAGGACTTCTACTGCCTAAGCAACCGAATAGGACTTCTTCCGCCTGAGCAACCGAACATGACTTCTAATACAAATAGAAAAGTTGTTTCCGACTGAGTATGCTCTTAAATACCACTGATAAGTCAATAATGTACAATCTTCCTATAACCTTCTCCTTTATGATATATAGTGTAATGTGCTTGAAGAATGTGGAAGATAGAGTGATCAATGATCAGAAATTGTATGCAATTTGAGTGCAAGTTGAAAATAGATTGAGAGATAAGAATTCAAGAATAATAAAATTAGTTCAGTTCATTGTTTGTTGAATTCTAAACTCTGTTTGTAGAGATTTAAAAGTTGCAATCATTCATGAAAGATAACATTGAAAAGAAACAGGTGCAACTATTGATTTGAAGATGTTTCTCTTCGATGAAGAAAAGTGTCTTTTCATAAAAAATAGCCGTTATAAATATTCAGCCAGCTAAATTAACAATTCAGCCTTCTGAATTTGTTAATTTCGAAAACAACAAAGAAATAGGCATTTTCAGGCCTAATTCAGCCGGTTGAATGAAACCATTCAGCCGGCTGAAACTTCATATCAATTTATGAAATGTTTTAGAATTCAGCCGTCTGAATGGTATTATTCAGCCGGCTGAATTCTATTAACAAACAAAAGTTACTATAGCTCATTTGGTTAGAGCACTTGCCTTCTAAACTAGTGACTTGGGTTCGAGTCCCGCTCCATGCAATTTTTTAAAAACTTGATTTTTCATTTAAAATATCAATGTATATGTGTGTATACCATTTTAAGAAGATTTTAACATTTGTAAACTCTATACACGACACTCTATGACTAATAATACTTTGTTTGTCACCTTCGTCCAGTCTCTATCGTGTATATCTCTTCTTGTATCTCCATATACATACATTCATCCTTTTTTATGCTGTGTATCTTCATTTTGAACGTATTTGTTTGTCTCTTTTTGATGCTCATGTACCTACAAATTAGCTTAGAGATTCTTTGGCATAATTGTATAGTTGTTGTCATTAAAATCCAACAATAGAGGTTCTAACATTCTCCCCCTTTTTGATGATGACAACTATACAATTTTTTTTTTTTAAAATTCATTATATATATAAAATAATATTAATATGTTTAAAGCTCCACCTAAGTATAACATCTCCCCCTAAGTATAATATCTCCCTCTATCAATATGCATATAAATTTCTCCCCCTTTGTCATTATAAAAAAGAATGAGGGAATATAATAAATTTTATAAAATATCTTGTAAATAATAGGATAAACTAAATATTAATTATGAAAAATAAAATAAAATAGATTTTACCATATTTGCTTAAGTCCATATTTCATTGTAAGCACGTAATTCTATTAAACGTATGGAATATCCTTTAAAATTCCAAAATCTATCCTTTCCCTTTTGTTTCTCCGAGTACCTGCAATAAATAATAATCATTTTTGGTACCCACTTACTATGTTCGAGTCCGGGGGTTAGGTCTTGGAAAACCATACCCATTTGGGTGTGGTTGAACCTTTATAGATATAATTTCCATTATTAACTACCATATCAAAATAATCATCAATGTATTTTTCTTTATTTTTCCAATTAACAGGAACCCAAATACTTAGATAATTTTTATTCATATTTCTAGGCAATGATTTTGTACTTCTAGAGAAATTATAAACATTATTGGTCATAGCAGTATTTGAATTTCTATAAAAATTGGATTTAGACTTTGCTCGAAATTTAGCACTAACATTTTTACTATACATGAAAGCGTATCTAGTGCTATTTCTACGATCAGTTTTATTATATCCTAAACACTTTTCTCATGTAAAGGTCAAGAACTAGATAAAATCATGTTTAAATCATTTTGACCTTTATTAAATTTTGTGACTTTAGTGTTAAATTTATCAAATTTAGCTTTAAAGTCAAAATTATTATTTTCAAAAGAAATATTACAGTTTTTCAAAATATCAATTTGCTTGTTTAATTCAGAATTCTCCTTTTTTATCGTACAGATCTCATTTTCGAGAAGAAAAATTCGAGATTCTGAATTATCTAAAGATGATTGTAATAAATCATTTTGTCTCTTCAAATCCGTAATTTCTTTTGAAAAAATTTGTTTTTCTTTTTCAAAAATAGTATTTTGTTCATCTAGAAAATCTTTAAGAGCCTCAAAATTATTTTTCAAAACACCATGTTGATTTTCTAAATCTAATTTCGTTTTTTAAATTTCTCAGTTTCAATTTTGATTGATTTCATATTTTCTAAAATAAGAAAATTATGCTTTGAGATTTTATCGCACATACTAACTAATTCATTATTACCATCTACTGAAATTTGTAAATCAGAAAGTACCTTTTTGTAGTCCTCATTGGTGGCTTTGACGGGGATTTTTCTTGTTGTATTTTGATTGGATCTTTTTCTGGCCATTATTCTATAATGTTGTGACGATCGATAAAATTCCAGGCTCTAATACCAAATGAAAGTGACTGTACTATAGGATTGTGTAATATGGATAAACTACTTATGCGGATTAATAATTAAGTAAGTAAATAATTAAAGCAGTAAAGTAAATGACACCAGAGATTTTTATACTGGTTCGAACTCCCATTCTACGTCTAGTCCCAGACTCCTTCTGGAATTAAACTAGCAACCCTCACTTAACCCCGGAGGAATAGGTGTACACCGCCTGAGCACCGAACAGGACTTCTACCACCTAAGCAACCGAATAGGACTTCTACCGCCTGAGCAACCGAACAGGACTTCCAATATAAATAGAAAATTTGTTTCTGACTGAGTATGCTCTTGAATAGCACTGATAAGTCAATAATGTACAATCTTCCTATAATCTTCTCCTTTATGATATATAGTGTAATGTGCTTGAAGAATGTGGAAGATAGAGTGATCAATGATCAGAAATTGTATGCAATTTGAGTGCAAGTTGAAAATAGATTGAGAGATAAGAATTCAAGAATAATAAAATCAGTTCAGTTCATTGTTTGTTGAATTCTAAACTTTGTTTATATAGATTTAAAAGTTGCAATCATTCATGAAAGATAACATTGAAAAGAAACAGGTGCAACTGTTGATTTGAAGACGTTTCTCATTGATGAAGAGAAGTGTCTTTACAAAAAAATAGTCGTTACAAATATTAAGCCTTCTGAATTTGTTAATTTCGCAAACAGCAAAGAAATAGGCATTTTCAGGCCTAATTCAGGTGGTTGAATGAAACCATTCAGCTGGCTGAAACTTCATATCAATTTATGAAATGTTTCAGCATTCAGCCGTCTGAATGGTATTATTCAGCCGGCTGAATTCTATTAATAAACAAAAGTTACCATAGCTCATTTGGTTAGAGCACATGCCTTTTAAACCAGTGACCCGGGTTCAAGCCCTGCTCCATGCAAAATTTTGAAAACTTGATTTTTCATTTAAATTATGAATGTATATGTATGTATACCATTTTGAGAAGATTTTAACATTTGTAAACTCTAGACACGACACCCTATGACTAATAATACTTTGTTTGTCACCATCGTCTTGTCTCTATCGTGTATATCTCTTCTTGCATCTCCATATACATACTTTCATCCTTTTTTGTACTGTGTATCTTCATTTTGAACGTATTTGTTTGTCTCTTTTTGATGCTCATGTACCTGCAAATTAGCTTAGAGATTCTTTGGCATAATTGTATAGTTGTTGTCATTAAAATCCAACAATAGAGGTTCTAACATCTCCCCCTTTTTGATGATGACAACTATACAATTTTTTTTTAAAATTCATTCTATATATAAAATAATATTAATATGTTTAAAGCTCCCCCTAAGTATAATATCTACCTCTATCAATATGCATATGAATTTCTCCCCCTTTGTCATTATAAAAAAGAATGAGGGAATATAATAAATTTTATAAAATATCTTATAAATAGTGGGATAAACTCAATATTAATTATGGAGAAAAAATAAAATAGATTTTACCATATTTATTGAAGTCCATATTTCACTATAAGCACGTAATTCTATTAAACGTATGGAACATCCATTAAAATTCCAAAATTTATCATTTTTCTTCTGTTTCTCCGAGTACCTGCAATAAATAATAATCATTTTTGGTACCCACTTACTATGTTAGGGTCCATGGGGTTAGGTTGTGGAAAACCATACCCATTTGGGTGTGGTTGAACCTTTATAAATATAATTTTCATTATTAACTACCATATCAAAATAATCATCAATGTATTTTTCTCTATTTTTCCAATTAACAGGAACCCAAATATTAGATAAGTTTTATTAATATTTCCAGTAAATGATTATGTACTTATAGAGAAATTATAAACATTATTGGTCATAGTAGTATTTGAATTTAGTACTAGCACTAACATTTTTACTATACATGAAAGCGTATCAAGTGCTATTTCTACGATCAGTTTTATTATATCCTAAACCACTTTTGTCATGTAAAGGTTTAGAACTAGATAAAATCATGTTTAAATCATTTCAACCTTTATTAAATTTTGTAACTTCAGTGTTAAGTTTATCAATTTAGCTTTAAAGTCAAAATTATTATTTTCAAAAGAAATATTATTGTTTTTCAAAATATCAATTTGCTTGATTAATTCAGAATTCTCCTTTTTTATCATACAGTTCTCATTTTCGAGAAGAAAAATTCGAGATTCTAAATTATCTAAAGATGATTGTAAAATATCATTTTGTCTTTTCAAATTCGTAATTTCTTTTGAAAAAATTTCTTTTTCGTTTTCAAACATAGTATTTTGTTCATCTAGGAAATCTTTAAGAGCCTCAAAATTATCAAAACACCATGTTAGTTTTCTAAATCTAATTTCTCTTTTTTTAATTTCTCATTTTCAATTTTGATTGATATCATCTTTTCTAAAATAAGAAAATTATGCTTTGAGATTTTAGCGCACATACTAACTAATTCATTATTACCATCTATTGAAATTTGTAAATCAGAAAGTACCTTTTTGTAGTCCTCATTGGTGGCTTTGATAGGGATTTTGCTTGTTGTATTTCGATTGGATCTTTTTCTGGCCATTATTATATGCTGTTGTGACGATCGATAGAATTCTAGGCTCTAATACCAAATGAAAGTGACTTTTCTATAGGATCGTGTAATATGGATAAACTACTTATGCGGAATAATAATTAAGAAAGTAAATAATTAAAGCAGTAAAGTAAATGACATTAGAGATTTTTATACTGGTTCGAACTCTCATTCTACGTCCAGTCCAAGACTTCTTCTGGAATTAAACTAGCAACCCTCACTTAACCCGGAGGAATAGGTTTACACCGCCTGAGCAACCGAACAAGACTTCTACCGCCTAAGCAACCGAATAGGACTTCTACCGCCTGAGCAACCGAACTGGACTTCCAATACAAATAGAAAAGTTGTTTCTGACTGAGTATGCTCTTGAATAGCACTGATAAGTCAATAATGTACAATCTTCCTATAACCTTCCCCTTTATGATATATAGTGTAATATGCTTGAAGAATGTGGAAGATAGAGTGATCAATGATCAGAAATTGTATGCAATTTGAGTGCAAGTTGAAAATAGATTGAGAGATAAGAATTCAAGAATAATAAAATCAGTTCAGTTCATTATTTGTTGAATTTTAAACTCTGTTTATAGAGATTTAAAAGGTGCAATCATTCATGAACGATAACATTGAAAAGAAACATATGCTACTATTTATTTGAAGATGTTTCTCTTCGATGAAGAGAAGCGTCTTTTCATAAAAAATAGCGGTTATAAATATTCAGCTGGCTGATTTAATAATTCAGCCTTCTAAATTTGTTAATTTCGAAAACAGCAAAGAAATAGGAATTTTCAGGCCTAGTTTAGCCGGTTGAAACTTCATATCAATTTATGAAATGTTTCAGCATTCAGCCGTCTGAATGATATTATTCAGCCTGCTGAATTCTGTTAATAAACAAAAGTTACCATAGCTCATTTGGTTAGAGCACTGCCTTCTAAACTTGTGCCCCGGGTTTGAGCCCCGCTCCATGCAATTTTTTAAAAACTTGATTTTTCATTTAAAATTTGAATGTATATGTGTGTATACCATTTTGAGAAGATTTTAACATTTGTAAACTCTAGACAAGACACTCTATGACTAATAATACTTTGTTTGTCACCTTCATCTTGTCTCTATCGTGTATATCTCTTCTTGTATCTCCATATACATACTTTCATCCTTTTTTGTACTGTGTATCTTCATTTTGAACGTATTTGTTTGTCTCTTTTTGATGCTCATGTACCTGCAAATTAGCTTAGAGATTCTTTGGCATAATTGTATAGTTGTCATTAAAATCCAACAATAGAGGTTCTAACAATACCGCTATAAATGCATGTGTTAATTTACTTTTTTCTTAGTTTATCACTTACTATACACCTAAAACAATATAACTCCTTTGAGTTCATTGTGAAATGAACTGTAAAAATTATAAATTGGCGACAATGAGCCTAAATTTGATGCTGGAAACTTTTTAAAATTTCGATACTTTGGCAGTGATCAGTTATAAAACTACTCAAGAATAATTCAAAAACTTAAGAAAGATCGGATCTAGTCGGCTATAAATATATTAGCCCGTTCATTTTAATGATAAGACTAACAAACAAAGCAATACTGTAGTACTAGATTCCATTAGAGTTTTAAAGTTAAGCATAGGATCATTATTGATATATATATATATATATATATATGCTCATGTATGACACGAGCATTACATTGGTTTGTGCGTCATGATTTTAAACCTTGCATAGAAAAGTCACTTTCCAGATGAGCCAAGCTCTCAGATTATATTGTTGATCTGCAAAGCAAAACATGTAATCCTCTGTAATATATTACGTAGCAGGTAAACCTAATACAAGTCAAATGTCAACACCCTTGTAAAAGATACACCTGCTCCTGATATTATAGCCTAAAGCAAACCTCAAGTACAATGGCAGCCCCAAAACAAATATTCTTCTTAACTTCATTATTGGTCATTATAACTATAATGTCTAACAAGGCGAAAGCACAATTATTCAATTGTGTTGGTGAATCTATTGCCATGTCTTGATTATATTACAGGAAACTCATAAATACCGACAAAATCGTGCTGCTCATGATTTGGCATAGTGGCCAAAATGACAAGAAAGAATATGCAGAAAATCCCATTACTTTCTCTGAAGAAGCTGAACGAATTGATGAACACATTGGCTCCTGCATAATTTATACATGAATACATTCATTAGTTTTAGCTGTTGTACAAAATTTGCACAGATAAAGAAAAACAATAAACAATATTTAGTTTTAGCTGGGCTTTTCTTCTATTTTGCTTTTTTTAAAATATGATGTTCCCATAATTAACATGTATTGCAAGCAGCTGGATATTCGAAGCCTTCATCAGCACTAGTAAGCCCCTCAGAAGCAGAAGATGCAGTTTACAAGATGTGTGAACAAATTCATTCGCTTGAAATCTAAGCAAACTTTTATTTTTGTTCTAGTTTTTGTGAATTTAAAATTGCTAGTACTTGAAAGGAGAACATATACAAACTAATATAGATATGCAGGGATATGTGAAGGCCACAACAAACCTAAATCAATATGTAAGTGGTGATGACTGGTTTGAGTTTGGATGGGTAGATCGACTAACTTTAACTAGAGGTGGAACCTTTGATGGTCAAGGTGCTGTCTCCTGGCCTTACATAAAATGCCCTACCAACAAAGATTGCAAAGTTCTTCCTACTGTAAGCTTCCAAATCCTAAATTATAACTAGCAGTGAATTCAAAACACTAAATTAAATCCGTGCATGCAACAAAGTTAGTGAAGTTCGTGATGGCTACAAATGCGATAGTGAAGGGGATAAAGTCAGTGAACAGTAAATTCTTTCATATTGCTTTGGTTGGATGTACAAATTTTCAAGGCAGTAATATAAGAATAACTGCTCCTGCTAATAGCCCAAATACAGATGGTATACACATAGACAGAAGCACTGGTGTTACAATACATTCTTCTATGATTGGTACAGGAGATGATTGTATCTCCATCGGACATGGCAACTCTCGGATTTTGCTCAGTGGCATCACCTGTGGCCCTGGACATGGCATCAGGAAAGTCTTTTATTTTTATTATTTAATTTCTTTAAAAATAAACGTGTACCACTTAATTACAGTTAGCTAAATAGTTTCTAACTAGTAGTTTGTTATGATGATAATATCGTAGTGTTGGTAGTTTAGGAAGATACCAAAACAAAGGAGATGTAAAAGGACTTATAGTAAAAGATAACACACTATCTGGAACGATGTTTGGATTAAGGATAAAAACATGGGGGAATTCTCCAGGTAGGAGTTCAGAAAGCAACATGACATTTCAAAACATAGTGATGAACAATGTTGGAAATCCTATCTACATTGATAAGATGTACTGTCCATACACATCATGTTCTAAACTGGTAAGTTATTAGTCTATATATAAGCAGCATGACCATGTTTTTTAGTGTAAGTTATGAATGAATATGTTGTATGTATACAGTCACTGTCACAAGTGAAGATTAGTGACATTACGTTCAAGGATGTAAGAGGGACGTCTAGCACGCATGTTGCAGTTACTCTGCATTGCAGCAAAGGGTAACCATGTCAGAATATTAAATTACATAATGTGCATCTTAACTATATTGGTAAGAAGCCTTCGACTTCAACGTGCATGAATGTTAAGGCTACTTATAGTAGGAATCAAATTCCACCGCCTTGCAACTAAAAGTTGGTTTTTTTTTTGTTGAATAGGTGATTTAGATATGTACATGTATGTTTTTTGCAGAAGCAATGTGGAAATGTAGGTGATATTATTAGGTTGTACATGAAAGGCCTCGTCGTTGTTGTAAGTTAAGAGAAGAGGTGGCTGGGTTATGATTATGTCATCCTTGTTTGTATCAGATTTTTTGGAAGATGTATATAATTTTGCTTCACTGATGTTGATCGTGTTATGTTTATAATTATTCTATTTGCTGTAATACTATTCTGAGATGTAGCTGGAGCTTGGAATGCATATACAGCTTTTGAAAAAATTGCATTAAATATTTCACAATATACAAAAAAAGTTGTAAAAAACATACTGCAACAGTAATAAAAAGTTGTGAAAATGCTATATTACAACGTTTATAAAATGTTGTGATAAGCTTTTACACAACAATTTGTTGAAGTTGTAAAAAGGGTTTTTGAAATTTATATTAGTGAGTTACAACATCGGGTAAAAGTTGTAAAAGACTTTATTACAACATCTCGAAAATGTTGTAGCAAAGTTTATTGCAGCGTTTTCGTAAAAGTTGTAAAAGACTTTATTACAGCATCTCAAAATCGTTGTAGCAAAGTTTATTGCAACGTTTTCATACGACGTTAGAAAAAAATTGTAAATTACTCTGACTCTATTACAACTTGGCCTAAGACGATGTTTGCAAAAACGTTGCAAAACCCCTATTCAATGTTTTTTTGATGTTGTAATAAGGTATTTTTGTTGTAGTGAGGCATGCAAATCAATAAGATCAATTTAGGGTCTTAAGCAAGCTTCAAGGAGTTAGAGTAAGTGCTTTGATAAAGTAATAAAACAGTTTAGTTTTTATTAGAGTCCTTTAGTGAAGGTGCGTATACTGGAAAGAACGGGGAAGTTCTATAGTGTTCTTAATCTTATATGTCAATGATTTTCTCTTGATTAGCAATGACATTGCATTGTTGTAACGAAAACATGATTGTCGGGGTATTTCTTCATGAAGGATTTGGGAGAAATGACCTATGTACTTGGTATAAAGACTTATAGAGATAGATCTAAGTGGTTGATGGGACTGTTCCAATCCCTAACATAGATACCATAATGAAAAGGTTTAGTATGGAAATTCCAAGTGTGGAAATGTTTGGATGCAATCCAGAATCTTCTTTTTTAAGAGGACCTCCTCATACCAACGTGGAGAAGTATCATATGAATTAGATACTGTATGCATCTGTAATCTGTTCGACCATGTATGATATGCTATGTACAAGACCAAATGTGGCTTATGCATAGGATGCGTAAACCGATATCAGTCTAATCCTGGATAAAAACATAAGGAAGCAATAAAATGTATTCTTAGGTATTTAAGAAATACTAAAGACTTATTCCTCATTGCTACCCGATTTTTTAGCAAAGTAGATTTCAATAGGAGTTAGAACATCAAAACAAGAACAGGACAACCTAAATTTTTGGCAAAGACACTTAGAAGGACTAAAGGAAGAACTCAAGAAAGTATAGGGCTCGAGTTAGACCCTTAACTCGGTACCAACTCTAAATGTCACATCGTGGCATCTTCATACTTTTCCCAAGTGATCCCCTAGTCTTTCTATGCATATTCATGAAGTTTCGTAGAGTTCTAGAGAGCGCATCATCAAGAATAAGGACATGACAGTCCAAATGGTAGGATAATCCAAGTCATGGAAGAATGATTACCAAAACTCGTCGATAACCTACCAAATTTCATGAAGGATATCTAGACAAAGTAAAAGGAGATAGTGGAATTTTGGCTAAGCATTAGACTCAACCCCGAGTTAAAGTCTTAACTCGATACCGAGTCTAATTGATGATTCAGGTCATCGAGTCACTTCTTGTACTGCCTTGGGCCTACTAGAAGATGATGTTGGAGATAAGTTAATTGCCCAACTATTCCTCTACCGTTATAAATACAACCTTTCCAGCAACCAAAAGGGGATCTGGATTCAATTATCACAACACAAGAACTCTATCTCTTCTTTAACTTTTTCTTGTACACCATAATCACCAAGGCAGCAACTATATGCAATTCTAGGATTTAGAACTTATCTAAACCATGTACTTGTGACTCTTTCTCTTTTAAACACTTTGCAATCTCCTACAAACAAGATCAAACAACTATAAAGTGGACGTAGGCTTAGTTAACAGCCAAACCACTATAAAAATTTATATATCTCTCTCTTATTTCTTTTATTTTATAACTATTATTTATTGTGTTTGCGCTATTCTAACAGGGCTGGTGCTTTCACATTCTACTCTTGAGTGTTGGTCCATTTTTTGGGTTAATATTTTGGTACTTTCACTGAGAACCAAGAGCTAGATCTAAATACTTGAAGCTTAAATCAAGGAATTATGAAAGATGAAGAGGATTAATGCTAGATCTAAAACTGAAGCAAGTCGGCCAGAGCCTGGGTACACCAAGGAGGTCTCATCAAATTCTCACCAATCCATATGCGTAACCAAGGAAGAGATGGAGGGAATGATGAAGGAAATGCATGATGGAGTGATAACTAGACAATAGGAAATGCTTGAAGTATTCTTCCAAATGATGGGACAACATAGAACAGCTAGAGCTGTTGGAATTTAGAACCAAGGACAAGGAGCTAATGCAGGAGATCTGGAGATAGAGCAAAGAAAATTGAAACAATGCCTCCTAGACTCGGGGGCATGATTGATTTGGATCTAGGATGAGCTTTAATGCCTGGAACAGTCGATCTTAGAGTAAAAGTGGCAAAACGGAATACAAATACATCACAGTAGGAACTGGAACTAGAAGCCCACCGTTAGAATAAGGTGCCGAATGAAGTTGTGGATCAGAGACTTCCATTGGATGACAACCCAATAATCAGGATGGATTGGGGTCAGGTTCGATTCCTTTACCCTAACTTTGAATAAATGATGCAATATAACGTCGGGTCGCTTATACATGTATAGGATTCCAAAAGGTTCTTAGGCGCACTTTGAGTTAGATGCTTAAAATGACTATACATGACAATAATAATCCCAGACCACTTAGACACGCACAAAACATAGATTGGTCCCTAGTCACGCTCTAATTCAGATGTCTAGGGTGATTGCTTAGGCTAATAATAACCCTCGACCACTCAAACATGCACAAAACTTAGATTGGACCCTAGTCACGCTCTAAGTCAGATGTCTGGGATGGATAATTAGGATTTCTGCTTATTTTCTTTGATTTGGATATTTGAATTTTGAAATTCCATCGGAGAATGATGAATGTTTTTTATCACCTTAGAGTTCTAACTAGAGAGAAGGGATCGAAGTGTAAGGTGCAAGTCCCCTCGCCAGAGAGCGGGTAATTGGACTTGTAAAATATTGATCGCCTTAGAGTCCCGACCAAAGAGACAGGACCAAAGTGCAAGAAGTAAGTCCCCTCACCGGAGAGTGAGCGGATGAGCTTGCTTGGTCATCAGTCCCTTTGCCGACGAGTGAACGGACTTGGCAAAGATTCGAAGAGATCATCCCTTTAACTTAAACATTAAACGATCTGGAGAGATCGTACATTAAACTGAATATAAAACAATCCGGAGAGATTACGCGTTAAATCAAATGAAAAATGATCCGAAGAGATTGAACCTTAGAACATAAGCAGATTTGATAAAAGGATTTGAATGCTTTGTAATTGTAATTAAACAGATAACCCCTGATGAACACGGGGTGATCTTGATATATGATGTGATAACTCTGAATGAAATCAGAATGATAATGATGTAAATCGTTGATTAACATAGGATGATTTTGATAAGTGATGTAATATATGTGATGTAATAACTCTGAATGTAGTCGGAATGATTGTGATGTATAAACTACACTTATGCAGAATTTGGAGTCTTCGGCTATAATAGGTTTGGAACAACCCATGATTGACGAGGGAATCCAAAGGAACTCGACGATTCACTAAGATTGAAGTAGCCGGAGAGTTCAATCATCGAAGACTAATTACTGAAAATTGTTCTTAAGCAAAGCACACCTTACATTCGAAAGGCGTACTTTGAGGGGCAAGTGTTAACCCGCTTTTTAGCAAAGCATAGAACATCAAAACAAGAACAGGGTGACCTGAAATTTGGCCAAGACACTTAGAAGGACTAAAGGAAGAGCTCAAGAAAGTAAAGACGAAAATAAGCTAAGTCCTTAACTTGGCCCAAGTTAGACCCTTAACTGGGTACCGACTCTAAATGCCACACCATGGCATCTTCATACTTTTTCCAAGTGATCCTCTAGTCTTCCTATGCATATTCATGAAGTTTTGTAGAGTTCCAGTGAGCCCTTCATCAGCAATGAAGACATGATGGTCTGAACGATAGGATCCAAGTCATGGAAGAATGATTACCAAAACTCATCGCTAACATACCAAATTACATGAAGGACATCTAGACAAAGCGAAAGGAGATAGGCGAATTTTGGCTAAGCATTAGACTCGGTCCCAGATTAAAGTCTTAACTTGGTACCGAGTTTAATTGCTGAATCGGGTCGTCGAGTCACTTCTTGTACTGTCTTGGGCCTACTAGAAGATGATGCTGGAGATAAGTCATTGGCCCAACTATTCCTCTACCCCTATAAATACAACCTTTCCAGCAACCAAAAGGGGATTTGGATTCGACTATCACAACACAGGACTCTATCTCTTCTTCAACTCTCTCCTCTACACAATAGTTACAAAGACAGCAACTACAGGCAATTTAGGACTTACAACTTGCCTAAACCCTATACTTATGATTCTTTCTCTCTCAAACACTTTGTAATCTCCTACAAAAAAGACCAAACAACTATAAATTGGGAGTAAGCTTAGTTAACAGCAGAACCACTATAAAAATCTCTTTGTCTCTCTTTTATTTTTTTACTTTATAACTATTATCTATTGTGTTTGCCCTATTCTAACAGGGCTGGCGCTTTCACATTCTACTCTTAGGTGTTGATCCATTTTTAGATTAACATTTTGGTGCTTTCATTGAGAACCAAGAGCCAGATCTAAAAAATTGAAATTTGTATCAGGGATTTGTAGAAGATGAAGTGGCATAATACTAGATCTTAAACTGGAGCAAGTCAACCAGAGCCTGGATGCAGCTAGGAGGTGTCATCAAATTCTCACCAATCCATCTACATGACCAAGGAAGAGATGGAGAGAATGATGAAGGAGATGCATAATGGAGTGATAACTAGACAATGTTTGAAGGATTCTTCCAAAGGATGGGACAACACAGAATAGATAGAGTTGTTGGAATTTAGAACCAAGGACAAGGAGCCAATGCAGGAGCATCTGGAGATAGAGCAAAGAAAACTGAAAAAATGCCTCCATAACGTGGGGGCATAGTTGATTTGGATCTAAGATGAACTTTAATGCCTGGAATAGGCGATCTTGGAGCCAGAGTGGTAAATTAGAATACAAATACATCACAGCAGGAGCTGGAACCAGAAGCCCACTATCGGAACAGGGGCCAGAATGAAGTTATGGATCAGAGACTTCCATTGGATGACAACCCTATGATCGAGATAGATTGGGGTCAGGTTCGATTCCTTTACCCGGACTTTGAATAAATGATGCAATATAACCTCAGGCCGCTTATACATGTACGGGATCCCGAACGGTCGCTAGGCACGCTCTGAGTTGGATGCCTGAGATGAATATTTAGGACAATAATAATTCCATACCACTTAGACATGCTCTTATTCGAATGTCTGCGGTGACTGCTTAGGATAACAATAACCCGGACCACTCAGACATGCACAAAACTTAGATTGGTCCCTAGTCACGCTCTGAGTTAGATGTCTAGGATGGATAATTAGGATTTATGCTAATTTGCTTTGATTTGGATATTTTAATTTGAAATTCCACGGAAGTGTGATGACTGATTTTGATCGTATTAGAGTCATGACCAGAGAGAAGAGACTAGAGTGCAAGGTGCAAGTCTCCTCGCCAGAGAGCGAGCGGATGGACTTGTACGATATTGATCTCTTTAGAGTCCTATCTAGAGAGATGGGACCAGAGTGCAAGAAGTAAGTCCTCTCACTGGAGAGTGAGCGGATGGGCTTGCTTGGTCGTTGAGTCCCTTTGTCGGAGAGTGAACGGACTCGGAAAGGATCCGGAGAGATCATCCCTTTAACTTAAACATTAAATGATCCGAAGTGATCATACATTAAACTAAATATAAAACAATCTGGAGTGATTGCATGTTAAATCAAATGAAAAATGATCCAGAGAGATCAAACCTTAAAACAGAAATAGATTTGATAAAAGGATTTGAATGTTTTGTAATTGGAATTACATAGATAATCCCAGATGAACACGAGATGATCTTAATATATGATTTGACAACTCTGACCGAAATTGGAATGATAATAATGTAAATCCTGGATGAACATGGGATGATTTTGATATGTGATGTAATATATGTGATGTAATAACTCCAAATGTAGGCAGAGTGATTGTGATGTATAAACTACACTTAGGCAGAGTCTGGAATCTTAGGCTGTAACAGGTTTGGAACGACCCATGATTGATGAGAGAATCTAAAGGAACTGGATGATTCACCAAGATTAAAGTAGCCAGGGAGCTCAACTATCAAAGATCGATTAGTGAAACTTGTTCTTGATCAAAGCACGCCTTACATTCGAAAGGTGTACTTTGGGGGGCAAGTGTTAACCCGAATTTTAGCAAAGCAGATTTCAATAGGAGTTGGAACGTCAGAACGAGAATATGACGACCAAAAATTTGGCAAAGACACTCATGTGAGAAATGCGGATTGAGGATCTTAAGGCTAGAATTAACACTAGAGGGGGGGTGAATAGTGTTTTACGAAATTGTTAATCTTTTTGAGTTTTATCTTAATTTGTTAACAATGTATAAACTAATCAGACACAGATATGAACACAGAATCAAACACAGATGCAAATATAAAGTAAAAGCAGTAAAGGAAAGAACACATCGGATTTTATACTGGTTCGGAGTTACCCTACATCCAGTCTCGCAACACAAGTACGGATTTCCTTTCAACAACAATTCAACAATTACAACCCTCGGTTTCAAGGCTACGAGGTACACCCTCCAGAATGACAATCCTCTAGGTAGAGATACTTGATTTCCGGGGCAACAAGTTCACCCAATTGATTTCCAGGGCTACAATCACACCTTTTCTCGCTTAATTGATTTCCAAGGCTACAATCACACCTTTTTTCGCTAATATATTACAAAGAAGTCTATAACTCTGAATAGCACTGAGAACCTTGTAGAGATAGTGATGTAGAATCAAACTAGAAGTAATCGAGTATGATTCGATGTTGATTTCGGTAGAGTAATGGTATGATTTTGTATTAAGAAATGTGGAAGAAGAAGAGGAGTGAAAACCAGAAAAAAGTGATTAAAAATTCGTTGAAACTGACCCCTGTTTATAGAAGAGCAACAACCATGACCATTCATGAAGAGTTATGGCGAATAGACCTTCATTTGAAATTTGAATTTTGAACTTCAACTGTCACTATGTCGACATAGTGCCTAGGGGCATGTCGACATCCCTCAGCCAAAGTTGATATTTTGAATTTCTATAAAAATAATATTTATCTTATATAAAAACTATATAAAACTTTATAAATATACTTGAATATAGTTGAAATTCATAAGTAAATATAAAGAACAATATATACATAATTTAACTATAATTTTATATTTAAATCTAAGTATAAATATTAAAAATTAAATATATTATTTGAAAAGACATTTAAAATCAGGAGTAATTTGACTTTGAAATTAAAGATGTTTTGAGGCTAAAATTATTTAAAATCAGGATAGAGAGTTTTGAATCTTTTAAAAGGAAAGTTTTGAAATCATTTTGAAAACAAGATAATTTTGTAAAATCATTTGAATTAAAATTAGTGGATACAAAACAATGTCCCACTAGATTTTCGTAGGTTACATCCTACTTAGGGTTCCATCCCTTTAACAGGCTCGAAGTGGATTCCATTCCACGAATAAATTGGATATTAAGATGCCAGTGTTTTTCTACGAGTTTTAACAAATATTCCTAATAAAACAAACTTAACCTTGAACTCTTGATAATCTTGATACTCATGAGTCTTCTATCTCTATATCTTGAATCTCTATACTGTACAGTCTTCATTCTTGATACATGCATGGTTAGATCTTGCATATACATATATATCTAAACTTGTAATGTTAGTATTTATATTTTATAATCTATTCTAAGGTTGTTGTCATCAAAACCATCATCTCATGGACTAACAATCTCCCCCTTTTTGATGATGACAACCTTTGTTTATAAAATATTCCTTCTATCCTAATAACTCTAATAACTCCCCCTTAATCTATGCCTAACTATCCTATTTTATACTTCTCCCCCTTTGTCATCAACAAAAACTTACTCTAAACTAGATAACTCCAAACTATATAGCTCTATATAACTCCCCCTGAAACTAAGACTACATTACTTGTGATTATAATGATAGTGTTATCATACATAATCAATACTTAACTAAACTATAATCCTAAACTATTAACTATCCTAACTAAGAATTCACAATAATACTAACACATATAAGAACACGAGTTTATTTATTACGAGTATGGTTGTATTTACATTTGCGTTTGAAAAACATAAAAACATAAATAACAACGGAAAGAAAGAGAAGAAACTAATGTGTGTTTCTGAACATAGGAGATTTATGAACTGAACAGTTTGGATAGTAGAAACGGAAATTTCCACGTTGTTCGACAAGATTCCCATTTTTGTCAAAACACACTTCTCCAACGCATACTACTTGGTCATTATCCTCCTCGTGTGCTTCTTCCATTGGTTCTTCTTCTTCTGCTTCGTTGCTGACCTCATGTTCTTGATTGAGTGAAGAATCTTCATCGATCAAGATAGGGTTGGCCCGGTTATCCATTAGGAATTTTTGTAAATTCCTAAGAATCTTGCCTTGCCTTTCTTGCTCTTTCGCCATACGAAGTTGAGTCACTTGAATTTCAGTCAACATCTGAAGAGTATCCTTCATAGACTCCTCCAATTTAGTTACACGTGCGAGAGTAGAGCATTGGAATGGACCAGAAGTAGGAGAGAGGAATAAGAAAGTTGATTTTATGTTTGATTTAGAGGAAGATGCCATTATTTTATATATTTCAGAATAGAAAATGAAGAGAAACCAGAGAGAATGAATAAGAATTCGAAATAGAGAAGAATATATAACTAAATTTTTGAATTTTGGTGGGAAAATTTTTTAAAAAATAAAAACGTTATATGTCGACATGGGTCTAGTGGGGATGTCGACATGTCCTTGAATTTTTGCCTTTTTTAATTTATATTGAATTAATTTTAATTATACTCGTTATTTATATTTTATATTTCAGTTAATGAGCAAATACCTAATTATCTTCTTAATTTAGTAAATGTAGATTCATTTAAGGGTTTTGTTAAAATATCAGCAATTTGATTTTCAGAATTGATATAGTCGAGAGTAATTACTTCTCTACTTATATTATCTCTGAGAAAATGGTGTCTGATATCAATATGTTTAGTTCGAGCATGATGAGTAGGATTTTTAGATAAATTTATTGCACTGGTATTATCACAATAAATTGGCGATTTTGAGATATTTAATCCAAAATCTCTTAAAGTTTGTTGCATATATATTACTTGAGAACAAGCCAAAGTAGCAGAAATATACTCTGCTTCAGTTGTTGATAAATAAACTGTATTTTGCTTTTTACTAAACCAGGAAACCAGAGAATGTCCCAAAAAGTGACAGGTTCCACTTGTACTTTTTCGGTCTGATTTACATCCAGCATAGTCAGCATCACAGTATGATATTAAATCAAATGAATCATTTTTAGGATAAAATAAGCCATAATCAAAGGTGTGTTTAATATATCTTATGATACGTTTTACAGCTTTTAAGTGAGTTTCTTTAGGATGAGATTGATATCTTGCACAGAGACAAACACTATGCATGATATCAGATCTACTAGCAGTGATATAGAGTAGTGATCCAATCAATCCTCTATATAACTTTTGATCTACATCTTTCGAGAGATCTTCTTTACTAAGGTACTCATTGGTTGCCATGGGAGTGGGTTTTCCACTCGCAGTAGTCAAACCAAATTTACTAACTAGGTCTTTAGCATATTTTTCATGACTAATAAAAATACCATTATCTAACTGTTTTATTTGCAATCCTAGAAAGAAGTTTAATTCACCCATATGACTCATCTCAAACTCTTTTGTCATTGTTTTAGAAAATTCTTTATTCATTTCGAAGTTAGTTGAACCAAAAATGATATCATCTACGTATACTTGAACTAGTTGAATATCATTTTTATTTCTTTTAATAAAAAGAGTGTTATCTATTTTACCAATTTCAAATTTTGATTGTAATAAATAGGATTTTAGTCTATCATACCAGGCTCTAGGAGCTTGTTTTAGACCATATAAAGCTTTCTTAAGTTTGTACACATGGTTTGGTAAATTTTCATCTTCAAAATGTGGTGGTTGTTCAACATATACTTCTTCTTTTACAAATCCATTTAAAAATGCACTTTTAACATCCATTTGATATAATTTGAAATTATTATGATTTGCGAAAGCAAGTAGAATCCTAATGGCTTCTAATCTTGCTACAGGAGCAAAGGTTTCGTCACAATCTATACCTTCTTCTTGACAATAACCTTGGGCAACTAATCGTGCTTTATTTCTAACGACCTCACCTTGTTCATTCATTTTATTTTTATAGACCCATTTAGTTCCAATTATAGTTTTATCTTCAGGTCTAGGAACAAGTTCCCAAACTTCATTTCTAGTGAATTGATTTAATTCTTCTTGCATAGCCAAAATCCATGAATCATCAGTTGATGCTTCTTTAGGATTTTTGGGTTCAATAGATGATATAAAAGCTACATTACTCATTTGACTTAGTTGATTTCTAGTTTTAACAACAGACTGCATATCTCCAAGTATATTTTCTATAGGGTGAACTTTTAAAAGTCTAATTCTTTTATTAGGATGATTTAATTCATTATTAGTTTCAGTTGACTCTTGGTTTTGAGTAATTAAATCCTCTTCATCATTTGTAATTTCAAAATCTTTTAAATTTTCATCAAACGAAACATGCATTGTTTCTTCGATGGTGTTAGATCTTAAATTAAAAACTCTATAAGCTTTACTTCTATTAGAATATCCGATAAAGATTCCTTTGTCGGATTTAGGATCAAATTTATCCAAATTATCTTTTGTATTTAAAATAAAACATTTACTTCCAAAAATTCTGAAGTATGATACCTTAGGTTTCTTTCCATCAAGAAGTTCATAAGGTGTCTTATCAGTTAAAGGTCTAATTAAAATTCTATTCAAAATATAACAGGCGGTAGCAACAGCTTCTGCCCAAAAGTGTTTTGGTAAATTACTATCTGAAAGCATAGTTCTTGCACACTCTTGTATCGTTCTATTTTTACGTTCAACTACTCCGTTTTGTTGTGGAGTTCTTGGAAATGAGAAATTGTGAGTTATTCCCTTCTTATTGCAGAATTCCTCAAACTTTTCATTTTCAAATTCACCACCGTGATCACTACGTATAGTTATAATTTTTAAAGATAATTGATTTTGAATCCTTTTTGTAAATTTTTTAAAACATTCAAAAGTATCACTTTTATGTTTCAAAAATATTGTCCACGTAAATCTAGAATAATCATCTACAATTACAAAAACATATTTACTATGATTTATTGACAAAATTTGAGATGGACCAAATAAATCAAGATGAAGTAACTCAAAGGGTTTTGAAGTTGAAATAATATCTTTTAATTTAAAGGAACTTTTTCTAAGCTTTCCTAATTGACATGCATCACATAAACTATCTACTTTAAAATTCATTTTAGGGAGACCTCTTACTAGATCATGTTTTGGCAGTCTAGATAAGAGTTTGAAATTCAAATGTCCAAATCTCTTATGCCAAATCCAAGGGTCACTTGTATTTTCCAAAAGACATAGGTTATCATTTAAAACTTTCATACTAAGAATATAAATATTCTTTTTCCTAGTTCCCTCAAATATTATGGTTGAGTTATTATCTTCAATATGACATTTATCTTTTTCAAATTTAATTTTATATCCTTTATCACATAGTTGACTTATACTTAGCAGATTGTGTTTCAGATTCTTAACTAGCAAAACATTAGTAATAATAGGAGTTTCAGGGTTACCGACATTGCCGATGCCAATCACATATCCTTTCGAGTTGTCTCCAAAGTTAACCAGTCCTCCGTCTTTGTATATAATATTATTCAGCATATCCGGTTTACCAGTCATGTGTCTAGAGCAACCACTATCAAGTATCCACTTATTCCTTTTGATCTGCACAGATTGTCCATTGTGGATTGATTCCTCAATACTCATAAAGCATCTTTCCTGCACATTATAAAATTTGGGTAGACAACTAGAATTTGAATAACATTCATATGCAGACTCATGGAACAATGATAATTTAAACAATTCTTATCTAGTTTTAATAGATTTTTCAAAAATAGCCATTTTAAAACTTTTCAAAATTCAGATTATGAAACTTTTGAAAATAAAGCTCTGATACCAAATGTGAGAAATGCGGATTAAGGATCTTAAGGCTAGAATTAACACTAGAGGGGGGTGAATAGTGTTTTAAGAAATTTGTTAATCTTTTTGAGTTTTATCTTAATTTGTTAACAATGTATACACTAATCAGACACAAATATGAACACAGAATCAAACACAAATGCAAATATAAAGTAAAAGCAGTATAGGAAAGAACACTACCGGATTTTATACTGGTTCGGAGTTACCCTACATCCAGTCTCGCAACACAAGTATGGATTTCCTTTCAACAACAATTCAACAATTACAACCCTTGGTTTCAAGGCTACGAGGTACACCCTCCAGAATGACAATCCTCTGGGTAGAGATACTTGATTTCTGGGGCAACAAGTTCACCCAATTGATTTCCAAGGCTACAATCACACATTTTCTCGCTTAATTGATTTCCAAGGCTACAATCACACCTTTTCTCGCTTAATTGATTTCCAAGGCTACAATCACACCTTTTCTCGCTAATATATTACAAAGAAGTCTATAACTCTGAATAGCACTGAGAACCTTGTAGAGATAGTGATGTAGAATCAAACTAGAAGTAATCGAGTATGATTCGATGTTGATTTCGGCAGAGTAATGGTATGATTTTGTATTAAGAAATGTGGAAGAAGAAGAGGAGTGAAAACCAGAAAAAGTGATTAAAAATTCGTTGAAACTGACCCCTATTTATAGAAGAGCAACAGCCATGACCATTCATGAAGAGTTATGGCGAATAGACACTTCTTTTGAAATTTGAATTTTGAACTTCAACTGTCACTATGTCGACATAGTGCCTGGGGGCATGTCGACATCCCTCAGCCAAAGTTGATATTTTGAATTTCTATAAAAATAATATTTATCTTATATAAAAACTATTTAAAACTTTATAAATATACTTGAATATAGTTGAAATTCATAAGTAAATATAAAGAACAATATATACATAATTTAACTATAATTTTATATTTAAATCTAAGTATAAATATTAAAAATTAAATATATTATTTGAAAAGACATTTAAAATCAGGAGTAATTTGACTTTGAAATTAAAGATGTTTTGAGGCTAAAATTATTTAAAATCAGGATAGAGAGTTTTGAATCTTTTAAAAGGAAAGTTTTGAAATCATTTTGAAAACAAGATAATTTTGTAAAATCATTTGAATTAAAATTAGTGGATACAAAACAATGTCACACTAGATTTTCGTAGGTTCCATCCTACTTAGGGTTCCATCCCTTTAACGGGCTCGAAGTGGATTCCATTCCACGAATAAATTGGATATTAAGATGCCAGTGCTTTTCTACGAGTTTTAACAAATATTCCTAATAAAACAAACTTAACCTTGAACTCTTGATAATCTTGATACTCATGCGTCTTCTATCTCTATATCTTGAATCTCTATACTGTACAGTCTTCATTCTTGATACATGCATGGTTAGATCCTGCATATACATATATATCTAAACTTTTAATGTTAGTATTTATATTTTATAATCTATTCTAAGGTTGTTGTCATCAAAACCATCATCTCATGGACTAACAACTCAGAAGGACTAAAGGAAGAGCTCAAGAAAGTATAGAGCCCAAAATAGGCTAAGTCTTTAACTCGGCCCGAGTTAGGCCCTTAACTCGGTACCGACTCTAAATGCCATATCATGAAAACTTCATACTTTTGCCAAGTAATCCACTAGTCTTCCTATGCATATTCATGAAGTTTCGTAGAGTTCTAGAGAGCCTGTCATCAAGAATAAGGACATGATGGTTCAAACAACAGGATAATCCAAGTCATGGAAGAATGATTACCAAAAGTCATTGATAACCTACCAAATTACATGAAGGACATCTAGACAAAGCAAAAGGAGATAATCGAATTTTGGCTAAGCATTAGACTCAACCCCGAGTTAAATTCTTAACTCAGTACTGAGTCTAATTGATGATTCGGGTCGTCGAGTCACTTCTTGTACTGTCTTGGGCCTACTAGAGATGATGCTGGAGATAAGTCATTAGCCCAACTATTCCTCTACCCGTATAAATACAGCCTTTCCTACAACCAAAAAGGGATCTGGATTCGGCTATCACAAAACTGGAACTCTATCTCTTCTTCAATTATTTCCTCTACACCATAGTCACCAACCAGCAACTATAGGCAATTCTAAGACTTACAACTTGTCTAAACCCTGTACTTGTGACTCTTTCTCTCTCAAACACTTTGTAACCTCCTACAAACAAGATCAAACAACTATAAAGTGGACGTAGGCTTAGTTAACAGCTGAATCACTATAAAAATCTCTATGTCTCTCTCTTATTTCTTTTACTTTATTACTATTATATATTGTGTTTGCCCTATTCTAATAGGGCTGGTGCTTTCATATTCTACTCTTTAGTGTGGATCCATTTTTTGGGCTAGCACTTATATATGGGAATAAAGACCTCCTTATGAAGGGGTACACAGATTCATGCTTCCAGATTGATATCAATGAGAGTAAATCAGTGAATAACTATATTCACATTGTACGATGGAGCGGTAAGTTGAAAAAGTTTCAAGCAAGAGACATTAGCTGATTCTATGTTGGAGGCAAAATACATCGCCCTTGACGAAGCAGCTAAAGAAGCTGTCACGATGCGCAAATTTATGGCTGAGCTAGGAGCGTTTCCAAGCACTGAGAAACCCATAGCATAGTTATGTAATAACAATATCACTATGCAGATCATGAAGGAAAAAATGCACAAAAGAAATCAAGTACCATTCTTCGAAGGTTCCACATAATAAGAGAATTTGTCAGTAATAAAGAATTTGTAATTGAAAGAGTAGACACTATTCACGAAGGGACTAACACGACCAGTTCTAAGCAAACTAATCGAAAGGATAGAATTGAGATTTAATAATTGGCCTCAAGTGCAAGTGGGAGATTGAGAGAGTTAAGGGTAGGCCCTAGGGGCAATTCTGTAATTTATTGTAAATTATTAACTCTTTTATAAAATTTTGTTTGAATGGAAGCATTTTTCTATTATATATTTGTTATCTTGTAATATATTAATTAAATAATCAATTTAAATATATTTAATAGAAAATTCTTAAACGATATGTTATATGATAATAATTACAAGGAGTTGTAACCATGAGAAAATTATCACAATATTAAATGACATAGTATTTTAAATATTACCGGTCAAGATGTTTCAAGAAAGGAATTGATACATCCATTGAGACCAGAGTACTAATGCACTTCAAATTTTGGGTAGTGGATTGCCCAAGATTGCTAAGTGCACCAAGACGTTACATACTGACAGTTATTGGATAATTATAGAATGACTCATTCAGGAGTTTTTTGTCGGTTAATAATAAATAGGTCAATAGGAAAATCTCAAGGTGACGGTATTAAACAGTTTTTTTGACTTGACAATACTATTGATCTTCAAAATGGAAAACCCACTTTGATTTTAGGTAAATCATAGCATCCATTGAACGACTATAGTTGGGTCTGAGTTGAAGCATTGGAAGTGAAACATTATTCAATAGAGTATTCGTCTCCTCAAGTGTATGAGGTTAGTATCACCGCCAATTACAGTCAAATCAAAGTCAAAATCTATGGCTAGAGTAGAACGGTTAATAATAAATGTTATTATTGAACTAAAGATTTTGTTTTTGTACTAACTTGGTTAAATGTGGATGATATTGGAAATTTACCAAAACCAAATTCTATAACTCCTAAACTAAAATAGTATTGACAAAGAGAACTGGTGTAAATAATGTTATTAAACGTACTGCTTGAATTTGTAAAATTGGATTTTACCGATGAGATTTGTAAGCGATGAATTAAATCATACCGTCACACAACTAGCTAAGGTGAAGTGTGAACAATAGTATTTGAATTGTTTGAATATTAATCATTGGTTAAATTCATTCCTACGAGTCACAAAACTGAATCTATTTGGTCTCTAAAAGACCACTTGATTTAATCGATTTATAATAGCTGTAAATTAACTAAATTAACCAGTATTTTTGAAATATTAATTACTATTGTATGTATTGTATGGGGCATGTTTAGTAGAATGGAGTAGCCTCTAGAATTTTTTTGGGTGATGTAATTTATTGATTGCATATATAAAAGTTATAAATGTGTGGATCGGTATACGATATCGATAAGGATTAAAATTGGATTTAAATGATATAATTTACTAATGGGTTTGGAAAGGCATTTTAGTACATGTTGGCCAAAGTCGTAGCCGCTCATGATTGATGGGGAAGGAGTCCAAGTTATGACTTGGTAAGGAAGAGATTAGTGCGAGATGTTTTTGGTCAGCTCTCCCTATAAAAGGAACCTAAGACTATTTGATTTTTTTTTACTTTTTGGCTTCCTTCTCCTCCAAACTTTGTTGCAAGCACTTCCCACCACCACTCTATTTTTCTTACTTCGTTCACATCCAAATAATTAAATACTAATAGATCCGATATTTGCAAGTTTTCTGTATTCAATAGAAGGTGTAGATTTGACAGATCAAGGAGACGAACTGGATCAAGATGTAAATCTAAGGCAACTTTTCATCATATATATCATCATTTGCAATATATATGGATATACACACATATATATTGGATGTTCTAGTATGATTATATGCATGTCTAATTATCACCGCTTGTGTATATGTTAATGCCATAACTTATTTATATGATAAATTTACACACACACATACATATATATATTATGCTTATCCATATTACGTACGTACGTACGTACATACATACATACATACATATAAGTGTATACATACACAAACATATATAAATGCAATAAAATATTTTTGGCCGTAATATTTGTAAGAAAAACAATTTTTATTACAAAATACATTTTTTAAAAACAAGGTTTATTCATTCATACATCATCGAATATGTTAAATTTGAATTTTATATATATATATATTATTTAAGTTTTAAAAATAAAAAAATTACTGAATTATATTCATATTATTTTAAATATTTATTGTAATAAATTAGTTTGTGTAATTCAAATATGCATATGTGTATTTTAAAATAAAAAATGCTCTCAGCAATTTTATAAAAAAGTTAGTTTTTTTATTTCGGCCAAATGATTTAAATTATATGTATGTATATGTGTGTGTGTATCTTATTATTCTTAACTAAATCATATATTTATAATTCATGTATGTAAATATATACTATTAACATAATTATTTGACAAATTATATATATATATATACACATACTTATTTTATTAAGAAATTCAAATTTAAAATTTAAGATTTTTAATAAGATTAAAATTTGGATCTCAGATCTGGTTTTAAATTTGAATTCTGCTTACTATTTAGAATTAGATATTTATTTAAAACTCAAATTTGAAACATGTTCTGAGTCAAATTCTATTAATAATCTATATAAATATATATTATAAATTGCATATCGAATTATAAATATATTATGTACATACACATTTTATACAAAATATGAACTACGAAAATGACACATATATATAGTGAGCCAAGTATATACTTAGTATATGTAAATCCCAACATCCATTTATGTATATATTTAACCATCGCTACAAGAAAATCAGCTTTTGGTTGCAAAAATTGGTGGCGTTTGAATGTAAATGCAACTAATAATATTTCCCCTTATTATATAAATGCAACAAAAAATATTTCACTTCCCGCAAAAAATAAAAAAATTCTGCGTTTGCCCAAATAAACGTAACCAAAAAATCACTGCCTTGTTATTCCTATGCTCCTTAGAAAAATTTAATTCTTTCCCCCCAAAATAAGCAACCCTAAATCAAATTCATTCTCCAATCCAAATTTGTATTGCTCGGCTGTTCTAATCCTTGATAAGAAGCCGACTTCTAGAAGCAACAAGGCTGCCTCCGATTCCCATTCAGTTTTGGATGGTATAAAAATCAGTTAAAATTGGTATAGTATATTTTTGATTATTTTGTTCAACCTTCTAAATCAGGGTTTTTGATGGTTTTTTGTTATTATTTTCGTCCAACTCTACCCTATTTAAAACACTTGTTTTGAATATTCTATACCATTTTATCTTCTTATTGAAATTTGACCTGTAAACCCTTGATTAATGGCAAAACTGATAGGTTTGAAAATTTTTATTGTAATTGTATCTAAGATTCTAAAAAACTCCTAAGTGAAGCCTGATAGAAATCTGAATGCGAATAGGTGTAAGAGTAAATACCAAATAAGTTTTAATGTGAATACCATATATGCTATTAAATTATTGTTCAAATCGTAGACGCTTCATTTAGATTATATTCTGCATAATTCCTAATCTAACAAAGTACAAAGCATCTTCAAGATTTCAAAGGCACTGTCAACTTGCTTTGTTTCATGTATGAATTCTTCTTCTTTTGCTTACCAAGCTAAGCATATAATGTAAGCTTCTAAATTGGTTTTCTTCTTAAAAGCAGGATTAACAAGCACTTTGGTGAAAACGAGTAAGTTTCCAGCTCTTGATACATGAATATGATAATGACTATGCCGATGTTTTCTTCTGATGGAAAATGTTTGAGCAAAACTATTAGACATTTAAATTAATCATGTGGTGCTTAAGCACCATTAAGCGATGCAACATATTTTGTTAAGCTTTGCAATGTTTGATCACTAAATTTTGGTTGCAGTGGACGTGTTGATATCCAAGACTTCTTGTCTAATTATGGCATAGGGAATTTCCATCTTGCTGAAAAGGTCAGTTATCATCCTAAATATTTTGTTCTTTGTGTTTTAACATTTGCACATTTTTGTGTGTTATATAAAAGTACTGCTTGCAAACCTGGTACACTATTTATAACTTTCTGTGCTACTACTTTCTCGTTTGATCTGACCTATAATGTGAAAAAATAAAATCAAAAATAAAATCTTGTATTGTCTTTGTTGGTTTGTATAAACCCAATAATAGAAAACGTTATTTATTTATATAATGGCTCCAACCAAAAGTGTTTCAAGTTTATAAATAATAGAAAATATTTTGTTCTCTGTGTTTTTCCTCATTTTGCTGGGTAAGTAACTATCATTTACTTTGCGCTTAACAATGTTGTTCACTTTTTTAGTTATGTGTCTTGCGTTGTTCTTCAATGCATGTTTAGCAGCACATGGAGGATCATCATGTATATATTCATTAAGTCACATGCATTTTGGTGATCCAAAAGTATGGTATGGAGTTCCATCATATGCTGCTGCTAAAATTTGAGGATGCCATGAAAAAGCACTTACCTGATCTTTTTGAAGAACAGCCTGGTTTACAACATGATTTGGTACAACATTTTTACCAATTCTTTCCTTATTGTTTATATTACATGTATGTTCTTAAAAAAATACATCACATTATCATAACAATGCATCATTCTTACTAAACAGCACTTTTGAATTGATAATCAGGTGACATAACTATAACCGACAGTTTTGGAATCCGAAGGCATTCCAGTTTATAGAGCAATCAAAAATCAGAAGAATTTGTTATCACATTTACAAGAGGATATCATTCAGGATTCAACTGCGGATTCAATTGTGCAGAAGCTGTAAATGTAGCTCTGGTTGACATATGGTCACTATGCTACTGAGCTTTACAGTGAACAGAAGCGCGATCTGTATCTTATTGGAGCAGATCGTTAAGCTATAAAAGGGACTGTTATATAGAAGAACATAAGAGAGAGGAGAACGATTTCAAAATGATTGGCCAAATGATCATTTTTGTCGTCTTGAATCATTGCCGGTCTGGCTTATTATTAAGGTAATGTATTCTTACAACTTACTTGAAATATATGTTAAGAAAAGAGATGGTTAAATAATGTATGTGTCAAAACATAGCAATCAAATGATCCTCACTGTATTCAACTGCTCAAGTATGCAAATTGTCAACGTGTATTTGGAGATAAACTACTATAATGCCAGCTACACCAACCACTCTTTCCTTGTTTTCCATAATATAAAAATCCAAACCCACTAATCATAGCTGACAACCTTGATCATAACTACAGCACATATAAAAAGACAAAAGCTGCAAAAGTGAGAGCAGCCTAAAGTGAGAAGCAGTCATGGGTTCTAATGGAATGGTAGTTTGTGTGACCAGTGCTTCTGGCTACATAGCCTCATGGCTTCTTAAGCTTTTGCTTAATAAAGGTTATACTGTTAAAGCTTCTGTTACTGGCCCAGGTATTCTATCATTTTTATGTCGGTTTGGGATATATTAATTTTTGCAATCCTCTCAGTAGGTACTTAAACCCTAACCCCTTATTTTGACTTTGCGTGTTTGCCTTTTTTAATACCTGCAATTAAGTTAACCTAATAAATTTGATTTTGATGATTTGATGAGCAATTGCAATAGCTGTAACTATGTTGCATATATTTATTTTAAACGAGCTAGAGTTATAGATATTAGTTAAGCTTGGTGGATAAATCAAATACTGATTCCTAATATGTCTATCATCTGTCTTAATTTGTCTAACAATGTTATTGATACAACTAATAATGCAATATTGTTGAATCTGTAAATTTCAGAAGCAAGCAAAAAAGAACAGCAAGAGGGGATAGTGAAGCATCTACAATGCCATTAAGGAATACGGTAGGAGGAATACTTTTTGTAATTTTCAACAAATAGTTTATTTTAGGACATTCTCAAGCTGTCCACGTTAACTACTCACTTACTCTATAGAAAATTGGTCATCCTTTCCAAGACAATTTTTTTTTGTTTTCAAGCTTATGGTTCAACAGCTTATACTGCAATAAACTTGCATTTAATTATTGGGCCAATTTCAAGTTTTCAAAATAGAGTTTAAATATGCTTGGTGAGCAATATGTCTCTCTAAGCACCCAAATAACATTGTACTTCTCCTTTTGCTCCTACCGTGAAGTTAGTTATTGGCTACCTATGAATATATTTGCATTTAATTATAATAACTTTTTTTGATAGCTAATACACATAAGTATAAAATTGTGAATATATGAAAGTTTGTTTGGTATAATGGTTAACCAAGCTTAAGAACTCAACATAACTGATCATAACTGTTTTTGTGTACACCGAAAGAATGTGATGGTGAAACGATGCATAACTAAGAGCATTTCAAAGCATCGATGTCTCCTTTAATCTAACAGTTGAAGTTAACTTACAAATTGTATGTTTAATCATTTGAAGAAGGATGACACATTTGCTAGGACCACCAGGATGTGGAAAGAGTACTTTGTTGCTGGCACTAGCGGGAAAAGTAAACGAATCCCTAAGGTTTTGGCTTAATTATTTTACCCTAAACCTCATGAAACAGATTTAGTCAAAAAATATTATTAACTAAACACTCTGGATTTTTCTAACAGAGCACTGGAGAAATGTGGTATAACGGATATAGATTAAATGAGATTGTACCACGGAAGACAATTGCTTATGTAAGTCAATACGATTTACAAATACCAGAGATGACAATAAGAGAGACGCTGGATTTCTCAGTACATTTCAAGGAGTTGGATGCAGAGCAGGTAGTCTCCTTAATAAAGTATTTAGTGCCTTCATACAAGTTATCCTGATTAAACTTGCTGATTGCGTGAAGAAATTATAAAAGAAGTTAGTAGAAGAGAGAAGCAAGCTGGTATTTTCCCTGAACCGGATACTGATCTATACATGAAGGTAAATACATGTTCAACTCTGATATTTTTAACCACGGTGTTATTAAATTAGTTTGAATATGAAACATAACTTTCATAAGTTGGTTTAATTATTACTTTTTCTGAATGATGAGTAATTTTGAACGCAGGCAATTCCTGCTGAAGGATTGGATGGGAATCTTCAAACAGATTATACTACAAAGTCATTTCTGTAATAAGTATGTATTATCAGTTCTATTTCATAATTTTGTTACGGTTAGTATATGCAGATTAGCTGTTATAATGGAAGGAATTGAGGAGACACCTTTAGAGATCATACATAATAACCTTTAATTTAGGCTCGACGATCAGACTGCTTCCATTCTTCTCATTCAGAGGTACAATCTCATTTCTAATTGATTGTTCATAATTATTACTACTAGCATCTTCCCATTCACTAGTTTTTATGCTACATTGCTCTTTAATGTTTACAACATCATTCCATTTGGTAGTTGTTCCATTTCATGTCAATTTAAAACTTAAAACATATAAAATAAATTAACTTTTAAAAATTAAACTCAAAATTAAATTAACTTTTAATAGTTTATAAATTCAGGTTGTTGGATTCACCATTCTATCAAAGGAGGGTTCGTAAGTGTGCAAAATTGATTCCTACTATTTAAGCTCAAGAAAGGACTTTATTTCATTTTTTTATAACTTTGATAATTTATATGACATCATTCATAGTAGGATATACTTGTATAATGTTGTAGATGTTTGATCTCATATTTGAAGTCCTACGAGTTAACGTAATTGTTTGACTATCTATTGTGCTTTCACTTGTGTAGGCATCGGACTTTTGAAGAGAGCAAATTTGGACTTGATGATGCTAGCTTTCACTTGTGTATGCAACAAAGAATTATGGGTAATCAAACGTTTTGTTAGCACTAGTTAGATATAACATTTATTAGTACCCGATGTGTAAATTTGTATACAAATGGTTATTGTATGTGAGTTAGGTCATTTTGTCGAAAAACTATTGTATTGGAATGGTTATGGATATTTTATTTGATTATATGGTTAATGTGTTTTTAACTTATTTGAATATGATGATTATGTGAGTGATTGTTGATTGATATAATAGAACCAAAATAGACCATTAACATGAAATAATAGCATGAAAAAATGGTGTAAAATAATAAACAACTTTTAGTAGCGTTTCAAAAACGCTACCGAAATATATATAGTTGCGTTGAGTAAATGCAACCGTAAAACAGGGGTAAAGTTGGAAATTCTATTAGTAGCGCCAAAAAATCTTTTGGTGGCGTTTTTAAACGCTACAAAAAGATTTATGGTGGCGTTTGAAAAACGCTGCCAAAAATGCATTTATAGTGGCGTTAAAATAAATGCAACAAAAAATCATGGATTTTTAGTGGCATGTTTTCTCGTAACGATTATCAAAACGCCACCAAAGTTTTTGTAGCATTTTTTGAGCGCTACAAAAAATAAAATTTCTTGTAGTGCATGTACACTATATGATATGTTACATGTGCACGTTATACACAAATGGGTATATAATGATATACTCATATTTTGATCATTCTAGTTTCTTCATTCCTTAGCAAAATTCATTTCTTCATTCTTGTTTTTCTCATGCTATATTTTGATCCTTTTCCTTTCCAATCCTAGCATTTTGACCAAGTCATTATACTCTGATTCAAAATTTCCACATACTTGATAGATCTCCTTAGATCAATTACAACAATTGTAGGTTGTTGGATCTATGATTATTGAAGCACCGATGTTTTAACTCTATAGTTTGGTCTGCCACAACTCAATGTTGGATGGTGGATTTGATTATTGAAGGTAATTAGATAAGGTTGGGATGATTCCTCTTTGTCCAGAATTTTTCATGAGATTTGGTTAGGTAAGATTCTGTTAGGTAGAGATTTCGTTAAGAAGTTTCTAGAGCTCTACGCTTGTCTGCCATTATTTCTCGTCCATCCTCCCCTTATTAGTTGTGCTCATCCATGAGGTATTTATATATGTAAGTTTAGGTAGTAAACAGTTAGGTAGTAAACTGTTAGGTTCCATACAAAATCTTTTCTCCTGTTCCTTTCTTTATCGACCTTCCTTGTGCCATAATTCCCCCATTTTAAGTTAGAATTGAGAGAAGCTTAGACTAATAGCTTCGTATCGTTGAGTAAAATATTCTAATGCCTTTGGACCTTCCGTTTCCTTAAAGTAGATAGTACCTCTTCAAGGTGCGGCCCAAAATGGTTAGGTAGTGGACCGATTTTGAGATGACCATACCTTTCAATCTATAGCTCGGATGGAGAAGCGACTTTGGCCAAGGTGCTTGTCTTGATCTTACACATATTTTCCAATTGGTTTCGGTGCATTATGAGGGTATGCCAAATTTTCCCCTAACACTTCACCTTGCCTTTGCGATTATATGATGGCTCTCTTGTTACGTACCTTGTAGCTGATTCTCTACTCTTTAAGGTCTTGTTGCATTCACAATGTTGTAGGAGAAAATTCCCACAACACTTGCCCTCACTTAAAGCATACTTTAATGAATACAAAATATGCTTTTCTTCATCCAAAATCTTCTTTCTTTATCATGCGATGGTTATCCTGAAGCTTGAACATTTATCTCCTTATTCCTAACTTTTCTGGTTAGTCTTTAGTTGTTAGTTTGTTGCAGAGACCTGTTTATTCCGAGTACAACTTTTTGATCGGTCCAAGACACCTTTGATCACTATATTGTTTTATCTTTTGCTTGCTTAGTAGTATAAGCATCTAGTATGATTTCTCATATATTCTCATATTTGTCAAGTGCGTCGTTTCTCCCTCTAGGTCAGCCTTCTTACCCCCTAGGTCCTGAAGGTCACACTCTTTATCATGAACATTTCAAGTATATCAAGGTTCTCCAAGGAAAGGGATATACTGAAATTCCATATTATGTGGACCCGACAATGTATCTTTTGTTGCGTTGACTTTGGTTTGGCTAATTAAGATTGGTGGTTTATATGTATTTGTCCCATACGATCGTGAAGCTACTCTGTTAGTGACTCCTCTACTACTACTATGCATACTTGCATAGAATCAATCACTAACAAGCTCGGCTAGGTATGGGATTATGGTGAAGTTTTAGATTTATGCTTATGATGTGAGATATTCATCTTTTGATATTTATGCGGCGTTTTGTGTGATATATATTCATGTCCATGTTCTCCTTTTCTTGGTTACTAATCGTGGTATGTTTGTTCCATACGATTGCTAGGTTTGCTTATTCCATTAGCAAACCTTTTCATCGCTACTGTGCATACTTGTATGGGATCAACCACTATCATGTTCGGCAAGTGGATGGTCCTTCGTTGAAGTGCCTCTTTTATTCCATTAGCAACTTTTTCGCTACTACCATGCATACTTGTATGGGATCAATCACCAAAAATTTCAAAAAGGATAGTGGTTCTTCGTGATCCATGTCCCTTCTATCTTGTAAGCTTTTCCAGAAACTCTTCCTTTGCCCCTGACATATTTGCATAGGATCAATCACTAGCAAGTTTGGCTGGACGAACATTCCTTGTGAAGTCATACTCTATAGTTCCATTAGCTCTTTTAATAATCTTCCCATCACTACCCAATGTGCTTGTGTACGATCAATCACCGTTAAGTTTGGCGGGTTAAGTAATCTCTGATGAAATATATATTCACCGCTATTATATACACTTGCATAAGATAATTCACTACCAAGTTCGGCAAGGTGAATGATCTCTAATGGAGTGTCTTTATAATCTAGTCCTGTGTGTCCTTATTGGTTTCTAATTTCTTTGTCTTAGGTTTAAGTGAGTTCGTCCACACTATAAGGCAGGAATACTTGTTATACCCAGATATAGTAAGTCTAGAGGCCAATCGTCAACAACGAACTACCCAATTAGCAATCATGTCCTGACCGCAGGTAAATCGGTTTGTTGTTATTAGCTAGAATTTGTCAACTTATTATCAATAGTGAACTGTCCAATCGATGATCATGTCCTGATCATAGGTAAATCGACTCACTACCGTAACCATGATTTTGTGGGTTGATTGTCAACAGTGAACTACCTAGTTGGTGATCATATCCTATTTGTGGGTAAGTTGGTTCACTGCTGCTAGCCATGATTTGCGGGCCGATTGTCAATAGTGAACTACCTAATCGGTGATCATGTCATGCTCGTGGGTAAGTCGGTTCACTTCTATCGATCGTCCAAGGTTTATGAGCTAATCGTCAATAGCGAACTACCTAGTTGGCGGTCCCTGATCGTGGGTAAGTCGGTTCACTGCTGCCAGCAAGGATTAATGGGCCAATTGTCAATAGCGAACTACCCGATCGATGATTGTGTCCTTACCATGGGTATGTTGGCTCAATGCTGGTGGCCAAGGTTTATGGGTTGAGCGTCAGTAGTGAACTACCTAATTGGTGATCATGTTCTAACCGTGGTAAGTTTGTTCACTGCTGTCGGTCAAGATTTATAGGTCGATCATCAAAAGTGAACTATCCAATCCGCATCATGTCCTGACCCCGGGTAAGTTGATTCACTATTTCCAGCCAAGTTTTGTGGATCGAATGTTTGCAATAATATATCCAATTGACGATCATGTCCTAACCACGGGTAATTCTGTTCACACCTGCCAGCCAAGGTTTGTCCAAGGCTGCTATGATGAGCAAGAGTTGCATGCCTACACTTGTGTAGTAGCCTTACCCAAATAGTCCCAGAAATCAAGGACTTTAGTTGGTATGGACCAGTTGTTCTCGTGGTGGTTTGGTAGCACTGATCATCTATCATGGTTTCACACACCCTATCAATATGGTTTGGTAAAGTCACGATGAGCGACAAAATCCTTAGCCATAATCCAAGCAGATGCAATAATCTGTGCGAAAAAGGAAACCACTTCACTCATGGTGCTAAGACTGTAAGCTCCATTCCATAGGTCCTTCCTGATAACATATAGTCCTTCTTGGATTAGGTTATGTATCCTCGGTAAAGGGAAAATTTGCTCTAGGACTAGATTTCGTTCCTTAAGTGGGTGATGCTTTGTCTTAGAGTTGTATTGCTTTACTGCCTTTTACCACTGCATTGTGGTCTTCAAAGTAGCCTCGTCCCACTTTTCCTCGATTAGATCCATGAACATGTTTCACAACTCCTTATTCTCCTCTATGTCATAGTAGATTCACCTATGAGATGGGGTTATAGTTTTGATAGGAAGCATAGCCTTTTATTCGTAAGCCAAAGAAAAAGGAGTATTCCTTGTTGTAGTATTGTGGGAAGTGTAGTATGCCTAAATTGTCACGGGCAGCTCATCCATCCATGCACCCTTATCTTTTTCCGAATGCTTCTTTATGAGTGTTTTTAGAACCCCACTGATCGATTCAACCAGTCCATTAGCCTACGTGTGAGCCACCGTAGACAATTTTTTCCTAACTCCGTATTGTCAACAAAAGTTGGCCAACTCCTGGCTATCGAACCGCAAACCATTGTTCAAAATAATCTGAAGTAGGACTCCATACTTGGTAAAGTAATCCATAGCCACTATTGCATACTCAGCTCTACCCATATCCACTAGAAATTCTCTGAATAGATCGATGCCCCATACAGCAAATAAACTAGAGCTTACCATGTGAGTTAGTTTGGCTGGCGGTAACCTGGGGATATTAGCAAATATTTGACACTTATTGCATCATTTTGCGTTCTCCACTACATTATTATTAAGGGTTAGCCAGAGATATCCATACCATGAGATTTTATCTACTAGGGTCTACCCCTAGTGCGGTCTCCACAACTGGCTTCATGCATGTTGTCTAATATTTTCTTGGTTCCATTTATAGCTACACATCATAGCCACCGATTAGAAAATCCTCTTCTGTGTAGGATACCATCCTATATGATAAACCAAGGCACTTCCCACAACACCTTCCTTGCTTCATTCCAATTTACGGGTATGACTCTATTAGTTAGTTACTCAATGATGGGGGTCATTCATGTCTCCTCTACAATCTTTCTGACTTGGTTACAAACATTTTGTTAACCAAATGTTGGCATGTTGCTTCTGCATTTTTCAATCCAAAGCACCTGACTACATAGTAATATGTTCAGTGAAGAAGTCGTATGGTCTTGGTTAGGGATATACATTGCAATTTGATTATATCCACAATACGCATTTAGAAAGGAGAGTAGCTTATGTTCGCTTGTTCCATCCACCAATTGGTCAATTCTCGAATGCAGGAAACAACCCTTGGGTCATGCATCATTCAAGTTTGAAAAGTTTATACTTGTTTTCCATTTGCCATTTGGCTTTCTAACAAACACTGGATAAGCTATTCGGTCTGGGTAATGGAAATCCTAGGTAAATCCATTTTCTAGTAAATTCTTTACATCCTCATTCAAGGGCACTGATCGATCAAGGCCCATACTCCTCTTCTTCTTCTTTATTTGGAGTATTCTTGGATCAACGTTCAATGTATGGTAAGAAATGCTAGGTGAAGTCTTACACATGTCTGCATGAGACCATGCAAACACATCTTGGTTATTCTATAGGAATCCCACCAGTTGTGCTCTCAGATCCCACCCCAGTTGGAATCTGATTTTCATTAGTTTAGTTGGACCTTGCTTATCTATCTCAACAAACTCTGTTGCCTTACGGGTTCCACTATTGCCCCATCTTTATTGTCCAATTCATTGAGGGGTTCACTGGTGTACCCAAGAATGGGTTCCTTACTTAAATTTCTATGCATTTGAGTTTCTAATACAATGAGTCAATTATTCATTCTTCCCATTTTCCATTCATCGATTCTCACATAGCTCCACATACATTCTTTAACAGCGGCTTAAACCCCTTCAATATTCTGACTTGATTAGTTATGCAATATTTCACCTTTATATACCATTTGGCTATGATTGACCGAAAATCAAATAGAGCGAGCCGACCAAGGAAAGCATTGTACATCGAGAAACCATCCACCAAAATGAAAGTCTGCTTCTGCATGGTTGATCTAGCAAGATCTCTGAACTCACAAATAGATCTAATTTTCGCAATGACGTTTTTCCTTTTCGGTGGACCTGTGTAATTTTTTTGCATGGGATAACATCTTTCATTAATAATCCTATCATGTCAAAAGCATCCATGAACAGAATATTAACAAAGATCCAGCCACCCACCAATACTCCATAATCTCCACTGGCCTAAGCACGACCGAGATCACTATTTAGTCGGGGTGTGGATACCACTTCTCATGCAAATCCTTATCAATAAAGGTGATTTCAACCTTTTCTCGATGATGGGTCTCAGCATCGGACACCTCACCCACTGCATATACAAATCCTTCACTATTCTTTAAAGACTTGACATACCTCTCCATCTCTACCCAGCTCCTATCAACTATGTAGGGCCCTCCAATTATAACATTGATCACCACCCTTCCATCATTTACGTGAGAAGTATCAGTTCCCTCTCCTTCATCAAAATGTAGTGATTGCCTCGGTGGTTGACATATAGGGATTGGAGGACCATTAGGATTCTTAACGTATCATTTTGGGTTCTATTTCATGATGTATTCCTTAATAAGGTCATGCAAGTGGTAACATTCATTGGTATCATGTCCATTGGACTCGTCGAAACGGTAGTATTTCCTACAGTTTAGATCATCTTCTATCTCCTTTCTTGGTTGAGGCCGCTTGTATTTCAACTCCACCTGGGTTGCCAGGTAGATATTCTCAATAGTGTCATTTAGGTTTGTATAAGCATTGAACCTTGGTCCACGCCTAAACCTTTTTTGTTCCACTTTCTTTTCACTCGATCCAACCTAGTTATTATCCTTCTTCCCAACAAAGTTATTTCCATTTCCCTTCACTACAAGCTTTTAAATCGTGGATTTCAAATGAAATCCAGGATTAACATCTCGGTCCGTATCTTGGCTTGATTACTTTTGATCTCAGATGAGAAGGGTGTCAAATAATTGAAAATCGTGTTTGAAATCTCTTCTGACCCAAATGAAAAAAGTGAATATCGTGTGAGATCATGGATGAGATGAAGGAGATTTAAAACTGTACTTCACCGTAACATTCACACCACTAGATGATTCTTTCAAACACTTGTTATTATATAGGGTTGTCTTTCTGATGCAAAATCTTCTAACCTCATTTTCTTTTTCGCCTCATAGAAGAACTCCTGCAAAGTGGCTAGTTTCTCCTTTGTCAATCTCCAAGTAAACTTACTTCTCTGAAGCGCTCCACTACATAGAGCCATCAAGGTTAGTCGTTCGTCCGTATTCTAAACCCCAGCTACTACGACATTAAATCAAGTCAAATACTATTGTAGTGATTCAGCTTCCCTTTCCTTTATATAAGATAGTGAGTACACATCCTTTGGTTGTCCAATGTGCACACATAATTGAGTAACAAACATCTCCTTTAACAATGTCCAAAAATCATTCGATCATAGGTAATAATGACAAAACCATATAATGGCTAAGTCTGTCAAGAATGCAGGAAAACGCTTACATAAGACTTCCTCTATAGCTCCGCTTATCATCATGTGTGGGGTATACCATTGTAAATATACTATGGGGGTCAGTAATTCCTTTATACAGCTTCATAGTAGACATCTTGAAATTACTAGGGTTCTTGGTAGTCTTTATCTCTGGAGAGAAGGGACTACTAACCCAATCTCCTATATCTCGCTCCACAAGTTCGCATCAAACACATTCTCTAATGACTCGAGCCATTCCATCCTTCAGTTTAGGTGATTATTGATGATAGTGCGACCTCCCCTTTCTAGAGAATGGTTTCTTTCATTTTCTTTGTGACGGTCTGATCTCCAATCCTGGCCATGATCCAGACTCCTCAATCTCGAGGATCATTCTATCTTCCATTGGCAACTGCTTCAGCAAGGCATGAGAGTTTTGATAGGAACGAGAAGTGTTAGTTACAGTTGGCCATGGTTTGACACCGTCCTTGTTTGGTTCGGTACCGTATTACTCCTCGGGCCCTACTTCGGGCTGAAATCTTTCTCGATCCATTTAGCATTCCTACTCCTAGCTCTTTTACTTTCTCAATCAAATTTTCCATCAGGGTGCGACCTCTGTTGCCTTTTGGCTCTCGTAGGCTGGGATCATCCTTGTGTTCCGGTGTTGTCACCGAATGTTTTTGAATACCCCAGGCGTGTCATAAATTGATTCACCATTGCTTTCTTTTTGGTAACAAAATGTTCGTTTAGCTTGGCCACAATCCTATCTAAGTTGCTTCTAGCAATTATGCCTACTAGCACTGGAGTGATAGCTGAAAGATTATCCTGATTGGCAGTTGTTTGATATAGTGTGTTGGTATTCCATACTTTCCTATTGGTAACACCAATCTTATCCTTTGATCTCGAAGTCATGTTGAGAATCAGTTCTCAATGAAAGCACCAAAAATGTTTTCTTAAAAAATAGGCAAACACCTTGGATTCGTTTGTTGTGGAACTATGAATACATGGTGTATAACACAACCGTTATATTTGCATTATGATTTATTTTCAGATTGTGTGTAACACCCCAGATTTTTGGTAACATTATTTAGGATATTTAATTAGCTAAATAAAATAAAATAATGTGTTAATTAAGGGATTGAGATTTGATTTAATTAAGGGTTAGCTGTGCCATTTAAATAATGAATTAAAAGAAGAGTTTAACATGGAATAGGGAAGGGGTAAAATGGGAAAGAGGCCATTCCAATATCTGTTCCCTTAGGCCGTGTATCTCTTCACGTTCATTTCATTTCTTAAATTTTTTTAAACTAAGGTCGGCCACCATTAACAAGAGAAAGAGGAAAAAGATAGAGAAAAGCTAGGAAGAAGCTTAAGCAAATCAAATCCATTCATATCTCAATCTCTTTAATCTCTAAAGCTAAGGTGAATTATGTTTACATCTCATATTTGTTGTGTTTTCGGTTTTAAGATGAAATCCGAAATATTTTGCATTGATTTGCCATGTTTTTGAATAATGGAATGATTATATATACATGTTGATGATTTATGGTTGCTCATATAGATTTTATGACATGTTTTGATATGAAAACCTTATTAAATGACATCCAAATGCCTTGCGAATTTTTATATAGACCAGAAATATTATTTTGGAGATGGGTTTCAATTTTCATAATTTTCTGAATTTTCTAGTAAAGAAAATGTTAATTTGAATTATAAATTATTTACGGTTAAATAATAAAAGGTTTGGGTCTGAAACTTTTATATGTTGGAAAGCATATTAAAAGAGATTTTCTGGAATTTTTGTAGAATTTTCCTAAGTGTTTTAATGGTTATATAAAATTATTTAAGGTATAAAACTTAAATGTTTTATATAATTAAGGAAGGAGAAGGGGATTTTTGTAGATAAATAAATTTGTTAATTCTGGAAAGTCGGCAGGACTTTTGAAAAGAGAAATTAGCAACCAATCAGATTTAGACAAACAAGGCAGGTTATGTACAAAAGTGATAGATTAAAAGTACAAATAAACATGTTTTTCACTGTTTCGATGCTTTCGGCATCAGGTTCCACATCCTTACCTTCGCTTTTGACACAGTTAAAACCAATGCACATGGTATCGGGGAACTGGTACATAGTGAATTGGATGTAGGCGGAAGGAATAGATTCGAAACCAGGGGTTCATATGGGGTTGGGGCTTTACTTTGGTTTTAAAGGAAAATGCACCTACTTGCTTTCGACTAAGATGCTTTCGACTTGGTTAGCTTTCGACTAGGTCAAATAAATTTAAAGAGATAGTTTCGATTGGGTTGTGCTTTGGTTTTAAATGACTGCTTTCGACTGAGACAAAGCCTTTAGCTGTCGCTTCCTACCTTTCGATCCATATGGTTTCGAAAGGGTTGTTTTGTTTTCTAAAAAAACCTGGCCACTTCTCCAATGCTTTCGAAGGGATGGTTTCGACACCATCACTTCTTTACTTAGAAAATGGTTTTGAAACAGATGCTTTCGACTTAAATGTTTTAAAGACCCTTTTTCTACGATTGAAGTAAAACCCAAAATGGTTTCGAAAGAGACAGTTTTAAATGGTTTTGAAATAGATGCTTTCAACGTTAATGGGTTTCTGATCCTTTTGCTTTACTTGAAGGCATAATCCAAATGGTTTCAATCGAAACGTTTTTCAATGGGTCTCGATGGAGTAAGCTTTGAATGGTTTCGAAATGTTCCACACATTTAAAATTGAACCCAAATGCTTTGGAAAGGTTTAGGTTTAATGCTTTCGAAACGTTTTAAAGAATGATTTCGAAGGGGTGGTTCCCCAATGGTTTCGAAGGAGCCAAAAGGTATAGTTTTTTGGGTGTTTCGAAAGGATTGAAAGGAAAGGTTTTTCCTATGTTTCGAAAGGCAATATTTAAAGGTTTTTAAAGAAGGATGTCTAGGATTTTAAAGCTTTCAAGAGGAAGTTTTTTATACTTTCAAAAGGAAAGATTTGGCCTAGGTTAAGTAAAGAGTTTTACTTGGTTTCAAAGGACTTACCATCAAGGGTTGTTTAAAGGTTTTAAACCAAGGTTTTGAATGTATTTTAATAGGAAATATAGCCTAAGTATTTCAAGTTAAAAAGGGTTTAACTTGTTTTAGCAGGATAGTTAATCCTCATTAAAATTCATCAACATTATTTTGAGTAAAGTATATATAACATGGCAAAGTAGCTTAGAATAAAGTTAAGAATATACTTTTCTTGTATAAGTATGATTTAAAAGGTTAAATCATTTTGAAAAGGTTTTCAAGGAAAAAGATGGAGGGTGGTTAACCCTAAGAAAATTATTCGGACAGATAGTCCATTTTGATTCGGACAGTTAGTCTAGTTTGCGTGCAGTTGGCCCAGATTTCAGAAAGATAGTCCATTTACTACTTATGGACGGATAGTACATTAGTTACCTGATTATAGCTTAACAGACTTAGCTATTATTATCATTATTATATCAGTTTGATTAACCAGTTTGGTACGTAGTGAATTGGATGTAGGCGGAAGGAATAGAGTCAAAACCAGGGGTTCCGAAGGGGTTGGGGCTTTACTTTGGTTTTAAAGGAAAATGCGCATGCTTGCTTTCGACTAAGATGCTTTCGACTTAGTTAGGTTTCGACTAGGTCAAATAAATTTAAAGAGATAGTTTCGATTGGGTCGCACATTTGTTTTAAATGACTGCTTTCGGCTGAGACGGAGCCTTTAGCTGCCGCTTCCTACCTTTTGATCCAGATGGTTTTGAAAGGGTTGTTTTGTTTTCTAAAAAAACTTGGCCACTTCTCCAATGCTTTCGAAGGGATGGTTTCGACACCATCACTTCTTTACGTAGAAAATGGTTTCAAAATAGATGCTTTCGACTTAAATGTTTTAATGACCCTTTTTCTATGATTGAAGTAAAACCCAAAATGTTTCGAAAGAGATAGTTTTAAATGGTTTCGAAACATATGATTGAAGGCATAATCCAAATGGTTTCGACCGAAACATTTTTCAAGGGGTTTCGAAGGAGTAAGCTTTGAATGGTTTCGAAAGGTTCCACATATTTTAAATTGAACCCAAATGCTTTTGAAAGGTTTAGGTTTAATGCTTTCGAAAGGTTTTAAAGAACGGTTTCGAAGGGGTGGTTCTCCAATGGTTTTGAAGGAGCCGAAAGGTATAGTTTTTCTGGGTGTTTCGAAAGGATTGAAAGGAAAGGTTTTTCCTATGTTTCGAAAGGCAATATTTAAAGGTTTTAAAAGAAGGATGTTTTGGATTTTAAAGCTTTTAAGGGGAATGTTTTTTATGCTTTCGAAAGGAAAGATTTGGCCTTTCGGCCTAGGATAAGTAAAGAGTTTTACTTGGTTTCGAAGGGGTTACCTTCAAAGGTTTCGAAAGGGTTGTTTAAAGGCTTTAAACAAAGGTTTCGAATGTATTTTAATAGGAAATATAGCCTAAGTATTTCAAGTTAAAAAGGGTTTTAACTTGTTTTGAAAGGATAGTTAATCCTCATTAAAATTCATCAACATTATTTTGAGTAAAGTATATATAACATAGCTTAGAATAAAGCTAATAATATATTTTCCTTGTATAAGTATGATTTAAAAGGTTAAATCATTTTGAAAAGGTTTTCGAGGAAAAAGATGAAGGGTAGTTAACCCTAATAAAATGATTCGGATAGATGGTCCATTTTGATTCAGACAGTTAGTCCAGTTTGCGGGCAGTCGGCCCAGATTTCGGACAGATAGTCCATTTACTACTTATGGAAAGATAGTATATTTGTTACTTGATTATAGCTTAACGGACTTAGCTATTATTATCACTATTATATCAGTTTGATTAACTAGTTCGGTTATAGAAAAGGATTTGCAAAATATATGTTTTAAAGAGGATATTAGTGAGGGGAACCCATTCTGCTAAGCGGTGTGGTCTCACTAAATATTAGTGAACAGAGATGTAACAGTCTAATTCACACCAGGCTTTATGTCTGACTCGAAGTTTTTGTTTCCCCTTAAACTCTCGAGTGCTCAAAATCAATTTAAGTAGGCTGGGGGTTAAGGTTTTCAGGTTTTAGAAATTTTGGCGAATAAAACTTCTGGAGATAAGCAGGTGGCTGACGGATAGCTAATTAGGAGTTATAGTTTCTTCTTGTTTTGATTCTGCTGTGTATATTAATTAAGTTATGAATATATTGACTCTGATCAACCAAGGGGGCATCCTCATATGTCGCTCTTGATGTATTATTGTAATTATAATCGATCTTTACCTGGGAAACGATTATGATTATGAGGTTATGTAACTTGAAGATGAATTTGTTTTGAAATGTAATCAGTAAAATGTTGTTTTTTGGAAATCTGTGATTTTGTTCGTATTCAAGTGCTTCTGATATTATGGATACCATTAGCATTACCGTATTTTGTCTCCAAGAGTTAATACTATGAATGACTGCAGCATCCGTAGCGCTTAGCTTTTGGCCTCTAGATACGGGATGTTACATTGTGGATCATAGATAGGTTATGTAGAAAGTAAATTGCAGTAAAGTAAAGATCATAAAGACTTATAGTGGTTCGACCAGAATGTGCCTACATTCACTGTCTGTTTTCATTATCCTTCTTATAGATCTTTGGTACAATGGTTGGGATACAAAATACAATGATCTGTAGCTCAATAGAAATTGAGAAATAACCCCAAAAAAGTTTGTTCGGATACTCTTGTTCACCTATTCGTGTTCGTCTATTCCTATTTGGCTATTCTTGTTCATATTTTCTTGTTCGCATATTCCTACTTTACTATTCTTGTTCACCTCTATGTAGTTAATATCGAACAATATCACCGATATATCTCATATCACTCCTATGCCGACACTTTTTCAAAATATTGTTATCGATATATCGTCTGATATTGGTCGATATATCGCTTCGATTTTAGTGCAAAATACCCGATATTTTTTAGGAATATCGTTCATTATTGTATATATTGAAGAAAATGTATTTACAAATAAATATCTTCACATTCTAAATATTTTTTTTCTGTATATAGTGAATGACAATATCTAAACCATATTAGGAATCCCAATGCACTAATTTTTTAGTTTTAACCATATAGTTTTAGCCTTCTTCATTAGTTTTTCAACAAAGAAAACTCTATTTTTTTCATTAATACATGTTATTTTTCGTGAAGACTTTACCACTAAAAACATGATCATGAAATAGCTACTTCTCTTTGTAGTTTTTTTTTGTTCACCATTCCTAATTTATAAGTTAGCTTATGAAAATTCATTTTATTAGTTATTATCATGCACCAAGAACTAAAAGTTGAAGAGTAGCAAAGTAATATATTTGACAAATGGATAAGGAACGGGCTAAATTATTAATTAGTATCAGATCAGCATCGGTTATTCGAAAAATAAACGAAAACGAAAACAACGGAACTATAAATATGAACATTTTGAGAAAGTAATATAGATGATAATATGACTAAAGAAACAATGAATATAGCATAAAAATAAAGAAAATAATAAAGATGTACATCATATGAATTTCTTAGTTTTTATGAATATATATTGTGATATGTATTTAATAAAATAACTCAATAAACAGATTGTAATCTGTAAACTATATGCAATCATATTTTGATAGTAATTTCACGTTATTTATCCAAATATTTGAAAACTTGACATTAATAGAACATTATAATATAGTACAATATCGTTTATAACAAGTTCTACACATGTCCGGTATTTTACCGATATTATATAATATTATCACGATATTTTAAAATATCTCATATCGATACTTGACCGATACGTACCCGATACCAATGTTACCTACTTAGGTTCACCTAGTCCTATTCAACCATTCTTTTTCGTCTATTCCTATTAAGCTATTCTTGTTCGTATATTCTTATTCATCTATTCATGTTCGCTTATTCTTTTTCGTTTATTCCTATTCAACTATTCTTGTTCGTATATTCTTATTCATCTATTCATGTTCGCTTATTCTTTTTCGTCTATTCTTGGCTCTCTCTTTCCTGTCTGCCGTTACTCTTCCAAGCTTGGGTATTTATAGGAGTGAAGATATATGAAGACTAGGCTACCAAATAAGCTATCTCCATATTTAACTCATTTGATTGGGTACTTTCCTTATATACAAGATTCGATCGGGTACTTTTCGTATATAAAGATTCGATCCAAAGTTTCCTTAACTAGCTCGGCATCCTTGGTTTGACTAACTGGCTTCGGCCCCTTGGTTCGATGGTGTTAGTCAGTTCGGTTGGTTGTTTTTGATATTCGTAAGCGGTGTTCGGTGATGCTTGGTTCGGTTGTAGAACTATTGAACGAGTATTTCTATTCGGTAGTCAACTACCGAATGAGAAGCTTAATTCAGTTGTCTATGTAACAAAGTGCTTAGCCTCAGCAAATTCATTTCTTCCTTATTGTTTTTATCATGCTATCCTTTAAGCCTCTTGCCTTCCTATCCTAGCATTTCCACCAAGTCATGATGCTTTGATTCACAATTGCTACATGCTTGCTAGATCTCCCAAGATTGATTACAACAAATATGAGGTGCTAGATATGTGATTGTCAAAGCTCCGGTGCCGTAAATCTTGAGGCTGATTGCCATAGCTTGATGGTGAATGGTGGATTGGATGATCTGAGGTAATTGGATAAGGTCGAGATGATTTCTTATTGTCCAAAAGTGATCATGATATTTGGTTAAGCAAGATTCTGTTAGGCATAGGTTTGGTTATGTAGCTTTTAGAGCTCCTAGTTTGTCTACCGTTATTACTCATCCATTCCCTCCCATTAGTTGTGCTCATCCATGAGTTATTTATAGATGTGGGGTTAGGTGGTAATCTGTTATATATTAAACAATTAGGTTTCCTATCAAACCTTTTCTCTTGTTCCTTTCCAAACCAATCTTCTTTCTGTCATAACTTCCTCATTTTAAGTCGGAATTAAGTGAAACTTGAACCAATAGCTTTGTATTGTCGAGTAGATATTCCAACACCTTTGGATCTTCCGTTTGCTTGGGTAGATAGTAGCTCTTCAAAGTGGAACCCAAATCGGTTAGATGATGGACCGATTTTAAGGTTACTATATCTTTCAATTGTAGCTCGAAATGGGAAGCGGTTTTGACCAAAGTGCATATCTTGACCTTACGCATATATTCCAACTGATTTGGATGTGTTATGAGATTGCATCAAAATTTCCCCTAATAATTTCCCCGGCCTTTGTGATTATATGATGGCACTCTTATTAAGCACTTTGCAGCCATTTCTATGCTCCTTAACATCTTTTTACAGTAATCATGTTATGGACGAAAATGTCCACAACAGTTGGTCTATGTCCACTTTATCGTTTTTATTTATTACTCTTTCCTATAATAACCAATTTTACAATGGATTTTGAAGTACAAAGGTTGGATTAGTAGAGTATTCCCTTAGAAAAGTTGGTCAAAATATTTAAAGTCGTATGGATTTGTCCAAAGGTCCGTTATATGTTGTAGCTTGCTATTTATAGGTGAATCCATGCACTAGAATTGTCAGATTCTGTTTGAATCACTTACAGTTTTGAGTTTTCAGTACGATGAACAAGTCAATTTGCATGTTTCCTAAGATTTGATCGGTCGGTACTATCGATCCGTACCTATTGATTAAGTTGTTCCAAACTTGAAATTTTCTTTTGGCGAGTTATCTTTGCGCTCTTTCATACTTCTTGGTTCATTCATTCATCATTCTGTAGTTCAGTTCCTATGAATTGAGTCAATTCCAGGACTGTTGAATTGTAATTGAGCACTTCATTTTTCCTTTTCATTGTGTGCTTGTTATTATCTAGAATTAATAAAAAACTTTAATATCTATCTTTTTTATACATAAAAATATTAGTGCAGGTTAATTATATAAAAAAAATTGAAATAATATACAAAGATGCACAGTTTTGAAACGGATCGGTTTTACTTTGATCCGTATGAATCTCGATTTAGAAAGAAAACCTAGACCCGCATCAAGTCCAACTTATATCCAACTTATATTTCCTTGGCCCCAACTTACTATGAAGAAAAAGAAAGCTGGGACATATAATAATTTCCTTTTCCATTGTTTAGGCGATATGTAGCACATGATTTGCATTAAAAGTGGCACCAATGTTTTTACGCCTTGGGGGTATCGATAAATGCAAGTTTAGTTGGAATACGGAGTACCCTGTAAAAGTTGGGGGAAATTTAATTGGGGCCACATAATGAAGTGGGAATAATTCGGTTACCGTATCGAACATACTCTAATAAATCTCAAACGATCATATATGAGAATATTTCAGCTTTAAAGTCATTTTATTCAGAGTACACGATAAACGATTATTGAAGTCATATTGTATTATGGTCCTATACTATTTGATGTGATCAAGAAACTGTCAAACTTTAAACATACTCCATATGATACAAGTCTAATTAATAACGAGACTGAGACTGGTCAAATGGAAGTAGTGCACTTAATTTTGGTTTGAATCCAAATGAAAGCAGTGTTTGTTTCTGCCTTGGGTACGACTTGATCCCTAGAAATAGAAAAGTTGGCACCTATTTCACATGGTAATTGTCGACAAAGTGGGCCCAACTTATTTTTAATAACATTCCTAAAAAGCATCGATCGTTAAGTCGTGTTATATGGTGGATTTCGGCCTGCAGATTGAGCTTAAAGCTCTTTGACAATACTAAGATTTTGTTGACGCGAATGTATAAATGTTATGAAAAGAGCAGTCACATATTTAATATGACATACAAGCGAACTGAAATAACAAAATGGGGTGGTGGTTGCAGATTCAAAGTAGTCCCGTATTTATTATTGATGAGCTGCTCACTGTTTCTGCCTTTGGTATTTGAATTGTTAGATATATATATAACCACAAACGGCAGTCGTTGCTGGGTCGTCCTTCATTATTGTTGGTAGCACTTATTTTCCTTATCATGTTTCAACTGACAACTGATTTTTAGCAACGTCTACATTTTCGAAATTGTTTGGTTTTATGAAACATCTGAATATGAGTTGGGCTCATTAAATGAGCTTCGGACACTGAAAATTATTCAAATATACTGTCCTATTTCCGTCAGAATGCCAAAGAAAAGAGCCAGAAATAAAAAAAAAACAAGGAGGGGGGCCTGAAAGGAACGAATTAGGGATAAATGGTGGACATGGAGGGTGCTTTTGAATTTCCGGTTGGCCTGATAGAATTAGCATATTAATTATTAATAATGGTTTCGGAGGCAAGAATTTCGAAAAAATGATTTCGAAGCTATCATCTTCTCTAATTCTTTTACTTGGGGTTAATGCTTACGAAAGTAATGCTTTCGCTTCTGCTTTTTTTGACCCTATAGCTATATTAAATATTAAACCCAATGGTTTCAAAATGAATACTTTTAAATGGTTTCAAAGCTACGTTTCCACAAACTCTTACTTGAACCCAATGCTTTCAAATGGTATGTTTTAAGTGTTGTAAAGGGAAAGTTTCCAATGATTTCGAAAGGTATATTTTGAGCGTTTCGAAAGGAATATTTCTAAGAGTTTCGAAACATATGTTTAAATGGTTTCGAAAGAGGATGTCTAAGGTTTTAAGCAATAATTTCGAAAAGAATACTTAAATGGTTTCGAAAGGGATACTTTCAATGATTACGAAAGGGATTGTTTAAGGTTATAAACAATGGTTTTGAAGGTGTTGTTTTGGCTTTATAGCCTAAAGTTTTCTAAATTAAAAAGGGCTTTAAATTTTTTTAAAGGGATAAATAATCCCAACATTGTTTTGTGTAAAGCATATACCATGGCATAGATATTATGAGTAAAGCAAAGAGCGTATTTACATTGTTTAAGTACGATTTAAAAAGGGGTAAATCAGTTTAAATGAAAGGTTGGACAAATAGTCCATTAATGAAATGTTTTCAAGGAAAATTTAATGGGGTAGTTAACCCTAAGTTTATGACTCAAATATTAGAAGACTAGATGAGACCGGTGTATGGTCACGCCTTATACTTTAGCTAGTAGCCCTTAGCTAATATAAATCCAAAATTCCAGTGTATAGGGCTTTATCACAGATGAGACTAAAATGATGTTACACATAGAAGGGAATATACATAGTAAAGATAGGTTATTGGTGAGCCCGCAAAATTATTAGGATCAGTTGACCCTAGAAGAATATAATTAAGGGCAGACAGCCTAGTATTGTGTCTTATAGAAATTAGGTTATTGATTATGTCTAGTAGGCCCAAGTCAGCCAATGGTTAATAGTTAGCCCGATAAAACTATGGTGTGGACAGATAGTCCATTGATTACCTGATTATTATGCATACATGTATTTGCTATTGTTGTCGTAATCAGTGTGATTGTAGGATTTTGATTTGTAAAAGATATGCTTTTAAAAGGATATTAGTGAGGGAAAACCCTTTCCACTAAGTGGCGTGGTCTCACTTAATATCAGTAAACCGAGATGTAATATAATTATTCACACTAGGCTTTATGTTCGACTCGAAGTTTATGTTTCTCCTTAAACTCTCGGATGCTCAAAATTTGATTTGAATAGATTGAGAGTTAAGGACTTTTCAGGTTTGGTAGGTTGGACGAATAAGCTTTCGAAGACGTGCAGGGGGCAAAGCTAGCTATGTAGGAGTTATTTAGTATTATTTCCGCTGTGTTGTATTATGACTGAATGTCAATCTATCTAGTACTCTGATCATCTAAGGGGGCATCATCATATTTCACCCTTGACGTAATCTGTAATAATTATATTTGATCAAAATCTGAGAATCGTTTTGCGATTTGTAATTGAATATGAAATATTGATTTGAAATGTAATCAGAAAAGCTGTTTTAAAATCTGTGATGATTTTATTTCATATTCATGTGCTTTTGATATTACAGATACAATTAACATTACCGTATTTCGTCACCGAAAGTTAAATACTATAGATGACTACATCATTTGTAGCACTTAGCTTTGGGCCTCAAGATATGGGATGTTACACCTCGCCTCAGATGAACCCAACGACACTGGTCTCGAATCCCAACTCATCGCCGTCGATGAGATCGAACGCTAAAACCCCAACGCCAATGAATTCCAATTTCCACCGCCTCGCGTCAAACTACGACAATCCCACTGATTATCGTCTTCATCTCATCAAGACACTTAACTTTCATGTTGAGACCTCCGCCTATCTCAGCCTTTAGCATCGTGGATCAACCGTGGTCGTTGGATGATAGGAAGCTAGAGATAGAGTTTAAGGCCATTGAGAGGAATGAGGGTCCTTATATAGGCATGCTCTCTAAACTATACCCTACACAATCACTCCAAACGAGGCGTGGTCACTTACGTTCCTAACCAAATACTCCGAACTCAATGGAACTATTCCAGAACCTAATTCTATCGTATACAGAAGTTAGCTTCTAGGCTATTATTATTATTATTATTCCGGTTCTATAAAATCACCAAAACATCGTCGTTTGCCGAAATATCGTCAAACGATAATTTTAGATATTTTTCAAATTAAAAATTATGCAAAAGTCAAATAAATTAAATTAAAAATACATCAATAAAAATCGAGTCGTTAAAATAAAAATATTTTTCTTATTGTTTATCCGAACTGGTTTATTACTGTAATAAATTTACAAAATGAATTCACCATTATTATTTATACTTTAAAGGAGTTAAATATGACCATTAAATCAAATTTAATAAATACGTGATTCAAAATCCAGATATTTTAAACCACTATTCAAATATTAAATCCACAATTCAAAGATTTAAAATAATCTCTATATTTGAATTCAAGTTATTAAACTAAAAAAAAACAATTATTTCAATATTTAAAATTAATTAAATATTCAAAATCAAACTACAAAATTTCGGATCGTTGCATGTAATATCACTTATTTTTTTAACAGAATAATGAAAAAAATATGCAACAACAAACAGCTGCTGAGAAAGAAAATGAAGAGCGGTTGAAAATTTTGGAATGAAGAACAAAGACAGTTCAACAGCTGAAAAATCAAATTCAGAAAGAAAGTCAGACAAAAACTAAAATGACAGTTCAATAGTTAAATGATACTATAAAAATATATTAAAGTGATACCAACAATATCATATTATTAAACATATATGCTGATAGTATCAAATTTTTTAAACATGAAAAAGCAAGAAAAGAAAAGGGGAAAAATTGTTGTTGAAGAATCTGAAGAGCATGAAATAACTTCGGTAAAATTACAAATAGTATCACTTTATAACATATTATTTAGTAGAATAATTGATACTTATAGTATGTTTCTTTGAAGTTAATGCTTTGTAGTTATAGAAATTGTCCTCACTGTAATTTGTAGCAAAACTGATACCAATGTATAACAAAAATGATACATACTATCTGTTTGTTTAAAGATAAAGCTTTGCAATTTTAGAAACTGTTTTTATTGTAATTTGTAGCAAAACCGATACCATTATAAATCAAAAATGATACCTACAGTTTGTAATACATTGGAGTTTTAAAAACCATTTCCATATAATTTTTATCAAAACTGATACTAATATTTAGCAAAATGATTCCCACTATTTGTTTTGAGTAGAGTTGATGACTTCTAATTTTATAAACTGTTTTCCATGTCATTTATAGCAAAACTGACACCGATATATTATGAAAATGATACTAATAATCAGTTTATTTGAAATTTGTACTTTGTACTTCAATAAAAAAAAATTCACTGTATTTTGTATAAAAACTGATACCGTTATAATTCAAAAATGATACCTACGGTCTTATGTTTAAAATTAATGACTTTGAATTTTAAAATTATTTCCACTGTCATTTTTAACAAAACTGATATCAATATTTAACAAAAATGATACCTACTGTTTGTTTCAGTGAAGTTGGTGACTTCTAATTTGTAAACTATTCTACATGTCATTTGTAGCAAAATTGATATCAATATCTTGCAAAAATGATACCAATAATATGTATGTTTGAAGTTTATACTTTGTACTTTTATAAATTATTTCACTGTCATTTTTATCAAATCTGATACCATTATAATTCAAAAATAATACCTACGGTCTATATGTTTAAAATTAGTGATTTGAAATTTAAAATTATTTCCACTATCATTTTTAACACAACCGATACTAATACTTAACAAAAATGATACTCATTGTCTGTTTCAGTGGAGTTGACGTCTTCTAATTTTATAAATTATTTTCCATGTCATTTGTAGTAAAACTGATACAAATATCTTGCAAAAATGATACCAATAATCTATATGTTTGAAGTTTATACTTTGTACTTTTATAAATTGTTTCACTGCCATTTTTATTTTTATCAAATCTGATACCATTATATTGCAAAAATGATATCCCTTGAATGTTTGCTTAAAGTTGGTGCCTTATAATTTTAGAACTTGTTTTCACTGTAGTTTGTAACAGAAGTGATACCAACATAAATCAAAAATGATATCTGCAGCCTGTTTGGTTGAAGTTAATGCTTTGGAATTTTAAAAATTCTTTTCATTATAATTTGTAATAAAACTGATACCAATGTATAACAAAAATGATACCTATGGTCTGTTTGTTTGAAATTAATGCTTTGTAATTTTAGAAATTGTTATCCCTGTAATGTATAACAAAACTGATGCTATTATAAAAAAAATGATACCTACAGTCAAATTAATTGAAGTTAGTGTTTGTAATTTTAGAAATTATTTTCACTGTCATTTGTAACAAAAACTGACATCAATAAATTGCAATAACGATACATGCTAATCAACTTAATGCCACTTTTTCATACAACAAGATAACGGTGATTTTGCCGATCCATGTCCTAAGAGCAAGAAAGCGATATCTGAAACACTAGAGCAAAGAACAAGTGAAGAAAAAACAAAAAAGCGAAGATATAAAGACTGACGCTGCATATAGATGTAGATTGCAAGCAATATTTAAGATTATACAGTTGGATAAAGAAAAGAATGGACCAAGGAAAAAACAAATAGACATACTGAAACACACCCAATTTTACCACTTCTTCAACGTTTTCTACGAAGACAAAATTACAATGAAAGAATGCAAAAAACATCAAAACAATTTGGATGCATCATACAGTTGCTATTCAATAGAAAAACTGACATCGGTAATTTTCTTTATACAACAACAATTAGAAGAAAAAAATAGATTTTTCAAAAATGATACCTACAGTATTTAAAACTGATACATAAAAACCGATTCTCAAATTAGTAATAAAACTAATATTCAAATAGACTTCATTAAATGTTTGATACTAACAAAAAACTAATTCAACCCATTGATGGTTTGGTGCATATTATCATATTTACTTTATAACAACTTCATTAATGATACTCAAACAAACAAGACATTAAAAAACTTTCAGACTGCATTATTCTGAAAAATGATACTAAGAATAAACAAAAATGATACCTAAAAACTGATCTTCGCTGAACTAAACACAGCAATACATTTTCAATCGAATCAATATGAATGCAAGATATACATCAGTGACAAAAACCAAATAACATTCAATTTAAAACACATAAGAAAACAAATGCTACAAAACAGAAGATACTGCTGTAATTTATCAAATTTGTCATAGAATAGCAAAGATGTAAACACAGCAATAAAACTGAATTTAATTTTTAAAAAGAAAAATATGAAAAATTAGAAGCAATCAAAATCAAACTCTAATAGAAGAAAAGCAAAAAAGAGTAATAGAATCATACATAAATCTGAAAATTACACCGTCGAAAAAAACAAACGAGATTCGAAATCAGGAAAACACGAATGGATCGCGTACGAAAAAAGAGAAATATGAAGAAGAGAATTTAACTTTCAATGTGCAAAAGAGACTGTGAAGAAGAATTAAAGAAGAAAAAAAACGTGGTCAAAAAAAAAGAAAGAGCGCGGCGAGAGTCAGGACTGATTAAAATATTTGAATGTTTTTATCTCTAAGGATAAATATTAATGGACTGTTCTAAATAATAAGAAAGTCTCATGATTTGTCCTTAAAAATACCTTTTTTTCGTATAGTTAATCATTTATTTTTTCACAACACAAAAGCGCTTTACGTTTTGGTCTTCCGCATGTCCTTTAACACAGCCCAAGTGTGCCACATTTTGTTCACATAAAATATCGCAATGAAATTAATTTTATGATTGTGGCTACGGGAAAACGCCGGTGGCTACGGTATGGAAAATTTGTCGGCAGGTTTGATCATGAATTTTATTTTATGTGTCGATTAATCTTTTATGTCTGGTTCAATGATTATATCCAAATCCCAGTGATCATTCTCTTTGCACTCATCGTTCTTTCGTTCTCCGGCTAATATATTGACAAAACAACATGCTACAACCGGTTATTTTTTTTTAGTATACAGGCTTCATTTGATTCCAATCCTTCATATAATCCACATATATTCCATTTCCTCTCCCAATAAAATACACAAATTTGCGATAGACGCCAAAACCCCACAAAAAATCGAATCTAAAACAAAAAGGTGGGATAATAGGTTATAGCAATAACCCCACTTTGATTCTGTATTGCTGTTCCTTTTTAATTTTCTATTAATGGTAATCGCAGCTCATTCATTTCAATATTCTCTGTTATCCGTTCAAAGCGTGTATTCACTTATTATGGGCACGATTCTTTTCAAAAGGAAGGATAAAAGCAAGATTTGGGCATCGAAGAGAGCTTTGAGTTACGCAGCAATGGCCGATCCTTGTGTTTCCTGCACCACTTTCAATATTCTGGCACCTATTTATAAGAGACTAGACACAGAGGTGACTTTAATGCTCGAATAATATATGATTTTGTGCGCGATGTATAATGTGTTTTGATTTGGTGTAGGATCAAACTTGTAGAGAGAGTCAGTATAGAGCTGATTGGTTGAGCAGGAACCAGAGTATTATTGATAGATTGCTTGAAGATCGGTCTTCCATAGTTTGCCTTCAGGTTTTGAATAATTATTCATTTATTTGACATGTTTTGGGTTGTTCTGTTGGGAACGGTCTCGTATCCGAGAATCAATATGATATGTATCGTATGATATGTATCCGAGAATTACTATGATATGTATCCGAGAATTAATATGATATACGCAGACATCATTTAAACATATTATGATGCTCTGCTCCAATCATTTATCATATCAGAACCTTCCAACTGGATTTCTTATTTATTTATTTATTTATTTTTATTTTTTTGTGTGGTGCGGTGCTTCAAACTATAAAGTTACTCTTAATGAGTTTTAATGAACCCAGTTAGTCTCAAAATCTGAGCTGTCAAATATTTAATCTGATGATTTTGGTTACTGGATGTTTATACTTTATAGTTTATATGCAGTAAAGGTTATAAACGGTTATGTCAATGTATGCTGTAACATGTAACGATTACTGACAAAAAAGCATGTATATAACCAAAAACATCCTCATTACTTTAATCACACCAGATTCTTTCACACCTCCTATGCGTTCCCCTTGTCTCCAAGAAGTCATGGCCTCACATCACTTAATCAAATAAATTGATTAAAATAATTAATAATAGAATAACTGCTTGGGATTGTTTGGGGATGTGGAGGACATGCATTTGGGAACAGAGAACTCAACCTCTTACCTACTGAATGCAACTAATAAAAAATAAGCTATTGTCATAAATATACAATCTTACAGTTTTTACAGTGTGCACATATTAACATTTTTCAATTAAGAGAACATGGATTTTTTTTGGATTATGTCTCTGTCAACAATGTTTAGTATGTCACATGTAATTCATGACGGTTTATCTTCCTGCATATAAATCAGTTTTGTGATAGACAAGCAGTATGTACATGTTTTATGATATAGGAGGTCTGGTTGGGAAATGCAGAATTGGTAGATTTGTATGAGAAGAGGTTGGGTGATGCAGGATATACTTGCCTTAAACTCGCTAGAACCAACAATAGAGGCGATGGTTAGTTGTTTTTCAGTTCTAGTTCTATTCTATTGCTGCGATGCCAAGCTTTCTCCTTAATAAAACTGTGTTACTCCCTCAAGGTCCAAGATATTTTTTTTCTTCTTGCTTCTACAGGGCTTTTAACAGCCATACAAAGGGATTACTTCAGGATTATAAACTATAAAGAGTTGCTTTTTAACGACTTTGGAGATCGTGTTGCTCAACTGCTGCATATTGAACTGCATCCTTTTCTGCAATATCAGAGCGGGAGCATTCAACAGCAGATGCTTGTTGTGAATACTCACTTGTTATTTCCTCATAACTATAGCTATTCCACCGTTCGATTACATCAGGTATCAAATATTGTTCATAACTCGATTATCTGTATTACTTTGTTAATCCTGGATATGGTAATGACAGGTGTACAAGATCCTACAGTATGTAGATTCTTATCAGAATGAAAACAGTCTCAATTCAATGCCAATTATACTTTGTGGGTTAGTTTCTATGAACATATTTTAGAATACTAATACAGAAACTTCTCATCCTTAATTTATGTAATTTTGTAGCGACTGGAACGGAAGCAAAAGAGGGCATGTCTATAAGTTTCTTAGATCTCAGGGTTTCGTATCATCGTATGACACTGCACACAAGTATACAGACAGTGATGCAGATGCTCACAAAGTATTACACTTTGAGTCTTGTTTAAAGAAAATGAAAGCTTATCTATGCTCATTTTTATTTATACCTTTTTTGATTAAATGTAGTGGGTAAGCCACCGAAATCATCGCGGCAATGTCTGTGGAGTTGATTTTATATGGCTACGAAATCCGAATAAAAATCGGAAGCCTCTCAAGACTAGTTGGAATGAAGCTCTACTTGGTATTATCAGGGTAAATGTCATTCTTTGAATCTTTTGCATATATAAGATCTGGTGAAAATATTTCTCATGTTGTTTAACTAAATTAAATTCTTCTTCAGCACCTGCTTAATACAGCATCCCTTACAGATGAAAATGCTTTTATCTTTCTTAAAATGGACAGCAATGATGATAACATAACATTCTCTGGATTTTGTCAAGCACTTGGCCGGGTAATGATAACTGACATCTCATGTCATATAAGCAAATGTTCCAAAAATTGCTACTAATGTTATACCAAACTCTATTACAGTTGGGAGTTACTAGAAATTATGAGTACTTTAGTCCGGAGGAGTTAGAGGAGTTGTGGAATTATATTGACATAAATGGAGATGGTGCAGTAGACTTTGAAGAATTTCAAGTAAGATCTGTACTAGATCTTTATACATTTAGCATGATCATTGTAGCCCTAATATAAATCCCAAAGTGCAACATGAATTGACATAAAATATTACATAAACGAACCTTTTTTTTAATGTAGATGATTTTTCTTTGGCCTTTATAGCATAATACATCTTCAGACTATTGGTACTACTGTAGACAATTTTGTTATCTCAAATTTATTTCATCCCCGCCTTCCATCATCCATCCTCATACTTATTTTTTTATCGTTTTATTTTTGTTTAAAAACAGTAAAAATATTTGTTGAAATTTTGTAGAATCTTGCACACAAAAGATAAATTAAATAATAATAGTCAAATAACAATGAGTAAAGCGGTAAAACATTTAAAATGTGAATGTTAGTGTCTCACGATCAAATCGTTTAGACATCAATTATCTGTTATTTTTTCGAAAGAATAAATAATAATTCTTCAATAAATTTAGCATTTCAAGAAAATTAGGGACGTTAAGGGGGATGGCTGAAATTATTTGAGTTACCGATAAGAGAGCTAGAGAAATTAGAAGCAGCATGTATAAATGAAAAAAGGGTTAAAAAACTAGATTTACTGGTAATGACGTAAATGGAGAAGATAAAGTGATGCACCCGTAAAAAGAGAGTATAATATTTACATAGGAGAAGAAAATGAAAGACTAAAATTAACATAAGAAGAAAGTATTAGGAACGATGTAAATAACATATTTTTATTAAATAATACAACTTGTGATTTAAAACTATGGAAAAAGAAAATTTATTTGATCGACTCTAGTCTTTTAAGGAAGAAAAAAAAATGATGCGTTTAAAAAATGCACTAGAATTTTGGGATATATGGCAAGTGTTGCATATGTAGAAGATCGACTTTGACATTTACTGAAAAAAAGTTCAGTTATAGTTTTGATGATTCAACACATGATGTTTACAGAAACGAATATGGAATCCAGAGTTAGATGAATCAAGGGAGAAGCAAGAAGAAGTGAATGATAAAGGAACGTTTGGTTTTAATGTGAAGGAAGCGGTTCTTTTCCCTCCTGAAGTGGAGAAAGGAACATGGCCAGATGACTATTCTCTATCTGATCATGCTCCTCTCACTGTTGTTTTTACACCTATGAAAATGCCTTGCTCTTGATACGTTCTTCTTTTTTGTTAAATTTACCTATACAGAGTTGGCTTCTTCTTGTATAGAGTTAGGAATGAAATGTTGATCAGTTATCTGGAATATTTTTTGATCATGTGTTTGTATTGGTACTTGAAGGAGCGGAAAAGGTATATAAAAATTTACAAGTTGCATAACTGAGTGGTCCTTTGATTTGCCACAAACTATCTTGTTTCCCTTCACATACGGTGATATTGGTTGTGCTAAAGCATACGATAAGGAATATGACACATTTTGCATTTCTCCAGTTTATGTTAAATCTGTGGTCTGCATCAACAACCAATCCCCAAAATTAAGTTGTGGCTCATTTGTAGATTTGTATCGGTGGCCAGAAGAGTAATAGATTGGGAGTTCAAGCGAAAGCTAGGAGGCCCTGAATTCCTAGATATTAGTCTTGATTTTTCTTTTTTCTCTACCTTGATTTTTCTGCTCTCTTTCTTTCGGGATTCCTAGCATATAGTTCGGAGTTCAAATATAAAAAAATATCCGTGCTCTACTTTCCAAAGCATCCCAACTGAACCATATATACTCTCCTGATAGATGTGGTAAAAATAATTTTCCAGTCCTAACAAGTGGAATTTAGGGGAGAATTAGAGAAAGTTGACAAACTTTGAGAAAAAATAGACCGGACGACACCAAATTTTATTTTTAGGCTGAAAAAAAAAATGCTAGTTATAATTAACATTATATTCAATTTTTACACTATACAAAAGTTATAGTTAGCGTTATATTCAGTTTTACACTATACAAAATGCTAGTCGTGGCTAACATTATATTCAGTTTTATACTATACAAATGCTAGTTATAACTTACATAATTAGCATTTTTTCAGCCTAAAAAGAAAACTTATTGTCCTCCAATCTATTTTTATTTTTTTGCTCTTTATGCCTATTTTCCTAATTATTTATACTATTATCTCTCTAAAACAATTAAAAAATGATAGAAACAATAGAGTTTCAATTGCTCCGTTTCCTTGTGTTATAAGGAATTTCGACTATTCATCGCAACAAATTTATGAATTAGTGTGTTTTACCATATTTGATGAATGACTATGATATAAAAATGGATGGTTGAGATCATTGTGTCAAATCAAAACAAAAAGGAGGACATGATTTGAGCGAGGAGAAAAGAAAAGAAAAAACGTTTTGGCTTATGTACTTTCCAAAAAACTTCACTTATGCATCCCTCGATGAAAATATCGTAAGTCATATCTTCGAAATTATCAATCTAATTTATCTCACTATATAAGAAAATGTTGCCTTTTAATAGAAATGTCGGATTTAAATTTTGTTTTTAACATCAAATCTCAACTTTTATAATCTTTGCAGCAAGATTCATATAGTACCCGTCCAAACACAACTGTTGCCCCAGATAGGGCTGTTATGGTAACGGTAAATTTACCATTACCATACCATTACCAGCCAATCGGTTACCATTTTCGAGGGAAATCGGTATACCAGTTTAATCTTTATGGTAACGGTAAATTTACCATTTTCTACGGTAAATCATCGGTAACATTTCTTCAATACCAGCGGTAACGGTAATTTTACCAGTCAATTTATAATACATGTATATTCATGTAACATGCTTTATTATATGCATTTAGAACCAAGCAAATGATTAAATTTAGTTTATTAACTAGATGGAATAATGTTAAATACGCTTCACTTCTTTCTCATTTATGTCTTTTATTAAGTAACACTATAAATTGTATAATGAAGCACCGTTATGGTGTGAATACGTGTTATGTTACTAACCTTTTTTAGACAAACGGTAATTTACCATTACCAGTGTAACGGTTACCAGATTATCGGTATACCAGTCTTCGGTATACCAGCCTATCGGTAACGGTAACGGTAAGCAATTTTCACTTACCCGTAAAAATGGTACGGTAACGGTATTTGTGAAATGGTAACGGTAACCATTACCATAACAGCCCTAGCCCCAGACAAAAATTGAAGGCATCTTGTCAGGATCTAACTTGGGTTGCCCCAGATAAGAAAACGAGACACAACTGTTGGATGAATTTTCATAACCGAACCGGTACCACCGGATCAACCACCAAACGAAGCCACGCCGATCTACTCGTCTCCCATTACCGGACCAACTCCACCAAAGCTCCACTACCGAACCAGCTCCACAACCGGACCAACTCCACCAAAGCTCCACTACCGAACCAGCTCCACAACCGGACCAACTCCACAACCGAACCAGCTCCACAACCGGACCAGCTCTACCAACTCCACAACCGGACCAGCTCCACAACCGGACCAGCTCCACAACCGGACCAGCTCCACCAAAACTCCACAACCGGACCAGCTCCACTGCCGAACCAAGACCTCATCTCCACCCATCTACTACCGAACCAAGACGATGCCGAACCAAATTTGCCAGGCGAGATTGTATCAGCCCGGGCCCATCAACAGCTGTATATATCCAAGACCCCTACCCCCAGCCTCACTTTATAAATAGAGGGGCAGGGGTACAACAATGGGGGACAAGTTTGAGAGCTCAAGCACGGAAAGAACTTTCAAACAACTTTCTTTTACTTGTATCAGAGCTTTGTACTTGTAATCAAAACAAGAGAAGAGAAATAACATATAAAGTGGACGTAGGCACATTCTGGCTGAACCACTATAAATCTGCGTGTCTTTTTACAGTTTAGCCCCTGCTTTTCATATATTTGCATAAATCACTCAAATCACTAAGAACAACATAAGATCTACTAAATCATACAACTTTGAGGTGTTTGTCCATTTTTTGTGCAAACATTTTTGGTGCTTTCACTGAGAGCTAGAAGCTCGAAGCTTCAGCTTCATCCACTTAACGAGTTTTCCTAACAGCATCGTCCGCCACTTGGAAAACATGCCTCCCAAACAGAGAAAAGATGTTAACAAAGGAAAAAACATCGCATCCAGCAGTCTTCCAGATCCAACTGTCACGAATCAAGTAAATCGTCCTCCTCCAGCAACAGTAACAAATGAAGGACAGGCTAACCCAACCACTCCTGCCACAGAACAGCCTACAACAATTACTATGGCAGATTTGGACAGAGTTGTGGTTGAAGTAACTAACCGCTTCACGTCCCAGCAGGAAGCCTTGGTGGACCATCTCATGTCACGCTTAAGGGACGCTAAAGAATCCAACCGCAACACTGAAACATGGGGCGAGTCCCAGTCTGGAGGATCTCAGAGACAACAAAGATCTTCCTTCTTCGAAGGAGCTAACGGCAGAAGTAGCCATGGTAGGAGCCGAGACCGAGCACATCCCAAAGTTAGGCCTGAGGAAACGTTTGGTACCGAACCCAACGGGGGAGGTACCGGACGGAGGTCAACTGTAGCTGAGCTTGTCATACTGCCTAACCACGGAAACGCCGGTGAACGGGGCCGAGCTAGAGTCCAGCCCGAAGTTGGACCCGAGGAAGTGCTTAGATCAGAATCCAGCAGGGGGAGATCAAGGCAAGGGCCAACTGTAGCCGACCCTAGCATGCTCCCAGAAGATCAAAGGAAGCCGCTGGAGAATATGAGGAACGATAGACGATACCATCCCTACAGGTCATCTGGACGGAATCAATCCCATAGAACAGAACCAAACTCGTTTCTATCTGCTCCAAATTCTAATGAAAGGATGGTGCGCTTATTCAGAGAGTGCGTCCAACGGGAGCAAAGAGATCGAGGGATAGGCGCTAGGGTGACCAGCCCTTTTGCCCGCAACATTGAAATTGCTATCACCACCCGAGAATGGAAGATGCCAACAATGGAACCTTACAAGGGAACCTCCGACCCCATCGTACACTTACAAAGATACACACATCACATGCTCATGAGTGGAGCAACAGAAGGAGTACTGTGCAAATGCTTTCCACTATTCTTAGCAGATCTCGCTACCTCATGGTTCTGTCATCTACCCCAGGGATCCATCAGCTCGTGGGAAATGTTGAAAGAAAAGTTTATCAGTCAGTTCCGCATCCATGTGGAACAACCTAAGGATGCTTATTCCTTATCCAGCGTCAAACAGAAACCTGGAGAAAAACTGCAGCAATACCTAACCCGATTCAATGCCGCAGCAGCCGCAGTTCAAGATGCCGATGAGAAGCTTATCCTAATGGCCCTCTGTAGTGGTGTGCATCCGGACACTAAATTTGCTAGAAGGTTGACGAAAGAAAAACCAGCTACTTTACCCGATTTCTTCCATGAAGCCGGGAAATACATGAGGCTTGAGGATGCTACCGTTGAGGGGCAGTCAGGACAGCAAAATAAGGCAACTCACAGCAACGCCCCCGCTGTAGCAAGGGACGTTCGAAGAAATGATTCCAGAGACAATGCTGGGGGCAAGAAGGGAGAAAAGCGCCTATATTGGCCTGGACCGAGATTCGACACTTACACTCCTTTGAACGAGACCGTCGAAAATATCTTCCTTGCCACCCAAGGCGAAGTTAGATACAAACGCCCACCATACAAGAAGGAATCAGATAACGCGCAGAAATCTGGAAAGTTCTGCCGCTTCCACGAATCTCACGGGCATGATACCAATGAATGCCATCATCTCCGGGATCTGATTGAGGAACACATCAGAAGGAAGAAACTGGAACGTTATGTAAAAAGTCAGGACAGGACTCCAGCTCCTGCCAATGAAAACCCAAGGCTACCCTCACCGGACACCGGCAGAGGAAACCGCAACGCTAGCAGCTCTAGTCAAGAGAAAATAGTAGTCAATACCATCTCGGGAGGACCGCACATCGCGGACAGAAGCTGGAAAGAGATGGAAAGGTATGGAAAATCGCTTAGAGACAATAAAGACTGTGTCAATTCGGTTATAGAAGAGCGCCACCCGAAGCGAAAAGAAAGTAATGACATCACATTCGGTAAGCGTGACCTAGAAGGAAGGCAGTACCCTCACATGGATCCCATGGTCATCTCTGCCCGACTCGGTCCCCCCGAAGTTTACCGAATCCTGGTAGACACTGGAAGCTCAGTAAACATCCTGTTCAAACACGCATTCGACAAAATGAAGCTATCAATGAAGGATGTATCTCCCTGCGATAAACCACTACACGGCTTCACTGGAGATGCGAAGATGCCCCTCGGGCAGCTGGACCTCTTTGTTGAGATTGGAAGCCATCCCCGCTCCGCTGTACGGAAACAGACATTTGTGCTAATAGAAAACCATTCGGCCTACAACGCCTTCTTAGGAAGGCCATCCTTGTATGACTTCCAAATTGTCCTAGCCCCATGGTGCCTAAAGATGAAATTTCCAACAGACAATGGAGTAGGGGAAGTGGAAGGAGACCAGGACGTTGCTCGAGACTGCTATGTGACTGAACTTCGCAACAACCACAGGAAGGATAAAGGGAAGGGTGTAGAGATTGCCCTCTGCACAAAAAGTCTAGAAGCATAGCAACTAAAGAAAGCCCCTCCTCTTCGATATACCAGCGACCCTTTCAATGAATTAGACCCTAGGGACAAAGAGGAGGAGGCCACCGCCGAGCCTGCAGAGGCTATGGAGTTTATATCTGTAGACAAGCACGACTCAAGTAGACTATTGAAAATTGGGTCCCAACTAAAAGCCGAATTGAAGGAACAACTCATCGATTTTCTCCGCCACAACTTGGATGTATTCGCATGGTCGCACGCTGACATGACCGAAATCTCCCCCGACATAGCCTACCACGTATTAAAAATTGATCCTACCAAGGCGCCTGTAAAACAAAGAAAGAGAAGTATGGGGGCAGAGCGATCAGCATTCCTCGATGAAGAAGTAAAGAATCTACTCGCCAATGACTTCATACGAGAAGCTATCTACCCGGAATGGATCGCCAACCCGGTGCTGGTAAAGAAGGCTAATGGGAAGTGGCGAACCTGCATTGACTTTTCCAACCTAAACGACGCCTGCCCAAAGGATTGCTTCCCACTTCCCAGAATCGACCAACTTGTAGACAGCACAGCCGGGCACGAGCTCCTATCTTTTATGGATGCATACTCAGGATATAACCAAATTCCTATGCATGCTCCCGACCAAGACCACACTAGTTTCATCACTGATCGGGGTTTATACTGCTATAAGGTAATGCCTTTCGGACTTAAAAATGCAGGAGCCACCTACTAGTGCCTCGTCAACAAGATGTTTGCAGGGCTAATAGGACAGACTATGGAAGTATATGTGGATGACATGCTGGTGAAGTAAAGGAAAGCCAAAGATCACGTAAACCACCTAGGCAAAATGTTTCAAGTACTCCGCCAGTATGGAATGAAGTTGAATCCTCTAAAATGCTCCTTCGGAGTGTCATCAGGGAAGTTCTTAGGATTCATCGTTCATGCCAGGGGGATTGAAGCGAACCCTGAGCAAGTCCGAGCGCTAAGGGATATCAAGATACCTTCCACCCGAAAGGAAATGCAAAGCCTAAATGGAAAAGTGGCCGCCCTAAGCCGATTCATCTCCAAGGCAACGGACAAGTGCGTCCCCTTTTTCGAAGCTCTAAAGAAAGACAAAGGAAAGTTCGAATGGACTGACGAATGCTTAACCGCTTTCCTTAACCTAATCGAACACCTCCAGAAACCACCGGTACTCTCGACTCCAAGCGAAGGCGAAGAATTATACCTATACCTTGCTGTGTCATCTCACGCCCTAAGCGCTGCCTTGGTAAGGGAAGACAACCGCACGCAACGGCCAGTTTACTTCGTCAGCAAAAGGTTTACTGGGGCAGAAGTCAGATATCCTAAACTTGAGAAGCTAGCATACTGTTTACTAATCACATCACGGAAACTGCGTCACTACTTCCAGTCCCATTCCATCAAAGTTCTGACCGATCAACCACTGAGGCAGGTACTCCATCGTCCCGACACTTCTGGGCGACTACTTAAATGGTGCATTGAACTAAGTCAGTATGATATCACCTATCACCCTCGCACCGCCATTAAGGGACAAGCCATGGCTGATTTCATTGCAGAATTCACTACCAACGAAGATAAGGAGCAATTGGAAATAGCAGAAGATATCAAGTGGAATCTCTTTGTGGATGGTGCATCGAACGAACAAGGCTCGGGGGCAGGTGTGGTAATAATCACTCCCAGGGGAAACAAACTGCACTATGCTATAAGGTTGGAGTTCGCTGCCACCAACAACGATGCAGAGTATGAAGCAGTGATAGCCGGACTAGAAATTGCCATAGAAATCGAAGCCAATTCTTTGTGTCTTCACAGCGATTCTCAACTTATTGTTAATCAAATACTAGGAGAATTCCAAGCTCGAGAAGAACGACTCATAGCATATTTAAAGAAGACCAAGTTACTTCTCAGCCGATTGGACCACTACTTAGTCAAACACATCCCTCGGGAAGAGAACCAAGAGGCCGACGAATTGGCGAAGCAAGCAAGTGTGAGAGACATCACCATCCTCGGAGCAGTAACCATCTCAAAGCAACCGGCCCCAAGTTTTGAGCAAGTGAATCTGATAGCTGCAACCAAGGAAGCAACTTGGATGACTCCCATCCGAGACTACCTACAAAGTGGCACACTACCCAACGGGCGTAACGAAGTCAAGAAAATCTTGAGGAAAGCATCCCGCTACACAATACAAGAAGACATCCTCTATCGGCGCGGATTCTCTAACCCGTTATTAAGGTGTGTCGCTGGGAGGGAAGCCAAGGAAATCTTATCCAACATCCATCAGGGAATCTGCGGAGATCACACCGGAGGGCAAACATTAGCAAAAAAGATACTCCGATATGGATATTTCTGGCTCACCTTAAGCAAGGACGCCTTAGATTTTGTCAAAAAGTGTGACAGATGCCAGAAGTTTGCTAAGATTCTGCGGCTACCAACCACTGAGATTACTCAAATGACCAGCCCTTGGCCCTTCACAATATGGGGAATTGACTTAATCGACGAGCTACCAATGGGCCGAGGCGGGGCCAAATATGCTATAGTGGCAGTCGACTATTTCACCAAATGGGTGGAAGCGGAACCTCTGAATAAAGTATCTTCAGCAAAAGTTATTAACTTCTTGATCAAAAATGTTCTGTGCAGGTACGGAGTCCCACTCAAAATCATATCAGACAATGGACTTCAGTTTGACAGCGAGGAATTCGCCAACTGGTGCCAAGAGCACGGAATTCACAAGAGCTTCTCATCCGTAGCGTACCCCCAAGCAAACGGACAAGTCAAAGCCGTCAACAAAATTCTGAAAACTCTAATAAAAAAGAAGCTCGAAAAGTCAAAGGGCGCTTGGGTGAATGAACTCCCTACGGCACTATGGGCCTATTGCACATCTTTCAGAACATCAACGGGGCACACTCCTTTCTCTTTGGCATACGGATCGGAGGCTATGCTCCCAGTTGAAACCATTGTGCCTTCCCACCGTAGAATCCACTATAACCCAGAAGAGAACGAAGAACTGCTTCACATGTCTTTGGATCTAATTGAGGAGAGAAGAAATGATGCCGTCCTTAAAACAGCAGCCCACAAACAAAAAGTGGCGGCACAATACAACTCCAAAGTCAAGCATCGTACCTTACAAGAAGGGGATCTTGTCCTAAAGCGAATCTTCCCTCGTCCCGGAGCACTAGACCCAATCTGGGATGGACCATATGTAATTTATAAAGATCTCCACAAAGGAGCCTATATTTTGTCAACAGTGGACGGAGAGGTGTTCCAGAGGGCATGGAACATCCAACACCTCCGTCGATACTTTTCTTAACTTGTATTGACCATATGAAGTGAATTAACCAAGAGAATCAGTGGACGTAGGCATTTTCATGCCGAACCACTTTAAAAAACCTTGTCTCTTTTTTAACTTGTTCCTTTGTATCTTGGCTGCTTGTTAACTTTATCCTTTTCTGTTGAACAAAATCCTGAGCATATAACATTTCTATTCAAAGCACTTCACAACGCAACTTCACCTGGACAAGACCTAAACAAGTACTATGCGAATCTATGCCCTCGCCAATGAGACACTTTTGCTCCGGCATCCCTCTGCTGCGGGTTAACTCATTGCTCGCGACGGCCCTCAAAGCCATCTGTAATGAGCCGATTATAAGCCACCGAGAAGGCCGACTATAGCCGAGGCAGCTTATTACGGCGTTAGGCTTGCCGGCAACTGTGAACCGACTATAAGCCCCAACATAAGGTGTGGCCAGCCAGGGGCAGTTCACAGTTGACGATCGGCACCCACGCTAGCCGTCCACAGTAAATCGAATAATACCCACGATTGCGGGCCATAATGGCCCGGGTAGTTACTGTGCGCGATCTCGTCTCTGATGTGTCTTAAGTGCGGCTGTGGTAAAAAAGAATTAACTCCCCGCGGAGGCGTAAGATGGGTGACAAATGTCTCCAAGACCCACAGCTAGGGAAAGTGACTACAAAACCCGTTTGCCACAAACTTAAGCACATCGAAGACCTTCCGTGATTGGAAGTTTTATTTTTTCACATATTTCAATTTTACTTAAGAAACTTCCCTCCTATCCTCTATAACAATCCCTAAAGTACATGATACAGAGTAGGAGATACTCGCCAATGGGTGTAGGGACTCACAATTGGATGGCAAGGCATTCAACTGCGTTCCATGCTCGGTCATACGAGATATTCAAAACTGCCATCTACAATTAGAACATGGAAGGCGGTATTTTCTTCTTTTGTGTACAAATACATGACTATAATTTGTTCACACCACACGCTAACATTGCAAGTCATGAAATTATGTTTTAAACAAAAACCCGACATCAAACACAATTTAGTTACAAGAATATACATAACTATATTTCTCATACGACATGTCAAAATAGCAACAAACATTCAGAAGACGACAAAATCAGCTTAAGTCAAAGAATTACACGTCAAGAATAGAGCTATTTATTACAAGTAGCAAAATATTACAACCTAAAAGTTACTTTACTATTTTAAGACTAACATATACAACCCTGTCAAATCCACAAAAAGAGTTTTTCCAGGTATAATCAAGGGGCCGGCTGCATTGGAGTTTTACCCTTGTCCTGTTGCCCACCTGTCCAGACAGAGAAAGGATTCATTAGTGAGGAGCAACCAAGTTAATGGGGAAACTAAAAAGGAAGACTTACCAGCACCTGCTTCTTGGCCATCCTGGTCGTCATCCTCTACTTGCACACCTGCCTCCTCAGCAGCAAGCAACCGCATAGCCTCCTTCACCGCCACCTTCTCCTCCTTGGCAAACTGGGCAGTGACCACATCCATGCTGAAGGCCACACCACCATCTTTATCCGCATCAGCCTTAGCCTCCTCCAGAGCCCGAAGATAGATCTTAGCCATGACCCTAGGATAATCATCCATCCAAGATAGATTGCCCTGCTTCCAGGTTCGGAAGTACATGTCCTGAAGCATTTCGTCCATCATCCCCTCATTCTCCTCAAACTCCCTCATCCGGGCCTCGAAAGCCGACAACCTTTCAACGGTGGCATCTCTCTCCGATCGGTATCTCGAGCAATCAGCCAGAAGGGATTTCCGCATTGCCTCCATCTCCTCCCTCAACTTGGCTTGAGCAAGCTCTGCAGCCTCAAGTTTCCCGGATAACTCCTCTACCTGCTCAAGATCCGCTTTCCGAACCTCGTCCACCGTGGCAATAGCCATGTCGATCCGTTCCTTGCAAGTAGCTTCCATTTTCCGCAGTTCGGCCCGGCTGGCCTCTTCCATGGTTTTCTTTAGTCGTCCAGAAGCAGCCTCATGCTGAGAAATCTGAATGGCCTGATCAGCAAGCTGTTTGGCCTGATCCGAAACCACCAATCGTAGTCGGATGTTGGCACTCCCAATCTCCTCTCCAGCCCTAACCAGCCGGGCATGATGCCCCATCAGCTTCCTAGTCTCCTCCGCCACCCGATCAATATTAGCCTTGGCCTCGTCTCCCATGGTAATTATCCGAGTAGTAAGTAAATCGAGATCTAAGGACTTAGCCTCATCGAGCACCCGTACCATGGGATTGCGGGGAAGAAGGTGCTCACCGGTAACTTCGTCAAAGGTAATATCATGGGAACTTGGATCCAGGTCAGGATGACCCGCAAATGGATTCCGAGCCAAGTCAGGGTGATCAATCTGAGTGACGGTAGGATTTTCAAACGGGTGCGGAGAGAGTACGAATTCAGTATCCTCCTTCGTGATATCATGAAGAGGCTGAACTGGGGGCTGAGGACCAAGTGAAGACTCGGATAAGGGATGGCTCCTCTTTCTCTTTTGAATGCCCTCGTTAATAACCCCGAGAAGAGGACGGTAGCCGACTACATCCCTGGAACGGTGGGCCGAAGGCTTTGGCTTGGCGGAAGCTTTGGAGAGCTTGTACTGTTCAAGCCTGTGCCGAAGATCTGAGGCCTTGGCCGTTTTACCTGCTCCTAATATGAAGAAAAAATGTCACAAGCTTACATTGATCCATAATTCGAGAAAACACGGTAAATTAAAAAAAATAAAAGAAGAAAGAAAACACATCTGTGGTTGTACAAACCCGGGGGAGGAGTAGGATACTGCAACAAGTCCTGGATTTCATTCCAGGACGGGAGCGGGTCATAAAATATTCCTAAGTCCCTATCATAAATGGAGTCCGCAGGAGTCAAAAGTTCACCTTGAGTCATCGGAGTCACCTTGGCTGGAATAGTCTGAGGAGGCTCGCTTGCACCAGTCCCAGCCTTGTCAGCTTTCCTGGATTTCTCTATCGAAGCCGGTTCCCCGTCCAGCCCCTCAAAAGCTTGGTGGAATGCATCATCCGTCCACTCCTGAATCTCGCCTGCTTGCCCAGGAAGCAAGGCCCCGATGCCATCACCGCCATCGCCACCTTCCCGGTCACCTCCACCCTCACCTCTCTCCTCCTCTACGTCTTCCTCCCCCTGGGTAAGTGGACAATTTCTGGGGGAAGGACCGTCCGACTTCTTAAGTTTCTTACCTCCGACGGCTGGAGGTTTTGTGAAAGGTTTCCTCTTGCCACTCTCTACCGTGACACCTCTCTTAGCCTGAGCAGCCGCCCTCTCCTCCGCCGTTTCCCTCAGCTTGACTACTGACTGCTGTGGAAGGATCAAGTTATACTACAGAAGGGTCGCGTTTCTGATCAGGTAGGCCGCTGATCTATCTCTCCCGGGGATAGCTTCTATCTCAGCCGCCGTCTGAACCAGGCGATCAGTCTCCACAACCGCAAAGCCACCTGTCGCTAGCAAAAATGAAAACGTATGAGAAGAAGCATCGCAATCAGAATGGAAATTATAAATAAAGCATCGACTTACATCCAGAAGTAAAACGCCGAATAGAAACAGAGTCGTCCCTAACAAAGAACCACTCCTTCTTGAACATGCTGAACTTAGAATACAGGTCCAAGACCGGCTTGAAGGTTACAGCTGACTCCAAGCTGATATATGGGGACCCCTTCTTATAGCCCCTCAGATTATATAAGTACCGGATCTCCCGGTTGGAAGGAGCACGCCCATGCTTCCTCTGGAAGATGACGAAGAGGCTCACCAGTATAGCATAGGAGTTGGGTTGAAGCTGGAATGGGGCCACCTTTAGATATGTAAGGAAGCTGGCTACCCAAGCATTAAGAGGCGGAATGGCACCACACATGCAGTGGTATCTGCTGTAAGCAAAGTACCCTTCGGGAGGGTCATACGGCATAACTTCTCTCCCTGGCAACAACATTCGCGTTCTATCGATTCCAAAAGAACGGGAGATGACATCAAGCTGCTCTTCCTTAAGGGAGCTGGGAAAGCAATCGGGCGGGGAGTTCAGAAGCTCCTGAGGGCTGTACCCGTCCACTAGTGATCTCGGGGCAGGTCCGTGACGTTCTGGTCCTGACTGAGCAGGGGGCACTGCGGAAGATTCTCCTTCGCCCTGGGATTTCTTTTTATCTGATCGAGTTTCTGCTTTTCGAGACATTTATCTGCAAACACAAAGAAGTGTGTTGTTAGAATAAAAGAAGTAAACAAGCGAGTGTGTGCAGTCTGGAATTTCGCTCATAGTTCAAGTCTACAAGGTCATTCGGCACCCAGAGTACAAGGTCATTCGGCATTCCCAATACTACAAGGTCATTCGGTAGTCCCGATACGACAAGGTCATTTGGTATTCCCAATACTACAAGGTCATTCGGCATTCCCGATACGAAAAGGTCATTCAACATTCCCAATACTACAAGGTCATTCGGCGTTCCCAATACTACGAGTTCATTCGGCACTCCCATTATCAGAACTCATTCCACACTCAAGTACTTATGGTGCAGATTCATTCGGTAATTGAAAACATGAGTACCATTCGGTAACTACCTGATTCGGTAGTCGAGGATGATCCGGCAATAACTTTGATTCGGCAGACAAGAAGTTCAATTTGGCAAACGGTAAGGGATGGTAGTGACACAAGTCCCATACTTATAGGGGGAGGTTGTTTGACCGGACCAGACGATTCGGTTCTCAGGCCGAATGAGTTCGACAAGCTAAAACAAAGCACAGCATATGTTAAACATATGCCCTGCTTTGAGGGGCAAATGTTGGATGAATTTTCATAACCGAACCGGTACCACCGGATCAACCACCAAACGAAGCCACGCCGATCTACTCGTCTCCCACTACCGGACCAACTCCACCAAAGCTCCACTACCGAACCAGCTCCACAACCGGACCAACTCCACCAAAGCTCCACTACCGAACCAGCTCCACAACCGGACCAGCTCCACCAACTCCACAACCGAACCAGCTCCACAACCGGACCAGCTCCACCAGCTCCACAAGCTCCACCAACTCCACAACCGGACCAGCTCCACAACCGAACCAGCTCCACCAAAACTCCACAACCGGACCAGCTCCACTGCCGAACCAAGACCTCATCTCCACCCATCTACTACCGAACCAAGACGATGCCAAACCAAATTTGCCAGGCCAGATTGTATCAGCCCGAGCCCATCAACAGCTGTATACATCCAAGACCCCTACCCTCAGCCTCACTCTATAAATAGAGGGGCAGGGGTACAACAATGGGGGACAAGTTTGAGAGCTCAAGCACGGAGAGAACTTTCAAACAACTTTCTTTTACTTGTATCAGAGCTTTGTACTTGTAATCAAAACAAGAGAAGAGAAATAACATATAAAGTGGACGTAGGCACATTCTGGCTGAACCACTATAAATCTGCGTGTCTTTTTACAGTTTAGCCCCTGATTTTCATATATTTGCATAAATCACTCAAATCATTAAGAACAACATAAGATCTACTAAATCATACAACTTTGAGGTGTTTGTCCATTTTTTGTGCAAACAACAACCACTAGGCTACAACTTGAATTGTAAAAGTTTACATACAAACATATTTTAGTAATCATAATACATAACCAAGCCACCGCCGGAATTGTTGCCCCTGCCGGATCGGTTGCCCTAGGCGGCCGTCTTGCTCGCCTTACCCTAGGGCCGGCCCTGGATTCATACATGATATGTTTGAATTTTGATGACTTATTTCAGGTGTAAATGATTGCATTGTGACTATAATTAATTATAGTGTAACTATCGGTAGATCGTACTGCATTTGTTTACATTACCAGTCATTTTGTTTTACAAGAACACACGAATGAAAATATCCACAGGACATTTTATATATTAATTCACAATATCAATTGTTTCATTGTACAAGAACACACGAATGTAGATACCGCATTTATATATTAACGAGCGTTACGGCAGGCAATTGGCGCGTGAGTTGTTTTTCTACAAATTGCATATATTTTAACACATTTAAAAAAAGTACAAACATTTAATCATATTTTGCACTTAAATCATGTGTAATTTTTAAAACTTAACGGTCGGACCAAAAAATCACGCTTTTATTTCAATTATTAATAAAGATTATATCTAACAATTATGTATGCGTATGTGCATATATGTATGTCTGTTAGTATATATATTTTGGCACGTGCATATAAGTTCTTTATTAAATTATTAAATTTGAAAGTTATATGTAGTTTGATAAAAATAAACTGAAAAACATAAACAAAAATGTACTTTTTTTGTTGGAATAGGGTTTGAACTTGTAACATTGTTTATGTTTAAAATTTCCATTTGAAAATAAATGTTAATATTTGTTCACAGTGAGATTCAAATTCAAGACCTCTTGTTTGCATGGAAAGACATTTTTTGAAATTTCACGGTCGGACCAAAAAATTATGATTTTAGTTCAACTTTTAATAAAGATTTATAGATAGAGTGATTTATCTAAAAAAATCTTGCATTACCTATTCTAATGGAGGCATATATATTTGACTCGTTCTTTGAAGTCTAATTATTATTACTTTTGAATACGTCTATAGTAATTGTAGTGAGATTTTATCTCCTAATTTATTGGAAAGAGATATGAAATAACAATTTAGTATTTAAAAATGTATATATAGGGGTATTTTGAGAAGTTCACGGTCGGACCAAAAGATCGTGCTTCTATTCCAACTATTATTACGAGCGTTACGGCACGCGTTTCGCACGTGATGAAGAAGGATGAATTGTTGTATTTATTTAATGCGTTCAAAAGAAAATGATTTCCACATATATTTAGTCATATTTTTATGTTGAATCATATGTAGGTAATTTGAAATTTTATTTCTAAGTTGCACACTACAAGGGGAAACACGTTTTCCGACGGCCAGAAGCCGTCGGCGGTCGTCAGAAACCGTCGGCCGCCGTCGGAAATAGCCGCCGGAAGTGGCTTTGTCGGGAAGCAGTATTTCCAACGGCTTCCGACGGACGTTGTCGTATCCATTTCCGACGGATCCAGACGGTTTCCGGCGGTTTCCGACGGTTACCGACGGCGTCGGTAACCGTCGGAAACCGCCGGAAAGCGTCTGAAACAGGCCGCCGTTATTTGTCGTGAGCCGTCAGAAATTTTGACCAGTAAGCTGTCGGAAGCCGTCGGAAATCTGCTGTTTTTTTTAATATTTGCTGCAAATTTAGCCTTCCAACCACATTTCTCTTCCAAACACTATAATATCAATACTGCACAATCCAATATACAATAGTCCAACTAAATATTCAAACCCAAACCACAAAATATTTAATAAACACACAAATAAATAAAATTACATCAAAATATAAATAACCATTCCAACATTAACATAATCCTAACAATAACTGTTCTACCATGTTGTTAATACACAAATTCATCAATATTCTCATACACGTTCTCATACTACCATAGAACCAAATGTGTCAAACATAATTATACATAAATCAACAATTACCTACGCCGTCTACCAAATCATTCTAAATTAAAACAAAACATACCTGAACGAACAAGAAAGCAAGTAATGAAACAATCTCCTGCAGATCCAGAGCCAGCCGAGGAAGGAAAGTGACCACCACCCTGCTGCTGCTGCTGCATGTACTCTAACAACTGTGCGGTGTGCATGGCCTGTTGGCGGTTCTGCTCCTCTAACTGGGCAACTCTAGTCCGCAATTCTTCTATATCTGCAAGATCGCTCTGATGTCTACTCCGCCGTCCCCTACTCTGACTACTGGACTGCAATAATTGAAAAATAAATAAAATCCAAGTTTATTGTTTTGAAAAGGTGAAAATATCATATTTTAAGTATTTTAAGAAAAAGTAAATTATTTACCGCTAAATTGCCAAATCCGTATCGTCGACCATGCTCTGCTGGATCCATAACGGACTAAAAAATAACGTCTTCCTCATTGGTCGTCAGCTGATCTCGACCCGTGTCAGCAAGGAGTTTATGCCGCTGCTCCATAAACTTCTCCTGCATTAACAAATTAATAATATCATATCTTATGTCATCATAGTTTAACAATTAAAACAATTACTAATACTGAATAAAATGAAATATGCTTACATGGCTTTTGCTGGATTTATCGTCCTGCCATGTGTACGAAACAATCCCGTCTGGATTAACATGCTCGACAGCATGCGTACGGGTGAACACGTCCATATAGCTGACAGGACCATGTGACTCGGCTTCCTGAAGTTGATTGTTACATACAATTATTATACATTTAAAATCATATAGTATAAACTATTTACATTTATTATTCAGTAAATTTACCAACTCCTGCCGATACTACTGAAACGACTTCGATCCTCCGCGATGAGTGACGGGATTCTTATTTCTATTTGCAGAGTTTCTATCCGACTCTGCCTGTACATTCAAAATTTTATACATTATTTTTCGATCACGTCAAATTAATAATTCAAAAAAAATTAGTATACTTGCCTTCGCCTCGTCCGTCTCCCAGTATCTCAACCAAGCTTGCAACACGCTCTCTCCCATCCACCATGGTTTCTTACCAGATTTCTTAATCTCAGATATCGTATCCCTGTAGTTCTTGCGCATCTTCTTCATCCAATATGCTCGTGCCAGCATCATATCATCTGTCTGGATGTCTATCTCAGCCTGTGTTAAAAAAAAGATTACACTTTAAACGATATAAACAGTAAAAAAACGACAAAAACGAATTAAAAATGAAAAACGGAAAAATATGCATACTAGGACATCCTGCCATATGCACTCTATGATGTGAGGAGGGATGTTATCCCACTTCGGCCAGCAGGCACTCATCCTACTGCGATAAGAAGCTCTAGAGACGTCCAACACAACCTTAGAAGGAAGTAGATCGAACCCCTTGTTTTTAAGTACGATATAGATAAGTACGTACGTATATCATAGAAAAAATAATCAATCATTTTTCCTATTTGACAAAATGAGAAGTTCAAAATTTAATATTTATTTTGAATTGAAGAATACAAATTCGAAAAAGATTATTTTCATGGTCGTATAATATTTTGAATTTAAAGAACAACTTCACAAATTTAAAAATATTTTCAAATAGGGCATAATTTATTTTTTAACGTAACGATTTAAAAATATATATAATTTTTTTTTCATTGGTCAGGCATCCTACTTCCCATTACAAACACAGTAAGCATTTACATTTCGTATATTACTTCGTCTCAAACGATTCAACAAAATTTCGGCAGCATTTCCCTTTTGTTCCCTGCATTGTACACAAATGCGTGTACGCAGGAAACAAAAAAGAAAAGTTAGGCCGAAATTTTATGAACCGTTTGAGACGAAGTAGTATACAAAATGTAAATGCTTACTGTGTTCATAACTTGTCCAATACAGGGACAAATCCGACAAACATTGTACCAGATGAATATAAATGGTCGTTTTTCGAAAAGAACGACTATTTATACAACGATCATGTACAACACTCGTCAGATGGGGCCAAAAACTCTCTAAGGGACATTTGTCAGTTACATGCGCGCATTTTACGAAAAAATACAGTTTTACTCAATGTTCACATTTACAAAAATATATATTAATTTAACACATTTATTCAACGTATTACATCAACTTAAGGCTGTTTTAACATTTTTGTCATTTTTCAATACACACAATATAATTTAGAGTAATGCATTTTTTTTGTTTCATAAGTAAATACGCGCACAATATAATACTCCTAGTTCATTCAATCAATTTATCTTATTCCAAATAACGTATACAATCGTCGAGTCAAGGCATACACAACAATTTACTTATACATGAACAACCACAAATTATACGTATTTTTCACAATTTCACGATAAAAGATGAAATCCGTATACCATGTGATGCTATAAACTGTTATTACGCTATTGGAAACAATTGCAATCACTAATTCGTCCTAATTTATCAATTTATGCAAATCTAGAATTAGGGTAAAAACTGAATTTTTCATAAAAATAAGAGATTATACATGAGATTAAGAGTAACGGAGGTTGATTAGGGAGCCTTGGAATATCCGGAAGCTAGAAATTAGGGATTGGAAGTTTGGAGGTTGAATTTGGGGGTTTTTTGGGGGAATTTTCGTATGAAGAGGAGGAGGAAGAAAGCTCTCGGCTGAGCCCTATAATCGCAGTTTTCCGACGGCTTCCGACGGCCGCCGACGGCCCGTCGAAAGCCGTCGGAAGCCGTCGGTCCTCGCTGTCGGAATTCAGGGCTTTTCTAGTAGTGGCAATATCTAATTTCTTGTGAGTTTAAATTTTTTTTGTATTAATAATTAATAAAAAACAAATTTGTAAAGTGGTTTATTTGCTAGATCCTATTTTTAAGTGATATTAAGACTTAATAAATATTTATAGAGGAAATGTTGAATTTGTAAAAGAAGCTTAATTATTAGATCCTAATTTTAAGCGATACTAAATTTTAATAATATCTGTATAGAGGCATTTTTGGTATTTCATGCTGATACCAAAAAAGTGTGATATTAAATATATAAAGATATAAAGGGCAATTTTGGAAATTCACGGTCGAACCAAAAGTTTGCGCTTCCAAACTAAGTATTAATAAAGATTATATTATTATTATTATTATATATATATATATATTAATTCAAAATACCAAAAACAAAAATATTTCCATGAAAATAATATTTACAACGGAAATATTTGCACCGAAATTATTTCCACGATCACTACTTGTAGTGCAAATAATTGTTGAAACCGAGCAGTTCTGTAGTGGGTAAATTGAGTGAATTTAAAAAAAACCTCTATTTAAATCATGGTGGACCTATGAATTCTAATATGTTGTAGTAGATCCAATCTAGTTAATTTAAATAAAATCAAAATTTATTTAATTTCCAATTTAATTAATTTGATGCTTATATAGTTTTGAATACATCAATATATACTCATGTGCGTATAAGGTGCATGTGCAACATTGCAATATATACATAGTTAACATCTACATATATGGATGTTAAGATTTGCATCTACAACATATACATTTGTCATTTATATGCGCATTGTTTGTCTTAAAGCACTATATATATAATTTAGAAATTTATTTGTATATAAAATAAAATTATCTTTTAAAACATTTGATTAATTTTGACTAAGTCAATAAAAATTAAAATCCAATTTAATATCAAGATATCTAATTTGACTATGTAAACTATTCTAAAATTCAAGTTTTAATCAATGAAAATCAATTAAAATATCTATAAATAATTAAAATATCTATAAATAATTAAAATAATGTAAATATTTGTATTTAATATATAAAATATATTATTTTCGAAAATAAAGAAATAAATTTTTTAAATACGCAAATGATTTAAAACAAATAATAATTAAACTACGTACTTTGCAATAAAATAAATTTTAAAATAATTTATTTATACTCTTTTCGGCCATAAGAAAAAAAATTAAAATAAAATCCGAAACCATTTATGTTTTATAAATTAATATTTTGCATATTCATATATATATAAATATATAGACACACACACACATAGTTAATATAGACTATGTTTATATTATTTATGTGTGTGTATATATAATGTTATATAGGTTAGGCAAAAATTAATAATATTCCTTAAACCAAAACAAATTATATATAATTTTATTTATACAATTTGAAATACATATCTCACACGCACGCACACGGAGACATATAATGCATCGCCGAATAGAAAATTATTATTTTTACTATGTACATAGATTAAAACAACAACAATAATTGATATAGATAGTTTAATATGATTTTAAAAAAAAGACAATTATGGGAGACAACAAATTGGAATATGGAATCGTCATATAGCCTAATTGCTACATGATACGTATAACATAAAAGTAAAATGGTTTTATACCTTGAAGATGTAGCCTTTGAATGCATGTCATTTAAAGGGATCTTCTAGATTCACCTTGAATCGATAACTAGATGTCGCTACGATCAAGTGTACCACTGGAATTACTAGAAATTGATGTGAATTGTGTAGGATCGATTTTACCCAAGAGGGGGGGGGGTGGTGAATAGGGTGATACTAATAATAATACAAATTAATGCGGAAATATATATAATAATTGCAGCACAAATAATAGCAGAATAATAAAAGAAGAAATAGAACAACACAAATTTACCCAGCTTCGGCAAAACCCTGCCTACGTGTTGCCCCCAAGGTTTCTACTAGAAATTAAGTAGTCAGACGCTTACATACGTAAACTTGCAACACCCGCTAACGACTAACCAAACTCTACGCTCAAAACCCTGACACAACTCAGCCACCGAGTTGCGAATTCTCGAACTACACTACCGTAGTTCGTCCCTAGTCACACGACTAGAATTGACACAAATTTTAAAAGAAAATAAAACAAAATAAAAAAACAATATAAAAAAAACCTTATTATAAATCTAAGCTCAAAGTAAAATATAATAGAGGCCGACCCAATAAAAATATAAAGATGTTTTCCTTTCTTTGTATATGCGGCCGTTCCTTTTGCTCTGTAATGTCTGCTTCGTTCTTCTTTCAAAATCTAGACCATTGTGAAATTTGAAGCGCCGATTCAAAAATTGATCAATTGAGTGTTGAATTCACTTCGGCTTGGCTTTATTAATTGATCCTGGCTTTGATTAATATGCGGCGGCTTCAAGTTGCGTCGAGCTTGAATGCTATGATTTGGTACGTGATTTTCTTGTTCTATTTTGAATTTGCTCGACTTCGAATCGAGTTATAGGTTTGTTCGTGATTTAATTGCTTGCTTTCTTATTTCCCTTGAACTCGAATACCTGATTTTGCCGATGATGATTTTGGGTTATATAGGGAACGAACCCCTTAATTTTCGTTCGTATTTTCGATTTGGATTCTTCAACTAATTTTGTTTGGCCGTTTGATTTTGCTTGAATACTTGTGATTGTACTGACTTGTTCAAGTCATACTCGGTTGGATTTGGTTCCGTTCCTTTTTGGCATTTGAATTTGTTTCTCATTCATTTCTTCTATGACTTCGGCACTTTGAATTCTTGAGAGTATTGACTTGGTTAATTCGTGAGTTAAAAATTGACTTCATCATTTACCTCTGACTCGTTCGAACTCTTTTTTGCTATGTTGGTTTGAACTTATGTTAATTTGGGACATCGTTATGTTGCAGTCTTTTCTGTTGTATATCTTCATGCTTGTTGTTGCCTTAGTCTGGTTGCATACCTGAATGCCTGCACTTGGTTGCACTGTCCACTTGCATTGACTTGCACTGCTTTGTACTTGGGGTGGTGGTACACTTGATTGAACATATGCTTGGTTGGAGTCAGTAACTGAACTGTACTGCATGTATATATGTATACATGTGTGTAGTTATTTTGTTTTGTTCACTGCCTGGTCTGCATTGATGTATGTTGAATCTGCACACTCATGTTATACATTGCTAGTTCACCTGAGTCTTGCTTCAAGTTGAACTATTTTGTTTCATTCAGTTTGATGTTATATGTGATCCCTGAGTTGAAGTCTAGTCTGGTTGCCTTTGTTGCTCGTGATCAATTCATTATTGAGTATGTATGCATGTTGTTGTGGTCTTGTAGTCTCTGGTATCAATGTTGCATCACTAGTTCATTTTGTTTGGTGAACTTGATGCCTGAACTTGTAGAATGCTTGCATATCTATATACTCTAGTCTGGTGGTCCTTTTGGTTGAGGCTGAGTTCTTTGCTTGGTCTGTTCTTTGAACTGATATATGTGTATACTCATATATGTATACATGTGTATGTACCGACTGTTCCTCTTTGATCATTTCATTGAACTTCTACAGATACCATGCTTGATCATGTCATGCTCACTTATATGTGTGTCACCATGTATATACATACATACATATATGTATGTATATATGTGTACAATTGTTGCGCCTATGCACTTGGTTGGCTTGATGTCTCCACTACTCATTGCTGTTATCTGGGTTACCCTGTTGCCTTCATACCTGAACTGATATGTGTATGCATATATGCATACATGCTCTAATGCATATGCTTTGGTCTCTGGTTGAATGTTTGTGTTTTGGAGTTCATGTGTTATTGAATCTGGTCTGTTTCGAGTTAAATTTATCTGCACTGTGTCTTGGTTGAAGCTTCACTTGTGCGCTGGTCTTGTCTGGTTTCATTGGAGTACCTAAAGCTGGTTGTACATATGACCAACCATGTGTACATCACCTTGCACATATGCATCTGATTTGGTCTGGATTCTTTGATGACCTTGTCTGGTCTGTTTGCTGTATTTGGATGATTTTCCTTTTGTATTAGAGTATGTTTCCATTTGCATTCATGTTGCTTTGCACTGCACATGTTGTTTTGATTTTGGAGACTGGTCTGGTTTTGGTTAATACTTTATGCGTACTGCCCTTTATACATGTTTTCAGACTTCGAGTCCATCCTTTTTGAGTTTTGTATTGCTCCTGAGTTGAATCCACCATTTGGTTGGGTTTGACCTTGTGCTCACCTGACCCTGCAGTTTTATCAAGTGTATATCAGTGTGCACGACCTTGTGACATGTACAGTGATACACTGTGCATGTTACAAGCTGTTCGTGTAAGATGAATTCAAAAGAAATAAATGACGAACAACCCAAATAACTGAGGCAAATAACATTTTCAAAAACACACTTCATTGTACACTACAAAAATATTTCTTTTTCAGTTTTACTGCGTCAGTGTTTATTTTGCAGATAATTTAGATGCTGGATACAAATTGGAATATAGTTAAAGAACAAATACGAGTGAATGAGTGATATGTAGTGAGGTCAACATTGTATACTGAAATTTGTGATGTAATCGAAATTGTAATGTAATTGAAATTGTGTATATATAGTGAGAGTTCAAATTTGTACTATTCAAAATTGTAATAAAATATTTGTTTGAATAAAATATTTGTTTGAATATGAATTCCGTGTTATTTATTTTATTCATCAAATATTTATTTAATTATGTGCAAAATAAAATAGTACAATAACAAATACATTTAAATGAATATATATATATGTTTATTATCATCAAACAAAAATCATATACTAGCATATTCAACAATCTCCTCCTTTTGATGATAACAAACATATATTGAGATTTTGAATGTATTTAATGTATTTGGTCATTGATGAACTCTATTTGCTCCCCCTATTTGAATGCTCCCTCTCTACAACAAAGCTTCCCCTTCATATATGCATGAAAATAAATAAAAATATGCAAATGAACCTAGATGAGAATATGCAAATAAAAAATAAATTATTTGAACTTTATTTGCCAAAATCTTAACTTTTCTCTCCCCTCCAGCAAAAGAGTAATAGTGTTAGAAAAATAGAGATAAAGTGATAGACATTAATACAACATTAATACCCAATCGAGTATAAATATTAAATTTTAATAAAAAACCAAACAAAAATCATAAATACTCTATGAGGTGCATATTCCACATTAGAGTGATAGGGATGATGTCGTCATATAAAACCATATAGTTGTGTCTATTTGTAGTATATTTATATCAGGAATTTGAATATCTACTAACGATGCATAACCGTTAGGACTTTTAAATGAGATTAGTAGTATTCCCAATTTATATATATATAAAAAATGAATTTCAAGCATCTTCTAACCACGCATAACCGTGAGGACTTTTAAATGAGATTAGAATTAACTTGTCTATTTAATAATCAATTTTGATATGTGTTCCATAAATGCATAACTGTGAGGACTTTTAAATGAGCATGAAAGCACATTAACAGAAATTCCAAGTAATTCATCCATGCATAACCGTGAGTACTTTTAAATGAGAGTGAATACTTTGGATGTTTTTATTGCTAATTAGTTACAGAAAAACGAATAATTTCCCATTCAAAATAACACATTTTGATATACTATATTGGATTTTGATGAGTGATGGTTGTTAGAAATAAGATAGAAATAGAGATGGTCATGGAATTTTTACCAACAAAAGTTATTATAAATCTTGTTTAAATTTTTAAAGAAATTTATACTTTCTCAAGTCATAATGTATGATTAATATCAACACTCATCACAATTTTCAGTAACTATTTTTCTTTTTGATAATCTGTAGGGAATCAGATTAGTTAATGTATTCATTTAAGATCAAATCCAAAAACAAATATAAAATCAAAATTTCTAAAATGTCTAATCTGAAACAAAGTCGACATAAACTTTTTTCTATAAGGGGTTTTTTTTAAAAAATAAATGTCTGCTAATTGAAAATCAGTTGAAATGAAAAATATGCAGATATTTTCTTTCAAAAGATGCAACTAACGAATGTCTCAACATAAAAGACATTCCACTAGTACTTTTTCTATCAACTAGGCTACCAGTGTAATCTACATCTGAATTCCCCTTTGACTCAAGGTTATCATTAGATAGATATCATAGACCAAATCGTGGAGTGTGCAACAAATACCTTATAATCATTTTACAGCTTTTAAAATGTGATTCCTCAAGGATTTGATTGAAAACGTGTACATAAACAACTAGTGAACATAGTGTCAGATCTAAAAGCAATAAGATAAATAAATATATCCATGTGTACCTAGAGTAATCATCAATCAATACAAGAACATCATTAGTCCCAACAAATCTATATGAACTAGTTCAAAGACTCTAGAGGTACTTACAGTGCTCTTGGCATAAAAAAGATAATTGGCCAACAATTTTGCATAATTCAGAATCAAAATCAACATTCATTTCCTTATCACATAATTGGCTGATTTAAATCAGATTATGGTGCAGAATTTTCACATTTAATATATCGTTCAAGATAAATGTACCGATACCTATTTTACCTTTACGATAATTTTTCATTGTTACCCATTGTGACTCTGCCACCTTTGTACTAGGCTATGGAACTTTGATTTAACGCCCGTCGTGTACCTAGAACAGCCAGAATCTAGGTAACACTGTTGTTGTTCCTTAGCCTGCCACCACACCTACACGAGAAAAGATTTTTGTGACCTATTTGTTTTTATAGGTCCATGATTGTTAGTCACAAATGATTTTGAAAAATATGTTTGAGTAGACCCAAGGCAATTTATATTTGTTCCTTTTGGCACCCAGATTTGTTTGACTTTAAGGGAATTTACATTTGTGCCTTTAGGAACCCAAATCGGTATGGTTTTCACGTGTTTGGGCCTATACCAATAATTGTTTTGATTGTGTCCAATTTTTCTACAAATTGTGCACTCGGATTTGACACGATTGGTTTTACTTCTAACCTTTTCAGATTGAGTGTACCCAAGTCCTTGTCTAACAGTATTAACAATTTGTTTCCCTAATAACATATTTAGTGATCTTTCTCCTTTTGAAAATTTTCCTAAAGTTGTAGACAATTGTTGGACTTATGTTTTGAGAGATTCATTTTCATTCAATAATAGTTGCACTTTTTAATAGAATTTTCTCTCCTAGTGTTCTCACTTTCTTTCAAAATCAGAATTTCATTTCAAGTAATTTAATTTTAATTTCTGATTTTTTAATTTCTTCTTCAAGTGATGGACACTTATCACACTTAAGGCTCTTATTTCGATAGTTTTTAACCAATTGATCAAGCTGTTTATTTAATTCTATCAAACTATCTCTTTGTGATTCAATTTTAGCGTACTTCTCCCTAAGTCTTTCAAAACAGCCATTTACTTCATGAAAACATATAAGTAATTCCGAATGAGTAAGTTTCGATACCTCGCTTGGCTCGTCATCATCACTGTCAGTTGTTTCATCCTGAAAACAAAAATTTTCCTTTTCACTCTCACTACCAGTGCTTTTATCAGCTTCATCAGTTTCATCCCAAGTAGCTACAAAACTTCTCTTTTTCGGTTTCTTTCCTTGGCTGAGTCGATTCTAAGGACAATTGGGCTTGATATGACCGGGTTTATTGCACTTGTGACAAATGATCTCATGGTCTTCTGAGTTGTCTAGTACTTTGACTATTCTGCTTTTCAATTGTTGATTTAGAGCTGGATTTTCGTATTTGTGGTTCCACCTTTTGAATCTCTTTATTAACAGCGCCAGTTCAGCTGCTCCATCATCATCATCGTCATCATCTTCACTTTCAGTTGTTCCTTTAAGAGCTATTGATTTCTTTTGAGTATTACCTCCTTTACGTTCTTTCTTGAATTTCATTTCTAGCTCATTAGTGGTGAGATTTCCGATGAGTTCTTCAACTTTGATTTGTTTCAGAACTTTTGATTCTTGAATGGCAGTGACTTTCACTTCAAAATTTCGTGGAAGGACTCTGAGGATTTTTCGGACTATTTCCAATTCTGCGTATGGTTTTCCGAGAGCTTTTGATTTGTATACGAGATTAGAAATTCGTCCATACATCTCTTTGATATTTTCATCCTTGGCCATTGTGAAGTTCTCGTATTCGCTACTAAGCATGGCAAGGCGAGATTCTTTGACTTGGGAGGTTCCTTCGTGAGTCACTTCAAGTGTGTGCCAAATTTCCTGTGCAGTTAGACAATGTGAGACATGATTAAATTCAATTTGATCTAATGAACAAATAATAGAATTCATAGCTTTAGCATTAGGATTCTGTAGTTTATTTTCAAGATCTTTCCATTGATCCATCGGTTTTTCAATTTCTTGATTATCTACCACTATAGTTGGTGTCCTGTATCCTATCTCAACAATATTCCATGCATCTATGGTTTTCAGAAAAATTTTCATTCTATTTTTCCAGTAAGCATATTCACCATTGAACATGGCTGGTCTAACTATGGACTGTCCCTCAGCAAAAGCATTATTAATAGAAGCCATTTAAAAAATCAAATTTTTAAAACAAAAATTGGTTTATGAAAAATCAATTTTAAAAAAAAAACGGTTTTTGTTCCTAGCTCTGATACCACTTGTATGATCGATTTCAGCCTAGGGGGGGGGGGGTGAATAGGGTGATACTAATAATAATACAAATTAATATGGAAATATATATAATAATTGCAGCATAGATAATAGCAGAATAATAAAAGCATAAATAGAACAACATGGATTTACCCAGCTTCGGCAAAACCCTGCCTACGTGCCGCCCTCAAGGTTTCTACTAGAAATTAAGTAATCAGACGCTTACATACGTAAACTTGCGACACCCGCTAACGACTAACCTAACTCTATGCGAAAAACCCTGGCATAACTCAGCCACTGAGTTGCGAATTCTAGAACTACACCACCGTAGTTTGTCCCTAGTCACAAGACTAGAATTGACAAAAATTTTAAAAGAAAAATAAAACAAAATAAAAAAAACAATATAAACAAAACCCTATTATAAATCTAAGCTCAAAGTAAAATATAATAGAGGTCGGCCCAATAAAAATATAAAGACGTCTTCCTTTCTTTGTATATGCGGCCGTTCCTTTTGCTCTATAATGTCTGCTCCATTCTTCTTTCAAAATCTAGGGCTTTGTGAAATTTGAAGCGCCGATTCAAAATTTGATCGATTGAGTGTTGAATTCACTTCAGCTTGGCTTATCAATTGATCCTGGCTTCGATTAATATGTGGCGGCTTCAAGTTGCGTCGAGCTTGAATGCTATGATTTGGTACGTGATTTTCTTGTTCGATTTTGAATTTTTTCGACTTCGATTCGAGTTATAGATTTGTTCATGATTTAGTTGCTTGCTTTCTTATTTCGCTTGAACTCGAACACTTGATTTTGCCGATGATGATTTTGGGTTATATAGGGAATGAATCCCTTAATATTCGTTCGTATTTTCGATTTGAATTCTTCAACTAATTTTGTTTGGTCGTTCGATTTTGCTTGAATACTTGTGATTGTACAGACTTATTCAAGTCATACTCGGTTGGATTTGGTTCCGTTCTTTTCTGGCATTTGAATTTGTTTCTCGTTCATTTCTTCTATGACTTCAACACTTTGAATTCTTGCGAGTATTGACTTGGTTAATTCGTGAGATAAAAATTGACTTCATCATTTACCTCTGACTCGTTCAAACTCTTTTTTGCTATGTTGATTTGTACTTATGTTAATTTGGGACATCATTATGTTGCAGTCTTTTCTGTTGTATATCTTCATGTTTGTTGTTGCCTTCGTCCGGTTGCATACTTGAATGCCTGCACTTGGTTGCACTGTCCACTTGCATTGACTTGCACTGCTTTGTACTTGGGGTGGTGATACACTTGATTGAACATATGCTTGGTTGGAGTCTATAACTGAACTGTACTGCATGTATATATGTATACATGTGTGTAGCTGCTTTGTTTTTTTCACTGCCTGGTCTACATTGATGTATGTTGATATGCACACTCATGTTATACATTGCTAGTTCACCTGAGTCTTGCTTCAAGTTGAACTGTTTTGTTCCATTCAGTTTGATGTTATATGTGATCCTTGAGTTAAAGTCTAGTCTGGTTGCCTTTGTTGCTCCTGATCAATTCATTGTTGAGTCTATATGCATGTTGTTGTGGTCTTGTAGTCTCTGGTATCAATGTTGCATCACTGGTTCATTTTGTTTGGTGAACTTGATGCCTGAACTTGTAGAATGCTTGCATATCCATATACTCTGGTCTGGTGGTCCTTTTGGTTGAGGCTGAGTTCTTTGCTTGGTCTGTTCTTTGAACTGATATATGTGTATACTCGTATATATATATATATACATGTGTATGTACTGACGGTTCCTCTTTGATCATTTCATTGAACTTCTATAAATACTATGCTTGATCATGTCATGCTCACTTATATGTGTGTCACCATGTATATACATACATACATAAATGTATGTATATATGTGTACAATTGTTGTGCCTATGCACTTGGTTGGCTTGATGTCTCCACTGCTCATTGCTGTTATTTGGGTTACCCTGTTGCCTTCATACCTGAACTGATATGTGTATGCATATATACACACATGCTCTAATGCATATGCTCTGGTCTCTGTTTGAATGCTTGTGTTTTGGAGTTCATGTGTTATTGAACCTGGTCTGTTTCGAGTTAAATTTATCTGCACTGTGTCTTGGTTGAAGCTTCACTTGTGCACTGGTCTTGTCTGGTTTCATTTGAGTTTCTGAAGCTGGTTGTACATATGACCAACCATGTGTACATCACCTTGCACATGTGCATCTGATCTGGTCTGGATTCTTTGATGACCTTGTCTAGTCTGGTTGCTGTATTTGGTTGATTTTCCTTTTGCATTTGAGTCTGTTTCCATTAGCATTCATGTTGCTTTGCACTGCACATGTTGTTTTGATTTTGGAGACTGGTCTGGTTTTGGTTAATACTTCATGTGTACTGCCCTTTGTACATGTTTTCAGACTTCGAGTCCATCCTATTTTAGTTTTGTATTGCTCTTGAGTTGAATCCACCATTTGGTTGGGTTTGACCTTGTGTTCACCTGTCCCTGCAGTTTTATCAAGTGTATATCGGTGTGCACGACCTTGTGACATGTACAGTGATACACTGTGAATGTTACAAGCTGTTCGTGTAAGATGAATTCAAAAGAAATAAATGACGAACAACCCAAATAACTGAGGCAAATAACATTTTCAAAAACACACTTCATTGTACACTACAAAAATATTTCTTTTTCAGTTTTACTGCGTCAGTGTTTATTTTGCAGATAATTTAGATGCTGGATACAAATTGGAATATAGTTAAAGAACAAATACGAGTGAATGAGTGATATGTAGTGAGGTTAACATTGTAAATTGAAATTTGTGATGTAATCGAAATTGTAATGTAATTGAAATTGTGTATATATAGTGAGATTTCAAATTTGTACTATTCAAAATTATAATAAATTTTTTGTTTGAATATGAATTATGTGTTATTTATTTTATTCATCAAATATTTATTTAATTATGTGCAAATAAAATTGTACAATAACAAATACATTTAAATGAATATATATATATTTATTATCATCAAATAAAAATCATATACTAGCATATTCAACAAATTGAATACTGAAAATTTGGAAATGGGAGAGGAGTTTGGAGCTGCTTATGGCCTAGCAAAGAAGGAAATGCAGAAAAGTGAGGGTGGGGTTTGTTTAAATAGAGAAAGGGAAGGAGACAAATTCTCCTAATTTTACTCTTTCTCCCTTACCAATTCCAAATCCAGACCCTGGTCAAGAATTTAAAACGAAAATCATCCCCACATCCTCACTATGCTATGGACGGCCAGAAAACGGTCTACATAGGACATCAAACACTCCAAAATTGTTTATTAATCAATATCATTTATATCGTATTTAAATGTGTACTGATATCTTATATCAATATGTACATCTATAACTTTTATATATGCACCCAGAAAATTACTAATAACATCCACTGCATCAAATACTATATAATTAATATTTCAAAAATATTAATCGGTATAATTAATTTATGACAATTTATAAATCAATTAAATTGTGCGATATTTCAGGGAATTTACTAATGTGGTTGTGCTACTCGTAGGTGTAAATTCGATCAGCGATTAATATCGAATAATTCGAGTATTGACGTTCACATGTCACCTTAGATAGCGGTATGATAGTTTGACTAAATTTATCACTTATACATCTTTATCGGTAAAATCTAATTTTACAATTGAAGTAGTGACCCTTGGTAATGATTATTTACACAAATGCTTTTCATCAACACTATATCAGTTTAGAATTTACAGAATTTGGTTTTAAGTAAAAATACCAAAATCATTCACATTTAACTCGACTAGTTCATAAACAAAGTCATTGTTCAATAATAACATTTAATATTAACTATACTACACTGGCAAGGGATTTTAACTTTGAGTTGACTATGGTTGATACTGATATTAACCCCACACAAACTGATTCTCTATTAAATAGCATTTCACTTCCAATGCTTCAACTAAGATCTAACTATAGTTGCTCGATGGTCACCATATTATGATTTAGCTATAACTAAAGTGGAGTATCCATATTGAAGCTCAACGGTATTCCCAAGTTTAGAGAATTGTGTAATATCGTCACTTCAAGATTCCCTATTTGACCTAGTTGTTACTAACCAATAGGAAACTCTTGGGCAAGTCATTCCATAGTTATCCAAAAACTATCAGTATGTAACCCTTTGGTGCTTTCAACACCCATGAGTACTGCACTACCCAACATTTGGAGAGCTTACATACTCTAGTCTTAATGGATGTTTCGATATCATTTCTTGAAACATCTTGATCAAGAATGTTTAAAATAATATGTTATCATATATTATGATAATTTTCTCTTGATTACAACTATTTATAATTATTATCACATAACATATTAATTAAGGATTTTCTAATTAATATATTTTAAATTAATTACTTAATAAATTATATTATAGCATAACAAAGTATACAACATAAATTAAACAACTATAGTGCAAACAAGATTAGTTATAGATTTAAATATATGTAACAAATTATATAACTATCCCTAGGGCATACCCCTAACTCTCTTAATCTCTCATTTTCACTTAGGGTCAATTATGGAATCTCAGCCTCATCCCTTCGATTAGTTAGCTCATAACCGATCGAGTTAGCCCCCTAGTGGAACTACTATATTGTTCCACTATCTGCTCTGTCAGCTTACATCTTTCCATCGTCGATAACTACTTTTATCACATGGAACTTTTGAAGTAAGTGTCAGACAACTTATGTGCCTTAGGTTCTTTTGCAATCTATATCGCAGCATTGTTTTCACAAAACAACCTCATATGATTCTCAACATTTGTAATCATCCCTAGCCCATTTATGCATTAATGTATACTATTTTATTGCGACACCATTCAAGGCTATATATTAAGCCTTTCCGTTGAATCAGCAACTACTTCTTACTTGGAACATTTCAAATTTAAAGCCTTTTTAACTAAGTTTGAACATGAATTAGGATTGACACACTATACTCGATATTACTTTTGAAGTTTGAGTCCAGATACTCCTTCTAGTATTTTGTCAAATACTTGAGAATACTGTTAATTATCATTTAGCAATATTGATTTATATTTGATACTTGCTCCATGTATCAAATACATAAGCAAGATGCGACATTGTATCAAATTCACCATGTATGATGGTTACTATTGGCAATGCATAAAAAATCTACCTTACTGCTCCATATTAAACATTTTAATATGGTGCCTATGTATATCATTTGAAACAATCCCAACATCCTTTTATACTGTTTATAAAATATGTTTCAAATCTTATATTGAGAATTAAACAAAAATAAAATAAAATTGATTTTAACACAAGTACATCGTAAACAATCAATGGTATTTTGTTTTCTTATATTTAAAAAATCTCAGTACCTTTAACATTCTTTCTTGCAGACATATGCTTCTTCTTCATTTTAACTGAAAATTAGACTATTTGATTTCTCTATCAAAATACTTGCTCAAACGCGATGCTTGTTGATGAACCGTCGTATCAATTCTTGGATCCTATCTAAAACCCATAAACTTAGTATTGCTCCCCCTAACTTCAAGACACGCTGGTTGTTGTAACACCCCATAAAATCAACCCTAATTAAATAAGTAAATTAAGAGAAATTCAAATAATTAGGGTAAGATAAAAATGAAATTTTTGTGGAAGTTGGAATTTAACCACAAAAGTTATGCCATTGTCTTCATAGCAAAATTTTGATCAATTTTCATATATACTATGCTGAAAATGGAGCTCAAATAAAGAAGTTATAGGCATTTGAAGTTTTAGATTTAAAATAATTTAAATAGAATTCAAATTCAAATAAAACAACTAATTCCCAAATTTAAATTTTGAAATTAATTGTGATTATGACTTGGGGTTAAGTAATCGTTAAAGTTAACAATTAAGTTAAGAGTAACTAGGCAATCAAATAAACAACGGTTGAAATTAAATAACCTTCCCAAATGGGGGAAGAGGTCAACCCCTTGGCCTTAAGAGGTCGACCACCTGGAACGAAGAGGTTGACCGCTTCATGTGTACTGACTAGGGTATTGGTTGCTTTGTACGCTGCAGATTTATCCATTTTCAACCTAATTTCATTCTACGGTTCTGGTGCGTTTTACCCACTATAAATAAGACTCTAGACCACTCACTTTTATTCATAAATATTTGAGAATATCTGCAAAGCTCTGTCAGTTCATCTCTTTTTAGATTTAGAAAACTACGTTAGGATTTCAGGTAAGAAATCCTATATACCTATCTTTGTTTATCATTTAATTTCTAAACCTCTTCTCCTCCAACCTTTTTGAATCTAACATATATACAAATCCCTTATTGTATATATATCAAAAAGAAGAGATCTCAAGAACACTATAATGGGCGTTGCAAATCCAAAGAGAAGCAAAGCTAAGGACAACTGCGAGTCAAAATCTTAGTTTTTCTATTTTAGTAGTTGAATAGTATAGTTGGATTTGATATATGCTTTGGAGAATTTTGGGTTACGAAAACATCATATTAAAAATCCTCGAAATTCCCCTAAAGCAAAATGTCAATTCTTAGAATTGTAATCTTAATTGTTTTGTGTTATAATAATAGAGTTTTGTGGATTTTGCAGTTTATGTATTCTACCTTCTATTCTACTTGTTATTCTTCTTCTCCAGATCTGATTAAAGGATTTTAATTGAGAAAGGGTGTGTAAAGAACGAATCTTTATTCGTAGTTTACACAGCTTATTTCTATAAAATTTAATAGAATTTCCCTTATCTTTTTTCATGTAAAAGAAGTTGAATAGAGCATAGAATTGATTAAATTATAAGTTTCCAATTTTGGTTTATTCCATTGTTTTAATATGAGATAAGTTGGATTTAGATCCTATATACAAGTCTATTTTTTTACAATTTTGGACATGAGTATTGAATCCTTGTTATGGATATTAGAATCTCTTGTTATGGATATTGGAATTTGAACATTATTGGTAAAATGGAAGAAAAAGGAAAGACTTGTATTATTATGGTTAAAAAGGAATTGACATTTAATATTAGTTAGGGCGTAATCTTCGCACGCATAGAATAATAAGTGCGCATTCATTTATATATTACATAGCGTAATAAATGTATAATTACAATGTAAAATTGCGCAGTTAATTAGGTAATAATTATCATTAAATTCCCCCTTAGGAAAGTAATTATCATTTAAGGCATGATAAGAAAATTCCTTATAAGGCCTTAGTTTTGGAACAGTGAGATGAGTATTATATATATAGTATTTAAATTATGGCTAAGTTATAGGGGTGCAAGGTCAGTCAAAAGGCACACAGAAGGCTGCCCAGCTAATCTAGCTACAAGCAGCGTGGTTTGGAGCTAATGTAAGATATCTCCTATGATAAGTATTTATAATGACGTGAGGTTTAGTCCCAAATTCTATATGGTAAATCTACCCAACTAATTTTCCTACCAGTTCTACGAATAGTCAGACTAATGTGAGACTTCGTTATGAGTGTGGGTCATAATACAAAGGGCTTACTTTGGGGTCCTGAGGTATTAAGTGGTTGTTTGAGGGCTCACCTCTTTTCCTCAAATGAATTAGTAAATGGCCAAGCGGTTAGTCATTAGGCATGATAGGTGGTATCCAGATAGGGGTTCGTCTCGGGATAAGGTATTAAGTGACTGGTTGAGGGTCTGCCTTTCCATAAAGAAGTGTTAAATGGCTCAAGAGATTCCATGCAATGTCAGCTAGATAGTCACCATTAAGGAGTGTGCCTTGAGAATGTGTGTTAAATGATGGGATATGCCTCAATTGAGGTCTTAAATGGCCAGAGTCTACCTATTTTCCAATAAAAGGTATTAAGTGGCTTGGGTACTATCTCTCGAATTATTAGACATTTATGACGTTGGTTATTGGTTATGGGATTTAGAAATCTGCTTCAAAAATGGAAGGTATTAAGTGGTTGTTTGAGGACCCGCCTCCTTTCCTTAAATGCAGCATTAAATGGTTTTATATGTGTAAGATATATTCTTATTTAAATTATACTGCCTAAGTACTGAAATAATAAGGCTCGAGATTTCTATTCACCAAACACTTGTTTTCCTGACTCCCTCCTCATTACAACACAGGTAAGAGAAGGAGTTGATGATGCTTGAAGATGGCAAGAGTGAAGCTAGTGGCAGTTACCATCTATCGTTTTGTGTTATTTTCTATTGTACTAATCAAAATGCATTTTTGAACAAAATGTTGTAACGGTTGACATTATGTAATGTTTTATGATATTTGAAATGATTTGAAATAAATGGGTACTATTATTGTTATATTTTATTCCTTCCGATGTGAGTTCTGAAATAATAGATAGATGGCTATGTATTATTTTTCTTTTTATGAACCAATAGCCAGCTTTGGAATGGGCCTAAATTTCGATGGGCCTCTTCCAGGTTGGAATTGAGGTCTGTTCAGGAGTGGGTTGTTACATTTGGTATCAAAGCTTGGGTTACCCGATCAACATGAAAATGTATACGTATGAGTGATGTATTTGTTATTTTTGAAAATATTTTTCAAAAACCTTACTATATATATACACTTATTTTGAATTTACGACCGACCCTATAAATTCTTACTATAGAAGTAGTTGCTAGCATATCCCAAAAGGGTGGAGGAAGCAACTATAAGTTGGAAAAATAAATAGAGTTGAATTTATACTTCTTTGTTGGACCTAGACTTCCTTATCATTGTGGACCCTATAAGCATATTAAATAATAAGGATAGGAATCCTAAAAGGAAAGATAGTAACTCCAAAATTTTAATAGGTAATGAATATGCAGTAAGTGTGGAGTTACAAGAAATTAAATAGATTTATGACACCATTAGGGTAATCATCATAGGATAAGGAAGAAGTTAAATAGGTAAAGTTGAATAAGCAAATAAGTGTCTTTAGGAAACGTCCGTTAAGATAATAACCATTTTTTGCGGACAAAACGACATTTATGAGAGTAGCAAATATAAATGTTAGGTAATAGTTAGATGTTATAAGTAATAGTATTTGTAAACATACGAAAGTAAGGGATATAGTAGTAAAACAAGCTTCCGTAAGAAGGTGTAAATTAATTACCACAAGGTGATAACTAATTTTTAAGATGACTGAGTAGGGAGCTCAATGGGAAGAACGATAAAAGCCAATGTTTAAAATCCTACCCCTTGAGAAAGAAAGTGGTAAAAAGGTTTTTTGGAAACTCCTTGAAAGTTTTGAAAGATCTTTTCACAAGATTATTAAGTGAAAATATTATGCGTTGTAAGTTGAATTTTTTTGATAGAAAGTGATTTTTGACAGCTTTGGAAATATACTACCATTTGTAAAAAGTTTAGAAAGAAGTGGTGAAACATTTTAAAAACAAAATGTTGGATGTATTTTAATTACCTGAAAAGTTAAAAAAAAAAGAAATTTCTCATTTGTTAGCTTTTCAATTTAAAATATTTTAAATTAAAAGTTTTTAACTTTTGGATTCTTTATTTGTGGATTCTTCTATTTTTTTTTGAATTCTTCTACTTTATGAATTTAGAAACTATTATTTTGAAAAGAGAAAGGAAATTTGGAGATTTATAATTGATAAATAGTTGAGTTAGAAAGTTTTAACTTAAAAGGATTTTGCATGCTTAAAATTTTTAGTTTAAATTTATTAAGCCAAAAATTTTTGATCCAAAGATTTTTAATAAGGGATTTTTCTTTTAAGAAATGCATGATTTTTCCTACCTTATAAAATTAGAGGTTCTTTTCCTTAAATTTGTTTTGAAATGGTGTGCAATTGGAAAATGCATTTGGTCAACATAGGATAGAAAAAATAGGAGGATAAGAATGTCTAACCAAGTAGATAGGAGGAACATTCGCGTATAAAGAAATGCAGAGAATGATAGCTAAATTTAGGTAGTGATAGAATTGGAAATTTTAATCTAGTAGTAAAGAATATAGAAGAGGAGTATTAAGAATAAGATAGGAGTTATTTTTGTCTACTCCATTTCTCCATCGTTGAAAGCTATATAATGTGTTTTTTGCAATTTAAATGATGGTCATTAATAAAAGAGTTGGATATGTTTGGAAAAGAAAGTATGTAAAGATGAGTATTTTATATATGCATCTTTCCTAAATCAAATTCAAAACTTGTTTGAATAAGAATATTATTGGAATTGATAAGAAAAGGATTAAAAGGGATTTTAACAGTTTTGAACAAAATTACAAAAAGCATTTTTTTAAATAACAGTATATTTTGAGTAATAGGGCAATAGATATTTATCTATATTTTAGATATAACTATTATTTTGGAAATGATAATTTGTGTTAGTAGAAAACTCTTTGGAATAATAAAGGTCGAGTTTATTATTTTAGAATGATAATTGAGCTTTGAACGTTGGGTGCTAAAGATCCTTTTTTCAAAAGGAGTAAGTCTTTATTATAGTAAGATACTAAAAAGGAAAGTTTTCCATATTTCCTTTTTGAAAACCAAGCAGTCTTTGAATGATATGAATTGAAGTCTAACTTTTAAAGAGATAAATCTTTGATGAAGAAAGTTTTAAAAAGAGAAATTATTTTACTTCCATTTGGAACTAAGAAACTTTGAATTCTTGGTAAAGGTTTCTAAGCTCATATTTTCAAAGATGGAGATTTTGTGTTCAGTGCTTCACATTTGTGAAATTTTAAGTTTTGCAAAAAATGGGATACTAAATGATGATTTTGAATTTAACGAAGTAAGTTTATTCGTATGAAAATAGTTTATCTAAAATTATTTTGTACGATTAATAAAATTTTGGTTTTATAAAGAATAGTTTTATGGAGTAGATAGGGATCACTACTTAGGTAGGACAAATTAAGGTTAATAGAATGTGAATAAAATAGGAATAGAGTGTACAACCTGATCTGGAAATTTGAAATCAATCCCAAACATCTATTTGAAGAAGTTGGTAAAGTGTAAAGATATTTCAGATCTATAATTGGGTTGTAAATTAGGTTGCCCTATATAGTTTTATAATATAAACTTTTACATTTTAGTTTATTTAGAGCAATTTCCATGTAATTTCCATAAATTACCATATTCTAAAATATGTATAAAAGCGTGTTGTTTGAATTAACAAAGGATGCACCAAAAAGGGAAAGAGATGTGTAGGATATGGATAACCTTTCCATTTATTTGCACTGTCTCTTTCATTAGAAAAAATTCTTTGTAAATTCAAACAAAGAAAAAAATCTCATTTGTGGTTAATTTATGAGAGATTGTAATGATGGTCCTTTTCAAAGATAGTTCTAATAGATTAAAAATGTGGAAATAAGCATTCTACTTTAGAACTAATATACACGTATAGCTATGCTTAACGGCTAGGAATAAGAATACACAAATAGCATAAGTTATGACTATATGCGTATTAACCAATGGATTAGGATTTATGGACATTAATTACAAACTAAACAGGCAATAAATTTGTAATTAATGAGAGGAAAAAGGAACTAAATGGGGACTGATAAAGGAAACCCAATAGGACATTTATAGAAGGAAAAAGAATTTGAGTAATGAATGGATTTTGGAAACCTGAAGAAGGTTAAATGGATTAAAGAAGCATTAATTGGGAATGGTCCAATTTCCATTGCTATGAAAATATTAATTAAAGCAATAGATGGACCACATTTATTAGAAATGGAAAAGGAAAATTAAGGAAAATGGGTAATAATAGAATGACATATTAGAAACACCCATCCTAATTTAGTAGGGATTGTTAGGACCTCAACACCATTTATACTGCTTGATAATAAATGGTAGCTTCTAACAAAATTTCTTCTAGATTTCTTGGGATATAGTCGCTAGTTATCTCCCTTATTTATTGGAAAAGTGTATGATGCGTTGTAAGATATATCCCTGTTTTATTCCTGTATTGACTTTATGAATGGGATTTAAACCACTTGATAAATATATATATTGAAAAGCAAAGTAAATTAGAAAATTTTATGGGAACACTTAACTAACGATAAACCATAGGTAAAACCGGAAGTTAATGAGGAAACTGGGTTAGCAGCCTAAAATGAATATATGTTTCAATCCCAAAACATTAGAATAAAATTTAGCTCATGGACTGTCACCATTCAAGGAATAGATAAAATATATGTGAATGTGAACAGAATTTCCAACTGATCAAAGATGAGGAAGAAGGTGGCATAATTTTCCGTTAGGATCAATAAACCGCATTGTCTCCAACACAGCTTCATGGAGTTGCTATTAGCATCGTTAGTGATAGGGATTATTAGTTTGCTAACAAATTTTGGAGGAGTTTGCTAGTAGCTTTAGGAACTTCGTTAAATCTAAGCATCGCTTACCAACTAAAGACCGATGGACAAACTGAAGGAATGGATGAGAACTTGGAGGATTTGTTGAGAGCTCGCGTCTTGGATTTTGGAGGACATTAGGAGCAACACTTACCATCAGTGGAATTCGTGTATAATAGTAGTCACCGATATATGATTGGTATGGCACCCTTGTAGCACTTTTTGGGTGGCCAGACAAATAGCCAAATTGTGGGTGGGAAACCACCAACAAATTCTACTCGGACCAAATTTGAATCATGAGACTTTGGAAAGTTGGAGTTGATTAGGGAGCATGTAAAGATCGTAAGATTTAGATAGCTGGAATAGTTAGCACCAAGATCTATTGGGACTTTTCCAATATTGGGAAAAAAATAAGAAAACTTGTAAGTTAGCTGGAATTCATAATGTTTTTTTACGTGTTGCTTTTGAAGAAATACCTTCATAGCAAGGTAATTGTGGTAGAGCCTAACCAATTGAGAGATTTTAAGATGGAGCCAATAGCGTCCCATGCCACTGCATGCATTGTAACGACCTAGTATTTCGAACTGTTCGCATCCGCGCATGTCGGACTTGAATTGCTCAAAATGTCAGATTGTTAATTTATATTTGGCAAAACTTAGCATATACAGTAAATAAATCAATCACAGAATCACAGACATAGAGTATTACAACAATAAGCAGCGGAATAGATAAATAGTAGTTCATGAAGCTACTATAAAACATCAGAGTCTGAAACAAAATACAACATAATCTCGAATACAAATGAATCTCTAATACATAAGCAACCGACGAGTCTGAACATAAATGACTGGAATAAACTGAAATAACTGAAAGCTGGATAGATAGATCTTCAAACAAAGCTCCAATCTCCAAAGGTGAGTCTCAAATGCTGTGTCACTCAGTCTGACCCGAGCATAAAGCAAAACACAAAACACTCGAGTTAGGATTAACATTCTTATATAGTAAATTCAACTCAAGTGAAATGTCAACTGAAATACAAGTAACTTAAAGGATGTATGGTATTTCCATCTTCTAAGGATCCGTGGAACTATCTACTATGTAGTAATATACGCTATTATAATATGTCTATAGTAAAGTAAACTATTAAAATAGCGTTAAGGCGTTACCCATATCCCCCTTAACACATTTTTATATATTTCCATAGTCAATACAGTACCGTAATTCCTCCGTAAACTGGAGGGCTATCAGAGGGCACTCCATAGGTATGGTGCAAACCAAACTCGTAGAAGGCGCGATAAGGCATGTGACAAGGCACGTGAGGCAATGGCAGGGTAGATATACCATTTGCGGATCCGGACTGGTGGTAACGCATAGCAGCTACTACTGCCCATCTCGTGACACACTCCCAAATCAAAGGTTCACCCAATCAAATCACAAAGTAATAGAATGGTGTCGAAGAAATGTGTCAGATTGGAGGAATGACCTCACTTGGCCCGGCATGGCTCTTGTTTTAGCCACATCAAGATGACTCACGGGAGTCAGGGCTATGTAAATACCTCATACAGAATCGTCACCAAACCATCCTACTTCATTCTGGAATCTCCACCATGTAAACAGTTGTTAAAGTGGTTTTCAATATTGGCAAAGAGTATGACAATATCTGATCCCGGTCTCTTTAACAACCAAACGCTTATTTCACACCGTGGTCATTTCATTTCAAATAGTTTATACTTCATATCAAAATATAATATTCATTTCAAAACCATATCAATTCGATATTATTATTCACTATAAATAGTATTCATTTCCAGATCGTAACACTTCCAAAATCATAACACTTTCGAAATCATAACACTTTTGAAATCATAACACTTTGGAAATCATAACACTTTTGAAATCATAACACTTCCGTAATCATAATAGTTTCCACTTAAACAGTTTAGTGTATATATTAAAATAGTTATAACTTAGAATAGTTTATATTGTTAAAATAATTTATATAATAAAATTAGTTTCCTCCAATTTAGCAAATCGATTCAAATCAACTTAAATTCCAAAAATTCAATTTAAATCACTTCAAATTTAACCACTTAAATCTAAAGGCCAAAGATTCAATTTAAATTCTAAATAAACCATTTCAATTTATCTCGATTTCAAATCCAGGTTTTAACTATCACTTCAATTCCAATAAGATTCAAAATTTAAATATTCAAACATTTCAATATAAGTTTCATTTGTATTTCAATATTTCACTTTAATTTTATTCAAATTTGGAAATATTCACTTAATCACTTTTTATCAATTCATGTTATCAATCATATCTTTCAAAATCTCAAAATCAATAAGTTTAAATCAATTCTTATTTATATTCAATTATTAACCAATTTAAATTCCAAGTCAACATTAATTTTTCTTCCCAACCTTTATTATTAACGTTATAAAAATCTATTTTTAAATATTAATATACATTTAAATAAATACTTAACATATTATATACTAATTAACTTAATTTTTATTAAATTAAATCTTATTATTAAATGTATTTTGTATTAAATCTTATTTTATATATTTTTAAAATAATAATATTATAAGAAAAATCTTAAAAATTATATTTTCAAAGCTAACTTATAAACTTTAAAATTTCCAAAACATATACTTTTAAAAATCTAAATTTTACTCATATATTAAAATAAAAATCTTTATATTATAATTTAAAAAATCAATATTTAATAAAATCCATATATTTCCTTCCAAACTCAAAAATCATTTTTCTTCAAAATAGACCAACGGTGTCCGTATATAATTTTCTATCCTATGGTAAAGTGATACAGATATTTTTCATTTCAATCCGCAATAATTTAATATTTACAGGTGTATATCATTTCACCCCACAATCCCAAAATTTCAAAATCAATGAAAATCGCTTGGGTTTATCATTTCAACCCATAACAATTTTCCCTTAATCTATAATATCGTTCGGGTATGTATCATTTCAACCCATAGGGAATTCCAAACTAATTGGGAACTTGCAGAGTGGAACAAATATGATAAAAATATAACATATCAACAACATGCATATATCATCAGTAACAAATTTAGATATAATATAAATAACAGATTATGGTGTCAGATGTCATAGGTGAATAATTACAGATAATGGCATATCACATATAGCAATTAAATAATTAACAGTTCAAGTTTAACAGCCTATTTCAATTGTCGTTTCAAGTGAAATCAAATTTACTAAATATAAGAATGTTAATCGTGAGTGATTGCTCACCTTTCGAGGCTAGAGAACGAAGAGAATGGGAACAATGACATGGACACGCACATGGATAAGCGATAAAGCTAGAGAACTGCTGTGGCAAATTCGATAAGGAGAATGTAGGTCAAGATGGACAAGAGATCGATGAAACAAATATACGTAGCTAGATATTTCAAAGTCAAAAATTTAAACACGGATTAAAAATGAAATCGTTATAATATATATTTTTGAAAATCAATATTAAATTTAAACATATATACATATGTCAAAATAATAATCTATATATATATTTCAAGATCATTATTAACTTTAACACACATATATTTAAAATATATATATTATATCACAAGTGCAGTACATGAAATCATTTCCTAACTAATATATTACCGGTATACTAATATATAACTTGTTACATGTACAAACATTTCAGGAAATTAATACTTCAAACCGATATATATATATATATATATAAATCTAATATGTATACTAAAACAACTTTGTACACATGTACTTTTCAAATATAAATCCAATATGTGAATATATATATATATATATATATATATCTGTGTGAGTGTGTGCACTTGAAAATCAAAATATTACAGACATATGTACTTTAAAAAAATATCAAAGGAATCAAAGCACTTCAGAGACTCCATCTTGATATTACTATAAACTAATTTTCAACGTATTGTATAACACTTTAACTATGTATCTATATATACTAATATATATAAACTTACAAGAATAAAATGACAGGTTATAAACAACGTGCATATACTCAGCAGATTATATATATAACTATTATAACATATACGTTAAACCCAAACAAATCATATGTATAAAATAAACTAATATATACAACAACAGATTATACATAACCTACATAAACATATATATAAACTAACCTATTATATAACTTACATAAACAACTTTATATTTTTATATATTTATATATATACAGAAAAGAAAAACAATGTTAAATAAACACTAAATTTACCATTCAAAACTTCTCATATATGCACGTATGCAGCTGTTTGTCTCGGTGGCAGGTGATGCGGGTTGTGGATTGGAAGGAGGGTGCCGCTCGGGTCAGCTTCTGGTGGTGGGTTAGGAGACTGGTGGTGCCGAGCTTTCTAGCATTCGGGTGGGCTGTTAGGCTATAGGGGACCGTGCAGGCTATGGAAGTGGGAGTTTCGGTTGAGGGGAAAGGTTGCTGGGGAAGCTTGCGATCAGGGGATGGGCGCGGGTCCATGCGATGGAGAGGTTGTCGTGTTGTTCGGGTTTGGGCAAGTGCAATGGTGGTCAAGTTCTGGGTTGATGGGCGGAGGGAGAGTCTGCAAGGTTTTGGAGAGGATGTGTGCTGGCGCTTAGTGGTCAATGCCATGGCGGCTGCTCCGGTTTACTTGGCTTGAGGAGAGGTGGATGGCGTGGGGAAGGGAAAATCTTGGCTGATGGGATGATAGGCGGAGAGGATGATGAAGCGGAGTGGACGGGTGGTGCTGCAAAGAGGGAAATGGATGTTGCGCTATGGTGGAGAGGGTGAGATGTCGCTGGTCATTTGAGTTGAAGGGTGTGGCGTTGATGGCGGTCGAGAATAAGGCGTGGAAGGGAAATGTCGGAATGTGGTTGAGCTCGGTGTTGTGTGGTGAGGGAGTGGAGATGGGTTGCGTGGTGGCGGGTTTGAAGGAGAACTGTGGATTTGGCTTGAAAGAGGAGAAGCAGCTTCGCATAAAACTATATATACGTTTTATATGTATTAAAATATTATTTGTTTTCTGAAAGAAAAAGTGAGAGAGGAATGTGAAATGAACAGAGAGGACGAGAGTCACGGAGGAACCGAATATAAAACAGTGAGAATAAAAAAGTCAATACGCTTGAATTCAAGATGACTAATAAAAGCTGATTACCATTGATATTTAACTAGTGGAAAATTTGAATGGTCACGGAACACAAATAGACTCGAACGGGTACCGATACGGCTGACCGTTTCGCGGTTTTCGCGATGTACCGGACTCCGAAACACTCAAATGAATAGACTACGGAGATCAGCACGACGAGACGAACAAAATGGTACAAATACATCAATGATACGATCATCCTAACAAAAGTCGATATTTCGCTGCAAAACTGCTGCTAATTCGCTGAAATTAAGATAAACGAAGCTAGAGCAGTCCAAATTTTGCGAAACGAAATATGACGTCTCAGGTAGAAAATGATTTAAAATTTTATTATATAAAATATTCAGGTTTGAAAAAAATATCTTATTACCATCAAATATTAAGTGATTTAAATTGAAATTGAAAATTACACAATAGAATAAACTTCCATATTTTCAGATGAAAACATAACATTTTCTACGTTTAAATGGACGCATTACAAATATCAAATTTTCATTGCTAAATTTTAATATTTTAATTTACATGAAAATTTTCAGTTAATTACGTTATAAAAACCGCTAAAATTTATGGGTCGTTACATTCTCCCCCACTCAAAATTTTTCGTCCCCGAAAAGGAATGAGATAGGAGAATAGAAACAACCAGAAAGAAAAGAGAGATTGAAATACAAAATACAACAATTAATTAAAAACCATATAAATTGATTTATTTTCAACTAATTTGGTTTCAGTCCATTTTATTAAATCAATAAATATTCATTGTATTTACTTTTGATTGATTCCAATTCAAGCTATTTTATTCAATTTGATTTGTTTCAATTTATTTATATTTGTTACAAAAATTTCTTTCAAAACAAAATTTATTTTATTTAGCTCATTTATTTATTCCATTTGATTTCACTTAAGTTAATTTCTCATATAATTCAATTTCAACTATTCTTTATAATTTACCATTTATTTACAAAGATATGAATTCTTTTATTACCTCTTTAGTTTCTTAAGTTTACATTTATTTACTCATTCTCTCTTTATTATTCAATTTGTTTCAATTTACATTTCTTATGACATAAATTAAATGTATAACATTCATTATAACAACACAATTCTCATTTATAAATTCCCTTATCAGAATTTATCTTTGCACATTTTATTTCTTACATTTTATATTGTATACTATTCAACTACCTATTCTTATTACATTTTAAACCTTTGAATATTTCAAGTAAGTTTTATTAATGTTTCATATGTAATTAAGCACTATACCAATTTACTGGTTACTTATAATATTTTTATTAAGAAAAATTTAATTTGAACAATTTATTACCTAAGTTTTCTCTTGTATAACCTCAATTACATATTCACCCTAACATTTAACTTTTTGAATATTTTAGGTAAATTATATATATTAGAAAGCAACTAAGTATTGTACAAATAAATTTTATCCTACTTCAGCTGTTTCAAGGTGGGTTAATTTCATTTTTCATTTTTGACATTCCTATTATTCAAAAAAATTGCTTTATTTCAATAGTTAAAATCATCACTTAACACAAAACTTAGGAGTTAAATTTCCGGTTTCACTTCAAACCATTTTGAAACAAATATATACATATGTATATTTTATATATCAAATCATACTCAAGAAACTCAAATCAAATCCATTTTCCAAAACAAAAGTGTAGAAAAGCTACTACGTGGTCTCTCCACTTTGAGTCTCGAAAATGAATGTCGATGATGCTGTATTCATCACCGAAATTATTTTCCAGTGACAAAAGAGGAGAGTACTGACTCACTTCTTTTTAAATTTCTATAGGAACAATTTTCATTCGAAATAATATAATTTCAAAACTTTGAAAACAAAATTTTGAAAGGCGCCGGAGATTTAATTCTTAAATTTAAATTCATTACATTTTCAAATCAGGTTTAAACCATATTTTAAAGTTCAACAATAGTTAAGGTTTAGAAATGTTGACCAAACCATAAATGAAAATCTAGTATTATCATTTCTAACAACCAATTCATTTAACTGTCTAATTTCAGAAAATTATACCTTTATATATATATAATATAATCATACATAAATTTATTCCATTTACAAATTTCGAAAACAATATTGTATCAGTTTGCTCTTGTTCTAGTGTTTTGGAATTTCTATCGATAGCGTTGGCAAAACGAATCGATCGAAACCCCAAATCAACCTTAACAACTCAAAAAACACAATATAAAACATTTTTATATTAATTACAAATACACTCCCTCATAGGATGATTCAAAATGGATCTTAGGGTAGGGATAAAGATTCAATTTAGATGGAACCTAGTTAATGAGAATTTTCTAACATCGATGATAGGCTCGAAAATAAGATAAGATAATTAAATTACAAAAGAAGAAATGGATAGACTTATATTAATCGCGGCGACCTTTACCGGGTCAACCGAGATTTCAGGAATAAGATCGATGCGGAAATTCAATTTCCCGCTCGAGAGGGAGAGAAGTGACTTCACCAAAACATCAGGATAATCCCTGACTATCGGGTGGAGTCAAGATCACTAGACTGAGTATCAAATGAAGGATAAAATTACCTGCAAAATTCTAAGGCATTCGACATTCAATAAGAAGAGAATTACCCGGATTGTCTATTAAGAGACGATTCGGGCTTTGCAAGAAACAACAGCATCGAAACCGAGGATATAAAAATCTCCAGTGAATCGACTCCTGTTGTAAAAGAGTTTCACCCCTTTACAAATCATATATAGTTTGCCGGGACCGCCGATGGGATTAGTCACACAAAGTATGAAGTTGACGGTTGAAGTTGGAGCTATGGGATGCTCCAGTATCCAAAGAACGCGAACAGGAGAAGACAAGAATGAATTTTTAGAACAATGGGAAAAGTTCCAAAATTCAAAGGAAACCCGATTCAAAGAGGAAGAAACTTAAACTCGAACGAAGGTGATTTTGTAATTAAATTTACTCTATATGCTAAGTTTTGCCTAAACCAGAGCTCTGATACCACTTGTAACGGGACAACGCCAGTAGGTTAATGCCCACCGCATCATACAATGGTACCTGTGTTCTACTTCTACGGCCAGCCTCTCGACTGCACCAACCCCGCGGGACATGTAGGAGTAAGAGTCATCCGCTCGCTACCAAACCCAAATGCGAGAACCCCCTATCATGCCGCACCCGCCAAGCGCATAAGCAGACACACATGTCGGACTTGAATTGCTCAAAATGTCAGATTGTTAATTTATATTTGGCAAAACTTAGCATATACAGTAAATAAATCAATCGCAGAATCACAGACACAGAGTATTACAACAATAAGCAGCGGAATAGATAAATAGTAGTTCATGAAGCTACTATAAAACATCAGAGTCTGAAACAGAATACAACAGAATCTCGAATACAAATGAATCTCTAATACATAAGCAACCGACGAGTCTGGACCTAAATGACGGGAATAAACTGAAATAACTGAAAGCTGGATAGATAGATCTTCAAACAAAGCTCCAATCTCCAAAGGTGAGTCTCAAATGCTGTGTCACTCAGTCTGACCCGAGCATAAAGCAAAACACAAAACACTCGAGTCAGGATTAACATTCTTATATAGTAAATTCAACTCAAGTGAAATGTCAACTGAAATACAAGTAACTTAAAGGATGTTTGGGATTTCCATCCTCTAAGGATCCGTGGAAATATCTACTATGTAGTAATATACGCTATTATAATATGTCTATAGTAAAGTAAACTATTAAAATAGCGTTAAGGCGTCACCCATATCCCCCTTAACACATTTTTATATATTTCCATAGTCAATACAGTACCGTAATTCCTCCGTAAACTGGAGGGCTATCAAAGGGCACTCCATAGGTATGGTACAAACCAAACTCGTAGAAGGTGCGATAGGGCATATGACAAGGCACGCGAGACAATGCCAAGGTAGATATACCGTTTGCGGATCCGGACTGGTGGTAACACATAGCAGCTACTACCGCCCACCTCGTGACACACTCCCAAATCAAAGGTGCACCCAATAAAATCACAAAGTAATAGAATGGTATCGAAGAAATGTGTCAGATTGGAGGAATGACCTCACTTGGCCCGGCATGGCTCGTGTTTTAGCCACATCAAGCTGACTCATGGGAGTCAGGGCTACGTAAATACCTCATACAGAATCGTCACCAAACCATCCTACTTTGTTCTGGAATCTCCACCACGTATACAGTTGTTAAAGTGGTTTTCGGTATTGGTAGAGAGTATGAAAATATCCGATCCCGGTCTCTTTAACAACCAAACGCTTATTTCATACCATTGTCATTTCATTTCAAATAGTTCATACTTCATATCAAATATAATATTCATTTCAAAACCATATCAATTCGATATTATTATTCACTATAAATCGTATTCATTTCCAGAATCGTAACACTTCCAGAATTATAACACTTTCGAAATCATAACACTTTTGAAATCATAACACTTTTGAAATCATAACACTTTGGAAATCATAACACTTTTGAAATCATAACACTTTCGTAATCATAATAGTTTCCACTTAAACAGTTTAGATTTTGAAATAGTATATATATATATATTAAAATAGTTATAACTTAGAATAGTTAATATTATTAAAATAATTTATATAATAAAATTAGTTTCCTCCAATTTCGCAAATCGATTCAAATCAACTTAAATTCCAAAAACTCAATTTAAATCACATTTAATTTAACCACTTAAATTTAAAGGTCAAAGATTCAATTTAAATTCTAAATAAACCATTTCAATTTATCTCGATTTCAAATCCAGGTTTAAACTATCACTTCAATTCCAATAAGATTCAAAATTTAAATATTCAAACATTTTCAATATAAGTTTCATTTATATTTCAATATTTCACTTTAATTTTATTCAAATTTGAAAATATTCACTTAATCACTTTTTATCAAATCATGTTATCAATCATATCTTTCAAAATCACAAAATCAATAAGTTCAAATCAATTCTTATTTAAATTCAATTATTAACCAATTAAAATTCCATGTCAACATTAATTTTTCTTCCCAACCTTTATTATTAACGTTATAAAAATCTATTTTTAAATATTAATATACATTTAAATAAATACTTAACATATTATATACTAATTAACTTAAATTTTAATTAAATTAAATCTTATTATTAAATGTATTTTGTATTAAATCTTATTTTATATATTTTTAGAATAATAAAATTATAACAAAAATCTTAAAAATTATATTTTCAAAGCTAACTTATAAACTTTAAAATTTCCGAAACATATAATTTTAAAAATCTAAATTTTACTCATATATTAAAATAAAAAAATTTATATTAAAATTTAAAAAATCAATATTTAATAAAATCCATATATTTCCTTCCAAAATCAAAAATCGTTTTTCTTCAAAATAGACCAACGGTGTCCGTATATAATTTTCTATCCTGTGGTCAAGTGATACGGATATTTATCATTTTAATCCGCAATAATTTAATATTTACGGGTGTATATCATTTCAACCTGCAATCCCAAAATTTCAAAATCAATGAAAATCACTTGGGTTTATCATTTCAACCCATAACGATTTTCCCTTAATCTATAATATCGTTCGTGAATGTATCATTTCAACCCATAGGGAATTCTAAACTAACAAAGAACTTGCAGAGTGAGAACAAATATGATAAAAATATAACATATCAACAACAGGCATATATCATCAGTAATAAATTTAATTATAATATAAATAACAGATTAATGTGTCAGATGTCACAGGTGAATAATTACAGATAATGGTATATCACATATAGAAATTAAATAATTAACAGTTCAAGTTTAACAGCCTATTTCAATTGTCGTTTCAAGTGAAATCAAATTTACTATATATAAGAATGTTAATCGTGAGAGATTGCTCACCTTTCGAGGCTAGAGAACGTTGAGAATGGGAATAATGACATGGACACGCACACAGATAAGCGATAAAGCTAGAGAACTGCTGCGGCAAATTCGATAAGGAGAATGTAAGTCAAGATGGACAAGAGATCGATGAAACAAATATATGTAGCTAGATATTTCAAAGTCAAAAATTTAAACACGGATTAAAAATGAAATCGTTATAATATATATTTTTGAAAATCAATATTAAATTTAAACATATATACGTATGTCAAAATCAAAATCTATATATATTTCAAGATCATTATTAACTTTAACACATATATTTAAAATATTTATATTATATCACATGTGCAGTACATGAAATCATTTCCTAACTAATATATTATTGGTATACTAATATATAACTTTTTACATGCACAAACATTTCTGGAAATTAATACTTCAAACCGATATATATAAATCTAATATGTATACTAATACAACTTTATACACATGTACTTTTCAAATATAAATCCAATATGTGAATATATATATATATATATGTGTGTGTGTGTGTGTGTGTGAGTGTGTGTGTGCGCGCACTTGAAAATCAAAATATTACAGACATATATACATATGTACTTTCAAAAAATAACAAAGGAATCAAAGCACTTCAGAGCCTCCATCTTGATATTACTATAAACTAATTTTAAACGTATTATATAACACTTTAACTATGTATCTATATATACTAATATATATAAACTTACAAGTATAAAATGACAGGTTATAAACAGCTTGCATATACTCAGCAGATTATATATTTAACTATTATAACATATACGTTAAACCCAAACAAATCATATGTATAAAATAAACTAATATATATACAACAACAAATTATACATAACCTACATAAACATATATATAAACTAACCTATTATATAACTTACATAAACAACTTTATATTTATATATATTTATATATACACAGAAAAGAAAAACAATGTTAAGTAAACACTAAATTTACCATTCAAAACTTCTCATATATGCACGTACGCAGCTGTTTGTCTCCGTGGCAGGTGATGCGAGTTGTGGGTTGGAAGGAGGGTGCTACTCGGGTCAGCTTCTGGTGGCGGGTTAGGATACTGGTGGTGCCGAGCTTGCTAGCATTCGGGTGGGTTGTTAGGCTATAGGGGACAGTGCAGGCTGTGGAAGTGGGAGGTTCGGTTGATGGGAAAGGTTGCTGGGGAAGCTTGCGATCAGGAGATGGGCGTGGGTCTATGCGATGGAGAGGTTGTCGTGTTGTTCGGGTTTGGGCAAGTGCAATGGTGGTCGAGTTCTGGGCTGATGGGCGGAGGGAGTGTTTGCAAGGGTTTGGAGAGGATGTGTGCTGGCGCTTGGTGGTCAATGCCGTGGCGGCTGCTCCGGTTGCTTGGCTAGAGGAGAGGTGGATGGCGCGAGGAAGGGAAAATCTCGGCTGATGGGATGATAGGCAGAGAGGGTGACGAAGCAGAGTGGAGGGGTGGTGCTGCGAAGAGGGAAGTGGATGCTGCGCTGTGGTGGAGAGGGTGAGATGTCGCTGGTCGTTTGGGTTGAAGTGTGCGGCGTTGATGGCCGTCAGGAATAAGGCGTGGAAGGGAAATGTCGGCATGTGGTTGAGCTCGGTGCTGTGTCATGAGGAAGTGGAGATGGGTTGCGTGGTGGCGTGTTTGAAGGAGAACGGCGGGTTGGCTTGAAAGAGGAGAAGCAGCTTCGCATAAAACTATATATATGTTTTATATGCATTAAAATATTATTTGTTTTCTGAAAGAATAAGTAAGAGAGGAATGTGAAAGGAACAGAGAGGACGAGAGTCACGGATGAACTGAATATAAAACAGTGAGAATTGAAAAGTCAATACGCTTGAATCCAAGGCGACCAATAAAAGCCGATGACCGTTGATTTTTTTTTTTTGAAAAAGGGTTCAAACTTTTCTATTAAGAATATAAAAACAAGTCCAACAATACAAAAGCCTAATAACCAGGCCCAAAGACAATACAAACACAAAACAAAACTATACAAGTTGGGCTTGAAATAGAAGCATCCCAACACCCAACAGCTAGCCCAAGATCTGGAAGAATCCAGAAAGATCCAAACCCAGTTCGAACAAGAAAAAGGCAATACGACTCCTTCTTTCTCTTCATATCTCAACTCTTTCCAAAAAAGCTTCACGAGAAACAAAAATGGCTGCCATCAGAGATCTAAACTCCTTCTTATACTTCCGATGCGACGAAGTAACAGCGAACACACTAAAAGAAACAACAGAGACTCGTACTACAATCCCTCCAAAACCATTAGAGTAAGTATGCTAACTGAAATGTCTACTACTTTGTTCCTTAAAACTTCAGACTTACGAAGTTTATTATGATGACCGTTGATTTTCAACCAGTGGAAAATTTGAATGGTCATGGATTGCAAATAGACTCGAACGGGTACCGATACGGCTGAACGTTTCGCGGTTTCTGCAACGTACCGGACTCCAAAACACACAAATGAATATACTGCGGAGATCAGCACGACGAGACGAACAAAATGGTACATAGATATCAATGATACGATCATCCTAACAAAAGTCGATATTTCGCAGCCAAACTGCTGCTAATTCGCTGAAAATAAGATAAACGAAGCTAGAGCAATCCAAATTTGGCGAAACGAAATATGACGTCTCACTTAGAAAATGATTTACAATTTTATTATATAAAATATTCAGGTTTGAAAAAAATATCTTATTACCATCAAATATTAACTGATTTAAATTGAAATTGAAAATTACACAATAGAATAAACTTCCATATTTTCAGATGAAAACTTAACATTTGCTACGTTTAAATAGACGCATTACAAATATCAAATTTTCACTGCTAAATTTTAATATTTTAATTTACATGAAAATTTTCAGTTAATTACGTTATAAAAACCGCTAAAATTTATGGGTCGTTACATTCTCCCCCACTCAAAATTTTTCGTCCCCGAAAAGGTATGAGATAGGAGAATAGAAACAACCAGAAAGAAAAGAGAGATTGAAATACAAAATACAACAATTAATTCAAAACCATATAAATTGATTTATTTTCAACTAATTTGGTTTCAGTCCATTTTATTAAATCAATAAATATTCATTGTATTTACTTTTGATTGATTCCAATTCAAGCTATTTTATTCAATTTGATTTGTTTCAATTTATTTATATTTGTTACAAAAATTTCTTTCAAAACAAAATTTATTTTATTCAGCTCATTTATTTATTCCATTTGATTTCACTTAAGTTAATTTCTCATATAATTCAATTTCAACTATTCTTTATAATTTACCATTTATTTACAAAGATATGAATTCTTTTATTACCTCTTTAGTTTCTTAAGTTTACATTTATTTACTCATTCTCTCTTTATTATTCAATTTGTTTCAATTTACATTTCTTATGACATAAATTAAATGTATAACATTCATTATAACAACACAATTCTCATTTATAAATTCCCTTATCAGAATTTATTTTTGCACATTTTATATTGTATACTGTTCAACTACCTATTCTTATTACATTTTAAACCTTTGAATATTTCAGGTAAGTTTTATTATTGTTTCATATGTAATTAAGCACTATACTAATTTACTGGTTACTTATAATATTTTTATTAAGAAAAAATTTAATTTGAACAATTTATTACCTAAGTTTTCTCTTGTATAACCTCAATTACATATTCACCCTAACATTTAACTTTTTGAATATTTTAGGTAAATTATATATAATAGAAAGCAATTAAGTATTGTACAAATAAATTTTATCCTATTTCAACTGTTTCAAGGTGGGTTAATTTCATTTTTCATTTTTGACATTCCAATTATTCAAAAAAATTGCTTTATTTCAATAGCTGAAAATCATACTTAACACAAAACTTAGGAGTTAAATTTCCGGTTTCACTTCAAACCTTTTTGAAATAAATATATACATATGTATATTTTATATATCAAATCATACTCAAGAAATTTAAATCAAATCCATTTTCCAAAACAAAAATGTAGCAAAGCTGTTAAGTGGTCTCTCCACTTTGAGTCTCGAAAATGAATGTCGATGATGCTGCAGTCATCACCGAAATTATTTTCCAGTGACAAAAGAGGAGAGTACCGACTCACTTCTTTTAAAATTTCTATAGGAACAATTTTCATTCGAAAATACTTTCAAATAATATAATTTCAAAACTTTGAAAACCAAATTTTGAAAGGCACCGGAGATTTAATTCTTAAATTCAAATTCATTACATTTTCAAATCAGGTTTAAACCATATTTTAAAGTCCAACAATAGTTAAGGTTTAGAAATGTTGACCAAACCATAAATGAAAATCTAGTATTATCATTTCTAACAACCAATTCATTTAACTGTCTAATTTCAGAAAATTATACCTTTATATATATATATATAATATAATCATACATAAATTTATTCCATTTACAAATTTTGAAAACAATATTGTATCAGTTTGCTCTTGTTCAAGTGTTTTGGAATTTCTATCGATAGCGTTGGCCAGACGAATCGATCGAAACCCCAAATCAACCTTAACAACTCAAACAACACAATATAAAACATTTTTATATTAATTACAAATACACTCCCTCACAAGATGATTCAAAATGGATCTTATGGTAGGGATAAAGATTCAATTTAGATGGAACCTAATTAATGAGAGTTTTCTAACATCGATGATAGGCTCGAAAAGAAGATAAGATAATTAAATTACAAAAGAAGAAATGGATAGACTTATATTAATCGCGGCGACCTTTACCGGGTCAACCGAGATTTCAGGAATAAGATCGATGCGGAAATTCAATTTCCCGCTCGAGAGGGAGAGAAGTGACTTCACCAAAACATCAGTAAAATCCCTGACTATCGGGTGGAGTCAAGATCACTAGACTGAGTATCAAACGAAGGATAAAATTACCTGCAAAATTCTAAGGCATTCGACATTCAATATGAAGATAATTACCCGAATTGTCCACTAAGAGACGATTCGGGCTTTGCAAGAAACAACAACATCGAAACCGAGGATATAGAAGTCTCCGGTGAAACGACGCCTGTTGTAAAACAGTTTCACCCCTTTACAAATCATATTTAGTTTGGTGGGACCGCCGATGGGATTAGTCACACAAAGTATGAAGTTGACAGTTGAGGTTGGAGCTATGGGATGCTCCAGTATTAAAAGAACGCGAACGGGAGAAGACAAGAATGAATTTTCAGAACAAAAGGGAAAGTTCCAAAATTCAAAGGAAACCCGATTCAAAGAGGAAGAAACTTAAACTCGAACGAAGGTGATTCTATACTTAAATTTACTCTATATACTAAGTTTTGCCTAAACCAGAGCTCTGATACCACTTGTAATGGGACAACGCCAGTGGGGTAACGCCCATCGTAGCATACAATGGTACCTGTGTTCTACTTTTATGGCCAGCCTCTCGACTACACCAACCCCGCGGGACATGTAGGAGTAAGAGTCATCCGCTCGCTACCAAACCCAAATGCGAGAACAGCCTATCATGCTGCACCTGCCAAGCGCATAAGAAGACACACATGTCGGACTTGAATTGCTCAAAATGTCAGATTGTTAATTGATATTTGGCAAAACTTAGCATATACAGTAAATAAATCAATCGTAGAATCACAGACACAGAGTATTACAACAATAAGCAGCGGAATAGATAAATAGTAGTTCATGAAGCTACTATAAAACATCAGAGTCTGAAACAAAATACAACAGAATCTCGAATACAAATGAATCTCTAGTACATAAGCAACCGACGAGTTTGAACATAAATGACTGGAATAAACTAAAATAACTGAAAGCTGGATAGATAGATCTTAAAACAAAGCTCCAATCTCCAAAGGTGAGTCTCAAATGCTGTGTCACTCAGTCTGACCTGAGCATAAAGCAAAACACAAAACATTCGAGTCAGGATTAACATTCTTATATAGTAAATTCAACTCAAGTGAAATGTCAACTGAAATACAAGTAACTTAAAGGATGTATGGTATTTCCATCTTCTAAGGATCCGTGGAACTATCTACTATGTAGTAATATACGCTATTATAATATGTCTATAGTAAAGTAAACTATTAAAATAGCGTTAAGGCGTTACCCATATCCCCTTAACATATTTTTATATATTCCCATAGTCTATACACAACCGTAATTCCACCGTAAACTGGAGGGCTATCAGAGGGCACTCCATAGGTATGGTACAAACCAAACTCGTAGAAGGCGTGATAGGGCATGTGACAAGGCACGCGAGGCAATGCCAGGGTAGATATACCGTTTGCGGATCCGGACTGGTGGTAACGCATAGCAGCTTCTACCACTCACCTCGTGACACACTCCTAAATCAAAGGTGCACCCAATCAAATCACAAAGTAATAGAATGGTATCGAAGAAATGTGTCCGATCGGGGGAATGACCTCACTTGGCCTGGCATGGCTCCTGTTTTAGCCACATCAAGATGACTCACGGGAGTCAGGGCTACGTAAATACATCATACAGAATCGTCACCAAACCATCCTACTTCGTTCTGGAATCTCCACCACGTACACAGTTGTTAAAGTGGTTTTCGGTATTGGCAAAGAGTATGACAATATCCGATCCCGGTCTCTTTAACAACCAAACGCTTCTTTCACACCGTGGTCATTTCATTTCAAATAGTTCATACTTCATATCAAAATATAATATTCATTTCAAAACCATATCAATTCGATATTATTATTCACTATAAATAGTATTCATTTCCATAATCGTTACACTTCCAAAATTATAACACTTTCGAAATCATAACACTTTTGAAATCATAACACTTTGGAAATCATAACACTTTTGAAATCATAACACTTTCGTAATCATAACAGTTTCCACTTAAACAGTTTATATTTTGAAATAATATATATATTAAAATAGTTATAACTTAGAATAGTTTATATTATTAAAATAATTTATATAATAAAATTAGTTTCCTCCAATTTCGCAAATCGATTCAAATCAACTTAAATTCCAAAAATTCAATTTAAATCACTTCTAATTTAACCACTTAAATTTAAAGGTCGAAGATTCAATTTAAATTCTAAATAAACCATTTCAATTTATCTCGATTTCAAATCCAGGTTTGAACTATCACTTCAATTCTAATAAGATTCAAAATTTAAATATTCTAACATTTTCAATATAAGTTTCATTTATATTTCAATATTTCACTTTAATTTTATTCAAATTTGAAAATATTCACTTAATCACTTTTTATCAAATCATGTTATCAATCATATATTTCAAAATCTCAAAATTTATATTTCAAAATTTTATCGTTTTAAAATTTCACACAAATTCAATTAATTAAATAAATAAAACCACTGAAATTTGCGGGTCGTTACACTCTCCCCCACTCAAAACTTTTCGTCCCCGAAAAGGAAGAAGGTAGGAGAATAGAAACAACCAGAAAGAAATTAGATTGAAAGACAAGATAAAACAATTAATTTAAACCATAAAATTTCAAATTAAACTAATTAATATTTAACAATTTGGTTTAATCCACTTCGTTTCACTTAAGTTAAATCAATCTATCTATTCTATATTCATTATCTTATTATCTAGTCATTCTCAATTAACAATTTCTAAATCAATCAATTTGTATAATCATTTATTTTCCTCATATTTTTTCAACAATTTTAATTTTTTTATCCAAATTATTATTAAGTTTATTCCACTTAAAAAAAATTTCTCATATATTTAAACCATATAAATTAATTTAAACCATATATTTCAGTTTAAATCAATTTATATTCAATATTTGATTTTAAATTCAAAGTATTTCCATACTTTAATCAAATTTCAATTTATTAATTCCTTCCAAACAAATTTATTTGTCTCATCTTATTATCCACTTAACTTATAATTCTATTTATTTCAATTAATATTTATAACTAAATTTTAAGTGTATAACATTTATTATAACCACTCAAATCTTTCCTTATAAAGTCATTTTATATTGTATATTATCCAATTACATTTTTAACTTCTGAAAATTTTAGGTAAGTTATGTTGAGATGTAATTGAGTATTATACAAATAAGATTTTACAATTCAGTTATTCCCAGTTAACTATTTATCCAAGAATTTTGACTTTAGTTTATAATTGAAATCATCTTTAATCTAAAATTTAAGATTTTAAATCTCCGATTTACTTCAAACAATTTAGAGATATATATAATATATTTATATCAAATCAAATTTAATTTTAAAATCAGATACTTATATATATATATATATACATCAAATTATACTGAAGAAATTCAAATCGAATATTTTTTTTTTTTCAAAACAAAACCGTAGCAAAGCTACAGAATAGTCTCTCCACTTCGAAACTCGAAAATGAATGTCGATGATGCGGCCGTCATCACCGAAATTATTTTCCAGCGACAAAGAGAAGAGCACTAATTTAAACATTTAAAATTCTTTGAAAACCATTTTATTCGAAAATACTTTAAATAATATACATTTTAGGACTTTAAAACAAAGTTTGAAATCACCAGAAATTTAATTCTTAAATCTTCGATTTAAATTCATTTCAATTCCAAATAAATTTATAACCAATAGTCATTTTGCAATAGTCAATGACTTACAAAACAATAAAATGATAATCAAATATTATCATTTTCAACAACCAAATTATTTAACTTTTAATTCCAGAAAATTTTCTTATATATTTAAAATATAATCATACAAATTTATTTCATTCATTAGATTTGAAAATTATATGGTGTCAGTTTGCTCTATTCAAGTGTTTTGGAAATCCTATCGATAGCGTTGATCAGACGAATCGATCGAAAATCCAAACCAACATCAACAACTCAAACAACACATTATAAACATAAACTATTTATATTAATTACAAATACACTCCCTCACACGATGATTCCAGAATTGGATTTCAACACAAGGATGGAGATCCAAATAGAGGGACTCTAATCAAAGAGAATTCTAATCTAAAATAGATAGGCTCGAAACGAAGGTTAGATGATTGTATTTCAAACAGGAAGATGGATAAAGTTGTATAAATCGCGGGCAACCTTAACCGGGTAAACCGTGACTTCATAGATAAGATCGATGTAGAATTCTGAAGCAAATTGACATTCGATTACCAGAGGTAGAATTCGGGTATAGCTTAAGATAGCAGCATCGTAAACCGAGGATACAGAAAATCTCCGGTGAATCAATACCAATTGTAAAGGAGTTTCACCCCAGTACAAATTATTCGAAGATTGGCGAGACCATCGATTTTATTATAGAGATCATTCGAAGTGGAGTTATGGGATACTCCAGAATCAAAAGACACGAATAGGGAAGACACGAATGGAATTTGGAACCGAAGTGAACGTTCCAAAATTCAGAGGAACTGGGTCAAAGAAGAAGGAATTCAAGCTCGAACGAAAGTGATTCTGTAATTGAATTTACTACATATGATGAGTTTTGCCTAAAACCAGAGCTCTGATACCACATGTAACGTCCCGGTATTTTCAACCATTCGCATCCATTATAAGTGTATAGGTAGACACTCATGCCGGAGTTGAATTGCTCAAAATACCGCGTTGTAAATAAAATTTGGCAAAACTCAGCATATACAGTAAATAAAATTTTTTACAGATCACAGACACAGAGTAATATAACAATACTGCAGCGGAAACAAAGGATAGTAGTTCATGAAGCTACTATATATATAACAGAGTTAAACAAGATACAACAGAGGTCTCGAATACAATAGATGTCTCAATACAATAATCAAATACCAGATCTGAATACATCACTGGAATCAATAGAATAACTGAAAGCAGGATCGATAGATTGCTGGATCTCCAAGCGAAGCTCCAACTCCAAAGGTGAGTCTCATTTGCTGTATCACTCGGTCTGACCCGAGCGTAAAGCAAAACACAAAACACTCGAGTCAGGATTAACATTCTTATATTAATAAATCCAACTCAAGTGAAATATCAACTGAAATACAAGTAACTTAAAGGATGTTTGGGATAACCATCCTCTAAGGGTCCGTTAAACTATTTACTATGTAGTAATATTCGCTATTAGAATAGTGTCTAAATAAGTAAAGTATAATCATATCGGAAAATAGCGTTAAGGGGATGGAGAACCTTAACGCGGTCGGATCTTAAAATCATAATCGTAGTAAAGGCTCGGTATGGTAGGTGACAAGGCACAACTAGGCAATGCCAGGGTAGATATACCAATTACGCACACGGACTGATGGATACGCATAACAGCCACTACCGTTCCACCTCGGACAACACTCCCAAATCGGAGGATGGCCATCTAGTCAAATCACAAGTAAGAGTATAATATCGAAGAAATGCGTCCGAGAAGAGGTGCTACCTCACTGGTCTGAGATCGCTCCTGTTTTAGCCACCTTATGCCAACTCACGGGAGTTGGGTCCACGTAACATACCTTAAGAACGTCGCCACCATCCTACTTCATTCTGGAATCTCCACCGCGTACACGGTTGTCAAAGTGGTTTTCGGTATCGACAGAGAGTATGTCCATATCCAATCCCGGTCTCTTTGCCAACCAATCGTTATTATAACACCGTGGTCATTTCAAAATAGTTTATACTTCAAAACCAAAATGCCATTACCATTTCAAAACCCAATTTAATACGATATCATTTCACTTCAAATACATCCATTTTCAAAATCATATTACTTTCCAAAATTATAATGCTTCGAAATCATAGTCTGGAAATCACAGTATTTCGGAAATCATAACACTTTCCTTTTAAACAGTTTAGATATTAAAATTTCGTTATAAAATAAATTAGTTTCCTCAAATTTCACAAATCGATTCAAATTAACTTGAATTCCAAAAATTTAATTTAATCAAATCCCAAATCATCCATTTCAACTCAATTCAGCTTCTAAATAAACCATTTCAAATTATCAATTTCAAATACGTATCTAAACCATAAAATAAGCCATTTCAATTTGAATATATATATTTCAAAGCTTTAAATATTCAACATTTCCAAACTAAATTCAATAAATTTATATACATATCAGATTCACTTTATAATTATTTAGTTTTGAAATATTAGCTTAACGTTTCCATAACATTTGAATACAATTTCAATTTTACAATTTAAATAAACAAAATATCTCATTTAAATATTTATACGTTTGAAATATCCATTTAAGTCACCTTTTCAAATTTCAAGTTGTAAATCACTTCTTTAAATTTCAAATTCAATACATTTCAAATCAAACTTATTTAAGTATAATTCTTAAATAAATATAATTTCAATCAATTTCAAATCATTTTAAATTCTATATTTGAAGATATAGATATTAAATAAATACTTAAACATATTATTTATCAACTTTATTAAATCAACTTTGATGAATCTTTTAAAAATCAATATTTATCAAACCATATATTTCTCCTCAAAACCATAGAAATCATTTCCAAAACGTTTAGATATATACCAACGGTGCCTGTATATAATCTTCTATCCTATGGTCAAGTGATACGGATATTTATCATTTCAATCCGCAATTTAAAACATATTCGGGTATATATCTTTTCAACCCGAAATCCCAAATTCAATTCAATTGAAAATCGCTTGGGTTTATCATTTCAACCCATAACGATTTCCTCCTATTCTACAGATCGTTCGGGTATGTATCATTTCAACCCATAGTGATTCTATACTAACAGGGAACTTGCAGAGTGATAACAGGTATGATAATAAAAGAACAACAGTAAAAGGCATATATCAACAATAATAAATAACAGATAATGGTGTCAGATGTCACAGGTGAACAGATACAGAAAATGACATATATAACAATGTAAATAACTAACATCAGCATATTTCAATTGACATTTCAATTGAAATCAAATTTAATAAATATAACAACATTAATCGTGAGTGATTGCTCACCTTTCGAGGTTAGAGAAGATAGACAATGAAATGGGTTACGAATCCAGGCACGAATTCCAAAGCAAAGTAAGATTGGCATGAATTTGACGATACAAAGCTGATAAAATGGGAAATCGATAAGAACAAAATATATTGCATATAATTTATATTCTCAAAAATCTACATTTAACTTAAACACCAATCCAAATAAATCTATATATATATACACATATATATTTTAAACCAATATACATACAAACCAAACAGAAAGAAAAATCTTTATATTTAAAAATTCAAGACTAATGTTCATAAGAATATTAATATAAACTTGCTATGCTAAAATAAATATACCGGCTCAAAGCAGATCACATAAAGTCGTGTAGTTTTTTTTTTTAGTTTTAAGCATATATATACTATTATATAAATTGGTATATAAGCTGCAGAGAGAAAATATCTATATATAACAGTACAAAACTAAACTTGTAAACCAATATATACTATATATATTCATATAATGCAGGCGATCGACTACCCAAACTCACATGCCAAATATACAATAGAATATTCATATGCAGACAACTACTAATATATGCAGACTCGATATCGATATACTGTAAAATTATTTCATACGTATAATATATATAACACTTAAACTATGTATCTATATATACTATTGTAAATAAACCTACACTATATAAAAAAATAAACACTGGAATATATATATATATATATACAGCTAAACATATCACCATATAACAAACAAGTCTTAAAACAGAATATAAACCATCAAATTATATTTTGATATTCATATTTATATAGAAATCAAAGTAAATTTTTGAAACACCTATTTATAAAAATCAAATCTGTATTTTATGTACAACTGACGTAGCCTATATATAAATTCAATATATATATTAAAATTAGGTATGCAAATCACCTAGCAGTATATATATAAACAGATCATAGTAGTTTATATAGCATAACATATCTTGCATAAACTTTCATCGTTATATGTATTTATTTGTTAACTAAAGAAAAGAATCTATAGCAAAGCTCAAAGACATATATACTTCCTGTATACTATTCGTACTATATCATATAAACCCCAAGCTATTTATATATATATACGCAACCTATTATTATATACATAACAGAAGATTAACTATACGCAAATATATATAACATTAGACTCATAAACCTATACATATCCAACCGATATATAAAAGTATATAAACTGATGTATAAAATATATCTATAAAACCAATACTCATATATATATAAACAAATATATACTTACGCGTATACTAACCGGTCATGTAGATAACAAAGAGAAATGTGGACAGCAAGCTATCTATTGGTGATGAGCTGGTTCGAGCTTTGGCAGGGAGGCGCTTGGGAAAGGCACGGCGGCTTGCGAGTGAAAACAGTGGTGATGGAGGGCACTTCGGGTTCAAGGAGGAAGGTTCGATGTATGGGTAGAGGGCTAAAAGCTTGGGCGGATGCATTGACGTCAGTGGGTGGGCTGAAGTGGACAAGGTCGGTGATAGGCTGACTGGGCGGCCACTATGGTTCACGGTGGGTTGGAGAGTTGCTTGCGTGGGAAGGATCTGGGTTGGTAAGTGGGGAACAGTTGCTGTGGTGGGGTAGGGCATGACCGACTTCGGTGATGGCTGAAGGTGTGGGTTACGTGGAGGGCGGTGAGAAGATGTGGAGGCTATAGGGTGCGTACCAGGTAGCAAGGAGGAGGGGAAGGCGTGGATCGGCCTGGGAGTACGAACGAGATCCGGGCAAAATCTGAAACAGCTTTGGGTATTATATTTTTTAGAGGAGGAGCGTGCGGAAAAGAAATAAAGGAGTAGGTAAAGGAAGAGGAGAAGGCTAGTTGTTCATTGGCTCACGTGGCTCTTGACAGAGGAGAAGAGACGCAGATGAGAATTGTTTGCAAAAGAAGGTAAGGTACTGAAGCCACTTATTATAAATTAAATATTGAACAGTTCAAAAGGTAAATAAAGTAGCTGTTCAGTTTGATGAGAAAAAAAACATATAAAGTTTGAATGCTATAATAAATGCTAGGAGAAGAAAAAGGGACCCGTTCAACTTTATACGTTTACAATTCAGGGTACCGGTACGACGCATTGTTTTATTGTTTCTGTCGTGTACCGAACCTCAAAATACAGAGTTGAATATACCGTAGAGATCAGCGCAACGGGGCGATCAAAACGGTACACAGATATCAGTGGTACGGTCATCCGATCAAAAGTCGATAACCGGTACCAGAAATACTGCTATTCTGCCAGAAATAAGATAAACGGAGCAACAGAGTTCCAAATTTGACGAAACGAAAGATGACGTCTTACTCAGAAGATGATTTATAAATTTTCTATGTAAAAATATTTAGGTTTGGAAAACATTTTATTATCACCAATTTTAACCGATCAAATTGAAGTAAATTTACGCGCGAAATAAATTTTCATATTTTCGGACGAAAATTTACTAGTTGCTATCTTTAATTAGACGTATTCCAAATATCAAATTTATATTTCAAAATTTTATCGTTTTAAAATTTCACACAAATTCAATTAATTAAATAAATAAAACCACTAAAATTTGCGGGTCGTTACACTCTCCCCCACTCAAAACTTTTCGTCCCCGAAAAGGAAGAAGGTAGGAGAATAGAAACAACCAGAAAGAAATTAGATTGAAAGACAAGATAAAACAATTAATTTAAACCATAAAATTTCAAATTAAACTAATTAATATTTAACAATTTGGTTTAATCCACTTCGTTTCACTTAAGTTAAATCAATCTATCTATTCTATATTCATTATCTTATTATCTAGTCATTCTCAATTAACAATTTCTAAATCAATCAATTTGTATAATCATTTATTTTCCTCATATTTTTTAAACAATTTTAATTTTTTTATCCAAATTATTATTAAGTTTATTCCACTTAAAAAAAATTTCTCATATATTTAAACCATATAAATTAATTTAAACCATATATTTCAGTTTAAATCAATTTATATTCAATAATTGATTTTAAATTCAAGGTATTTCCATACTTTAATCAAATTTCAATTTATTAATTCCTTCCAAACAAATTTATTTGTCTCATCTTATTATCCACTTAACTTATAAATCTATTTATTTCAATTAATATTTATAACTAAATTTTAAGTGTATAACATTTATTATAACCACTCAAATCTTTCCTTATAAAGTCATTTTATATTGTATATTATCCAATTACATTTTTAACTTCTGAAAATTTTAGGTAAGTTATGTTGAGATGTAATTGAGTATTATACAAATAAGATTTTACAATTCAGTTATTCCCAGTTAACTATTTATCCAAGAATTTTGACTTTAGTTTATAATTGAAATCATCTTTAATCTAAAATTTAAGATTTTAAATCTCTGATTTACTTCAAACAATTTAGAGATATATATAATATATTTATATCAAATCAAATTTAATTTTAAAATCAGATACTTATATATATATATACATCAAATTATACTGAAGAAATTCAAATCGAATATAATTTTTTTTTTCAAAACAAAACCGTAGCAAAGCTACAGAATAGTCTCTCCACTTCGAAACTCGAAAATGAATGTCGATGATGCGGCCGTCATCACCGAAATTATTTTCCAGCGACAAAGAGAAGAGCACTAATTTAAACATTTAAAATTCTTTGAAAACCATTTTATTCAAAAATACTTTAAATAATATACATTTTAGGACTTTAAAACAAAGTTTGAAATCACCAGAAATTTAATTCTTAAATCTTCGATTTAAATTCATTTCAATTCCAAATAAATTTATAACCAATAGTCATTTTGCAATAGTCAATGACTTACAAAACAATAAAATGATAATCAAATATTATCATTTTCAACAACCAAATTATTTAACTTTTAATTCCAGAAAATTTTCTTATATATTTAAAATATAATCATACAAATTTATTTCATTCATTAGATTTGAAAATTATATGGTGTCAGTTTGCTCTATTCAAGTGTTTTGGAAATCCTATCGATATCGTTGATCAGACGAATCGATCGAAAATCCAAACCAACATCAACAACTCAAACAACACATTATAAACATAAACTATTTATATTAATTACAAATACACTCCCTCACACGATGATTCCAGAATTGGATTTCAACACAAGGATGGAGATCCAAATAGAGGGACTCTAATCAAAGAGAATTCTAATCTAAAATAGATAGGCTCGAAATGAAGGTTAGATGATTGTATTTCAAACAGGAAGATGGATAAAGTTGTATAAATCGCGGGCAACCTTAACCGGGTAAACCGTGACTTCATAGATAAGATCGATGTAGAATTCTGAAGCAAATTGACATTCGATTACCAGAGGTAGAATTCGGGTATAGCTTAAGATAGCAGCATCGTAAACCGAGGATACAGAAAATCTCCGGTGAATCAATACCGATTGTAAAGGGGTTTCACCCCAGTACAAATTATTCGAAGATTGGCGAGACCGTCGATTTTATTATAGAGATCATTCGAAGTGGAGTTATGGGATACTCCAGAATCAAAAGACACGAATAGGGAAGACACGAATGGACTTTGGAACCGAAGTGAACGTTCCAAAATTCAGAGGAACTGGGTCAAAGAAGAAGGAATTCAAGCTCGAACGAAAGTGATTCTGTAATTGAATTTACTACATATGATGAGTTTTGCCTAAAACTAGAGCTCTGATACCACATGTAACGTCCCGGTATTTTCAACCATTCGCATCCATTATAAGTGTATAGGTAGACACTCATGCCGGAGTTGAATTGCTCAAAATACCGCGTTGTAAATAAAATTTGGCAAAACTCAGCATATACAGTAAATAAATTTTTTTACAGATCACAGACACAGGGTAATATAACAATACTGCAGCGGAAACAAAGGATAGTAGTTCATGAAGCTACTATATATATATAACAGAGTTAAACAAGATACAACAGAGGTCTCGAATACAATAGATGTCTCAATACAATAATCAAATACCAGATCTGAATACATCACTGGAATCAACAGAATAACTGAAAGCAGGATCGATAGATTGCTGGATCTCCAAGCGAAGCTCCAACTCCAAAGGTGAGTCTCAAATGCTGTATCACTCGGTCTGACCCGAGCGTAAAGCAAAACACAAAACACTCGAGTCAGGATTAACATTCTTATATTAATAAATCCAACTCAAGTGAAATATCAACTGAAATACAAGTAACTTAAAGGATGTTTGGGATAACCATCCTCTAAGGGTCCGTTAAACTATTTACTATGTAGTAATATTCGCTATTATAATAGTGTCTAAATAAGTAAAGTATAATCATATCGGAAAATAGCGTTAAGGGGATGGAGAACCTTAACGCGGTCGGATCTTAAAATCATAATCGTAGTAAAGGCTCGGTATGGTAGGTGACACGGCACAACTAGGCAATGCCAGGGTAGATATACCAATTACGCACACGGACTGATGGATACGCATAGCAGCCACTACCGTTCCACCTCGGACAACACTCCCAAATCGGAGGATGGCCATCTAGTCAAATCACAAGTAAGAGTATAATATCGAAGAAATGCGTCCGAGAAGAGGTGCTACCTCACTAGTCCGAGATCGCTCCTGTTTTAGCCACCTTATGCCAACTCACGGGAGTTGGGTCCACGTAACATACCTTAAGAACGTCGCCACCATCCTACTTCATTCTGGAATCTCCACCGCGTACACGGTTGTCAAAGTGGTTTTCGGTATCGACAGAGAGTATGTCCATATCCGATCCTGGTCTCTTTGCCAACCAATCGTTATTATAACACCGTGGTCATTTCAAAATAGTTTATACTTCAAAACCAAAATGCCATTACCATTTCAAAACCCAATTTAATACGATATCATTTCACTTCAAATACATCCATTTTCAAAATCATATTACTTTCCAAAATTATAATGCTTCGAAATCATAGTCTGGAAATCACAGTATTTCGGAAATCATAACACTTTCCTTTTAAACAGTTTAGATATTAAAATTTCGTTATAAAATAAATTAGTTTCCTCAAATTTCACAAATCGATTCAAATTAACTTGAATTCCAAAAATTTAATTTAATCAAATCCCAAATCATCCGTTTCAACTCAATTCAGCTTCTAAATAAACCATTTCAAATTATCAATTTCAAATACGTATCTAAACCATAAAATAAGCCATTTCAATTTGAATATATATTTCAAAGCTTTAAATATTCAACATTTCCAAACTAAATTCAATAAATTTATATACATATCAGATTCACTTTATAATTATTTAGTTTTGAAATATTAGCTTAACGTTTCCATAACATTTGAATACAATTTCAATTTTACAATTTAAATAAACAAAATATCTCATTTAAATATTTATACGTTTGAAATATCCATTTAAGTCACCTTTTCAAATTTCAAGTTGTAAATCACTTCTTTAAATTTCAAATTCAATACATTTCAAATCAAACTTATTTAAGTATAATTCTTAAATAAATATAATTTCAATCAATTTCAAATCATTTTAAATTCTATATTTGAAGATATAGATATTAAATAAATACTTAAACATATTATTTATCAACTTTATTAAATCAACTTTGATGAATCTTTTAAAAATCAATATTTATCAAACCATATATTTCTCCTCAAAACCATAGAAATCATTTCCAAAACGTTTAGATATATACCAACGGTGCCTATATATAATTTTCTATCCTATGGTCAAGTGATACGGATATTTATCATTTCAATCCGCAATTTAAAACATATTCGGGTATATATCTTTTCAACCCGAAATCCCAAATTCAATTCAATTGAAAATCGCTTGGGTTTATCATTTCAACCCATAACGATTTCCTCCTATTCTACAGATCGTTCGGGTATGTATCATTTCAACCCATAGTGATTCTATACTAACAGGGAACTTGCAGAGTGATAACAGGTATGATAATAAAAGAACAACAGTAAAAGGCATATATCAACAATAATAAATAACAGATAATGGTGTCAGATGTCACAGGTGAACAGATACAGAAAATGACATATATAACAATGTAAATAACTAACATCAGCATATTTCAATTGACATTTCAATTGAAATCAAATTTAATAAATATAACAACATTAATCGTGAGTGATTGCTCACCTTTCGAGGTTAGAGAAGATAGACAATGAAATGGGTTACGAATCCAGGCACGAATTCCAAAGCAAAGTAAGATTGGCATGAATTTGACGATACAAAGCTGATAAAATGGGAAATCGATAAGAACAAAATATATTGCATATAATTTATATTCTCAAAAATCTACATTTAACTTAAACACCAATCCAAATAAATCTATATATATATATACACATATATATTTTAAACCAATATACATACAAACCAAACAGAAAGAAAAATCTTTATATTTAAAAATTCAAGACTAATGTTCATAAGAATATTAATATAAACTTGCTATGCTAAAATAAATATACCGGCTCAAAGCAGATCACATAAAGTCGTGTAGTTTTTTTTTAGTTTTAAGCATATATATACTATTATATAAATTGGTATATAAGCTGCAGAGAGAAAATATCTATATATAACAGTACAAAACTAAACTTGTAAACCAATATATACTATATATATTCATATAATGCAGGCGATCGACTACCCAAACTCACATGCCAAATATACAATAGAATATTCATATGCAGACAACTACTAATATATGCAGACTCGATATCGATATACTGTAAAATTATTTCATACGTATAATATATATAACACTTAAACTATGTATCTATATATACTATTGTAAATAAACCTACAATATATAAAAAAAATAAACACTGGAATATATATATATATACAGCTAAACATATCACCATATAACAAACAAGTCTTAAAACAGAATATAAACCATCAAATTATATTTTGATATTCATATTTATATAGAAATCAAAGTAAATTTTTGAAACACCTATTTATAAAAATCAAATCTGTATTTTATGTACAACTGACGTAGCCTATATATAAATTCAATATATATATTAAAATTAGGTATGCAAATCACCTAGCAGTATATATATAAACAGATCATAGTAGTTTATATAGCATAACATATCTTGCATAAACTTTCATCGTTATATGTATTTATCTGTTAACTAAAGAAAAGAATCTATAGCAAAGCTCAAAGACATATATACTTCCTGTATACTATTCGTACTATATCATATAAACCCCAAGCTATTTATATATATATACGCAACCTATTATTATATACATAACAGAAGATTAACTATACGCAAATATATATAACATTAGACTCATAAACCTATACATATCCAACCGATATATAAAAGTATATAAACTGATGTATAAAATATATCTATAAAACCAATACTCATATATATATAAACAAATATATACTTACGCGTATACTAACCGGTCATGTAGATAACAAAGAGAAATGTGGACAGCAAGCTATCTATTGGTGATGAGCTGGTTCGAGCTTTGGCAGGGAGGCGCTTGGGAAAGGCACGGCGGCTTGCGAGTGAAAACAGTGGTGATGGAGGGCACTTCGGGTTCAAGGAGGAAGGTTCGATGTATGGGCAGAGGGCTAAAAGCTTGGGCGGATGCAGTGACGTCAGTGGGTGGGCTGAAGTGGACAAGGTCGATGATAGGCTGACTGGGCGGCCACTATGGTTCACGGTGGGTTGGAGAGTTGCTTGCGTGGGAAGGATCTGGGTTGGTAAGTGGGGAACAGTTGCTGTGGTGAGGTAGGGCACGACCGACTTCGGTGATGGCTGAAGGTGTGGGTGACGTGGAGGGCGGTGAGAAGATGTGGAGGCTATAGGGTGCGTACCAGGTAGCAAGGAGGAGGGGAAGGCGTGGATCGGCCTGGGAGTACGAACGAGATCCGGGCAAAATCTGAAACAGCTTTGGGTATTATATTTTTTAGAGGAGGAGCGTGCGGAAAAGAAATAAAGGAGTAGGTAAAGGAAGAGGAGAAGGCCAGTTGTTCATTGGCTCACGTGGCTCTTGACAGAGGAGAAGAGACGCAGATGAGAATTGTTTGCAAAAGAAGGTAAGGTACTGAAGCCACTTATTATAAATTAAATATTGAACAGTTCAAAAGGTAAATAAAGTAGCTGTTCAGTTTGATGAGAAAAAAAACGTATAAAGTTTGAATGCTATAATAAATGCTAGGAGAAGAAAAAGGGACCCGTTCAACTTTATACGTTTACAATTCAGGGTACCGGTACGACGCACTGTTTTATTGTTTCTGTCGCGTACCGGACCTCAAAATACAGAGTTGAATATACCGTAGAGATCAGCGCAACGGGACGATCAAAACGGTACACAGATATCAGTGGTACGGTCATCCGATCAAAAGTCGATAACCGGTACCAGAAATACTGCTATTCTGCCAGAAATAAGATAAACGGAGCAACAGAGTTCCAAATTTGACGAAACGAAAGATGACGTCTTACTCAGAAGATGATTTATAAATTTTCTATGTAAAAATATTTAGGTTTGAAAAACATTTTATTATCACCAATTTTAATTGATCAAATTGAAGTAAATTTACGCGCGAAATAAATTTTCATATTTTCGGACGAAAATTTACCAGTTGCTATCTTTAATTAGACATATTCCAAATATCAAATTTATATTTCAAAATTTTATCGTTTTAAAATTTCACACAAATTCAATTAATTAAATAAATAAAACCACTGAAATTTGCGGGTCGTTACACTCTCCCTCACTCAAAACTTTTCGTCCCCGAAAAGGAAGAAGGTAGGAGAATAGAAACAACCAGAAAGAAATTAGATTGAAAGACAAGATAAAACAATTAATTTAAACCATAAAATTTCAAATTAAACTAATTAATATTTAACAATTTGGTTTAATCCACTTCGTTTCACTTAAGTTAAATCAATCTATCTATTCTATATTCATTATCTTATTATCTAGTCATTCTCAATTAACAATTTCTAAATCAATCATTTGTATAATCATTTATTTTCCTCATATTTTTTCAACAATTTTAATTTTTTTATCCAAATTATTATTAAGTTTATTCCACTTAAAAAAAATTTCTCATATATTTAAACCATATAAATTAATTTAAACCATATATTTAAGTTTAAATCAATTTATATTCAATAATTGATTTTAAATTCAAGGTATTTCCATACTTTAATCAAATTTCAATTTATTAATTCCTTCCAAACAAATTTATTTGTCTCATCTTATTATCCACTTAACTTATAATTCTATTTATTTCAATTAATATTTATAACTAAATTTTAAGTGTATAACATTTATTATAACCACTCAAATCTTTCCTTATAAAGTCATTTTATATTGTATATTATCCAATTACATTTTTAACTTCTGAAAATTTTAGGTAAGTTATGTTGAGATGTAATTGAGTATTATACAAATAAGATTTTACAATTCAGTTATTCCCAGTTAACTATTTATCCAAGAATTTTGACTTTAGTTTATAATTGAAATCATCTTTAATCTAAAATTTAAGATTTTAAATCTCCGATTTACTTCAAACAATTTAGAGATATATATAATATATTTATATCAAATCAAATTTAATTTTAAAATCAGATACTTATATATATATACATCAAATTATACTGAAGAAATTCAAATCGAATATATTTTTTTTTTCAAAACAAAACCGTAGCAAAGCTACAGAATAGTCTCTCCACTTCGAAACTCAAAAATGAATGTCGATGATGCGGCCGTCATCACCGAAATTATTTTCCAGCGACAAAGAGAAGACCCCTAATTTAAACATTTAAAATTCTTTGAAAACCATTTTATTCAAAAATACTTTAAATAATATACATTTTAGGACTTTAAAACAAAGTTTGAAATCACCAGAAATTTAATTCTTAAATCTTCGATTTAAATTCATTTCAATTCCAAATAAATTTATAACCAATAGTCATTTTGCAATAGTCAATGACTTACAAAACAATAAAATGATAATCAAATATTATCATTTTCAACAACCAAATTATTTAACTTTTAATTCCAGAAAATTTTCTTATATATTTAAAATATAATCATACAAATTTATTTCATTCATTAGATTTGAAAATTATATGGTGTCAGTTTGCTCTATTCAAGTGTTTTGGAAATCCTATCGATAGCGTTGATCAGACGAATCGATCGAAAATCCAAACCAACATCAACAACTCAAACAACACATTATAAACATAAACTATTTATATTAATTACAAATACACTCCCTCACACGATGATTCCAGAATTGGATTTCAACACAAGGATGGAGATCCAAATAGAGGGACTCTAATCAAAGAGAATTCTAATCTAAAATAGATAGGCTCGAAACAAAAGTTAGATGATTGTATTTCAAACAGGAAGATGGATAAAGTTGTATAAATCGCGGGCAACCTTAACCGGGTAAACCATGACTTCATAGATAAGATCGATGTAGAATTCTGAAGCAAATTGACATTCGATTACTAGAGGTAGAATTCGGGTATAGCTTAAGATAGCAGCATCGTAAACCGAGGATACAGAAAATCTCCGGTGAATCAATACCGATTGTAAAGGAGTTTCACCCCAGTACAAATTATTCGAAGATTGGCGAGACTGTCGATTTTATTATAGAGATCATTCGAAGTGGAGTTATGGGATACTCCAGAATCAAAAGACACGAATAGGGAAGACACGAATGGACTTTGGAACCGAAGTGAACGTTCCAAAATTCAGAGGAACTGGGTCAAAGAAGAAGGAATTCAAGCTCGAACGAAAGTGATTCTGTAATTGAATTTACTACATATGATGAGTTTTGCCTAAAACCAGAGCTCTGATACCACATGTAACGTCCCGGTATTTTCAACCATTCGCATCCATTATAAGTGTATAGGTAGACACTCATGCCGGAGTTGAATTGCTCAAAATACCGCATTGTAAATAAAATTTGGCAAAACTCAGCATATACAGTAAATAAATTTTTTTACAGATCACAGACACAAAGTAATATAACAATACTGCAGCGGAAACAAAGGATAGTAGTTCATGAAGCTACTATATATATATAACAGAGTTAAACAAGATACAACAGAGGTCTCGAATACAATAGATGTCTCAATACAATAATCAAATACCAAATCTGAATACATCACTGGAATCAACAGAATAACTGAAAGCAGGATCGATAGATTGCTGGATCTCCAAGCGAAGCTCCAACTCCAAAGGTGAGTCTCAAATGCTGTATCACTCGGTCTGACCCGAGCGTAAAGCAAAACACAAAACACTCGAGTCAGGATTAACATTCTTATATTAATAAATCCAACTCAAGTGAAATATCAACTGAAATACAAGTAACTTAAAGGATGTTTGGGATAACCATCCTCTAAGGGTCCGTTAAACTATTTACTATGTAGTAATATTCGCTATTATAATAGTGTCTAAATAAGTAAAGTATAATCATATCGGAAAATAGCGTTAAGGGGATGGAGAACCTTAACGCGGTCGGATCTTAAAATCATAATCGTAGTAAAGGCTCGGTATGGTAGGTGACACGGCACAACTAGGAAATGCCAGGGTAGATATACCAATTACGCACACGGACTGATGGATACGCATAGCAGCCACTACCGTTCCACCTCAGACAACACTCCCAAATCGGAGGATGGCCATCTAGTCAAATCACAAGTAAGAGTATAATATCGAAGAAATGCGTCCGAGAAGAGGTGCTACCTCACTGGTCCGAGATCGCTCCTGTTTTAGCCACCTTATGCCAACTCACGGGAGTTGGGTCCACGTAACATACCTTAAGAACGTCGCCACCATCCTACTTCATTCTGGAATCTCCACCGCGTACACGGTTGTCAAAGTGGTTTTCGGTATCGACAGAGAGTATGTCCATATCCGATCCCGGTCTCTTTGCCAACCAATCGTTATTATAACACCGTGGTCATTTCAAAATAGTTTATACTTCAAAACCAAAATGCCATTACCATTTCAAAACCCAATTTAATACGATATCATTTCACTTCAAATACATCCATTTTCAAAATCATATTACTTTCCAAAATTATAATGCTTCGAAATCATAGTCTGGAAATCACAGTATTTCGGAAATCATAACACTTTCCTTTTAAACAGTTTAGATATTAAAATTTCGTTATAAAATAAATTAGTTTCCTCAAATTTCACAAATCGATTCAAATTAACTTGAATTCCAAAAATTTAATTTAATCAAATCCCAAATCATCCGTTTCAACTCAATTCAGCTTCTAAATAAACCATTTCAAATTATCAATTTCAAATACGTATCTAAACCATAAAATAAGCCATTTCAATTTGAATATATATTTCAAAGCTTTAAATATTCAACATTTCCAAACTAAATTCAATAAATTTATATACATATCAGATTCACTTTATAATTATTTAGTTTTGAAATATTAGCTTAACGTTTCCATAACATTTGAATACAATTTCAATTTTACAATTTAAATAAACAAAATATCTCATTTAAATATTTATACGTTTGAAATATCCATTTAAGTCACCTTTTCAAATTTCAAGTTGTAAATCACTTCTTTAAATTTCAAATTCAATACATTTCAAATCAAACTTATTTAAGTATAATTCTTAAATAAATATAATTTCAATCAATTTCAAATCATTTTAAATTCTATATTTGAAGATATAGATATTAAATAAATACTTAAACATATTATTTATCAACTTTATTAAATCAACTTTGATGAATCTTTTAAAAATCAATATTTATCAAACCATATATTTCTCCTCAAAACCATAGAAATCATTTCCAAAACGTTTAGATATATACCAACGGTGCCTGTATATAATTTTCTATCCTATGGTCAAGTGATACGGATATTTATCATTTCAATCCGCAATTTAAAACATATTCGGGTATATATCTTTTCAACCCGAAATCCCAAATTCAATTCAATTGAAAATCGCTTGGGTTTATCATTTCAACCCATAACGATTTCCTCCTATTCTACAGATCGTTCGGGTATGTATCATTTCAACCCATAGTGATTCTATACTAACAGGGAACTTGCAGAGTGATAACAGGTATGATAATAAAAGAACAACAGTAAAAGGCATATATCAACAATAATAAATAACAGATAATGGTGTCAGATGTCACAGGTGAACAGATACAGAAAATGACATATATAACAATGTAAATAACTAACATCAGCATATTTCAATTGACATTTCAATTGAAATCAAATTTAATAAATATAACAACATTAATCGTGAGTGATTGCTCACCTTTCGAGGTTAGAGAAGATAGACAATGAAATGGGTTACGAATCCAGGCACGAATTCCAAAGCAAAGTAAGATTGGCATGAATTTGACGATACAAAGCTGATAAAATGGGAAATCGATAAGAACAAAATATATTGCATATAATTTATATTCTCAAAAATCTACATTTAACTTAAACACCAATCCAAATAAATCTATATATATATATACACATATATATTTTAAACCAATATACATACAAACCAAACAGAAAGAAAAATCTTTATATTTAAAAATTCAAGACTAATGTTCATAAGAATATTAATATAAACTTGCTATGCTAAAATAAATATACCGGCTCAAAGCAGATCACATAAAGTCGTGTAGTTTTTTTTTAGTTTTAAGCATATATATACTATTATATAAATTGGTATATAAGCTGCAGAGAGAAAATATCTATATATAACAGTACAAAACTAAACTTGTAAACCAATATATACTATATATATTCATATAATGCAGGCGATCGACTACCCAAACTCACATGCCAAATATACAATAGAATATTCATATGCAGACAACTACTAATATATGCAGACTCGATATCGATATACTGTAAAATTATTTCATACGTATAATATATATAACACTTAAACTATGTATCTATATATACTATTGTAAATAAACCTACAATATATAAAAAAAATAAACACTGGAATATATATATATATACAGCTAAACATATCACCATATAACAAACAAGTCTTAAAACAGAATATAAACCATCAAATTATATTTTGATATTCATATTTATATAGAAATCAAAGTAAATTTTTGAAACACCTATTTATAAAAATCAAATCTGTATTTTATGTACAACTGACGTAGCCTATATATAAATTCAGTATATATATTAAAATTAGGTATGCAAATCACCTAGCAGTATATATATAAACAGATCATAGTAGTTTATATAGCATAACATATCTTGCATAAACTTTCATCGTTATATGTATTTATTTGTTAACTAAAGAAAAGAATCTATAGCAAAGCTCAAAGACATATATACTTCCTGTATACTATTCGTACTATATCATATAAACCCCAAGCTATTTATATATATATACGCAACCTATTATTATATACATAACAGAAGATTAACTATACGCAAATATATATAACATTAGACTCATAAACCTATACATATCCAACCGATATATAAAAGTATATAAACTGATGTATAAAATATATCTATAAAACCAATACTCATATATATATAAACAAATATATACTTACGCGTATACTAACCGGTCATGTAGATAACAAAGAGAAATGTGGACAGCAAGCTATCTATTGGTGATGAGCTGGTTCGAGCTTTGGCAGGGAGGCGCTTGGGAAAGGCACGGCGGCTTGCGAGTGAAAACAGTGGTGATGGAGGGCACTTCGGGTTCAAGGAGGAAGGTTCGATGTATGGGCAGAGGACTAAAAGCTTGGGAGGATGCAGTGACGTCAGTGGGTGGGCTGAAGTGGACAAGGTCGGTGATAGGCTGACTGGGCGGCCACTATGGTTCACGGTGGGTTGGAGAGTTGCTTGCGTGGGAAGGATCTGGGTTGGTAAGTGGGGAACAGTTGCTGTGGTGGGGTAGGGCACGACCGACTTCGGTGATGGCTGAAGGTGTGGGTGACGTGGAGGGCGGTGAGAAGATGTGGAGGCTATAGGGTGCGTACCAGGTAGCAAGGAGGAGGAGAAGGCGTGGATCGGCCTGGGAGTACGAACGAGATCCGGGCAAAATCTGAAACAGCTTTGGGTATTATATTTTTTAGAGGAGGAGCGTGCGGAAAAGAAATAAAGGAGTAGGTAAAGGAAGAGGAGAAGGCCAGTTGTTCATTGGCTCACGTGGCTCTTGACAGAGGAGAAGAGACGCAGATGAGAATTGTTTGCAAAAGAAGGTAAGGTACTGAAGCCACTTATTATAAATTAAATATTGAACAGTTCAAAAGGTAAATTGTAACGCCCCACTCCGAGACCCACTGTAACAAAGAGTATTATGGGAGTAATACTGTCTGTTAAAGCGGAGAATAGAGTATAGTGGAAGCGACCATCTATAATCAAGCTATAACTATCTACCGAATACGTCGAAAGGTGGAATCTATTTAAATTTTTCTCAATCTGGTGGTTCGACATATTCGGTAAATACTTATAACGAAATTACAAATGGCTAAAGATCTATAAGGACAAAGCATAATAATAAATGATAAAAACATCACAGAACAGAATCACATAACAGATATAAAATCCCAGAACAATACATCATCAATACAGATCCAAATATCATAAGTGGGTACAAAGCCACTGCTCACACATGTGAGTCAAAAATATGTACATATCAAAGTCTGAATAATAAGACAGTAGCGGAATAGTGGACAAATAAAAGCGCTATCTATCAGCATAGTAGATAATGTCCAAGCGGAAGCACAGAAGCTAAGTCCAGAGACCTAACCTGAAACAACTCGGTCTGATCCGAGCGAAAACACTCGGGTCAGGCTAGCTAAACAATCAGTAATAACTGAGATATATAATAATGCGGTACATAAGTAAAACAGTACTTATCCAAAGAGAAGTATATTATGAACTACATGAATATAATGACGATCCCTAATCATCAATAAACAATAAAAATCTCCAAAGAGAAATCAACACCTAAGTGTAGAATAAATAAAATCGCCTCATATCATCGGCGTAGCCAAAGCTATAAAAAGATGCCCATAGGCAATAATCCCAAGAGTGACCAGAGTCTGTAATCAATGCCCAAGCAAAGATCGATGCTCCAAAAAGCAATGGGGATATACTGAAAAATCAATGAAATCAAACACTGAAAAGCAGTGTCCAGAGACACTGTGAATCCACAAGGTAATCACACTTACATCGTATGGTTCCATAGAACCAACGCCGAATGGCGGTACTCGAATGGATATAAAAATCATCAGATAATATAAGTTTTGCACGTGCACCGACCAGAGTCGTTGTTGCCAAGTACTGTAGAGTTGTGATCGATCACTCGCACCGATGCGAAACGCGCGAGACGGCGAGATCCTTCCCAGAAGGATAAAGGCCCAGAGGCACACGCCGAAAAATAAACTGCTCCATAGAGCAGGTGTCCAGAAACGGTTGCCCAGAGGCGTGGTGACCCAGAGGTCCAGTACTGACCGCCCAGAGGCTAATGTGTCACTAACTTCTTGGAGAGGAACCCGCAAAGTGTTAACAATGAGTCCCATACCCCACGTTCGCACTAAACGGTTTCCTAACAAATAGCAAGCTCACACTCCAAACAATAAAAAGTCTACCTCATATCATCGGTAAACTAGACCCAAAGGTCAAAACGATCAATCGAATATGTCGGGGATTAACCGGAAAGAAAATACACACGGTTTCCATAGACCGGAGATTTCCTAACCGTTTAAGCACCTTTCCACTTCGCTCGACGTGCTAAAAGTGAGTGTGAGATTTTTATTATAGAAAATAATGGTGTAAAACGGATTTATAATTGATTTTCGGAATCACTTTTAAAACGGTCTTTTGAAAGGTCTCCTATTATGGAGTAATTAATTTAATAATTAAAATAATATTATATAATAATTTTCAAAAGCCATTTAGGAGTGAAAAATCTTTTGAAAATGATTCATAAAACCCGTGTACGAAATCTAGAGACAAATCTCAAAGAAATCAATGAAAACCAGAAAATCATCAAAAATATTCGAAGTGTTTGTAAACATTCAAAAACAGCTGTGAACTCAAGTTCGATAATTTATTTGGACCAGCAAATTGTGTCCAAATGTCATGAAAATTTGCAGGCATGTAGTCCAACATCCCTACTTTAATATGCAAAAAGAATTTCTAGATTCCGAGTTGAGACGAAGTGGCAGCGACGTCTCAAAGTTGGACCCAGAACAAGATTTACACTGTTTACAAACAGCGACTAGAGTTCAACTTCGACACGAAATTCGAAGTACCAAACGAACTCCAATGTTGTCCAAATTTTCCTGAGATGGAGTTCGGAACTCCACCATTCTAACGAGACCAAAAACGTCGAATTCCGACTTCCGATGCGAACGTGGAGGCATCGTGGAGTGGCGCTCAAAAGCTGGAAACAGAAGGGATATTTGATTTTCATTCTAAGTGTTTGACCATTCAAAAACTGCTGCAAACCCAAGTTCGGAAATTTATTTGGACCAGCAAACTGAATCCAAACGACATGAAAACTGGTAGGAATATAGTTCAACATCCCTACTATAAGATGCAAAAAGAATTTCTGGAATCCGAGTTGAGACGAAGTAGCAGCGACGTCTCAAAGTTGGACCCAGAACAAGATTCACACTGTTTACAAACAGCGACAAGAGTTCAACTTCGACACGAAATTCGAAGTACCAAAAGAATGCCGATGATGCCTAAATTTTACAGAGTTGGAGTTCGAAACTCCACCTTTCCAACGAGACCAAAAACGTCGAATTCCGACTTCGGATGCCATCGTGGCGGCATCGCGAAGTGGAGAAAAAAAATCTGGAACAGGGTTTAAAATAAATTATTTATTATTTTTTTTTCTTTTTTTTCTCGGGACAGTGGTAAGAATGTACAATTTTGACCAAAATAACTTCGAAATTTCATGAAACTCAAAACATGAAAGTTTTAGCTCTAAATCTAAGCTTTCCAGAACATCCAAAATTATTAGATTTGGATAAGAAACGAGAGAGATACATGCAAAACAATATCAGATTGAAACTCAAGATAACTTGTTAAAGACAGAATTGGTCTTCTGTCTTTGAACGCATTTCAGGTCATCTAAATGGCAATATTACAGAAAACTCACTAAACAAAAATTGTAGCATATGTTTTAAGCTTTCCGGAACATCCAAAATTATCTAATTCGGATCAAAAACGAGTAACTTATGGCCAAATCAATTTCAGGGTTTTATTTTATCAACCTTTAGTTTGTTGTCAGGTCAGCGACAAACAAACGTGATTTCGACCATTGAAACCACAAAATTAGGCAAAGCTCAAAACATGAAAGTTATAGGCTACAGAATAAGCTTTCCAGAACTTCAAGAAAATCTTAATTCCGATTTAAGATGAATGAGATATGCCTAATTTACTAACAGCAATAAACTAATTATAATTTCAGCTAGCATATATTACCTCTTTCCAAGCAATGAAAAGAAGATCAAAGAGTTTCACAATCTAAATGCACAAAAAAAAGAGGATTACAAAATAATTTCAGAAATTAAAGAATGAATTAGAGGTGGGTTTTGTGATTGCTATTACCTCTTTTAGTAGTTTGGATTAACTCTCTTTGATTTGGTGTAGATTGGAGTTTTGCTTAGGAGGCCATGATTAGGTTTTGGAGCTTTCTAATTAGGTTTTAGTGGTTATGAAATGAAGTGTTGGCTGAAATGGGAGAGTTAAAGATACTTTATAGGCTAATGGTTAGGGTTATTGGATCTAATACCCATTAGGACTTTGTATTATTCATGTGCATACATATATAGGCAATTTTCTCTAAGTACACTCTACATACAAATTACTAAATACATTTCAAACCATAGAAAATTATGAAAATATGTTAACAATTACTTTTAGCCATTTCATAAAATCCTATATCAACAATATTTTACATTTTAACCCCTAATTTTTCCAAAACACCGTTTATAGTTAATATTAGCCAAAATCACCATTTTGCAAATAAATTGCAAATTAATTTCCCAAATCAAATATTGCACTATTTTACACATATAAAATTTTGCAATAATATAAATTACAAATTTCCCTAATTAATTTCCTTGAAATGCTCCATTTTACACTTAAGCCCAAAATATTAATTTATTCAAAATGACTAAATTTTGAACAAATTAGCCACATTAAAAATTCATTAATAGCTCCAATTAAATTAAAATCCCAATTTTAATTTATTATTTGGTAACCGCAATCACGGGTTGTTACAGACTCCCCCCCTTAAGAAAATTGCGTCCCCGCAATTCCTTAAATATAGAAGTCGTCTATAACATCTAATCCACAAAAGGAATACAGAAGACGGAGCTCGATTTCGAATATCACACATAGAAAGAGTCTCAAGAATATCGTCGATGAAAACCAGAACGAATCTATTGATGTATTCCCGGAATACTCGATTCATGAGATCGACGAAGAAAGCTGGAGCGTTCGTCAAGCCGAACGGCATGACCAACCACTCAAAAGAACCATGACGAGTGCGAAATGCTGTAAGAGGAATGCTGTCTTCCATGACTCGTAGCTGATGGAATCCGGTGGCAAGGTCAAACTGAGAGAAGACCTTCGCACCGCTCAATTGGTCAAACATGTCGTAACGGGAATTAGAGTTAGACATGATTCAATGATAGATAATTAATTAAGGAATACTACGGAATATAACGGATTCCTATACATATTCCTAACTTATCTATCAATAACCATAAGGAAGGGATTTGATTTAATTCGGATCTAATTTAAAATGTATTGTACTAAGTGTATCTGTTCTGTGTTTATTATGCTTATTCCTGAAACCAGGCTCTGATACCAAGCTGTAACGCCCCACTCCGAGACCCACTGTAACAAAGAGTATTACGGGAGTAATACTGTCTGTTAAAGCGGAGAATAGAGTATAGTGGAAGCGACCATCTATAATCAAGCTATAACTATCTACCGAATACGTCGAAAGGTGGAATCTATTTAAATTTTTCTCAATCAGGTGGTTCGACATATTCGGTAAATACTTATAACGAAATTACAAATGGCTAAAGATCTATCAGGACAAAGCATAATAATAAATGATAAAAACATCACAGAACAGAATCACATAACATATATAAAATCCCAGAACAATACGTCATCAATACAGATCCAAATATCATAAGTGGGTACAAAGCCACTGCTCACACATGTGAGTCAAAAATATGTACATATCAAAGTCTGAATAATAAGAGAGTAGCGGAATAGTGGACAAATAAAAGCGCTATCTATCAGCATAGCAGATAATGTCCAAGCGGAAGCACAGAAGCTAAGTCCAGAGACCTAACCTGAAACAACTCGGTCTGACCCGAGCGAAAACACTCGGGTCAGGCTAGCTAAACAATCAGTAATAACTGAGATATATAATAATGCGGTACATAAGTAAAACAGTACTTATCCAAAGAGAAGTATATTATGAACCACATGAATATAATGACGATCCCTAATCATCAATAAACAATAAAAATCTCCAAAGAGAAATCAACACCAAAGTGTAGAATAAATAAAATCGCCTCATATCATCGGCGTAACCAAAGCTATAAAAAGATGCCCATAGGCAATAATCCCAAGAGTGACCAGAGTCTGTAATCAATGCCCAAGCAAAGATCGATGCTCCAAAAAGCAATGGGGATATACTGAAAAATCAATGAAATCAAACACTGAAAAGCAGTGTCCAGAGACACTGTGAATCCACAAGGTAATCACACTTACATCGTATGGTTCCATAGAACCAACGCCGAATGGCGGTACTCGAATGGATATAAAAATCATCAGATAATATAAGTTTTGCACGTGCACCGACCAGAGTCGTTGTTGCCAAGTACTGTAGAGTTGTGATCGATCACTCGCACCGATGCGAAACGCGCGAGACGGCGAGATCCTTCCCAGAAGGATAAAGGCCCAGAGGCACACGCCGAAAAATAAACTGCTCCATAGAGCAGGTGTCCAGAAACGGTTGCCCAGAGGCGTGGTGACCCAGAGGTCCAGTACTGACCGCCCAGAGGCTAATGTGTCACTAACTTCTTGGAGAGGAACCCGCAAAGTGTTAACAATGAGTCCCATACCCCACGTTCGCACTAAACGGTTTCCTAACCAATAGCAAGCTCACACTCCAAACAATAAAAAGTCTACCTCATATCATCGGTAAACTAGACCCAAAGGTCAAAACGATCAATCGAATATGTCGGGGATTAACCGGAAAGAAAATACACACGGTTTCCATAGACCGGAGATTTCCTAACCGTTTAAGCACCTTTCCACTTCGCTCGACGTGCTAAAAGTGAGTGTGAGATTTTTATTATAGAAAATAATGGTGTAAAACGGATTTATAATTGATTTTCGGAATCACTTTTAAAACGGTCTTTTGAAAGGTCTCCTATTATGGAGTAATTAATTTAATAATTAAAATAATATTATATAATAATTTTCAAAAGCCATTTAGGAGTGAAAAATCTTTTGAAAATGATTCATAAAACCCGTGTACGAAATCTAGAGACAAATCTCAAAGAAATCAATGAAAATCAGAAAATCATCAAAAATATTCGAAGTGTTTGTAAACATTCAAAAACAGCTGTGAACTCAAGTTCGATAATTTATTTGGACCAGCAAACTGTGTCGAAATGTCATGAAAATTTGCAGGCATGTAGTCCAACATCCCTACTTTAATATGCAAAAAGAATTTCTGGATTCCGAGTTGAGACGAAGTGGCAGCGACGTCTCAAAGTTGGACCCAGAACAAGATTTACACTGTTTACAAACAGCGACTAGAGTTCAACTTCGACACGAAATTCGAAGTACCAAACGAACTCCAATGTTGTCCAAATTTTCCTGAGATGGAGTTCGGAACTCCACCATTCTAACGAGACCAAAAACGTCGAATTCCGACTTCCGATGCGAACGTGGAGGCATCGTGGAGTGGCGCTCAAAAGCTGGAAACAGAAGGGATATTTGATTTTCATTCTAAGTGTTTGACCATTCAAAAACTGCTGCAAACCCAAGTTCGGAAATTTATTTGGACCAGCAAACTGAATCCAAATGACATGAAAACTGGTAGGAATATAGTTCAACATCCCTACTATAAGATGCAAAAAGAATTTCTGGAATCCGAGTTGAGACGAAGTAGCAGCGACGTCTCAAAGTTGGACCCAGAACAAGATTCACACTGTTTACAAACAGCGACAAGAGTTCAACTTCGACACGAAATTCGAAGTACCAAAAGAATGCCGATGATGCCTAAATTTTACAGAGTTGGAGTTCGAAACTCCACCTTTCCAACGAGACCAAAAACGTCGAATTCCGACTTCGGATGCGATCGTGGCGGCATCGCGAAGTGGAGAAAAAAAATCTGGAACAGGGTTTAAAAAAAAATTATTTATTATTTTTTTTTTCTTTTTTTTCTCGGGACAGTGGTAAGAATGTACAATTTTGACCAAAATAACTTCGAAATTTCATGAAACTCAAAACATGAAAGTTTTAGCTCTAAATCTAAGCTTTCCAGAACATCCAAAATTATTAGATTTGGATAAGAAACGAGAGAGATACATGCAAAACAATATCAGATTGAAACTCAAGATAACTTGTTAAAGACAGAATTGGTCTTCTGTCTTTGAACGCATTTCAGGTCATCTAAATGGCAATATTACAGAAAACTCACTGAACAAAAATTGTAGCATATGTTTTAAGCTTTCCGGAACATCCAAAATTATCTAATTCGGATCAAAAACGAGTAACTTATGGCCAAATCAATTTCAGGGTTTTATTTTATCAACCTTTAGTTTGTTGTCAGGTCAGCGACAAACAAACGTGATTTCGACCATTGAAACCACAAAATTAGGCAAAGCTCAAAACATGAAAGTTATAGGCTACAGAATAAGCTTTCCAGAACTTCAAGAAAATCTTAATTCCGATTTAAGATGAATGAGATATGCCTAATTTACTAACAGCAATAAACTAATTATAATTTCAGCTAGCATATATTACCTCTTTCCAAGCAATGAAAAGAAGATCAAAGAGTTTCACAATCTAAATGCACAAAAAAAAGAGGATTACAAAATAATTTCAGAAATTAAAGAATGAATTAGAGGTGGGTTTTGTGATTGCTATTACCTCTTTTAGTAGTTTGGATTAACTCTCTTTGATTTGGTGTAGATTGGAGTTTTGCTTAGGAGGCCATGATTAGGTTTTGGAGCTTTCTAATTAGGTTTTAGTGGTTATGAAATGAAGTGTTGGCTGAAATGGGAGAGTTAAAGATACTTTATAGGCTAATGGTTAGGGTTATTGGATCTAATACCCATTAGGACTTTGTATTATTCATGTGCATACATATATAGGCAATTTTCTCTAAGTACACTCTACATACAAATTACTAAATACATTTCAAACCATAGAAAATTATGAAAATATGTTAACAATTACTTTTAGCCATTTCATAAAATCCTATATCAACAATATTTTACATTTTAACCCCTAATTTTTCCAAAACACCGTTTATAGTTAATATTAGCCTAAATCACCATTTTGCAAATAAATTGCAAATTAATTTCCCAAATCAAATATTGCACTATTTTACACATATAAAATTTTGCAATAATATAAATTACAAATTTCCCTAATTAATTTCCTTGAAATGCTCCATTTTACACTTAAGCCCAAAATATTAATTTATTCAAAATGACTAAATTTTGAACAAATTAGCCACATTAAAAATTCATTAATAGCTCCAATTAAATTAAAATCCCAATTTTAATTTATTATTTGGTAACCGCAATCACGGGTTGTTACAGACTCCCCCCCTTAAGAAAATTGCGTCCCCGCAATTCCTTAAATATAGAAGTCATCTATAACATCTAATCCACAAAAGGAATACAGAAGACGGAGCTCGATTTCGAATATCACACATAGAAAGAGTCTCAAGAATATCGTCGATGAAAACCAGAACGAATCTATTGATGTATTCCCGGAATACTCGATTCATGAGATCGACGAAGAAAGCTGGAGCGTTCGTCAAGCCGAACGGCATGACCAACCACTCAAAAGAACCATGACGAGTGCGAAATGCTGTAAGAGGAATGCTGTCTTCCATGACTCGTAGCTGATGGAATCCGGTGGCAAGGTCAAACTGAGAGAAGACCTTCGCACCGCTCAATTGGTCAAACATGTCGTAACGGGAATTAGAGTTAGACATGATTCAATGATAGATAATTAATTAAGGAATACTACGGAATATAACGGATTCCTATACATATTCCTAACTTATCTATCAATAACCATAAGGAAGGGATTTGATTTAATTCGGATCTAATTTAAAATGTATTGTACTAAGTGTATCTGTTCTGTGTTTATTATGCTTATTCCTGAAACCAGGCTCTGATACCAAGCTGTAACGCCCCACTCCGAGACCCACTGTAACAAAGAGTATTACGGGAGTAATACTGTCTGTTAAAGCGGAGAATAGAGTATAGTGGAAGCGACCATCTATAATCAAGCTATAACTATCTACCGAATACGTCGAAAGGTGGAATCTATTTAAATTTTTCTCAATCAGGTGGTTCGACATATTCGGTAAATACTTATAACGAAATTACAAATGGCTAAAGATCTATCAGGACAAAGCATAATAATAAATGATAAAAACATCACAGAACAGAATCACATAACATATATAAAATCCCAGAACAATACGTCATCAATACAGATCCAAATATCATAAGTGGGTACAAAGCCACTGCTCACACATGTGAGTCAAAAATATGTACATATCAAAGTCTGAATAATAAGAGAGTAGCGGAATAGTGGACAAATAAAAGCGCTATCTATCAGCATAGCAGATAATGTCCAAGCGGAAGCACAGAAGCTAAGTCCAGAGACCTAACCTGAAACAACTCGGTCTGACCCGAGCGAAAACACTCGGGTCAGGCTAGCTAAACAATCAGTAATAACTGAGATATATAATAATGCGGTACATAAGTAAAACAGTACTTATCCAAAGAGAAGTATATTATGAACCACATGAATATAATGACGATCCCTAATCATCAATAAACAATAAAAATCTCCAAAGAGAAATCAACACCAAAGTGTAGAATAAATAAAATCGCCTCATATCATCGGCGTAACCAAAGCTATAAAAAGATGCCCATAGGCAATAATCCCAAGAGTGACCAGAGTCTGTAATCAATGCCCAAGCAAAGATCGATGCTCCAAAAAGCAATGGGGATATACTGAAAAATCAATGAAATCAAACACTGAAAAGCAGTGTCCAGAGACACTGTGAATCCACAAGGTAATCGCACTTACATCGTATGGTTCCATAGAACCAACGCCGAATGGCGGTACTCGAATGGATATAAAAATCATCAGATAATATAAGTTTTGCACGTGCACCGACCAGAGTCGTTGCTGCCAAGTACTGTAGAGTTGTGATCGATCACTCGCACCGATGCGAAACGCGCGAGACGGCGAGATCCTTCCCAGAAGGATAAAGGCCCAGAGGCACACGCCGAAAAATAAACTGCTCCATAGAGCAGGTGTCCAGAGACGGTTGCCCAGAGGCGTGGTGACCCAGAGGTCCAGTACTGGCCACCCAGAGGCTAATGTGTCACTAACTTCTTGGAGAGGAACCCGCAAAGTGTTAACAATGAGTCCCATACCCCATGTTCGCACTAAACGGTTTCCTAACCAATAGCAAGCTCACACTCCAAACAATAAAAAGTCTACCTCATATCATCGGTAAACTAGACCCAAAGGTCAAAACGATCAATCGAATATGTCGAGGATTAACCGGAAAGAAAATACACACGGTTTCCATAGGCCGGAGATTTCCTAACCGTTTAAGCACCTTTCCACTTCGCTCGACGTGCTAAAAGTGAGTGTGAGATTTTTATTATAGAAAATAATGGTGTAAAACGGATTTATAATTGATTTTCGGAATCACTTTTAAAACGGTCTTTTGAAAGGTCTCCTATTATGGAGTAATTAATTTAATAATTAAAATAATATTATATAATAATTTTCAAAAGCCATTTAGGAGTGAAAAATCTTTTGAAAATGATTCATAAAACCCGTTTACGAAATCTAGAGACAAATCTCAAAGAAATCAATGAAAACCAGAAAATCATCAAAAATATTCGAAGTGTTTGTAAACATTCAAAAACAGCTGTGAACTCAAGTTCGATAATTTATTTGGACCAGCAAACTGTGTCCAAATGTCATGAAAATTTGCAGGCATGTAGTCCAACATCCCTACTTTAATATGCAAAAAGAATTTCTGGATTCCAAGTTGAGACGAAGTGGCAGCGACGTCTCAAAGTTGGACCCAGAACAAGATTTACACTGTTTACAAACAGCGACTAGAGTTCAACTTCGACACGAAATTCGAAGTACCAAACGAACTCCAATGTTGTCCAAATTTTCCTGAGATGGAGTTCGGAACTCCACCTTTCTAACGAGACCAAAAACGTCGAATCCGACTTCCGATGCGAACGTGGAGGCATCGCGGAGTGGCGCTCAAAAGCTGGAAACAGAAGGGATATTTGATTTTCATTCTAAGTGTTTGACCATTCAAAAACTGCTGCGAACCCAAGTTCGGAAATTTATTTGGACCAGCAAACTGAATCCAAATGACATGAAAACTGGTAGGAATATAGTTCAACATCTCTACTATAAGATGCATAAAGAATTTCTGGAATCCGAGTTGAGACGAAGTAGCAGCGACGTCTCAAAGTTGGACCCAGAACAAGATTCACACTGTTTACAAACAGCGACAAGAGTTCAACTTCGACACGAAATTCGAAGTACCAAAAGAATGCCGATGATGCCTAAATTTTACGGAGATGGAGTTCGAAACTCCACCTTTCCAACGAGACCAAAAACGTCGAATTCCGACTTCGGATGCGATCGTGGCGGCATCGCGAAGTGGAGAAAAAAATCTGGAACAGGGTTTAAAAAAAAATTATTTATTATTTTTTTTCTTTTTTTTCTCGGGACAGTGGTAAGAATGTACAATTTTGACCAAAATAACTTCGAAATTTCATGAAACTCAAAAAATGAAAGTTTTAGCTCTAAATCTAAGCTTTCCAGAACATCCAAAATTATTAGATTTGGATAAGAAACGAGAGAGATACATGCAAAACAATATCAGATTGAAACTCAAGATAACTTGTTAAAGACAGAATTGGTCTTCTGTCTTTGAACGCATTTCAGGTCATCTAAATGGCAATATTACAGAAAACTCACTGAACAAAAATTGTAGCATATGTTTTAAGCTTTCCGGAACATCCAAAATTATCTAATTCGGATCAAAAACGAGTAACTTATGGCCAAATCAATTTCAGGGTTTTATTTTATCAACCTTTAGTTTGTTGTCAGGTCAGCGACAAACAAACGTGATTTCGACCATTGAAACCACAAAATTAGGCAAAGCTCAAAACATGAAAGTTATAGGCTACAGAATAAGCTTTCCAGAACTTCAAGAAAATCTTAATTCCGATTTAAGATGAATGAGATATGCCTAATTTACTAACAGCAATAAACTAATTATAATTTCAGCTAGCATATATTACCTCTTTCCAAGCAATGAAAAGAAGATCAAAGAGTTTCACAATCTAAATGCACAAAAAAAAAAAAAGAATTACAAAATAATTTCAGAAATTAAAGAATGAATTAGAGGTGGGTTTTGTGATTGCTATTACCTCTTTTAGTAGTTTGGATTAACTCTCTTTGATTTGGTGTAGATTGGAGTCTTGCTTAGGAGGCCATGACTAGGTTTTGGAGCTTTCTAATTAGGTTTTAGTAGTTATGAAATGAAGTATTGGCTGAAATGGGAGAGTAAAAGATACTTTATAGGCTAATGGTTAGGGTTATTGGATCTAATACTCATTAGGACTTTGTATTATTCATGTGCATACATATATAGGCAATTTTCTCTAAGTACACTCTACATACAAATTACTAAATACATTTCAAACCATAGAAAATTATGAAAATATGTTAACAATTACTTTTAGCCATTTCATAAAATCCTATATCAACAATATTTTACATTTTAACCCCTAATTTTTCCAAAACACCGTTTATAGTTAATATTAGCCAAAATCACCATTTTGCAAATAAATTGCAAATTAATTTCCCAAATCAAATATTGCACTATTTTACACATATAAAATTTTGCAATAATATAAATTACAAATTTCCCTAATTAATTTCCTTGAAATGCTCCATTTTACACTTAAGCCCAAGATATTAATTTATTCAAAATGACTAAATTTTGAACAAATTAGCCACATTAAAAATTCATTAATAGCTCCAATTAAATTAAAATCCCAATTTTAATTTATTATTTGGTAACCGCAATCACGGGTTGTTACATAAATAAAGTAGCCGTTCAGTTTGATGAGAAAAAAAACGTATAAAGTTTGAATGCTATAATAAATGCTAGGAGAAGAAAAATGGACCCGTTCAACTTTATACGTTTACAATTCAGGGTACCGGTACGACGCACTGTTTTATTGTTTCTGTCGCGTACCGGACCTCAAAATACAGAGTTGAATATACCGTAGAGATCAGCGCAACGGGACGATCAAAACGGTACACAGATATCAGTGGTACGGTCATCCGATCAAAAGTCGATAACCGGTACCAGAAATACTGCTATTCTGGCAGAAATAAGATAAACGGAGCAACAGAGTTCCAAATTTGACGAAACGAAAGATGACGTCTTACTCAGAAGATGATTTATAAATTTTCTATGTAAAAATATTTAGGTTTGGAAAACATTTTATTATCACCAATTTTAACTGATCAAATTGAAGTAAATTTACGCGCGAAATAAATTTTCATATTTTCGGACGAAAATTTACCAGTTGCTATCTTTAATTAGACGTATTCCAAATATCAAATTTATATTTCAAAATTTTATCGTTTTAAAATTTCACACAAATTCAATTAATTAAATAAATAAAACCACTGAAATTTGCGGGTCGTTACATCTAACATCGATGATAGGCTCGAAAAGAAGATAAGATAATTAAATTACAAAAGAAGAAATGGATAGACTTATATTAATCGCGGCGACCTTTACCGGGTCAACCGAGATTTCAGGAATAAGATCGATGCGGAAATTCAATTTCCCGCTCGAGAGGGAGAGAAGTGACTTCACCAAAACATCAGTAAAATCCCTGACTATCGGGTGGAGTCAAGATCACTAGACTGAGTATCAAACGAAGGATAAAATTACCTGCAAAATTCTGAGGCATTCGACATTCAATATGAAGATAATTACCCGGATTGTCCACTAAGAGACGATTCGGGCTTTGCAAGAAACAACAGCATCGAAACCGAGGATATAGAAGTCTCCGGTGAAACGACGCCTGTTGTAAAACAATTTCACCCCTTTACAAATCATATTTAGTTTGGTGGAACCGCCGATGGGATTAGTCACACAAAGTATGAAGTTGACAGTTGAGGTTGGAGCTATGGGATGCTCCAGTATCAAAAGAACGCGAACGGGAGAAGACAAGAATGAATTTTCAGAACAAAAGGGAAAGTTCCAAAATTCAAAGGAAACCCGATTCAAAGAGGAAGAAACTTAAACTCGAACGAAGGTGATTCTATACTTAAATTTACTCTATATACTAAGTTTTGCCTAAACCAGAGCTCTGATACCACTTTTAACGGGACAACGCCAGTGGGGTAACGCCCATCGTAGCATACAATGGTACCTGTGTTCTACTTTTATGGCCAGCCTCTCGACTACACCAACCCCGCGGGACATGTAGGAGTAAGAGTCATCCGCTCGCTACCAAACTCAAATGCGAGAACCGCCTATCATGCTGCACCTGCCAAGCGCATAAGAAGACACACATGTCGGACTTGAATTGCTCAAAATGTCAGATTGTTAATTGATATTTGGCAAAACTTAGCATATACAGTAAATAAATCAATCGCAGAATCACAGACACAGAGTATTACAACAATAAGCAGCGGAATAGATAAATAGTAGTTCATGAAGCTACTATAAAACATCAGAGTCTGAAACAAAATACAACAGAATCTCGAATACAAATGAATCTCTAGTACATAAGCAACCGACAAGTTTGAACATAAATGACTGGAATAAACTAAAATAACTGAAAGCTGGATAGATAGATCTTCAAACAAAGCTCCAATCTCCAAAGGTGAGTCTCAAATGCTGTGTCACTCAGTCTGACTTGAGCATAAAGCAAAACACAAAACACAAAACATTCGAGTCAGGATTAACATTCTTATATAGTAAATTCAACTCAAGTGAAATGTCAACTGAAATACAAGTAACTTAAAGGATGTATGGTATTTCCATCTTCTAAGGATCCGTGGAACTATCTACTATGTAGTAATATACGCTATTATAATATGTCTATAGTAAAGTAAACTATTAAAATAGCGTTAAGGCGTTACCCATATCCCCTTAACATATTTTTATATATTCCCATAGTCTATACAGTACCGTAATTCCTCCGTAAACTGGAGGGCTATCAGAGGGCACTCCATAGGTATGGTACAAACCAAACTCGTAGAAGGCGCGATAGGGCATGTGACAAGGCACGCGAGGCAATGCCAGGGTAGATATACCGTTTGCGGATCCGGACTGGTGGTAACGCATAGCAGCTTCTACCACTCACCTCGTGACACACTCCTAAATCAAAGGTGCACCCAATCAAATCACAAAGTAATAGAATGGTATCGAAGAAATGTGTCCGATCGGGGGAATGACCTCACTTGGCCTGGCATGGCTCCTGTTTTAGCCACATCAAGATGACTCATGGGAGTCAGGGCTACGTAAATACATCATACAGAATCGTCAACAAACCATCCTACTTCGTTCTGGAATCTCCACCACGTACACAGTTGTTAAAGTGGTTTTCGGTATTGGCAAAGAGTATGACAATATCTGATCCCGGTCTCTTTAACAACCAAACGCTTCTTTCACACCGTGGTCATTTCATTTCAAATAGTTCATACTTCATATCAAAATATAATATTCATTTCAAAACCATATCAATTCAATATTATTATTCACTATAAATAGTATTCATTTCCATAATCGTTACACTTCCAAAATTATAACACTTTCGAAATCATAACACTTTTGAAATCATAACACTTTGGAAATCATAACACTTTTGAAATCATAACACTTCCGTAATCATAACAGTTTCCACTTAAACAGTTTATATTTTGAAATAGTATATATATTAAAATAGTTATAACTTAGAATAGTTTATATTATTAAAATAATTTATATAATAAAATTAGTTTCCTCCAATTTCGCAAATCGATTCAAATCAACTTAAATCACTTCTAATTTAACCACTTAAATTTAAAGGTCGAAGATTCAATTTAAATTCTAAATAAACCATTTCAATTTATCTCGATTTCAAATCCAGGTTTGAACTATCACTTCAATTCTAATAAGATTCAAAATTTAAATATTCTAACATTTTCAATATAAGTTTCATTTATATTTCAATATTTCACTTTAATTTTATTCAAATTTGAAAATATTCACTTAATCACTTTTTATCAAATCATGTTATCAATCATATATTTCAAAATCTCAAAATCAATAAGTTCAAATCAATTCTTATTTAAATTCAATTATTAACCAATTTAAATTCTAAGTCAACATTAATTTTTCTTCCCAACCTTTATTATCAACGTTATAAATATCTATTTTTAAATATTAATATACATTTAAATAAATACTTAACTTATTATATACTAAGTAACTTAATTTTTTATTAAATTAAATCTTATTATTAAATGTATTTTGTATTAAATATTATTTTATATATTTTTAAAATAATAAAATTATAAGAAAAATCTTAAAAATTATATTTTCAAAGCTAACTTATAAACTTTAAAATTTCCAAAACATATAATTTTAAAAATCTAAATTTTACTCATATATTAAAATAAAAATCTTTATATTATAAATTAAAAAATCAATATTTAATAAAATCCATATATTTCCTTCCAAACTCAAAAATCATTTTTCTTCAAAATAGACCAATGGTGTCCGTATATAATTTTCTATCCTATGGTCAAGTGATACGAATATTTATCATTTCAATCCGCAATAATTTAATATTTACGGGTATATATCATTTCAACCCGCAATCCCAAAATTTCAAAATCAATGAAAATCGCTTGGGTTTATCATTTCAACCCATAACGATTTTCCCTTAATCTATAATATCGTTCGGGTATGTATCATTTCAACCCATAAGGAATTCTAAACTAACATAGAACTTGCAGAGTGAGAACAAATATGATAAAAATATAACATATCAACAACAGGCATATATCATCAGTAACAAATTTAATTATAATATAAATAACAGATTATGGTGTCAGATGTCATACGTGAATAATTACAGATAATGGCATATCATATATAGCAATTAAATAATTAACAGTTCAAGTTTAACAGCCTATTTCAATTGTCGTTTCAAGTGAAACAAATTTACTAAATATAAGAATGTTAATCGTGAGTAATTGCTCACCTTTCGAGGCTAGAGAACGATGAGAATGGGAACAATGACATGGACACGCACATGTGTTGATTCATGAGTTTTGATTCATGACACAAGCTCCAGAGATCATACGACGAGAATACTATACGAAAGCGACAAAAAGAGAATAAGTGCATATTGTGTACTACAAAGGAGACAAGACTACAATCCAGAGATTAGTAATGAATATTTTATTTTATTGAGTCTTAGAATATTGTTAAAATCATTCCTCAAATAGTCACACACACACAAAACAATTTATATTAAAACTGTGTACACTGTGCAAGTAACACCAGGTCGGCCGACCGACCAGGATCCTCGGTCGACCGACCCTGTGTTATGTGCACAGTGACTTTCTGTTTTGTATACGGTTTCAAACTCAGCTGACCGGCCAGGTTTTCCGGTCGACCGACCAGAGAATAACGGCTAGTTTTCTGAAGAGATGCAATCATTTCATGAAGAGGAATGTCCTCTGTTTCAAGAGATATGGACACAACTATTGACTGAAACTCTTCATGAAAGATTATAACTCTTCTACAATTATATAAACACATTCAATTCATTTATACAATTACCAATTCATGTTTTAATTCTGAAATCTATTCTCTATTATTCTCTGCAAATAAAAAGCATTCATTCTCATTCAATATCACTAGAATCCTTGAATTAATTCATATACTTCGATTCTACGTGAAAGATTATAACTCTTCTACAATTATATAAACACATTCAATTCATTTATACAATTACCAATTCATGTTTTAATTCTGAAATCTATTCTCTATTATTCTCTGCAAATAAAAAGCATTCATTCTCATTCAATATCACTAGAATCCTTGAATTAATTCATATACTTCGATTCTACGTGATTATCTTCCTTCTAAATCTTCACACACATACATACTCTTGAGGATTTGATTATAGGAAAGTTGTACTATCAAAAGACAATCAGTGTTATTTAGAACACATTCGTCAACAAACTATTTGTATTAAGTTGAAGTCCTCTTCGGCTGTTGAGGCGGAAAAATTCCTGTTCGGCTGCTCAGGTGCCGTATACCTATTCCTCCGGGTTAAGTGAGGGGTTTAGTTTAAATCCAGAGGGTATTCTAGGACTGGACGTAGAACGGGAAGTTCGAACCAGTATAAAAATTCCTGGTGTGCTTACTTTAATTTTTATTTTACTATTATTATTAGCTTCCGCATTTATATAACATATTGCACGATCCTTAGTACTACACGTACACTTTCATTTGGTATCAGAGCAAGGTCATCCTATAACCATCACAAAGTTATTTGATATTTATTTCTAGTAATATGGCAACCACACAAATTAACGATGTTAACACTCACACTAATTCTAGTTTCACAGAAGGTCAATCGACTTCACGACCCCCACTTTTTAATGGTATAAATTACAATTATTGATCAACTAGAATGAGAATCTATATGCAATCAAGTGGATTTGATATCTGGAATATTATACAAAGTGAGTACACAACTCCTACTGGAGAATACTCAACTTGGAGTAACACACAAAAACTAGATGCTACATCAAATGCTAAGGCTATGAATATTTTATTTTGTGCATTAGATAGAAATGAATTCAATAGAGTTAGCATGTGCACTTCCGGTTATGAAATTTGGAGAACTCTTAAAGTTTCACATGAAGGAACGAACAAAGTTAAATTGAGCAAAATTTCAATGTTGAAACATCAGTTTGAAAATTTTAAAATGAGGCCAAATGAATCTATAAATGACATGTACTCTAGATTTCAGGATATTTATCATGCTTTATTATCATTAGAACAAAAGTTTACTGATTCTGATGCTGTTACAAAAATCTTAAATTCTTTAACGGACGAATGGGAACGAAAAGTCCTAGCTATTGAAGAAGCAACTGATTTGTCAACATTAAAACCAGAAGAATTGATAGGTAATTTAATGTCCTACGAAGTAAATTTGCAGGCAAAACGAAATGGTGCACAAGAAAAGAAAAATGTGGCATTCCAAGCAGAAAAAGATGATTCCGACTCAGATAATGAAGATATGGCAATGATCGCTAAAAATTTCAAAAAGTTTTTGAAATTCAACAGAAACAAATTCAAGGGAAACAAAAATAATTCCAATAGCAACAAACCATCATCTTCAACAATGGAATGTTATGAATGTCATAAGAAAGGACACATGAAGAAGGATTGTCCAGATCGTAAAAAGAATAACTTCAAGAAGGATAAAACCAAACGAAAAGCTTTTTCAGTCACTTGGGACGACACTGACTCATCATCCTCATCAGAGAGTGAAAGTGATAATGAACAAGAAAATGTATGCTTCATGGCTTCGTCAGACGATGCAAGTGATTTTACTTTTGAAGATTTAATTAAAATAAATTCTGAATTAGTAAATTTAACAAAACAACTTAAAAAGAAAAATAAGGAGTTGCAAAGAAAGTTAGATAGAACAGTTTTAGAAGTAGATATGTTAAAAGATGAGAAGATAATATTGGAAGAAGAACTTGAAATTACTCAACAATCGAATTCTAACTTATCTTCTCAAATTACGTCAATATCTGAAGAACTAGAAATTCAGAAAAATAAAAATGATGTTTTACTTTTCGAAAATAATAGTTTAAAATCTAAGATTAAGGATTTAGAGTTAGAAAAATCTAGTCTTAAAATAAAATTTGATGATATTTCTAAAAATGTTTCTAATTTCAATAAAGGAAGAGAAAATTTTTCTAGTATACTAGAAAACTCTCAATCCTCTAACAATAAATCTGGACTAGGATTTAAGAAACAAAATAATTTTACTAAAAGTAGGATTAATAATAATATTAAGAAAGATATTAAGAAAACAGTTTATCCAAATACTAAAACCATCAAAATATGGATTCCAAAAACGAATAATGTTTTGATAAGGAATAAGCATATCAAAATATTTATGGAAACTGTTCATAATAACAAGAATTATGTTTATAAAGGGAATTCTGGACCCGTATGGGTTTGGCTTCCTAAGATCTAACTCTTAGGACCCTAAAAAGATTGGGTACCAACTTTTTATAAACTTTTTGCAGGTACCACATAAGAAGAGAGGAAAATGGATTTTAGATAGCGGTTGCTCAAAACACATGACTGGAAACAAAGAAATGTTGTCAAACATCATATACTCAAATGGAGGAGCAGTCACCTTTGGAGATAACTCAAAAGGATATATCATCGGCAAAGGCAATGTCAGTAGCAACGGTACTTCTAATTTACCTCTCATTACTGATGTTTTATTAGTTAAAAATTTAAAACACAATTTATTAAGTATTAGTCAGCTATGCGATAAAGGTTTTAATATAACTTTTTCTGAAAATAAATGTAATATTTTCGATAAAAATCATAACACTATTTTCGAAGGAAAAAGAGATAAAAACATTTATATCTTAAATATGAATGTTAATAATGATTCAAACTTGTGTTTAGTAGCTAAAGAAAACGACTCTTGTCTTTGGCACAGAAGGTTTTGTCACATTAATTTTAATACTATAAACAAACTAGCTAAAAATCAATTAGTTAAAGGATTACCCAATATAAAATTTAATACTGATATATTTTGTGATGCATGTAAATTAGGAAAATTAACAAAATCTTCTTTTAAATCTAAAAAGGTAATATCTACAGAACAACCACTTGAGCTTTTACATATGGATCTTTTTGGTCCAACTCAAGTGCAGTCTATTAATCATAATAGATATGTATTCGTTATTGTAGATGACTTTTCTAGATATACTTGGATTTTCTTCTTAAAAAATAAAAGTGATACTTTTGATAATTTTGAAATTTTTGTTAAAAGAATCCAAAATATTAAAAATCTAAAAATTAAAAATATAAGAAGTGATCATGGAGGAGAATTTGAAAATGAAGCTTTTGAACAATTTTGTAACAAGAAAGGTATTAATCATAATTTTTCGTTTCCTAGAACTCCACAACAAAATGGAGTTGTAGAAAGGAAAAATAGAATGTTACAAGAATGTGCAAGAACTTTATTGAATGGAACCACTTTATCAAAACATTTTTGGGCAGAAGCTGTAGCTACTGCTTGTTATGTATTGAATCGTGTCTCTATTCGACCGCTAACTAAGAATACTTCATATGAACTTCTAAATGGAAGAAAACCAAACATTTCATATCTTAAAGTTTTTGGGTCAAAATGTTTTATATTAAACACTAATGATCAATTAGGAAAATTTGATCCAAAATCCGATGAAGGAATATTCGTTGGATATTCGGAACGTAGTAAAGCTTATCGAATATATAATAAAAGAACTCAAATTATTGAAGAAAGTTTACATGTTTCATTTGATGAAAATTTTAAAAATACAAGTCCAAATATTACTATCGATTCTGATGATGAAACTACTCAGACTGAAAATAGTAATCTAAATGAAAATTTTGATATTCATGAAATAATTGAAAATACAAGCATTACTCCTAATATAATAAAATCTCCACCTAGAATTTTAAGAGATCATCCTGTGCAAAATATAATTGGAGAAGTTAATACGAATGTTAAAACCAGACATCAACTAAATCAAGTTGGTCATGTAGCTTTTATCTCTAACATAGAACCTAAGAATATAAAAGAAGCTTCAACTGATGACTATTGGATTCTTGCCATGCAAGAAGAACTAAACCAATTCGAACGAAACGAAGTTTGGGAACTCGTTCCTAGACCCAGTGATCAATCAGTCATCGGTACTAAATGGGTTTTCAAAAATAAAGCAGTTGAACTAGGAAATATAACGAGGAATAAAGCTAGATTAGTTGCACAAGGATATAATCAAGAAGAAGGAATTGATTACGAAGAGACGTTTGCTCCGGTCGCTCGACTTGAAGCAATACGAATATTATTAGCTTATGTGTGTTTTCATAATTTTAAACTATATCAAATGGATGTTAAAAGTGCATTTTTAAATGGATTCATAAAAGAAAATGTTTTTGTTGAACAACCACCTTTGTTTAATCATGAAAAATTTCCGGATCATGTATATAAACTCAAAAAGGCGTTATATGGTTTAAAAAAAGCACCACGTGCTTGGTATGATCGTCTTAAAGGCTATTTATTAGAATCTGGTTTTGAAATCGGTAAAGTAGACCAAACACTTTTTATTAAGTAAACTAATAAAGATATTTTAATAATTCAAATATATGTTGACGATATTATTTTCGGATCGACAAATGAAAAACTATGTCAAGAATTTTCAACTATAATGACGAATGAATTTGAAATGTCTCATATGGGAGAATTATCATATTTTCTTAGATTACAAATTAAACAAATTGAAAATGGAATATTTATTAATCAAGAAAAATATTGTTATAATTTAATCAAACGTTTCGGTCTGGAAAACACTGCTGCCAAACCAACTCCTATGAGCACAACAATTCATCTCGATAGAGATGAAGATGGCAAAAGTGTTGATCAGAAGCTATATCGTAGTATGATAGGTTCTTTACTTTATTTAACAGCAAGTCGACCCGATATTATGATGAGTGTTTGTTTATGTGCTCGATTTCAAGCAAATCCCAAAGAATCACATATGAGAGCAGTTAAACGCATTATTCGTTATCTAACTAAAACCCAAGATTTCGGACTATTTTATCCGAAAGAATGTCCTTTCGAATTAGTTTCCTATAGCGATGCTGATTTTGGAGGAAGTCGGACGGATCGAAAAAGTACGAGCGGAACGTGTCATTTCATTGGACGTTCCTTAGTTTCTTGGTTTAGTAAGAAACAGAACTGTGTTTCTTTATCAACGTGTGAAGAAGAATATATATCTGCTGCTCTGGCATGTGCACAAGTCGTTTATATGCAACAAACACTACAAGATTTTAATTGTCATCTTGAAAAATCAATAATTTATTGTGATAATACTAGTGCAATAAATCTTTCTAAAAATCCAGTCAATCACTCACGAACAAAACACATTGATATTCGTCATCACTTTCTTCGTGATTGTCTGGAAAAAGGATTAATAAATTTAGAATTTATCAACACTAAAAATCAAATAGCTGACATTTTTACTAAACCGCTAAATGAAAATACTTTTATAAAACTAAGACGTGATTTAGGTATAATGTCGTTTAAAGATTTATGAATAAAAATTTGCAAAAATATCAAAAAACAAAAAGTATTTTATTTCTGACCAAAGCGGAACTCGAACTCATGACCTCTGACTTATTTGTTAAATGTTGTATTATAGCCACTTGAGCTATGGGTGTTTCTTGTTTAGCTCTCTTTTAAATTTTTTTTAATCCGTTTTTCAAACTAACTATATTTAGCTCTTGAATTATAAATCATACATATAGAAACAATTTTTTCTTAAAATTCTGTGATTACAATTAAAGTTTGTTTCAAACCACTAATTTTTCAGAAAATTTATAAGTATATATATGCACTATGTTTATTGATTAAGAACATATACTACAAAACTTTTTGCAAAACAAAACTTGAAACAAAAATGTCTTCTAACAATGACGTCTACAATTCTGAAAATTCTCATCTTTCATACACATCTCCGGACGACGACTGTTCTGATCGCATCCCCGAAAATGGTCCCTATCCTACTTTTCCAATGCCTAACTGTGTTCTAGAATTCTCCTCTCTAGATAATGACCCCCGACACAGGTGGAAACCATGGGAAGACTCTCATACAGGCTATACACCTGATAAAAAGAAAGGGAAAAATACAATGGTAGTATCTCCATCAACCAAACAAAAGATTGATGAAATACATCACTACCAACAACAGCAAATGAATATGCAACGGGAACTCTATTACGAACAAAAAGTCACGGCAAGACGTTTAAGTTTTCTTGAAAAGATTGCCATGAAAATTTGTTCATCTAAGAAGGATGATGTTGCTGAACCTTCTTACAGATCTCCATCACCTTCAAATCCCGTTCAAACTCCAATTGCACCAAGATGGTCACCAATAGAAAATGTTCCGTCCCCAAACTCATGGGAACGTAGATACTGATGAACCATGGTTATAATTTAATATATATATGTTATTATTTTCAATAAGATGTATAGATATACATGATGTAATAATATAATTTATATTTCTATATTTCTTTTTGAAAAACAGCAGAAATTTGTTTGTTCACATGCCTCGGTCGACCGAACTCCCTGACTCGGTCAGCCGAAGCCATCCCGAGATGTTTTTTAAAAACATTTTTCTGCCAGGTCGGTCGACCGAACTTCCTGAGTCGGTCAGCCGAACTTGTTTCCCGAAAATCTACTAGAACATTTTTTTTGAGTCGGTCAACCGAATACCCTGCCCCGGTCGACCAAAGCTCTTCCCGAAAGATTCAGCACTGTTCTGAACTTCAAGTCGGTCGACCGACCCAGGTCGCTCAGCCGACCGAGCCTGCTATTCTGTTGAAATTGCCTACATATTTTAACCCATCCACTCACCTTTTCATCTCACCTCTTCACTTTTACTCTCCCAAAACAGATTTTAACCCTAGCCCCCATTACAACACTCCCAAACTTCTTCAAATTCTTCAAAGAAAAAATGGCCCCCAAGAAGAAATCTAAGACTACTGCTGGCTCATCTTCATTAACTCCTGTAGACTCTCAAATTGCTTCTTGGCTAGTAAGTGAAAAAGCTTTAGAAAGATGGATAAGGCTTCAAGCTGCCAAATTTTTTGAGGAATCATTCGTAAGTTATCCTGATTTTACTTCCTACGGTATTGAAAATGCCGCCCTTGAAAGTGGTCTTGATACATTTCTTGACCATAGGAAAAATAACTTGAAAATAAATCATATAATGGTCAAGTTATTTCTAGCAAATCTCAACCTTGTAAATCCACCAAGAAACACTGAAAATTGTGTTTGGACATCGGTGTGTGGCACTTTGATTTTTCTATCCATTGATCGAATTAACCATATTTTAAATGCTCGACTGGGTGGAATTTCTTTACATGATGTAGATTGTAATACATCGACTCGTGACCGTCTAAGTCATCTATTTTTTGAAGATAACGCTACCGATTTAAGGCAAACTTCATCCCTCCGACCTAAAGCACGACTCTTTCATCGATTCATGATGAAGTCTATTGTTCCAAGAGGAGGGTCATACCACTTAGTATATCCCGAAAACTTCAAGGCATTATATGCTATGTGTGGAAATATTCGAGTAAATTGGACACAACTCCTTATGGATGAATTTCTTACTTTCAACCAAGGAAAGATGCTCCATATTTATTATGGAGAATACATAATGCGGTTGATTAATAACTTTGTCACCCATGCTTCGGAATCCGAAACATCCAAAGTTCGTACCTTTGACTCACGAACCATAAAACTAATGAAGTTACCCGATGCACTGTCCCAAATTACAACTTTTCAACAATGGCGTACTACTCCTCGAGAACAACTACGTCGCAGCTATTCTACACCTCAACCATCCACTCATTCTACAGAACGTGTAACTCGTCAAACCTCAATTCAACGACCACCTCCCGGTACTAGCACAGCAGCTGCCATTCATATTTTGGCTCGAAATCAACTAGTTTTGGATTCTCGCCTTCAAAAGATTGATGGTCGTTTCAAGAAGATCAAAGGCTTCTTCGTAAATTTATGGGATGCCTTATCATGTACTTCTGAAGCCGGTGCTTCATTTGTTGCTCCTGGAAAAAGACCAGCACCAAATTTCTCTTGGTCTACATCCGATAACACAAGTTCCAGCACATCGGCAACTCCCGCACCTACCAGTCGAAGACGGGGTAAGGAACCGGCTCCTCTGGATGAAAATATTCGTTTGGAATTTTCAGATTCTGATGATGATGAGGAGTAATTGTAGTGTTTTACATTTCATTTTCAAGAATTTCCTTATGAACTATCTTTTTATTATGTTGTGTATTAACCGAACATATTTAATTATTCCTATTTTGGTTTGAACATGTACTATTTAAAAATTCAATATTTCGCATATTACATCTAGTAAGTATTCCTTTTTGTCGATGACAAAAGGGGAGAAAAATGTATGAAAGCTAACATATTTTTTGCAGAAAAGTCGCCATATATTCAGGGGGAGAATTATAATATAGATAAGTTTTACTTCGTCACATAAGTATTGTCATCAATCAAAAAGGGGGAGAATGTTGATTCATGAGTTTTGATTCATGACACAAGCTTCAGAGATCATACGACGAGAATACTATACGAAAGCGACAAAAAGAGAATAAGTGCATATTGTGTACTACAAAGGAGACAAGACTACAATCCAGAGATTAGTAATGAATATTTTATTTTATTGAGTCTTAGAATATTATTAAAATCATTCCTCAAATAGTCACACACACACAAAACAATTTATATTAAAACTGTGTACACTGTGCAAGTAACACCAGGTCGGCCGACCGACCAGGATCCTCGGTCGACCGACCCTGTGTTATGTGCACAGTGACTTTCTGTTTTGTATACGGTTTCAAACTTAGCTGACCGGCCAGGTTTTCCGGTCGACCGACCAGAGAATAACGGCTAGTTTTCTGAAGAGATGCAATCATTTCATGAAGAGGAATGTCCTCTGTTTCAAGAGATATGGACACAACTATTGACTGAAACTCTTCATGAAAGATTATAACTCTTCTACAATTATATAAACACATTCAATTCATTTATACAATTACCAATTCATGTTTTAATTCTGAAATCTATTCTCTATTATTCTCTGCAAATAAAAAACATTCATTCTCATTCAATATCACTAGAATCCTTGAATTAATTCATATACTTCGATTCTACGTGATTATCTTCCTTCTAAATCTTTACACACATACATACTCTTGAGGATTTGATTATAGGAAAATTGTACTATCAAAAGACAATCAGTGTTATTCAGAACACATTCGTCAACAAACTATTTGTATTAAGTTGAAGTCCTCTTCGGCTGTTGAGGCGGAAAAATTCCTGTTCGGCTGCTCGGGTGTCGTATACCTATTCCTCCAGGTTAAGTGAGGGGTTTAGTTTAAATCCAGAGGGTATTCTGGGACTGGACGTAGAACGGGAAGTTCGAACCAGTATAAAAATTCCTGGTGTGCTTACTTTAATTTTTATTTTACTATTATTATTAGCTTCCGCATTTATATAACATATTGCACGATCCTTAGTACTACACGTACACTTTCAACATGGATAAGCGATAAAGCTAGAGAACTGCTGCGGCAAATTCGATAAGGAGAATGTAAGTCAAGATGGAAAAGAGATTAATGAAACAAATATATGTAGCTAGATATTTCAAAGTCAAAAATTTAAACACAGATTTAAAATGAAATCGTTATAATATATATTTTTGAAAATCAATATTAAATTTAAACATATATACATATGTCAAAATAAAAATCTATATATATTTCAAGATCATTATTAACTTTAACACATATATTTAAAATATATATATATATATATATATATATATATATATTATATCACATCTGTAGTACATGAAATCATTTCCTAACTAAAATATTATTGGTATACTAATATATAACTTGTTACATGCACAAACATTTCAGGAAATTCATACATCAAACCGATATATTTAAATCTAATATGTATACTAATACAACTTTGTACACATGTACATTTCAAATATATATCCAATATATATATATATATATATATGCACTTGAAAATAAAAATATTACAGACATATATACATATGTACATTAAAAAATAACAAAGGAATCAAAGCACTTCAGAGACTCCATCTTGATATTACTATAAACTAATTTTAAACGTATTATATAACACTTTAACTATGTATCTATATATACTAATATATATAAACTTACAAGTATAAAATGATAGGTTATAAATAGCCTGCATATACTCAGCAAATTATATATATATATAACTATTATAACATATACGTTAAACCCAAACAAATCATATGTATAAAATAAACTAATATATATACAACAACAAATTATACATAACCTACATAAACATATATATAAACTAACCTATTATATAACTTACATAAACAACTTTATATTTTTATATATTTATATATATATATACAGAAAAGAAAAAGCATGTTAAATGAACACTAAATTTACCATTCAAAACTTCTCCTATATGCATGCACGCAGCTGTTTGTCTCGGTGGCAGGTGATGCGGGTTGTGGGTGGGAAGGAGGGTGCTGCTGGGGTCAGCTTCTGGTGGTGGGTTAGGAGACTGGTGGTGCCGAGCTTGCTAGCATTCGGGTGGGATGTTAGGCTATAGGGGACCGTGCAGGCTGTAGAAGTGGGAGGTTCGGTTGAGGGGAAAGGTTGCTGGGAAAGCTTGCGATCAGGGGATGGGCGTGGGTCCATGCGATGGAGAGGTTGTCATGTTGTTCGGGTTTGGGCAAGTGCAATGGTGGTCGAATTCTGGGCTGATGGGAGGAGGGAGAGTCTACAAGGGTTTGGAGAGGATGTGTGCTGGCGCTTAGTGGTCAATTCCATGGTGGCTACTTCGGGTTGCTTGGCTAGAGGAGAGTTGGATGGCGCAGGGAAGGGAAAGTCTTGGCTGATGGGATGATAGGCGGAGAAGGTGACGAAGCGGAGTGGAGGGGTGGTGCTGCGAAGAGGAAATGGATGCTGCGCTATGGTGGAGAGGGTGAGATGTCGCTGGTCGTTTGGGTTGAAGGGTGTGGCGTTGATGGCGGTCGGGAATAAGGCGTGGAGGGGAAATGTCGGCATGTGGTTGAGCTCGGTGCTGTGTCGTGAGGGAGTGGAGATGGGTTGCGTGGTGGCAGGTTTGAAGGAGAATGGCGGGTTTGGCTTGAAAGAGGAGAAGCAGCTTCGCATAAAACTATATATATGTTTAATATGTATTAAAATATTATTTGTTTTCTGAAAGAATAAGTGAGAGAGGAATGTGAAATGAATAGAGAGGACGAGAGTCACGGAGGAACCGAATATAAAACAGTGAGAATTGAAAAGTCAATATGCTTGAATTCAAGGCGACTAATAAAAGCTTATGACCGTTGATTTTCAACCAGTGGAAAATTTGAATGGTCACGGAACACAAATAGACTCGAACGGGTACCGATACGGCTGACCGTTTCGCGGTTTCCGCGACGTACCGGACTCCAAAACATACAAATGAATATACTACGGAGATCAGCACGACGAGACGAACAGAATGGTACACAGATATCAATGATACGATCATCCTAACAAAAGTCGATATTTTGCTGCCAAACTGCTGGTAATTCACTGAAAATAAGATAAACGAAGCTAGAACAGTCCAAATTTGGCGAAACGAAATATGACGTCTCACTCAGAAAATGATTTACAATTTTATTATATAAAATATTCAGGTTTGAAAAAATATCTTATTACCATCAAATATTAACTGATTTAATTTGAAATTGAAAATTACACAAAAGAATAAACTTCCATATTTTCTGATGAAAACTTAACATTTACTACGTTTAAATAGACGCATTACAAATATCAAATTTTCATTGCTAAACTTTAATATTTTAATTTACATGAAAAATTTCAGTTAATTATGTTATAAAAACCGCTAAAATTTACGGGTCGTTACATTCTCCCCCACTCAAAATTTTTCGTCCCCGAAAAGGAAGGAGATAGGAGAATAGAAATAACCAGAAAGAAAAGATAGATTGAAATACAAAATACAACAATTAATTCAAAACCATATAAATTGATTTATTTTCAACTAATTTGATTTCAATCCATTTTATTAAATCAATAAATATCCATTGTATTTACTTCTGATTGATTCCAATTAAAGCTATTTTATTCGATTTGATTTGTTTCAATTTATTTATATTCGTTACAAAAATTTCATTCGAAACAAAATTTATTTTATTCAGCTCATTTATTTAATCCATTTGATTTCACTTAATTTAATTCCTCATATAATTCAATTTCAACTATTCTTTATAATTTACCATTTATTTACAAAGATATGAATTCTTTTATTACTTGTTTAGTTTCTTAAGTTTACATTTATTTACTCATTCTCTCTTTATTATTCAATTTGTTTCAATTTACATTTCTTATGACATAAATTAAACGTATAACATTCATTATGACAACACAATTCTCATTTATAAATTCCCTTATCAGAATTTATTTTTGCATATTTTATATCTTACATTTTATATTGTATACTGTTCAACTACCTATTCTTATTACATTTTAAACCTTTGAATATTTCAGGTAAGTTTTATTAATGTTTCATATGTAATTAAGCACTATACCAATTTACTGGTTACTTATAATATTTTTATTAAGAAAATTTTAATTTGAACAATTTATTACCTAAGTTTTCTCTTGTATAACCTCAATTACATATTCACCCTAACATTTAACTTTTTGAATATTTTAGGTAAATTATATATATTAGAAAGCAACTAAGTATTGTATAAATAAATTTTATCCTATTTCAATTGTTTCAAGTTGGGTTAATTTCGTTTTTCATTTTTGACATTCCAATTATTCAAAAAAATTGCTTTATTTCAATAGTTGAAAATCATCATTTAACACAAAACTTAGGAGTTAAATTTCCGGTTTCACTTCAAACCATTTTGAAATAAATATATACATATGATATTTTATATATCAAATCATACTCAAGAAATTCAAATCGAATCCATTTTCCAAAACAAAAGTGTAGCAATCTCTCCACTTTGAGTCTTGAAAATGAATGTCGATGATGCTGCAATCATCACCGAAATTATTTTCCAGTGACAAAAGAGGAGAGTACCGACTCACTTCTTTTAAAATTTCTATGGGAACAATTTTCATTCGAAAATACTTTCAAATAATATAATTTCAAAACTTTGAAAACCAAATTTTGAAAGGCACCGGAGATTTAATTCTTAAATTTAAATTCATTACATTTTCAAATCTGGTTTAAACCATATTTTAAAGTTCAATAATAGTTAAGGTTTAGAAATGTTGACCAAACCATAAATGAAAATCTAGTATTATCATTTCTAACAACCAATTCATTTAACTGTCTAATTTTAGAAAAATATACCTTTATATATATATATATAATATAATCATACATAAATTTATTCCATTTACAAATTTCGAAAACAATATCGTATCAGTTTGCTCTTGTTCAAGTGTTTTGGAATTTCTATCGATAGGGTTGGCCAGACAAATCGATCGAAACCCCAAATCAACCTTAACAACTCAAACAACACAATATAAAACATTTTTATATTAATTACAAATACACTCCCTTACAGGATGATTCAAAATGGATCTTAGGGTGGGGATAAAGATTCAAATTAGATGGAACCTAGTTAATGAGAGTTTTCTAACATCGATGATAGGCTCGAAAACAATATTGAAGTTTTATGCATGTTTTGGTATTTGCATAGTAAGATCACACATTCACACAAGGACTGAGCTCATTTATAGTATGTTTGTAGTACATGATCACATTGCACTTTGGTTGAGTAGATGGTTGTGTAGATAACCTGGTTGTATAACATGGATGTTATTGCACGTTACACCGTTCACCCCTTGAAAGATTTCATGACGAAATCCTTTTTAAGGACGGAGAATGTAACACCCTGAAAAATCAACCCTAATTAAATAAGTAAAGTAAGAGAAATTCAATTTCTTAAGGTAGGAATAAAAAAGCAAATTTTGCAAAAGTTGGAATTTGACCACAAAAGCTATGCCATCATGTTAATGGTGAAACTCTGATCAATTTCCATATATAATATATTGAAAATGGAGCTCCAACAAAGAAGTTATGGGCATTTGAAGTTTTAGATTTAAATAATTTAAATAGAATTCAAATTCAAATGAAATAAGTAATTACCAAATTTGAAATTTGAAATTAATTATGATTATTCTAAGGGGTTAAGTAAACATTAAAGTTAACAATTAACGTTGAAAGTAATTAGGGAATTAAATAAACAAGGGCTAAAATTAAATAACTTCCCAAAATAGGGGGAAGAGATCGACCCTTTGACCTTAAGATTACGATCGCTTGGAATAAAGAGGTCGACCGCTTCCTGTGCGACGGCTAAGGATTTGGTTGCTTTGTATGCTCAAAATTTACTTGTTTTCAACCTAATTTCATCCTACGGTTCTAATGAGTATAAACCTGCCTTTTTAGACAATTTAAATCGACGATAAACCACATACGTCAGACTCAAACCATTCAAAAGAGCAGATTGTTATGGGGTAAATAAGAAAAAGCAGAGAAAGGAAAAAACAAATACAGAATCTCGCAGCGGAATGAAAAATATAATAATCAAATAACAGTTCATGAAGCTGTTTTATAAATACATTTGATTATTCTTTTACAACACAAAATTCAGAGTTACATAAAATAGGAATAAATAAATAAATAAATGTATTGGAAAAACATGATGCAGTGGAATAATATAATACATAATAGTACAAATCTTCGTCTTCGTCCTCCTGAAATAAGGTCTTCAACCCTGAAATGCTCAGGCTGACCCGAGCGAATTGAAAAGACAAAACACTCGAGTCGGAACTAAAAGATCTTATGTAAATTAAATCAACGGTAAATATGAGTGCGACGACGTCAGAGATGTTTATGGGGTTTGACATCTCATATCCAGTGTCTAACGTAAGTGCAATAACTTAAGAGATGTTCGGGATTTACATCTCCTAAGGATCTGTTAAACTATCTATTATGTAGTACAATACGCTATTATAATATGTTTACATTAAAGTAAAAGTATTAAAATAGCGTTAAGACGTTACCCATATCCCCCTTAACACATTTTATATATTCCTATAGTCTATACAGTACCGTAACTCCTCCGTAAACTGGAGGCTATCAGAGGGCACTCTATAGGTATGGTACAAAACAAACTCGTAGAAGGCACGATATGGCATGTGAACACGGCACTCGAGGCAATGCCAGGGTAGATATACCAATTGCGTATCTGGACTGGTGGTAACGCATAGCAGCTACTACCGCCCACCTCGGAACACACTCCCAAATCAAAATCAAGGGGTGGCCACCAAATCATCACAAAGTCATAATATGGTATCGAAGAAATGTGTCTGATCGGAGGTGCGACCTCACTTGGCCCGGCGTGGCTCCTGTTTTAGTCACATCTAAGCTGACTCACGAGAGTCAGGGTCACGTCAATTCCTCATATAGAAATCATTCGCCAAGCCATCCTACTTCATTTCTGGAATCTCCACCACGTACATAGTTGTGAAAGTGGTTTTCGGTATTGGCAGAGAGTATGACAATATCCGATCCCGGTCTCTTTAACAACCAAACGCTTATTTCACACCGGATGGTTCTTTTACATTTCGAAAGTCAATTCATACTTAATATCAAAATCTCATATTTGATTTCAAACCATATCACTTTCGAAATTGTAACGACCCATAAATTTTAATGGTTTTATAACGTAATTAGTTGAAATTTTGCTCGAAAATATTGAATTGAAAATTTGATATTTGGAATACGTCTATTTTAACATAGCAACTGGCAAATTTTCATTGGAAAATATGAAAGTAAATTCTGTTGTGTAATTTTCAGTTTAAATTCAGTTATTTGATGTAAATAAAATATTATTGAAATTTGAATATCTTTATATAATAAATTTGTAAATCATTTTCTGAGTGAGACGTCATATTTCGTTTCGTCAAATTTGGACTGCTATTGCTCCGTCTATCTTATTTTCGACGTTTTAGCAGCATTTTGGCAGCGAAAAATCGACTTTTGATAGGATGATCGTATTGCTGATATCTGTGTACCATTCTGTTCGTCTCGTCATGCTGATCTCCGCAGTATATTCATTTGTGCATTTCGGTATCCGGTACGTGGCGAAAACTGCGTGAGGGTCAGCCGTATCGGTACTCAATTTTACCTTTTGGGTTCCTATGACCATTAAAATTCACCGTATAATTCCAATGGTCACTATCTTTAATATTTCCAAAGATTAAAATTCTAACTCTCCATTTCCCTTTGGTTTCAAATTCATTTTTGGTTCGTCCATTTATTCTTTCGATTTATTCTCATCTGCATTGTGAAATAAATATATATCATAACATTATTTATATACGTTTGTACTGAAACCTTTCCTCTTCCTACCTCTTCAATATATTTGTTGATTTGTTTCCTGTACTGTTCAGTTCCCTTCCACCATTCATTCTCTTCGCTTCCATTTTATTTCTATTCAATTCATTCTCTCTCCTTTCTTATTTTGTTCTGACTCATGCTAATCTAAAAATAAAATAATATATATTACTAGTTATATATATAGTTTTGTATACTGGCTTGTGAAGCTGCTGCTTGCTCTCCCTTTTGTCGTCCACCGCCCATGTGCAGCTTCGCCTATCACCGCTCCCCATCTCCTCCTCACCACAAGCCGACCACATCCCCTCAGCTTCCTATGACAGCTCCTCCAATGGCCGAGCCTTGGCCATGACAGCTTGCTCTTCCAGCCACCCGTTTCTCTCACCATACTCGACATCAAGGCCTCTCTGACCCGCCATAGCACAGCAGCTGTGCACCACTCCCAACCGAGCAGCACGCATCACGCCGAACAACCCATTTTTAAGTACGTTTGCATTTGATTGAATTTGCAATAGTAATTATATATATATAATAATAATAATAAATAAAGAATATAGTCAATATCTACATTAGTTTGCATAAAGTGTTGTAGCTCCGAGACTTACTTTGTTTCGTATGCCGTGCCTACCTTATAAATACTATACGACTATATGATTGAACGTTTACACTATATGTTTCAAGGTTTATAGTATATGTTACATATTATAGGTTTAAACGTTTATTTATAATGTATAACATTTTGTTTGTTTTGTTAATTTTGTAATAACTCTTATGTGTATAAAGTATGTTTAAATATTTATTTGAAATTTTGGAAAGAAATATAATATATAATGATTTTGGTATGTGTTTAAGGAAAGGATTTTGAAATAATATATATATATATATTTTATTAATATGTGTTTTAAATTGATATTGATTTTTTAACAAATAATATATATATATATATATATGTATATATAGAAATTGTCCTGATATGTGTGTCAAATTGAATTTCATAAATATTGATTTTGAAATATATACAAAAAGATTTATTTTGATGTTGGTTTAACAATATATGTTACAGAAATTTTGATTTATATTTTGTTTCATCAATTCTAGTCCATCGTGCCTGCTTTCTTCGTCGAATTCGTGTTCATCATGCTGTGTTTTGGAATTTATGCTTGGATTCGTAGCTCAATTTCATCGTTAAATTTCTCCAACCTCGAAAGGTGAGCAATCACTCGCGATTAACATTCTTATATTTATTAAATCTAATTCACTTGAAATGACGATTGTAATATGCTGTTAAATGTGAATTGTTAAGTTATTTAATTGATAAATTTGATATGCCATTATCTGCAATTGTTCACCTATGATATATGACACCATAACCTATTATTGATATTATATTTAAATTTGTTACTAATGATATATGCCTGTTGTTGATATGTTATATTTTATCATATTTGTTCTCACTCTGCAAGTTTCCTGTTAATTTAGAATTCCTTATGGGTTGAAATGATACATACCCGAACGATCTTGTAGAATAAGGGAAAATCGTTATGGGTTGAAATGATAAACCCAAGCGATTTTCATTGATTTTGAATTTTGGGGATTGCGGGTTGAAATGATACATACCCATAGATATTTAAATTGCGGATTGAAATGATAAATATCCGTATCACTTGACCATAGGATAGAGAATTATATATGGACACCGTTGGTCTATTTTTTGAAAATGATTTCCAAAGTTTTGAATAGAAATATATGGTTTTTATTAAATATTGATTTTTAGAATATAATATATAAATGTTATTTTATATATGTCTAAATTTTAGATTTTTAAAATTTATATGTTTCGAAAATTTTAAATTTAGAAGTTAGTTTTGAAAATATAATTTTTAAGATTTTCTTATAATTTTATTATTTTAAAATATATAAAATAAGATTTAATATAAAATAAATTTAATAATAAGATTTAATTTAATAAAAAATTACTTTAATTAGTTTATAATATGTTTAAGTATTTATTTAAATTTATATTAATATTTTAAAAATAGGTTTTTTTTTCTTAAATAATAAAGGTTGGGAAGATAAACAAATGTTGACTTGGAATTTAAATTGGTTAATAATTGAATTTAAATAAGAATTGATTTAAACTTATTGATTTTGAGGTTTTTGAAAGATAGACTTATAACTTGATTTAATGAAAAGTGATTAAGTGAATGTTCTCAACTTTAAATTTGAGACTGAATATTTAATATTGATTTAAATTTATAAATTGAGATTTTATTTAATTGTTATTAAAATTATTAAATGAATATTTTCCAATTTGAATAAAATTAAAATTGAAATATAAATGAAACCTATATTGTAAATGTCTGAATATTTAAACTTTGAATCTTATTGGAATTGAAGTGATAGTTCAAACCTGGATTTGAATCGATTTATAGAATTGGATGAAACAATTCTAATTTGGAAACTATTTTAGTATAATCTCTTTAAATAAATATAAACTATTTTAATTTACAACTATTTTAATATAAAAATTATTTTAATATATAAACTATTTTAATTTATAAATATTTTATTATATATACTATTTTCAATATCTAAACTGTTTAAGCTAGAATTGTTATGATTATGAAAGTGTTATGATTTCAAAAGTGTTATGATTTCGAAAGTGTTATAATTTTAAAAGTGCTACGATTCTTGGAAATGCATATTATTTAAAGTGAATAATGATATCAAATTGATATGGTTTTGAAATGAATACGATATTTTGATATGAAGTATGAACTATTTGAAATAAAATGACCACGGTGTGAAATAAACGTTTGGTTGTTAAAGAGACCAGGATCGGATATTGTCATACTATCTGCGAATACCGAAAACCACTTTAACAACTGTGTACGTGGTGGAGATTCCAGAATGAAGTAGGATGGTTTGGCGACGATTCTATATGGTATTTACGTAGCCCTGACTCCCGTGAGTCAGCTTGATGTGGCTAAAACAGGAGCCATGCCGGGCCAAGTGAGGTCATTCCTATTATCGGACACATTTCTTCGATACCATTCTATTACTTTGTGATTTGATTGGGTGCACCTTTTATTTGGGAGTGTGTCACGAGGTGGGCGGTAGTAGCTGCTATATGTTACCACCAGTCCGGATCTGCAAACGGTATATCTACCCTAGCATTGCCTCGCGTGCCTTGTCGTATGCCCTATCGCGCCTTCTACGAGTTTGGTTTGTACCATGCCTATGGAGTGCCCTCTGATAGCCTCCAGTTTATGGAGGAGTTACAATACTGTAAAGACTATGGGAATATATAAAAGGTGTTAAGGGGGATATGGGTAACACCTTAACGCTACTTTAATAGTTTACTTTACTATAGACATATTATAATAGCGTAAATTACTACATAGTAGATAGTTCCACAGATCCTTAGAAGATGGAAATCCCAAACATCCTTTAAGTTACTTGTATTTCAGTTGACATTTCACTTGAGTTGAATTTATTAATATAAGAATGTTAATCCTGACTCGAGTGTTTTGTATTTTGCTTTATGCTCGGGTCAGACTGAGTATCACAGCATTTGAGACTCACCTTTGGAGATTAGAGCTTTGTTTGAAGATCTATCTATCCAGCTTTGAGTTTATTTCAGTCATTTATGTTCAGACTTGTCAGTTGCTTATGTATTAGAGATTCATTTGTATTTGAGATTCTGTTGTATTTTGTTTCAGACTCTGATGTTTTATAGTAGCTTCATGAACTACTATTTATCTATTCCGCTGCTTATTGTTATATTACTCTGTGTCTGTGATTCTATGATTGATTTATATATTGTATATGCTAAGTTTTGCCAAATATAAATTAACAATCTGACATTTTGAGCAATTCAAGTCCGACATGTGTGGATGCGAATGGTTCGAAATAGCGGGTCGTTACAGTTGGTATCAGAGCTCTGGTTTAGGCAAAACTTTGCATATGGAGTAAAAATTAATTACACAATCACCTTCATTCGAGCTTGAATTTCTCCTCTTTGATTCGAATTTCCTTTGAATTTCGAAACTTTCCCTTTTGTTCTGAGATCCATTCTTGTCTCTCCCTATTTGTGTTCTTCTTGATACTGGAGCATCCCATAACTCCATTTCTATTCCGACAACCTTAGTATGATTTGTAAAAGGGTGAACTCCTTTACAAACAGGCGTCGATTCACCGGAGATTTCTATGTCCTCGGTTTACGATGTTATTATTTCTTGCAAAGCCCGAACCGTCTTGAGTAGACGATCAGGGTATTTCCTTTGTAATCTTGACTCCACTCCGATTGGGTGAAGTCACTTCTCTCCCTCTCAAGCGGGAATTTGAATTTCCGCATCGATCTTATTCCGGAATCTCGGTTGACCCGGTTAAGGTCGCCATGATTAAAATAACTCTATCTATCTTTTTCTCTTTTGTAATTTAATTATCTTATCTTCGTTTTGAGTCTATCTTCCTTGTTAGAATCCTCTTTGATTAAGGGTTCCTCCAAAATTTGAATCTCTATATCCTTGTTATAATCTATTTGAATCATCTTTTGAGGGAGTGTATTTATAATTAATATAAAAATGTTTTATATTGGGTTGTTTGTGTTGTTAAGTTTGATTTGGGGTTTCAATCGATTCGTCTGGCCAACGCTATCGATAGGAATTCCAAAACGCTTGAACAGAGCAAACTGACATAATATTGTTTTCGAAATTAAAAATGAAATAGTTATGCATAATTATATTATATATATAAAGGTATAATTTTTCTGAAATTAGATAGTTAAATGAATTGGTTGTTAGAAATGATAATACTAGATTATTATTTATTGTCTTGTCAACATATCCTAAACCATCAACTATTGTTGTTATAAGGAGATGACTTTGATAAAATGGTTTATAAATTTGATTTAAAAGTGAAAATAAAATTTAAATTAAGGATTTGAGAGTTTAATTTCCGATATTTTTCTAAATTTGGTTTTCAATGTTTTGGGAAATATATTATTTGAAAGTATTTTTGAATGGAAATTGTTTCAAAAGAATAATTTTAAAAAGAATTAAGTCTGTACTCTCTTCGTTTGTCACTGGAAAATAATTTCGGTGATGACTGCAGCATCATCGACATTCATTTTCGAGTCTCAAAGTGGAGAGACCACTTAGTAGCTTTGCTACACTTTTGTTTTGGAAAATGGATTTGATTTGAATTTCTTGAATATGATTTGATTGATAAAATATATAAGTATATATTTATTTCAAAAATTTTCAAATGAGACCGGAAATTTAACTCTTAAGTTTTACAATGGTTTTCAAGTATTGAAATTTAGCAACAATTTTGAATAATTGGAGTTTTAAATTTTGAAATAGAATTTGAAACAACTTGAAACAATAAACTAGGGTAAAATTTATTTGTATAATATTCAATTGCATTCAAAAACAGATATAGCTTACCTAAAATATTCAAAAGTTAAAATGAATGTGAATTTGAAATTGAAGGTTATACAAGAGAAATTTAAATGATAAAATTGTTCAAACTGAAATCTTGCTTAATAAAAATGTTGTAAATAAAGGGTAAATTTGTATAATGTTCAATTATATTCAAAGACATTAATAAAACTTAACTGGGAGGGTTTGAATGTAATTGAATAATATACAATAATAAATAAGATGTCCAAAATGAATTTTGTTAGGAAATTTATAGATAAAAATTTAGGTGATTATAGTAAAATTTATACACTTAACCTATATTTCAAGATAGGGTCTGTGAAATAAATTGAATAATAAAAGGGAAATGCTATCTAAATAAATAGATATAAAACTTAGAATAGTTGAAATTGAATTTGAGTGGAATCAACTCAACCGAAGATAAATAGAATTAATAAATGAGTTAAATCAAATAAATTTTGTTTGAAAGAAATTTTTGTAACAAATGTAATAAATTCAAATCAAATCAACTGAATGAAAATACATTGAATTGAAATCAACCAAATATGAATACCATGAATATTTATTGATTAAATAAAATGAGTTGAAACCAAAATTGTTAATAGTGATCAATTTGTATGGTTTACAATTTTATTTTTGCGTCTAGTAATATGTACTTCTAATCTATCTTTCTTTCTGGTTGCTTCTATTCTCCTACCTCATTTCTTTTCGGGGACGAAAATTTTTGATAAGGGAGAGTGTAACGACCCGTAAATTTTAATGGTTTTATAACGTAATTAGTTGAAATTTTGCTTGAAAATATACAATTAAATTTTGAATTGAAAATTTGATATTTGGAATACGTCTATTTTAACATAGCAACCGTAAATTTTCATTGGAAAATATGAAAGTAAATTTTGTTGTATAATTTTCAGTTTAAATTCAGTTATTTGATGTAAATAAAATATTATTGAAATCTGAATATCTTTATATAATAAATTTGTAAATCATTTTCTGAGTGAGACGTCATATTTCGTTTCATCAAATTTGGACTGCTATTGCTCCGTCTATCTTATTTTTGATTCTTTTGCAGCATTTTAGCAGCGAAAAATCGACTTTTGATAGGATGATCGTATCGTTGATATCTGTGTACCATTCTGTTCGTCTCGTCGTGCTGATCTCCGCAGTATATTCATTTGTGCATTTCGGTGTCCGATACGTGGCAAAAACCGCGTAAGGGTCAGCCGTATCGGTACTCAATTTTACCTTTTGGGTTCCTGTGACCATTAAAATTCACCGTATAATTCCAATGGTCACTATCTTTAATATTTCCAGAGATTAAAATTTTGACTCTTCATTTCCCTATGGTTTCAAATTCATTTTTGGTTCATCCATTTATTTTTTCGATTTATTCTCATCGGCATTGTGAAATAAATATATCATAGCATTATTTATATACATTCGTACTGAAACCTTTCCCCTTCCTACCTCTTCAATATATTTGTTGATTTGTTTCCTGTACTGTTCAGTTCCCTTCCACCATTCATTCTCTTCGCTTCCATTTTATTTCTATTCTATTCGTTCTCTCTCCTTTCTTATTTTGTTCTGACTCATGCTAATCTAAAAATAAAATAATATATATTACAAGTTATATATATAGTTTTGTATACTGGCTTGTGAAGCTGCTGCTTACTCTCCCTTTTGCCGTCCACCGCCCATGTGCAGCTTTGCCTACCACCGCTCCCCATCTCCTCCTCACCACAAGCCGACCACATGCCCTCAGCCTCCTGTGACAGCTCCTCCAATGGCCGAGCCTTGGCCATGACAGCTTGCTCTTCCAGCCACCCATTTCTCTCACCATACTCGACATCAAGGCCTCCCTGACCCGCCATAGCACATCAGCCGTGCACCACTCCCAACCGAGCAGCACGCATCACGCCGAACAACCCATTTTTAAGTACGTTTGCATTTGATTGAATTTGCATTAGGTTTTAAATTATATATATATATAAAGAATATAGTCGATATCTACATTAGTTGGCATAAAGTGTTGTAGTTCCAAGACTTACTTTGTTTCGTATGCCGTGCCTACCTTATAGATACTATATGATTGAACGTTTATACTATATGTTTCAACGTTTATAGTATATGTTACATATTATAGGTCTTAAACGTTGATTTACAATGTATAACATTTTGTTTGTTTTGTTAATTTTGTAATAACTCTTATGTGTATAAAGTATGTTTAAATATTTATTTGAAATTTTGGAAAGAAATATAATATATAATGATTTTGGTATGTGTTTAAGGAAAGGATTTTGAAATAATATATATATATATATATATATTTTATTAATATGTGTTTTAAATTGATATTGATTTTTTAACAAATAATATATATATATATATATAAGTTGTCTTGATATGTGTGTCAAATTGAATTTCATAAATATTGATTTTGAAATATATATATAAAGATTTATTTTGATGTTGGTTTAAAGATATACGTTATAGAAATTTTAATTTATATTTTGTGTCATCAATTCTAGTCCGTCGTGCCTGCTTTCTTCGTTGAATTCGTGTTCATCATGTTATGTTTTGGAATTTATGCTTGGATTCGTAGCTCAATTTCATCGTCAAATTTCTCCAATCTCAAAAGGTGAGCAATCACTCACGATTAACATTCTTATATTTATTAAATCTAATTCACTTGAAATGACGATTGTAATATGCTATTAAATGTGAATTGTTAAGTTATTTAATTGATAAATTTGATATGCCATTATCTGCAATTGTTCACCTATGATATATGACACCATAACCTGTTATTGATATTATATTTAAATTTGTTACTAATGAGATAGTGCTAGGCATATTTTATCTGAACAAGAAACGAAGCAATGAGTTAAAATTGAAGAAAAAAAAACGTTCAATTCAAATTCAAATCCTATAGAATCAGAATATAATGATACATGCCTGTTGTTGATATGTTATATTTTATCATATTTGTTCTCACTCTGTAAGTTCCCTGTTAATTTAGAATTCCTTATGGGTTGAAATGATACATACCCGAACGATCTTGTAGAATAAGGGAAAATCGTTATGGGTTGAAATGATAAACCCCAGCAATTTTCATTGATTTTGAATTTTTGGGATTGCGGGTTGAAATGATATATACCCGTAGATATTTAAATTGCGGATTGAAATGATAAATATCTGTATCACTTGACTATAGGATAAAGAATTATATACGGACACCGTTGGTATATTTTTGAAAATGATTTCCAATGTTTTGAAAGGAAATATATGGTTTTTATTAAATATTGATTTTTAGAATATAATATATAAATGTTATTTTATATATGTCTAAATTTTAGATTTTTAAAATTTATTTGTTTTGGAAATTTTAAATTTAGAAGTTAGTTTTGAAAATATAATTTTTAAGATTTTCTTATAATTTTATTATTTTAAAATATATAAAATAAATTTAATAATAAGATTTAATTTAATAAAAATTTAATTCAATTAGTTTATAGTATGTTTAAGTATTTATTTAAATTTATATTAATATTTTAAAAATAGCTTTTTTTCTTAAATAATAAAGGTTGGGAAGATAAATAAATGTTGACTTGGAATTTAAATTGGTTAATAATTGAATTTAAATAAGAATTGATTTAAACTTATTGATTTTGAGGTTTTTAAAAGATAGACTTATAACCTGATTTAATGAAAAGTGACTAAGCGAATATTCTCAACTTTAAATTTGAGACTGAATATTTAATATTGATTTAAATTTATAAATTGAGATTTTATTTCATTGTTATTAAAATTATTAAGTGAATATTTTCAAATTTGAGTAAATTAAAATTGAATGTTGAAATATAAATGAAACCTATATTGTAAATGTCTGAATATTTAAACTTTGAATCTTATTGGAATTGAAATGATAGTTTAAACCTGGATTTGAATCGATTTATAGAATTGGATGAAACAATTCTAATTTGGAAACTATTTCAGTATAAGCTCTTTAAATAAATATAAACTATTTTAATTGACAACTTTTTTAATATATAAATTATTTTAATATATAAACTATTTTAATTTATAAATATTTTATTATATATATTATTTTCAATATCTAAACTATTTAAGCTAGAATTGTTATGATTACGAAAGTTTTATAATTTCAAAAGTGTTATAATTTTGAAAGTGCTACGATTCTGGGAAATGCATATTATTTAAAGTGAATAATTATATCAAATTGAAATGGTTTTGAAATGAATATGATATTTTGATATGTAGTATGAACTATTTGAAATGAAATGACCACGGTGTGAAATAAGCGTTTAGTTTTTAAAAAGACCGAGATCAGATATTGTCACACTCTTTGCCAATACCGAAAACCACTTTAACAACTGTGTACGTGGTGGAGATTCCAGAACGAAGTAGGATGGTTTGACGATGATTCTATATGGTATATATGTAGCCCTGACTCCCGTGAGTCAGCTTGATGTGGCTAAAACAGGAGTCATGCCGGGCCAAGTGAGGTCATTCCTCTTATCAGACACATTTCTTCAATACCATTCTATTACTTTGTGATTTGATTGGTGCACCTTTGATTTGGGAGTGTGTCACGAGATGGGCGGTAGTAGCTGCTATGCGTTACCACCAGTCCGGTTTCGCAAACGGTATATCTACCCTGGCATTGCCTCGCGTGCCTTGTCACATGCCCTATCGCGCCTTCTACGAGTTTGGTTTGTACCATACCTATGGAGTGCCCTCTGATAGCCTCCAGTTTACGGAGGAGTTACGGTACTATATAGACTATGGGAATATATAAAATGTGTTAAGGGGGTTATGGGTAATGCCTTAACTCTACTTTAATAGTTTACTTTACTATAGACATATTATAATAGCGTACATTACTATATAGTAGATAGTTCCACAGATCCTTAGAGGATGGAAATCCCAAACATCCTTTAAGTTACTTGTATTTCAGTTGACATTTCACTTGAGTTGAATTTATTAATATAAGAATGTTAATCCTGACTCGGGTGTTTTGTATTTTGCTTTATGCTCGGGTCAGACTGAGTGTCATAGCATTTGAGACTCACCTTTGGAGATTGGAGCTTTGTTTGAAGATCTATCTATCCAGCTTTCAGTTTATTTCAGTCATTTGTGTTCAGACTCGTCAGTTGCTTATGTATTAGAGATTCATTTGTATTTGAGATTCTATTGTATTTTGTTTCAGACTCTAGTGTTTTATAGTAGCTTCATGAACTACTATTTATCTATTCCACTGCTTATTGTTATATTACTCTATGTCTGTGATTCTATGATTGATTTATTTATTGTATATGCTAAGTTTTGCCAAATATAAATTAACAATATGACATTTTGAGCAATTCAAGTCCGACATGTGTGGATGCGAATGGTTCGAAATAGCGGGTCGTTACAGAAATCATATTCACTTTCAAAATCATATTTACTCAAATATGTCATTTCACAAAAAAGTATCAATTCCAATTCCAACTTTAGTTGTATCATCATCAAAGATTTAAAAAAATACTTCAACTTAACACAGTCTGAAATTTGGAAAATAATTTATATAGTCAAAAATAGTTTACTAGTTTAAAAATAGTTTTTATAGATTAAAATAGTTTTAAATAGTAAATAGTTTAAATAGTAAGAATAGTTTAAATAGAATTAAATTTGATTTAATTAGATTTAAAATGATTTAAATAGATTAAATAGATTTAATTAGTTTTAAAATGATTTAAATAGATTAAATAGATTTTATTAGATTAAGTAGAATTTTAATAGATTAAATAAATTTAAAATAGATTAAATAGATTTAAATTATATTTAATAGATCTAAAATAGATTAAATAAATTTAATTAGTTTAAAATAGGTAAATAGATTTAATTGGTTTAATTAGGTTATAATAGATTAAAATAAATTAATAATAGTTTCAATTGATTAAAATAGTTTAATTAACTTAAAATAGATTTCGAAGTTATATCCAAACAATTTCAATAACTCGGTTCCAATAAATTCATTAATATTTGACGCTTCAACTTGAAATTCCAATTTAAATCCTTTGAACGACTCATTAAACAAAATTCCAATTTCAACATTTATGCTTGGATTATCGAAAATAATTCAGTTTATATAAATCAATTTCTATTTCAAAATACCAGTTAACTGAATAGAAAATTTCAAAATTTCAAAAATCATTTAATTTAACCAATCCGGTGTCTGTATATAATTTTCTACCCTAGGGTCAAGTGATACGGATATTTATCATTTCAATCCGCAATTTAAAATTTTACGGTTATATATCATTTCAAATCGCAATCCCGAATTAAATAAAAATCCATAAAATTGCTCGAGTCTATCATTTCAACCCATACCGATTTTTCTCTAACCTATAGATCATTTCAACCCATAGGGAACTTGCAGTGTTATAACAATATAAAAATACAACATCAAGTCATCCAATATCAACAATCAAACATACATCACAATCATCATCCAAATCAACCAATAAACTCCAATAGATGACTGATTATCATTAACAGGTATTAAATTGACAACTAAATTCAATTTTTAATTAAACGATGATTAATTGCAATAAAAGTCAATTTTAACTAAAATGACAATTTAAACATACCAAACATCAATTAATCAATTTCTAATCACATCATAAATTAAATTTAACTAACATAGGATAATTTAGTAATTGCGAGTGGATTAAAACACTCACCTTCGATTTTAAATCGATTTAAAATCCAAAATAAGATCCAAATTTGAACAGTCTCAGAATTCGTCCAAACAAGCGTCAAAATGTCCGAAATGTCGATACGATCCCAGCGAAACAAACAACGCATGAATTGGACCTCGTATGTGAAAGTTATTGAGATTAGAACGTTTTAAATTTAAATTTAAATTAAATAAACAATCAAACAAAACGTACCACGTCAGCACCTTCGTTAACGCGAATGAGTTAACATAGAAACCCTAGCTTGTGCCCGATCCTTTCGCATGCGAATCAAACCAGCCGCCGCACTACAAACACCTACCTCTTTGCCTATGACCAACTACGACACGATCAGACAAGCTCACCCTCCTCGCCTTGACCAGGCGCCCAAAGCCAAGATGGCGCGATCGCCTGCGGTGCCCTGGTTGGCCAGCGCCGCCGCGAGTTATTATACCAAATTCTGGCAAATTCTGAGTGACTTACGACGAGCGACGACCACTTTGCGACCTGCTCGACACTAGCTTCCCAACGCCGCTCTCCGATCGTCGATCGGACGACGATCCACCGTTGGATCGTCAAAAGTTCAAATGGACGATCGAGGTTCATCCTCGATTTCTTAACAAACGGTGAATCCGATCGAAAAACGAATCACACCAGTGAATTGCGCTCGTCGAGAGCTTCAAGTTGATATATAATTCGATATAATTTGAGGAGTTTAAATTTTTCGATTTGATTTTGATTTGCAATTGAATTTTGGAATTTGGGACTCTGCCATTGAGAAGAAGAAGTAGACAGATGAATTGTACGTACAGACCAGCTAGGGTTTATAACAGGTTATATATAGGCAGATCAAAAATAGAAATGAATGGGCTGGATCGATTTGAAAGTTGAATGATAAACGACCCGAAAAGCCCGTTCTGTCTCCAGAACAAAAATATGTCATCCCATATATCAAAATAGATATTTTTGATATTTTTAAACTCAATGGAACAAGTTTCAGGTCCTAATTCCATCGTATGAAGAAGTTAGCTTAAAATCAGCTTATTTCAAATTGATTTCTAGGCGTTTCGAGTCCGTACGATCAAACGACAGGTCTGATCGCTACGAAACTTGAAACCTTACAATAATTCACTGTTACGGATCCGATGAAACTGGTTTCGTCGAAATCCAAGACAGTTTCCAAAATGGCCATTTTCACGTTAATTAAATAAATAAATATTAAATTAATTAAATCACCCTTTTCAATTCAAATTTCATCATTTACAATTTCTATCACTTTAGATTACTAAGAAATTTATAATCCTTTAAAACAAATTTCTATATCAATTCAATGTTGAATATTGCATACTTTACAGTGTTTAATTTCAATTTCAATAAATTCAGTAATTATAAATTTAATTTCCAATAATTCCAGTTGTTTGCCTTTTTATCCTATTATGCAATCCCTTATTACTCTATAGATATAATTACATTGGTTCACTATTTATTACATTAATATTCTCCAATTTCATCCTTTTATTTGTATTAGTTTCTATATTTCCATTATATTGAAATTTTGTCAATTATATTATAATTTAGAATATCAATAAATTAATTTATCTTTGTTTCACTCTTTCTATTACATCAATTATTTCCTTATGAATAAAATTAACATTTCTATACCTTCTATTACATTCACATTTTTGCAGTTATTATCCTAACTCACATTAATGTAACATTTAATTTCATTTAATTGCAATTGATTAAATATGTAGGTAACAAACAACAATTGTTACCATTTCTACATTTAGTAACATTTGTAAGATTATTGTTTACAAGCAGATGTTATAACAACTCTCATTACACTCATTTTATTAAATTTCCATTCATTACGCATCATTTATTAATTAATCAACATTTAATTTATCAATTCCTCTTTTAATCCAATTATCCATTAATACATACATTACTATGATTTATTTACAATCTATATCAATTATAACTCTTTAATTCTTTTAATTAATTGGAATTACATTTAAAGCAGTTATCAGTTACCTTAAATTAATACTATTTTATTTTATTCCAGTTATTTTCTTATTAATAAACCACAAATTTTTATTTCTTCCAACATTTAATCACAAAACCTCATTAAATTAACTAATTTTAATTATCAAAAATTACGGGTCGTTACAAATGCGTTTCAATGGCTATAAATAAGACCCTTGACCCCTCACTTTTATTCACTAATATTTTGGGAACATCAGTGAAGCTCTGTCAGTTCATCTCTTTTTAGATTCAGAGGACTTCATTAGGTTTTAAGGTAAGAAATCCTATATACCTATCTTTGTTTGTCATTTAATTTCTAAACCTATTCTCCTCCAACCTTTCTAAATCTAATATATACACAAAGACCTTGTTGTATATATATCAAAAAGAAGAGATCTCAAGGAGATTATAATGGACGTTACAAATCCAAAGAGAAGCAAAGCTAAGGACTAACTGTGAGTGGAAATCTTAGTTTTTCTATTTTAGTAGTTGAATAGTATAGTTGGATTAGATATATGCCTTGGAGAGTTTCAGATTATGAAAACATCTTATTGAAAATCCCTAAAATCTCCCCGAAGCGAAATGTCAATTCTTAGGATTGGAATCTTAGTTGTTTTGTGTTAAAGTAATGGAGTTCAGTGGATTCTGCAGATTATGTATTCTACCTTCTATTCCACTTTTTATTCTTATTCTCTCGATTTGATTAAGGGATTTAATTGAGAAATGGTGTGTAAAGGACGAATCTTTATTCATAGTTTACACCGTCTATTTCTATAAGATTTAATAGAATTTCCCTTATCTAAATTCATGTAAAAGAAGTTGAATAGAGCATAGAATTGATTAAATTATAAGTTTCCATTTTTGGTTTATTCCACTGTTTTAATATGAGATAAGTTGGATTTAGATTCTATATACAAGTATGTTTATTGCAATTTTGGGTATGAGTATTGAATCCTTGTTATGAATATTAGAATCCCTTGTTATGGATATTGGAATTTGGACATTATTGGTGAAATGGAAAAAAGGAAGACTTGTATTATTATGGCTAAAAAGGAATTGACATTTAACGTTAGTTAAGGCGTAATCTCCGCACATATAGAATAAGAAGTGCGTATTTATTCATATATTATGTAGCGTAATAAACGTATAAGTATAACGTATAATTGTGCATTTAATTACATAATAATTCTCATTAAATTCCCCCTTAGGAAAGTAATTAATATTTTAAGGTGTAATAAGGAAGATTCCTAAGGCCTTAATTATGGAACTATGAGATGAGTATTATATATATATATATAGTATTTAAATTATGACTAAGTCACAGGGATGCAAGGTTAGTCAAAATGCACATAGAAGTCTGCTCAGCTAATCTGGCTACTAGCAGTGTGGCTTTAGGGCTGTTGTGATACATCTCCTATGATAAGAATTTATAATGACACAGGGTTAGTCCCAAATTCTGTAGGGTAAATCTGTCAAGCTAATCTGGCTACCAGTTCCTACGAATAGTCAGACTAATATGAGATGTCATTATTAGTATGGGTTACAATACAAAAGGCCTGCTTTGGGGTTTAGAGGTATTATGTGGTTGTTTTAGGGCTCGTCTCTTTACCTCAAATGAAGTAGTAAATGGCCAAGGGGTTATTCATTAGGCACGATAGGTGGTATCTCGATAGGGGTCCGCTTTGGGATAAGGTATTAAGTGATTGATTGAGGGTCTGCCTATCTATAAAGAAGTATTAAGTGGCTCAAGATATTCAATGCAATGTCAGCTACATAGTCACCATTGAGGAGTCCGCCGTGAGAATATGAATTAAATGATGTGGTCTGCCTTAAATGAGGTCTTAAATAGGCAGAGTCTGCCTATTTTCTAATAAAAGTTATTAAGTGGCTTGGGTACTATCTCTCGCATTGTTAGACATTTATGGCGCTGGTTATAGGTTATGTGATGTAGTAACCTACTTCGTGAATGGAAGGTATTAAGTGGTTGTTTGAGGACCTGCTTCCTTTCCTTATATGAAGTATTAAATGGTTATATATATGTAGGACTTATTCTTATTTAAATTACACTACCCAAGTACTAAAATAGTAAGGCTCGAGATTTCTATTCCCTAGACATTTGTTGTTCTTACTCCCTCCTCATTACAACATAGGTTAGAGAAGGAGTTGATGATGTCTGAAGATGGTGAGAGTGAAGCTTGTGGCAGTTACTATTTATCTTTTTGTATTATTTTCTTTTGTACCCATCATTACGTACTTACTCTTAAGTACATGTCCTTATAGAAATAAGTAAACTCAACTTCACTCATCATCAATCGTACATTGTCTGATAAAATTTAATTACCCCTTATCAAAACATCGTTATGTATCATAAAGAGGAGTGACTTTTGAGATTGAATCATATTCATTTTAGGTACTTTTGGAACCTTTTTCCAATACACTCACTTATTCGATCAAATTGAATTCTTTTATTTCCTTTACATGTTATGTTTTTCTAATTTTTTTTATATTCAATGAACTTATTATAAATACACTACTTGTGTATCAAATACACATGTTCATTTCTATAATAATTCATTTGTGAATTTGACTAAGTAAGTGGATCAGTTTTGGTATCATTAGACTTTGAACTGCATACACACACACACACACAAATATATATATATATATGTATATATATAATTTCATAATCTTTTATCGCTTCCACTTAATGAGTTCTTTTTCCTTAATCGTTTGAAATACAATTCACTAGTACCATATGATTAAAGAATTTTTTCTCTCAAGGATATGGCATAGTCCGTAATTCCAATATAATTGTAAAATTTCAGATACTTTTGTATTTTCTATAACTAACGCATCATTAATGTTATAAAACATAACATCGTTATTATAATAGATTTCTTTCATAATGAATATTCACAATATTCATAACAAAATAAAACTAAATCTATTTTTACTAAATATTGAAAATCGTTATTATTTCACAAATAATATTTGGTATATTTACATAACAATATTTCGTATTTGATGCATCAGCTAATAAGTGTTATATGACATGCTCCCTCTATTTCGTCAATACTATAATATCTTATGAAATATAAAGCTCCATTCGACTACTTAACATGGCCTATTTATTTCATTTATTGTAACTAGTTTATAGTTGAAAGTTTCAAATCGAATATCCTAAACTTAAAGAAATAACTCTCATAGAAAACAATTTCTATAAGAAAATACATTTGAAACAGAAGTCAAATTTCTTATTCCATATTGAGTATCTACTAGTATTTTGTACAATTCTCATTTCCAAGTCCCTTCATGGAGAAAAGGTAACCATTCCTTCTCTGAATCCATACTATGCCTAAGTTACATCCCCTCTCGAACATTAGCTTTCTATTCAAACGGTCAAACCATTCAAAGGGTAATTTTACCACATGGCTGCACCAAATTCTTTATGAAAATGCATTCAGATATTCGTAACATTTTAAGAATATCGAATAAGCTGCACTTAAATAAATAGATTGAAACTGACATTTCAGTGATCAATTTCCTAGGTTGGTTTTTAGCCCTCGGTCTTTTATTGTTTCCTACTCAACAAAACTCTCATTGTATTAAATCCTAGTGAACAAATGATTTCGCACTATTGTTTACTTGCTCATCTTGAATGAGCTAATTTCATCAAGATTTTTGTGAAGACCCAAATTATTGAGATGAAAATAATTTTATAAAAATCAGTTAATGGAAAATATTCAAAGAATAAAATAAATTGAAAATAAATATCAAGAATGAGTGAAATAAATAAGGAAGAGGATAGTTGTTTTCAGTAAATAATAATGAGGAGAAAATAACTTCAATAAATAATAATGAGAAGAAAATAACTAAGTATGAATGAGTTTTATATTCACATATCTCATATATATATATATTGTATATAAGTAGCCAGAGGAGTATAGAGTGATAAAATAAACTCTTATGATGATTAAAATATATGAAACTAGATTAGTATTATATAGGTATAAATACATTTTATAATTAAGAGAAAACAAATGGCTTGAAACATTAGCAAGGAATCAATTGATAAAAAGATATATATGTGAACGTTTCAGATTTTTCTTAAGAAAATAAATAATGTAGATAAGTCACATGAAAATAGTGTGTAGGTGAAACATGCAAATGGCATGTACACAGAAAAAGAAGAAAAGCAACTGAAATACCCGAAATGGAATCAAAAAGAAAATGGCATATTTAGCCATAAAAACATATACAAAATTCTCTTATTTGTGTGGGGATAAAATGGGGTTTTCACTCCACTAAAACCCTAGCTAAATGTTTTAAAAATCAAAGGATAAGCAGTAATTTATTTTTGAAAACAGAAAGATATTTTAGAAAAAGAAGAGCAAACTCACACTGTTTTCAAGTTAGAGCATTCTTGGGGAAAGAAGAAGGAAGGTGAGTGATTAATCATCTTATGAGATTTAAGGCATTACGACCCAAGTTAAGTGCAGCCATATTACTTTTATAAAACCATATCATGTTTTGTTTAATTTTATTCTCTAAATAAATAAATGTTGACCATGGTTGGTGTTTTGGCTGAGTCTTTGACGCAGCGGATTAATCAAAAACAATGTCGATCGTTGAGAGTAGCAATCGATGGATTGAAAGATACTAAAATGCCCGAATTCGTTGATCCGAAGATACCGAATTCTAGCTATCCCGAACTCGTTGATCGCGCACGATACCGGGTTCAAAGATCTGCGATTCTTCACACGTTGATCTAGCGCACTAGATTCCGTGAATCGGCTTCTGCAGTCGTTGAATCGAGCGCACTCGATTATCCGAAAGAGGAGATAGGAGATTACACTCGACTACCAATTGGGTGAAAGCACAAAGCAAACAAAACAAGAGTTTTATTCCAAATCAATTAAACTATTACAAAGGGCACCACCGGCCTATTTATAGAAGTTACAAATCAAAACAAAAAAATTTGTATAACTCTTAGGTCGTCTCCGACTTAACAAAGATCACGACTCAACCAAGCACACGACCTAAAAGATACGACTTATCATAACAGAAAATACAAACAGCAAATTCATCACTTAGGTCGTTGCCGACCTATCAACACCTCCGACTTATAACAACAGATAAACGACCTAACAAATGAACGGCATCCGGAGCTTCGCGACCTAAGAATGAACGGTATCCCCCATTAGCGACTTAAAAATAAGCGGCTTCAGAAACCTCGCGACCTAAGCCTTCACGACTTATCTTCCCACATCTTCCTGCGACCTAATATTGTCCGATCTAAAGCCACGCGACCTAAAGACCCAGTATCTTCATGCGACCTAACTAGGTCGTAGGTCGTTGAACGACTTAACTTAGGTCGTGAGCGACATAAAACTCCTTCTGTACAACTTTGTGCGCCCCCTTCGTTAGCTCGTATGCGATCTATCTCAAGCAGCTTTGCCGAATCAATGGCCTGGATTAAAGCGGCATACGAATTCATGGCTTCAGGCGTTAATGACTTATTCCTTGACTCGTTAGGTCGCTCTCGACCTAACACTTCACCAATTTGCTCTGCTGTCCCATTGCGTAATTCGGTAGGTCGTTTAGACGACTTAAGGAACTTGTTAACTCGCAAGTCTTCACCAAGTCGTTGCCGAGTTATACTAGGTCGTTGAGGCGACTTAAGTTCTTCGCTAAGTCGGTCATGACTTATGTCTTCAGTTCTAATAAGTCGGTCATGACTTAAGCCTTGAAAAATTATAGCTTGGCCTGCATCATCCTCCCCTGGTTGAAAGAAATTCGTCCTCGAATTTGCACTTTCCTCCCCTGCAACACGCTTATCCCCGTGATAAGGTACGAGATGCTTAACATTGAATACGTCCGACGTGGATACACCCTCCGGCAGCTTCAATTTATAAGCATTTTCATTAATTCGTTTGACGATTTCTACATGACCAATTTTTCTGGCTTTCAATTTGTTATAAGCGCCTACTGGAAAACGGTCCTTTGTTAACACAGCGTATACCAAATCTCCTTCATTAAATTCAACATTTCTTCGCTTCAAGTCTGTAGATTGTTTGTACTTCTCATTTGCTTTCTTCAATCGTTCCTGAACAATTTGATGATATTCCGTCAGTCCTTCAACAAAATCAGCAGCTTTCTTAACTGTCCCCGTCGAGTGTGGTATTACCGTTAAATCCAACGGTCCTTTTGGCATACTAGAATAAAAAATCTGAAATGGGCTGAATCCCGTACTATGATTCACTGCATGATTATGAGCAAACTCTGCCTGACATAACTTCATATCCCAACTCTTCAGATTATCTTTCACCAGACATCTCAACAAATTACCCAATGATCTGTTCACAACCTCGGTCTGTCCATCCGTCTGCGGATGATAAGCGCTGCTAAAGTTCAACTTCGTTCCCAACATCTTCCACAAACTTAGCCAAAAATGACTCAGAAAACGAGTATCCCTATCCGACACAATAGATTCTGGCAATCCATGAAGTCGATATATCTCCTTGAAAAATAATTGAGCAACATGAACACCATCCGCCGTCTTCTTACAAGCAATAAAATGTACCATTTTCGAAAATCGGTCAACCACCACATAAATGGAATCGTTTCCACGCTGTGTTCTCGGTAACCCCAACACAAAGTCCATACTCACATCAACCCATGGTTTAGTTGGTACAGGTAACAGCATATATAATCCAGCATTAGTCGCAGTTCCTTTCGAAACCTGACAGATATGACATCGCTCCACAAATCTCTCCACCTCTTTCCTCATTGATGGCCTAAAGTAAGACTTTGAAATCAACTGTAATGTACGGTCTCTCCCCACGTGGCCTTCCTCATGCAGTTCTTTCACAATCTTCATTCTCAAACTACAATCAGGTATGCACAATCGATTTCCAGTGAACAGAAAACCGTCTACCATCATAAACTCATCCGTCTTCCCCTCCTTGACTTTTTCAACAAACTTTGCAAAGTAAGGATCTTCGTCAAATAATTCTGGTAACACATCGACTCCCGTTACTTCAATTTTCATTGTTGTTAACAAATGATTCCTTCTACTCAAAGCATCAGCCACACGATTCGTCACTCCTGACTTGTGTTTAACAACAAAAGTAAACTGTTGCAGATATGCAATCCATGATGCATGTCTCGCTGAAATCTTGTCTTGCCCTTGTAAATGCTTTAATGCCTCATGATCAGTATACAGAACAAACTCTTTCTGGAATAGATAATGTCTCCAGTGTTTAATAGCTTGCACAACAGCATAAAATTCCATATCATATGTACTGTATCTCATCTTCGCTCCTGATAACTTTTCACTGAAATATGCAATCGGACATCCCCTCTGACTCAACACTCCTCCAATCCAAACCTTTGACGCATCAGTGTGTAGCTCAAACAACAACTGAAAATCAGGTAATACTAGAATTGGTGCAGATGTCAGCAACTCCTTGATCTTCCCAAAAGCATTCCCTGCTTCCTCTGACCATGAAAACTGTTTACCCTTCATACAATCTGTAACAGGTGCCATCACATTACTAAAGTGTGGAATGGACCTTCGATAGAATGAAGCCAACCCGTGAAAACTACGAACTTCCGTTATCGTCTTGGGTTGTGGCCAATCTCTAATTGCTTCGACTTTACTCTGGTCAATCTGTATTCCTTCCTCCGATACAATATACCCCAGAAATAAAACACTATGCGTCATGAACACGCATTTCTTTGTTGCAGCATAAAATTGTTCTTGTCGCAGTACCATCAACACTTCTCTCAGATGTTGCAAGTGTTCCTCTGCACTTCCACTGTATATCAGAATATCATCGAAATACACCACCACAAATTTCCCAATGAACGGTCTAAAAATCTGATTCATCACCCGCATGAATGTACTCGGCGCATTTGATAAGCCAAATGGCATTACCAACCATTCGTATAGACCCTCCCTGGTTTTAAAAGCAGTCTTCCACTCATCACCTGGCCTGATACGAATTTGATGATATCCACTCTTCAAATCAATCTTCGAGAAGATAGTAGCTCCGCTCAATTGATCTAGCAAGTCATCCAACCTCGGCATTGGAAATCTATATCTCATAGTAATCTTATTCAATGCTCGACTGTCGGTGCACATTCTCCACGTCCCATCCTTTTTGGGTACCAATAAAGCTGGTACAACAGAAGGACTTAAACTCTCCTGCACACGCCCCTGTTCAAGCAATTCTTCCACCTACCTCCTCAATTCTTCATGTTCCTTTGGACTCATTCGATAATGTGGTCTGTGTGGCAACACAGCACCTGGAACAAGATCTATCTGATGTTGTATATCCCTCAACGGTGGCAACTCCGTTGGTAACTCCTCTGGAAATACATCATCAAATTCTTTCAAAACTGGCTTCGCTTCTTCCCGAATTTCAACCTCTTCACTGCCCTCTCACCCAATCAACAAAAACACTTCAGGCTCCTCCTCTACTTCCTTCACAAACTCCTTCAAAGATAACAAAGTTTTAAGCTCTTCAATCTCCTCCAATTTGTTTTCCTCCTGTTGTCGCTTCTTTGGAACTAACGTAATCTTTGTGCCTTCAAACATGAAACTGTAACTGTTGGTACGCCCATCATGTTGCACCGCCCTATCATACTGCCACGGTCTCCCCAGCAACAAATGACAGACATCCATATCTACCACATCGCACCAGATTTCGTCTTTATATTTCTTCCCAATTGAAAACTTCACACAAGCCCTTCGTCCAACCTTCACCTCCCTGCCTTTCCTCAACCAAGCCAGCTTGTACGGTTTCGGATGTTTCTCAGTCTTCAATGCCAACTTCCTCACAGCTTCTGAAGAAATTATATTATCACAGCTTCCAGCATCAATAACAAATTTGCAAACCTTCCCTAGAATGGTACATGTTGACTGAAAAATATTGCTCCTTAACCAACTACAATCCTCCTCTTGCTTTGGTGTTAAACAGGACCTCTTCATTATTAGATTATAACCTTCGTCTCCCGACACTTCTTCTTCCTCCTCATCAGGTGGTGAATTGGAACATTCAGCTTCTTCATCCTCATCCTCAACCTCCGCTATCATAGCTCTCTTCTTCGGCTTTGGACATTCGCTACTTTTGTGGCCCATTTCTTGGCAATTATAACACTTGAAACCATTACTGACTTTCATCTTTCCAACCTCATTCACCACTGGTTTCGCAACAGCTTTTGAAACATTAGAACTTCCACTAACACCCTTCACTTGATTGTTGGAATTTGTAAACACACCACCTCCTCGTCTTCCCTGTTTCTCCCACGTCAACGCTTTCTGATGTGCTTCCGCTACAGATCTGGGATCAAACATGTTAACCATATCCTGAATCTGCATTCGCAACCCCCCAACAAATCTAGCTGTCAATTGTTCTTCTGTCTCCATAATATCATTCCTTGCTATCAGTTGATAAAATTCGTCAACATAGTCATTCACAGATTTCGTCCCTTGTCTCAAGTTTTGCAATCTCTGATACATAAGCGACTGATAGTTATAAGGTAAGAATGTGGCTTTCATCATTTACCTCATCTTTTCCCATGATTCAACCTTTGACTTCCCCATCCGTTCACGTGTAAGTTTGGTTTGCTGCCACCACGCCAAAGCTCTACCCCTCAACCTTGTAGCAACCAACTTCACCCTACGATGTTCTGGAACTTCCTTGAAGTCAAAAATCTCCTCAACATTAGCCACCCAATCTAGAAACTCCTCCGCTTGCATACCACCTTTGAATTCAGGAATTTCAGTCTTCATCCCCGACTCCCACTTGTGATCATACTCAGAGTAATTTCTTCCTTGTCCTTGTCCTCGTCCATGAACACTTCCACCTTCATACTCTTCTTCAAAATCAGATGTATATCGTTGTCTATCTCGTCCACCCGCATCTCTACTACCATCACGTCTTCCTCCAACATCCCTTCTATCGACATTCCTCCGTTCTCGATCATTCACGTTCCTCCCACGCCTTTGATCATCATCAACACTTCTTTCTCGATTGGAATGTGGTGAGACTCGACTTCCCCCATGATTAGATTCAGGTGATACCCTTCTCCGATTCTGATTCATCTCTAACATCATCTTCTCTAATCGTCCAATCCCTTCATTAAGCTTTTCACTAAAGTTCTCATTGATTCTTTGCTCCATCTCATCAGCCTCTTCTCCTCTATACAAAGCTTCAACGTTTTGATGTCGATTTGCTCTCCTTGGTGGCATTGTCAAACTTCACAAATGCTTCAACTCTAGCTCGGAAATGGTGGTTCGCGACTTAACTCCTCTCGACCAAAACTCAAACACCTTTCGAATTTTGATCCAAAACGAAATGGATCGAAATCTCCCACTTTGTTGCAAAAGTATGATGAACACGAAGAACACCAAACTCCTCAAAACACAAATCCGATCTTCAAACTTCAATACAAATGCAAACAACTTCAACTACTTCGGCCTTGACTTGATTTCTTCAAACTCTTTAAAATGACTTGGTTCCAAGGACTCGATTTAGCTATGATTGGCTAAAACAAGCTCTGATACCAAAACTGACGCAGCGGATTAATCAAAAACAATGTCGATCATTGAGAGTAGCAATCGATGGATTGGAAGATACTGAAATGCCCGAATTCGTTGATCCGAAGATACCGAATTCTAGCTATCCCGAACTCGTTGATCGCGCACGATACCGGGTTCAAAGATCTGCGATTCTTCACACGTTGATCTAGCGCACTAGATTCCGTGAATCGGCTTCTGCAGTCGTTGAATCGAGCGCACTCGATTTTCCGAAAGAGGAGATAGGAGATTACACTCGACTACCAATTGGGTGAAAGCACAAAGCTAACAAAACATGAGTTTTATTCCAAATCAACTAAACTATTACAAAGGGCACCACCGGCCTATTTATAGAAGTTACAAATCAAAACAAAAAAATCTCTATAACTCTTAGGTCGTCTCCGACTTAACAAAGATCACGACTCAACCAAGCAAACGACCTAAAAGATACGACTTATCATAACAGAAAATACAAACAGCAAATTCATCACTTAGGTCGTTGCCGACCTATCAACACCTCCGACTTATAACAACAGATAAACGACCTAACAAATGAACGGCATCCGGAGCTTCGCGACCTAAGAATGAACGGTATCCCCCATTAGCGACTTAAAAATAAGCGGCTTCAGAAACCTCGCGACCTAAGCCTTCACGACTTATCTTCCCACATCTTCCTGCAACCTAATATTGTCCGATCTAAAGCCACGCGACCTAAAGACCCAGTATCTTCATGCGACCTAACTAGGTCGTAGGTCGTTGAACGACTTAACTTAGGTCGTGAGCGACCTAAAACTCCTTCTGAACAACTTTGTGCGCCCCCTTCGTTAGCTCGTATGCGATCTATCTCAAGCAGCTTTGCCGAATCAATGGCCTGGATTAAAGAGGCATACGAATTCACGGCTTCAGGCGTTAACGACTTATTCCTTGACTCGTTAGGTCGCTCTCGACCTAACACTTCACCAATTTGCTCTGCTTTCCCATTGCGTAATTCAGTAGGTCGTTCAGACGACTTAAGGAACTTGTTAACTCGCAAGTCTTCACTAAGTCGTTGCCGAGTTATACTAGGTCGTTGAGGCGACTTAAGTTCTTCGCTAAGTCGGTCACGACTTATGTCTTCAGTTCTAATAAGTCGGTCACGACTTAAGCCTTGAAAAATTATAGCTTGTCCTGCATCAGTCTTTGGTTGATGTTTTAATCTGTTTTGATTGTTTTGATTAATGCTTTGAAAAGACAAACACCTTGATCACAGAAATGGACTCTGTAACTTATAATCCAGTTTTTATATGGGAATGAGTTAAACATTTTTACTGAGAAATTGGGTACTAATGAAGAATGAAGTAGGCAGTGTGAATAAGGGGATTCATGCTTATGTCTAGTTCATTTTAAAAATGATATGAACAATGCAATATTATATATATATGTGCTGATTTGTTCAAATCACAAGTTAATATGTTTTTATGGGTTTTTCTCAAAAACCTTACCATATGTTCACAGTAAAATAAATGTAATGTTTTATATGACTTCACCAGAATTATGTAAGAAATGGGAATATTTCTGGAAATAAATTTATGCAAGTCTTAGAAAATACGATTGAATAAAAATAACCTTAAAATGGGATGTGGTGTTTTACATGAATACTTTGTATGTTTGGCTGAAATCCCTGAGTGAGTTTAATACTCTCTGATTTATGAAAGGAAGAAAAGAATAGGAAGCATTTCAAGAATTAATAAAATTCTCCTGAAAGAAAATGAGAATGGTCTCTAGATTATAAAGCTAATCTAGGAGTAGTGCCTTGATCTATTCATCATTTGGTGGATGATGGGTATGTGCATGACTTGTTTAAGTCCTGTAGGCCTCTGTGTAAAGGGTTAACAGAATTGAGCGCTTTTGCAATGCACACATGGAGTTCAATGACAAGAGTTAAGACCAAATAAATGATAAATGGGGATTGAGAAATTGAGCTATGGAATTAAGGGAGTCAATCCATAGGAGTATATGTACATATAACTAAATTGTGTTGATGAATGAATACTTGTGTGCATGTATGTTAGTATGAGATTATATGTATATATATACTCAGATTTTAGTATGAATCTAAATAAGTATCAAACATATGAGTCTCTGCACAAAGTTTAGTAATTACAAGTTATTTATAAACTATGATTTCACTCACACCAGAATATATTTTCTGACCCTATTTGTTGCTTTTGCAATCTTTGGGGTATCTCATTTTCATTGAGGCAGTTCAAAGTGTTGCTGCAGGGAAAGATGCTTGAGTAGCTTGCTTGTATGGATGTTTGAAGAACTTGCTGGTTTTAAAATGCTTTAGAGAAGTAGAAGTTTGATTGTAATAAATAATCTAGGCAAACTCTCTTATGTCTTGTGTATTTCCAGGATTGATACTTGCTTTGTTTTCTTGAAAAGAACATGTAAAAGAAAAAAAAACTTAAGTATTATATGTGCTTGTGAGTTGTTGATTCAAGTAGCAGACTCTGGAAATAATCCAAAGGATTATAATAAAGGAGAACATGCCATATAATCTGATATGTGGATATATTCTCCTTGGCATGTTTGTTATATTTCAGTTATAAAGTTTAAGTTGTTTTTGAATAAATATGTGCCAAGTATTGAGTGGATGAGTTGAACATGGTCTTGGCTAACCAGTAAGGCTTGTACATGTCTTGTAATTGATACAAGTACATGCAAAAGCTTGAAGCCATAGTCTTCAGATTCCTGAAGCAAACAAGACCATAGTGTAAGCTAATTCGAAATGCAACTAAATCCTATGGTATGTCTAGAACAAGAGTAGGATTATGTTACCATAAAACATAAAAATCATAAGTATATAAGGATTTAGGAATTGGAATTGGTAAAATCTGGAACTGACTTCAATATGAAACTAAAGTAGCAAGTCAGAAATAGGGATAAACAATATAGACTCAAACAGGAATGTAGAGTAATTTTGTTAAGTGTATAAAAATCCAGAACATCACACCCTATATGCTTTTAGCCAGAAATATGCAAAGATCTTTCTAAAATCATATTCAACACTATTTCCAATATAAATATCAAAAATCTGTATGACCTTTATATTAGTTTACTATTCTATTACTCACATGATCATTACATGCTTCATGAACCTGGATATGTGCATTTTGCTTGACCTGAATTGCTTGTGCATGTTTGTGCATGTTTTGTGCATGTTTATGTTTGAATCCTGAATCTGGGCTAGACAAACCAGTGATCCATAGATCAAACCAAGTTTTAAAATGTTTTATCACTCTAAAACAACATGTATGAACTTCTGAATCCCAAAGATTTATTACATGGGTTATAAATCCACAAATTAATCAATCTGGTTTATAGAATAATCTGGAAAATGAAGAAGAGAATAATATGTGCTAATACTTGAAAAATGTATTAGTCAATCTTGAATCATTCCAAGATGAAAATATCTGAAAATGTATTAGTTAATCCTGAGTCATTTTAAGGTAGTAACACTTGAATCATGTATTAGTCAGTCTTGAGTCAAATAAAAGATTAAAGTGTAGAAATAGCTATGTGACACAAACCTTTCAATTATGGAAAATGTTGTGTGATTAAATTTCTTTGCTACTTTAACACTCTGATAGGCAGAGAAACATTTATATATCTTCACATATATAAATGATATGACTTGATTAAAATACTAAAATTTTTATATTAGTAAATTATGGATCTTGGGAAATTAATTAAAAGAAATGAAAGAGGCAAAAAAGAAGTGATCCCTTGTTTAAAAAAAAACTCAACTAAAAATCAGTAAAATATAGTAGAAGAATAGTGGGTCACTTCAGTTGGTATCAGAGCTATGTTACCAAAAACATAGCAAAAAAAAAATCTAATTTTCTCATATGGATAAAATCCTAAGGAACAAACCACATAAAAATATTTTCAGTAGGAATAAATTACTGAAACAATTAAATCAAAAACAAGACTAACTAGCTATGTAAATTATATAGCAAATCATGGTAGGAAGACCACAAAACTCTGGAGCAGGACCCTCTAGTGCAACACCATTGGTCAATTTGCAAGATTTGGTGATGGCATTTAGGGAAGGAGCAGTGCAGAGGGAAGAAAATCCTCATGAGGAGTTATCTAAGCTACTGAAAACATTCTCAAATTTAGGAGGCAAGGATTTTGAAGGCACTGAAGGAGTCATGTGTGTGCAAACATGGCTAAGAACTTAGGAAAGGATATTTGCAGACATGCAAATCAATGACCAAAGGAAGAGGCAAATAGCTTCCAGAAGGCTCAAAGGAGCAACACTGGATTGGTGGGAGGTAATCATCACAGGAAGACCAGAAAATGAGATAACATGGGATCAGTTCAAGGATATGCTTGAGGCTAGATTTGTCCCAGCAACAGCTAAGGCAACATTGATTGAGGAGTTCATAAGATTGAGGCAAGGATCAATGAGTGTGACTGAATACACTCAAAAGTTTGAGAGCTTGTCTAAGTATGGAACCATGCTCATAGGGAATGAGGAATCAAAGAATTCAAGATTTATTCAAGGACTTAATGCTGGTTTAAGTAGAGCAATGCTACCATACAAAGACAAAACATTTGATCAAGTCATAGATCTCACTCTTTCTTTTGAACAACATGATAATGCAAGGGAGAAATTCAGGAACATGAGAGCTAATAACAACAACAAGAAGGGGAAAAATAGAGCACATCCTTATGACAAGAAGAATTCAGACAAGAAGGTTGAAGGAGCAACCAATGGGGAAGTTAAGAAGAAAATTATTTGCTACAACTGTTGCAAGGAAGGACACATGAGTAATAGGTGTCAAGCAGCTAAGAAAACCCCATTCAGTTGCTATAATTGTGGGAAAGAAGGTCATATCAAAAGGAATTGCCCAGATTTCAAGAAAGGAGCAAAGGTATAAGCATTGGAAGGCAAAGCAAAGGCAAATGCAGTGGAAAATTTTGGATAATTAGAAGGTATACTCCTAATTAAAGATTATCCAATCTCAGTTATATATGACACTGGGGCTACACATTCCTTAATATCACAAGACATAGTAAATAAATTGGCTCTCACATGCAATTTAGTTGATAAACCATTGTTTATTCAGAGTCCCCTAGGTAGTTCTTGCATGCTAGGAATTAAATGTTTGGGAGTAAAATTAAACATGGGAGGAAATATGTTTAAATCTGATTTGTTTGTGTTAAAATATCCTGGAATAGGAATTATTCTAGGAGTAGATTGGTTGAGTAAATTTAAAGCAATTTTGAACTTGGAAAATTTTACTATTTCTTTGAAAACAGAAAATGGTAAAAATATTATAGTCATGAGTGAAATAGCCAAAACAAATTGCCTTAATCAAATGTGGAGCATGACTGAAAAAGAATTAATTCTGGAAGACATAAAAGTAATAAATGAATACCCAGATGTCTTTGGAGAGGTTATAGGAGTTCCAGAAAATAGGCAAGTTGAATTTCAGATAAGATTAATCCCAGGAGCAAATCCTATCATCCAGAAGCCTACCAGAATGGGTCCTAAAGAATTAGTGGAATTGAAACAACAATTGGAAGGATTGGAGCAGAAAGGCTTCATAAGGCCTAGTAGTTCAAACTGGGGTTCTCCAATGGTATTTGTAAAGAAATATGATGGTACAATGAGGATGTGTATTGATTACAGGGAATTAAACAAAGTTACCATCAAGAATAAATATCCACTCCCCAGAATTGATGATTTATTTGATCAATTAAATGGAGCAAGAATCTTTTCAAGGCTAGACTTAGCCTCTGGATTCCATCAAATGAAGGTTGAGGAGGAGAGTATTAAATACACTGCATTCAACACAAGATATGGGCTATATGAATTTTTAGTAATGCCTTTTGTATTGAAAAATGCACCATCCTATTTTGTTGATTTAATGAATAGGACAATCAGAGATTTTCTAGATAAATTTGTAGTTGTTTTCATTGATGATATATTGGTGTATTCAAAATCAGAAGAGGAGCATGCAAGGCACTTGCATCTGGTTTTGTCAAGATTAAGAGCACATGATTTAAAGGCAAAATTTACTAAGTGTACATTTTGGCAGATTGAAGTTAAATTTTTGGGACATATTATATCTCAACAAGGGATTTGTGTAGACCCAAACAAAGTCATGGTAGTGCAATCATGGAGTAGACCCAAATCAGTGACTGAGGTGAGGTCATTTTTAGGAATGGCAGGCTACTATAGAAGGTTTGTAAAAGACTTTGCAAGGATAGACATTCCATTACCCAAGCTAACCAGAAAAGAGAAACCATATGTGTGGATAGAAAAATGTGAACAAGCTTTTGAATCATTGAAGAAGGCATTGATGGAAGCTCCAGTCTTGCAAGTTCCAGAGGGAAATGAGGGATTAGTGGTTTATACTGATGCTAGTGGGTCTGGGTTAGGGGCAGTACTCATGCAACATGGAAGAGTCATAGCATATGCATCAAGGCAACTCAAGCCAAATGAAACCAGATATGCCACTCATGATCTAGAGCTTGCTTCCATTGTTTATGCATTGAAGCTATGGAGACACTACTTGTTAGGTACTAAATTTGAATTGTTTACAGACCATAAATCACTTAAGTATTTGTTTTCTCAAAAAGACTTGAATATGAGACAACATAGGTGGGTAGAGTTTTTAGCTGCCTATGATCTTGATATATTATATACTCCTGGAAAAGCTAACAAGGTAGCAGATGCTTTGAGTAGACATCAAGCAAGATTGGCAAGCTTAATGATTACTGAATTCAAGGATTTAACAATCCTTAGTGAAGTAGAAATGAAGGAAGAAAATGGTGCATCAGACAATGTACATAGTGACATGATTGAATATGGAAAATTAAGTCTCATCTCCTTAAGATCAACCCTGGTTGATAAAATAGGAAATATGCAGAATCAAGACACTAATTTATAAGAAAAGAAGGACAAGATATCACAAGGCATGTCAGTGGAAAATTATGAAGTTGATGATAGAGGCTACTTAAGAAAGAAAGGGAAACTCTGCATACCCAATATAGAAGAACTGAAGCAAGAGGTTATGGATGAGCATCACAAGGCAAAGTACACTATACATCCAGGTGGTACAAAAATGTACCATGGTCTTAAAAGAAACTATGAAAGGGGCAGTGGCAAGATATGTGGCAAAGTGTTTAACATTTCAACAAGTCAAGGCAGATTATCAAAGACCTTCAGGCTTACTACAACCTCTGGAAGTGCCTACCTGGAAATGGGAAAGCATTTCAATGGATTTTGTGGATGGTTTGCCAAGAACAAGAAGAGGCAATGATAGTATTTGGGTTGTGGTTGATAGACTCACAAAAACAGCTCACTTCATTCCAGTGAATTCAAATAGAAATGCTCACAAATTAGCTCAATTATTTGTGAAGGAGATAGTGAGATTACATGGAATCCCCAAGACTATCATTAGTGATAGAGATACCTTGTTTACCTCGAGGTTCTGGGGTAGCTTTCAAGAGGCTATGGGGACAGAATTAAGCTTGAGCACAGCTTACCACCCACAAACAGATGGGCAAACTGAGATTGTTAACAAGATTTTAGAGGCTTTGCTTAGAGCATGTATACTTGATTTTGGAGGCAACTGGGAAGATCATCTCTATTTAGCTGAATTTGCTTATAACAATAGCTATCAGTCCGCTATAGGTATGGCTACATTTGAGGCTTTGTATGGGAAGCCTTGTGTATCTCCTGCATGCTGGATGAAGGCAGGTGAAAGAGTGTTGCTTGGACCAGAACATGTGAAAGAGACCTCTGCAAGGATTGAACTTGTAAGGCAGAGAATTAGAGCAGCACAAGAGAGACAAAAAGCCTATGCAGATAAAGGGGAAGGCCAGTGGAATTTGAAGTGGGAAATTATGTATTTCTCAAAGTTTCACCAATGAGAAAAATATTGAGGTTTGGCAAGGCAGGAAAATTGTCACCAAGATATATAGGGCCATAAGAAATTATTCAAAGAGTAGGAACTTTGGCTTATAAGTTGAAATTGCCAGAGGAATTGAGTAATATACATGATGTATTTCATGTATCTCAATTAAGAAGATGGGTGCATGATAAGGAGACCATTCTGAAATCTCCTACACAAGTTGAAATTCAAGAAAATCTGGTTTATAAGAAGGAACCAGTAGGTATTGTGGCTAGAGGAGAAAAGAAATTGAGAAATAAAATAATTAAATTGGTTAAAATCCAGTGGAGTTTAGATGAGAGTGATTGTACATGAGAGACTGAAGATAGGATGAAAGATAAATATCCTAATCTATTTTCTGCTTAAAGGTATGCCTAAAATTATGATAAACTTAAACATTACTTATGTATGTTTGATTGGTTTTGAATGCATGAGTTTCTGGAATTTCTGAAATGAAATTATGCTTTGTATACATTTGGATAGAAATGTATGAGAAAAATAATTGTGGGACACAATTCCTTTTAGAAGGAGAGTATGTGAAGACCCAAATTATTGAGATGAAAATAATTTTATAAAAATCAGTTAATGGAAAATATTCAAAGAATAAAATAAATTGAAAATAAATATCAAGAATGAGTGAAATAAATAAGGAAGAGGATAGTTGTTTTTAGTAAATAATAATGAGGAGAAAATAACTTCAATAAATAATAATGAGAAGAAAATAACTAAGTATGAATGAGTTTTATATTCACATATCTCATATATACATTGTATATAAGTAGCCAGAGGAGTATAGAGTGATAAAATAAACTCTTATGATGATTAAAATATATGAAACCAGATTAGTATTATATAGGTATAAATACATTTTATAATTAAGAGAAAACAAATGGCTTGAAACATTAGCAAGGAATCAATTGATAAAAAGATATATATGTGAACATTTCAGATTTGTCTTAAGAAAATAAATAATGTAGATAAGTCACATGAAAATAGTGTTTAGGTGAAACATGCAAATGGCATGTACACAGAAAGAGAAGAAAAGCAACTGAAATACCCGAAATGGAATCAAAAAGAAAATGGCATATTTAGCTATAAAAACACATACAAAATTCTCTTATTTGTGTGGGGATAAAATGGGTTTTTCACTCCACTAAAACCCTAGCTAAATGTTTTAAAAATCAAAGGATAAGCAGCAATTTATTTTTGAAAACAGAAAGATATTTTAGAAAAAGAAGAGCAAACTCACATTGTTTTCAAGTTAGAGCATTCTCGGGGAAAGAAGAAGGAAGGTGAGTGATTAATCATCTTATGAAATTTAAGGCATAAGACCCAAGTTAAGGGCAGCCATATTACTTTTATAAAACCATATCATGTTTTGTTTAATGTTATTCTCTAAATAAATAAATGTTGACCATGGTTGGTGTTTTGGCTGAGTCTTTGGTTGATGTTTTAATCTGTTTTGATTGTTTTGATTAATGCTTTGAAAAGACAAACTCCCTGATCATAGAAATGGACTCTGTAACTTATAATCCAGTTTTTATATGGGAATGAGTTAAACATTTTTACTGAGAAATAGGGTACTAATGAAGAATGAAGTAGGCAGTGTGAATAAGGGGATTCATGCTTATGTCTAGTTCATTTTAAAAATGATATGAACAATGCAATATTATATATATATGCTGATTTGTTCAAATCACAAGTTAATATGTTTTTATGGGTTTTTCTCAAAAACCTTACCCTATGTTCACAGTAAAAAAAATGTAATGTTTTATATGACTTCACCAGATTTATGTAAGAAATGGGAATATTTCTGGAAATAAATTTATGCAAGTTTTAGAAAATACGATTGAATAAAAATAACCTTAAAATGGGATGTGGTGTTTTACATGAATACTTTGTATGTCTGGTTGAAATCCCTGAGTGAGTTTAATACTCTCTGATTTATGAAAGGAAGAAAAGAATAGGAAGCATTTCAAGAATTAATAAAATTCTCCCGAAAGAAAATGAGAATGGTCTCTAGATTATAAAGCTAATCTAGGAGTAGTGCCTTGATCTATTCATCATTTGGTGGATGATGGGTATGTGCATGACTTGTTTAAGTCCTGTAGGCCTCTGTGTAAAGGGTTAACAGAATTGAGCCCTTTTGCAATGCACACATGGAGTTCAATGGCAAGAGTTAAGACCAAATAAATGATAAATGGGAATTGAGAAATTGAGCTATGGAATTGAGGGAGTCAATCCATAGGAGTATATGTACATATAACTGAATTGTGTTTATGAATGAATACTTGTGTGCATGTATGTTAGTATGAGCTTATATGTATATATATACTCAGATTTTAGTATGAATCTAAATAAGTATCAAACATATGAGTCTCTGCACAGAGTTTAGTAATTACAAGTTATTTATAAACTATGATTTCACTCACACCAGAATATATTTTCTGACCCTATTTGTTGCCTTTGCAATCTTTGGGGTGTCTCATTTTCATTGAGGCATTTCAAAGTGTTGCTGCAGGGAAAGATGCTTGAGTAGCTTGCTTGTATGGATGTTTGAAGAACTTGCTGGTTTTAAAATGCTTTAGAGAAGTAGAAGTTTGATTGTAATAAATAATCTAGGCAAACTCTCTTATGTCTTGTGTATTTCCAGGAATGATACTTGCTTTGTTTTCTTGAAAAGAACATGTAAAAGGAAAAAAAAACTTAAGTATTATATGTGCTTGTGAGTTGTTGATTCAAGTAGCAGACTCTGGAAATAATCCAAAGGATTATAATAAAGGAGAACATGCCATATAATCTGATATGTGGATATATTCTCCTTGGCATGTTTGTTATATTTCAGTTATAAAGTTTAAGTTGTTTTTGAATAAATATGTGCCAAGTATTGAGTGGATGAGTTGAACATGGTCTTGGCTAACCAGTAAGGCTTGTACATGTCTTGTAATTGATACAAGTACATGCAAAAGCTTGAAGCCATAGTCTTCAGATTCCTGAAGCAAACAAGACCATAGTGTAAGCTAATTCAACTTGCAACTAAATCCTATGGTATGTCTAGAACAAGAGTAGGATTATGTTACCATAAAACCTAAAAATCATGTATATAAGGATTTAGGAATTGGAATTGGTAAAATCTGGAACTGACTTCAATATGAAACTAAAGTAGCAAGTCAGAAATAGGGATAAACAATATAGACTCAAACAGGAATGTAGAGTAATTTTGTTAAGTGTATAAAAATCCAGAACATCACACCCTATATGCTTTTAGCCAGAAATATGCAAAGATCTTTCTAAAATCATATTCCACACTATTTCCAATCTAAATATCAAAAATCTGTATGACCTTTATATTAGTTTACTACTCTATTACTCACATGATCATTACATGCTTCATGAACCTGGATATGTGCGTTTTTCTTGACCTGAATTGCTTGTGCATGTTTGTGCATGTTTTGTGCATGTTTATGTTTGAATCCTGAATCTGGGCTAGACAAACCAATGATCCATAGATCAAACCAAGTTTTAAAATGTTTTATCACTCTAAAACAACATGTATGAACTTCTGAATCCCAAAGGTTTATTACATGGGTTATAAATCCACAAATTAATCAATCTGGTTTATAGAATAATCTGGAAAATGAAGAAGAGAATAATAGGTGCTAATACTTGAAAAATGTATTAGTCAATCTTGAATCATTCCAAGATGAAAATATCTGAAAATGTATTAGTTAATCCTGAGTCATTTTAAGGTAGTAACACTTGAATCATGTATTAGTCAGTCTTGAGTCAAATAAAAGATTAAAGTGTAGAAATAGCTATGTGACACAAACCTTTCAATTATGGAAAATGTTGTGTGATTAAATTTCTTTGCTACTTTAACACTCTGATAGGCAAAGAAACATTTATATATCTTCACATATATAAATGATATGACTTGATTAAAATACTGATATTTTTATATTAGTAAATTATGGATCTTGGGAAATTAATTAAAAGAAATGAAAGAGGCAAAAAAGAAGTGATCCCTTGTTTTAAAAAAAACTCAACTAAAAATCAGTAAAATATAGTAGAAGAAAAGTGGGTCACTTCAATTTTTTACATTCTGAACCCGGCTGTTCACCTTACAACTTTTGTATGTGATCTAATATAGATCGTTTGTCCATATGCTTGTATGGCTTTAGAGTTCAAAACACATAGAAGTCATTGCATAGCTTTAGGAAGATAAATACTTAAATGACCAAGTTACGAATGTATTCCGTAGTTGTATAAATTTTGGCACTTGCATGGGTCTTAAAATGAAAACACGCTAAAAATATTAGTAAGTATATTTTATATTTCTATGTCAACCTTATTTTAGTTTATTTATATATTTTGACTGATAAACATTTTATCAATTATATTAGCTGCACAAATTAATCAAGGTAGATTATTTTAAGTTTATATAACATATGTTCTTATAATATTAGAAAGGTTAAATGTGTTCATTTCATTTTTCTAATAAGGCTAACACTAGATTTTTATATTCCTACAAATCTTAAGAGAAATATAATTTATTTTCGATTCCTCCAGTAAGTGTTAGGACTCGCTTGCTTTGAGAATTTAACCTTGAGTTTGCTCAACAAATGATAGGCCCACAAGCGATGGATAACACTTTATCAAGTGTATCATATACAACTCCTAACCCGTGGTCTTTGTAACGGCCCAAAAATTTTCGACCCCGAAAATCGACACTAATACGTTCACTGTATAGAGTGTCGAGCAGTCGAGTGCCAGAAATCCCAGAGTGTTGGGGTTTAGAAGAAAAGGAGATAGAATAAGAAACAGAAACAACGGCACAGAATCTCACACTCGCAGTGGAACAAAATATAATATGAAATAACAACATTTTGTACAAGAAAAGCTGGAACTGTCAATATACATACAAGATATCATAGTACAACAAATCTGGACAGTTATAATAACTTGTCCTCAACTACTGAATAAAATAGCCTATAATACACAGCGGAATATACTCAATACGTCTCTGCCATCCAGCTCGTCTTCGGAGCTCCAAAGCGTCCTATCCTGAAAATCTGTAATACTCGGTCTAACCCGAGCATTACAATAAAGTAACACCCGAGTCAGGCTGGAAACCAGCGTGAGTAAACCCATTTACTTTGAAATACTTAAGTTATGAAAATCTTTGGAAACCCAGGTAACTCGTATAACCCGACGAGTTATCATCTTATTTTAACCCAACATTTCAGAGATCCATCAATATAAAATAGTGTCTAAATACAATACTTATTTAGGATAGTTAAAGTCTGTGAAATTAACCCAATCCCAGTTCATTTAACTCTTTTATCAACCCGTAAGGTTTTATAGTGATTTTCAAATCGAAGTGGTTCCAGATAATGCTAATATCCGATCCCGGTTTCTCCGAATCCAAGCAATGCATTTTACAGGGTAAATTGTTCTAAAATAACAATTTATTATTTAGGGTGACCATATTCAATTATGGGAATTTATCACAGATCTTTATTCCAAATAAAACGTATTATTATTTTAATCCAATCGTTTTAATCCGTCTAAGCCTTTGATGGCATAGAAAAGAATAATTTGGAATAAATGTACAATATGTCAAGATATAGATTGTTAACCAAGTTAACGAACAATAACTAATATCAACGATTCACACATCGGTTTTTAATTAACTTTGATTTATCGTATTCATTTGTATTTTAATCCAAATTAATTACAAATTTAAACAGTTTATTAACTAAAAATATATTATTTAATGCCATTAATTTCACATAAGTTTAAGCCAAATAATAATAATGTAATTAATCACCATTAAATTATAAATATCATTGAACTTTAAATGGCGGGTTTAAATGAAAATAGGTTTTTAGTTAGAGAATAAAATATAAATTAGCATATGTATATATCCGTAAACTTATTCCTTCTCTTCTTTCCCTTTCCTTTCCCTTTTTTTTCTTTTCTAATGACTTAAATCAAAGTTCATAGCCCACAAAAAAATACCGTCGAACTTCCATTTCGAATCACTGCCCCATATTTCTTAAGTATATTAAATAATTAATTAACTAATACATAACTAAGACTCATCTGCAAAATGTTTATAAATTATGGTGAGATAATCATATTAAATTAAGCATAAAAATTTAAATTGCAAAATAAAGACTAACCAAAAACTGCTGTTTACTAATCAAACTAAGGCAACTATTCCTCAAGCATATTTAATAGTTCAATAACTAATATGAACCACTAATTCACCAAGGCATCGAAAATAGGCCGAGCCCACCCTCCCTAACATTTGAACCCACCATCAAAACAGAGCATTCTGCTCCCTCTTCCTCTCTTAGTCTCTTTCTTCTTCTTCCGCCTGTCAACAACGTGCACACGCCTGTACGTACACATGCACAACCTCCCACTTCGTCGTCCGACCAACTCGAACCCGCTAGCATGATTACCTCACCATCCTCGTTCCAGCCATCCCCTCAATCCTTGCTCCGGCCTCTCCAAACCAAAAGCGATCACCACCAAGCGAGCTACAGGAATACACGACCACCATGAAAAAAAATTGCAACACCTATCACCTCCGATTTCTACCAAATCTTACCACGATGAAGCCCTCTCCTCCACGGCCACCACGCCAAACTCCAAAACATCAAATGGTGCTCGAATCAAATATTTAACCCAACCCTAGTTTCGAGTCACTGCCATCGACCATCACCAATATCCGTCGAACTTACACCAAAAATCCCCCTCCTCCCTACGAACCCAACGGCATAGATGGCGTCGAGCAATTCCTTACGGAACGAGATATTTTAATTTTCGAAATGTATGACCAATATTCCCTCTTTACTGATTTACCTCAATTCCTCATTTGATACCCTACGAAATCGTATGCCGCCAATTTAAAAAAAAACTAAAGAATGATATAAACCATTTCCATGTTGATCGCGTTGGTCAATATTGAACGGGTTTGGAAGATTGTGATTTCAAAAGTTAAAAGTCTAACTGTTTAAACAAAAAGTTGATAACAGAGAGTTTACTCACAGTTATATGAATATATATTCACAGATCAAAGATTCATTCCAAAATCACAGTTATATGGATATCTATATACTCATATATGATAATTCGAAAACAAGAAAAAGTGTTTACTCACATACAATTTGTTTACTGAGGAAGTTTAAGAAAAGATTTTACTCACAGAAATCTTTTGATGGCAGAGCAATATGCTTTTTGAAAAAGAAACTACAAGCTTGTTGATTTTTTTTTCTTTTAAAGTTGCTGTTAACTGTTTTATCCAATCAAACATGAAACAGAGAAGAAAAGAGCAAAGTGGGTTTTCTTCTTTGAGTTACAGGGTGTTAAACATGCTTATACCATCTATAAAAGTATTGAATACCTTAACACATGATTACATGCCAAGGTATATGAGTTTATCCAAATTTACATACAAATATCTCTTCATTCAAGGTTTAAGATAAGCGAGGAAATGGGTTTTACTCACCTTTTTTTTTAACAGAGCACTCGATTCTTTCTTCTTTTTACTACCTTGATCCTCTTAATGTTTTAACTGGTAGCTTTTATTTTACTTCTTATCTTTTTGAATGCAAGAAGATGAACAAAGGCTGAGCCTTTATATAAAGAGAATGGCTGTAGCCTCTCATGTACAACGATTTCATTTTTATTTTTAGTTGTTCGAATGAAAGCAATGAGACAAAGGTAGAGGCATATATAGAGAAGTAGGATGTATACGTGAAAGCCACAAAGCAATGGTAGGTATGTGTATAAATAAGTGGAAGTGTACAGGGAAAGCTAGAGTGACTGAACCCTTTGTGTACATGCTTTGCATTTTCTTCCTTTTGATATTTCTACACTTTTATTTTATTAGACTTGATATATTTTGTGCTGAGGTGATAACATGATTTAAACTTGATTTTATAAGAGCTTGACTTGATTTATTATAAAGTTGATTTTGATTTTTGACATTGATTTTGAAATATGTTATGATAATGTCTCCTATATATAAACATTACCCCATATATATATGTATATATATAGCTATGTATACATTTATACTAAGTTACCATATATATATTCACATACATTTTCATTCCATATATGTTTATACATTTTCATATTTACAAATACTATATACATTTTAGCTCATGTATACATGTACATTTCTATATATATATATATATATATATTCTATATGTACTATTCCACACACCTATATACGTATACATCTACTTACATGGGTTTGTCATCCCATACATATTTATATTTATCCCCTCAACATATACTTATACATATTTCATTTACTTAGATATGGTTATATATACATATATATATTCACATTTATCATTGCCACTATCCCATATAACATATATGCATATACATTTGCTTGTATTTGCCACCATATTACATATATATGTTCACATTTTTACAACTTCCATGTATATTATTTCATATGGCATGCAATCATATACTTGCATATTTATATACTTAAGTATATATTACCAACATCCTAAAGCTTGTATAAACTTATATATATATTTGTATGTTTTATCTTCATTTTAATGGTGGAGCTTTATTTACACATTTCTATAATATTTATTATATCCAGGAATTTATATTTAAACTTTGAATATAGTTTTAAACCAATTTATAGATATTTAGACATTAAAAATCAGAAATTTATTTGTTCGACTTAATAAATCAATATCTCAATAATAATAAAAATAGTTAATTACCCAATAACAGTGCTTGAAAATCCGGGCCGTTACATTCCTCCCCCTTTTAGAACTTTTCGTCCTCGAAAAGGAACGAAGCGAGAATTTTAAGTTTTGATGTGTATTATTTATTAATCCTCTTTAAACATTTTAACTTCTTACTTTTATTTACAATTTTAAAACACTTTGAAATTACATAATATTACCAAACTAGTTTTATATAAAAATACTTTTTTATAACTCGATGTCAAAACAAGTCCATCCTTGTTCTCACAGAAATTCAGTCATACGTTGATCAGGCGTAGGACTGAAAAATCATAAGTACTTAGTAGACCCATTTTCAACACCTAGTGAAAATACTTGAAAAACTTTTTGTAAGAATGCTATGGAAATCATCACCCCCTCCTTGGGTCGCAGTTAGCACGATGATTGCGTCACCATCCCGGCGAAAACCATAAGAAAATTGTAGGCATTCGCACCTCTCGACTTTCGCCATGGAAACTGCATAGATCGCAGCTACATCCAGGGTTGCGTTGCTATCACAGCAAAAACCTATGTAACTGTAGGCATCAGCACCCCTCGAATTACACTGCTAAACGAAACTTTACCACATAGATCGTAGACTACACAAAGTGATGTCACTGTTCTAGTGGAACCAGTGTAGACTGTAAGCACTCACTGCCACATGAATTTCGCTATGGAACCAAACCACATAGATCACAATCTACCGATGTTACGTCGCTATCCCAGCGAAATCAAACGTAGATTGTAGGCAATCACTGCCACTCGACTTACGCTATGGAACATCGATATATCACAATTACAACATACGTTACCATCACGGTAAAACCCAATGTAACTGTAGGCACTCACTGCCACACGAATTACTCTATCCCAATCACAATCCTCAGGAACTAAAGTTTTTGTCCGGACGTCCTCTAGGATCCAAATTTAGAACCCCCCTTAGGGCTCAAGGCAGAACCACCCAGTGGATCTCCTACTATAAGTTTCAACTCTAAATTGGAGCGCCTTTTTCCCCATAGCATTCTCAAAACATTTTATACTATACACTTATAGTATCTTTCAAATCATACTGTTTATATATATCACATACAAATCCCATTTACCCAAAATTGGTATCTTCAAAATTGATAATTCTTAAATTTGGTTTACCAAAATCCCAAAATTTGCTTTTCTGCCAAAACCCAAAAGCCTTTCAAAATCTATGGGTTCCCAAAAACCTTTTCAGTTCTATTCTCATAGAATCATTCTTATATATATATATAAGATTTATTCTTTCAACTTGAATAATTTTTGGATCACACCATACTTATATAAATCCCACTTTATATTCCATATATCCTTTAAAGATCATTTCCTTCCGGTTATACTTTCAATAAGGGAAGTTTTTAATATATAACCAATATATATAACCTCATTAATGCCAAATCAAATTTCCAAGTTCGATTTCCTTTTCAAAGTCATTTGTCACTTTACTTATTTCTTGCAAAGTAAGTTCCCAGTTATAGTGACTATTTACTCTTTATTTTTATCACCATATATTTTCTCAAAATATACTCTTTCACCTCAAATCATTTTTGCTTCACTATCCAATTTTTCTTTCACTACAAAACTGCTTTAATTTCCATTTGGGTTATAACTTCAATTTATCCCAATTAGAATTTAAATCCATGATTTAAATATAACCAATTTTCACTCTGACCAGTTTGAATTTTAGAAAATAGTTTGAATAGTTTTAAAATAGTTAAATAGTCGTAAAATAGTTAAATAGTTGTAAAATAGTTAAATAGTGGTAAAATAGTTATATAGTAAGTATAAGATAGTTTGGGTATTAAAAAGAAGGGTTTGTATAGTAGATAGCTTGGAGAAATCAAAATAATCTGAATATTTAAGAAAATAGATTTGAGACAGTTTATATTAAAATAATTTATTTGAAAATAGTTGCAGGGTCAAACTGGTTTAGTTCCCAAACTACACTCCAACCAATTTCAATTTCCATTCCCTTTTAAATTGATTCAATCTAGATTCCACTTCGAATTAACTTCAGTTCTCATTTTAATTCAAATCAATTCCCATTTGATTTCAAATTAATTCAACTCCGATTATAATTTCAATTCAATTTCAATTTAATTCCACCTTTTGAATTAATTCCAATTCCATTCTCAAATTTTAAACCATCTCGATTTATATAAATTCGAGTTCGGTTTTCAAAATGTTGATTTAATCGCTTAAATCAAATTAACCTTTAATATTTAATTTAACAACCCAAGTCTTTAAATAATTCAATTCTGAGCCCAATTTCCATATATTCTTTTAAATCACATCCACTTAGACTTATGTGAGGTTTGAGTAAGAGTTCAAATCTTTTTAAACAAATCAATTCTCGGAATTCAAATTTATTACCCAATTATACTTCAAACTTTGAAACTCGGTTCTTAAACAGTTTCGGTTGACAAGCTTATTTTTGACATTTTAACTTAAGTTCAAAATGATTCCATTTCCATAAATCCAAATTTTATTTCTATTCAATTTCAGGGTTGGATATATATCATTTCAATCCACTTCTAAGTTTATTCGGAATAATCCAATATACAATTTTATATACTGTAAATAACAACAGGATGATAGCAGGATATGAAAGTAAATAAACATCCAAATTATCTAAACATCAATTAATAGCATCCACCACAAATTTTCAGAATTCAAGACACGTTTTATTTCAAAAATAGTTTTGAAATCACATATATATTCTCCCGTTTTCAACTCTTATCAAACCGTACTCTTCTTTTCAATTTAATCCATTTAACTTCCCTAGGTTAAATTTTCAATTTCACATTGAAATTTTCCAATTCAGGTTGTACGTTCAAAACTTATTTAGCTTCCCCTAAGTTAAATTTCCCATTCGTTCAATCCATTTAACCTTACTCAATTTAAATTTTTCACTCCAAATTTAAATTTTTATCAATATCACTTCCACTTATAAGTCCAAAAACTTATTTTTCTTAGGGTTATACTTCATATTCTAAGGGGGGTTTTTAGAATTCAAACATCAATATTTATTCAAATCAACTTTGAAATCATATATGTATCTACATATATATATTCATCCCTTTCACATAACCAATCACACTTTAAATTTTCAAACCATCCTGGGTTTTTAAATCCAAAACAAATTCATCTTCTCACAACTCTTGTCTTAAAACAATGATTTCTATATTCAAAAATATTCCAAATAATATTACTTATTGTTTCCTTAAACACTTTGAAACAATTTCCAATTTCTTTGGCTTAGATTTAAAACTTCACAATTTAAATCCATTTCAGTTTATAAGTCGCATTTATAAATTCAACTTAGATAATTTCACTTCCTTAAACATTTCATAATGTTTTACCATTGTTTATTCTGTGATAAACATCCTTTACAATAACCAATTTTACGATAAAAATCAATATTATCATATTCAGGGGCCAAACACACCATATATTCCATAATAACTTGAACAATATAATCAGGGTAACTTATTTCAAGTACTTTGAATTTTCTTTTAAATTTTCCGGGGATTTAAATTCAGGGTTTAAATCCATTTTTAACTTAACTTATTTGTATAGTTAATCCTTACCCAAATTTCTATTGGTTATATGTGTTTTCCACTTAAATTTTATAATCTTATTTAATATTAAATAACAACAATCAATCACCTTACTATACCATAATAATTTAGAAAAATTATTGCTTCATATATCAAAATATAAGCTTATGTAAAAATCATTTTTAAAATCGTTTTTAAAATCGTTTTATAAGAAAATAACAAGTACGCCCTCATATAATACTCTCAACTCATTCTAGGGTACTACTGACCCTATCTCTAATGAGTAATCCCCACCAGAGCCAAGGTTCTCGCTTAACCTTCAGCTCTGATACCAAGTGTAACGGCCCGAAAATTTTCGACCCCAAAAATCGACACTAATACGTTCACTGTATAGAGTACCGAGCAGTCGAGTTCCGGAAATCCTAGACTGTTAGGGTTTAGAAGAAAAAGAGATTGAATAAGAAACAGAAACAACAGCACAGAATCTCACAATCACAGCGGAACCAAATATAATATGAAATAACAACATTTTGTACAACAAAAGCTGTAACTGTCAATATACATACAAGATATCATAGTACAACAAATCTGGATAGTTATAATAACTTGTCCTCAACTACTGAATAAAATAGCCTATAATACAGAGCGGAATATACTCAATACGTCTCCGCCATCCAGCTCGTCTCCTGAGCTCCAAAGCGTCCTAACCTAAAAATCTATAATACTCGGTCTGACTCGAGCATTACAATAAAGTAACACACGAGTCAGGCTGGAAACCAGTGTGAGTAAACCCATTTACTTTGAAATACTTAAGTTATGAAAATCTTTGGAAACCCAGGTAACTCGTATAACCCGACAAGTTATCATCTTATTTTAACCCAACATTTCAGAGATCCATCAATATAAAATAGTGTCTAAATACAATACTTATTTAGGATAGTTAAAGTTTGTGAAATTAACCCAATCCCAGTTCATTTAACTCTTTTATCAACCCGTAAGGTTTTATAGTGATTTTCAAATCGAAGTGGTTCCGGATAATGCTAATATCTAATCCCGGTCTCTCCGAATCCAAGCAATGCATTTTACAGGGTAAATTGTTCTAAAATAACAATTTATTATTTAGGGTGACCATATTCGATTATGGGAATTTATCATAGATCTTTATTCCAAATAAAACGTATTATTATTTTAATCCAATCGTTTTAATCCGTCTGAGCCTTTGATGGCACATAAAAGAATAATTTGGAACAAATGTACAATATGTCGAGATATAGATTGTTAACCAAGTTAACGAACAATAACTAATATCAACGATTCACACATCAGTTTTTAATTAACTTTGATTTACCGTATTCATTTGTATTTTAATCCAAATTAATTACAAATTTAAACAGTTTACTAACTAAAAATATATTATTAAATGCCATTAATTTCACATAAGTTTAAGCCAAATAATAATAATAATGTAATTAATCACCATTAAATTATAAATATCATTGAACTTTAAATGGCGGGTTTAAATGAAAATCGGTTTTTAGTTAGAGAAGAAAATATAAATTAGCATATGTATATATCCGTAAACTTATTCCTTCTCTTCTTTCCCTTTCCTTTCCCCATTTTTCTTTCTTTTTTAATGATTAAAATTGTAACAACCCGAGCTTTTGTGAAAATTAAATACCGTCATTAAACAACTAATGATAAGAGCTGATTGCTGTTAGAAGTTTTGATTCGATTTGAAATCCTTTAGTAAATCCATTATTGTTGTGTGGGCTTCAAAAATTTGATCGTGGCCACGTTTCTTTTTCTTCGTTTGGGCCGTGTTATCCCAAGCATATACCGGTACCCTTATTTCATTTTCATCAAAAAGAGAAAAAAAAACATACGAACGAAGAAAATAAAATGGCGGCCTCATCCCCTTTGCTAAAAAACTAGGGCTTCGTGAATTCGAAGGCGCTACTGCCGGTTGATCGATCGAAGTGCTTGCCTGGCGATCATTGTTTCCTTGCTTGCTTCGGCGACTAGTTTGGGATCTTCGAAACTAAGGTGAGTGATTATCTTATCACTCACATCTGTTATTCAACTCAGTAGAGTGCTTTGGTTGTTCGATTTTATCTCATGGTTGATGATTTCATTGAATTAATCAATTTCGTAAAATTTGATGAATTTTTGGCTTGATGGTGATCTTTAACTGGTTTTCTGCCCGTTCCTTGTTCATTGCCATCATGTTTCCATTCTTTGATTTTGTCAACTGGGTTTACTTGGCCACTTGACTTTTCTTGAGCGTTTGAGATGATTCTGACTTTGTCATATGCGTATATTTCATTTTTGTGATAATCACGGTGTTGAGTTTGAAACTTACACCTCATCTCTGACCTGTTCATATACTTGAATAACTCGATGTTGATTTGAATTCCTTGTTGGCCACAGTCCATTTGATTTTAACTTGACCCTGTTCTGTAAATCGCTGGCTGATCGATGTTGCTAGATGCTTGAGATTTATCTGACTTCGATTTATGTTGTTCGCTTGAAGTGACCTTGAGCTGTTCGTCCTTCTTGCTTTACTTTGGTAATCGCAGTTACACTTCATTCAATCTGTACAATCGAGTCTGCACTGAGATAAGATTCGTATCATGTTGCTGGGCTTAGTGTGCATATCAGGTCTATTTGAGTTTTGATGACTTGCCTTGTATTGCATGTCCCTTATGTATAGATTCCATTTTTGTTTACACTGATTACTTGTGCATGTGCATCATAGATATGCATTAGCCTTGAGCTTCTGGTCTCTGACTTTGTTGAATTCCTAATATTTGACTAAAACTATCTCTGGTTCCTTTGCATTGTTGTACATTGCATTCATGTTTGTAATTCTCTGACCATCTGACTTTGGCTGCACTTGCATTGTTCACTTATGCTTTGATAACTATTACCTAACCTTGGCACTGCCTTCATGTAAAAACATTGAAATCTGGATAGAGATATTGACCACTGTGTACACTGTTTAGTTTTATATCCCTGCATAAAATTTATACCTGTGATTGTACATTCATTTTACCCAGATCAGTAGTATGCATTGTCACACTAGTTCATGACATTTGTGCGCTACATAATTTGCTGAGACTATGCTTGTACATGTCTCTCGTATCACAGTTTCTTACTTGTCTGGTGCGTGCCTTGATATTGACAGTGTAAATGTGGGGCTGTCCAGTCAAGTCTCATGTTTGCACTGTCTAGGTTCATGTTGCATTTTTCCCTGTAGTACACTTGTACTTGTTTATGAAAATCCCTGACTTTGGCCATTGACTGTTAGCATCAGTTTTGACTTTAACCTTTTCATTACTTGAATCAGGTGTATTTGCTTGCATCCATATTGTCACTGTATCAGTTGTGATATAGTTTGCAATTGAGTTGAATTTGGTCCAATTCCATCGAGTTGTTTCACTGTGCACTGTTGCATTTATTTTGTTTGCACTGTGAATTTTGTGCATTGGTCTCTGAGCTTTGCCGAGTGTATTTCTTTATACTGTTGCATTGGGTTGAGTCAGGACAGCAGTGACTTGACCTTTACATTATGGTTGTTTTTTTTTCATTCACTTGTGTTGAATCCAGTCTGTCGCTCGGATTTGACCTTGTGCTTCACAGACTTGATTGTGCATACTTGATGCCTTGATTTCATTTTAACTTCACTTAATTTGAAACTTGAAAAACATGTTGTTTGAGTACATGTTGAATTTGTTGCATTCGAGCTCCTTCATGATATTTTCATGTTGTTGCCAAACTTGTTATGTGCAGCTCACCATTGATACACTGTTGAAGCTGCATCGTTTGGTCTGCACACCCATGTGCCTTCTTTGTTTCATTTTGTTCTTTTGGTTCCACTGCATAGCTTTGAGCCTCCTTGCTTATGCTCAGATCATTTCGAGTTTTATGTTAGCATCTGAGTTATTGTGCATTTATGCACTATGTTGAGTCTGAGTTTTGTATTTTGACATTGGCATTCCTGCACCGTGTTGAGTTCGAGTATACTCCTTCGATCATGTTGGCTTGAGGTCTTTGCTTGTTAAGGCTGCTGCTCGTATGTTCTAATCTGATGTATATCGTCTGACCATTCAGTTTGCATACCTATTCATCATGTCCAATGTGTATATGCACAGTTTCATACATGTGCCATCTTATTTCTTCTCTGGTCTGTTGGCCCTGTTGTGTTTCACTGCATCTTTGTAGCGGCGAGGCAGTACACGCGTGCGTGTACTGCAGCCCTAACAGGATTGACAGATTTAGTTGATATTTCGATCGTAAATTATTTCGTTGGTTAAATTCAATATTTTGAGGTTGTAATTGAAATGGTTCATTTCGATTGAGTTGTATCCGTTGGATTTTGGATTCATTGATCTTCTGAATATTCCATAGACTGTATTGGCGAGGCAGTACACGTTAGCGTGTACTGCAGCCAATCAGCATTGTTGTTTTTAAATTGGCATTTCAATTGTTTAAATTGATTTGGATTGTTGATATGTTGCTTAACACTGTATAGTGTTATAATTGCCGTTATCCAATCCTCGTATCGAGAGTTGGATATACGAGATTCTGTAACTGTCGCCTAATTGATATCTGATTATTATTGCTTCCGTGCACTAATAAACTGGTTTGAATTAGACTGACCTGGGTATTATTTTCTTTTGAATGTAATACTCCGGTCAGACCCGAGTTATTTCAGGTTGTAGATTTTCTTCTTTGAGTTGCTGTTCAGGATATGAAGACTTTCCACACCTTCTGAAGTTGTCAGTGTCATTTTGTAGTAGTCGTGTCATTGTATAGAACGATATGTATTCATGTATATTAGTCGATAATGTACTTGTATATATAACTTCTAGAGTCGACAGTTGTAGTTGTATCATATGTATTGTGTCAACTATGTATTAACTGACATCAGTTATATATATATGAGACTGTTGTTTTTATCTGTGTTCCGCATTTATATTATCTGTGTTATTGTTATATCTAATGTCCTAAACTATTATGAACTATCGTAGTTGTTTTATACTGATAATTGGGTGTGTCGATGGGAGTAAATAAATGATAGATGAAAAATAAAAAGTATATACCACTCCTATCGAGATAACCAATATTAGTGTAAGGTCAACTACGGATGGTCGCTCCTATCCAGCCTTATTCTTCGTAATAATAGACAGTATTTCTTTTAATACTCTTTGTTATTATGAGCATAGAGGTGGGGCGTTACAGTTGGTATCAGAGCCAGGTTTATGGACATAATATAAAACATAATTTGGATGGAACATATGTTACAACTATTGGTCGATGTTTTACTGTGATTTGAGTCAAAACTAAAGTTTTGAAATTTGGATGAAATTTTTAAAATATCTTTATTTGAAAATAATAGTGAAACTGTGTTTTGTTGATTTGATTGAATTGTGTTCTGTTTATCAGAGTGCGCAGCGGAAACAGTGAAACTGTCTTCGCTGAGTACAACTGACAATCTTTTTGATTTAAAAATCAAAATACGAAATTGATATGAATTCCAATGGTTGTTTACATAGCTGTAATTATTTTGTTTCTTTGAGAATTTCGAATCCAAATTGAGGATTCGAAGAAATTACAGATATGCGATTTTGTTGAAATTTCCACTGGCTTTCTTTTGTACTAATCCTCTATCGATTAGATTTTGTTGTTTTGAATTGTCTTCATTGAAGATACCTTCGAATGATTTCTTTGTTCATTTTGTAGTACGTACAAAATTTGAATTGCACGTTATTGCATTTATTTTACGTTGAACCGATGCTAGGTTATGAAACGTATTTTGTTGCCGTTATTTTTATAACGGGATTTTTACACCAAAGCTAAATTTTTGAAGCACGGTGTTTTGTGGCATTTTGATGAATGAAAATTCTCTGATATTATATTTTGATGTAAATTGTTTTGATGTGATTTTGACGTTTTAAAATTACTGTCACTTTGGCTTCAGTAACCGTCAAATTTTAAAAGTGGATTTTCTAGCGGTTATTCCGCAATGCTGTTTTGTGACCGTTTTTACGGTATTTTGAGAAGTACAATTTCCTTATCGAAATTGTTACTGATTTGCTGTTTTAATCACGTGATTGGAAAATCATTTTAAAAATGAAAATTGTTTTATAAATTTTTAACGGTTTGCGTTTTCAAAAGGATGAGAAAGCGACTTAAACGATTTAGCAAAATCGAGGATTATGACCCCTTTCTTTTACTGTTTCGCTTAACTTCGGACTTGTCCAGTTGAGAAGGTGAATTGTTATTTTTATAAAATAAATAAAAATTGTTTTCAGAAATTTAACAGTTTACGCTTTCAAAAGAATGAGGAAGCGATTTAAACGTTTCAGCAAAATCGAGGACTATGACCCCTTTCTTTTACTGATTCGCTTAATTCCGGACTTGTCCGTTTGAGAATGTAAAGTGTATTTTTACAAAATACACAATTTTGCACTTTCAAGGAAACGATGAAGAGATTTAAATGATTTAGCAAAAGTGCGGAGTATGGAACCACACTTTTACTATTTCGGTTAATTCCGGAATCGTTAATTGAATATCTGTTGTTTTGATGATTCTACACTTTCAAGGAAACGATGAAGAGAATTAAACAATTTAGTAAAAATCGTGGTTATGGGACATGTGCGTTTACTATTTTGGTTAATTCCGGACTCGTTAATTGAAATATTTGATGCTTTCGTGTGCTTTCGAGCCACTATGTTGGACCTTCGGGTCATATGATGGACCTTCGGGTCAAATACCAGTACTAGACCTTCGGGTCATATGTTGGACCTTCGGGTCATTTGTTGGGCGCCAAAAATTATGTTGAGTACTTGGTAGGCTTCGGCCATATGTTGTTGCACGTGCGGCGAATTAAAAACTCGCCATCTGATGGGATCGATCCAAGCTTTCATGTTGATTTTCTAGTCTTCTTAATTGATTTCTAGATATTTGTTGCTTCCAATTATCTGCAGGTAATTGGATATTTGTTGATATGAGTTCTGATTATCGTTTTTGATAATCAGATATTTGTTGTTTCTAATTATCGCTTGTGATAATTGGATATTTGTTAATATGAGTTCTGATTATCGTTTTTGATAATCAGATATTTGTTGTTTCTAATTATCGCTTGTGATAATTAGATATTTGTTGATATGGGTTCTGATTATCGTTTTGATAATCGGATATTTGTTGCATTTAATTATCGCTTGAGATAATTAAATAATTGTTGATTTGAGATTTAATTATCGCTTCAGATAATTAAATATTTGTTGATTTTAGATTTAATTATCGCTTGAGATAATTAAATAATTGTTGATTTGAGATTTAATTATCGCTTCAGATAATTAAATATTTGTTGATTTTAGATTTAATTATCGCTTGAGATAATTAAATAATTGTTGATTTGAGATTTAATTATCGCTTCAGATAATTAAATATTTGTTGATTTTAGATTTAATTATCGCTTGAGATAATTAAATAATTGTTGATTTGAGATTTAATTATCGCTTCAGATAATTAAATATTTGTTGATTTTAGATTTAATTATCGCTTGAGATAATTAAATAATTGTTGATTTGAGATTTAATTATCGCTTCAGATAATTAAATATTTGTTGATATTAGATTTAATTATCGCTTGAGATAATTAAATAATTGTTGATTTGAGATTTAATTATCGTTTTGATAATCGAATATTTGTTGATTTGAAATTTGATTGTCATTTTTGATAATCGAATAATTGTTGATTTAAAATTGATTACCGTTTGTGGTAATTAAATATTTGTTGATTTGTTTTCTGACTATCGTTTGGATAATTGATGTTTGCTGATTTTGTTGATATGAGATTTTCTAGTTTCCAATTGATTCTAGAATATGCTGATTTTATTGAATCGCTGTTTTCTATCTATTTCTGTATTAGTTAGAGTTTGTTGATTATGGAGTTTGTGTTTTCTAGTTAATTGTTGGATAACTAGACATTTGCAATTTGCGATTTGTGATTTGTGCTTCATAATTATCTTTGTTGATAATTAGATTTTGTTGTCTTCTAATTATCGTATCGATAATTAGATATTGCTGTTTTGTGATTTTTGTATTTTAAATTATCTAATTGATAATTGAATATTGCTGATGATTGCATTTATTCAGTTTTGATTATTTTCTGATTATCTACTTGATAATTAGATTTTGTTGAGAATTTGTAAATTTCTTTTATTGGAATTAAAAGATTTCTTTGGCGTTTGTGTTCGTGACTTTTATTTCTCTAGCTTAACCAGTTTATGTTACGAAAATAATTGTTATTGACGTCCTTAATTATGAAAATTGCGGGGACGCAATTTTTATAAGGAGGGGAGTCTGTAACAACCCGAGCTTTTGTGAAAATTAAATACCGTCATTAAACAACTAATGATAAGAGCTGATTGCTGTTAGAAGTTTTGATTCGATTTGAAATCCTTTAGTAAATCCATTATTGTTGTGTGGGCTTCAAAAATTTGATCGTGGCCACGTTTCTTTTTCTTCGTTTGGGCCGTGTTATCCCAAGCATATACCGGTACCCTTATTTCATTTTCATCAAAAAGAGAAAAAAAAACATACGAACGAAGAAAATAAAATGGCGGCCTCATCCCCTTTGCTAAAAAACTAGGGCTTCGTGAATTCGAAGGCGCTACTGCTGGTTGATCGATCGAAGTGCTTGCCTGGCGATCATTGTTTCCTTGCTTGCTTCGGCGACTAGTTTGGGATCTTCGAAACTAAGGTGAGTGATTATCTTATCACTCACATCTGTTATTCAACTCAGTAGAGTGCTTTGGTTGTTCGATTTTATCTCATGGTTGATGATTTCATTGAATTAATCAATTTCGTAAAATTTGATGAATTTTTGGCTTGATGGTGATCTTTAACTGGTTTTCTGCCCGTTCCTTGTTCACTGCCATCATGTTTCCATTCTTTGATTTTGTCAACTGGGTTTACTTGGCCACTTGACTTTTCTTGAGCGTTTGAGATGATTCTGACTTTGTCATATGCGTATATTTCATTTTTGTGATAATCACGGTGTTGAGTTTGAAACTTACACCTCATCTCTGACCTGTTCATATACTTGAATAACTCGATGTTGATTTGAATTCCTTGTTGGCCACAGTCCATTTGATTTTAACTTGACCCTGTTCTGTAAATCGCTGGCTGATCGATGTTGCTAGATGCTTGAGATTTATCTGACTTCGATTTATGTTGTTCGCTTGAAGTGACCTTGAGCTGTTCGTCCTTCTTGCTTTACTTTGGTAATCGCAGTTACACTTCATTCAATCTGTACAATCGAGTCTGCACTGAGATAAGATTCGTATCATGTTGCTGGGCTTAGTGTGCATATCAGGTCTATTTGAGTTTTGATGACTTGCCTTGTATTGCATGTCCTTTATGTATAGATTCCATTTTTGTTTACACTGATTACTTGTGCATGTGCATCATAGATATGCATTAGCCTTGAGCTTCTGGTCTCTGACTTTGTTGAATTCCTAATATTTGACTAAAACTATCTCTGGTTCCTTTGCATTGTTGTACATTGCATTCATGTTTGTAATTCTCTGACCATCTGACTTTGGCTGCACTTGCATTGTTCACTTATGCTTTGATAACTATTACCTAACCTTGGCACTGCCTTCATGTAAAAACATTGAAATCTGGATAGAGATATTGACCACTATGTACACTGTTTAGTTTTATATCCCTGCATAAAATTTATACCTGTGATTGTACATTCATTTTACCCAGATCAGTAGTATGCATTGTCACACTAGTTCATGACATTTGTGCGCTACATAATTTGCTGAGACTATGCTTGTACATGTCTCTCGTATCACAGTTTCTTACTTGTCTGGTGCGTGCCTTGATATTGACAGTGTAAATGTGGGGCTGTCCAGTCAAGTCTCATGTTTGCACTGTCTAGGTTCATGTTGCATTTTTCCCTGTAGTACACTTGTACTTGTTTATGAAAATCCCTGACTTTGGCCATTGACTGTTAGCATCAGTTTTGACTTTAACCTTTTCATTACTTGAATCAGGTGTATTTGCTTGCATCCATATTGTCACTGTATCAGTTGTGATATAGTTTGCAATTGAGTTGAATTTGGTCCAATTCCATCGAGTTGTTTCACTGTGCACTGTTGCATTTATTTTGTTTGCACTGTGAATTTTGTGCATTGGTCTCTGAGCTTTGCCGAGTGTATTTCTTTATACTGTTGCATTGGGTTGAGTCAGGACAGCAGTGACTTGACCTTTACATTATGGTTGTTTTTTTTTCATTCACTTGTGTTGAATCCAGTCTGTCGCTCGGATTTGACCTTGTGCTTCACAGACTTGATTGTGCATACTTGATGCCTTGATTTCATTTTAACTTCACTTAATTTGAAACTTGAAAAACATGTTGTTTGAGTACATGTTGAATTTGTTGCATTCAAGCTCCTTCATGATATTTTCATGTTGTTGCCAAACTTGTTATGTGCAGCTCACCATTGATACACTGTTGAAGCTGCATCGTTTGGTCTGCACACCCATGTGCCTTCTTTGTTTCATTTTGTTCTTTTGGTTCCACTGCATAGCTTTGAGCCTCCTTGCTTATGCTCAGATCATTTCGAGTTTTATGTTAGCATCTGAGTTATTGTGCATTTATGCACTATGTTGAGTCTGAGTTTTGTATTTTGACATTGGCATTCCTGCACCGTGTTGAGTTCGAGTATACTCCTTCGATCATGTTGGCTTGAGGTCTTTGCTTGTTAAGGCTGCTGCTCGTATGTTCTAATCTGATGTATATCGTCTGACCATTCAGTTTGCATACCTATTCATCATGTCCAATGTGTATATGCACAGTTTCATACATGTGCCATCTTATTTCTTCTCTGGTCTGTTGGCCCTGTTGTGTTTCACTGCATCTTTGTAGCGGCGAGGCAGTACACGCGTGCGTGTACTGCAGCCCTAACAGGATTGACAGATTTAGTTGATATTTCGATCGTAAATTATTTCGTTGGTTAAATTCAATATTTTGAGGTTGTAATTGAAATGGTTCATTTCGATTGAGTTGTATCCGTTGGATTTTGGATTCATTGATCTTCTGAATATTCCATAGACTGTATTGGCGAGGCAGTACACGTTAGCGTGTACTGCAGCCAATCAGCATTGTTGTTTTTAAATTGGCATTTCAATTGTTTAAATTGATTTGGATTGTTGATATGTTGCTTAACACTGTATAGTGTTATAATTGCCGTTATCCAATCCTCGTATCGAGAGTTGGATATACGAGATTCTGTAACTGTCGCCTAATTGATATCTGATTATTATTGCTTCCGTGCACTAATAAACTGGTTTGAATTAGACTGACCTGGGTATTATTTTCTTTTGAATGTAATACTCGGGTCAGACCCGAGTTATTTCAGGTTGTAGATTTTCTTCTTTGAGTTGCTGTTCAGGATATGAAGACTTTTCACACCTTCTGAAGTTGTCAGTGTCATTTTGTAGTAGTCGTGTCATTGTATAGAACGATATGTATTCATGTATATTAGTCGATAATGTACTTGTATATATAACTTCTAGAGTCGACAGTTGTAGTTGTATCATATGTATTGTGTCAACTATGTATTAACTGACATCAGTTATATATATATGAGACTGTTGTTTTTATCTGTGTTCCGCATTTATATTATCTGTGTTATTGTTATATCTAATGTCCTAAACTATTATGAACTATCGTAGTTGTTTTATACTGATAATTGGGTGTGTCGATGGGAGTAAATAAATGATAGATGAAAAATAAAAAGTATATACCACTCCTATCGAGATAACCAATATTAGTGTAAGGTCAACTACGGATGGTCGCTCCTATCCAGCCTTATTCTTCGTAATAATAGACAGTATTTCTTTTTACTCTTTGTTATTATGAGCATAGAGGTGGGGCGTTACAAAAATCAAAGTCCATAGCCCATAAAAAAAATCCCGCCAAACTTCCATTTCGAATCACTGCCCATATTTCTTAAGTATATTAAATAATTAATTAACTAATACATAACTAAGACTCAAATGCAAAATGTTTATAAATTATGGTGAGATAAGCATATTAAATAATTAAGCATAAAAATTTAAATTGCAAAATAAAGACTAACCAAAAAATGCTGTTTACTAATCAAACTAAAGAAACTATTCCTCAAGCATATTTAATAGTTCATTAACTAATATGAACAAATAATTCACCAAGGCATCGAAAACAGGCCGAGCCCACCCTCCCTAACATTTGAACCCACCATCAAAATAGAGCATTTTGCTCCCTCTTCCTCTCTTTCTTCTGAAAGTCTATAGTATGGTGGATCGATTATACAAATGGCAAGTATATGACTAATTTAAACTATAGTGTAACAATAGTAAAGTATGTAAATAAGAATAATCACACCAGCGATTTTATACTGGTTCGGACCTCCCGTCCTACGTCCAGTCCCGAAGCTCCTCTTGGAATTTCCTTTCACCAAATAACCCTCACTTCACCTGGAGGAACAGGTTTAAAATAGCAGAGTTTCTTTGTCAACTATGTGTTCTCTATTACACGGATTTTGACTATATAGTATAAATGCTTTCAATATATATCTAGAGAGTATTGTCTATGAGGAACTGTATATTTGGAAGAGTAGAATACAAGTATAGATTGCTGGAGATCAATAGTATATGATAGAGTGTATAATCAGAGAGCATAAGTAAGTAAGGTTAGGTCATCTCTTTTATTCTTGATGTTATTTATAGTGGTAGAGAGATTCCTTGAGTAGTTGCATCCATTAACAAGTGTTCTATGGTCGCTTCTGATGGTGATGAAGAGTTGCAGCTAAGAGAAGCGAAGATGTCTTTTCAAATCCGAGTTCAGCACCAGAGGTCTGGTAATTATTTCAGACGCCTGTTCATATATATTTTTTGTATGCAGTAGCCTTTCAGACGTCTGAGTACATTAACCAGACGTCTGATCCTTTCTGTTTTATATTCCAGAGGATTTCTTCGGACGTCTGGCTAGTGCACCCAAACGTCTGAAACTTGTACATGTTGAGTTTGTGTATCTGTGTCATTGCTCCATTGATCCTATCGACTTGTAGTCTTTTGTAACATTCTTTGAGCCTTGTTCTTGTCTCTCTAGTGATGTTGTTCTAGCAAGTTCCATGTATATGTAAGGTTTTAAATATCGGATTTCGGTCACGTTTCGTCTCGGAATTTTTACACAAGTTATCTCGTATCGAGGGAGATCTCGGACGAGATGAGTACATATCGGGTGTACATCTCGGATTGACATCTCGGGTTTTATAATGCATCTCGGGAATATCTCGGATGTACTTATGTGTATAATTGATGTGTCAAAAATTATTTAACGGTTATAACTTTTTTAGTAAAAATAAAAATGGAAACATACTTGATTTACATGGAAAAAGAAATATTTTTAGAAGAATAGTAGCTTGATTAGCTTAATTGATTTGGTAATGATTGAATAATATCCTTTTATTTGAACATAATAAAGAAGTAAAACCTTTCGCTATGACTCATTAAGATAAAAATAAAGAGTATGTTCAAGAAGTTGGTAAATTATAATTGGATCGAGTAATTTCTTTTGAATCAATATGAAAATAAAAAATATTATGGAAAATAAGAAAGTGTATAATTTCGGATGAGATCTCGGATTGAGATTTTGATCCATATTTCGGGTGAGATTTGAATATCTCGGACGAGATGAGTGTCGAGGGAGATATGGAGGAGATTTGATGTCTCGTCTCGTTTAAGTGTGAAAAGAAGATCTCGGAGGAGATCTCGGTCGATATATAGGAGATTTAAAACCATGTGTATATGTACATTTGATTTTCATTGTATAGTTGTTGTCATTATAACCATGGATTTGATTTCCTAACAATCTCCCCCTTTTTGATGATGACAACTATACAATGTACTTATATGTAATTTTTATAAATCTCTCCCTGAATATGTGCTTTCCATTATCTCTCCCCCTTTGTCATTATCAAAAAAGAATGACGGAATCATATTTTCAAATTCCAAAATCTTTCCTTTTGTTTCTCCGAGTACCTGCAATAAATAAAAATCATTTTTTGGTACCCACTTACTATGTTAGGGTTCGGGGGTTAGGTCTTTGGAAACCATACCCATTTGGGTGTGGTTGAACCTTTATAAATATAATTTTCATTATTAATTACCATATCAAAATAATCATCGGTGTATTTTTCTCTATTTTTCCAATTAACAGGAACCCAAATACTTAGATAATTTTTATTCATATTTCCGTTCAATGATTTTGTACTTCTAGAGAAATTATAAATATTATTGGCCATAGCAGTATTTGAATTTCTATAAGAATTTGATCTAGACTTTACTCGAAATTTAGTACTAGCACTAACATTTTTTCTATACATGAAAGTGTATCTAGTGCTATTTCTACGATCAGTTTTATCATATCCTAAACCACTTTTGTCATGTAAAGGTCTAGAACTAGATAAAATCATGTTTAAATCGTTTTGACCTTTATTAAATTTTGTGACTTCAGTGTTAATGTTAGCACCAAAATTGGTCACTAACCTCGTAGAAGAAGATTGTGAAGAGATATAAGTGATGAAATCAAATTAAACAGAGAAGACAGTGCTAATCTAAATACAAAAAGTAAGAACACCAAATTTATAGTGGTTCAGCGTAATTGCCTACGTCCACTTTGAGGTTAAACTTTATTGATCTTCTTTATAGTTGATTACAAATACAATTCGTGAATCAAATGTTTGAATGAAGTTGTTAAGTAGAGAAGATGAGTCTTGAAAATGGCAGAGTCTCCCCGGTGTTTTCTCTCCCAAAAAGGATCCATTTCACTATGACCCTGCCCCTCTATTTATAGGAAAAAGTGGGTTGGACTACCCAAGTGGGCTTGATAGCCGAACGCTCTAGCCCAGGCGCTGCATGCCGAACCAGGTATGCCGAACGCTTCCATGCCGAACGGTCCTTCCCATGCCGAATGGTGCTTCTGATGTATGGGAAGTGTAGGATGGTTGCAGTGAAGCCGAGCGTATCTCTGTTCGAAGCTCTTGACCGATCAATGTATGTAGGTCGAATGATATCGTTACCTTGCGTAGTTGTGCATACTGAATGCCTTCTGAATGCCGAACGCTCTCGTTGCCGAGTTATCCTATCGCCGAGTTCTACTGACGCCGAGTGCCTCTGGATGCCGAGTACTCCGGATGCCGAGCACTCCGGATGCCGAGTACCATGGGATGCCGAACACTAGTTGACGCTGAGCATAGGTTGTTGCCGAGTGCCAGTTGATGCCGAACACTACTTGACGCCGAGTTCCCTTGTTGCCGAGTACTACGCCGAGTAGTCTCGATGCCGAGTGCTCTTGATGTCGAGTGCTCTCGTATGCCGAGCAGTCTCGTATGCCAAGCAGTCTTGGTGCCGAGCAATCTTGATGCCGAGCGTTGGTTGACGTTGAGTGCCAGTTGACGCCGAACACTGCTGAGTACTACGCCGAACACTCCTGGACGCCGGACACTATGGATGCCAAGTACTACGCCGAGTACTCATGGATGACAGTTGCTTCGCCGAACACTCCTGGATGCCGGACACTATGGATGCCGAGTACTACGCCGAGTACTCATGGATGACAGTTGCTTCGCCGAACACTCCTGGATGCCGGACACTCTCTGATGCCGAGCACTTATTGCCGAGTACTAGTTGCCTGGTCAAATCCCCAGGAAACACTTGCCCCCCAAAGTGTATTGCGTGGCCGAACGTGATGCGCTTTGAATCTGGTACAATCTACCTCGGAGGTACCTCTTCAAGAATGTTAGCGAAGGAGGTGTGAGACGAACAAGGTTGGGATGCCGAACGATACGTTCGAAGCCGAGCGTACCTCGTGTGCCGAACGCTCTGGTATTGACCGGTTCTACCGGGTATAGCCTCTTCGTCTTCTACCCCCCTCTATATAACCAGGCACCCTTCCACCATTTTCTTTTACGTCTTCTTTATTATCACTCTTAGAGATTTGCAATCCTATCAGATATAAAGCCTATATAATCCATTCTCAACTTCGATCGTCGAATTAGGTATCCTTCCTCTAACAATTGCACTACTTCCATTTTAGGTTCATCTTATGGAAACAGAGTATTTCCTTCAGTTGTAAACGCGTGGCTAGTGGGAGAGGTTCACTCGTTTGGAATCGCCGAACGGTGCACGGGAGTTGAGCCTAGCTCCTTTGCGCTGATCAAGATTGGAAGAAGAAAAAGGTAGATGGGGAGTCGAACGGCGTAACCTGCATCGGGCGATCTGTCTCTGTCGTCCGGCGTAAATGGAGTGGGAGCAGGGTGGAGTTATGATCTAAGGCAGAGCTCTACTCTAGCCGAACGAACTTAAGCCGAACACTACCCTAATGCCGAATAGACGCATTCGCTGAATAACCTTTAGCCGAACGACATAATCGCCGAACAACTATCGTGCCGATCAATACTTAGACATGCCGAACGAACGTATACACCGAACAGGACTTAGTCACGCCGAACGCACATATACACCGAACAGGACTTAGACATGTCGAACAGTAGTTATATGCCGAACAAACATATACATGCCGAACAATTTTAATGCCGAACAGAACCTTTGACTGGACAATGTCTTTAACCGAACGAGGCTTTTAGCCGGGCCAGGACTTTAGCCGAACACTTGACTATGACTTGACCGAACCAAGATGCATGCCGAACAACATTTAAATGCCGAACGATATAAATGTCAAATTAGACTTACGCCGGACACTTCATAAATCACATGTTTTCTGAATCTGGAACTGTAATCGCCTCAAGGCAAGCTTTTTGGGACGGTCAGCGATGACGGTCTTCGAAGGCGGCGATTCGAAGCTAATCGTTATATTTTTAAAATCTCACTGCTTGTACACAATTGTTTTCACTAGTTCACACACCACGTGGGGGGGAAAACTCGTGTTGCTAATTCTAACGTTCAACGTTTTTTGAGTATAGCTCTCTCAAGCACTTAGTTATTTATTTGGGATGTCGAGAAAATCTAGCTCCGCCACCATATCCGACAGGCCTGGGCCGTCATCGAGGCAAGGAGCCGCAGATACTTCTAACCCGTCAACCTCTCCCGCACATAACCTGGCGCCTGATGCTCTGGAGTCAACCATCTTACTAGACAATCCGATCGATTCTCAAGCCTCAAAGATCAACGAGGCTGCTCTGCGACGGATATGCTCCATTCACGGGATTCCCTTTGCTGACGTGTTAGTTCCTTCGAGACACGACCACCCTCATCTGCCCCCAGTCGGGTACACTGCCTGCAACAAGTTCATGTGTTGGATGGGCAGCGTGCCTCCATTCAATTTTTTTTTCCGGGATGTGCTGCAGTATATAGACATAGCTCCGTCGCAGCTGCACCTGAATGGCCATGCATTTCTATATGGGACTTATTTACTTTTCATGGCCGTCTTTTCCAGACCTCCGACCCCCGGTGATATCCGATACATTTATATGTTCAAGAGACGGAAACATAGCCCTTCTTTTATGTTTCTCGAGCCATACCACAAGTGCCAGATCTTGACAGGGGCATGTAGCAAATTCGCCCTGTACAAACAGGAATGGTTCTATGTGCGCTGCCCGTCTGGTTTTGCTAGGAGATGGGTTGAAGGCAGTAAGTCTCTCTGCTGAATCGTTATTCGTATTTAATTGGAGTCATGCTTTTCCTAACTCTTCATTTCATCTTTTCAGGTATCAACCCGCGTCCGGAAGGCCGAGGATATTCTGAGGCTGTTGAAGCCATTAGAGCTCTTCCTGCTGAGGATCGAGACATCCGGACTATCATTTCAAATGAATCGCTGTCGGGGTTCGGCTTGCTAGCCCCTGGTCGTCGGATCAGCCTTCCAGAAGGTGTTACAATTCCCAAACCTCCATCTGGTAAAGGGAAAAAAACTTGCCGGACCGTCGTCGCGTCGCGCTCCCGACATGCACGAAGAAGGCGAGCGCAAAGAGGATGATGCCCCCGAAACTCAGGGCGAGAACGTGGGTCCCGCTTGGAATCCGGCAATCGATGTTCAGGATATTGAGACATCATCCTCCCCTTCGAAGGGAAAGAAGAAGCTGAAATATACGGTTCAAAAGGAGAAAGTTGGTGGCACCTCAAAATCTACGCCTATCCCTCCTGAGAAAGAGGCTTCTTCACAGCATCTGGAAAGTTCTCTAAGGGGTCTGTCCAACTTGTCCATCCCCGATGATTTACTTAATTACGGACTCGATGATCCTGAAGCTCTCAAATTCTCTTCGCCCGCTAGAGGCAATGTAGGAGTTCAACTCCCGGCTCAAGGAGACAATACTCCGATTAGCAAAGATAAACGAACGGGTCCGTCGGGGGGAACACTAGGACACACACGCACATGCGCATTCCATAATACACTTCAAGTCTTTTTAATTCGTGAATTCTCCTTAACTCGTTGTTACCTCCATTCTTTGCAGGTGATATGGGCCGCTCACACGGACTTGATCGCCTTCAGGGGTCTTCTATATTCCATCACTCCGGACGGGATTCCGGTTTAGGCAGACGCAGGGACCGAGGTGATTATGAAGATAGGGACAATCGTCCTCGCCAGTCGTCTCACCGCAAGAAAGCACACTCTCAATCTTCCCAGTCCCGCGATCTTCCTCCTCCAAATGAGCCGGATAAAGAGAAGTCTTTGCAGAAGGGTTATCAGTCTGATGCTGCTCGAGAACAACATTCCAGTTCATCGAGTACGAGGCAAGTTCGAGAGCAACGTAAAAGAACGGAATTCTCTAAGCCTCCTCCTCCTATTCCTGCCGTGGACCCAACTGTTGCGGAAAAGATGGTCGACCTTAAGGCCAAGTTTCCGAAAATCTGTTTTGACGGCTTGAAATTCCTCCCAGCCATCCATCACATTCCTGGGCACGTGAAGCAAAGTGCCATTGCCTGCAACAATGACGTCTATGTTCAACATGACGCATTCGTGCACTTGGTGGAGAAGATCTCGGAAGTATCTGTCGAGCGTCAACACGAGATTGACCGTCTGAACCTGGAGGCTGACAGCGATAAGAAAATCATCAAACTCCAAGACGAAGAGCTCGCTTCGTATAAGTCAAAGCTAGAAGCCGCTGAACAAGGTGCAAAAGATACTGCTGAGGCAGTTACTCGCTTAGAGGTGGCTCACAAAAAGGAGCTTGACGAAGTAGTCCAGCGCAGCGACGCCCTTGCCCTAGAAAAAGACTCTGTCCAAAAAGAAAGGGACGCGCTTGCTACTCAAGTCAAAGAGCTGAAAGAGCTACTCTCCAAGGAGAAAGAAGACAAAATAGCTGCTCAGGAAGAATCACAGCGGTATTGTGATGAGATTGTTGCTACCCAACTCCTGAAGACAAAGCTCGACGATGAACTTGCCGGGGTCGAGAAAATGAAGGATGAGGCCCGTGAGGAGGGCAAAAGAATGGCTGTGGAGGAGCTTGATTCTCGCCTTGAGGCGGCCGCAGAGGCCGGCAGGGAAGAGGTCAAAAGTATGTTTGACCCGTTGATCGCCGAGTACGAAGCCCGCGTCCTTATGCACCATGACTTAACATTCTTGGGCGACGGCTACCTCGAATCCCTGGCTGAGGCATGGGAAACTCTGATAAAGATCAGGAAAGTCGAGTCAGGCTCCGAAGAGATCGACGAGGATGCATTGGTGAAGGAGTTCCTGAGGGGGAATGAGCCATCGGATTTATCCGCAGCATTGGCTCTTTATGGCAAAGGCTCTTCCCCTTCGAAAGAGAAGAACGACGAAGCCGGCCCGTCAGAGGCCGACGCTACTACTCCTCTCATCGCCGCTCCTTATGCTGCTCAATCGGCTGGTCGGTCGACGCTTGATCCATTCGAGCAGCATGCCAGTTATGATCCCGAAGATCCCGGGCTTGGCGTTCATGTGCTGTCACCTATCCTGGAGGGTGAAACCCCGTGCGCCACCGATAGCCAACCGGATCCTAGTAGGAAATTCTTCTTTCTCTAGAAGTCGAAGAGATCCCATCATTTTTCAGCAATGGTTATTTGTTCTAATGCCCATTTCTTATATTTTTATGTAGGTAGTTCTGACGCCGAGCCAACTCCGAGGAGCGATGACGCCAAGGAGGAAGCAGAGAAAACAAGCGACGTTGCTCACGCAGGAGTAACTCCCGGTCCAGACGCTCAAGTGATCGGGGCGCTTGATGATGACAAACTTGATACTTCGTCTCCTGCCGAAGGAAGCGATGAAATTAAAATCACTGGCGCCTCTGAACATACTTCAGAGATGAGCATGAAGGACCGTCTTGCCGACGAGGAGAAGAGAAAAGTCAAAGTCAAAGTCGAGTCTGAAATACTGGAACTCACTGACCCACGGAACAGACCTTTGAAAATCATTCTCCCGGGCAGGTCCAAACCACTAGATGTTCCGTCTCCTACTCCTGACTCCGTTTCTCTAGCAAGCAAAAAGTTCAAGAAAAAACGTGAGGGAGAGGAGTCGTCGGAAACATCAAAGGAAGACAAAAAGAAGAAGTCGAAGAAATAATCGATACACTCATTCAACGAGTTTTTTGCTTAAGTCTTGTAGTTGCTTTTATCTTTCACAACTTGCAGTTTGTATAGAGAGGTCTGAATTTTGTAGGAGTGATCATGTATCCCCGTTTGGGACTTATCGAATAAAATTTTAGTTTCTTTATTGCTTGAATGATTCTCTTGTCTTTCTTTGGTTTGTTGACTAACTGTAGCCATAACTCAAGTTCTCATGAGTTGCATTATCTCCCGGTCCGTTCTTGAGTACTTGGACTCTCTCCGATTCTGCGCTCCGGGAACTCGGAGATTTGAGATCGATTATACTCTAGTCCACGCTCTGGGGACTTAGAGTGCTTCGCTCCGCACTCTGGGGATCCGGAGATTTGAAATCGTTTATACTCTAGCCCGCACTCTGGGGACTCAGAGTACTCCGCTCCGCACTCTGGGGATTCAGAGATTTAAAGTCATTTATACTCTAGTCCGCGCTCTGGGGACTTAGAGTACCCCGCTCCGCACTCTGGGGATTCGGAGATTGGAAGTCGTTTATACTCTAGTCCACGCTCTGGGGACTTAGAGTACTCCGCTCCGCACTCTGGGGATTCGGAGATTGGAAGTCGTTTATACTCTAGTCCGCGCTCTGGGGACTTAGAGTACTCCGCTCCGCACTCTGGGGATTCGGAGATTTGGAAGTCGTTTATACTCTAGTCCGCGCTCTGGGGACTTAGAGTACTCCGCTCCGCACTCTGGGGATTCGGATATTGGAAGTCGTTTATACTCTAGTCCGCACTCTGGGGACTTAGAGTACTCCGATCCGCGCTTTGGGGATTCGGAGATTGGAAATCATTTATACTCTAGTCCGCGCTCTGGGGACTTAGAGTACTCCGATCCGTGCTCTAGGGATTCGGAGATTTGAAATCGTTTATACTCTAGTCCGCGCTCTGGGGACTTAGAGTACTCCGATCCGCGCTCTGGGGATTCAGAGTTTCGGAATCGTTCGTACGAGTCTGTATGTCGTGCAGGATAATGTAATTTATCATCCAATTAAGAGATATAGAAACTTCATAGAAAATGTGGCTTCAAGCCTTTATTAATGAAAATCAACTAAATTGCTTGACTACAACTTTAAAAGGAAACTAAGTCATTATTGAATGGAAACATGCAGGAAACAACAGTGCCCACAACAAGAAAGGAAAACATGCTAAATGTAATAGTGCCGCAAATGTTCACTGTTCCATGCTCGGGGGAGTGTCGCGCCATCAACTGTCGCTAGCTTGAATGTTCCTTCTCCAAGCTTTCGTTCAATGGCGTATGGACCTTCCCAGCTGGGATTCATGCGCGATGGTACCGGGAAGACTCGTTTCAGAACGAGATCTCCCACATCAAAGATTCTTGGGCGGACTCTGCCGTCGTAGTAACGCTTGACTCGATGTATGTGCGCCGCCGCCCTTAATTCAGCTTCTTCCCGCTTTTCGTCGATACAGTCCAGGGATTCCAGTAAGAGGTTTTGGTTCGTCTTGGGATCATAGTATGTCACTCGGTGCGATGGAACTTCAAGCTCCACGGGTATAACGACTTCAGAGCCGTATGCCAAGGCGAATGGAGTGTGGCCGGTCGCGGACTTGTGGGTAGTTCTATACGCCCATAATGCTGTCGGGAGCTCATCTACCCACTTGCCTCCAACCTTCTCCAGACGCTTCTTCAATAAGGACTTGATTATTTTGTTAACGGCCTCGACTTGTCCGTTAGCTTTTGGGTGCGCAACGGCGGCGAACTTTTTCTCGATGTCGTACTTCAAACAGAACTCTTTGAACTCTCTACTTTCAAATTGCGTTCCGTTGTCCGTAATGATGGTGCATGGAAGGCCAAAGCGGCATATAATGTTTCGTACAACGAAGTTAATGACCTTCTTAGAGGTGATAGTGGCCAAAGGTTCTGCCTCAGCCCATTTCGTGAAAAAGTCGACTGCAACTATTGCATATTTCGCACCACCTTTGGATAAAGGCAAAGAGCCGATTATGTCGATTCCCCAGATCACAAATGGCCAGGGACTGATCATTTGTGTGAGTTCCGTTGATGGAGCCCTCGGGATTTTTGCATATCTTTGACATTTGTCGCATTTTCTTGCGTAGTCCGCGGCGTCCCGGTTTACGGTGGGCCAGTAATATCCATAGCGGAGGATCTTCTTTGCTAGCGTTTGCCCCCCAGTATGGTCGCCGCATTCCCCTTTGTGAACTTCCCTCAAGACTCGCTTTGTTTCATCATGAGCGATGCACCGTAATAATGGGACTGAGAATCCTTTTCGATACATGGATCCACCCTGCATTACGTACCGCGCAGCCTTTCGAAGGACCTGTCGTCTTTCGCTTCTTTTTTCTGGTAAAGCCCCGGTTGTCAGGTACAGTTTGAATGGGGTTATCCACGACTCCTTCTCGATTTCTGTTCCGAACACGCGATCGACTTTCATCTCGTCTATGCTCGGGGCATGCAAGACTTCGACGGGATACAATCCCATTTGTTGCGCATCGTTGGTGCTTGCGAATTTAGCCAATAAGTCGGCTTCTTTGTTCTGTTCGCGCGGGATATGTGAGATGTCATAACGCTCAAGATTTGATAGTAGTTCTTCGACCTGAATGAGGTACGGAGCTAGCCTTCGTCCCTTTGCTTGGTAGTCTCCTCGTACTTGGTAAACCACCAACTGCGAGTCACAAAAGATTTCGACTGATTCGATCCCGAGTTCTTTGATGAGCTTCAAGCCAGCGATCAGTGCTTCATATTCAGCTTCGTTGTTCGTAGCCGGGAAATCGAGCTTCAGGGCATAACAGATCGATCGGTTTTCCGAAGTTACAAGAACTACGCCCGCGCTGGAGCAACGGTCGTTTGATGCACCGTCAGTGTATAATTTCCATCGAACGGGGGGAATGATGTCGTGATCGTCCGGTTTGGTGGGTATGGTAAATTCAGCGATGAAGTCTGCTAACGCTTGCCCTCGGATGGCTCTCCGTGGTAAGTACGCGATATCGAATTGGCTCAACTCGATGTTCCATTTCAGCAATCTTCCGGAAGTTTCCGGTCGTTGGAGTACCTGCCTCAGGGGTTGATCGGTATAAACACCGATTGAATGCGCTTGAAAGTATGGGCGCAGCTTGCGTGATTCAATCACCAAGCAGTAAGCCAATTTCCCGATTTTAGGGTAATTCTTTTCTACCCCCGTTAAACGCTTGCTAACATAATATACCGGCTTCTGGACTCGATCCTCCTCACGAACCAAAGCTGCGCTTATCGCATGAGGGGATATAGCCAAGTAAACGTACAACATCTCATGGTCAACCGGTTTTGATAGCATTGGTGGGCTTTCCAGATGCCTTACCAGATTCCGGAATGCTTCCTCACAGCTAGACGTCCATTCAAAATTTCTCTTTCCTTTCTTTATTATGTCAAAGAACGGGATGCACTTGTCAGTTGCCTTGGATATAAATCGACTCAGCGCAGCTACTTTTCCGTTCAAGCTCTGTACCTGCTTTATAGTCCTGGGCGCTTGTACATCTCGAATAGCTTGGATCTTTTCTGGGTTGGCTTCGATTCCCCTAGCGTTGACGATGAATCCCAAAAACTTCCCTGATGCAACGCCAAAAGAACACTTCAACGGGTTGATCTTCATTCCATAAAACCTGAGTATGTTAAACATTTCAGCTAAGTCTTGAATGTGGTTGTTTGACCGTCGTGACTTCACGAGCATGTCGTCCACATAGACTTCCATGGTTTTACCCAGCTGGTCCTTGAACATTCGATTCACCAAACGTTGATAAGTCGCTCCAGCATTCTTCAATCCAAAGGGCATCACTACATAGCAATACAGTCCGACATTTGTAACGAAGCTGGTGTGTTCTTGATCCGGAATATGCATTGGGATTTGGTTGTATCCTGAGTACGCGTCCATGAATGACAACAGCTCGTGTCCTGCGGTGGAGTCGACCAACTGATCGATTCTAGGCAACGGGAAACTGTCCTTTGGGCATGCTTTGTTCAAGTCGGAATAATCTACGCAAGTCCTCCATTTGCCATTCGCCTTCTTTACTAGCACGGGGTTGGATACCCATTCAGGGTAGAGGGCGTCGCGGACGAACCCATTCGCCTTGAGTTTGTCCACCTCCTCTCCAAGAGCGGCGGATCTCTCCGGATCCATTCCTCTCCTTTTTTGCTGGACTGGGACGTATTTCGGGTCTATGTTCAACATATGACTCGTGATGGTGGGAGAAATCCCACACATATCAGAATGCGTCCAGGCGAAAACATCAAGATTCGCCCGGAGGAAGTTGCCAAGGTCTTCAGTCATTGCGGGGCCAAGCTGTGATCCGATCTTCAGTATTCGCGAGGGGTCGTCACGGCTAACTGAAATGTCAATTGTTAATTCAGCCGGTGCCGCCTTCTCTTCCCTGGGTTTCTCATCGTCGTCTCTCGGATCTATATCTCCGTAGATCCGAGAGCTATGCCCGAGCCAGGGCTCGGGCGCTACTTGTCAATTATCCGCATTGAGGATGCGGACGGGGTTGTCCGCAACATTTCCCTTCTCCCTCCGGTGGGCCTCTCGGAGCTCGGCCACATAACAGGAACGACCAGCTGCTTGGTCACCGTGAACAATGCCTACTCCTTTGTCAGTCGGAAACTTCAAAGTTAAGCACCACGGGGCTAATGCCGCCCTAAATTCAGCCAGGGCCGGCCGACCCAAGAAAACATTATACGGAGAGTCCACATCCAAAACTACAAAGGGTAGAATTCGTACCCTCCGACGCTCGCCTTGTCCCAGTTCAACTGGTAACTCGACATATCCTACTGCATCAGTCGCAGCGCCGTTAAAGCCATGGATACGAGCTTTGGATGGTTTCAAGTCTTTTGTCTCTAGCTTCATCTGATCGTAGGCCTTCTTGAAGATGATGTTGACTGAACTTCCACAATCAATCAAAATTCTTTTTACATATGCTGGTCCGATCGTTGCAGATATGACCATGGGATCGATGGTCGGAGCCTCTACCTGATCAGCGTCTCTGTTCCTGAACACAATATCGTCTGTCATCACGCGCTGCTGCTTAGCAGGGGCCCCGTCCTCTACGTTCGAACAGCACTCAAAATCTGCATGCTTCAAGGAGCTTGCATATCGTTCCATCTCTTGCCAGTTCTTATCTGCGGGATGAGGTCCGCCGATAATTGTATTTATGAACAGTCTTCCAACAGTCCGGGCAGGCTCCTCAGGATGACGTGGAGCTGGTGCACGACCTGGGTTGGACATCCCCTGTCCTCCTTCCTGTGGATCCTTTACAAATTCTTGCAACTTCTTTTGTCTGATCAATTTCTCGATAGCGTCATGCAGGTGTCTGCACTCTTCCGTGTTGTGTCCATAAGTTTCATGGAAGCGGCAATATTTCCCAGTCTGCTTCTGTTCCTCGGTTGATTCTTTCGGGCGCGGCTTTCGGTATTGAAAAGTATTGCAGGTGGATAGGTAGATGTTCTCAAGTGGGGCGTTTAGCGGAGTGTACTCGCTGTAGCTGGGAATTCTCGACTTCCACTTTCCCGCTTCTTTCCTCTTTCCTTGACTTCTTCCTCCGGACTCTTTGGGCTGCACAGGCTTACTCTGGACATTGACTTGGACCTTTCCCGAATTGTCTCCAGATTGCTTCACAGCAATGTTGCTCTTGATTGACTCTTGGGCAGGTCCTGGTGCCTTATCTCGTCGTACCCACCTAGCTTCCTCTCTTCTTATGAACTGGTGTGCCTTGGAGTAGAAACGCTCTAGCGTAGCCGGAGGTTTTCCTGCCAGCCAGTCTCCAAACTCAGAATCCGGATCTACACCTCTCATTACAGCCATTAGAATTGCATGGTCATTGGGATTACTAACTTCAGTTGCCGCAACGTAGAATCTTTGTAAGTACTCCTTCAGCGACTCTCCGGGATTTTGGATTACACTTGACAGAGACATCACGTCCTTCGGGCGTGTAGTGTGTATCCTGAACTGCTCAATAAACTTCTTTGCCAACTCCTCGAAATTTGATACGGATCGCGGAGGAAGTCGGGTGAACCACATAGTAGCGATCCCAGATAGAGTAATCGGAAAGCACCTACACTTGGTGGCATCATTTGCTCTGGCTGAATCCATCATCCATTCATACCTCATTACATGTTGTCTGGGGTCAGTCTTTCCTTTGTATGCAGGAATGGTTGGCATGCTAAACTTCTTGGGGTACGCTGCTTGCAGCACAACATCCATGAACGGAGTATGACTTCTTGACACTCCCCAGTCGTCATTTGATAAGCCCTGATTTTCTTTCATCAGTTGCCTGATCATGGCTGTCAGATCGGGTGTCTGTATGGAAGCTGGGAGGTTGGAGTCAGTTCTACGCGCCTGTCCATGCTGATGCCTCCTTTCCTGGCGATCTGCCAATCGTGCGTCTTGAGGTTCAACATTGTTAGCATTTTGATGATCTGAAGCTCCATCCTCCATCTGTACTCCGGTTCTGAAGCTTCCAGTTCTGGCTTGGTCGCGGTCTCCAGCTGTTCGAACAGCAGCATCCGCCCTTGCAGCTTCAGTCTTACGGCGTCTACGCCTGGGTGGTTCATCAGAAGAAGTAGAGCTGTCAGATGAGGAATAAGCAGCTGGATTGCCCCCAGCATTCTGTTGCTGCTGTTGAGTGAGTTGTGCCATCAGGTTGGCATTAGCTTGCATCTGTTCTCCCAGTTGTCTCCTGCTTTCCCTAAGTTCTCTCATCAAGTCATTGAACTCTACTCTAGTGACAACTGGAGCCTGTTCTTGAGCGGCAATCCCTGCACTCGGGATCGCTGGTTGATTGCTAGGTCCTGCTTGTTGCACGCTAGCAGTCTCTCGGGCATCCGCATTAAGAGAAGCTGACCTGGTACGTGGTCTTGCCATTGTAGAGTTATTGGTATGAACTCTGAGTAGAATCAACGGATGTCCTATCAGTAAGTCGGATCTTCTTTGGGGGAATTGTTCAATCCAGTAGCTTCAAAGCAGATCCTTGAGGTCTGAGAATTCGATTCTCAGTGAAAGCACCAAAGTGTTAGCACCAAAATTGGTCACTAACCTCGTAGAAGAAGATTGTGAAGAGATATAAGTGATGAAATCAAATTAAAAAGAGAAGACAGTGCTAATCTAAATACAGAAAGTAAGAACACCAAATTTATAGTGGTTCAGCGTAATTGCCTACGTCCACTTTGAGGTTAAACTTTATTGATCTTCTTTATAGTTGATTACAAATACAATTCGTGAATCAAATGTTTGAATGAAGTTGTTATGTAGAGAAGATGAGTCTTGAAAATGGCAGAGTCTCCCCGGTGTTTTCTCTCCCAAAAAAGGATCCATTTCACTGTGACCCTGCCCCTCTATTTATAGGCAAAAGTGGGCTGGACTACCCAAGTGGGCTTGATAGCCGAACGCTCTAGCCCAGGCGCTGCATGCCAAACCAGGTACGCCGAACGCTTCCATGCCGAACGGTCCTTCCAATGCCGAACGGTGCTTCTGATGTATGGGAAGTGTAGGATGGTTGCAGTGAAGCCGAGCGTATCTCTGTTCGAAGCTCTTGACCGATCAATGTATGTAGGTCGAATGATATCGTTACCTTGCGTAGTTGTGCATACTGAATGCCTTCTGAATGCCGAACGCTCTCGTTGCCGAGTTATCCTATCGCCGAGTTCTACTGACGCCGAGTGCCTCTGGATGCCGAGTACTCCGGATGCCGAGCACTCCGGATGCCGAGTACCATGGGATGCCGAACACTAGTTGACGCTGAGCATAGGTTGTTGCCGAGTGCCAGTTGATGCCGAACACTACTTGACGCCGAGTTCCCTTGTTGCCGAGTACTACGCCGAGTAGTCTCGATGCCGAGTGCTCTTGATGTCGAGTGCTCTCGTATGCCGAGCAGTCTCGTATGCCGAGCAGTCTTGGTGCCGAGCAATCTTGATGCCGAGCGTTGGTTGACGTTGAGTGCCAGTTGACGCCGAACACTGCTGAGTACTACGCCGAACACTCCTGGACGTCGGACACTATAGATGCTGAGTACTACGCCGAGTACTCATGGATGACAGTTGCTTCGCCGAACACTCCTGGATGCCGGACACTATGGATGCTGAGTACTACGCCGAGTACTCATGGATGACAGTTGCTTCGCCGAACACTCCTGGATGCCGGACACTCTCTGATGCCGAGCACTTATTGCCGAGTACTAGTTGCCTGGTCAAATCCCCAGGAAACAGTTAAGTTTATCAAATTTAGCTTTGAAGTCAAAATTATTATTTTCAAAAGAAATATTACTGTTTTTCAAAATATCAATTTGCTTGTTTAATTCAGAATTCTCCCTTTTTATCGTACAGTTCTCATTTTCGAGAAAAAAAATTCGAGATTCTGAATTATCTAAAGATGATTGTAATGAATCATTTTGTCTTTTCAAATCCGTAATTTCTTTTGAAAAAAATTCCTTTTCTTTATCAAAGATAGTATTTTTATTTTGCAAAACATTGATTTCCTCTAAAAAATCATTGTTTTTATCTTCTAACTGCTCATTTTCTTTTTGTAGGAAATCTTTTTGTGAAACAAGTTCTTATATGGTATTTTCAAAACATTTAGTTTGTTTTATCAAAAATTTATTTTCCTCTTTTAAACTGGAAATTTCTTGCTCACAATCTTTTAACTTTTCTAAAGCAATTCTATTAACTTTATTCAAGGTTTTACAATCTTTTAATAATTCATCATGTGCTAACATAAGATCTTTATATAAAGAATCTAAGCATACCGATTGTGATCTGAGTTTAGCCATGAAACAATTGTTTGTTTTCTCCTTTGATTCTTCTTTATTGCTCTTCCTCTTCCTATTGCCTTGAGTAGATCTCTTTATAGACATTTATTCTAGGATGTTGTTACGATCACTAGAATCCCAGGCTCTGATACCAATTGAAAGTCTATAGTATGGTGGATCGATTATACAAATGGCAAGTATATGACTAATTTAAACTATAGTGTAACAATAGTAAAGTATGTAAATAAGAATAATCACACCAGGGATTTTATACTGGTTCGGACCTCCCGTCCTACGTCCAGTCCCAAAGCTCATCTTCGGAATTTCCTTTCACCAAATAACCCTCACTTCACCCGGAGGAACAGGTTTACAATAGCAGAGTTTCTTTGTCAACCGTGTGTTCTCTATTACATGGATTTTGACTATATAGTACAAACGCTTCCAATATATATCTAGAGAGTATTGTCTATGAGGAACTGTATATTTGGAAGAGTAGAATACAAGTATAGATTGCTAGAGATCAATAGTATATGATAGAGTGTATAATCAGAGAGCATAAGTAAGTAAGGTTAGGTATTATCTTTGATTCTTGATGTTATTTATAGTGGTAGAGAGATTCCTTGAGTAGTTGCATCCATTAACAAGTGTTCTATGGTCGCTTCTGATGGCGATGAAGAGTTGCAGCGAAGAGAAGCGAAGATGTCTTTTCAAATGCGGCAGTTGTAATTTGAATTTTCAAATCCGAGTTCAGCACCAGACGTCTGGTAATTATTTCATACGTCTGTTCATATATATTTTTTGTGTGCAGTAGCCTTTCAGACGTCTGAGTACACTAACCAGACGTCTGATCCTTTCTGTTTTATATTCCAGAGGATTTCTTCAGACGTCTGGCTAGTGCACCCATACGTCTGAAACTTGTACATGTTGAGTTTGTGCATCTGTGCCATTGCTCCATTGATCCTATCGAATTGTACTCTTTTGTAACGTTCTTTGAGCCTTGTTCTTGTCTCTCTAGTGATGTTGTTCTAGCAAGTTCCATGTATATGTACATTTGATTTTCATTGTATAGTTGTTGTCATTAAAACCATGGATTTGATTTCCTAACATCTTCTTCTTCCGCCTGTCAACAACGTGCACACGCCTGTACGTACACGTGCACAACCTACCACTTCGTCGTCCGACCAACTCGAACCCGCTAGCATGACTACCTCGCCATCCTCATTCTAGCCATCCCCTCAATCCTTGCTCCGGCCTCTCCAAACCAAAAGCGATCACCTCCAAGCGAGCTACAGGAATACACGACCACCATGAAAAAAAATCGCGACACCTATCACCTCTGATTTCAACCAAATCTTACCACAATGAAGCACTCTCCTCCATGGCCACCACGCAAAACTCCAAAACATCAAACGGTGCTCGAATCAAAGATTTACCTCAACCCTAGTTTCGAGTCACTGCCATCGACCATCACCAATATCCGTCGAACTTCCACCAAAAATCCCCCTCCTCCCTACGAACCCAACGGCATAGATGGCGTCGAGAAATTCCTTACGAAACGAGATATTTTAATTTTCGAAATGTATGACCAATATTCCCTCTTTACTGATTTATCTCAATTCCTCATTTGATACCCTACGAAATCGTATGCCGCCAATTTTGAAAAAAACTAAAGAACGATATAAACCATTTCCATGTTGATCGCGTTGGTCAATATTGAACGGGTTTGGAAGATTGTGATTTCAAAAGTTAAAAGTCTAACTTTTTAAACAAAAAGTTGATAACAGAGAGTTTAGCCACAGTTATATGAATATATATGCACATATCAAAGATTCATTCCAAAATCACAGTTCTATGGATATCTATATACTCATATATGATAATTCGAAAACAAGAAAAAGTGTTTACTCACATACAATTTGTTTACAGAGGAATTTTAAGAAAAGATTTTACTCACATAAATCTTTTGAAGGCATAGCAATGTGCTTTTTGAAAAAAAAAACTTCTAGCTTGTTGATTTTTTTTTCTTTTAAAGTTGTTGTTAACTGTTTTATCCAATCAAACATGAAACAGAGAAGAAAAGAGCAAAGTAGGTTTTCTTCTTTGAGTTACAGGGTGTTAAACATGCTTATACCATCTATTAAAGTATTGAATACCTTAACACATGATTGCATGCCATGGTATACGAGTTTATCCAAATTCACATACAAATACCTCTTCATTCAAGGTTTAAGATAAGTGAGGAAATGGGTTTTACTCACCCTTTTTTTTGAACAGAGCATTCGATTATTTCTTCTTTTTACTGCCTTGATCCTCTTAATGTTTTAACTGGAAGCTTGTATTTTACTTCTTATCTTTTTGAATGCAAGAAGATGAACAAAGGTCGAGCCTTTATATAAAGAGAATGGCTGTAGCTTCTCATGTACAGCAATTTCATTTTTATTTTTAGTTTTTCGAATGAAAGTAATGAGACAAAGGTAAAGGCATATATAGAGAAGTAGGATGTATACGTGAAAGCCACAAAGCAATGGTAGGCATGTGTATAATAAGTGGAAGTGTACATGGAAAGCTAGAGTGACTGAACCCTTTGTGTGCATGCTTTGCATTTTCTTCCTTTTGATATTTCTACACTTTTATTTTATTATACTTGATATATTTTATGCTGAGGTGATGTCATGATTTAAATTTGATATTATAAGAGCTTGACTTGATTTATTATAAAGTTTATTTTGATTTTTGACATTGATTTTGAAATATGTTATGATGATGTCTCCTATATATAAACACTGCCCCATATATATATATATGTATATATATAGCTATGTATACATTTATACTAAGTTACCATATATATATATTCACATACATTTTCATTCCATATATGTTTATACATTTTCATATTTACAAATACTATTTACATTTTAGCTCATGTATACATGTACATTTCTATATATATATTCTATATGTACTATTCCACACACCTATATACATATACATCTACTTACATGGGTTTGTCATCCCATATATATATTTATATTTATCCCCTCAACATATACTTATACATATTTCATTTACTTAGATATGGTTATATATACATATATATATATATATATATATATTCACATTTATCATTGCCACTATCCCATATAACATATATGCATATACATTTGCTTGTATTTGCCACCATATTACATATATATGTTCACATTTTTACAACTTCCATGTATATTATTTCGTATGGCATGCAATCATATACTTGCATATTTATATACTTAAGTATATATTACCAACATCCTAAAGCTTGTATAAACTTATATATATCTTTGGATGTTTTATCTTCATTTTAATGGTGGAGCTTTATTTACACATTTCTATAATATTTATTATATCCAGGAATTTATCTTTAAACTTTGAATATAGTTTTAAGCCAATTTATAGATATTCAGACATTTAAATATCAGAAATTTATTTGTTCGACGTAATAAATCAATATCTCAATAATAATAAAAATAGTTAATTACCCAATAACAGTGCTTGAAAATCCGGGTCGTTACAGTCTTTGTCCTAATCTGACCTTGACCTTGAGTTTACTTAACAAATCGAAAGAGATTATTCACTTCCACCTACCATTTTGCCATGGCCTAAGTACAATGCACATACCTTGAGCTTGCTGAACAATTATGTGCATGCATCTTACCTTTCAAAGTTAATATATTAATAATACTACACATAATTGATAGAGTTAGGGGTATGCCCTAGGGCAATTATTTAATTTGTTAGATATATCTAACTCGATAACCAATCTTGTTTGAAATAAAATGTATTTTCTTTCTTTTTTTATACTTGTTATAATATGTTATATTAATTAACTAATTTAATTAAAACATATTTAATAGAAAATTCATAAATGGTATGTTTTATAATAGTAGTTATAAAGTGTTGTAACCATGAGTAATTTGTCATAATGAAAACAAACATACCATTTTAAATGTTCCTAGTCAAGATGCATCGAGAATGTATATCGATGTATACGTTAAGACTAGAGTACGTGACGCTCTCCAAATGTTGGGCAGTGTATTACTCATGACTGCTAGGGGAACCTAGGGGTTACGTACTAATAGTTATTGGATGACTATGGAACGACTCACTCAATAGTTTTCTGTAACGACCCGTAAAATTTTAATGGTTTTAAAAGTATATTTAACTAGAAATTTGTGAAATTTTAAACAATAAAATTTGAAATTAAAAATTTATTATTTGGAATACGTCTATTTTAATATAGCAACTGGAAAATTTTCATCTGATAATATTGAAGTTTATTTTCCTGTGAAATTTTATTTCAAATCAAACCGGTTAATAACAGTGAATTTAAAAGTTTTCCGAAACCAAAATATGTCAACAGGAGAAAATTTATTCAGAGCATTCTGAATCAGACTGCGAAATTCGTTTTGCAAAATTCGGACGTTTCTAGCTCCATCTGGATTTTTCCGTTCAAAATAGCAGCAATTTCGGTACCGATTATCGACTTTTGATCGGATGATCGTACCACCAATATCTGTATACCGTTTTGACCGTTTCATCGTGCTGATTTCCGCAGTATATTTATTTGTATATTTTGAAGTCTGGTACAGAGCGGAATCCACGAAATCTGTAACCGTATCAGTACCAGATCCTTGACCTTTTGTTTTCTTTTGAATTTCAAATTTTAACCGTGTCATTCAAGCAATAATTAATCGCCATAATAAATGTTGCAACATTCAATGGTTAGTCCTTATATCTTCATCATTTCAATTTACTGTAGTGGAACGTTACTCTGCTTTTTCGGTCTATTCATTTGCAAAAGAAATATATATATCCATGCGACCCAGCTGTTAATATTCTTGAATTTAAACTTATTTATTATTATTCTGTGACTGTTACTATTCACGCTTATAGGGTTTAGTGTGTAAGTTGGTTCGATTCCTCTGACTAGCCAAAATCTTCTCACTGCACTTGTGTGTATAGATTAATAAAAGATATATCATTTATAAGTTTCATTTTGAAACCTGACAGCTAGCTTATTTTTACTTTTCTCTTGTCTACCTTATCATCAAAAACCACGGCAGTAAACCCATGCCGAGAAGCCCATCATCTCCACTGCCTTCTCCATTTCCCTTCGCCGAGGCTCTCGTTGGCCACAACTTTGTACTCGTCTATACCCAATCTCCCTCTCCCCTCTGGCCTTCATCGGCACGGCCTCAACAACCCACTACCGAAGCCACAGCCTGCCGTACCCTCCACCACCGAGCCAATCACCCTCCATCCTCCCTCTCCCCTGCACCGAGCCACCACCGCCTGACCGGCCTTGGCCATCCTTCCCATGCCCACACGAAAGCTTTAGCCCGCATGGCCTTACACGTGCAGCCCCTGTCATTCACCTTATTCCGCCGACCTATCTCTCACTCCCAGGCGCAGCAGCCACATTAGTCGAGACGTGAATCGCACTGCATGCCCTTCTCCTCTTTGTTTTTGCTTTCACTTGGGTATGACATCAATTCACTTCTATATAAACTGTAAAATGTAGTATGTAAATTTATAAATTATTTTATATTATACGGTTGGTACTTCGATTTTTCTGTATAGGCTCTATTTATATAAAAGTTTAAATTCTCAGATCTGCATATATTATATCATGTTAGTGTGTACATATAAATGTATGGAATTCAAAAGACAAATATATATAGTTATCATTTAATACGTTAGTTATGCATGAGTTTAAAACATATATACATCCTTATGTATATGTATTTATGTTTACAGTATATATTTTTGGGTGGTAGTCTTCATGTTTGTCAAGATATTTGCGTGTGTGGTCACATATATAGCTTATATATACTTTTATACATGTCAGTACTAGTAGATGTCCTCAGTTCTACAACTTATATATTAGTATACGTTAGTTCATATATATAGTTATGTCAGTTGTCTTGTTTAATGAAGAAGAGATTATATATATATTTTATACCATATATATATACTCACCTTTTGCATAGTAACCTGCATGTGGAATTCATTTATATATGTAGGATCTAGTTAAGTCTGGAAATACAATATGATTCGATAAACTTATATTGGCTTTTAATTTTGCATGTGTTTAATTTAAACAATGATTTTTAATAATATATATATATATAGCTTATATATGATTTGTTGGGATCACATATATATTAAGTATATTGATTCTTTTAAAAAAGTTGATTTTTAAATATATTATATATTTCGTTCAGTTTATATCAAGCTAAGTTGATTAATTCTCATCAATTCATGTTATCAGCTTTGTCCGTCAAAAAAATTCGTGCCAATCTTACTTCGCTTCGAGATTTGTTGTCGGATCGGTCGATAGTCTAGATCGTGATTCAATTGTAGCTTGTTGTGTATCAAACTTCTCTAACCTCGAAAGGTGAGCAATCACTCACGATTAACGTTCTTGTATTTATTAAATTTGATTTCAATTGAAACGACAATTGAAATATGATGCTGTAGTTATTTAAATTGTTATATATGCTATTATCTGTATATGTTCACCTGTGACATCTGACACCAGTATCTAGTATTTATATGCCTGTTATTACTATTATCTGTATATGTTCACCTATGACATCTGACACCAGTATCTGTTATTTATATTAATGATATATGCCTGTTGTTATATTTTATATTATCTGTCATCACTCTGCAAGTTCCCTGTTAGTATAGAATTCACTATGGGTTGAAATGATACATACCCGAACGGACGTTAGAATAGGAGAAAATCGTTATGGGTTGAAATGATAAACCCAAGCGATTTTCATTTGTATTGAAATTGGGATTACGGGTCGAAATGATATCTACCCGTATATATTTAAATTATGGATTGAAATGTTAAATATCTGTATCACTTAACCATATGATGTATATATACAGACACCGTTGGTCCATATATATAAATATTTTGAAAATGAATTCTATGGTTTTGGGAAGAAATATATGGTTTTAAAATGTTGAGCCTTAAATTTTTTTGACTGATTTAATACATATATTATGGTTGAGTATTTAGATTTATGTTTCAAAAATAGATTTCAGTAATAAATTGAATAAGTTAAGGTTGGGAAGAAAATTTGAATTTAGTAAAGAATTTTATTTAATTAAACCAATTTAAAACTTATTGAAATTTAAGATATGATTTATAACTTGAGTTTGATTTAAATAATTTAATGAATATTTCTTGTTTAAATAAATTTAAGGAAATATTTAGTGAAAATGAAATTTAAGGCTAGTTAAATGATATTGAATTTATTAAGTGAATATTCCATGATTAAATAATAAATGAAGTTAAATCAAGAGCTATATGAAACTGTTAAATTTAACTTTGAAATTGTTGAATATTAAAGCTTTGAAGTATATTGGAATTTAAATGGTTTATTTTGTGATCCAGATTTGTATTTGAAATCAATATAATTGAAATTTGTTATTTAGAAACTGAATTGAATTAAAATGGAAGAATTTAGATTGAATTAAATTGAAATTTGAGTTGATTTGAATCGATTTTTGAGACTTGAGGAAATTATAAATACTTTACTATATATATACTATTTTGGAAAATAGATATATTTGAAATGAAATGATATTTGGGTTTTGAAGTATAAATTTAATTGAAATGACCACTGTGTTATAATGTATATTTCCACCTTGTAGATAGTTCTGAAGATCCTTAGAGGATGGTTATCCCAAACATCCTTTAAGTTACTTGTATTTCAGTTGATATTTCACTTGAGTTGGATTTATTAATATAAGAATGTTAATCCTGACTCGAGTGTTTTGTGTTTTGCTTTACGCTCGGGTCAGACTGAGTGATACAGCATTTGAGACTGACCCTTGGAGTTTGGAGCTTCATTTGGAGATCCCACAATTGATTCAGCTTTCAGCTTTTCCAGTTGATTTGTTCAGAGAAGTCATCTGTTTGCACTGAAGACTTCACTGCATTTGAGATATTCTGTTGTATTTTATTTCTAACTCTGATGTTTATATAGTAGCTTCATGAACTACTATTTTATCTATTCCGCTGCGTATTATTGTTTTACTCTGTGTCTGTGATTATGTGATTGATTTATTTACTGCATATGCTGAGTTTTGCCAAATTTAAATTAACAATCTGATATTTTGAATTATTCAAGTCAGACATGTGTGGATTTATTGTCGATTTGAATGGTCCAAAATAGCGGGTCGTTACATTTTCTATTGGTTAATATAACTAACGTCAAACAAAAAATATCGATGTTACCGATTTATGCAGTTTTCTTGACTTGAGAATACTATAGATCTTCAATATGAAAGCTACGCTTCAATTATAGTCAAATCATAGCACGACGTCCATCAAGTGACTATAGTTGTGTCGAGTGGAAGTATTGGAAGTGAAGCACTATTCAAAAGAGGATTCATCTCCTCGGTTATATGGGGTTAGTATCACGGTTAACTAAAGTCAACTCAGAGTGAAAATCTTTAGCCAGAGCAGTTCGGTTAATAATAATTGTTATTACTGAACCAAGGACTTTGTGTTTGGACTATAGAGTTGAATATGGAAGATATTGGAATTTGGAAAATTACCAAATTCCATAAGTCCAAAGTGATATAGTTTTGACAAAAATAATTGGTATAACTAAATATCACAACCGGGTAATGCTTAATAAAGTCAAACTGGATTTTACCCAAACTAAGTAAGCTATAAATTTGACCAAAAATCACACCATCTGCTAAGTGATGTATGAACATTATCATTTGAATAGTTCAATGTTAACCACTGACCAAATTTACACCTGACGAGTCACACAACCAGAATGATGAGTTCCCTACAGACCAAACGATTTAGTTATTTTATAATTATTATGAATTAATTAAATTAATTAATATCTATGAGATATTAATTATAAAATTTTGAATATTATTTAAGGAATAAATATTATTAAATATATTTATAATAGTTATAAATATATCGATCGAAATGTGATATCGATAAGCAATTAAACTAGATTTAATTAATAATATTTATTTGGGATTAAATGGGATGTTAGCCTATGATGATATGGTGATAATTTAGCTATTATGAAGGCTATAGGGTGTGACTAAAAATAGGCTAGAGGGGATGTAAATGGATGGCTTAGATTTAGTGAGAATTGGTATGAGATATGATCTATATCTTTCTCTCTTTCATCCACTATAAAAGGACTTCTAACCTAATTGTTTAGAGACTTTTTGGCTGCCACTGTAACGACCCGTAAAATTTTATTTGTTTTAATAATATATTTAACTGAATTTTGAGAAATTTTAAATATTTGAGTTTGGGAATAAAACATTGATATTTGGAATACGTCCACTTAAACATAGCAGATGGTAAATTTTTATCAAATAATATAGAAGTTTATTTTATTGTGTAATTTTGTTTCAATTTAAATCAGTTAAATTTGATGATAATAAGATATTTTCCAAACTTGAATATTTTTATACAATAAATTTGTAAATCATCTTCTGATTGAGATCTCATATTTTGTTTCTTCAAATTTGGACTGCTATTGCTCCTTTCATCTTATTTCTGGCAAACTAGTAGCATTTTCGGTACCGATATCGACTTTTGATAGGATGATCGTACCACTGATATCTATATACCATTTTGATCGTCTCATCGTGCTGATCTCTGTGGTATATTCAATTCTGTGTTTTGAAGCCTGGTACGTAGCGGAATTCGAGAAAAACGGTAACCGTATCAGCACCATTGTGAAGCTTTTGATATTTTGTTTACATTCACTTAACCACCATAAATTCCAATAGTCATTAGCATTTATTATCACTGAATTCAACCTTTTGATTTTCCCATTCCCACTATTCTTATTGGTTTGTTTTCCTCTGTTATCGATCTTTTCTCTTTAATATTTAAACCGTAAGAAAAAAAATTATACGTACAATTTTATAAAAAAAACGTTTGCACCCCTTATTTGATGAACTGTCCCTATTCGTGCCTACTCTATAAACCACCTCCACCCTTTTCACCTTCCACCTGACCATTTTCATTTGCTTTATATCTGTGAAAAAACAAGTAGCTTCTCCTTTCTCTACATGGCTCTCGGCCTTCTTCCCTCCTTCTCTACATCTTCACCACGAAAACCGCACCCAAGACCGAGCCATCCTCCACAGTGGCCAGCAACCCCAATCGTCGTTTCCATGGCCGCATGCAGCCCAAGCTCCAGCCTCATCTACCCCACTACCCTCTCGTGCCACTCCTTCCTCTCTTCCAGACATTTTCCTATTGGCTTTAAATAGTCTGTGTTGCCTTATACCTCATTTATTTAAGTAGTCTGTGTTTTCTTATATTGAATATTGACTTTAAATATATTATATGTTAGCTTATATTAGTTTATATAAGTCTTAAATCTGTTCGATTATACATATACTTTGTTGCTTTTAAATATAGGTTCTGCATATATTGGTTACAATCTGACTTATATATATATATTTAATAAAAGTTGTTTGTATATATTATACAGTCTTTCTAATTTACTTATATATATATTATAAGTTGTATATAATCTAGTATGTATATTAATATGCACAGTCTGGTTTACATTATCATAGTACTATATACATGCATGTTTAAGGGTTGTTACTTATAATATATTAGTTTATAAATAGTTTAGTTTGATACGTATATATGTTTTTACGATTATTACTGAAAGTTATATAACCTGTAGTTATGAATATCGGTTATATATATAGGTTTTGTTTGTTTATATATACATTGTTTAATAAATATCGTGTTAAGTATAGTTTTAAAATATGATCTATACATTGCTTATATATACATATGTTGTTTTGTTATTAATCTTATTTTGTTTCTATTGTATTGCATATGTATATATAGTAGAATGTGTATAATAGTTTATATATAAGTTTACAAATTTTCAAATAAAGCCTCTCCGAAAAACTCATTGCAATAATAGGCTCAACTGAAAACTTATTGCAGAAATAGGCCTCGTTTACTTATAGCTTGCGCATTTATGGAATGTGCAAGCTATATTTTAAAAAAAAAATTAAAACTTGCGCATTCCATAAATGCGCAAGTTATAAGTAAACATATAACATTTTTTTTAAAACTTGCGCATTTATGGAATGCGCAAGCTTTAATTATTTTTTCTTTCAAAATATAGCTTGCGCATTCCACAAATGCGCAAGCTATATAAAAAACTAGGCCTATTTCTGCAATAAGTTTTCAGTTGAGCCTATTATTGCAATAAGTTTTTCGGGGAGGCTTTGTTTGAAAAATTGTCCTTTTATATTCTGTTGGTTATGCAAGTTATATATGAGTAGGTAGATTTCTAGATATTTGTATAGGTTATAAAAGTTACAGTATGTACATACTATTTTAAATATGGGTTAGTTTTGTATATGTAGGTTTAAAGCATATATTGGCTGAATATATATAGTATGTACGTTTATATTAGTTTATAAAGCAGTTTATATATATATATGTGTGTGTGTGTTATGTAAGATGTACTTATGTCAGTCTAGTTATAAATACAGGCTGTAAAGATTTGAATGAAATATGTATCGTACTTTGATTTTTGAGTACAATAGTTGTGACGCCCCACCTCTATACCCACGCTAACCAAGAACACTACGGTGTAGTGCTGTCAATTAGCACGGAGAATAAGGCTGTTGAGGAGCGACCATCCATGTAACTTCTTTGTGCGAGCACCGATATGTCAGATAGTATAGAATGCATATCATTTAAGGAGGAAATCCGACATACCGATACAAACTCAAAGCTATCACACAGTGGCTATATATAATCTTCGGAAACAAACATAGAAATAATCATAACATAAATCAGTCACAGACATCCATATCACAAAGGCGGAAAAAGATATGAATATATAACATATGAAAGTGTACATCAGAGTAGTGGTCAGAAAGATCCACGATAATACAAAAGAATAGCAACATGTGCTACACAAAAGAATACATCTATGAGTTGGTATCTCAAATGTATACAACAAAAACTACCAATCTAAGTAGTTTACCAAAAGTCAGAGTAATAGATCCCTGGAGAGAAGTCAAGCAGAAGCACCTGTAACATCTCGGTCTGACCCGAGTATTATTTCATAAGAAAATAATAAACGGATCAGTCTAGCTATAAATATCAGATGACATGATATAGAATAAGAGATATGGCATAAACATATAATAACCATAATGCATACTACTATAAGTATGTAAATGATAATCAACAAGAGATTAATCAATATCACAAGAATCTTCTCAAATATCCAAATCCATAAAAGGGTAATGACACACGAATTCACCAATGCACAAAAATTGATAAAACATATCAATGAAAATCACGAAAATTGGTGAAGCACAAATTCCAGAAATCAACACACGAAATCCAGAAATCACAAGAAAAAGGGAAAGAGGCCTATCACAAGACGGGAGCATGAAATCTCACCAACACGTGTATCACAAGACGAAAAGCTATTCCATGGTTGCTAACCATTTTCACTAAACGGCCCGAAGACCATGAGTCAAAACTCCACTAAAATGGCCCGAAGACCGTGGGGCGCTACCCCACATATGTGAGTAGAAACATCAAACAAACGGGGTCTAGTCTCCCTCGCAGACAAAGAGACATCGCTCAATCGCTAGTCTAAATCACAAAAATGATCGTCATGATCATCAAGAAGTGTCAATTACACTAAGCTAGTAAATATATGAGTTTAGCTTCATGTCCCATAACCACTAGCTTAACTTAAATATTTATGAACAAACTGTAGATCTTCACTAGGAAATTCTCAAAAAGGTTCAGTCGAACAAGTCCAAGAATTAACCGACGAAGTAAACGCAAGCGTTTCATACCACCTGTTTTGCTAAGCCGTTTAATTAGATTTCCCATCCGAGTGAAGTAAAGGCTTGTATATACTAATAGATTGGAAAATGGTTTAGGAAAAGAGCTTTGTAGTAAAATAAATGTTGAAATCGCTTTGATGAAAGAGTTTTGATATTTACTACTAGTATTGAAACCTTCATATTTGTAAAGTGACGAATCACAAAACGATAGCAGAAACAATCTATCACAAAACTTCACATTCGAAGACGTGAATGAAATCCAAGGAAATCAGCTCAACATACATCAAAGTGTAAGTTGATGGCGCTGCCAAACATGCCGAGCGACCTAAGAAAGTGGAGCCGAGCGACCTAAGAAGCTATCGGCAAAAAGAGTAACATACGACCTAAACGGTGCGGCCTAAGGAGTTGCGCGACTTAACAGAGCCGAGCTAAGGAATGCAAGTAGGTCAAGCGACTTAACATGGCCGAACAAAAGTATGGCGCGACCTAAGGCTTAGCGACCTAAGTGTTGAGCGAGCTAACGTCTGAAACAAGGCCAAGCGACTTATAAAGGCAATAGTGCGAGCGGCCTATAGGTAATGCGACCTAAGGTGGTGAGGTCGAGCGACCTAAAAGATGTAAGGTCTAACGACCTAAAGAAAATAAGGCCTAACGACCTAATGGTATTGGGGTCATGCGACCTAACTGAACTGAGGTCATGCGACCTACGACCTAGTGGTGCAAACGACCTAAAGGTACGCGAGCTAGGAGATGGCGCGACCTAGGGCGTAACGACCTAACTGGTCTCGAGATGCTTCACTGGTCAAGCGACCTAAGGACGATCAAGGCAGAACGACCTAAGTAACTGAATGTGGCCGAGCGACCTAAAGAAGACAGGTCAAACGACCTATAGCCCAGCGACCTACGACCTAGCGACCTAATCCCGAATGACCTAAAAGCGAACGAAAATATGCAGGCCGAGTCTTCGAGGCAGTGCGACCTAGGCCCAGAACATTGCTGAAACACACTAAAAATTGGGATTTTCACCAATTCAATCCAAACCAAATGCAAATGTACATGCTAAAGTGATAGGAATTCATTCCCAACAGTCCAAAATAGTTATAGGCAAGAATGATAGATAAAAATCTCACCTTTTCCCGAAATTAATGATGGAGAAGCTTAAAAGCAATGGAAGAAGCTTGAATCCAATGTCTTCACTTTGAATTTGGAGTTGAATGATGGATTAGCAAGAGAACTTGAGCTTGGAGTTTTAATTTCTCTTTCCCTCCTCCATTTTTGATGAAGCTTCAAAGTTTAAGCAATTAGAAATGAAGTATGAAGAGAAGGAGGGGGTTGGGCTGAGTTAGTAAGTTCAGTCCAAACCAAAGCCATAAGTGAAAAAGTGGCGAAAATTCCACTAACTCCAAACATATCAAAGTTTACACTTAAAAAGATCGCAAACGTCATTTTGAACTCAATGGAGGTGGTTTCGAGTCCTAATTTGACCGTATGTAAAAAGTAGCTTTTCGGACCAAAAATCCGATTAACGATAAAATATTTAAATATAAAATCAGTAAATATGCAGGTTGTTACAGACTCCCCTCCTTAAAGAAATTACGTCCTCGCAATATATAAGGTGGAAATAAAAAGTAACAACCATAACAGCATATTAACACGAAAAGAAATTTAAAATAAGAAGTTCACCTTAAAGAGCATAAGAAAGTAAGTCCGGATGTGTACGCTCGATGAATTCTCTAGATTCCCAAGAGCAATCCTTAGGATTTGAGGACCATTGAACTTTAACAAGCGGAACATTTTTATTTCGAAGTCGTTTGACCTCCGAAGCAATAATTCGAATAGGATGCTGTTCATAAGTTAAATTAGGCGAAACTTCAATCTCTTCCACAACACCGGGCTCAAGAATAGAATCGAAATCCCGAAGGCACTTCTGTAATTGAGAAACGTGAAACACGTCATGCATGGCAGAAAACTGAGCCAGTAATGAAAGGCGATAAGCCATGGAACCAATACGTTCAGTGATAGGAAGTGGCCTAATATATCGAGGCGCTAACTTTCCCGATCGATTGAAACGTACAACACCCTTCATAGTTGAAACACGAATAAAATCTGGACCTAAAACCAGCTTCTCACCGGCCTTAAGCCAACAAGAAGGAGATCGGCATGGCCTTCCATAGAGTGACTCGAAAGGTGCCATACCTATACTGGATTGGAAGCTGTTATTATAGGAAAACTCATTGAGAGAAATATGATCTTCCCAACTTCCACCGAAATCAAGCACATAAGAACGAAGAAGATCTTCAAGAGTTTGATTCACACGCTCAGTTTGTCCATCGGACTGGGGGAGATAAGCGGTGCTAAAATTAAGCTTCATTCCCAAAGCTTTTTGAAGACTCTTCCAGAATCCACTAGTAAACAATGGATCACGATCACTAACAATGGAAGTAGGGACTCCATGTAATTTAACAATTTCTTTGATAAAGAGTTTGGCCAGAAGAGGAACGGTTCGGTTCGACCGAACGGGAATAAAATGGGCGGATTTAGTAAGTCTATCAACGATCACCCATAAGCTATCATAACCCGAACGAGAACGGGGAAGGCCATCTATAAAATCCATGGAAATTTGATCCCACTTCCAAACTGGAATTTGCAAAGGTTGTAATAACCCACCGGGCCTTTGATGTTCAGCCTTGACAAGTTGGCAAGTCATGCAACACTTAACAAAGTTAGCAATATCAGATTTCATTCCCTCCCAGTAATAGAGTCGTTTCATATCCGCGTACATTTTACTACTACCGGGATGAATGGAATATTTGGAACGATGAGAATCTTCTAGAATATCTTTACGAAGATCACCAATATTTGGCACTATACGTCTACCAAATTTTCGAATGCCGCCACGAGATTCAATATCAAAGTCTTTCAAATCTTCAATATCGGTTTTATCCTTAAAATTTTGGCAAAGCAAAGCCAATTCAGGATCTAGTTTTTGAGCTTCAAGAATGCAGTCTAAAAGAGAAGGATGAGCCTCAAGGCTACATAAAACAAGAGATGAACATGAATTAGAATTCACGATCCCGAATCTCACAAGTGGAGGAAATCTCGAGATCATTCCATTCGGATGTCATCAAAGAAATAACTGCCTAGTGCTAAAGACTAAGGGTATTTGCAACACGATTTCCCTTTCCGGGGTATAAAGAATATCCAGATCATAAGAGGCAAGGAATTCGAGCCAACGCTGTTGACGCAAATTAAGTTCCTTTTGAGAAAATAGATATCCCAATAATTTATAATCGATGTGGAGAACAAATTTCTCCCCCAAGATGATGATGTCAAACTTTGAAAGCAAAAACAATAGCCGCGAGCACCAGATCATAACTGACATACCTAGTCTCTATCGGCTTTTAGGATTTAGAAGCACAAGTGATTGCGCGCTCTCTTTTGCAAGAGAATGGCATTCAAACCAATACGATTAGCATTGGTACAAAAAATAAAGTTTTGGTTCCCTTCAGGAATCACAAGGATAAGAATATCCAAAAAGAAAGAATTTAATCTTCTTTCCCGAAAAGCTAAAACTTTCAAAATCACAATTACCTTTATAGAAAAATTTACATTTTTCAAGTCAATTTATTGTGTCGGACTGCCTCATCAAAGCGTTTAGGAAATCCCTATCGATAACGTTGATCAAGCGCATCGACCAGAATTCTTAAAACACTAAATGGGCAATACAACACAAAATCATCTTCTAAAAGATTTGCAAAATTTTTAAATTTCTATTTTCATCCAAAATTAATAAATACAAGAATGGAATTATTGAGATATTCATAGAATACTCGATTTATAAATTGGATGAAATAAGCTGGATAAACCGAATGACATAATAAGTCATTCATAAGAATCATAACGAGTGCAGAAAGTGGTAAGCGGAATGCTAACTCCCGCAACTCGTAGCTAAAGAAAACCGGTGGCAAGGTCAAACTGGAAAGACCTTAACACCTATCAAAAGATTGCTTAGGTGATGATCCTAAGACAAGCTCAAAGATTTCGGAAAATTCACAACTACCCAATTGAGAGAAATAATTCTTTACTCAACATGTAAGCTTAAAGAATAAGATGATTCCATTAATTTGGAATCGAATCACAAAGGAAAAATATGAATCTGCTTAACAGATTAAAATGTCGAAAATGAATAGTCCATTCGAAAAAATAAGATATGGGCGTCATAATGATTAAGCCAATCCTTTCACGCAAATCAATTCCGAAACCTAAACAACGCATAATATGCAAATCGGTTCGAAAAGAAAAATCACATGAAATAATTTCGACATCAATAAAAAGCAAATTGAGTATTGCGGATCCACCAACCGGATAAGCAATTCTCAAAGAAGTCATCAATCCTAAAATGTTTTAAATAAAAAGAATCAACAAGTTCTTTTGATATAAAAAGGATGAGATGAACCCATATCAAAAAGAACTCGAATAGGATAATCACAAAACAAGTGTAATCAAGGATTAAATAAGAAATACCTTGACCAAGAGAAGAGTTGCTAGGGGCTTGCAGCTTTCCCTCTCTCCTAATTTGAAGTATGGGACAAGTAGATAAGTAATGACCCGAGCCTTTGCAATAGCGGCAATAAAGGGGTATCGGGCACTTAATTACATAGTGTCCGTGGAACCACAATTGTAACATTGTTTACGACAAGCGGTAGGAGTCTCAACTACCGTGGTCTCTGGTTCCATTTTCTTCTTGCTCAGAAGTATGAGGCAGACAGAAATATGATGACTTGAATTTTTGCAATAACGACAAAAGAGTGGTTCCGGACACTCCTTTGCGTAGTGGTACTTAGAATTACAATTGTAGCATCCTCTACAAAAATAGTTTGGAGTCTTTGCTACCAAAGTAGGTTGCTTTACCTTCTTATCGGGATAAGGGCTTTTGAACTTAATATGCCTCTTCTTGGAAATCCCAATATCACTATAAATTCCTTTATCAGCCTCTTCATGTCGAAGAGTGATATCCACAAGTTGATTGAAACGAACTTCAAGTTTCAGAGGTAAAACCATTTCAGGGTTCTTACTCAAAGCATAGATGAACCTTTGATTCTTAGCAAGATCCAAAAGTTGTTGGGCAGACATGAATACGCCATCCAGAGAAGGACTACTAGATTGACCAGCGCTAGGACTGCCAGAACTAACCATCTCTTCTTCTTTAAGAAAGGAGGAAGAAGAAAAAGGTTATTCTCAGAATGACTATCAAGCAATCTTGATAGATAAAACAAGGAATCATAAAGAAAACAGGATGAATCGGTTCGAAGACTCAAACTAAATCCTGAAGCATGACTCCTAAGGTGGACTTAGGACGATGATCCTTGTTAAGTTATTCTACATTGTTCCGAAGTTTGGCTCTGATACCAAGCTGTGACGCCCCACCTCTATACCCACGCTAACCAAGAACACTATGGTGTAGTGTTGTCAATTAGCACGGAGAATAAGGCTGTTGAGGAGCGACCATCCATGTAACTTCTTTGTGCGAGCACCGATATGTCAGATAGTATAGAATGCATATCATTTAAGGAGGAAATCTGACATACCGATACAAACTCAAAGCTACCACACAGTGGCTATATATAATCTTCGGAAACAAACATAGAAATAATCATAACATAAATCAGTCACAGACATCCATATCACAAAGGCGGAAAAAGATATGAATATATAACACATGAAAGTGTACATCAGAGTAGTGGTCAGAAAGATCCACGATAATACAAAAGAATAGCAACATGTGCTACATAAAAGAATACATCTATGTGTCGGTATCTCAAATGTATACAACAAAAACTACTAATCTAAGTAGTTTGCCAAAAGTCAGAGTAATAGATCCCTGGAGAGAAGTCAAGCAGAAGCACCTGTAACATCTCGGTCTGACCCGAGTATTATTTCATAAAAAAATAATAAATGGATCAGTCTAGCTATAAATATCAGATGACATGATATAGAATAAGAGATATGGCATAAACATATAATAACCATAATGGCATACTACTATAAGTATGTAAATGATAATCAACAAGAGATTAATCAATATCACAAGAATTTTCTCAAAGATCCAAATCCACAAAAGGGTAATGACACACGAATTCACCAATGCACAAAAATTGATAAAACATATCAATGAAAATCACGAAAATTGGTGAAGCACAAATTCCAGAAATCAACACATGAAATACAGAAATCACAAGAAAAAGGGAAAGAGGCCTATCACAAGACGGGAGATGAAAGCTCACCAACACGTGTATCACAAGACGGAAAGCTATTCCATGGTTGCTAACCATTTTCACTAAACGGCCCGAAGACCATGAATCAAAACTCTACTAAAATGGCCCGAAGACCGTGGGGCGCTACCCTACATATGTGAGTGGAAACATCACACAAACGGGGTCTAGTCTCCCTCGCAGACAAAGAGACATCGCTCAATCGCTAGTCTAAATCACAAAAATGATCGTCATGATCATCAAGAAGTGTCAATTACACTAAGCTAGTAAATATATGAGTTTAGCTTCATGTCCCATAACTACTAGCTTAACTTAAATATTTACGAACAAACTGTAGATCTTCACTAGGAAATTGTCAAAAAGGGTTCAGTCGAACAAGTCCAAGAATTAACCGACGAAGTAAACGCAAGCGTTTCATACCACCTGTTTTGCTAAGCCGTTTAATTAGATTTCTCATCCGAGTGAAGTAAAGGCTTGTATATACTAATAGATTGGAAAACGGTTTAGCAAAAGAGCTTTGTAGTAAAATAAATGTTGAAATCGCTTTGATGAAAGATTTTTGATATTTACTACTAGTATTGAAACCTTCATATTTGTAAAGTGACGAATCACAAAACGATAGCAGAAACAATCTGTCACAAAACTTCACATTCGAAGACGTGAATGAAATCCAAGGAAATCAGCTCAACATACATCAAAGTGTAAGTTGATGGCATGGCCAAACATGCCGAGCAACCTAAGAAAGTGGAGCCGAGCGACCTAAGAAGCTATCGGCAAAAGGAGTAACATACGACCTAAACGGTGCGGCCTAAGGAGCTGCGCGACTTAACAGAGCCGAGCCAAGGAATGCAAGTAGGTCAAGCGACTTAACATGGCCGAACAAAAGTATGGCGCGACCTAAGGCTTAGCGACCTAAGTGTTGAGCGAGCTAACGTCTGAAACAAGGCCGAGCGACTTATAAAGGCAATAGTGCGAGCAGCCTATAGGTAATGCGACCTAAGGTGGTGAGGTCGAGCGACCTAAAAGATGTAAGGTCTAACAACCTAAAGAAAATAAGGCCTAACGACCTAATGGTATTGGGGTCATGCGACCTAACTGAACTGAGGTCATGCGACCTACAACCTAGTGGTGCAAACGACCTAAAGGTACGCGAGCTAGGAGATGGCGCGACCTAGGGCGTAACGACCTAACTGGTCTCGAGATGCTTCACTGGTCAAGCAACCTAAGGACGATCAAGGCAGAACAACCTAAGTAACTAAATGTGGCCGAGCGACCTAAAGAAGACAGGTCAAACGACCTATAGCCCAGCGACCTACGACCTAGCGACCTAATCCCTAACGACCTAAAAGCGAACGAAAATATGCAGGCCGAGTCTTCGAGGCAGTGCGACCTAGGCCCAGAACATTGCTGAAACACACTAAAAATTGGGATTTTCACCAATTCAATCGAAACCAAATGCAAATGTACATGCTAAAGTGATAGGAATTCATTCCCAACAGTCCAAAATAGTTATAGGTAAGAATGTGAGATAAAAATCTCACCTTTTCTCGAAATTAATGATGGAGAAGCTTAAAAGCAATGGAAGAAGCTTGAATCCAATGTATTCACTTTGAATTTGGAGTTGAATGATGGGTTAGCAAGAGAACTTGAGCTTGGAGTTTTATTTCTCTTTCCCTCCTCCATTTTTGATGAAGCTTCAAAGTTTAAGCAATTAGAAATGAAGTATGAAGAGAAGGAGGGGGTTGGGCTGAGTTAGTAAGTTCAGTCCAAACCAAAGCCATAAGTGAAAAAGTGGCAAAAATTCCACTAACTCCAAACATATCAAAGTTTACACTTAAAAAGATCGCAAACGTCATTTTGAACTCAATGGAGGTGGTTTCGAGTCCTAATTTGACTGTATGCAAAAAGTAGCTTTTCGGACCAAAAATCCGATTAACGATAAAATATTTAAATAAAATATTTAAATATAAAATCAATAAATATGCGGGTTGTTACAATAGTAATGGGTTTTGTAATAAAATATGTATAGATTTTCAAATCATAAGAATGTTAACAGTGACTTTTCTATCATCTATTGTTTTAAAATATTGAATGTAAGCTGTTCTTGATTCAAATTAAATATATGTGTATGAATTCTAGGTATAGAAGTAGATATATACCTTGTAGTTTTCCTGTTACATGTTTTGTTGAAATGTATACCTATATCTAAGTTGCATACATATTTACCTTTTGCCAGTTTTCAAGTCTGCATATATCTTTTCATTTGTATATATTCTTAAACTATATATTACAGTGATATATAGGAAGTATGTAAATTGTATTTGTATAAAAATAATATATATAGTTTCGAAAATGATCCATGTACTGTAATATATGTTTGTAATATATTATATGTAGTTATATATATATATTGATTTTTTTTAAGCATAGTATAGACTTTTGCAGCCTTCTCTATGGATTATAGTACAATTATGTAATATCCCGGAAATTTGGGGCAATATCAATTTAATAACCTGTTTAAATAATTAAATTGATTGATAATCTTTGATAATAAATTTGAATTGGTTAATAATCTAATTAAATATTTAATTGGTGAATTTTATCTTTTATAAGTTAATAAAATGATTTCTATCTATAATATATATATATGAGTATATATTGTAAATAGATTGTCTTTGATTTGAAAGTTAATAAATGAAATCTTGTTTTAAATTTCTAATGTATATTCTTATAGTTGGGAATTTATGATTTCTTTAATATAAGCTTTTCAAATCTATTTAAACAAAATAACTATATGGTTTTGAAATGAGATTAATAAAATAGGATTGTTATTTCAAATTGAATGTGTTGTTTTAAATTGACTTTAAATTGGATTTTTAAATATAATTTGAATTTGAATTTAAATTAATTTGAAATTCAAAAAGGGGTAATATTTTAAATATTTGGATTTTTTGATATTTGTATAAGCTTTTATTTATATATATAATTGGTTTTATTTCTTTAAAAATTATCTATGTATATAAATAAGTATTTGTAAATTTATAATTTAAGTATAAAAGCCTTTATTAACATTTTAAAAATAAGTATTAATTACTTAAAATACAAGTGTTATCATATTAAGACTCAAAATAACATGTGTTAAGTTATGAACAAAGATAAATGACAAGTGTTGAATTCTAAAACAAGTGGCATTTTTAGATTTAATCTTCTTTTATTTTTACTAAATGATTTTCAGCCTAAATACATATACTTTTCTCTATCCATTTCTTTGACAAATTCAAAAGCAAAGAAAATTAAGTAAACTCAGATCTAAACTGAAAAAAAAAAAGAAAGAAACAAACCTGAAATCGTTTCCTCTCAAAAACAAATTTCTCATAAACAATCAGTAATAAAATCTTCATCTCGAATCTGAAAGTACTATCTCCGTCAACTCCCAACTATAAGTATTGTATCATTAAAGACATCGACATCGACAACGATTAATCAGTAATAAATCACTTAGAATGCTCTGATACCACGTGTGACGACCCGGCTTTCCACTCCCGGAAAATCGCATCGACAGTAAGAAAGAAAGGGGTGAGAAGTAGAAAAGAGAAGAAGAGAAAAGAAACAAACACAAATAGTCACAGCGGAAACGAACAAAATATATTATATCACATAAATATTACATAGTATCATATACAACACTTATCAGAGTTACACAGATTACACATCATATACTAGACAGTTATAAACATCTATCTAGTTATTACATCTCAATACAAAACAAAGATCTAAACAAGATTAACACAGCGGAAACTACTATCTATCTACAACGCCGAAGCCTCCTGCTCCATTGCTCCTCCACAATTCGTCAAGGCTAACCTGAATCCCTTGGCTACTCGTAAAAATTTGAGTACCCAAGAGTTTATAAAACAGAAATAAACAACTTGGGTCAGACAATAATTTAATTATCTAAATTTCCTTCAAATTCAAATTTACATATGTAAATCTTTATTATAATTGATTTTAAATCATTAAACTTATTTAAAATAAATTCAATTTAAAATTAATTAAAATCAAATAACTTAAATATTCAAATTTAAAACTTTTAAATCTTTAAACTTTCCAAAATTGTTTAAATACAATTAAATACACTTATTTCAAAAATTCACTTATTTTAAACTTTTTACATTTCAAAATATAAAAACTTTGTTTAAAACATTAACTTAAAACGAATTAATTTTATAAACAAAACTTGTTTACTTGTTTTAAAAACTTAGAAACATTTCAAAATAATTTCTTTTGTTTTTAAACATTTCTTTTAAAATTCCAAAGTCTGCTTCCAAACCAAACCCGAGTAAAACACTTAAAAACTCGAAGTAGCCCTCGAGACCAACCCGCGTTACCACTTGCTTCGAGAAAAACATCAGAACCCCCGAGGCAAAACCCGAGCCAGAAGCCTTCTTCCCCAAATTCCAAACTCCAGATGCACACGAACAAGCTCGTGCACGTGCACGCCACGTCTGAACGTCGATGAACTCTAATCAGTCCTTCGGCAAGTCACCTTTGGTCACGGCAACACTATCGACCACCCCAAACTTCTCCATTCGATCGAGATTCAATTTCGACTATATCGAACTCATCACTGGAACGAAGCATCACCAGAAACCCATCCGCCATGCCAACATACACCTCGAGGAGACCCACTGGCATTACCACAGCTCCGCCTTACTCCCCTCTAACTCCAGAACCACTCGCGGTCACGTCCGGTTCCATCACGTCGCCGCGAATTTGAGACCAACATCGACAACGATTAACAGACTCCAAAACCCTACTCGTTCGAATTCCAGCCTCCTCGACCATCAATAAAATACACGAGTATTTTTCCGATGATCTACTACACTTCCTTCACCTCCATGCCCAACAACGTTGATCATCTCGCCGTCGTTCGCCTTGATTTGACCAAAGTTCCCAAAAACATAAAATTCGAAATTCTCATTGATTACGAATCTAAAAATCTTGAAACAAGTTTCTAAATTCATGATTTTTCATTACAAATTCAAATATAAAACCCAAACTCAAGATCGATTCGATAAAATTTTGACCCATATTGAATTTTACTGTAAATTAGAAACTTCCGAGCTAATTACCTAAATTAAATACCTGTAATTATTTTTAAAAGTGATGTTAATTGATTTCAAACATCTTTCGTTTGTAAATTCTAAGTTATTAGAGATCAAGTGATGAGATACATATTTTAAAAAGAAAATCAAGACTGTCATCAATTTACAGAACTAAGTTATCAACCTACAGGCATTCAAATATACTATACAGGCATTTCAAACATACAATACAGGCATTTCAAACATTCATATACAACATGCATACATTACAGTCATTTCAGATAAATCATCACATATAAAAAGTTTAACTCTGTTTTTAAAATGATATTTACTCACCAGTAATTTAAAACAGAAAACAGATTCTGTTTCCAGGCTTTCTAGTTTTGAATTTCTTTTGTTTTTGCTTGTTGAATTTGTACTTGCTGTTTGATTTCTTGCATTTAGTTGCTTGTTGATTGATTTGGAACTGCTACTGAATTGCCTTTGATCTCCTTTAAGTTTGCATTAGAATTTCCAGTTTTTACATTTCTTCGTTGCAATTTGATTTCAGATTTTACTTATCTTTAGATTCGAATTGTATTTTAGTGGAGAAAGAAATGAAGATAATCTTAAACTGAAAAATGAAAACAGATATTTCTTCTTACATACTAATTTTATTTATTTTAAAACTTAAATTAAAATATAGCCACTTGTCTCTTTAATTAGCTTACACATAGGTTTGCAAATTACAAATGTCACTAAACTACTCTAATATGCCAACAAGTGTTATTCTTGTTTTTAATAAATTTATTTAAGACATTTATATGTTTTATGAAATATTTATAACTATATAATGTATTTATCTCTTTTTATAATTTAAGCTTTTAGATTTTAATAAATATACAAATGTGAAAAACAATTATTTAAAATAACTTATGCTTATATCAATTAAATATAACATACTTATATATGCTTGAGAAATTGAGCTTAACTATATATATATTTTTACAAACCATTTTGAATTTTAAAAGAGAAAAGATTATTAAAATAAATGAACTTCTTATTTAAATCTTATTTAAACTTAAGCTTACATATATATTTTTAAATAAGAAATTATTCTTGTTATTTAAATCATAAATATCATTTTCAAAAGTATTAAGTTAAATTACAAATTTCCAAATTACAAATTATATAAATATTAAAGTTTGAAAATACTTTATTAAATTCAAATTCAATATTCTTTCCATTTCAATATATACAATTATATATATTCTAAATGGAAATACTTTTAACATTAGCTTTGATAATTACTATATTGAATTTAATACATAACTCCAAATCACAATATATATATATACATATATATTATAATTTGAAAACATAGTTTTAAAAGACTCCCTATTTATAATATATATACCTATATATATATACATTATAAATATAAAACATTTATATATAAGTTTTAGAAAGATAAATCTTCCCAATTTAAAATTGTTAGAAAAGATATTCCCAAATTAAAATGTTATTAGTTTTTAAAGAAATAAACTTGCCAATTAAAATGTTATTAACCTTTTAAAATGAATAAACTTGTCAATTTATAAAATAAATCAACAAATCAATTTAATTATTTATAAAGATTATTAAATTGATATTGCCAAAATTCCGGGATATCACATTCCTCCCCCCTTAAAATAATTTCGTCCCCGAAATTTAAAAGCAAAGATAATTTAATAACCCAGCAAAATTTTAATTTTAATTTCAAACAGCAACCATACATATCAATCATATTCTAACAATCATAGCAATCAATTTAATCAAACAAATTTAACTATCCAGACAAATTCTGGATAGAATTTCCTCGAGTTTCCCCAAGTATATATATATACCGGGATACTCGTTCTACAGGATCTTAACTAACTATCTACAATAATCTAGAAGTCCTTCCTTTCTAGATCACAAATCTGAACAAGATATCAGACTAACTCAATACCATCCCAACTATCCTCCTGAACTGCTGAATCCATCACTCGATGAATCATACACATATTCCTCAGAGATATGTGAAATAAAATGAATTCCAGTTATCCGAACTGGCAACTCAATCCTGGGGATCAAAATCTAATCTCCAAAGAACACAGAAAAATCTCATAATACTTCCGGAGCTTACTCTCCAGTCTTACCAAATCTTATATCTCCTTTGATCGGAGAAAAACTTAAACAATATCCAATTTCACATCAATTTCCAAATTCCATCAATTCTTAACTGCATAACTCCTTTGACGATCCTGAGTCACTTCATTCTTCCCGATCAGCTTAACCCTTGCTGATGCTTCTTGAAACAGATTAGACCAACATCAAACCAATTTCCGGATCCTACTCAACAAAATGGTTTCTCAAAAATATGCCGAAATCCAAAACACAACTCTACTCTACAAACATTAGAGAACTTCAAACTACCTCTCCTATCTGAAATAGTCAAAACAGTTGCACTTGACAACTTTACCTCCAAATCCCGAAAATTTCTTCACACTTAGAGATACACTTGAATTGCCTATAGAAATCAACTGTAACGACCCGACTTCCTATGCCCAGAAAGTCGCATCATTATGAAGAAAGAAAGGGGTAGAAAATAGAAAAGAAGAGAAGAAAGAAAGAAACAACAACAACGATCTCACAGCGGAACGAATAAATTATATTAATAACATAAACTATTACATAGTATCATATACATCAGAGTACACAACTTATACATCACAGAATAGACAGTTATAAACTTCTGTCTATTATACAACACAAGTACATAAATACAATACATCATCACAGTGGAAACTCTATATATCTACATGCTGAAGCCTCCTGCTCCACAGCTCCTCCAGTATTTGTCAAGACTAACCTGAATCCCCTTGACTACTCATACAAAATTTGAGTACCCAAGAGTTTAATAAAACAGAAAATAAACACTTGGGTCAGACATGGGTCTGGTGTGAATAAACGGTTAAATTGCTTAACTTTGAAAACCTTTGGAAACAAAAGTGTCACGTAAGACTCCCCACAAATAAACATGGGTAAGTTTTTACCTTACGCTAACTAAAACATTTGATAGGAAATCTGATTGTATTATAATAGGGTCTAGGGTTTTCAAGTAAATATGAAATAGCTGAAATTGTTACATTATTAAATTCCAGCGTACTAGCCACAAAGTGGGTTATACAATCAAGTCCGTTGGCACTTATTGGATTTTGGATTCCATACAATGGCAGGGCTACTTGGGTACCGCCCGTCACAGTACGTGGCCTAGATCACCGTACCGAGGAGTACGCCCGCTCCCCTGCAACACAAAGCCGGAACCATCCCTTACTGGATAATCCCGAACAAGACAATCCCGTAGTTGGCGCGACCAACCACACACTAAGCCGAATAAAAGAAAAGGGACCTCTAGGCAGGGATCTATCTTGCTCTCAGTGGGTGCTACCCACGAAACCTTGCTGCACCTCCCCTGTTTTAGCCATTCCCGGTTGATGAGGCTTGAGGTTACGATTACCTTTAATCAGAACATATCACTTAGAATGCTCATCGTCAGTGCTGAAAGCATTCAATCCATACAAGTTCGTTCCGGGTTCGAACGAAACCGAAGGCATTATCTCGTTACACTCGTTTTGGAATCACCCTCAGAGTTAACGACAATAACCCTTGCACTCTAAATCTTCATCTTCACTTGAGATTCACGACCTATCGTTAATTTGGATCGATGTGGTATTCGGGTCTCCAGACCTGGAATACCGGTATACGGAAACCCGATCCCGGTCTCATCGAAATCCAAAATGTATCTTTTAAGGCCAAGTTGTTTTAAAGGTTTAAACAATTTAACTTATCTATACAGATAGATAATTCACAAGTTACAATTGATAATCACATTATCATTTAAACAGATGATTCATAACCAAATAGGTAATCCATATCAACATCACAATAGTTAATCTATATTACCATTATAATGCAACCAAGTATTCATATCACACCACATTACTTATCTCATTTCTGAGATTACATCCATTCAAGACAAATAAATGTCATCCATTCTTATATAAGCAATGATTTACTTAATCACAACATAATTAATTTAAAATGAATTAAATTAACTATCTCTATCTTTAATTAATTTAAAGTGAATTAAATTAATTACTTCATCTCTTAATTAATTTAAAATAAATTAAATTAATTACTTCATTATAAATCTTACTTATATAATCATTAATTAAATAAATTAATTAATCATTCTCTAATTATCCACTTTAATTAATCACCTTGATTAATTATATTTTAATTACATTTAAGTAATTATCTTTAATTAATTTCACAAATTAATTATCCTTAATTTAATACAGTAATTAACCTTTAATTACTTCATTAATTAATTAATTATAATTATAATCAATTACTTTAATTCTTAATTAATTTCAATTAATCACCTATCATTTGATTAATTTATCTTAATTAATCAATTCTTAATTAAATCATTAATTATAAACTAATGATCCCTAATTACATTAAGTAATTATTCTTAATTAATCATAATTATTAATCACCTTTGATTAATATAATCCAGTAATTAACTTCCCTTAATTACTTCCATTAATTAATTACTTTTTAATTAATTACCTTAACAAATAATTAATTGCCTTATTAATTAACCTTAATCCTTTAATTAAATAAATTATTTAATTAATAACACTAGGTAATTAACCTTAATCACTTCTTATTTAATTACTTTCATAAAATAATTATCCTCTAATTACTTTATTAAATAATCTACCTTTACTTAATTACATCCAGTAATTATTCCTAAATTACTTCATTAATTAATTATACTTAATTAATTTATAAATGATTTTCTTAATTAATCACAAATTAATTAATTAATTAATTATTAATTTAACTTAAAACAGATTCTGTTTCCAGGCTTTCCAGTTTTGATTTTCTTTTTAAAATATGTATCTCATCACTTGATCTCTAATAACTTAGAATTTACAAACGAAAGATGTTTGAAATCAATTAACATCACTTTTAAAAATAATTACAGGTATTTAATTTAGGTAATTAGCTCGGAAGTTTCTAATTTACAGTAAAATTCAATATGGGTCAAAATTTTATCGAATCGATCTTGAGTTTGGGTTTTATATTTGAATTTGTAATGAAAAATCGTGAATTTAGAAACTTGTTTCAAGATTTTTAGATTCGTAATCAATGAGAATTTCGAATTTTATGTTTTTGGGAACTTTGGTCAAATCAAGGCGAACGACGGCGAGATGATCAACGTTGTTGGGCATGGAGGTGAAGGAAGTGTAGTAGATCATCAGAAAAATACTCGTGTATTTTATTGATGGTCGAGGAGGCTGGAATTCGAACGAGTAGGGTTTTGGAGTCTGTTAATCGTTGTCGATGTTGGTCTCGAATTCGCGACGACGTGATGGAACCGGACGTGACCGCGAGTGGTTCTGGAGTTAGAGGGGAGTAAGGCGGAGCGGTGGTAATGCCAGTGGGTCTCCTCGAGGTGTATGTTGGCATGGCGGATGGGTTTCTGGTGATGCTTCGTTCCAGTGATGAGTTCGATATAGTCGAAATTGAATCTCGATCGAATGGAGAAGTTTGGGGTGGTCGATAGTGTTGCCGTGACCAAAGGTGACTTGCCGAAGGACTGATTAGAGTTCATCGACGTTCAGACGTGGCGTGCACGTGCACGAGCTTGTTCGTGTGCATCTGGAGTTTGGAATTTGGGGAAGAAGGCTTCTGGCTCGGGTTTTGCCTCGGGGGTTCTGATGTTTTTCTCGAAGCAAGTGGTAACGCGGGTTGGTCTCGAGGGCTACTTCGAGTTTTTAAGTGTTTTACTCGGGTTTGGTTTGGAAGCAGACTTTGGAATTTTAAAAGAAATGTTTAAAAACAAAAGAAATTATTTTGAAATGTTTCTAAGTTTTTAAAACAAGTAAACAAGTTTTGTTTATAAAATTAATTCGTTTTAAGTTAATGTTTTAAACAAAGTTTTTATATTTTGAAATGTAAAAAGTTTAAAATAAGTGAATTTTTGAAATAAGTGTATTTAATTGTATTTAAACAATTTTGGAAAGTTTAAAGATTTAAAAGTTTTAAATTTGAATATTTAAGTTATTTGATTTTAATTAATTTTAAATTGAATTTATTTTAAATAAGTTTAATGATTTAAAATCAATTATAATAAAGATTTACATATGTAAATTTGAATTTGAAGGAAATTTAGATAATTAAATTATTTTAATTATCAAGTGTTATTGGTAAATAATTGATTTAATTAAGATAATAGTTTCTCAATTAAGAACCTTTAATATAATAAGTTAAGAATCATTTAATTAAATTTAAATGATTAAGTTAAATTAATAATTAATTAATTAATTAATTTGTGATTAATTAAGAAAATCATTTATAAATTAATTAAGTATAATTAATTAATGAAGTAATTTAAGAATAATTACTGGATGTAATTAAGTAAAGGTAGATTATTTAATAAAGTAATTAGAGGATAATTATTTTATGAAAGTAATTAAATAAGAAGTGATTAAGGTTAATTACCTAGTGTTATTAATTAAATAATTTATTTAATTAAAGGATTAAGGTTAATTAATAAGGCAATTAATTATTTGTTAAGGCAATTAATTAAAAAGTAATTAATTAATGGAAGTAATTAAGGGAAGTTAATTACTGGATTATATTAATCAAAGGTGATTAATAATTATGATTAATTAAGAATAATTACTTAATGTAATTAATAAAATAATTAAAGGTGTAATTAGGGATCATTAGTTTATAATTAATGATTTAATTAAGAATTGATTAATTAAGATAAATTAATCAAATGATAGGTGATTAATTGAAATTAATTAAGAATTAAAGTAATTGATTATAATTATAATTAATTAATTAATGAAGTAATTAAAGGTTAATTACTGTATTAAATTAAGGATAATTAATTTGTGAAATTAATTAAAGATAATTACTTAAATGTAATTAAAATATAATTAATCAAGGTGATTAATTAAAGTGGATAATTAGAGAATGATTAATTAATTTATTTAATTAATGATTATATAAGTAAGATTTATAATGAAGTAATTAATTTAATTTATTTTAAATTAATTAAGAGATGAAGTAATTAATTTAATTCACTTTAAATTAATTAAAGATAGAGATAGTTAATTTAATTCATTTTAAATTAATTATGTTGTGATTAAGTAAATCATTGCTTATATAAGAATGGATGACATTTATTTGTCTTGAATGGATGTAATCTCAGAAATGAGATAAGTAATGTGGTGTGATATGAATACTTGGTTGCATTATAATGGTAATATAGATTAACTATTGTGATGTTGATATGGATTACCTATTTGGTTATGAATCATCTGTTTAAATGATAATGTGATTATCAATTGTAACTTGTGAATTATCTATCTGTATAGATAAGTTAAATTGTTTAAACCTTTAAAACAACTTGGCCTTAAAAGATACGTTTTGGATTTCGATGAGACCGGGATCGGGTTTCCGTATACCGGTATTCCAGGTCTGGAGACCCGAATACCACATCGATCCAAATTAACGATAGGTCGTGAATCTCAAGTGAAGATGAAGATTTAGAGTGCAAGGGTTATTGTCGTTAACTCTGAGGGTGATTCCAAAACGAGTGTAACGAGATAATGCCTTCGGTTTCATTCGAACCCGGAACGAACTTGTATGGATTGAATGCTTTCAGCACATCGTCAGGCGGACGATGAGCATTCTAAGTGATATGTTCTGATTAAAGGTAATCGTAACCTCAAGCCTCATCAACCGGGAATGGCTAAAACAGGGGAGGTGCAGCAAAGTTTCGTGGGTAGCACCCACTGAGAGCAAGATAGATCCCTGCCTAGAGGTCCCTTTTCTTTTATTCGGCTTAGTGTGTGGTTGGTCGCGCCAACTACGGGATTGTCTTGTTTGGGATTATCCAGTAAGGGATGGTTCCGGCTTTGTGTTGCAGGGGAGCGGGCGTACTCCTCGGTACGGTGATCTAGGCCACGTACTGTGACGGGCGGTACCCCAGTAGCCCTGCCATTGTATGGAATCCAAAATCCAATAAGTGCCAACGGACTTGATTGTATAACCCACTTTGTGGCTAGTACGCTGGAATTTAATAATGTAACAATTTCAGCTATTTCATATTTACTTGAAAACCCTAGACCCTATTATAATACAATCAGATTTCCTATCAAATGTTTTAGTTAGCGTAAGGTAAAAACTTACCCATGTTTATTTGTGGGGAGTCTTACGTGACACTTTTGTTTCCAAAGGTTTTCAAAGTTAAGCAATTTAACCGTTTACTCACACCAGACCCATGTCTGACCCAAGTGTTTATTTTCTGTTTTATTAAACTCTTGGGTACTCAAATTTTGTATGAGTAGTCAAGGGGATTCAGGTTAGTCTTGACAAATACTGGAGGAGCTGTGGAGCAGGAGGCTTCAGCGTGTAGATATATAGAGTTTCCACTGTGATGATGTATTGTATTTATGTACTTGTGTTGTATAATAGACAGAAGTTTATAACTGTCTATTCTGTGATGTATAAGTTGTGTACTCTGATGTATATGATACTATGTAATAGTTTATGTTATTAATATAATTTATTCGTTCCGCTGTGAGATCGTTGTTGTTGTTTCTTTCTTTCTTCTCTTCTTTTCTATTTTCTACCCCTTTCTTTCTTCATAATGATGCGACTTTCTGGGCATAGGAAGTCGGGTCGTTACAGTGGTATCAAAGCATAGGTTGAGCGAATGCCTAAGCTTTTGGTTAAGTGAATATCAGAACACTAGGTTGAGTGAATACCTAGGTTCGGAAGGATTGTTCATTAGAAATAGGATCTGTAGCAACCTGTTTGAGTCCGAGTGTATATATATATATATGAGAGCGCGTATTTGTTAGTTATATAAAAATGATTTTATATTGTGTTAATTGATCGGTTGAGTGGTATATGGATTCTGGTCAATACGAGTAGCTAACGTTATTGATAGGGATCTCTAAACACTTGAACCAGGCCAACGGACACAATATTGTTTTAAAGAGGTAAATGAAATAATTTTACCCAGAAATAATTTCTATATAAAAAGTATCATTTTAAATATATATATATTTCTACCTATTTGTTGGGTTACCTGTTCGGGTTTTCCAATATAAGTTATAAAGGTAGATAAGGTGGTAGTGTGAGTAACACGACTACCAATAGTTAGAATTTGAGTGTTGAGGTTGGAAGTATATCTGACGAGACTGTAGACCTAATACTGTCTCGAGTGAACTTTGTTGTGTTGTAAAGATTTCACCGATCTCTGAAGGAAACCAGTTATGGTTTAGAGTTTATCTTTGAAGTTGGATGAATAGAGTAGATCTATTGGATGAGCTGAAGCAAGTGATGGTATCTTGGCAACTTCAGGAAGTAGTAGCTGTGTGGTGAGACGCGGTGGCTATGGACGTTTCTGAAGATGTTTCTTCTGGAACAAGTTTGAAGAAGTGAGTCTGTTCCGGTGTTGTGGCTGAGTCCAGCAGGGTGTTTCTGTTGCTTTGAAGTCCGAATTTCTCGAGGAGTTTAGGATAAGAAGTCTTTGGCATCTATGGCAGCAGTGCAGCTCGGAGTGTTCTGTGTGTTAGCAGGAAGTTTCTGGCTGAGCAGTTTTTCTGAAGGTAAAGTCCAGAAGCAACAGAGTGAATCCATTTCTTCGATGAATTGGATGGTTAAGTGTAAGCTGTTCTGATTAGTGAAGAGAGAACAGTTATCTTTGGAAATTAGGCCGAGCTGATCGCAAAAGTGACTTGCGATTGTTTAAGTATTCTCTTGGGATTATTGGAGATTGAGATTCCGTATCGACTTGATTCGTGGAGTTACCAGAAGTTCAGCTTAGTAGAAGGATGTCTCCTAGAGAATAATTTGGTGAAGCAGCTCAGGATTCTTTGGAAAGGGATTGACCACACCTAATTTTCTGGTGAGGATTCTGTTAAGGTGTTTTGACCAAGTAGAATGGTTCACTAAGATTTTATAGATATGGTGAACTGTGGATGATCAAGTTTGTGCTCGAGTTTCTCCGATGGCATTCTCATCTGTTCAAGATCAGAATTGTGCAGCGAAAGCAAGATAGCAGCTATTCTAGAGTGGAAGCAACCGAGAGTTGTAATTTTCTTCGAGTAGAGGATTTCTATAGGCAATTCAAGTGTATCTCTAAGTGTGAAGAAATTTTCGGGATTTGGAGGTAAAGTTGTCAAGTGCAACTGTTTTGACTATTTCAGATAGGAGAGGTAGTTCGAAGTTCTCTAATGTTTGTAGAGTAGAGTTGTGTTTTGGATTTCGGCATATTTTTGAGAAACCATTTTGTTGAGTAGGATCCGGAAATTGGTTTGATGTTGGTCTAATCTGTTTCAAGAAGCATCAGCAAGGGTTAAGCTGATCGGGAAGAATGAAGTGACTCAGGATCGTCAAAGGAGTTATGCAGTTAAGAATTGATGGAATTTGGAAATTGATGTGAAATTGGATATTGTTTAAGTTTTTCTCCGATCAAAGGAGATATAAGATTTGGTAAGACTGGAGAGTAAGCTCCGGAAGTATTATGAGATTTTTCTGTGTTCTTTGGAGATTAGATTTTGATCCCCAGGATTGAGTTGCCAGTTCGGATAACTGGAATTCATTTTATTTCACATATCTCTGAGGAATATGTGTATGATTCATCGAGTGATGGAATCAGCAGTTCAGGAGGATAGTTGGGATGGTTTTGAGTTAGTCTGATATCTTGTTCAGATTTGTGATCTAGAAAGGAAGGACTTCTAGATTATTGTAGATAGTTAGTTAAGATCCTGTAGAACGAGTATCCCGGTATATATATATACTTGGGGAAACTCGAGGAAATTCTATCCAGAATTTGTCTGGATAGTTAAATTTGTTTGATTAAATTGATTGCTATGATTGTTAGAATATGATTGATATGTATGGTTGCTGTTTGAAATTAAAATTAAAATTTTGCTGGGTTATTAAATTATCTTTGCTTTTAAATTTCGAGGACGAAATTATTTTAAGGGGGGAGGAATGTGATATCCCGGAATTTTGGCAATATCAATTTAATAATCTTTATAAATAATTAAATTGATTTGTTGATTTATTTTATAAATTGACAAGTTTATTCATTTTAAAAGGTTAATAACATTTTAATTGGCAAGTTTATTTCTTTAAAAACTAATAACATTTTAATTTGGGAATATCTTTTCTAACAATTTTAAATTGGGAAGATTTATCTTTCTAAAACTTATATATAAATGTTTTATATTTATAATGTATATATATAGGTATATATATTATAAATAGGGAGTCTTTTAAAACTATGTTTTCAAATTATAATATATATGTATATATATATATTGTGATTTGGAGTTATGTATTAAATTCAATATAGTAATTATCAAAGCTAATGTTAAAAGTATTTCCATTTAGAATATATATAATTGTATATATTGAAATGGAAAGAATATTGAATTTGAATTTAATAAAGTATTTTCAAACTTTAATATTTATATAATTTGTAATTTGGAAATTTGTAATTTAACTTAATACTTTTGAAAATGATATTTATGATTTAAATAACAAGAATAATTTCTTATTTAAAAATATATATGTAAGCTTAAGTTTAAATAAGATTTAAATAAGAAGTTCATTTATTTTAATAATCTTTTCTCTTTTAAAATTCAAAATGGTTTGTAAAAATATATATATAGTTAAGCTCAATTTCTCAAGCATATATAAGTATGTTATATTTAATTGATATAAGCATAAGTTATTTTAAATAATTGTTTTTCACATTTGTATATTTATTAAAATCTAAAAGCTTAAATTATAAAAAGAGATAAATACATTATATACTTATAAATATTTCATAAAACATATAAATGTCTTAAATAAATTTATTAAAAACAAGAATAACACTTGTTGGCATATTAGAGTAGTTTAGTGACATTTGTAATTTGCAAACCTATGTGTAAGCTAATTAAAGAGACAAGTGGCTATATTTTAGTTTAAGTTTTAAAATAAATAAAATTAGTATGTAAGAAGAAATATCTGTTTTCATTTTTCAGTTTAAGATTATCTTCATTTCTTTCTCCACTAAAATACAATTCGAATCTAAAGATAAGTAAAATCTGAAATCAAATTGCAAAGAAGAAATGTAAAAACTGGAAATTCTAATGCAAACTTAAAGGAGATCAAAGGCAATTCAGTAGCAGTTCCAAATCAATCAACAAGCAACTAAATGCAAGAAATCAAACAGCAAGTACAAATTCAACAAGCAAAAACAAAAGAAATTCAAAACTGGAAAGCCTGGAAACAGAATCTGTTTTCTGTTTTAAATTACTGGTGAGTAAATATCATTTTAAAAACAGAGTTAAACTTTTTATATGTGATGATTTATCTGAAATGACTGTAATGTATGCATGTTGTATATGAATGTTTGAAATGCCTGTATTGTATGTTTGAAATGCCTGTATAGTATATTTGAATGCCTGTAGGTTGATAACTTAGTTCTTTAAATTGATGACAGTCTTGATTTTCTTTTTAAAATATGTATCTCATCACTTGATCTCTAATAACTTAGAATTTACAAACAAAAGATGTTTGAAATCAATTAACATCACTTTTAAAAATAATTACAGGTATTTAATTTAGGTAATTAGCTCGGAAGTTTCTAATTTACAGTAAAATTCAATATGGGTCAAAATTTTATCGAATCGATCTTGAGTTTGGGTTTTATATTTGAATTTGTAATGAAAAATCATGAATTTAGAAACTTGTTTCAAGATTTTTAGATTCGTAATCAATGAGAATTTCGAATTTTATGTTTTTGGGGACTTTGGTCAAATCAAGGCGAACGACGGCGAGATGATCAACGTTGTTGGGCATGGAGGTGAAGGAAGTGTAGTAGATCATCGGAAAAATACTCGTGTATTTTATTGATGGTCGAGGAGGCTGGAATTCGAACGAGTAGGGTTTTGGAGTCTGTTAATCGTTGTCGATGTTGGTCTCGAATTCGCGGCGACGTGATGGAACCGGACGTGACCGCGAGTGGTTCTGGAGTTAGAGGGAGTAAGGCGGAGCTGTGGTAATGCCAGTGGGTCTCCTCGAGGTGTATGTTGGCATGGCGAATGGGTTTCTGGTGATGCTTCGTTCCAGTGATGAGTTCGATATAGTCGAAATTGAATCTCGATCGAATGGAGAAGTTTGGGGTGGTCGATAGTGTTGCCGTGACCAAAGGTGACTTGCCGAAGGACTGATTAGAGTTCATCGACGTTCAGACGTGGCATGCACGTGCACGAGCTTGTTCGTGTGCATCTGGAGTTTGGAATTTGGGGAAGAAGGCTTCTGGCTCGGGTTTTGCCTCGGGGGTTCTGATGTTTTTCTCGAAGCAAGTGGTAACGCGGGTTGGTCTCGAGGGCTACTTCGAGTTTTTAAGTGTTTTACTCGGGTTTGGTTTGGAAGCAGACTTTGGAATTTTAAAAGAAATGTTTAAAAACAAAAGAAATTATTTTGAAATGTTTCTAAGTTTTTAAAACAAGTAAACAAGTTTTGTTTATAAAATTAATTCGTTTTAAGTTAATGTTTTAAACAAAGTTTTTATATTTTGAAATGTAAAAAGTTTAAAATAAGTGAATTTTTGAAATAAGTGTATTTAATTGTATTTAAACAATTTTGGAAAGTTTAAAGATTTAAAAGTTTTAAATTTGAATATTTAAGTTATTTGATTTTAACTAATTTTAAATTGAATTTATTTTAAATAAGTTTAATGATTTAAAATCAATTATAATAAAGATTTACATATGTAAATTTGAATTTGAAGGAAATTTAGATAATTAAATTATTTTAATTATCAAGTGTTATTGGTAAATAATTGATTTAATTAAGATAATAGTTTCTCAATTAAGAACCTTTAATATAATAAGTTAAGAACGACCTAGGCTTTTCAACCGTCGGTAGCGGTGACCGGTAGGCTTTGCAACCATATTTCATTCAATACTTAACATGAATTTCAGAATCAACTTAAGTTTATTTTTTAAAATGTTACTCACTAACCTTGCTGCACCTCCCCTGTTTTAGCCATTCCCGGTTTGTGAGGCTTGAGGCTACGATTACCTTTAAAATAGAACACATCTATCTTAGAATGCTCATCGTCCGCCTGACGATGTGCTGAAAGCATTCAATCCATACAAGTTCGTTCCGGGTTCGAACGAAACCGAAGGCATTATCTCGTTACACTCGTTTTGGAATCACCCTCAGAGTTAACGACAATAACCCTTGCACTCTGAATCTTCATCTTCACTTGAGATTCACGACCTATCGTTAATTTGGATTGATGTGGTATTCGGGTCTCCAGACCTGGAATCCCGGTATACGGAAACCCGATCCCGGTCTCATCGAAAACCAAAACGTATCTTTTAAGCCAAGTTGTTTTAAAGGTTAAAACAATTCAATTCATTATCTTTATACACATAGAAAGATAATTCACAACATTACAATAGATAATCAACATTATTAATATAACAGATAATCCATATTATCATCACAATTCAGCTAACATCCATATCACACAGCATATATCTCATCAGAGATATCAATCAATGCAAAGTATTCAATACTATCACCCATTCATAAGTAATGATTTATACTATCTTAAATTAATTTAAAGTGAATTAAATTAATTACTTCATTCTAGAAATCCTGCTTACTTAACCTTTAATTATAATCAATTAATTAATTATCCTCTAATAATTCATTTTAATTAATCATCTTTGATTAATTACCTTTTAATTGCATCCAAGTAAATTATTCTTTGATTAATTACTTAAATTAATCATCCTTAACCATTTATAATAATTAACCTTTAATTACTTAATTTAATTAATTAGTACTCTATTAATCATCTTTGATTAATCTTCAATCAGTAATTAATTACCCTTAATTACTTTCATTAACTAAATTAATTACTCCTTAATTAATTCTTTAATTAATCTCTTGATTAATTTTTTCAAAGTAATTAACTCAAATTACTTCTATTAATAAAATCATTTATTCAACTAATTACTTCCAGTAATTATCTTATTATTTACTTCTCTAAATAAACTTACCTTAATAATTACATTAAGTAATTATTATCAAATCATCTCTTGATTATTCTAAATTAATTAAACTTAATTAATTAACTTAACTAAATCAAATTAACTTCAATTAATTACAATAAGTAATTAATTCTTAATTACTTCCAATAAGTAATTACATTTAAACAAATTCTATAATTGATTATCTTTAAATTAATTAATCTAATTAACTATTAAAATTAATCCTATTAATTAATTATTTAATAATCCATAGTTAATGACCTCATTAACTATTATTTAATTACTTTCCTTAAGTAATTAACTTATATTAATTATTATTAATTTTAAATTAATAAATCTTAATAACCAATTTATTAATCTCTAATTACTTAATTAATTAAGTGTTAACCATAACTTAATTAATATTTAATTACACTATTAATTAATTCTTAATTATTAACTAATACTCTAATTTATAATCCTTAATTACAAATTAATTATTCCTAATTAATTAATCTTAATCATAAATAAATTAGTTTAAACCTTTAATTACCTATTTAATTAATCCAAATGATTAATTAATCAAATTAAATTAATCATCCATTAAATTTCCTAATTAATTTAATGAACACAAATCTTTAATTACTTTAAGATAAACTTTGTTCTTATTGAAAATCAAGTTATCATTTACAAAGTATTTTAAATCAATTTACTTAAATTTTATCTTCAAAATTTCATTTTAAATTTAAAGATTTAAAATGAAAACAAATTATCTTTAACTACATAGATTCAAGTTGGTTTTGAATCTTAAAGATTTGAAATAAATAAGTTTTATAAATTTAAATATGAATTTGTTTAGAACCCTTTAAATTTCTTTATTGAATGAGTATTTCTTTAACTTGTAAAATAAAAGAGTTTTAGAAATGTTGTATACAGTAATTAACCTTTAATTACTTCATTAATTAATTAATTAATTATAATCAATTACTTTAATTCTTAATTAATTTCAATTAATCACCTATCATTTGATTAATTTATCTTAATTAATCAATTCTTAATTAAGGATAATTAATTTGTGAAATTAATTAAAGATAATTACTTAAATGTAATTAAAATATAATTAATCAAGTTGATTAATTAAAGTGGATAATTAGAGAATGATTAATTAATTTATTTAATTAATGATTATATAAGTAAGATTTATAATGAAGTAATTAACTTAATTTATTTTAAATTAATTAAGAGATGAAGTAATTAATTTAATTCACTTTAAATTAATTAAAGATAGAGATAGTTAATTTAATTCATTTTAAATTAATTATGTTGTGATTAAGTAAATCATTGCTTATATAAGAATGGATGACATTTATTTGTCTTGAATGGATGTAATCTCAGAAATGAGATAAGTAATGTGGTGTGATATGAATACTTGGTTGCATTATAATGGTAATATAGATTAACTATTGTGATGTTGATATGGATTACCTATTTGGTTATGAATCATCTGTTTAAATGATAATGTGATTATCAATTGTAACTTGTGAATTATCTATCTGTATAGATAAGTTAAATTGTTTAAACCTTTAAAACAACTTGGCCTTAAAAGATACGTTTTGGATTTCGATGAGACCGGGATCGGGTTTCCGTATACCGGTATTCCAGGTCTGGAGACCCGAATACCAACATCGACAACGATTAACAGACTCCAAAACCCTACTCGTTCGACATGAATATACATTGAAGGAAAATCACTTAGAATATACATTAGAAATTTAAAACAAGATTTCATTTATTAACTTTCAAATCAAAGACAATCTATTTACAATATATACTCATATATATATATATATTATAGATAGAAATCATTTTATTAACTTATAAAAGATAAAATTCACCAATTAAATATTTAATTAGATTATTAACCAATTCAAATTTATTATCAAAGATTATCAATCAATTTAATTATTTAAACAGGTTATTAAATTGATATTGCCCCAAATTTCCGGGATATTACAAATTATATCATTAAAGAAGTATTGTATATATTATATACATAGTTGTTTATGTAATATATAGAAAAATATATATGTAAGTATTTTGCATTTTTATAAGTATATATATATATATATTTATTTCAAAAATATAATATATATATGTTTGATTTTGTATATGTGTTTTAATTTGAAACAATAATTTTGAAATATATATTTAATATGTATTTGGATTTAGAATATGATTTTTATATATGTACGAAGTTATATATATATGTGTGTGTGTGTGTTCACTTATACCATTTATCTTCATCAATCCAGTCATCGTGCCTTACTCTTGTCTCGCCAATGCCCAAGTGGTCGCAGCATTTTTTTGATTTGCTCATGTTCGTATCAGTGTGCGTATCCATGTCAAATTTATTTCCTCTAGCCTCGAAAGGTGAGAAATCACTCACGATTAACGTTCTTATATTTATTAAATCTGATTTCAATTGAAACGTCAATTGAAATATGCTGCTGTTAGTTATTTACATTGCTATATATATGCTATTATCTGTATCTGTTCACCTGTGACATCTGACACCATTATCTGTTATTTATATTGATGATATATGCATGTTATATTATTATCATATATGTTATCACTTTGCAAGTTCCCTGTTAGTATAGAATTCCCTATGGGTTGAAATGATACATACCTGAACGATCTGTAGAATAGGAGAAAGTCGTTATGGTTTGAAATGATAAACCCAAGCGATTTCCATTTGAACTGAATTTGGGATTGCGGGTTGAAATGATATATACCCGTATATATTTAAATTGCAGATTGAATGATAAATATCTGTATCACTTGACCATATGATAGAAAATCATATACAGACACCGTTGTTCTATATATAAATATTTTGAAAACGATTTCTATGGTTTTGAAAAGAATTATATATGGTTTCATTTAATATTAAAAATATTTTATATATAAATAAGTTTTAATATAAAGTAGATTTAATAATAAGCTTTAATTTAATAAAATTTGATTTAATTAATATATGATATGTTTAAGTATTTATTTAAAATTTTATTTTAAAAATAGATTTTTTATAATGATTTTATAAGTTAAGGTTGGGAAGATAGATTTGAAATTTATTTGAAATTGTATTTAATTAAGAATTTTATTTAATTAAATCGATTTGAAACTTATTGAATTTGAGATTTAAAGATATGGTTTTATAACTTGATTTTGATTTAAGTAATTTAATGAATATTTAAAGTTTAAATAAATTGAAGGAAATATTTAGTAAAATGTAATTTAAGGTTATTTAAATGATATTGAATTTATTAAGTGAATATTTCAAGACTAAATAATAATGAAGTTAAATCAAGATCTATATGAAATTGTTAAATTTAGGTTTGAAAATGTTGAATATTTAAAGCTTTGAAATATATTGAAATTTAAATGGTTTATTTTGTGGTTCAAATCTGTATTTGAAATTGATATAATTTGAAATTGTTTATTTAGAAACTGAATTAAATTGAAATTGATGGATTGAGATTAAATTAAATTTGAATTTGGAATTCAAGTTGATTTGAATCGATTTGTGAAATTTGAGGAAATTATAAATATTTTACTTTATAAATTATTTATATATATATACTATTTTAATATAAAACATTTTTTTATATAAACTATTTTAATATACTAATTTTTTATTATAAACTATTTTATTTTATATACTATTATTAATATCTAAACTGTTTAAGTGGTGGAAGTTATGATTTCAAAGTTATGGTTTTCCAAAGCATTATGATTTCAAAACGTTTTGGTTTCGAAAGGGTTATAACTTTGAAAGTGCTATAATTTGGAAATAGATATATTTGAAGTGGAAATGATATTTTAGGTTTTGAAGTATAAATTATTTTGAAATGACCACGGTGTTATAATGACGGTTGGTTGTTAGTAGCGTATATTTCTATATAGTGATAGTTCCACGGATCCTTAGAGGATGAGTATCCCAAACATCCTTTAAGTTACTTGTATTTCGGTTGATATTTCACTTGAGTTGGATTTATTTATATAAGAATGTTAATCCTGACACGAGTGTTTTGTGTTTTGCTTTACGCTCGGGTTAGACTGAGTGTCATAGCATTTGAGACTCACCTTTGGAGTTGGAGCATTGATTGGAGATCCATCTATCTATCCAGCTTTTAGTTATTTAGTTGACTCCAGTGATATATTTAGATTTTGTATTGATTATTGTATTCGAGACTTCTGTTGTATCTTGTTTAATTCTGTTATATATATATGGTAGCTTCATGAACTACTATTCATTTGTTTCCGCTGCTTATTGTTATATTACTCTGTGTCTGTAATTCTATGGTTATTTTATTTACTGTATATGTTGAGTTTTGTCAAATATAAATTAACAATCTGATATTTTGAGCCATTCAAGTCTGACATGTGTGTCTGCCTTTGCACTTGGCGGTGTGGATGCGAATGGTTGAAAATATCGGGATGTTACAGCCACTATCTCTTCTATTGTTGGCCAATCACATCCCCTAGGAGCTTAAGCAAATCCAACTCAAATCAATTCAAAATAAGTACTATATGATAGTCAAAGGTCTACGGTTCAAGGATTAGTAGTCTACCGTCGAATCAAAAAGCTTTCAAAGGAGAGAGAGAGTGCATCATTATTAGGTATGCTTTAAGGTATTAGTTTTAGGTATGTCTTTACTGTATTATATTGCTTATAATTTCTGAATATTATTTTATTATACATATACATACATACATACATACATACATATATATATATATATATATTATATTATTAGTTAGGTGACGATTCTAATATATATTGATGTTCTCATATACTAGATTGGTTATATGTATATAATAAAAAAACAATTTTTTTCACATATAAATCAGATATGTTGTAACAACCCGGGGTTTTGTAACAATTAATTATCGTCAAATGACGATTAGACTGGTTTGCTAATTGCTATTGGCATTTTAATCGGTTGAAATTCGTTTAAAAATTTGCTAAAGAGTTAAACGGGCTTTAAATTGCAATCTTGGCCCAAGTTCTATGGTGCTGTTATAATTATCTAAGGCCGTTACCCGTTCCTCTCTATTTCATTTCACTTGGCTAACCCTAAAATAAATGAAAGAAATATAAATGGCGGCTCGATCTTTTTCATCGTTCGAATCAAAATTAGGGCTTGTATAAAAATCGAGGATGCCGACCTTTGGTTGCTTGATCGAAGGCCCTTGATTGTCGATCGACTAGAGTTGCTCGCGGCGGCGTCTTTTTGGTCGAGTTCGGAAAAGGTGAGTAATTTTATTTACTGACATCTAGATCAAACTTATTTCTTTGTTACGGCAATTCGATTTTGTTTTGGTGATTGGTGACTTTTCTGACTTCAGTAGTCGATTTTGTTTCGTTGTTGATTCCTCCTTGACTTCGGTATTAACTTGAATTTTGTTTTATGCTCTAATTTGTTTATCACCCGACTTCGATTTGTGGTGTTGTTTATGAGATGATTTTGGATTTCAACGTTGAACTTGCTGCTGTAGACTTCTTTCGAGACTTCGGTCCTTTGACTTTGTGTATGCTATACCTTGACATGCCATCTCTGGTCATCACCTTTGGGTTGGCATCGATCTGTAGTTGTTTACTTGTTAAATTACTGCTTTGAGTTACTACAGTTACTTTAGTTCATGAGTGACTTGAGCTTGATTTCTAGGATTTGTTCGTACTTGCAGATTATCCTTAGTTTGAAACAGTTACATGACTTTGGCCAGTTGATAAGTTGTGATGATATTTTGACTTGCTTTAAACTGCTACTTTGATCAGTAGGCAGTCCTCTGGTTAAGCAGTATGCCTCTGGTGAATTTTCTCATCTACATATGTAGCTTCGACTTGTTTCATCTTGAGTCTTTGTTGTATTTATGCATCATGTTGTGTTTGATGTATTTGTGTGTACTTGCTGTTGCATATAGCTATGGCCATGTCACACCTATGTTTTTTAAAATCCCTAATGCATTTGCTGTTTGGACCCGTGTACTTGTGCACATTCTCTGTTGTTCTGTGATATCAAAGTTTGATATGATAATTGTTGCTGCCTTTTCTTAGTTTTGCAGCATAATTTTCTTGAGCTTTGAGTTTACTGATTTAGTTACAACTTTGAATACTTGTGGTGGTTGCAGCTTCTTTTTTTGTTGAAATTGTGCCCTTGTTGTTTTGTATTGCACTGAGTAAACCCTCACGGGTACTGATACTTGTACTGATGCATTTTGTTTTCCATATGCACTGAGTCAATTCTCATGTGCACTGATGCATTTATTTTTGTTTGCACTGTGATGGATCATCTCGGTTGTGACTTGGTCTTTGATGATTTCAATTGCATTGCACTGGTTGGTCTGGCCATTCTTTGTTTCAGATCTGTGCATATCTTCTTGTATGCTTGGAGTCTCTGTTCGAACATATTGATAGTATTTGGTCTGGACACTGTTGTATTGTGACTTGGACATTGATTTGTACATTGAGTTGAATCCAGCTTAAACGCTCGGGTTTGACCTTGTGCTCGTTTATGAACTTTCATTGAGCTTTTGTGTATTTCTTGCAGTAGTGGTGAGGCAGTACACGCGAGCGTGTACTGCAGCCCTAACAGAATTGACATTTTGAATTGATATTTCAATTGCTGAATTGTTTTGTGTTCAATTCAATATTTGGGAATTGTATTTGATTCAGTTCGATAGATCATTCTGTTGTGTCTAATTATCTATTCGATAATTAGATTCTGAGTTTCTAATTATTATTTAATAATTGGATTTTGTGTTAATTGTCGTTTAGACAATTCTGTTGTTTTCTAACTTATCTTCATTGATAATCTTTTTTATTTATCTTGTTGATAGTTTGAATTTGCTGATTTGTTGTTTAACACTATTTAGTGTTATATCTACCGTTATCTGATTCTCTTATCGAGGAGTTGGATATACGAGATTTCTGTGACTGTCGTCTATTTGATATTTGATTATTATTGCTTCCGTGCATTAATAACTGAGTTTGAATTAGACTGACCCGTGTATTATTTTCTTTTGAATTTAATACTCGGGTCAGACCCGAGTTATTTCAGGTTGTAGATATCTTGCTTTGGGTTGCTGTTTGAGCTATGAAGGCTTTTCATATCTTTTGAAGTGGTCTTCGTCTTTTGTAGTAGTCAGTGTATCTGTTTTAGGTTGATATGTATTCATGTATATTAGTCGATAATGTACTTGTATATATAACTTCTAGAGTCGACAGTTGTAGTTGTATCATATGTATTGTGTCAAATATATTGTAACTGACATCCGTTATATATATATATATGAGACTTTTGTTATCTGTGTTCCGCATTTTATTTTCTATGTTATTATTATATATATTGTCCTAAACTATTATGAACCATCGTAGTTCGTTTTATACTGGAATTGGGTATGTCGATAGGAGTAAATAAATAAGTGATGAAAAATAAAAATATATACCACTCCTATCGAGGTAACCAATACTAGTGTAAGGCCCAACTACGGATGGCCGCTCCTATCCAGCCTTATTCTTCATAATAACAAACAGTATTTCTTTTAATACTCTTTGTTATTATGAGCATAGAGGTGGGGCGTCACATATGCACAGCTAAATATTATATATATAATTATTATTTTATTAATATATATATATATATATATATGTATATATATTAATATGTCATTTAATTATAATTATATGATTTGTATTTATTTATATCATCATATCATGCTAACGTATATTTTATACTTGTATATTTACTATAATTATAATTTTCGATAATAAAAAGGTAATTTTAAATAATTATTTACTATTATTTAATATTATTTAAATAATTTATATAAAATAAGATATGTTTTGAAAATAAATTTTTAAAAATGATTTTTTCATGAAATAGCTTTAGACCAAAAATTAAGAATTTAATTGTCAGTTCCAATATTTTTTAGAAATTAATATACGATCGAAATTAATTAATTATTAAAAAAATAAACTTTGATTGAGAAAAATTATGGAAAAACTTTCCAAACCTCAAAATATCATGCTAAATACTCTAAAATTTTAACTTTTCAGAAATATGTTTCGAAAATAATTTTATTAATATTTTATTTTATTTTAACTAATTAATTAATATATATATGTAACGACCTAGAATTTAATCGCTAATTAAATGGATATTTAATTATATTTTTAAAATAATAAATAAATGAATTTTTATTAACAAATAAAATTATTTTAAATAATAACTAATGATAATAAAAATTATTAAGTTTTGTTTACCAGTATATATAGTTCATAGAGAAATAGAAAACGTGACCGGAAATTATTTTCTAAAATGTTGATTTTTCATTGGTTAAATGTTATTTAAAAGATCATAACACTATTGTAAACATATATGCACACACTAGAAACTATCTTAACATGGTGTGTACATGTATATATGCATGTACATATTTTCTCACTTAAGTATATAAATATATAAGATAAATGGAGATTTTATTTATAAAAAGTATGTATATGTATATATATTAACATATTAAAATAACTTTTTCAACTCAAAGTACATGGTGCATGGCTTGAATAGTACAACATATGGGAGGGAGGTACAAGAAGAGGACTAAAATGAGGGGGAGGGAAGTGGAGTGCATGCATGTATACATATTTAATTATAAGCACTTTGTATTTTTAAAATATTTTCCTAAGCCTATATATACCCCTTCCATTTCATGGTTTTCATTTTACAATCTTCATCTTTATTTCAAAAATTCCTAAGAGCTTAAGAAAACATATCCATGGCTTCTCTTCATATTTTCTCATTTGAGAAAAATCAATTCTTTTCACTCAAATCACTTCCATTTCTTGCTAAAACACTTCTATAAGCTCTACAACACTTCCTCTTCCGAAATACAAGAACCCAAACTACACTAGCCTACATGGCTGAGCCTGAACTCTACACAACCAGGCCTAAACTCCCTTTGGCCGAGCCCAATCTTAGTGCTTAGCCACTCAACCACTCCATTTTTGCAAGTTAAGACCAAATTCTAGCTCATATCCAAGTTTTAGCAAAAGTGCGTCTTGAGTTAGTAAAGTTTTGGTGAGTAAAACTCTTATTTTTGGAAAAGAAAGCATATTGATTTTGACGAACTATATGTTGTAAAAATATAGTGTTTATTGTGTTGAAATTTATGTTATTGATGGCATATGATTTCAAGTTTGTGATTGAGCTTGGATTTGTGATTTGGATATTAAATGGTATGTTTAGATATGGATATGTGAATGGTTGGTTATGATATGATTTTAGTGTGTTATGAAACCAAAACCAAGTGTACATGATGTAAATGTTGTGGAATTAGCACCTTGAAAGGTTGCAAAGGACTTGAGATCCAATTTGAAAACACAAAGCTTGTTTCCTAACTTTGGATTTAGTAAATGTTTTCCAAGTTTTCTCCTTCTGTTTAATTTTTCAAAACTCTTCCATTTTATTTCAAAATATGTAGTAGCTGGAGTTAAGGTGAGGTTTTCACCTAGGAATCAATTCTAACAAACTGCGCTCATAGCGATAGTCGCTATGGATGCAGTTCGAAAAATTTCACGATTTCAAGTTTAAAGTGTTTTATTTTGGATGGTTTTTGAAAACTCATTTCAAAATAATTAAGTAAGTAAAAAGGTTAAGTTTTTGTTATTTAATAATTTATTTATTTAATTTATTAATTAGGGTAATTATTATTTAATTAATTAATTAAGTAATTAGGTTAAGTAATTAGAGTTTAAGAATTTTTTAACTAAGTTAATTATTTTTAACTAAGGAAGTTTTAATATATTATTAATTATGATAAAAAGTAATTAATTTTTTACTTAATCAAGTTTAATTATTTTAATTAATTAAAGTTAATTATTTATTAATTATTATTAATTAGAGTTAGTTATTTATTTAATTATTATTAAATAAAAAAGGTAATTATCTACTTAATTATTACTTAATTAGAGTTCAATTATAAATGAATGTTATTTAATTAAAGATAATTAAAAATTAATTTTTAATTAATTTTTATTTAATTTGACTTAACCAAGCTTAATCAAGGTTTAATTATTAGTTAGATAAATTAAGACCTAACTAAGATAAATTAGGGTTATTTATGATATAATTTGGAATTAATTAAGATTTGTTTAAAGTTTAATTAAGTTATAAACATATGATTTAATTAAGGTTTTTATTTTAAATTTTCTTCCAAAAACTCTATCGGGTATTTATTTTTGACTAACTTTCTTGTTTAAGTAAATTGTTTTAAACCAAAGGATCTCTTGTCCATGCTCTTAAGTAGCCAAATGAATTGAAGTAGTTGTAATAAAACATTGACACATTTTATTAAAAGTAAGTCGACTTGTACTTATCACAAATACCGCACTTCGGGAACGTGGTGAATACAAGGAGGTTAATTTCGATAAGCGAGTCATGATAATCTAAGCATATGGAATGTTCATAGGTAAATCTTTACACCCTAATAGTGAAATGGTCCACTATAAACAACTTGACCCTTTTTAATCATTGAACGTTGGTTTGGAGAAACCGGGATCGGGTAGTCGTTGTTATCCGAAAATCACTTCGAACCAACGAAAGCGTTCGAATTGGAAATAGTGAAGGCAAGGTCCAAGATGAAGATTTTGAAGTGCAAGGGCTATTTGCTACTAACCCTGAGGGTGATTCTAAAATGGGTGTAGTGGAAGTAGTGCCTTCGGTTCGTTCATCTTCTGAATGACTTGTATGGATGAATGTTGACATTGTGTCAATATTTGGAAGGCATTGTAGCATTCCAAGTGGCAGTGCTTTAGTAAAGGTAAATGTAGCCTCATGCCTCATCAACTAGAAATGACCAAAACAGGGTATGCAGCAGGGCTATGTGAGTCGCTCCCATCAGGGTATGTCATCACCATATCTAGAATCGATATTTGACCCATTTTGTATGCTCTGGTATGGTTGCTGATCCTAACCGGGCGGTGGTGTATTCGGTACTACTAGTAAAGTGGTAGGCCGATTCTATATAGTAGGGATACAAGATGTTCTTGTCAAACCCCAGATGTATTTTATCTAGAGGTGCACCTTTCAAAAAGTAGTTCCTTACCTGGTCATGTATGGAATCCATTTCCCAATAAGTGCCTTCGGTCTTAGTTTTATACCTATTATGCTGGAATTTAAATAATGTAACAATTTCGGCTATGTTAATTTTTTACCTGAAAACCCTAGACATTATCATGATATCACTGGATTTCTATATAAAGTGTTTTGGTTATCGTAATAAAATCCCATTTATGTTTATGTGTGACGTGGTCTTACAGGTTACCTTTGATTTTCAAAGTGTTTCAAGAAAAAAATTTAAGTTGTTTGAGTTTACTCACACCAGACCTATGTTTGGCCTAGAGTTATATTTTCTTTTCCTAAAACTCTTAGGTACTCAAATTTGTATGAGTAGCCAAGTGATCCAGGTTTCTTACGATTTCATTTTGGAGGAGTTGGAGTAGGTGGCTTCGTCGTTAGTTAATTATATTCTATTTCCACTGTGTATGTTTGTATGATCTATGTATTTTGTATGGGCAGGTAGTTATAATTGTCTAATGGAGGGTTATAATGTAATGACTCTAATGTAATATTATGGCAGTGCTATGTAATATCTTATGTTATCTATTATATGTTATTCTGATTAGTGGTGAGATTCTGTGATTGTTGAGTTCCTTCTTATCTTTCTTTTCTTCTGCCCTTAATGTCTCGTCCTTCGGTGTAAAAAACGGTCATTACATTTTTTCATTAGAGTCTAGGTTAAGCGAACACCTAGGATTTGGGTTAGGGTTAACTTCGAGAGTGCGTATTTGTAAATGTTTTTCCATATATATATATATATATATATTTGATAGATAGATTAGCTTAGTAGGTTTTATTAGTACCCTTCTTTCAAGATTTATCTCGTCCAAGTATTCTAAGATTATCTTACTTTTTCCAGGTAGTATGACATGAGTAACCGAGGTAGACGGGGTAGGGAAGCAGGTAGCACTACGACTACAAATGGTCGAACCCCAAATCCTGGAGGAGTTTGGATTGCTAAAGAGGCAGCATTAGAGCAGCCAAGAGTGAATTTCACAACCTTATGCAAGGATTACACCAACCTAGGAGGAAATCCGTTTAATGGAACCGAGTCTGTTAGCGCCAAAATTGGACACTAACCCCCAAATCCAGATGAAAGCACCAAATACCAATCACAGCTCAGAGATAGAATGTATGTAGAGAGTAATAATGTGAAGAACAGTTAAAACTAAAATGAAAGCAGTAGAGAACAACAGATTTTATAGTGGTTCGGCTAACTCCGGCCTACGTCCACTTAGAAGTTTTCTTTTTATTGCTGTAATAATTGATTACAGTTGCAGAATGGCAGAGTTGCCTTAGCCTTAGAAAATAGAAAGTAAGAGAGCAGAAAGAAGATCCCCTTTGACTGTGCCCCTGCCTCTCTATTTATAGACAAAGATGGGTTGGACTTCCCTGGTGGGCCTGGTAGCCAAGTACCTCAGCCCAAATGGAGTGGTCTCCATATGCTGAACCATAGATGTCGAACGCTGAATGCCGAACAAGGTGTGAATGCCGAACGATCTCCTCATGCCGAACGTTGGGAGGTGCGAGGTACCGAGGTATCGAGGTATGGAGGTGCGAGGTACCATGATATGGAGGTGTGAGGTACCAAGATATGGAGGTGCGAGGTACTGAGGTGTGAGGTGCGAGGTGCAATGCCGAGCGAGGTGAGGTATGCCGAACGACCCATCCAATGCCGAACGCTCCCTGATGCCGAGCGCTCCATCCAATGCCGAACGATCCTTAGTGTCGAACCTCCATCATGCCTAACGTCTCCAGATGCCGAACGATCCATCCAATGCCGAACGTCTCCAGATGTCGGACGATCCATCCAATGCCGAACGTCTCCAGGTGTCGGACGATCCATCCAATGCCGAACGTCTCCAGATGCCGAACGATCCATCCAATGCCGAACGTCTCCAGATGCTGAACGATCCATCCAATGCCGAACGCTACTGAATGACGAGTGCTCCTGGAATGCCGAACCACTCATGTATGTTGAATGCTCTATGCATGCCGAGTACTCTTGAATGCTATTCGAACGTGAATAGTGAATGCCAGACGAACCATTTGTGCCGAACCTCCACCTTGCCGAACCATGTTTCCTAGACCCAAATTATAGTTGATTCATCTTTATCCAATCATATTTCCATCTCCCAAGCACATTGCATCATTCATCCATCCAGTTGACTGTATCCATCGTACCCTAGCCTCGACGAACATGCAGTTGATTAAGTTAAACCCGTCTGTCTGCGACCTTGCCAAAAGGCGGGTTAACACTTGCCCCCCAAAACATGCCTTGCTTTGAAAGGTGTGTTTTGAATAGCCTCAAGTCCAGTATCCAAAGTCCATGTTTCATTCATATCCAATAACCAATAGGGGACTTTAGGACCTCTTCAGGTCGATATCCAAATCCATAACCTCTCCGGGCTCTTGCCAAGCGTAATCCACACCTGATGACCGTGGTCTAGTGTCCCTGGACGTTGAGATAACCTCTCCGGGTTCTTGCCAAGCGCAATCCACACTTGACGACCGTGGCCCAGTGTCCCTGGGCGTTGAGCTAACCTTTCCGGGTTCTTTCCAAGTGCAATCCACACTTGACGACCGTGGTCCAGTGTCCCTGGACGCAAGTAATGCCGTGGCTTAAGTCCTAAGCCGAATCCTGGTCGCTCCGGACCCTTGCCGAGCATAGTCCATACTCGACGACCTGAAATAGTAACCGATAATATATGGCCTAAGTCCTAGGCCGAATCTTGGTCTCTCCGGAACCTTGCCGAGCATAGTCCATACTCGACGACCTTTAAGCCAAAATCCAGAGAAAATCCAATCAAAATCCAATCCGAAAAACAAACATTCAAACCAGAATTCAAACCAGAAAAACGAGAAAAACAGGGAGCTCAAACCAAACTCCAAAACCAAACCAGAAAAAGCAAATGTCCAAGTCAAAGGAAAAAACAGATTTCACAAACCCGGGCGTTTCGGTAAGCCATCATCTCAAAGCATGCCTGAGGGTTATCTCCGACCCCGTACATGAGTAAGTGATTTAACCGTTTGCCCGGAGTTTGTTACTTATTCCAAACCATCAAGATTAGTTGATGACCAATCGGTCACCATTCCTGGGCCTCGCGCCCTCGTCGTTCAAGGTAGGCGGAGGCTGTTCATGTTCCACCGCCGCATTCCGAGTTCCGACATACTGTCACAACTGACCATTCCTTATATGCTCCTCGATTATATCCTTTAGATGTCGGCAGTTGTTAGTATCATGCCCATCCAGGTCATGAAAGAGACAGTGCCTTCCTGATGCCCTTTCACGTTCTGTGGGTTCCCTCCTTGATGGCCTTCGATAGGGAAGACGATCTCGAGTATCTAAGAAAATCCGCTCCAACGTTGCGTTCAATCCTGTGTAAGTGGAGAACTTTGGTTCTCCCCAGCGCTTCCTTTTCCCTTTATCCTTGTCCCCACCTGAGCTTTCGCCGAGTAATCTTCCGTCCTTAGTCATGTTTACTTCCTGTGACCTCATGTCCAAACATGCATCCTCTTGTCGAAGAAATCTTTCAGCTTCATGAAAGAATTCCCCAATATCCAACGGTGGGTCCCGTACTAACGATACTTTGAACTCCGAATTATCTCTGACTCCTGATACCGCAGCCATCAGAACCATTGATGGATCTGGCCGATCCACCGAAGCAACTGCTGCATTAAATCGAGTTAAGAATGTCCTGAGCGATTCATCTGCCCCCTGTTTGACTGATGTTAGTGTCATCACGTTCTTTGGCCTTTTTATGTGAACTCGAAATTGACTTAAGAACTTGTCCACCAGTTCTGTCCATGTTCCAATGGATCCATCCTCCAGCTGTCTGAACCACATAGCAGCAATTTCAGTCAAGTACAGGGGGAAACATCAGGCCATAACCTCCTCCGTTGCCCCCAGCACTTCCATATGCCTAGTGTACCTCATCAAGTGGTCGGTGGGATCCGTTTTCCCGTTGTATACTTCCAGAGTGGGTAGTTTGAAATCGGACGGATTCCTAGCTGTCCTGATGTTCCGGGTAAACGGACTTTTGTTAACTCCCTCTGAATCCCTGTTTGTTAGACCTCCGCGAATAGTCCGCCTGATAATGTCAGCCAATCCAGTGTTTCCAACTAATCCAGACTGCCCCCCAAGTCCCCGAGGAAATTCTGACACATATTCTTCATCACGTACTCCTGTATTCCTATCGACGCCAGGCCGCGTAGCGTCATCCGGTATCCCTCCATGAACTGGTCCAGCATTCCCTGGTGGTGTGCCCCCGAGTCTAGGTCCATCTAGATTGTTAGCTGTTTGTTGATTGGGAGCTGCCTCCTGTTGAATCACTCCATCTGTCCGCTAGTTGAGTCCCTCTGGTCCAGTTCCATGAACTTGAGCTCCTGCAGTTCTTGGTTGTTCAAATTGCCTGAGAAGAGCCTGCATCATCTCCTCTTGTCGTTTCATCATCTGCTCCTGCATAGAATTCATCATTGCCTGCATCTCATCCCGAGTTATGTAGATGGATGCATGATCCTCTCTAGCTCCAGAAGAGGCTGCTTGACTTCCTTCCTGATTGCTTCTTTCCACTACTTGCTTCCTTGTTGGTGGTCTAGCCATTGCTTTCAAGGATCCAAGTTCCTAACTCCAAAGTTCCTGAGTTCAGCTCTTAGTGAAAGCACCAAAGTGTTAGTGCCAAAATTGGACACTAACCCCCAAATCCAGATGAAAGCACCAAATACCAATCACAGCTCAGAGATAGAATGTATGTAGAGAGTAATAATGTGAAGAACAGTTAAAACTAAAATGAAAGCAGTAGAGAACAACAGATTTTATAGTGGTTCGGCTAACTCCGGCCTACGTCCACTTAGAAGTTTGCTTTTTATTGCTGTAATAATTGATTACAGTTGCAGAATGGCAGAGTTGCCTTAGCCTTAGAAAATAGAAAGTAAGAGAGCAGAAAGAAGATCCCCTTTGACTGTGCCCCTGCCTCTCTATTTATAGACAAAGATGGGTTGGACTTCCCTGGTGGGCCTGGTAGCCGAGTACCTCAGCCCAAATGGAGTGGTCTCCATATGCCGAACCATAGATGCCGAACGCTGAATGCCGAATAAGGTGTGAATGCCGAACGATCTCCTCATGCCGAACGTTGGGAGGTGCGAGGTACCGAGGTATCGAGGTATGGAGGTGCGAGGTACCATGATATGGAGGTGTGAGGTACCAAGATATGGAGGTGCGAGGTACTAAGGTGTGAGGTGTGAGGTGCAATGCCTAGCGAGGTGAGGTATGCCGAACGACCCATCCAATGCCGAACGCTCCCTGATGCCGAGCGCTCCATCCAATGCCGAACGATCCTTAGTGTCGAACCTCCATCATGCCTAACGTCTCCAGATGCCGAACGATCCATCCAATGCCGAACGTCTCCAGATGTCGGACGATCCATCCAATGCCGAACGTCTCCAGATGTCGGACGATCCATCCAATGCCGAACGTCTCCAGATGTCGAACGATCCATCCAATGCCGAACGTCTCCAGATGCCGAACGATCCATCCAATGCCGAACGCTACTGAATGATGAGTGCTCCTGGAATGCCGAACCACTCATGTATGTTGAATGCTCTATGCATGCCGAGTACTCTTGAATGCTATTCGAACGTGAATAGTGAATGCCAAACGAACCATTTGTGCCGAACCTCCACCATGCCGAACCATGTTTAATGCCGAACCATGTTTCCTAGACCCAAATTATAGTTGATTCATCTTTATCCAATCATATTTCCATCTCCCAAGCACATTGCATCATTCATCCATCCAGTTGACTGTATCCATCGTACCCTAGCCTCGACGAACATGCAGTTGATTAAGTTAAACCCGTCTGTCCGCGACCTTGCCAAAAGGCGGGTTAACAGAGTCTATCATGGATGTGCAAGCCTGGTTGTGATCTTGGGAAAATATTTTTAAAGGTCTTGGCTTATCAAATGAACACTAAAGGTTCTTAACAGCATGGCAATTGCAAAAGGGATCTGCAGCTTGGTGGGATTCCCTTACTACAAATGTTCTAGAAGTAGAGTTTTCGTATGGGCAATTTAAAGAAGTTTTTGAGGACCAATTCTTACCAACAGCATGGAGGACCATGATGTACAGTAACTTCGTAGACTTGAAGCAAAGGGATCTATCTGTAGCAGAATATGAGACAAAGTTCAATGAGCTATCTTGTTTTGGACTAGAATTGATCAATACCCCGCTATTGAAATATGTGATGTTTGTTTTGGGTATAAGGGAAGAATACCATGAGAGAATGACTGCTCATGTTAAGGGTACTTTTGTGGATTTAGTGGATATGGTTCTAAGGTATGAGGCCTTGGAAAAGAAGAGGCCTACTCCAGTAGTACCTAGTGGAAATGGTTCTAATAAGATAAAGTTTATTCCTAATTGAAAGAATTAAGTAAAGGGAAAGCCGGGAAATAGGGCTCAAGGGAATCATTTTAAGGATTTTGTTTGCCACAAGTGTTAGCAAAAGGGCCACATCGCAAAGTTTTGCAAAATTCTGGAATTCAACAGCAATAGCAACCGCAAAGTGGACCTATCTCTCCGATGGTCTGGAAGAATCTTTGTTTTAATTTCCATCAACCTGGACATATGGTAAAGAACTGCCCACTCATAAAGAATGTGCAGCATCCCATGGTGTATGCCATTAAGAATGAACCCTCAACTTCAACGGATGTGAAGGGAAAATGAGTCCTTGAAGGTACCTTACTGATCAATGGTAATTTTGTTCGAGCATTATTTGATATTGGTGTTTCTCATAGTTTTATGTCTTTAGAATCAATAGATGAATTTCATGTTATTCCAAGTATTGTAGAAAACCCTATGCGTGTGTCTAACCCCATAGGCGGAGTAACCCATTTGAATATGATTTGTAAGAATGTGCCAATTTCTACTTTTCCTATCACTTTTCTTGCGACCCGTATGTCTTAGACTTTAAAGGATCTGACATTATTCTTGGTACAGATTGGTTATCAAAGTATACGGCTGTCTTGAAATGTAATAAGAGATTTGTATCTTTAGTGATCGATATAGGAAGAAAAGTTAAAGTATCATGTAAGGAACCCAGTATTCATATGTGTAGTTTCTTGTATGCCCTGTAAGCCACCTAAAAATTTTTAGGGTCTATTGAAGTTGTTAAGAATTTTCCCAATGTATTAGAAGAGGTTAAAAATTTACCCCTGCATCGAAAGATAGAGTTCCGCATTGATTTAGTCCCCGATGTAAGGCATGTGGTTCAACCAAAGCGAAGGATGGCTCTGAGGGAGAGAGAGGAGTTGGTAAGTCAAACCCAGGACCTGTTAAGAAGAGGATTGATTAGACCCAGTCGTTTAAGTTGGGGGTCTACTGTGGTTTTTACGGCAAAGTCTGATGGATCTTTAAGGTTGTGCATGGACTATAGGGAGTTGAATAAGCTAAAAATTAAGAACAATTATCCCTTACCCTGCATCGATGATCTTTTAGACCAACTTCATGGAGCTACAGTATTTTCTCAGATGGATCTAACTACTAGATTCCATCAGTTGAGGGTTGCTGAAGATATTATACCCTTAACTGCGTTTAGGGGCCCTGACTGTTTCTTTGAGTGGTTGGTTATGCCTTTCGGGCTAACCACTGCATCTGCATATTTCGTAGACCTCATGAACCGTGTTTTTCGAGATGTTCTTAACAAGTTTTTGTTTGTTTTCATCGATGACATCCTTATCCAATCCAAATCCGAGGAGGAGCATAAACATCATTTAGAAGTGGTGTTGGAAACATTGAGGAGACATGTCCCGAAGGCAAAATTTTCTATGTGCCATTTCTGGCAATCAGAGGTGAGATTCTTAGGACATTGTGTTAGGAGAGGACACTTCAGTTGACCCAGTAAAGGTGGAAGCTGTTCAGGAATGGAAGCGGCCACAGACTCCTACCGAAGTTTGAAGTTTTTTAGGTTTAGCTAGATACTATAGGAGGTTTATTCAAGATTATTCTAAGATTTCCTCCCATTTGACTAAGCTGACTAAGAAGGGGGAGAAGTTTGTATGCACTCTAAAGTGTGAAGAAGCATTTATGGAATTGAAGAAGAGATTGACAAGTGCACTAGTTTTGGCTATTCCAAATGGAAATAGTGGGTTCACGGTTTACACAGATGCTTGTGGAGTGAGACTAGGTACTATTTTGATGCAGCATGGTAGAGTGATTGCATATACAAGCAGAAAGTTAAAGCCTCATGGGAAGAACTATGCTATGCATGACCTGGAGTTGATGGCTGTTGTCTTTGCATTGAAAATGTGGAGACACTGCTTTTTGGGTAAGGATCCTTATTTTCCTCTTAGTTTCTTTCTAATCTTTAGAGATTCTATGAGTAAGTTTTCTTCCTTTAATTAGGTGAAAAATTTAAGCTCTTCACGGATCATAAATCCCTAAAGTATCTTTTTACTCAGAAGGATTTGAACCTAAGGCAACGGAGGTGGTTAGAGTTTCTGGCATCCTACGACTTGGATATTCTTTATACGCCAGGAAAGGCTAATATGGTGGCGCATGCCTTAAGCAGGAATTCCATTTTGACTTTTTTGGAGGTTACCCTGACTCTCCTAAACAGAATAGCGAGCAAGCAAAAAGTGGACAAAAGCTTAGAGGCAATCATCAAGAAGGCTGAGGAAGATAGTGTACAAGTTTTAAGATTGATAACCGAAGAGTTTTGAGGATGGATGGACAGATCTGTGTACTGAATGTCAATGGTCTTAGGCAGGAAGTTTTGTCAGAATGTCATCGTTCTAAGTTGAGTATCCATCCAAGTGTCTCAAAGATGCATAGGGACATGAAGCAGATATTTTGGTGGAAGGGAATGAAGAGAGATATCTCTATCTTTGTTAGCAGTTGTTCGTGCTGTCAACAAATCAAAAGTGATCATCAGAGGGTAGTCGGATTATTACACCCTTGGAAATACCTAATTGGAAATGGAAAATGATATCGATGGATTTTATCGAAGGTTTGACCAGAACTAGAAAAGGAAATGGATGAGTATGGGTTATCGTGGATCGGCTAACGAAGAGCACAAATTTTATTCTGGTAAAACCAACAACGACCGCTACTTCTTTAGCTGAAATTTTTATGAGAGATATAGTCAGGTTGCATGGAGTTCCTGCGAGTATTGTAAGTGATCGAAACCCCATATTTACTAGTCATTTTTGGAAGCATTGCAAACAACTCTAGGAATAAAGTTGAGAGCGTGTATTCTGGATTTTGGTGGATCATGGAAGGATCATTTGCATTTAGTTGAGTTCTCCTACAACAATAGTTTCTAGGCGAGCATCGGAATGACACCTTATGAAGCCCTATATGGAAGACCATCCAAGTCACTTGCATGTTGGGTTAAGATAGGAAATAGATTAGTACTTGGGCTGGACAAGATCCGAGAAGATACTGAAAAAGTTGCAGTGATTAAGAAAAGAATGAAGGAAGCCCAAGATCGCCAAAAGAGTTATGCTGATAAGAGGCGAAGGGATTTGGAATTTGTGGTTAGAGACTTGGTGTTCGTAAAGATTTCACCAATAAGAGGAGCTATTAGATTTGGAAATGCTGGAAAGTTAGCTCCAAGGTATGTTGGAGATTTCTGTATTCTCGAGAGAATCAGATCGCTTTCTTACAGGGTCGAATTGCCAAAGAGATCGGCGGCAGTTCATAATGTGTTCCACATGTCTCATTTGAGGAAATATGTTCATGACCCATCTTTGACTGTGCAGCCGTCAGTTTAAGAGGAATTGGAGATAGAACCGAACTTGACAGTGGTTAGACATCTAGTTTATGTTGTGGATCAGGATGAAAAGAGGTTGCATAATAAGATAGTGCGACTAGTCAAAATTTAGAGGAGTGAGGATCTAAAAGACTGCAATTGGGAGACTGTGTAATGTATGAAAGAAGGCTATCCTGAGTTGATGTTAGGATAGCTAGTCGTGAGTTGTATGTATAGTGTATGTTTGTTTGCTATGGATGCTTAGTGTATGTCGTTGTATGCGTTATATGATATGAACATATATAGCTTTTTGCGTAGTTTGAATTATCTCCTTGTTTCCTAATTTTGGGACGAAATTCTTTTAAGGGAAGAGTGCAACGACACAGAATTTAATCGCTAATAAAGTGGATATTTAATTATATTTTCAAAATAATAAATAAATGAATTTTTATTAACAAATAAAACTATTTTAAATAATAACTAATAATAATATCATTTTTTTAGTTTTATTTACCAATATATATAGTTCATAAAGAAATAGAAAATGTGATCGGAAATTATTTTCCGAAATATAGATTTTTCATTGGTTAATATTTATTTAAAAGGTCATAAAACTATTGTAAACACACATGCACACTACAAACTATCTTAACATGGTGTGTATATGTATAAATGCATGTACATATTTGCTCACTTAAATACATAAAGATATAAGATAAACGGAGATTTTATCAACGACTCCATTTTTGCAAGTTAAGACCAAGTTCTAGCTCATATCAAAGTTTTAGCAAAAGTTCATCTTGAATTAGTAAAGATTCAGTGAGTAGAACTCTTATTTTTGAAAAAGAAAGCATCATGATTTTGATGAACTATATGTTGTAGAAATATGTGTTTATTGTAATTGAAATATTAGTTTGTTAATGACATATGATTTCAAGTTTGTGATTGAGCTTGGATTTGTGATTTGAATGTTAAATGATATGTTTGGATATGGATATGTGAATGGTTGGTTATGATATGATGGTAGTGTGTTATTAAACCAAAACCAAGTGTACAGGATGTAAATTTTGTGAAGTTAGCACTTGAAAAGTCGCAAAGGACTTAAGATCCGATTTAAAAACAAACGGCTTGTTTCCTAACTTTGGATTTAGTAAATGTTTTCCAAATTTTCTCCTTTTGTTTAAGTTTTCAAAACTCTTCCATTTGTGTTTCAAAATATGTAGTAGCTAGAGTTAAGGTGAGGTCTTCACCTAGAAATCAATTCTAACGAACTGCGCTCATAGCGTTAGTCGCTATGGATGCAGTTCAGAAAATTTTACGATTTCAAGTTTTAAATTATTTTCTTTTGGATTGTTTTAGAAAACTCATTTCAAACCAATTAAGAAAGTAAAATGGTTAAGTTTTTGTTATTTAATAATTCATTTATTTAATTTATTAATTAGGGTAATTATTATTTAATTAATTAATTAAGTAATTAGGTTAAGTAATTAGAGTTTAAGAATTTATTAACTAAGTTAATTAGTTTTAAGTAAGGAAGTTTTAATATATGATTAATTATGATAAAAAGTAATTAATTTTTACTTAATCAAGTTTAATTATTTTAATTAATTAATTAATTAGAGTTAATTATTTATTAATTATTATTAATTAGAGTTAATTATTTATTTAATTATTATTAAATAAAAGAGGTAATTATCTACTTAATTATTACTTAATTAGAGTTCAATTATAAATGAATGTTATTTAATTAAAGATAATTAAAATTTTATTTTTAATTAATTTTTATTTAATTAAGGTTTAATTTGACTTAACCAAGCTTAATCAAGGTTTAATTATTAGTTAGATAAATTAAGATCTAACTAAGATAAATTAGGGTTATTTATGATTTAATTTGGATTTAATTAAGATTTATTTAAAGTTTAATTAAGTTTTAAACATATGATTTAATTAAGGTTTATTTATTTGAAAGTTTCTTTCAAAAACTCTATCGGGTATTTATTTTTAACCAACTTTCTTGTTTAAGTAAAAAAAATTAAACCAAAGGATCTCTTGTCCATGCTATTAAGTAGCCAAATGAATTAAAGTAGTTGTAATTTGAAAGTAAGTTGACTCATACTTATCACAATTACCGCATTTCGGGAATGTGGTAAATACAAGTGGGTTAATTTCGATAAGTCGGTCATGATAATCTATGCAAATGAAACATATGTAAATCTTTGCACCCTGATAGTGAAATGGTCCACTATAAACAAATTGACCCTTTTAAATTATCGAACGTTGGTTTGGAGAGACCGGAATCAGATAGCAGTTGTTATTTGAAAACCACTTCGAACCAACGAAAGCGTGCGAGTTGGAAATAGTGAAAGCAAGGTCCAAGATGAAGACTTTGAAGTGCAAGGGCTATTTTCTACTAAACCTGAGGGTGATTCAAAAATGGATGTAGTGGAAGTAGTGCCTTCGGTTCGTTCATCTCCTGAACGACTTATATGGATGAATGCTGACATTGTGTCAACATCTGGAAGGCTATGTAGTATTCTAAGTGGAAGTGCTTTGTTAAAGCTAAATGTAGCCTCAGGCCTCATCAACCGGAAATGACCAAATCAGGGTATGTAGCAGAGCTATGTGAGTCTCTCCCAGCAGGGAATGTCATTACCATATCTAGAATCGATATTTGACCCATTTTGTATGCTTTGGTACAGTTGCTGATCCCAACCGGGTGGTAATGTATTCGGTATTACTAGTCAAGTGGTAGGCTGGTTTTGTGTAGCAGGGGTACAACATATTCTTGTTAGATCCCAGGTGTATTTTATCTAGAGGTGCACCTTTCGGAAGGTAGTTCCTTACTTGGCCATGTATGGAATTCATTTCCCAATAAGTGCATTCGATCTTAGTTGTATATCTATCATGCTAGAATTTAATTAATGTAACAATTTCGACCGTGTTACTTATCTACTTGAAAACCATAGACATTATCATAATATCACTGGATTTCTATATAAAGTGTTTTGGTTACCGTAAGGTAAAACCCCATCCGTGTTTATGTGCGGCGTGGTCTTACAGGATACCCTTGGTTTTCAAAGAGTTAAAAAAAAATTAAGTTGTTTGAGTTTACTCTCACCAAACCCATGTCTGACCCGGAGTTTTATTTTCTTTTTCTAAAACTCTTGGGTACTTAAATTTGTATGAGTAGCCAAGTGATCTAGGTTTCTTACGATTGCATTTTGAGGAATTAGAGTAGGTGGCTTCACCGTTGGTTAATTATATTCTATTTCCGTTGTGTATGTATGTATGATCTATGTATTTTGTATGGGCAGGTAGTTATAACTGTCCAGTGGACAGTTGTAATGTAATGACTCTGATGTAATATTATGGTAGTGACTATGTAATATCTTATGTTATATATTATATGTTGTTCTGATTAGTGGTGAGATTCTATGATTGTTGAGTTCCTTCTTATCCTTCGTTTTCTTCTTCCCTTAATGGCTCATTCTTCAGTGTAAAAAGATGGTCATTATAATAAATACATATTTTAGTATAATAAAATTTTGTTATGCTGTCCATATGATTTGGAAGTAAAAAATTAAATGTTATCTTTTAATTTTATTGATTAATACATATTTATATAATATATATGTAGATATTTTAAATATGTTTATTGTGACGATCTTCCTTTCTTACACCCAAAGACGGCACTTTATACATTCTCGATATTCATGTGCCGATCATCTAAGTGTCCGAAAGACAGGTCGTAGGGTAAGGAGAATAAAAAACCAAGGAAACAAATACAAATTTTTCTTACAAACGACAGAGTTACATATGCATCATCATAGTGGCTACTCCAAAATGTTACATCAAATTACAACAAGTTCTATTCCCAACAGGAACAACTATATCAGCCTACCCAAATAACTAATACATAATGTACAGTCATAGTGGAAATAAACGTAACTGCTGGATAAGTGAAATCTTCTGCTCCATACTACTTCCCAAAATGCTTCAAATAAATCTGACTACTTGGCTACTCATAAAAATTTGAGTACCCAAGAGTTTAAGGGAAAGAAATAAAATTCCGGATCTGTCATGGGTCTGGTGTGAGTAAAGCATATGTCTAACTTTGTAAAAACCTTCAAATTAATGGTATCTCATAAGACCACACTGCATATAAACACGGACGGGTTTTTACCTTACAATAATCAAAACATTTCTATATAAAATCCTCTAATATTATCATAATGTCTAGGTTTACAATAAATATGAAATCGTTTCTGAAATCGTTACATTATTAAATTCCAGCATAATAGATATACAATCAAGTCCGAAGGCTCGTATTAGAAAATGGATTCCAACAGTGACAAGGCAAGGGACTACCTTCCATATAGTACATCTCTAGATAAAATGTACTTGGGTTAGACCCTGAGCTTGGCCTACCCCTGCAAACACAGAACCAACCTACCCCTGAACTTGGATAGCACCAAATATGATCAGCTCTTGGTTGCGATCAACAACCATAAAGGGATCCCGAAGCATACATAAACTGCATACATCGCTCTAGATTTGACGATGATCATACCTTAATGGGCGCGATCCATATAGCTCTGTTGCATCTACCATATTTTAGCCACCTTCAGTTTATGAGGTTTGAGGCTACGCATTTACCTTCCTTCTAGCATACCATCTTGGAATGCTAACATTGCCCTCCAGGCATCCAATGTAATAATAGCATTCATCCATACAAGTTGTTCCGGGACCGAACAAACCTTCAATAATTACTATCTTCCATTTTGGAATCACCCTCAAGAAGAGTAGTACAGCTCCATAACATACTTCATAACGATCCATCACGAACGTTATTAGTTTGGAGTGGTTTGGATAAATTATACTTACCCGAAACCTGTGTCCCCAAACTAAGCGATAATTCCCGGCTAACTCAATTTCGGTTCTTTTGGAAGTATGTAACCAGTATTCGATTCCTCACTGGGGAACTTTAATATACATAACATACTTCCTGAGTTAAAATAGGTCAAGTTATAAATAGCAGAAAATCTGCTACTTAGGGTAATTATACAGAGTTCGATTATGAATAACCATATACTTAATTTAAACAATGACCCATTGATAGGAATTACCCTCCTATATCTATCACGTTTCCGATATTTCGACCTTACTCTATCCCTCGCCTAGAAATAAATTCTAGATCTCACAGATAGAGGATCAACCTACTCATCCCCTTTTAGTGCTAACTATGGATGACTTACTTCCCATAAATGTGCCACCACATTAACTTTGGTTTCATATTTGTTTGAGGTTACTTAAGGGTAATCGACGAAGAAATCCCTTGATTTAAAACACCTTTGAAAAGAAAAATAGTTTAAAAAAACCATTATTTAAAAAACAAAGCGATTTTAAACACTTATTTATTAATTGAATAATAAATTAAAACCTTATTAAATAATAATTAAATCTTAGTTAAGTCTTAATTACAATATTAATTAAAGTTAATTTAACAGTAATTAATTAATAATTAATTAAAGGGACAGTTTGGCACAGGTCCCTAATAAGTTTCAAAATACACAAAAACCCCAGTAAAAAAATGTTTGTAAATTAGGTCCCTAGAATTAAGTTACCGAATAATGGCATACACTTATGCAATTATTTAGTGAATAATTGCAGACATTTATGCAATTATATTAAAAAATTGCAGACATTTCCACAATTATTCACTGAAAAATTACAAAAATTTCCGCAATTTTTGAAAAAATTGCGGATATTTCCGCAATTATTCATCGAAAAAATTGCATAAATTTATGCAACTTTTGGATATAATTGCATAAATGTCTGCAATTATTCGATGAATAATTGCATAACTATATGCAATTACTTTGTAACTTAATTCTAGGGACCTAATTTACATACTTTTTTTTACTGGGGTTTTTGTTTATTTTAAAACTTATTAGGGACCTGAGCCTAATATTCACTTAATTAAATCCCTTTTTTTATAAATAATTAATTAAAATTTAATCTTTAATAAATAATTAACCCTTAATTATTAATTAAATAATAAATTAACTTCAATTAATTAACTAATTAGAATCAACTTCATATGTTAACACTTAGGTATTAATTACTTTTATTAACTAATGATTAAGTACTAATTACTTAATTAATTAATTAATTAACTAATCATTAAATAAATAAATAATTACTTTTTCTTACTTAGTATATGTTTTAAAACTCTTTTCAAAAAGATATTTAAGTGAACACAAATTTAGATTCCAAAAGAGTTCGATTCCTCGAACTGCACCTATAGCGACTATTGCTATAAGACCCGTAATTTTTAAACTTGAAATTTTATTTCCTAACTCTTTTCCTACTTTAACTCTTGAAAAAACTTTACTAAAACATCAAGGTTTGTTCCCGAAAACTAAAGAAAGTTTTAAATTTGGAAATATCTTGAAATTTTAAAACCAAATATTATAGTTTTTATGCAAGAGATTCCATGTCACTTAAGTTAGCAAAGGTGCTAACTTTCTTAGCATACAATCATTTATTCAACATCATAACATACATATTACATCACAACCATACCACAACATAAAATCATGCCATAACCAACATATACAAATAAGGGTTATAACTTGCAACTAACTTGACATTTCAATTCTCAAATTCCAAACTATTTGTCATCTCATCCAAACACACACACATATATACAAGCCAACACAATTTATATCCAAACAACATCATCTTTTTACAATAAATCAAGCATAGTTTTAAGTTTATAGAACTTAGTTAAATGTCAGATCTTTACTTACCAATGTTCTCTAACTTTAAGCAAACTCTTTTTATAACTCGATTATGCCTTAGATCTTTAACTAAACTTGGAAAAATTAAGTCTTTAAGTGGTTTATGGCCACAAAAGGGTTCGACCTTGACAATATAAGGCGGAAGTCGACTTGGTTTTTGGAGAGGAAGTGAAGTAGACGATGAAGAAGTGTTTTTAGAAGCTCTGGAAGGAATTAAAGTGGAAATATAAGACATTTAAAACTTTGAAAATATATTAGGAATCCATGAAAGATTTTCTTAAGAGCTTAGGAAGTTTGGAAATGAAGATAAGAATGAGGATAAATGAAAATCCATTAAAAAAATTTGCTTTTATAATATGTTAACAAGTGAATTTACCAAAATACCCTAAGTACATTACCCCCTCTCACACTTTGCCACCTCACCCCTCCTTTCCCCTCACATAATTTCGCCCCTCCCCTTAGCCACCTTCCTATTACATCAAAACAAACATGTTTGTACTTCTTGTGTACTTTATGTTGGAAGAGGCATCTTATATAATATATATAAATATATATTACAAAAAAAATCTTATCATATACATGCATATGTACATACTCAAGTGCACATGCATATTCACATGTACATTTCCATGTCCAAGGTGATTTATAAATGTGTGCATGTGTACATAGAAGTGTTACAACATTTCCGATAACTTTTAGTCGATGAACAATCGAAAATTCGGAAAACAACTTCTTGTCACATTTTCAATCTTTCTTCGAACTAATTATTTTGGTAAACAAAATTCAAAAATGATTTCACTGTCATTTATTATTATTTAAAAAAGTTTTATTTTCATTATAACATGTATTATTTGAATATTTAAAATTAATTAAATATTCGCAAATCAAAGTAGTGAAATTCCAGGCCGTTACAAAATCTATATCACTATCTTTAGTTATTATTTAAAAGGAGTTTATTTGAGTTATAAAATCTATTAGCTAGTTAATAAAAATATATTTAAATATTCATTATTATGGTAATTAAATTCTTGGTTGTTACACTCTCCCCCTTAGAAGAATTTCATCCCAAAATTAGCAAACAAAAAGATAACTCATAACAACTCAAAAGGTCATATATTATATATCATGAAATCCATACAAAGGACATACACTAAGCATCCGCAACACAATAGTTCATATACTATACATACAACAATGACTATCCCAACATCAATTCTGGATAGGCTTCCTCATACGATCCAGCGTCTTCCAAGTACAATCTCGGGGATCCTCACTCCACTGGATCCTTACTAACTTCACCACCTTATTGCGCAACCTCTTCTCATCCTGTTCTATAATATGAACTGGATGTTTAATCACCATCAGGTTCGGTTCTATCTCCCAAATCATCTTGAACCGATGATTTTACAATCAACGAAGGGTCATAAACAAATTTTCTCAAATGGGATACGTGGAAAACATTATGGACCCCCGACAACCTTTCTGGTAATTCAACCTTGTAGGCGAGTAGTCCAATTCTTTCAATAATCTTAAAAGGTCCAATATACCTGGGTGTTAACTTCCCAGCCCTTCTGAATCGAACAACTCCTCTGGTTGAAACAATCTTTACTAATATGGAGTCTCCAACTTCAAATTCCAAATCTCTTATCCTTTTATCAGCATAACTCTTTTGTCGATCCTGGGCTTCCATCATTCTTATCTTTATTATTGTAACCTTTTCAGTGGCTTCCTGGATCATATCTGGTCCGAGTACTAGCCGATCTCCAGTCTCAACCCAACATGCTGGTGACTTGCATGGACGTCCATAGTGCCGACGCTTGCCTGTAAGATATTATTGTTGGAGAATTCTACTAAGTGGAGATGATCTTCCCACGATCCTCCAAAATCTAGAGTACATGCCCTAAGAAGATCTTCTAGAATCCGATTCACCCTTTCCGCTTGTCCGTTTGTTTGAGGGTGATATGCTATGCTCAAGCTTAGCTTTATTCCTAAAGCTACTTGCAACGCCTCCCAAAACCGACTAGTGAAGATGGGATCTCGATCACTTACAATACTCATTGGGATTCCGTGCAATCGAACAATCTCCTTCATATAAATTTCCACCAAAGAAGCTACAGTTCTTGTAGGCTTTATTGGGATAAAATGAGCACTCTTCATTAGTCGATCCACGATAACCCACACACCTTCATTTCCTTTCCTGGTTCTGGGTAAGCCATCGACAAAATCCATTGATATCATCTCCCATTTTCAGTCTAGGATTTCCAAGGGTTCAAGTAATCCAGCCGTCTTTTGGTGATTTCCCTTTATCTGTTGACAGTTCAAACATCTGCCGACAAAGATTGAGACATCCTTCTTCATTCTAGGCCACTAAAATACTCGTTTCATATCTGTATGCATCTTAGAAACACCCGGGTGGATACTTAATTTGGATCGATGACATGCCGATAGAACTTCTTGTCTAAGGCCATTGATATTAGGGATGCATATTTTTCCATTCATACGTAATATACCATGTTTATCCAACTTGAAACTTAAAGACTGCCCCGCTCAAAATCCTAGATGATCTTCCTTAAACGCTCATCCTCTGCCAAAACTACATTCCTATGTCTTCCACAACATTTTCTTTTCCTGGCGTGTAGAGAATATCCAAGTTGTAGGTTGCCAGGAACTCTAACCATCGCTGTTGCCTTAGGTTTAGATCCTTCTGAGTGAAAAGGTACTTCAGAGACTTGTGATCCATGAAGAGCACGAACTTTTCACCTATTTAAAGAAGGAAATTACTAACTAGGATCCGTGAAGATTAGAAATAAAAAAAAGAGGGAAAGAATGATTCTTACCCAACAAGTAATGCCTCCACATCTTTAATGCAAATACTGCTGCTAACAGCTCCAAGTTATACGTTGCATAATTCTTCCCGTGAGGCTTTAACTATCTACTTACATAGGCTATAACCTTTCCATGTTGCATCAAAACTGTACCCAAACCAACTCTACATGCATTCATATAAACAGTTAACCCTTCTCCTGCATCAATAATAGCCAAAATAGGGGCACTAGTCAAACTCTCTTTTAACTCGAGAAATGCACTCTCACACTTCGGAGTCCATTCAAATTTAACATCCTTCTTTGTTAGCTTGGTTAGGTGAATGGCGATCTAGGAGTAATCCATGATGAACTTCCTATAATAACCCACCATCCCTAAAAAGCTTCTCACTTTTGTAGGAGCTTGGGGTCTTTTAAATCTTGCGCAGTAGCTACCTTAGCCGGATCAACTGAGATCCCATCACTTGATACAAATATGTCCTAGGTATCTCACTTTTGATTGCCAAAAGTGGCACTTAGAAAACTTAGCTTTAAGAACGTTTTTCCTTAACGTTTCCAACACTACTTCCAAATGGTGTTTATGCTCTTCCTCGGTCTTTGAGTAGATAAGAATGTCGTCGATGAAAACCAACACGAACTTATTCAATACATCCCTAAAAACTAGATTCATATGATCAACGAAAAATGCAGGTGCATTGGTCAGCCCTAAAGGCATAAGCAACCACTCATAGGATAAGTCCGGTCCTCTAAAAGCCATTAAGGGTATACTATCCTCTACTACTCTTAACTGATGGAAACCCGTAGCAAGTTCTAGTTGGGAGAATACTCTAGCCACGTAAAGTTGGTCAAACATATCATCTATTCGGGGTAATGGGTACTTATTTCGAATGGTCTTCTTGTTAAGTTCCCTATAATCCACGCACAATCTTAATGAACCATCGGACTTAGCTACAAAAACTACTATTGATCCCCAACTTGAACGGCTCGGCCTAATCAATCCTCTTCTCAACAAATCATCGGTTTGATCCATTAAATCCTATTTCTCTCCCGGGGCCATTTTACGTAGGGGTTAAATAACAGGTCTTGCACTGGGAACTAGATCAATAAGGAATTCAATTTCCCGATGGGGAGGCAAACTGCTAATTGACCCAAAAATATTAGGTAAATCTTTAACAGCTTCTATCGATCCTAACTCTTCCTGGGATGACTCTAAGACATACAAGAAACTACGAAATAATTTGCTAGGCTCATCACAAGGCACCACCGCAAAACTTCGTAGTTTGGTTACCAAAGATATTGTTCTTTTAACACATTCCACAATGGCTCTATTCTCTGCTAGCTAATCCATACTAAGTAAAATATCAAATCCCTTAAATCTAGAACAAACAAGTCGCATGAAAAGTAGTGGGTAAGGTATGAAGCCCACACATCTTTACAAACCATACACAGATTAGTTATGCCTCCTATAGGGTTTGACACACAGAGAGGGTTTTCTACAATTTTAGGAGAAATTTTAATTTTTCTAGCTAAATCAAGAGAAATAAAACTGTGGAAAGCCGCGGTATCAAACAAAACTCTAACAAAAACTCCACTAATAATTAAAGTACCTTCCAAGGTTCCTTTCCTTTCATAGCTCCTGAAGCTGAGGGTTCATCCTTGATTACATAAACTTTGGCTTGTTGTCCTTAACAGTGGGAAGTCCTTAACCATGTGCCCCAACTGTTGACAATTATAACAAAGTGTCTTCTGAACCATCGGAGTGATAGGTCCTACCTGCCGATAAACTTTAGAAGTATGACCCTTCTGTTTGCGGTTAAAACATTCAATATCTTTGAAATAGTTTCCTTGATCTCCTCCTAAAGGTTTTCCCTTTCCCGCTTCTTCTTCTAGTTTAAATTAAACTTCCTTTTATGTGGCTTAATTTTACCTACACCAGATGTTGCTGCTGCTGCTAGCTTTTTCTTCAAAAGCACTTCATACCTTATGGCCATATCAATTAAATCCACAAATGATTCCTTCACATGAGTCATCATCTTCTCATGGAACTCTTCTCTCATACCTAATACGAACATCTCATTTTTCTTTAATTGTATATCAATAAGTCCAGGGCCGAAACGAGGTAATTCATTAACCTTTGACTCGTATTCAACTACCACATGTCTTCCTGCTTGAGATCCATGAAACTTCTATATAATCGAGTTCTGTCCACAGCTAGCATGAATTGGTCTTCAAATACTTCTTTGAATCTAGCCCATGAGAACTTATCTTCTGGAACATCTGCGGTGATAGAATCTCACCATGCAGCTGCACCATCTTGCAATTGCCATGATGCCAAGAACCATTTCTGATCATCAGAAATGTCCAAACATTTGAAAATCTTCTCACGTTACTGTAGCCAAGCTTGTACTTCAATGGTGGATTCGATACCCTTAAAAGGTTTTCCTCCTAGGTTTGTGTAGTCCTTGCATAGAGTTACAAAGTTTACTCGAGGTTGCACTTGAGCTACTGCCTTAACAACTATTCCACTCCTTATAACATTCGGGGTTCTTCTATTTGTGATTGTTGTGCTACACTTTCCCCTTCCTCGTCCCCTTCTCATACTCATTCTTACTAGCTGAATAAAGTAAGATATCTTTAGAATACATGAATGAGAGTATCTTAGGAAAAAGAGCAGAAAACCAAACATATAGATTCTGATCAAAACCACATGGAAACACACTCTCAAAGACTGAATACATTCTAGGGTACTACTGACCCTATCTCTAACGAGTTGACCCCCAACCAAGGCTTAGGTGTTCGCTCAACCTGGCTCTGAAACTAAGTGTGACGATCTATCTTTCTTACACCAAAAGATGACACTTAATATGTCCTCGGTATTCATGTGCCGATCATCTAAGTATTCGAAAGACAGGTCGTGGGGTAAAGAAAATAAAAGACAAAGGAAACAAATATAGATTTTTCTCACAAATGACAGAGTTACATATACATCATCACAGAATAGTACATATGGTCACTCCAAAATGTTACATCAAAGTTACAATAAGTACTATTCCCAACAAGGATGCTATATCAGCTTACGTAAGTTACTAATACATAATGTACAGTCATAGCAGAAATAAACATAACTACTGGATACAATGAAAGCTTCTGCTCCATACTACTTCCCAAAATTCTCCAAAGAAACCTGACTACTTGGCTACTCATAAAAATTTGAGTACCCAAGAGTTTAAGGGAAAGAAATAAAACTCTGGGTCAGACAAGTGTCTGGTGTGAGTAAAGCTTAAGTTTAACTGTACAAAAACCTTCAAATTAAAGGTATCTCGTAAGACCACGCCACACATAAGCATGGACGGGTTTTTACCTTACGATAACCAAAACATTTCTATATAAAATCGTCGGATATTATCATAATTTCTAGGTTTAAAAATATATGGAATCATAGCTGAAATTGTTACATTAAAAAATTCCATCATAATAGGTATACAATCAAGTCCGAAGGCTCATATTAGAAAATGGATTCCAACAGTGACAAGGTAAGGGACTACCTTTCATATAGTACACCTCTAGATAAAATGTACTTGGGGTCAGACCTTGAACTTTACCTACCCCTGTTAACATAGAACCGGCCTACCCCTGTTAACATAGAACCGACCTACCCCTGAACTTGGATAGTACCAAATGTGATCACCCCTTGGTTGCGATCAACAAACATAAAGGGATCTCGAAGCATACATAAACCATATATATCACTCTAGATTTGTCGATGATCATACCCTAATGGGCGCGACCCACATAGCTCTGCTGCATCTACCCTCTTTTAGCCACCTTGGGGTTATGAGGTTTAAGGCTACACATTTACCTACCTTCTAGCAGACCATTTTGGAATGCTAACATTGCCCTTCAGGCATCCAATGCAATGATAGCATTCATCCATATAAGTTGTTTCGGGATCGAAAAAACCATTAAAATTTACTATCTTCCATTTTGAAATCACCCTTAGGAAGAGTAGTACAACTCCATAACATACTTCATAACAATCCATCACAATGTTATTAGTTTGGAGTGGTTCAGATACTTACTTAAGTGGTTAAGATACTTACCCGAAACCGATGTCTCCAAACTAAGCTATAATTCCCGACTAACTAAATTTCGGTTCTTTTGGAAGTATGTAACTAACATTCAAGTCCTCACTAGGGAACTCTAAATACACAACATACTTCCTGAGTTAAAATATGTCAAGTTATAAATAGCGGACAATCTGCTACTTAGGTTAATTATACAGAGTTCATATATGAATAACCATATACTTAATTTAAATAATGACCCATTGATAGGAATTAACCCTCCCATATCTATCACGTTTCCGATATTTCGACCTAACTCTATCCCTCGCCTAGAAATAAATTCTAGATCTCACATATAGAGGATCAGCCAACTCATCGGCTTTTAGTGCTAACTATGGGATGACTTACTTCCCATAAGCGTGCCACCATATTAACTTTGGTTTCATATTTGTTTGATGTTACTTAAGGGTAATTGACTAAGAAATCCCTTGATTTAAAACACCTTTGAAAAGAAAAATAGTTTAAACAAAACCGTTATTTTAAAAACAAAGTGATTTTAAACCCTTATTTATTAATTAAATAATAAATTAAACCCTTATTAAATAATAATTAAATCTTAGTTAAGTCTTAATTACAATATTAATTAAATTTAATTAATATGTAATTAATTAATAATTAATTAAATCCCTTTTTACAAATAATTAATTAAAAATTAATCTTTAATAAATAATTAAATAATAAATTAACTTTAGTTAATTAACTAATTAAAATTAACTCATTGATTAACACTTAGGTATTAATTACTTTTATTAACTAATGATTAAATACTAATTGCTTAATTAATTAACTAATCATTAATTAAATAATTAATTAAATAAATAATTACTTTTTCTTACTTAGTATATGCTTGAAAAATCTTTTCATAAAGATATTTAAGTGAACACAAATTTAGATTCGAAAAGGAGTTCGATTCCTCGAACAGCACCTATAGCGACTATTGTAATATGACCCATAATTTTAAAACTTGAAATTTTATTTCCTAACTCTTTTCCAACTTTAACTCATGCAAAAACTTTACCAAAACATAAAGATTTGTTCTTGAAAACTAAAGTAAGTTTTAAATTTGGAAATATCTTGAAATTTTAAAACCAAAGAATATGGTTTTTATGCAAGAGATTCCATGTCACTTAAGTTAGCAAAGGTGCTAACTTCCTTAGCATACAATCATTTATTCAACATCATAACATACATATTACATCACAACTATACCACAACATAAAATCATGCCATAATCAGCATATACAAATAAGGGTTATAACTTGCAACTAACTTGGCATTTCAATTCTCAAATTCCAAACTATTTGTCATCTCATCCAAAAACACACACATATATACAAGCCAACACAATTTATATCCAAACAACATCATATTTTTTACAATAAATCAAGCATAGTTTTAAGTTTATAAAACTTAGTTAAATGTTAGATCTTTATTCACCAAAGTTCTCTAACTTTAAGCAAACTCTTTTTATAACTCGATTATGCCTTAGATCTTTAACTAAACTTGGAAAAATTAAGTCTTTAAGTGGTTTATGGCCACAAAAGGGTTAGACCCTAAGCAGTATGGGTTCGACCTTGACAATATAAGGTGGAAGTCGACTTGGTTTTTGGAGAGGAAGTGAAGTAGATGATGAAGAAGTGTTAAGCTTTGGAAGGAATTAAAGTGGAAATCTAAGGCTTTGAAAGCTTTGAAAATATATTAGGAAGCCATAATAGATTTTCTTAAGAGCTTAGGAAGTTTGGAAATGAAGATAAAAATGAGGAAAAATGAAAATAGGTTAAGAAATTTTGATTTTATCATATATTAACAAGTGAATTTACCAAAATACCCTAAATACTTTACCCCCCTCTCACACTTTGCCACCTCACCCCTCCTTTCCCCTTACATAATTTCGCCCCTTCCCTTAGCCACCTTCCTATTACATCAAAACAAACATGTTTGTACTTCTTATGTACTTTATTTTGGAAGAGGCGTCTTATAATATATATGTATATATATCTGTGTGTGTGTGTATTACAAATAAAATCTTATCTTATACATGCATATGTACATACTCAAGTGTACATGCATATTCACATGTACACAAAAGTATTAAAACATTTTTGATAACTTTTAGTCGACGAACAATCGAAAATTCAGAAAATGACTTCTGGTCACATTTTCAATCTTTCTTCGAACTAATTATTTCGGTAAACAGAATTAAAAAATGATTTCACTATCATTTATTATTATTTAAAAGTGTTTTATTTTCATTAAAATATATATTATTTGAATATATAAAATTAATTAAATATTCGCTAATCAAAGTAGTGAAATTCTAGGCCATTACAAAAACTATTTCACCATCTTTAGTTATTATTTAAAAGGAGTTTCTTTGAGTTATAAAATCCATTAATTAGCTAATTAAAATATATTTAAATATTCATTATTAAGGTAATTAAATTCTGAGTCATTACATATATATATATATATATTAAAAAACTTTTTATATATTATCTATACAAATATATTATATTAATATCTATTAAATAATATATAATTATATGTGTGTGTGTATATGTATAAATTACAAATATTTTACACACATACACACACTCATATATAAGTGTTTAAATATTTAAACAAAATTTCCTTATACATTTACATATATATATAAAATTTGCATAAATAACAAACTTATATATATTTATAATATTTATATAAATAAAAAAGTTATACATATACATATACATATACATATACATATACATATATATATACATATATTTGGACAACAAACAATATACGTCAGATAAGCTAACATATTTGTTGCGATGCAAATCCCAACATCTATATAGGGGCATGTTATTCCTTGTACGGATTATCATGTTACACATGCATGCACATACATATAATGTATATGATACATATATGTAAATTTATTATGCATGGAATATAAATTAATTAAAATCGTATATAATCTATAAACTTAAATAAAATAAGAGATTTTATTGAAATAAAATTTTAAAAATGTTCTAAATAAGTTAAACTTCATAGGCCCAATATAGATTCAACAAGGGAATTTTTTTAAAATTCACCCATAACTTCCGCTTGGGGCTGGCCCAGTTCCAACAATGGTATCAGAGCATAATAACATATGTGTTTGAATTAGTCATGTTAAGATAACCAATTAAGCTTACAACCTAGTTAGTAGGATGTCTAAGAAAGGTAGTATCAAAGGATTACGTTTGGATAATCAAGTACTCTGTCCTACCTAGCTACCGGCCTGGCTGAACAGATATGTAAGTCCAAAAGGTTACCCCAGATAAAAAAAGGCCCAATTTGAATTAGACATTGGGCTAATTTTCAAAATTGTTGGAAAATTAAATAAAAGATTTTAAATTTAAAAGTTAAATTTAAATTAAGATACTACAAAAGTTATAATACAAAAAAAAATTTCTAAATGTTAACAAATAGAATAAGTTAATTTCAAAATTTTGAATTTATTAATAAGATTATTAAAATATATAAATTAATTAAATAAGTTAATTATTATTTAATTAAGAATAAAAATATACATATATTATATATTTTGATATATATTATGATATTCTAAAATGTTTAAGATATCATAAGTACGCATGAATGTATATAATATGATTTTTGAAATTAATACAATTTAATTAAAATTGTTTAATTAAACAAATAAATTAAATTAATTAATTAAAAGGTTAATTAATTAATATACACATATATATGATATATGTGTTATACTATAAAGGTTATAGTACATAATAAATATTTAACATAAATGTTATATTAAAATAATATAAAATTGATTAAAATGTTAATTAATTAAAATTAATTAAATAATATTTATTCAATATAATATTATACATGAGAATGTTATATAAGTAGTATTAAATATAAAAGGTTATATAATAATAAAACATACACAATATGAATGTATAAATTAAAGGTGGAACATTAAGAAACCCTAAATAGACTTAATGAATAAATACATACGTAAATGTACGTATACCATGATTTTTGATGTGTCCGACACTTGAATCATGATATTATTTCATTAGAAATACATTATTCCATAAGTTGATATCATTTGATATAATATATTGAAGATTACGAATCTTTAATATAAAGTTGTCCTCTATCATTTATATATTAATAGAATACTTATATACTCTTTAGTTATTGAGATTTCCTCAAGCTAGGGATGTTATGTGTAGTACTATTAATATATTGAATAGATGAGGTAAGATAACCGCACATATTCCTTAAGATACGTGCATTATACTTAGGCTGTCGCAAAATGATAGATCCGAGTGAATAGTCCCACTTTACTTGTTGAGCTTTCCTCAAGGTAAAGGCGTGATTAGGACAAGGAACCGTAGGTTAGGAGCTGTATGTGATACAACCGATAAGAAGTTATCATTGGAACTGGACCAGCCCACAGCAGAAGTTATGGGTGAATTCAAAAAAAAACCTATTGGATCTTTATTGGGCTTATGAAGTCTAATTTATTTAGAATATTTATAAATTTAGTTTATATAAAATCTCTTATTTCATTTAAATTTACAAATTATAGATAGAATTTTGTTTAGTTTATATTCAATTAATATAATAGCACACATGTATATCATATACATATATGTATGTGTGTGAATGTGTAACATAATAATCCTTTCAAGGTATAACTTGCCTACATATAAATGTTGGGATTTACATCGCAACAGACATATTAGCTCCTCGTGTATGTATTAAATGTTGTCCAGATATACGTATGTATATAAACTTGTTTATATCAATATTAAAAACTATGTAAATATTGTCCATAATAATCCTTCTAGCCGATCTTCGTTTCCTCTACGTGATTTTGTCTCTAATCGGTTCTACGCATAAGTTATTAAGGATCGACAGCCTTCATTCCAGTTTTATAATTCGTATTATTGTATTCTTAAGCAAAACTGGATTGGTTCGAAGAGGGGGAGGAGTTTCTGTTACCGTTGTGGAGATAACAATCACTTTGCAAAGCAATGTCGTGATCCAATTAGAAGTTTTGCGTTTGGAAATATTGGGCATAGAAAGAAGAAATGTTCGACTAAACCAATGTATGTTTCTTGCAAATCTGTTTCATCTCCTTCGTTGGGAGATCATGGATTCAAATTCGTTCTGAAATGTATGTTGTTAAAATGGATTTTACTTGATCATCTTTGGAAAAAGTGGAGTGAGGGTATCAAGTATTTGGAGGAGTTTTTTTTATTCATTTCGATGCTATAAACTCGCCTAATATAGGTAAGGGATATTGTGACAGATTTGGAGACCTTGATGAATATTTTGGAGATTCTAAATCTTACTCTCACAATTTTGATTCAAATGATAATGGAGAGGATGTATCGTTTAAGAGTAAAGATTGTGTCGACTGTGATTTTACTGTCGCCGCTAGGAAGGATAAGTTTCAAGGTTTTGATTCAATGTTGTTTGACCCTGCCATTTCTCATTGTGTTGCGGATTCATTTTCATCGAACTAAAGTGTTTTTCTAAATGATACTGTCTCAGTCATGGTTGATCCTGGAATTGTTGCTGATCCTGGAATTGTTGCCGTGACAGAGTCGAATGATGTGAATAATGGTTTCATTCATCTAAAGAAAATACGAACCAAAACAAAATCTCCTGAAGTGTGTATTTTTGAGTTAACTACAACCAATTCTTTTGAATGTCTTGATTCCTTGACAGCCCCTATTGATACTCATGCTGATCTAATTTCTGAAAATTATAAAATTGAATGTGGATTGTATTGTCAGTCCGCTGTTGATATTCATGCTGTGATACAAATGAATACAGAAACTATGGTGGATCGGTCTGGAGTTAAGGGATTGATGGATACCGATACAATTGTGCAGAATGTCAAGTTGGATGTTTCAAGTGATTTTGATAATAGTATGGCTAATTGTTTAGGGAGATGTGATGATATTATAAAGTCTGCTGATGTTAATTGTAATGATAAGTTGTCTTCTATTGATGTTGATGATATACTTGCTGATATCAATGTGCATGGTGCACACAAATTTCAATTTTTTGATGATATTTATGCTATGAAACAAAAGAAGACAGAAGCCATGGTGGATCATATGGTAAATTGTTTGAGAAGAACTGAAGATAATCAAAATGTTAACGGTACCAATAAGTTGTCTTCTTTTGTTGTTGATGATAATTGTGCTGATGTCGATGTGCATGGTGCATACAATTTTCTTGTTTCTAATGATAAGCTAGATTGGAGTCTAGTTCCTTGTGTTAATTCTTATGTTGAAATGATCGAAGTCTTTGATGATAGGGTTGGAAATACATCACCAGTTGCTTTCTCTAATTATACTGGTGTCGACAGTATTGATAAGCTTGGTGATTGTGATCATATGTTAGAGCATCTGGTTTTATCTAATACTGGAAATGAAAGACTGAAGATGGTAAAGAAGGAAGATGCCAATGATTTGAATAGGGGATTAGAGAATGATTTGGGTATATTAGGCGTGGTGGGGCAATCAGTGAGTAGCGGTTCTTCAAACAAATTTGTTATTGATGGCCTCAATTTGGTATCTGGTGGATCATTTGTAAATGTGGATATTAACAATGGAAAAGTGGTTTTGATAACTCTATGATGCAGAGAGATTGTCTTTTTGTTCGTTCTAGTGAGATAGGCAGCAATTCCGTCTCTTGTTCTTCTTCATTGAGGAGAGGTAGACGTAGGAAGACTGTGGCAGTTAGCGGATCGGTTCGATGTAGTGCTAGGATACATTGTAGCCATTCTCAGTCTATGGGTACCTGATTTGAGTCCACGAGTGGTGCTACGAATTCAGGCTCAGGTATGCACTTTGATTTGGGTAGTATGTATTCTTCATATTCTTTAGGTAGTTTGTCTTCTTCTGAGTTTAGTCAGTTAGCTAGGGATACCGCCTTCATTTATTCTGATGTTGAGGTAGATCTTGAGTATATTAGAAGTAGGGAATTTGATAGGGCTAGATCTGTTGGTGTATGAGGATTATTAGTTGGAATATCAGAGGTTTGCACGATTTAAATAAGTGTGACAAAGTTAGGGCTTTTTTTGAAGATTATTCTATAGACATTGCTCTCTTACAGGAAACTAAAATTGAATGTCCCGATATTCGTTTTTATAGAAGATTAAGCGGGTTCCATTTTAAGAAGTGGGTTTATTTACCTTCTGTAGCCGCTTATGGGGGTTTACTGATTGGGTGGCGGGATAACTATTTTAAACTGCTCCAATGTATTTCTAAGCAGCATTCTCTGCATATTATTCTCGTTAATCTTAGCGATAATTCTTTCCTAAATATTTCTAATGTTTATGGGCCTAATTCAAAAATCGGTCGTCGGATTCTATGGAACGAATGTCATGAGTTTAGATCTTTAGCTCTAGGTTCTCGGATTTTGGGGTGGACTTCAACGTAACACGTTTTATAGGAGAGCGTTCACCATGAGAGGGCAATTTCTCTACTATGGAGGAATTTGACTAATTTATTATTAATTCTAATTTGATTGAAATCCCTCTTTCTAATAGAGATTTTACTTGGAGTAATACTAGGGAATCACCATCTATGGCTCTTCTTGATAGGTTTTTCGTTAGTGATGAAATTGAGGATAAATTTTCTATTTGTATAGTTTCTGGTCTGCCTTACAATTATTCTTATCGGTGTCCTATTATTCTCACTTGTGAGCAACATAGAGTTATTAATAGATCTTTTAAATTCGAAAAAATGTGGCTATTAGAATCCAATTTTTTTAATTTAATTAAAAATAAATGGATTTCTATGAGTTACTATAATATTAGAAATGAGGATAATTCTGCAAAAAAAATTGTTTTAGAACTTTGGGATCATTGGAATTTTCTTAAAAATTGGAATAAAAATGTTTTTGGTAGTATAAAAATTAAAAAAGAAAATATTCTTTTTGAGATGCTTAAATTAAACAAGATAGAAGAAAATAGACAACTAAATTTAGGTGAACGTAATGCTCTCGCTAATCTAAAAGAAGAACTTAATACTATTTTAGAAAAGGAGGAGGTTATGTGGAAACAGAGATCCCGAATCCAGTGGATAAATGAAGGTGACAATAATACCAATTTTTTTAACAATATGGCTAATGGTAGAAAACGTTGTAATACGATTAATTCCATTATTGTGAATAATGAAGAATTAGTTGACCAAAGAGACCTTAATAAGGCTTTTACAAACTATTATAGAGATATTTTTGGTAATAAAAACAAACATAGAATAATTTCTAGATGGAATGATCTTTACTCGTCTGATTCTAATGTTGATCTTTTTGAGTTAGATAATCCTTTTACTGAAGAGGAAATTCGGAAAGCTATTAATGACATGATAGGTGATAAATCCCCGGGTCCGGATGGGTTCCCAGTTTTCCTTTATAAAACATTTTGGGATGTTATAAAATTAGATTTAATTAGCATGTTTAACAAATTCTATAATGGAAATTTGCAATTAGGAAGATTTAATTTTGCAAATGTTATTTTATTACACAAAACAGTTGATGCTAATAAATTAATAGATTTTAGACCTATTTCATTAATTAACTATTCTGTTAAAATTATTTCAAAAGTTTTAGCTGATAGACTTAGTATAAGAATGAATGAGTTAATTGACTATTCACAAACTGCTTTCATTAAGGGGAGAAATATCACCGACGGTGTGGCTGTTGTTCAAGAATACATTAATCACTGTTGTAAGAATAATATTACCTGTGCGATTTTAAAATTGGACTTTGCAAAAGCTTTTGATTCCGTAGATTGAGATTTTCTAATAGATATATTTCATGCTAGAGATTTTATTCATAGATGGATTAGTTGCACCATGAATTTACTTAGAACTGGTAACTCTTGTATTATGGTTAATGGTATTTTAGGTAATAAAATTCAATCATCGCTATGTTTAAGGCAAGGGGATCCTTTATCGCCTGTTTTGTTTAACTTAGCCACTGATGTTTTCGCTAAGTTAATTAAAAAAGCGGTTGATAATGAATCTCCGGGGAATGTAGGTAACGATATATCGCGTAACGGTATATATATCCTTTAATTCGCAGATGATACCTTGCTTTTTTCTTCCCATTTACCTAGACACATTATTACTCTTAAGTTTATTTTATATAGTTTTGAAATACTATCAGGTTGAAAAATAAATTTTGATAAAAGTTCATTTTTAGTTTTAAATGATTTTGAAAAAGTTGAAAATTTAGTTGCTAATACGCTTAATTGTAAAACTATGAATTTTCCTTTTGATTATCTTGGTTTTTTTATTAGACCTACTAAACTTAAACATGATGATTGGTTTATAATCATAGATAAAATCAAAAATAGGATTTCTAATTGGAATGGGAGATTTTTATCGAGAGCGGGTAGATTAGTTCTAATAAACTCTGTCTTATCAGCTCTCCCGATCTATTGGATGTCTATGCATCCTTTTCCAGATTGGGTTATTGATAAAATCGACAACATTAGAAGGGACTTCTTATGGAGTGGGGAAAACTCAAACAACAATATTAAATGTTTAGTAAATTGGGAAACTGTTTGTAAGTCCAAAAAGGATGGTGGTTTAGGAGTCATTAATTTGCGTAATATGAATTTGTCGTTGTTAGGTAAATGGTTATGGAAGTTTAAGGATATCAATGAAAATCCTACTTGGAAAGAAATCATTTCTAAATATTACAATAATGGTAGTAGTAATTTATATCAAATTACTCCTACAATCATACATAAATTTTCTAATTTTTGGAAATCTATTTTAAAATGGCACGAGATTTTTAATTTAGACACTAACACAATAGTTCATTCTGGTAATACTACTTCTATTTGGCATGATCGTTGGATTTTCGTTATCCCTCTTAGAATAAAATTTAAGGAGCTATATGAAATCTGTAATTTTAAGGATGCTTTAATTTTAGAATTTTTTTTCCCCCAAAAGTGACCCACATTGGAATTTTAGTTTTAACAAAATTTTAGTAGGTTCAACTCTTAGGCAACTTGCTTTGCTTTATGCTAGATTAAACTTATATAATATTGATAATGATAAAGATAATATTAGTTGGGAATGGGATAAGAGTAAGAAATATACTTCTAATTCTTTTCATAGATTTATTAACTTTTCGAGTGTAACCAATAACTCTTCCAAATTTATTTGGAAATCAAATGCTCCACCTAAATCTAAAATTCACATGTGGTTAATTATGCATGGAAAACTAAATACTATAGAATTTTTAAAAAGAAAAAATATGCAAATTGATAATAAATGTTATTTTTGTAATCTACATCTTGAAGATATTAAACATGTATACTATGATTGCATGGATACATATTTCATTCTAATAGTACCTTTAAAATCTTTAACTTTAACCTAACAAATAAAATTAATGACTATGAATATTATTGGAATAGTTTTAGATTTAAGTTCAAAAAGGATAATAGATTTTTACTTGACACTTTATTCATTATTATTTGTTGGTATATTTGGTTTAGAAGAAATTAGAGAATTTTTAAAAATAATTATAGTCATTTTAATAAATTGATTATTATAATTTCTTTATTTTGTTTTAATTGGATTTCTAATTCTAAATATAAATTAGCTAAAAATAATCTTTTTAAAAATATATTAATAAGGTTAATAATAATATTAAGCAGACCAACCAAGCTCCTTAAAACTGACTGGCTCCCCCTCATTTCAAAAATTGAAAATAGACTCCTTTCCTGGAAGGCACATTCCCTCTCCTCTGCTGGTCGTCTTGTCCTCGTCAAATCTGTCCTATCGGCCATCCCATCCTACTGGATGGCATTCTATAAAGTTCCATGTTGGGTAATCAATAGAATTGATAAGATAAGGAGTTTTTTCCTTTGGAATGGTGGCAGAATAAGGAAACTCGTCAACTGGCGATCCGTTTGCACACACTCTTCTAATGGTGGCCTTGGAATCGTCAATCTTCACCACTTCAATCTTGCTCTTCTAGCTAAATGGCTATGGAGATTTTTATCCCCTGAAACCCTCCTTTGTAAATCATGGATTGCCTCTCTATATTACCACTCAAACCCTCATCTTGCCCTCCATGCCATTCCCAACCCCAGGCCTTCCCCTTTCTGGTCCGGTGTCCTCTCCATCATACACCGAGTTAAATCACTTTTTCATGTCATAGTGGGCAATGGGTCGAACTGCCTCTTCTGGTTAGATACTTGGTTCGGCCACCTTCCACTTTCCTCCACCCTTCCCAACCACTTCTCCAATGCAGCCTCCCAACGCATCACAATTTCTGATTCCCTCCTTCTCGGCCCCGACCATCTTCTCCCACCTTCATATTTCGACCTCAATACCTTTTCTGAGCTGCTGCATGCTGCCTCCTCTCTCCAATCCATTCGTCTCTCCTAGTCCTCAGACAAAATCCTTTGGGCCTTAAACCCTGCAACTGGCTTTTCCGTCGCTTCCTGTAATTCTTACCTGAACAACCCGGGTCGCCTTTTCAACTTTCCCAGACTTTGGAACTGCAAGCTCCAGCCTCGAATCGTGTTCTTTCAATGGTGTCTTATCCATGGTCGTATCAACACCAGAGATAGACTATTCCGACTAAATATCACGCTGGTTTCCGACTGTGCCCTTTGTTCTAATGCAACTGAAAGTATACAACACCTCTTCTTCGACTGTGACTTCTCGGTTAAGGTTTGGGCTGCAACTGCTGCACACCTGCTTGGTGTCATCCCAACAATAACTTCATTTTATGACTTTTGGCAATTTAACCCCCCGAACAAACGTTTGGATCATTTTATAGCTATCTTTAGTTGGTGCATCTGGATCGAGCGAAATGCTCATGTGTTTAACAAGCCCAAATTACTATTTGAGGGTACCTGCAGGCGGATTATTTACTATTATTCATCCTCAACAGGTCACAGCTTCTCGGCGCCCTTCAGACTTAGGCTGCCTCGCACTAGGTCTTCTTTTGTTGAATCAACTGGAAGCTCCTCAGCTGTCCCTGGAAACCGTCAGCATTGACAGTGATTGTACCTTCCATCATCTACCAATTTTGTAGTCCATTATCCGGGCAGTTTCCATACTTTATGTTGTATAACCGCTATGTTAAACTATTTCATCTTGGCCAGCGGTCAGGCTTGTTGATCGCACTATTTATATTTAGCTATGATATCTAACCGGCTGTGTAGTCTCACGCTACACATCCGTTTTACTCAAAAAATAATAATAATATTAAGCTATTTAAATATAAGAATAAATTTTTTGATATTAATAGTTTTAATATTAATATTTTTTCCAACTTAAACGATGATTTCACTGTGTATCATAATATCCTTTTGATCAAAGGACCATAAGGATATATTCGATTAGTTTTAGTTATTGTTTTTTTTTGTTTATTCTAGTTTATAGATCTTCAAGTTCATTCGATCATGGATTCCTTTTAGTCATTTTCTAATCGTTTTATTATTCTTCCATATTAGCTTAGTTCTAGTATCTTTTCTTCTATTTCTTTTATACATATATATGTATATAAATTTCATTTACATACATATATGTGTATCATTCTAATTTTTTGTTTTTAGTTCCGTTGCAGATACAGGTGTGGGGTAGATTTGGTGTTAGTTTCTTATTGCGGGTACACATGATTGCAGATTGCAGGATTGCTGTATGCAATATGGGGTTCTTCTCAGTACATCTTCATTATGGCGATCTGTTTCTAGGAGGATTCACTATTCAGCTATGCACTACTTCCAGTTTTTCAGAGTCTTCAGAGTTCACTTTCAGATCATTCACTTTTTTAGTCCAGATCATTCGTAGGTCCGGTTCAGATCATTCACTTTCCATTCCCTCAGAGTTAGCAACATGGAGTTGCCTTCTTAGATAGATCTGGCTTTCAGTTTCATTGGCTATTAGATTTTTCATAGATTTCAGGTACTTCTAACACCTTAATATCAGGCGGTGGCCATGTCGAAGCTCGATATTGGGGTGTAATAGGCGGTGGCCACGCCGAGCTCATTTTAGGGTACCTAAGTTTTTTCCTTTTAATATTTGTACTTAGATTTGCTACCTACCAGGCATGTTGGCAGCACCATGTCTTCTGATTAATATATATTTACATGTGTGCTCTCCTTTTTTTAGAGGATCACACATTTTTCTCAAAAAAAACTATGTAAATATATGTATGTATGTATGTATGTATGTTTGTATATATATTTATATATATCTGTGCATGTATGCATACATATAACTTATATGTAAATATATTAATGATTTATATATACACACTATTGCATTAAATATTAAATAAATAAATATATATATATATATACGTATATACATAATATAAAAAAATTATCATTTTACACACACACATATATAAACTACAATGATAAAATTATTATTATTATATTTAATACATATATATATATAAGTATATTTGAAATATCTAAATATGTATATGTGTGTGTGTATTAATTATCTATTTAATATACACACACACACACATATTTAAACCTTTCCCGATTGAATGCACAACACAAAAAATAATTTATATTTTATTGCATTAAAATAAATATTAATTAATTATTCAAAATAAAATAATAATAAAAACTATTTTGGGTTATATTATTCGAGTTTTAATTTTCTTTGAAAACCAGGCTTTATATTATAGAGTTACAAAAAAATTTCCAAAATTTTCCGAGTCAAAATAATATTTTTAATTAATTGATAAATTTTGGCCATTTATTAAATTGATTTTTTAAATATGGAAAATGATTTTTAATTTTAATTTTATGGCTGAGAGTTTATACGATGATAATTTTTTTTATAAAATTTAAAATTTAATTTCAAAACATATTTAATTTTATATGATTTATTTAATTAGTATATTGATTTAAATAACATTAGCTAAAAGTAAATAAATATAAAAAATTAATTTACAGCAACAGAAAAATATAATCTATATAGATATTCATTTATTAAATATAAGTTCAACTATTACCATTATTATGATGATATAATTAAATACAAGTTATATAATGAAAATTATGTGGTATATTAACATACATATATACATACATATGTGTGTGTATGTACAAATAAATAAAATGATAATAATTAAAATTAAACTTATTTGGCTATTCACTTCAGATTTATATATATATATATAATATGTTTTTAAAATAAACTAAAATATACATATAACCAATCTAATATATGACAACATTAATGATACATATAAGAATCTCATCTAACTAGTAATATAATAATCATATATTTATATGTGTGTGTGTATGAATAATATAAGGTTATCCAGAAATTATAAATCATATAGTATAGTAATTACATACCTAATACTAATGCCTTAGAACACACCTTGTAATGATGAACTCTCCTTCCTTTGAAATCCTCTCGATTCGGCAGATTGCTAACCTTTGAACCGTAGACCTTTAGCTACCCAATAGTTACCGCCTTTTGAATTGATTTGAGATGAATTTTTTGGAGCTCCTTTTTGATGAGATCGGCCAGTGATGATGTGGAAATGACAGCCAAAAAGTTCTCCAAAGTTTGAGGATAGAGATGCTTATATAGAGGAGAAGTTGGAGATATTTTAGGATCAATATCCTACGTCATCTCTTACCAATTCTCTTCCATCTTAGCCCTCCATCTCAAATACTTTGTTGCACCATCTTATGGTTTCATATTTCCCTCACTTTGGTCAAAATTTCCTACCCTTTTCATGGGCTTTAAATCGATTTTAATCCTAAATAAATATTATTAATTAAATCTAATTTAATTGCTTATGTTGATATCGTATATCGATCGATATATTTATAACTATTATAAATATACACAATAATATTTATTCCTCAAATCATATTCAACATTTTATAATTAATATTTATAAATATTAATTAATTTATAAAAATTAGAAACTAATTAAATCGTTTGGTCTAAAGAGAATTCACCATTTCAGTTGTGTGACTCGTCAAGTGTAAATTTGATCAGTGATTGACATCGAACTATTTGAATGTTAATGTTCACATCTCACTTAGCACGTGCTGTGACATTTTGGCCAATTTTTTCGCTTACTTAGCTTTGATAAAATTCATTTTCACTTTATTAAGCGTTACCCGATTATGACATTTACTTACACTAATTCACTTCATCAAAACTATATCATTTTGGACTTATGGAATTTGGTGATGGTCAAAAATTACAATATCATCCATGTTCAACTCTATAATCCAAACACAAAACTCTTGATTCAATAATAGAAATTATTATTAATCGAAATGCTCTAGCCAGGGACTTTGACTTTTAGTTGACTTGAGTTGACCGTGTTACTAACCTTATATAACCGAGGAGACGAATCTTGTCTTGAATAGTGTTTCACTTCCCGTACTTCCACTCGACTCAACTATAGTAACTTGATGGACAACATTCCATGATTTGACTTTAATCAAAGCGGAGCTTTTATATTGAAGATCGACAGTATTCTCAAGTCGAGAGAACTGTGTAAATTAGTCACATCGATATTTTCTATTTGACCTTAGTTGTATTAACCGACAGAAACTGTTGATTGAGTCGTTCTATAGTTGTCTAATAACTATCAGTATGTAACTCTTATGTGCCCTCAACAGTCATGAGTAATATACTGCTACATCTAGCTACATTCTCTACTACATGCTCCTTAATACTGGGCCAATAGAAGACTCTCTTCATGTTACAATACATCTTGTCACCATCGAGATGAATGGTCATTTTAGAATGGTGAGACTTAGCTAGCACCACGTCTATCAAATCCATACTAAGAGGAACACAAAGCCTACCATCCCGTTGTAACCATCCTCTCAAGTGAATGGCATAGTGCCTCAAATGACTCGATGACTCTCCTCTTCCAATCCTCTCAACAATATCTACTAGATCCTTATCTTCCTTCAGACTAGACCCAATATGCTTCATCAATGTAGGTTGCACATCTAAAGCTGCTAGTAATCCCAAAGTAATATCTAATGATGGTTGGAAGTCAAATGTAGAGATAATGCTTCCACTCCAAGAGTAAAGGACTCAATACTACATGTTGTCTGCTCAAAGCATCGGCCACTACATTACCCTTGCCCTGGGTATATCAGATATCAAAATTGTATGATTCCAAAAACTTCATTTATCTTTGCTACCTCAAATTCAAGTCCTTTTAGGAGAACAAATACTTCAACGACTTGTGATCCATATATAGCTCAAACCGCTCTCTTAAGAGGTAATGCCTCCATGACTTGAGTTCAAAGATGATGGTCGACAACGTAAGATCATGGGTAGGGTTGTTTCTCTCATAGGTTTTTAACTGCTCACTAGCATAACTTACCACCCTTCCTTCTTGCATCAAGACCGCACCAAACCCTGTACTACAGGCGTCGGTATAAACTGTAAATGGCTTCGTCCCATCAAGTAATACCAAAACTAGTGCACTAGTTAATGCCTCCTTCAACTTGATAAAAGCACCTTCGCATTTTGCTTCCCACAAGAAAACTATATTCTTCTTGTTGACAGGTCAGAGGGGCGGAGATCATCGTGAAGTCCTTAATGAACTTCTGATAGTATCCCGCCAAACCAAGGAAACTCCTCAACTCCGTGCCATTCTTTGGCAATGCAATTATGAACTGTTGCCACCTTACTGGAATCAACCGCCAACCCACTTTCCGAGACGATATGTCCCAAAAAGCTTACCTCATTTCTCCAAAAGTGGTACTTCAAAAATTTTGCCTTTAGCTTATGCACAAGGAGTGTATTGAGCACTTCTTTTAAATGCAATGCATGCTCCTCACTCCTCAAATATACTAAAATATCATCCATAAATACCATGACGAACTTATTAAGCAACCCTCTGTAAAGCCGGCTCATCAAATCAACAAAGTAGGTGGGTGCATTAATCTGTCCGAAGGGCATGACTAACCACTCGTAAAGTTCATTGGGTGTATGGAAGGCTATCTTCTAGATATTGTCCTTAGATACATGCAACTGGTGGAATCCAGTAGCCATATCAAGCTATGAGAACACCTTAGCTCCAATTAACTGATCAAGTAGATCGTCTATACAGGGCGGTGGATACTAATTCCTCTTTGTTAGTTTATTCAGCTCATATAACCGATGCAGAGTCTTAGAGAACCATCATCCATGGTGGCAAAGACGACTGGTGCTCCCCACTTAGATATGCTTCTCCTAACACATTTACTTGCTTCTTCAACTCGCATCTCTTCTTTGGAGCCATATGCCTTAATGATAAGGTGATAAGTCTGGCCTGCTCAACAATATAGATCCTAAACTCATTCTCTCTCTGGGGTGGGAGATCGGTAACCTTGGAAAGGACATTTAGGTAATCTCTAAATACATGCACTATATTTAGCTCATCACGTGATAGGTCTAAAGAATTTAAGTAGCTCAACATAACTGATCCTCGGGGATCGCAATAAACCTCAAAGCTGCGTCCACTACACATGCTCAACCTAACGACCTTCCTATACGATCTAAAATATCCCCATACATTGTCATCCAATCTATGCCCAATATCAACCCAAATCCATAAAATCCCAAGACAAAAGCATCGTAATCAAACTTGACCCCTAAAATGAATAACTTCAAACCCTTACATAACATAGACAAATACGATCCTACTACGGGGTTTGACATAACTACATGGTCCATAACTATGCTAGTGTCTAAGTGTAACTCATCCATAAGCCTACTAGAAATGAAAGAATGTGAAGCTCTAGTATCAAATAGTGCGCGAATAGATAAACCAGATAAAGTCAACACACCTTCGATCACCACTTTGTTTCCCTTATCTACCACTGGCTGTGCACTCGAACTAGGGACTTCCTCCAGTGCATAAGCTGGAACCACCTAAATAGAGGCCTGAGTAGAAGCCTTCTGATGTGTTGGACATGCCCGTTTCATATGCCCAAACTGATTGCAATTTAGCACTTAACTTTGAAAGGTCTGCCTTAAACTCCTTTAAGAAATGTCCCTTCCTGTCACACCTCCTACAGTGCATATCCTCCTTCTGTACCTTTCTTTGGTCCACCTCCCCTATTACGTTGGTTCTGCTACGCTTTCCCTCCAACTTTCTTGGGTTCTCCTTTCTTAGCTCCATCTGTGAAGATGGTTTTAGCAAGGCCGTTCCGACTAGACCCTTATATGTAGCACCCATAAGAATACGACTCAGAGCTAAACCTTGAAGACGTTGGTTTAGCCCTTTTGCAAACTTCAAAACCTTCTTATGCGAGGTATCGATTAGTCCCTTACCAAATCTAGCTAGCACATTGAATTGATTGACATATTTTTTCACTGACGGGTCTAATTGCTTCAAGTGAATGATCTTCTCCAACTACACACCTTCCTCCGCCCTATAAAGAAACTTTATCTCAAATCGCCTATGAAACTCTAACTAAGTAATCTCTCTACGACCAGTCTCTGCCTCAACTACCTCCCACCAACTAAGAGTCAATCCCTATAACTGCCATGCAGTTAACCGCCTCCTTACCTCGTCAGCAAAACCCATCAAGCCACAAATCCTCTCACATGTACGGATCCATGCTCTCGAATCCACATATGACTCAGTCCCCATATATGGCTTTTCTCCGAGATTAGTAAAATCCTTGCATAGCTTAGAAAAATCTACGGGGGCAGGTAGATGGGCAGGAACTGCACCTGTCGCCCTCTCTGTGGGTCCTCTAGTGAGATTAAGCTCTTCCTATTCCTTTACTTGGAGTTGCCGATAGAACCAAATCAGAATATTCATGCTTGGAACCTCGGCTGCATCGCCTTAGCCTGAACTTGCAGGATCGTTTATCTTTTATCTGTGAATTTTTAAGAATTTTATTAGCAACTTTTCATAGATAGTATAGGAATGAATAAAAGAGATAACATAGGCATGAATCAAAGATAGCATATGTGCGAAAATGAGAGATTATGATATGTATAAAATCTTTGGAAAGTTTTTTTTGAAAAATCTTTATTTATATATGTATATATATTTTCAAAACCCATTTTTGAAAACTTTTGGAAATTTATTTTGGAAAACCTTCTGAAAATCTATTTTTTTCAAAAACCTTTCAAGTATGTTCTCTCAGTACGGTCCTAATTCCGAAGGAACTTTAAACTTGGTTGTAACGATCTAGCTTTCTTACTCCTAAAGACAACACTTAATGCATCCATGGTATTTATGTGTTGATCATCTTGGTTTCCAAAAGATAATCCGTTGGGTAAAAAAAAGACAAGAAGAAACAAACACGGAATCTCACACGTAAGGAAATCACATATAATATATCATAAGATAGTACATATGGTCACTTCCAAAATGAAACATCAGAGTTACAACATGTACTAATTTCAGCCAGGGACAGTTATAACAGCCTGGCCCCACAATGCTGATACATAATATACATACACATATGAAATAAAATAGATAACTGGACAACTTTGAAGCCTCCTGCTCCATGCTCTTCCAAAATGCATCCGTAAGAACCTGGACTAGTTGGCTACTCATATAAATTTGAGTACCCTAGAGTTTTAAGGAATGAAAAAAAACTCTAGGCCAGACGTGGGTTTGGTGTGAGTAAACTCCCAAAAACTGAATTGTTATCTTATAAAACTCTTATAAAATAAAGGCAACTCATAAGACCACGCAACATATAAACACAAATTGGTTTTTACCTTACGATAACCAAAACATTTCCATAGAAAATCCAGTGATATTATGATACTGTCTAGGGTTTAAAATAAATATTGAACATAGCCGAAATGCTTATATTAATTACATTCCAACATAATAGGTATACAACTAAGTCCATAAAGGCACTTGTTGGAGAATGGATTCCATACAATGAAAAGTCTACTGGAGTACTGCCTGCCACAATACACCTTTAGAAAAATGTATCGAGGGCCTCACATGGACCCCTACCAACATAGGACCGGCCTACCTCTTATTGGATAATATTGAATATGTCACCACCCCGGTTGTGGTCAATAACCATACCTGGGTCACTAGCATACATAATATGGAAATATCGATCTAGATCGGTAACGAACATCCCATAATGGGACGACCTACATAGCCCTGCTGCATATCCCCTGTTTTAGTCATTTTGGATTGTGAGGCTTGAGGCTTCATTTACCTTTTTACATAGCAATCCCACTTGGAATGCTAACACTACCCTCCAAGCGATAATGCAATGCTAGCATTTGTCAATACAAGTTATTCAGGATATGAACAAACCGAAGGCACTACTTCTACTAGATCCATTTTAGAATCACCCTCAGGATTAGTAGCAAGTAGTCCTTACACTTCAAAGATCTCTATCTTTGATTCCATCATCTTTAAGTTGTTTCCTATTTGAACGTTTATGTTTGTTCGAAGTGGTTTTCGGATAACTCAAACTTATCCGATCTCGGTCTCTCCGTGCCAAAATTCAATAATTTTAAAACTGGTTAAGTTATCGATAGTGGACAAATCCACTATTAGGGTGAGTATAGGTTTGAATATTGCAAGTAAGACATCTTATACTTATCCCCACTTTCCGATTTCAAATGGCACTGTCCACTGATCCATAATGAGGTCGGACAAGTTAGAAAACTAACCTTAACTCGACGTGCATTCTTACTTCTCGGGATAAAGACGAGTTTAAATACCTCGGAATTTAGTGTTAAGTATATGATGGAGTATCTTCTGTATACTTAATTTATCATGACCCATTTATCGAAATTAATTCTCTTATATTTATCACATTTCTGATATTTCGACTTCTCTATCACTCGCCTAGAAAATCAAGTTCTAAGTCTCACAGATATAGGAAAGTCTGCTCATCGGCTTTTAGTGCTTAATACAAGATGACTCACTTTCAATACAAACGTGTCAACATTTTATATAACTTATCATATTTGTTTGGCTACTTAATGGCACAGACAAAGAAATCCCTTATATTTAAAAACTATCCTTTATAAAATAAAGTTTCGTTTAAACAAACCGACCTTTGGAAATAAAGCAATTTAAAATTAAAAACCTTTATGTAATTAATTAATAATAAATTTAAACTTTTTATTTAATTAATAATTAAACCTTACTTAATTAACGATTAAATTTTTTCATAAATAATTTATAAATAATCCTTTACTTAATTACTTAATAGTTAATTCTTTACTTAATTAATTAATAATTAATTCTTTACTTAATTAATTAACTATTAACTTTTACTTATTTAATTAATAACTAATTATTGAAAATATTTTTAATATTTTAAAATTCCTTTTTAATACTTAAAATATATTTTAAAAGACTTTTCAATGTGATATGAATATCTGTGACTGATTTGTGTTATGCTTATTTCTATATTTGTTTCCGAAGGCCACATAGCCACTGTGTGGTAGTTTTGAGTTTGTATTTGATATGTCGGATTTCCTCTTGAAATGAAATGCATGTCATAATATCTAACATATCGGTACTCGCACAAAGCAATTACACAGATGGTCGCTCCTCAACAGCCTTATTCTTCGCGCTAGTCGACGGCATTACCCCGTAGTGTCCTTGGCTAGTGTGAGTATAGAGGTGGGGTATCACAGCTTTATTTAAAGTAAATACCCTTTTTAGTTTACACAAAAGTTATCGATTTACGAACTACATCCATAACGACTATCATTATATGGACCATAACTTTCTAACTTGCTTTATATATCAAAATAGCCTTTAAACCTTTTCTTTTTATATTTAAATTACTTGAATAACTTTGAATAATGGTTTTGTAAACCAAGGTAAAAGTTTCAGAAAACATTTTAGAACCATTTATAAAATAACTTAATAAACTAGTTTATAAAAACACTCGCATCTCGATGTCAAACATAAAAAAATACAAATCTTACTTTCCATCGACATACAACCATCAGTACAGATAAGCTCAAACATATAATCAAATGTAGATAACATCCATAAAAAAGTAAAGACCATCACTTGCACATAAATACTTAAACACTTCGACTATATTTTCAAGTCAACAACAAATCATTACATATAAACACATATATGTAAAACATAAGCAATATTACTCTCCAAAAAAATAACAACTATTATTAACACCAATAATAAAGTTTAAAACTTTGCTTTTGAAAGGTGAGATTTACTCACCAAAACCCATATGAATCAAATCAAACTAGCACCACACCTTACACCGACATATGAACTTGATTATTCTTTGTAAAAACTCTATTTTTTTAGCCTTGGGAAGGCTAGAGGGGCTCGACCTAAGGTGAGGAGGGCTCGGCCTATGTGGAGGAAGGTGGTTTTGGACTTGTTTTTGGATGCTAAGAGAAGTAGATAGGAAAAGGAAGGTTTTTAAATAGTTTTTTAAGTTTAAGAGGAGAAAGAAAGGATTTTTTAACATAGAATTTTTGAGGAAGCCATGGAAATATGAGAAGAGCTTGAAATGGAAGATAATAAAGTTTTGAAAATAAGTGAAAGAAGTAAAAAGAGAATTGAATAAAAGAAAATTGTTGTTATATAAAATGGAATATAGAAATTACCTATTTGCCCTTAACCCTATACCCTCCATACTTTGTTGCCACCTCACCTCTCCCTCACCCACTCTACACACAAGCCATCCCCTCCCCCTCATTCCATCACTTCACCCTTTCCATGATGTAAAGTTACCTTTTATACTCTTTTTTGTTTTTTAAATAAAGGAAAAGAAAAGTCAAACTTACTCTTAAACTTATTTAACCCTAAACATTTCTTAAGTAAAGCTTAGGTTATTTATTTATGTGTGTATTTATATACTCTATTGTACACAACACGTTCCTACAACTTTTATACGATGAAAATTTGAAAATCCAAAAAACGATTTTCGGTCACATTTTCGATTTTTCTCCGAGCTAATTATTTTTGTAAACCAAAAATTTAAAACAACTTCACCATCATTAGTTGTTACTTAAAAGAGGTTTAACTGAGTTACAAAATCCATTGATTAGTTCTTTAAAAATATATAAAATATCTGTATTTAAAGTGATTAAAATATGGGTTACTGGCTCTGATACCAATTGTGACAACCCGCATTCCTTGACACATTGATACAAAGCCTATCGTGAATTTCGGTCCCGCATAGGTGGTGAGAAATAGGGTTTTTATAACATTGTAAAGACTAAAACAACATATATAATCTAAGATATACTATACTTTCAGAACTCACAGCGGAAGAAACAAAAAATATAATACTGAAAAATATCCATCTTTGAAAATATCCAAATTATACTCTCACAAAATCAGTACGTGGTCCAATATAGAGTCCAAAGAAAATATCATTCCAAATCTGATACAGGAAACAAAATGTGCTGATATGATAGATAGATACATGAAGATACCTACATCCATGTCCGCCTGTAGTGGGTAAAAAGGTGAAAAAGGGGTGGGTTAGACAAATATATGGTGAATGAGTACAAGTTTAATATATGGTGATCATGTGAAGTTAACTTTAACCCTACCCTAAGTGACATAGAGTGTACAATATGTGTTCGTGTATTCCTAGGATTCATTACTTAAGGGTTTTGGTCCAACACACACCTACACTACTAATTTGTAGGCTACTACAAAGATCGAACTATGGATCAAACCTTAATGTCTAATGATCGGTCATCGCTCCAAGAGCTACTCATCATGAAAACACCGCCACTGGGCTACTGTGGAAATACATTCCCATTGCTATCACTGCCATTAGTTTACCAGGGAACTTATCTTCCCCTAATTACAACTACACGTACCCTAACTAAGCGTCGAGTGGGAACCTGTAATGCTGACTCGCTGGCATGTCTCGTCGTCTACATCTGTGTCTACCTCTCAATCATAGCATACACCTTTTTTTGCACACTCTGGGATCCAACATTTAAACTATATCACTTCGCGTCAGTATCTGTGCGTACCAAACTCTCGTTGTGTCAGACCACACTTCATCAGGCATCAACCAATGTTACACGTCGTAGAACCTCCTGTGAGTTCCATTTGCAATAAAAATCACCCCTAATTGAATAATCGACCCCTCATTGGGTAAAGAACATTTACCTAACACTTTACCGTCCTAGCATCATTTCATAGGGAACTAGCTTCCCTACAGCTCCTAACATGCTTACAAATAGCCTCGAATAGGCTCACACAATAGTCAACGTTTATATTTATTTTTATTATCATCTGGACCTTAGACTAAGGTTCAGATTCTACAATTTTCCTGTTAACCGGGTAATCGCTAAGGATGAGGGGTCGATCGGTCGTAGTTCAAAATTTAGGTTTCGTCCAGTTTTGATGTCGATATTTCAATTCGGGTTAATTTTTGTTGATTGCAGCATTTACAATAAACTCTAAGAACCTAATATTAACCAATCGACATTTCTTAATTTCGTAGAATTATACAATTTCAATTACAATTGTTTAAGCTAGGGTTTACAGTTAAATAAATAAAAAGGTGTACTAGCATTAAACTCATATTATCCATTTATAGTTACTTCAATTTCTACCTTAGATCACAGGTTTTAAATTGGGGTTTTACAGTTTACAATTGAATTTCTAACATCTTGGATAAAATAGAATAGAGTAAATTTAATTGTAATAATCATCTAATTAAATTTGTTTCCACTCGTCTTATATTCAAGCTCTTCCAACACGGTCTGCAAGAGAATCGCTCTCCATACGCTTGCTCCTCCTAGATCCGATTAGTTTTATTTTTCTACTTTGATTTTAATTTGATTTAGAAGAAATTTTAGTTTTAGAGGAGAGGTTATATTTTGGCTGAGTTTCAGTACAGTAAGTTCTCTATTGATTTTAGGGTTAGGTTAGCTTTCAATTTATAGAGATTAGGAATTAGTTTAGGACGTTGGATTCGACCTGGTGAGTATTTAGGGTGACCACGTACGCACATCGCAGCTTGGCAACGAAGCAAATGACCAAAATCATTTAAACGCTCCAGAGACCCTCAATTTTACAATGCCAACGATCGATTTCTTAGCCCAGTGGTCGATCGCTTAGCCCATTGATCCACCACTACCATCGACATTTAACCCGCTTAGCTTGACCGATGGTAGTGTATTTTTGTGAGATTTTTAATTTTTAATTTTATTCTATTTCAAATTTTTAAATATCCGTAACTTACTAACTCTGATTTTGAAGTGTTATATGTGAAAATTATTCAGAAAATCACTACTAACGCATCGGTGCAAGTTTCGTAGCCAAATTAAAAAGTCCGTGAAAATTTTATTTTAGTCCTTGTTTTATTTAAATTTAATTTTCTTATTAAAATCTTGCTAAAATTTTGAGAATTTACAGGTAATACTAGTGGTATGGGATGTTCGGTAATTTTTCTATATGATGAGAATTTTGAATTAATGAAGTTATAATACAAGCGATATGGGACGTTCGGTAGTTTTTCTTTGGTTATTCTTTCTACTTGTTGTATTGGGTATGGTATGATATTGAGTGTATTGAATATTGAATCAATTTAATAAACCCTAGTGACACTAGGTTAAACGATAGGAGGCTTTTCTGTTATAATGAGATTACATAAATTATAATGAACTAATCAAATGAGATGAGACACCAGATGGGTTAGATCCATCCTAGCTAGGATCGTGTGACATTCTGGCCCAGTTTCCATCTTTTTGGCAACCTGTTGTACGAGCACACCAACGATGATAGGCATGCGGTGCAGAATAGTAAAGCAAAGAGGTCATGTGGGGGCACCCACAATCCTATTCAAGGGGAACATGGATGAAAAAGGCTGTGTATCTTAGCTCAATCATCATCTGGTAGAGTTATAATTTTGGTCGAGGGGTACACGAATGAATAAGGCCGTGTATCATGGCTCGATTAACATCTAAAAGAGTGCATATACATATGAAAAAGGCTGTGTATTGACTCAACGAGTTATACAAATTTTACCATAAGGAAGTCACGATAACAAGATGATTAATAAATGTGACCCTTAATAATTGTGACTGAATCATAATTGAGTAGATTTGCAATTATGGTCACCTTAAATAGAAATATGACTCATATATATGACATCATATATGTTATTTGACGAAGATTGGGTTTATTTATGTATGACATTCATTCTATCTGTTATGAAACCTGTTCAACATATCATTATCTATATGATTATGTGTATCGTTATGATGATCTTACATTTAAATCTAGATGTAGCCTGACATATTTTTTATTTATATAATTCTAGGGTTGCTCCGAGACTTTACAAGTATAGGGACACTTACCTTTTTCGATATTGGGCTTATTGAGGAGATGATTATAGACTATGTGAAAGTCAATTGCGTATATTTTCTTTTTGCATCCCGATTGTATGTATATATGTGATGAGGTTGAGATAAACATGATGTTTGTCTTGTATCGATGTATATATTTTGTAGTAGGTTAGATACCTTATTTTGTAAACCTACTTTGTGATATGTATGTTGTGATATTATATTATCCATTGCGTTCTATGACTTTGTGCTCTCTGAATATATTGTGTATTGTTCTATCCTAGTAAATCCACGCGTTCGTTGCTTTGTGCCGATATCGAGTATGTATATTTGTGAATTATATGAGGAAAGAAAACATATCAGTATTAGCTCAAGGGAATATTCCCATGAGATCGCTTCTAACAATCCTCATTCTCCATATTACCAGACAGTATTATTCTATAATACTCTTTGGTATATGAATATAGAGGTGGGGCGTCACATAATACATCTTAATGTCTTAGTTTAATAATGATGTCACATTCATGTACATTAATATAAATAAATAATAATTTTATTATTTTCAATTTGGACTTTTAATTTTACTAATTGTTATATATACATATATATAATATTATTTAAAATTCAAATATATATACATACATATTATAGTTTTTTTGGCATATACATATATATGAATATATTATTTAGATTCAATAATCAGTATATATATTTGTAATAATTATTTACATACATACACACACACACACACACACACACATATCTATTTGATAATTTGAAAATTTGAATTTTAAAACTATTTGACATTATAAAAAACATTTTTTATATCTAAAAGATGTGAGCTAATTAATTTTTTTCAATATATATAATCCTTTCGCATGTGTGTGTGTATTTATGCCTACAAAAATCCAAAATAACTTTTTTCTTTTTAAAGTTTTTGTTATTTTTGAAATCAAAGAATTTTTTTAAAATTTTAAAGCCATATAAAAGTATATATAATAATAGCTATAAAATCTAAAATAATTTAATTTTTGATTCCAAAGAAATTATTTATTTATTTATTTTAAAACCATGTAAAAAAATTTCAAAGTAATTTAAAATTTGGAGTGTGTGTATCCATGCAAGAATTATTTTTTAAAAATCAAATTGATTTTTTTATAAATATATAAGTAATATATTTTAATGTTTTACATTATATCTAATTTTTGAAAATTTCCTTTTATATTCATGGTCGAACTAAATTTAGAGCATGGATAACTATATATTCATATAAATTAGTTAAAAATAGAATTTTACTTCATCAACATTCGACAGAACACTATAATTGCTAGTTGTTTCTTTCTCCGAACTCAAGTCCTTTCTACTTGACTATAGGATGCAACTCTGTCTACTTGCTACTACCAATTTGAACAATAGAGGCTATGGTTAGGGTTTTTTTTTGTAAAGCGAGAATGAATAGGGTGTTTATTTATAACCAACTAGATCACAAATATCTAGCCCCCTTCTCTCCAGATTTGAAGACTAAGTCTGCACACTCCTCTTCTATATTATGCCCCTTGATGTCTTGGCTTTTAGACTTGGGGATAAATTGACTTAAAAATTAAATCAATTGTTTAATTTATTTTTTTAAGCCTGTCCTTTAATTAAATCAACGTATAAATTTTATACGCCATTTTAATTAATTTTTAGGCTTTGAATAAATAATGAAAATGCCATAAAAAAATTAATATAACATTTGTATTAATTTCATTATTAATTTATAACATTAATAAATTAATTATAAATTGTTTGAGCTTAAAAATTAATTAACAACACGGTTGTGTTAACTCTCTGGTGTGAATTAAATCCACCGTTAATATTTAAACAATTTAAATATCGAAACATGTATGGACATTGCTAAAGCGCAGTATCGGGCACATGTTCCATCGCTTATAGATCATTTAGGAAAAATCCCATTTCTAATCTTTATTAAGCTACATCTAATATCGGGCGCTGGTTCGGACCTCCTATCCTACTTCCAGTCTTTAAGCACCTCTTAGGAATTTCGTTAACCAAAACCCTCACTTCACCTAGAGGAACATGTTTAAAACCGCTTGAGCAACCGAACACGACTTCACAACACTCTAAAGCAAAAACTTTCCTTATCGACCTCAAGGTGTTCTTCACAACATGAATAATTCAATTTCATGTATACCCTTGACTATGATCTCTCTTGATGATGTATAGATTAATGTGCAAGTGTATATGAAGTATTGGAATAGGTTTGAGAGCTTTTAAGAACTTTTAGATAGTAAGAGTTGAAAGCACTAAAATCACAAAAATAGTAAGTTGTATTGAAAAACTCAAAAGCAATCTATATTTATAAAGTTTGAAGATTTGCAATGAAATGTTATAATCATTAGAAAATGCTATAACCATTAGAAAAAATGCAACCCCTTGGATGAAGAAGTCCAATCATTTTTATTTTTGACTGCTGCATTTTTGAATTTTAATTCAAACATCTAAATTTATTTAAATTTGAAAAGACACTTCTCGATTCTGAAAAGAAACTTTTAGACATTAGGAAAACTTCAATCACACATCTAAATTTATAACCAGATGTCCGGTTGAAGATTCTAGATGTCTAAAACAGAAGGCTAAACAAGATATACAAGTGCACAAAAATAATCAAATGTTTGGGGCCTTAGTTCAAACGTCTGAATTTACAAACAGACATCTGAATCTTGGCTTTAGACATCTAAATAAGCTCTATCACCATCCTGAGAGAAATTAAGTTTGAACACATTTAATCTAGAAGTCTAAAAATTTATACCAAACGTTTCAAAATCAATGAAACAACATTTTGCTTTTTGAAAAAAAAATTAAGTGTAAAACTCGTATATTTCAAATATTTTCTATCTAAAAAAAGGCTGTAAAAAGTTAGAAAACTTTTGTGTGTATGTGCAACGTCATCAAGGAGATTGTACAAGTTTAAATATCTAAGATTTACAAAAGACGACGACTTATACTTCGTAAATTCTTCAATCTCCAATATTCATCGAATGTTTTTGCATCTTAGCCTCTATAAATTTTGTCTCCTACAAATAAGAACCTATGCATATATATATATATATATATATATATATATATATATATATATAGTTGCAACAATCAAAATGGAAAAAGGTAGGGTTAAACACCTATATCCATTATAGAGAAATTATTGGGCAACAATGATTTCATTGATTGTAACATAGGTACATTGTCACAAATCAATATCAAATTCTCAATATAATAAACTAAGAAATTTACATCATAATTCTGTTCTTTCCAATATATGCATGCTTCCTCTGTATTTTGACTGAAAACCAAACTGTTTGATTACCTTATCAAAACATTTATTCCAAATCTTATATGCTTACTTAAGACTGTCGATTGATTTTAAGAGTCTATATGCCTCATTGCTCCCATTGATCTTAAAACCCTATGTCTACGACATATAAACATTCTCTTATAAATCACCGTTTAGAAATGTTGTTCTAATGTCCATCTTCCATATCTCGTAGTCGTAATAAACATCGACTACAAGTAGAATTCCAACCAATTTAAGCATGGCAATTGATGAAAATGTTTCATCATAATCAACACCTTGAATTTGATGGAAAATTTTCGCCACCAACCTTACTTTATAGGTCTCTACCTTTCTATCTATGCTAATCTTTTTTCTAAATATCTGTTTGCATATGATGGGTTTCAACTCTTTTGGTGCATTCTTCAAAGTCTAAACTTTTTTTGTACATGAATTTGTTTTGAATTTCATTACATCAAACCACAAGCCAGAGTCTTTACTCTCAAAGGCTTATCCATATGAGAGGGGATTATAGTTATGAATGACGCAATCCGTGTTCTTATTGTCATGGAAAACCCATAGTATCACTCTGGCACATGCGATCACTTACTAGACCTAATAATACGTTTTGTATTTTTTATGAGTGTTGATTTACAAGCATAATATTCGGTTTATATAGAACTTTCTTAAAATTCATCCATGTCTGTCTTACTGGCCCTATTGGGAACAAAATTCCTTTTCTAAAAAGGTGGCATGTCTCGAAACAAAGACTTTTTATTTCTCAATATGGTAGAATATGTATCCATGAGAATTTCTTGGATACCATATAAACTTACATAAAATGGATCTTGCTTGATGTTTACTAGGGTTTATGTTCATAACCTGCCCCGGACAACCCTACACCTTAAAGTAATTGAGGCGGGGTTTTTATCACGTCCATAACTCGTATGAGCTCTTAGGCATAGATTTGGATGGTATGTTATTCAATGTATATGCCACGGTTTCTAGTGCATATCCCTAAAAGGGAAGAGGCTACCTAGTGTCCAAAGAAGTTTTATTCCTCCTTTTTGAAACACCGTTGTGCTGAGGAGTATACAAAGGAGTGACTTAGGAGAGAATTCTATTCTCTTTTGGGTTCTTTTGGATGTCGTATCCAATGTGCTCACTGCCTCGATCAAATTGTTCAGATACTGGCTTGTGTTAGAAATAATCCCATTTTGTTTACTTACTTTTGGAGAAAACTGATCCTATTTTGTCTTCTAGAAATAATTTCAGTGATGACTACAACATCATTAACGTTCATTTTCCAATCTCAAAATGAGGAATGTTATGCATTTAATGTGTTTTTGAATTACTTTAAAACCTACAAACATGATTTTTGAACTAATTGAGATTTACAATAATTTATGGACGAATTTAATTGGATTTAAATTATTTTTACCCTTCTTGATCTATACTTTGAATGTATGCTATGTTTGATCTTATTGGATGTATGTGATGTCCTTTTTTGTTTGAATGTATGGATGCATTGGTTAAAAGTGCTTATTGTTATTCAATGTTTAAACCAAGCAATCTACAAGTGAAGCTAGAGGTCAGGATGGAGACAGAATAGTTTAAGAACTTAGGGGCCAGCTAAAGTTGGTCTTGGAAAAGTACTCAAGAAGTTTGAAGTCGAAAATAAGACTTGGTACCAAGATTTACACAAAAGGATTGGTACCGACAGAGTTCTCCCATCCTATTTTGAACAGTTTTGCTATGGTCAATTGATAGAACTCTAGAGTGGTCATATCAGGGATAATATCTGAAGGAGTATGTGAATGACTCCAAAGCTGCAGGTGAACAACTCTAAAGCTATGCAGAAAAGGACAAGTATCGGACAAAGTTAAACCTTTCGATACCAAGAGGTTCTCATATGCCAAAAGGCGCTCAAAGCTCAAAGACTTGAAGATTCAAGGTGAAGTAAAGGAATGTTGTTGTTTGCATAAGGCAAAACATATCGGTACTTAGTGGTTTCATGTCAGTACCGAGTATTTTTGTGTTACGGGAAGACTTTGTATTCCCTTCTGTTCTCATGGATCTGGATCTTTACTTGGTCTTCGACAAACTAGTGACTCTAGTGGGTGATTCCTCTATAAATGAGCAAGCGTAGAGAAAATTTTAGAGGACTTTTGGGCAGTTTCTTCTTCCTTTACCGAATTTTGTCACCTAGAGGCTTACTTTTGATGTTCTATGTGTGGCAGTGAATTGCAAAGCCTTTAGGCTCATGACAAAATAGTTTATAAGGAGATTAAAGTGGACACTGGTCGTAGATTTTACCGAACCACTATAAAACATCGTGTCTTTTACTATTTTTATTGTTATTATTATCTAGATCTACTCATTACTGTTCGAATGGGATGTTCCCAAAGATAACAACCGATGAGTGATTGGATTATTTATCACTATACAGCTCGGCGGGACACACCTAGCAAAGGATAAGTGACCAAAGTCAATGAAAAAACACGATCAACGCTCGAATATAGGCGAGATCGAAATAAGGTGTCCAGATACATACACTTGGGATATTCCCCATAGATAAGAAATTACATTGCATTGATTACTTCTTTGACTGTAAGTTTGTTTGCTGTTGGACGAAATTTGACTAAGGATAAAAAGGTCGGCCATGGAGATGGCTAAATAAATAAAAAGTTCTATTTAGCCAAAATAGAAACACCTTAGCAATGGAAAATAGTATTATACGATGGAGCATAATTGATCAATCATGGTAATTTACTTATATATACAGAGCTACAGTAAGTACTAGCACTGTAATGACACAGGCATGCATAATATAAGTAAATCATGTTACATGTAGTTATATAATATATGCAAACAGCTGTATATAGGCAAGTAAAATAAAAGTGCAGGAATGTAAATATGAGGAAAGGTTGTACAAAAATAACAAACTTTATTTACAATCACTTTTTATACAAATATAGTGAAGGCCTGTCTCGCACAAATTCGGCCTATATGCACAAAGGAACAAAATAAATAAAAAGGCACTGAAGTTACTTTTGCAAAAGCCAAATAAGAAGCCTACTTCTTCTTCCCTCTCTTGCTGCCACCCTTAGGATCATCCTTCAGCAAATGATTCTTCGAATCCTTCCCATCCTTGGATTCCCCCTTTTGGACTTCCCTTTCCCAATGGTGCTGCCTTTTGAGTAAGTGGTCCCTCCCTCGGTTGTAGTGATAATGGGACCTTCAGGTTTGTCAATGGGAACATTAGAATATTTAGAGGATCCACCAAGGCCACTACCATTTGGAGGATTGACTTTAGCTGTTAGAATTCTAGGAGTAGGGCTTATTATCTTTAAGCCAGTAGGTATCTCAGTTCCAGACTCCTTTTTAATCTTGACTTATTGAGGTCAAGCTTTAGCTTCTCCATCGTTGAAACCGGATGGTTTGGGCCCGTAGCGCTATTGATTGTAACATCCTCCTCTTGGGACTGAGAAATGTCCTCCAGTCCTTCCAAAGCCTCTATCTTCTACGAATCAGGACCAATGCCAAAACTAGAAGGAGGAATTGGAGCGATTAGTTCCATGGTAAGAGAGGTCGACGTGGTGAAAATGGCGGTTGGGCTTTAACCTTGAGTTGTTATCGGTGGAGGAGAAAGCGATGGATGACCTGTAAGTTCACAAATAGTGAGGTAAATGTTAGCGATGACCTCAATCAAGAACTAAAGCTTCTTGAATACCAGAGAGATAAAGGAAATACCTTCACTGGTTGGTGTTTCTTTAGCCCAAGATTTAGTGACTTTAACATTGACCGGGTTACAAAAGGTGGAATATAAGGCTCGATGGAGGTTGTAGGGGCGAAAGTAGGTTTCGTAGTAAGGGAGGCCTCAAAGCTGGTTCCATAGAAATTGGAGTATCAATTGCAAGCACTTTTAATTGAGAGGTTGACGAGTTTGCTCGATCCGATGCAGTAGGATTAACCGAAGCATCAATGGGTGGCTTGCTTATAGCTACATCCTACTCAGTCAGGATCTTCTTGCCTTTATTTGGGGTTGTAACGTCATCTGTGCCCAAGAATTTGGCTTTTAATTGATCTTCTATTAGGCCTTCGCCAGACCCAGCTACACGACGCATGATTTCCTCCCAAGAGTCTACCAAAGTAACGAGATTACTATTTCCCAACCACTTCAAGTTCTTATTTACAATAATGTTTACAAAGAATTACTGAAGGGTGGAGTTCATTTCTTCCTTCTCCTTAGCCTCTTGGTTTTTGAGTTGGCTTATTTCAGATACAGGTCCATTGAGGCTGACTAGAGCTTCTATCTTCGCCTCTATTTTGGCCCTTAATTTAGCCTTAAGTCTTTCAACTTCAAACTGAAGTGTTCGAAGCTCCATATCCTTAGTCTGTAGTGCTAAGTCCTTCGCACGGAGCGTCATATCTTTCTCTTGAATTTCCTTGTCCTTAGCATTGAGTTAAGCTCTAAGCTCATCATAATCTAGATGGGCCTTCTTAAGTTGGTCGTTTATTACATTGAGGGCCTGAATGTGTGCATAGGACATCTCCTCCATTAATGCTTTAGAGTTCTCACCTATTTTTGTGCATCATCCATTTGCTTCTTGAGTTCGACCAACTTGGTTTTGTAACCAGCTATTGTTCTATCATGTACCTTCCTTTCTAATTTGAATGATTGAATGTCTGTCTAGTTAACTCTATTAACATCGAAGAGGGCAAAAGCTAGTTTCCTCCACTCGAAAAGTTGGTCTATAAGCTCGGTAATCCTTCCAACTCTATGATTAGCCTTTTCGCGAGAGATGTCTTTGATGTTATGGTCAAACTTCACCCTTGTCAGGCAAAGGTTTGGAAAGGCGGCCTACATTCTTTTTGTCAAGGCCGCGCATTTGCCTGAGGGAGGTGGTGGTGGAACAGGACGAGTAGAAACCTCCTTCGATTTTTTAGGTTGATATGGTGGCGATCGAAGGTCGGATTATCGGAAGCTTTTGAGAATGAGCTGAGAACATGGTTAGGAAGAGCCGGTAGTAGGACCTTGATAGTCATGTAAATCGCGAGAATTGTTCCACTTGTTATGATATTCTCTCTCCTCAGTCTGGCATTTCTTTGTATCCTTATCCTATAAGTATTCTCTCTCTTTCCTTTTCAATCTTTGTTCCTTGGTGTTTCGATATAAAGAAGAACAGTGAGGATAAGGTTCCAAGTTGGTTCGCTAACGCTCGTTGATGCTTAAGCATAGATAGTGGAAGCAGTCTCCTCCCATTGCACCTAACATGAAAGAAAAAGGTTGCATCAGCATCAAAACACTGAAGTAAGAGTGAATGCAGGATGTGAGTGTTCATGAGCCTAGAAGTGTGTAGACTACTGGTGTTTCCCTAAATGCTCTACGGACCATGTTAGGAGGTTGTAAGGATGAGCTGTTGTCTCCCTCGGCTAGGAGATCCCGGATGGAAAACTGAAACCCGAAGGATATTCTTTGAGAAGATCAATCGAGATATCAAGATCGCCTAGCGAGTCAAAAATGTTTTCATAAGACCGTGTATGAGGAGTTGCCTCGATGGTTGGTGTTACACTCGGATCAAAAGGTATATGAGAGGATTTAATGACTAATCTCTTTGGCTGCAACAAGGTAGGAATCTATATGGCTTCAAGGGATGTCTATCCATATGACTCTTTCGTATCATAATCTTCGCCATCATTGTCATCTTCGTCTTCCTCCTCGCTCTCTACTCCCTCTCCTACTTCCCTTCTTCCACTCTTTCTAGTCCCATTCTCTCTTCCCCTCTATCGTCGTCCTTTCCCTCAGTAATATTCTCTTCTGTCGCTCTTTCCCAGCCCTCATTAATCTTTTCCTGACAGATAGGGCCTTCATCGCCCCCTTGATTGACATCTCCAATGTCGTGAGTGAGGGCAGAAGCTAAAGCAGAAGCCCTAGTCCTTTTAAGTGAAAGCTTTAGAGAAATGGCGAAGCATTCATGATGTTTGATGGAGTCTCTTGTTTGTGAGGAGATGGGTAGTGATGCAATGTCAAACATTGACTCTTTTCAAAGTCTCCAATGTTTAGGAATGAACGTAGCTAGCGTATCACTTAGGAAGATCTGTGGAAGTGAACAAAGAAATTAATTGATTAGATCGATAGAATCAAAGTGTAGAAAAGAGTATAAAGAAGCCTTATGCCCAGACAACCAGAGTCGATTGAAGCCGAAGCAACAACGGACAAAGAAATACTCACTCTTAAAATATGAGCATTTGTTGTGAAGTGTCTTGATGACCTTGTAGTGGCACCAGGATTCAACGATCAATAAGGAAGGCGAGTCGGCTCTCTTCCTGAACTTTAGAAGGTGCATCAACTCTGCAAAGGTTGGTGGTCGTTGAACTGCATCATAAATAAGATGTACATAGATTTGAGGAGGGCGCATCCACTGCGATGCACTTGAATTTAAGCCAGCCCGATTTCTTATAAAATGAATTAGAAAAATTCATTGAAAAGAGGAATAGCTCCACCCATGCACATGTACTTATTACAAGCAGTATATCCTTGAGGAGGATTGTAAGCCCACTGATTAATCGTTGGAAGGAGTACATCATTTTGGAATTCCATGACGCTAACAGATTCTCCAGAGTTTCTTTACGGTTAATAAAGATGGTGTTTGATCTGGAAGGTTGTCCAGTACTCTTAGACAAGGCCACTCATTCAATGGAGGAGGCTGGTTCCGTAGAGGCACCATTGGAACAAGCAGTCCTTGAAGTTCAGCTATAATTGAATGCTTAGCTCCAAATGGCATAGACGTCGAAGCTTGAGCTGTAGGAGAGCTGACTTTAGGGGGAGTTGAAGGTATAGTGACTACTTTGAAGCATGACTCCTTTTGAACTGGAAAGCTTGATAGTGAACACCATCAGGTATTCTTTATTATGGAATTTTACTTTGTTAAACGCCATGTGGCCAGCATGCATAATCCAACAGATATTGAAGTGTGTTGACCAATTGAATTATGAGCGTCGACTGTGGAAGTGTGCAGTGTCAATCTAGGTGGTGTGAATCCTGTATTCAAGGTATGTTATATGGAATATTCTGTGTAGATAGCCCGCTCATGTTAACAAACAAGCTTTGTCGCATGATGGAACTATGTATCGGATATAACCCATTATTGTGGAGTGAATGATAATGAAATCGATGTCTGGTGCGACGCGGGGCCTTCTTTGAAGGAACAAAGCATAGTGTACTGACTTGAAATGTTGAAGGACGAGGACACTTGGATGTTGGAGTGTGTTTAATGCAACTATTCATTAGACCCGTCTCATCTGAGTTTAAACAACAATTTATGATCGACCACACCATGGAGAGGTGTACTCATGCATTTTGAATGTGTAAGGATGCAAGACCATTGTAAAACATGGAGGACCCAAAGCAAAATTGGTGGAAACCCGAGGCTAGCACTGAGTAGGTGTGGAACAATCAAAATTTGATTATTGCACGGTGCTAGCTCTAGGTCAGGCTCGAGTTTCACCCTAGGAGAAATCTAACTTTGCAATAGCCACGATCTTGAATAATGTCGATCCCAAATCCAAACTCCATCCATCGATGATGACCCTAACTACAATATCCATAGCGCCTAGCTTCGACACCCCACATTGAATCAAGCTAGATCTAGAAATTAAGATAATTTAAGAAGTTAGGATTGAACCCTAGTTCTTTAAGGCGATGAAGTTCACCTGAGGTAGGAGCAGCGACGCCTAGATGCTGGCTTTAGGGAACAATAGAGGCAGGGGTGGAAAATCCAAATTTGCAAGGGCAGAGTAGTCAATGTAATGTAAAACAATCGGTGTTGAGTAAAATTAGGGAGCAAGAAAGTGAGGTAAAATTCTCTAAGTCCTACCACTTATAGTGCTAAAACAAAGTGGCGATTCAAATCGGTATTGAAAGGTATCTCTTGGTACTGACATTATCTAAAATAAAATAAAATAAAAAATAATAATAGAAAGAAGAGAAGGAAGTCTCATCGAGCTTAGGCACATAACGATCTTCACAATGATGTAAATCTAAATCTTAGTGCAGAAAGAGGTTCGTTAACTATATAAAGTGATTGAAAGGATGCTCATGGAATGGAGATGACTCTTCAAAGTGATTTTTGAATAACTAATGGACTCATGTAGATGACTACGTACCACTTGTCTTGATCCACAACATGCTTCATTTTCAATAGAAGTATAGTTTGTACGCAAGTGTTATCGAATGTTAAAACCAAGCAGCCTTCAGGTAATCTGGACGTCAAGATGGAGACAGAATGGTTCATGGTGGGGCAAGCTCAAGATGGCCTTGGAAACAAACTCAAGAAGTTTGAAGTCTACAAAAGGACTTAGCACTGAGAGGTCCAAAAAAGCACTCAAAACCGAGTGGTTTCTCCCACACTATTTTGAGCAGTTTTGCTATGGCCAAGTGATAGAACTCTAGAGTGGTCTATTAAGGCTCATATCTAAAGGAGTAGATGAATGACTCCAAAGCTGTAGGTGAACAACTCCAAAGCTATGCAGGAAAGGACAAGTACTGAAAAAAGCTAAACCTTTTGATACCAAGAGGTTCTCACAGGCCAAAAGGCGCTCGAAGCTTGAAGACTTGAAGATGCAAGGTGAAGTAAAGGAAGAAGTTGTGGTTTGCACAAGGCAAAACCTCTCGGTATTAAGTGGTTTCATGTCCGTACAGAGTGGTTTGTGATGTGGGATGACTTCATCTTTCTCATATTCTCATGGATCTGGATCCTTATTTGGTCTTTAGCGATTTGGCGATGATGGTTGGTGATTCCTCTATATATAGCAAGCATAAGGAAACTTTTTGTTGACTTTTGGATATTTTCTTCTTCATCTTCTATGTCTAATCGGATCTTGTCACCTAGAGGCTTACTTTTACTATTCTATGCTTGGAAATAAATTGTAAAGTCTTTGTATTTGTGACAAGATAGTCTATAATAAGATTAAAGTGGGCGTAGGCCGTATCCTTTGCTGAACCACTATAAAATTCATGTCTTTTACTAATTTTTCTTTTATTACTATCTAGATCTACTCATTACTGTTCAATTGGGGTGTTGTGTCATTTTCTGACCCCCAACACTTATCGATAGTAAAATTGGGTTGGGTTGTTATATAAGAAGGGATCTTGTACATATGGTTGGTAAAAATGATGGGTCAATCAAGATGGTTGCACAAATGATGAAGATATGAATCGATGGAATAAACTTTGATGGATCGGCTTTAAAAAGACTAAAGACAAAGCGATTCGAAATAGAAGATTGCACGAGAATGGAGCAGAGTTTCCGAAGATGATCAATGCAAGATGTTAGAAAAATGGCATAGTCTATTTGCCTAAGTTATATCAATCGATTCTGACCCATATAGGTCGGTACCGACTGATGGTGGAAGGGTCAAAGTGCAAAATTGCACTTGAGAGAGAAAGCTGGGAAGACCTCGGGTTTGTACGAGGGTAACATGGTAACTACTTTGGGACTTAGGTGGAAATACATGGAGGAAATCTAGCACCGATCGATCTACTCTGATCAATCTAGAAAATGGTGCAAATTGATGAAACTTTGGGCTAAGGCATGAGATGTGGAGGTAGCATCAGGAATGACTCGAGTAAACTTGAAACTTTGCTAAGTATGGATTCAGATCGATTAGCATTGATCGATTACCTCACCACTGATCGATATGAAACTTTATAAGGATGCTTGGCCTAATGAAGGGAGTCCACATGATCCATCGCATGATGTTTGGATGGGTGGATTGTGAGCTATGGCTACCATCGACCAATCCAACACGGATGAGAACGACTTAAGTTAACCTGGATTTTTTGCTTCGTGGATGACATAAAGATTTGTGGAGCTACTTCGAGGCATACATAAGTAAACCTTATGACTTTATGATATTGCGAGAGAAGATCCAAACTTTGAATACTCGATGATGTAAGCTTTTTGGATCGAACTCTTCTAGTAGAAAGAGTTTGTAGCATCTAGAGATCGTCTAAGGAGGCAAGTTTGATATAGAGCGAACTTGTAGAGAAGAACATTCTGGGTTTCTACTATTGGGACGTATGCTAAAGGGGCCATTGAAAACTCAGAGGCCTTGATGTATACTCGAGGAGAAGGGGTCGGAAAAAAGCTCATCGTAGATCAATATGAGGTAATATATTTAACCAGGGACCTTTATAGGGTGGTGAGTTTCCTAGCATTACAGAGTGTCATAGGTTTAAGTGCTGATGTGACCATGATATTGAGTAGTCTTTGATAAATACAAGGCAATCATATGAGTTATCTTATATCCAACGATAATTGAGTTGATTGATGCAAGATTCTTGATGGTTGCTCAATTTTCCATGTTTTCTACGTTTGATATAAATGCTACACGATATAGGTATTATTGAATAGTATACCTAAGCACCCCATACTGCACTTTGAGTAGTAGTACACCCATATGATGATAATAGTATATTAGCATATATCGATGTTATGTGCTAACTCTTTGAACATAGGAACAACTTAGGTATGATTCTCCATACCATACATTCCCACTTATGATATATTAACTTTTATATCTATTTTTTAGATTATAGATTACTCACACAAGACTCTTGTGTATCCTAAGCTTATTTGGTTTGCTTCTTATATTCTCGAGTGCTCTTAAATAAGTGGACTGAGATAGTAGGTATAAGGTAGCATATGGAGTTGTACGAATGATAATTAGGTGGCTAGTGCTTTCATATATCTATATTTTGGAGCTATTATCATTATTCTTACGGTGTAGTGCCGTAGGAAGATATATGTACTTCTTATCTATTGGAGACTGTTTTCTATTCAAAGTTTTTATTTTGAAATGGGGTAATTTGTTGGTAGTACATACTTGTACTACAAGTCTTAGGTAGTATATAGCATAATACAAATCAACATAAGTCTCACGCTATGCAAAAATTGAACCTGGGACCTCGTAGACCAAAATGCCAAAATTCAGAGTTTACTTTTCGATTTATAAACTCTATTGCATTTTGTTTTGTATAACTATGATGGATCCACTACACTCTTATACTATTTGGTTCATTTAATTATGTTACTATCTCGCCTTTTTTATATCTATGTTCGTTATTATATTTTATCATATGCACTATGTGATTTACCATAACTGCTATCCTACATCGGTCGAGTACCATGACTGTGTACTATTTACGGTATTCGGGTACCAATGGTATAGGGTGGTGGTCACATTTAGTGTTAGAGCTTAGGTTAAGATACGACCTAAGTTAATACCTAGATCCATTAGAGATAAGGAAGGAGCTATCGGCTTAGAATAGATCAATTTACATATGAGAGAGCATACTTATTATATAATTTGGTTTTCAAAAATGTATAGTATATATAGTATTAATTCATATTGCACACGCGTGAACGACTTATACTAGTATTCCATTATGAGAGACGAACAATCTTATCACAGATTACAATAATGAATAGGCATACTAAGAACACCATATGGAGTCGAGACTGAAACGAGCACCAGGGCAATTGCGAAACCTTATGTGTAGATGATGATCAGTGCTATAATGATGAACATAATGTAGAATGCCCAAGGAGGAGGCTCTGGTCAAGTAGGTGGTGGTGCTGTAGTGCAAGCACCAAGGGATGATTTTGCTGAGTTGAATAAAGACTTTGCTAGTCGAGGAGGAAAACCATGTTTAGAAACATAATCAACTGCTAAAGTACGAGATTGGCTTGATACTAGTGAATGCATTTTTAATGACCTTGAGTTGGAAAATGCACCTAAGATGAAGTTGTCTTTTAGGCAACTTCAAGGAAGGGACTTATGCTGGTGGAATGCCCTTAAAGCTACAACTCTCAAAGACTAGTTCACTTGAGACTAGTTCAATTCTTGATTCAAGGAGAAGCTTATCCCACCTGCTCAGAAGTCGGTTATGTTTAGAAGATTTGTTGATCTCAAATAAGGCGAGATGTCTGTTTTAAAATATGTTGCGGAGTTTGACTTGTTGTTGAAATATGGGATATCTTTCATTAACACTACCTCAAAGAAGAATAAGAAGTTGACTATGGGGTTGGATGAATATCTTGAGGAGAGGCTAGTGGGTCATATAGATGAAAGCTTCGAGAAGGTTGGGGAGAAGGCTTGAAGACATGAGATTCTTTATCCAAAGTCTAAGACTATTGTTGTTTAGAAGGAGGAAGAAAAACTACAAGGTAGCATGGGCGGAAAGAGGAAATGGAACAATAAGAATAAGAAGCAATTCCAAAGCAAAGGCGTCTAGAAGAAATACAAGTGAGAGCTTACTTGCTATAATAGTGGAGTGAAAGCCATCTGAACAGGAACTGCAAGACAACGAAGAAGATATGTTACAACTATAATAGGCTTTGACATATTAAGAAGGATTGTCCAGAGTTGCTGAAGGAGAATCAGGTTATGAAAGCATATGCTCTTAACACTTGACTTCGTTGATTGCTCCATCGGAGAAGGAGAATGGGAAGGGTGTTATTATCTAAGGTATTCTTTCTATTTACAATGTATCTATTTGTGTTTTGTTTGATACATGGGGATCACATTCCTTTATATGTTGACCTAGTAGGTAAACAAGATTAAAACTTGAACTAGTAGACAGAAATTTGATTGTATCAAACCCCGTAGAAGTTTCGACTAGTTTAAGTATGGTTTATCATCATGTGGTCTTATTGAGTCACAAATACATGTTTTCTTGTGATTATTTTGTATATGGATTTTTTGAGTTTGGTAATATATTGGAGATGGACTAGCTTTAGAGGTATAGAGTCATGGTGGACTATGAGAGGTCGTTGGTTGGGATAGGGAAAGGTGGCGAGCATAGATAGAGTTGGGCTGCCTAAAGTGATAGTTTTCTATCTGTATTTGCTCTAGATCATACACCATGAGTTGTCATCAGTACATGTAGCTAGAGAGTATCCGAACATATTCCAATCAATGACCAGATTACCGCCACATTAGGAGATAGAATTCCTTAACGATTTGGTGAAGGATGTTGTACCAGTAGTTATGCCATTGAGACCTATGGCATCAAAAGAGCATAAGAAAATAGAGATGCAAGTAAATGACCTATTGAGAAGGGTTTCATTCCTAGGGGTATATCTTCATGGGGAAAACATGTAGTATTCACCACTAAGGTGAATGACTCTTAAAGACTTTATGTGGATTGCCGCAACCTAAATAAGGTGACGGGGATATCCACTCTCATATATTAATGACTCGTTTGATCAACCCCATGGTGTAAAGGTGTTTTTTAGTTTGATTTGGCTAAGACATTCCAAACTGAAAGTGGCATAGAAGAGTGTGCTTATTTTTGCTTTCTGTATGCTATTGAGATTTTATGAGTGGGTGTTATAACGTTTGGGATAACCACTACATCAACATACTTTATTGATTCGATGAAAAATGTTTTCAAGGATCAAATAAATAAGTTTGTGCTTGTGTTCGTTGATTATACTTTTGTTTATTCATGGATGGAAGTGGAACACAAGTTGCACTTGAGGATTGTGCTGGAGTTGTTGAGGAATCACCAGTTAAAGGTGAAGTTTTCGAAGTGTCAATTCTAGATGACAAAAGTGTGATTCTAGGGTCATGTTGTTTCGGAGTAAGGAATCGAAGTTGATCCTTCCATAGTAGCAATAGTCCAAGATTGGGACGGACCTAAGAATGCTACAGATGTAAGAAGTTTCCTTAGATTAGCAGGTTATTGTAGACAATTCATAAAGGACTTCTAAATGGTAGTGGCACTATTGACCAACTTAACGAAGAGTAATTAGACTTCTTCTAAGGATGCGAGGTGCAAGCATGCATTAATTGGTTTGAAGGATAGGTCGACGAGTGCATCAGTGTTAGTCATTCCAAATGAGAATGAGGAGTTGATAGTATACACAGATGCTTGTCGAACTATATTGAGGGAGATATTGATAAATTAAGCTAAAGTTATCACTTATGCCTTTCTTTTGCTAACTTGGAAATTCTTTTATCCAACTTTCGATTCTATTTTAGAGTCATGTGCCTGAGTGGTATATCCATATATCTTGTTAATTCTTATTTCTTTGGAGAGAAAGTTTATAATCGTCTTCGACGGCATGCAAAATTTCTATCTCTATCTAATTTTGTACGACTATCGGAAATGACAATATCATCCCTAGTCTGCGAATCCTTATCCAAGTTATATTTCTATCTTCTTCCAACATCATCTTAGAACTAATCATTCAATCTATCCCGAAGTCGATCGGTCCATGCACTATATAAAACTTACACTTGAACTACTCACCATCATATTCATTATCCAAAATCATAACTCACCTCGTATCATGATATATTTCCCCTTTCTATATAATAGATGGTAGCACATTTTCACTTGGGGCCACCTCCAATACATAACCCTTCTCTTCCTTGGTCATTTTCTAACCCATCAAACAAATTTTAATTTTAACCATTCAAAACCCCTTTTATACTTTATAATTATAATAAAAGAATCGCTACCAAAAACTTATCATGGTATCCAAATTTATAACGTTCACTCACTTTTTACAATACATCATCACTATTCAAAAATATTGCTTTTCCAAAACATTCATTTACTTAATCCATAAGATAAACCTTTTCATCAAAAGATTAGGTTGGCATCCATCGTAATGGCATGATTGTGGAGTCATTCCCCGAATCAATGAAATATTGTTTTATATAAGGCTGATAGCCACTGCCCCGTTTCACCTAGGCTAGCAGTCTATGTAACACCCTGTAATTGTAACAATCAGATATTTAAATGATTATTTAAATATTTAATTCTAAATCGATGGAACACCCATTATAGTCGATTTTTCAAAGATGGATGAATTAGGTCTTGAGACAACCTTAGTTAAGACCATGTTTTTGACACGAGAAAAATGAGTACAAATTTGGCTACATTTGGAGTCAATGAATTTTTGGAGTGAACGTTGATTTCCTGAGAAAGAAATGAATTGGGTTAAGTACATTACTTTCCTATAAGGGGCTAACCCTCTTCATCATTTCATTTCAATTTTTCATTCACTTTACTTTCCTCTTCCTCTTCTCTAATCTTTCCCTAATCCTCTATTAATCCCCTTTCTTTAATTAGCTGATCCAAGCCAAAATAAAATTCTTTAATTCAAATAAAAACCACCATAATTCCTCTCATGCAATTCTCTACAAAACCCATGAATGAATTAGCTTGAATCTAAGTATGGGTGGAAATCTCAAATTTAAAGAGAGCAAAATGATGGGTTTTGATGATTTTAAGCTTGGTTTGGAAAGAAGAGGTAAGTAGGATGATTCTCTTACTGAATTTACATGTTATACTTCATATATTTGTTTATTTGTGATTACAAAGTGATATGAAATGATTTAGAGAATGGTAGTCATGTAATTAGGCTTATGTTTATGTCTTAAACAAGTTAATATCATCGCATTATTTATTAGAAACCTTGAAGACCACATTTTGAAAAGTTAGTAAGCTTTGGATTTGGTTTTGAGTTGATTTAGGGATTGTGAATGATCGTTTAGGATTAATTATGTGTTATAAGTATAGTTTGGTAATTATATAATTGTAATGAAATTATATGTGAGCATTTTAAGAAAGTTAGTAAGCTAATTAAGTAGTTTAAGGGCCCCACACCTATTATTAAAGTGATTAGAGGCTTAACTAGTACTTATAAATATTATTTAAATAAAGAAATAATTTTATAAGTGAAAGTTATATTTTATAAAATGGAATGAGATTTTATAAAATAGTATACATGATATAATTTATAAAATAGAATGAGGTTTTATAAAATGGTATAAATAATATATTTCATAAAATAGAAGGAGATTTTATAAAATAGTATAAATGATATACTTTATAAAACAATATGAGATTTTTTTACAATAATATAAAAAGATGTTTTACCTTTATTGGAAGGATTTAGTAACCAGAGGTATGTTTTGACCTGAGTAATAATTGAAATATTCATGTAAATATATGTGTATGTATATGTATATGGAAAAGTATATATACACATGTATTCAAAGTTATATAATATTCAATACAATTCAAGTATTGTAGTAGAGTTGTTGAATGGTTTGGATTGTAGATAATGATTGTTTATTTGTGTGATTAGTTTGTAGGGGATATTCGTACGTGTATATAAACACGTTACGGGCAATTTTGTATAGCCACAACGACTATCAGATGCGCTAAGTTGTGTGAGAGAATAACGCGTCAATATATTGCTTCAATGAAGTCCAAAACGTGACTTCTATAGCGGAAGCATGTTTGTGTGTATGGGTGTGCATATGAGTGTATAAGTAGGCGTATCTACACACATGGAGCATCACATGAAGCGATAAAGTCGGTTTTGTCCGTTTTGTCATGTTAGATGAGGCCGGGTCGAAAGAATCGCCCCGCGGAGCTCTACAGAGTGGTTTTCTGTATTGAAATCATTTTTCGAATAATTAAAAAACTACTTCTAAAATATCAACCAATGTACTCCGGAAGAGGTCTGATGCAGCGAAGGCAGGTTGCGGGAGCTAAGCAACACATCACATGAAGCAAAAGGAGAAGACGGAGCTCGTATTTGGCGGTCGGTGCGGCTCGAATGCAACCTGCTTGGGCTTTACTGCCCAAGACAGGCTACCACCGATCGACCAATGGTAGACCACCAATAAACCAGTGGTGCACTGACCTAGGTAGTAAATCCTGGGTCGGTTCCATTTAAGCAGGGTTCTTCCTCGATTTCGGATGCGATTTCGAGCGGAGCTTTAGTGCAACTTCGTCGAAGACTATGGCTACTCAAGAAGGTAGAAAGCAGGGCAAAGCTTGAAATCTAGATGTGAATTTTAACTGATTCCTATGGGATCAACCATGATTGAGCATGGGATTGGTACGATGATTCTTCACACGATCACGTCCGACGAGCATGTACGATCGAATGGAGTAAATTCGTACCTTCGGGCTTTGACCTTGGGGTACATATAGTTTGATAAGTTGTATCGATCTTATATCGGCGACTGTACATAGTATTGATCTTATATTAGTGATCATACATCATGTTGGTCGTATATTAGTGGCTATTTATAATATTGGTCTTTCAGTAATGACCCATCCGTGTAGATAAACGATGACGATATATCGGTCTTTGTTTATGATAGATGTATTTGATTATGTGTTGTTATATTATGAAATATATATATAAGTATTGGGGTTCCTTTGTAGTCCCGATAGCATATTATATGGGACATGTGCATTATTTTCTTTTATAGATATGTGTATTTGCTTAGAAATCCATGATGACTAAGGGGGAGATGATGAGAATCATCTATGGGTGGATCATTTATCACTTATGCTTGATATAGAGTACAGTGAGGTCCATACAGGTTTTAGATATCTAGAGTAGATCATATATCACTTATGCTTGATATGGGGTACGGTGAGATCTACATGAATTCGATCAATCGGGATGTGGCTTGGGGTCTATCGTACGATTAAGTACTTACTTTATTTATTTTGGACCTCAATGGGAATCGTTGGATTACAATGAGATCTATATAGGTATCAAATAACTAGAGTAGGTCATATATTATTTATGGTTGATATGGGGTATGGTGAGATCTACACGAGTTCGATCACAATGGATGTAACTCAGGGTCTATGGTACAATTAGGTACTGACTCTATTTATTTTGGACCCTACGTAGGGATCATCGTGTCACAGTTAATGTCCACTTCAGAGTTCACTCATCAGTAATGATGATTATTGATTTGCACACTATTCATTGTATATTATTATGATTGTGCATGTTGTATTAGTTGGTAGATAATATTGTTGTGTATTCTAGGATATGCTTATTTTTATGATATTTATATTGTTTCTGCATTTGTGTGTTGGACTACCTTATGATTGTATACCATTATGTATCGGTCATATTGTGTTAGTTGTTCTAACCCGTTGATTACAGGAGAAGAGCAGGTTATGGTATGATTTCCTATCTTTTGGATAGGTTTACTTTACTTGTTTATGGACAGTCTGGATTACCTCCAAGCCATGATTGTGAAGAGGACCAGCTGTGCCTTAGTAGTTCCTGTTTATTTGTATATAGTTTTAATATACAAAATTTTGAGATATTTCCCCTCACACTAGTCTTTATGTCTAGCCCGCATTTTCTCTTTATCTGTTTATGTCATGACATCTCTCGGGTACTTGATTGAGTAGTTTGGAAGTCAGTGCTTTTGGGGATTCTTTTTTAGGACATCTGGAGCCTTCTATGGAGGCGATATCGATACTTTATATATATATATATATATATATTTGATATTATAGTAGTACATAATAGATATTATTTATATACAAGACTTGATGTATCATATGTTATATTTAGTACTCCATCTGTATGGAGTTTGATGTATTTTGACTTTATGTATTGATACTAATTTATCTATTATTTCTACTAGTGCAATCTTATTTATATATTGTTATCCCATTCTATTCATGTATATTCAGTATATTACATATTATCATTCCACTATGATACTCAGTCGATATGCATTAGAATAATGTTTGTTTTAATTTTATTTTCCGAAAATATGTCTTTTGTGGTATTCGGAAGTCGGATTTTGTCGTTTGTTGCTGGTTTTAGGGTATTACAAAGGATAGGTTGTTACATTAGGTATCAGAGCTTAGGCTCAAAACTCGGACCAAGAAAACAGGTTTGAGTTAATCAATCTGGTAGAAGGAGACAGGTTGAGAGAGCATACTTGTATTTTTCTACCATATTACACTATATACACCACTTGTCTTCTAGACTTTGATTTATTTCTATCATTAGTCGCAATGGTATCTTTGTTAGGCTGTTAGTATAAGCAAATGGGGTACGCGAGCGCGGCTGCAAATAGGTAGTCTGAGATGCCTGATTAGTTCAGAGACTATTTAGCTACCGCTAGGGATGTTCTGCCATCCACGAACATTTCCCATAGATGCGGTTGGCACCAGAGGTGGTGTGGCCCTTGGGCACTAGTATTTTTAGCTCCACCAGCTTTAGACTCTTCGAAGCAATGCTGGAATTTTCTTAGCTTTGAAGGAAAGCCATATTTGGGTCGTAAGACTGTCACCAAGACACAGCCTTGGACACGTGCATGAGTGGGCTTCCATCGAGATAGGTCCAGAGAATGTTCTCATAAGGGAAATTTTTTCTCGGCATTTGGAGAGAGGAGTCTTTGGCTGGATAAGGTATAGTGTTTGGGTGGCTGATAAGTAGGCACATGACTTAGAATGAATTTATGTATCACTTCGATTCTCAGTATATTTCTGAGATTGAGAAGGGCATGTTGCTTGAGCATTCCATCCATCTAAAGGAGTATGTTGACAAATTCAATCTTATACTTTTGGGGATTGAGATGGTCGGTACACCGTTGCTGTGGGAAAAGAAGGTGCTAGGTCTTGAACCATCAATTGGGGATTCCTTGCTTATTCTTATCCCTATTAGGGGCCACTTTTGAAAGTCTTGTTGGGATGGTCCTCCACCATGAGATCACCTACAAGGTACTGTTTGAGATAGTGAAAGTGGAAAGCAAACTGAAGCTCCAACCGAACCGTAAAGACTAAGATACAACGAAGATAAAGCTTATGCGAAGAAGAAAGTTGGCTTAAAGTGTCACTCCTGTGGCATGTAGGGGCATTTCGCTAAGAGATGTCATCTAGCTAACGCAAATCATAAGTGCTTCAGTTATGATTGGCTTGATCACCTGAAGAAGGATTGTCCTACGTTTCAGAGAGGTGGGCAAGTGATGGTGACTTATGCCTTATGGACATTACTAGTCCTAGCAGGCCTACTGCTTAGGAATGTCGGAAGGAGCTTATGTTGTGAGATATACTCTATTTTTGGGGAACTCATTTATGTTCCTTTCAATACTTAAGTAGTATATTTATCTACCGATAGTTACTTGGTAGGTAGGCTAAACTCGAAATCTTTCATAATTTCGGTAAGTTCATTTTTAAAAGATAAACTGTGTATGAGTAACCTTAGTTGTAAAGCCGAGGTGAAGCGACCGATAGTAGTACCATTTGAACTTGATGCACGAGCTTTAAAGTTAAGTGGGATTTCTCAATGGAGTGTGACTTGGATTTGTATCCAAATAGGGTTCGGTGGATACCCGATAATAAGCAAAGTCCGAGTGGATGACTTATAAGCGCTTGCCTATAGTTGTTCGTGTTAGAATTGTTTTTCTTAATGTCGGTAAAAACTTATGTGATGGGAGTAATCTCATGTGCCAAAAGTCATATTTTCTATAGGTTGGTTCATGTACATGCCATTTCTTAATCCCTTGTTTGAGCGCACGGGTTCTAGGTGACTTGCACCAGGTAGGAAAGGGTTTTTAACTTAATTCTTATAGGCGAGCACTTGAGTTGGATTCTTGAGGTAGCTAGGATATTTATGAAGCACGATCTTAGTTGTACAAGGTGATTTCAGTAATTTGGTCAAGGAACCGGATCATAGTTCGCATAAGAAGGGTTAGGTGGCAAACCCTAATTTAACAAAGAAATATTACAAGCAAACGAAGGGTTAGAACAAACATCGTGTCATTTTGGATAATCTTAGTTATTATAAATTTTGGTGTAGTATAGATATGGTTGCTTGGGATAGTTCAGGGGATTTCTTGATTGTTTTGTGGCGATTTGGATAATCTTCTAAGCGACAAGATTATACTTGCCTAGGCGAGCATCATAGTGCACTTAGTGTATTATCCTTATTAACATTATGCAGTTGAGGTGAGTTTGAACTCCAGCAAACCCAAGCATTTTTCAATCATTATTTAATGATGATTTAATCGGTAGAGTTTTTTCCTTTAGAGAATGATTTCTGTTTGGATGAAAAGAAAAGTTGAGGCTTAAATTGCTGGATTTATTTGGGAGTTTCGAGACTCGATGATTCTGCATATCGTGTAAATTTTCCTTTTTATAGTGGGAGGTGAAATAGTCTTTCATGTATTGTATTCATGAAAGGGCTACATCACTTAAGCATTTTGTTCATCTTGAATGTGGAGCAGACGATGGGAGTTTATATTCTGATATGCACTCTTCAACCATTGTTGGTTACTGTGCGTGTTTGTGTAAACTCTTTCTACGTGGTATCAATTTTCGCTTATATTTCTTGTTGTTGCTGATGATTGATTGTTACAGTTTGTTTATTGATTGATTGTTGATGTTTATTATCGCTTTGTATGCTTATTATTGCTTGTTGATTAGTTATTTGTATGTTATTTGTATGCTGATTGTTTATTGCTGATTATTGATTGTTGATGGTTGTTGTTGTCTGTTGTTGTTTGCTATCGGTCATGTTTGCTTGCTACTGTTTGATATTTTGTTGTTTTTTGATTTTATCATTCGTTGATTTTATTGTTGTTGATTTTTGTTGCTTGTTTGCATGTTGGATAGTTGGTATGCTAGTTATTTTTGCTTATGGTTGCTTGCTATTGATTGACTGTTGCTTATTGCTCAGTATTGCTTATTGATCGTTTGTTGTTTGTTGTTGCATACTATTGTTGGATGATTGCTTATATGCTAATTTTGATTTTCTATTAAAGTATGTTCAAAGAGTGATAGTGATAGCAATCTGAAATAGATCATGTCATCCAAAGCCATTTTCGAGGTCAAGATGGGATTTATACGAGTCTATTTCCTTTTAATGGGACTCAGAGTCTATGGTATATTTTAATACTAATTTATTTGAGTTTACTCTCCAATTGATTATCATGTATGATTTTGGTAGTATCGATTTCTACCCTAAGGTTATACATGTTTGAATTCCATGTCGCTATTGTATTGGTACATAATCCTCTTGGTATAGTACAATTAGGTACTTGAGAGTTGGAGCATGAACATTTAATGCTTAGTTGTCTAGATTTGCATTTAAATGGTGAGAAGATTTCTTAAAAAGAGGTATGTATTTTCTTGAGAACTGTGGGATAACATAGGTTACTGCATATTCCCTAGTTGTGTGATGCATTTTATATTGGGAGTTTTCGTAGTGCCGGTAGCATAGGGAAAAGTACTGTTGAAATTTTCTAAAATTTATATTCGAGAATTATGGTCAGTTTTGTTACTTTCTCATGCTCATAGGAATATCGAGGACAAAATTCTTTTAAGTAGGAAAGAATGTAACACTCTCTAATTGTGACAATCAGATATTTAAATATTTAATCATTAATTAACGGAACACCCATTATACTCGATTTTTCAGAGGCAGATGAATTTGATCTCGAGACATCGACAGTTGAAACCGTTTTTCCGACGTGAGAAAAATGAGTATAAACTTTGCTATGTTTGGAGTCGATGAATTTTTAGAGTGAATAGTTATTTTTTAAGAAAGTAATGAACTGGCTATGCCCATTACTTGCCTATAAGTGGCCAACCTCTTTATTATTTCTTTTCGCTTTTTCATTCACGTTAATTTCCTCTTACTCTTCTCTAATCTTTCCATAATCCTCTCTTAATCCCCTTTCTTTATTTATCTAATCCAAGCCAAAATAAAATTCCTTAATTCAAATAAAAACCACCATAATCCCTCTCATGCAATTCTCTACAAAACCCACGAAGGAATTAGCTTGAATCAAAGTATGGGTGGAGATCTTGAATTTAAAGTGAGCAAAATGGTGGGTTCTGGTGATTTTGAGCTTGGTTTGGAGAAGAGGAGGTGAGTGAGATGATTCTCTTACTTAATTTACATGTTATACTTCATATATTTGTTTATTTGTGATTATGAAGTGATATGAAATTATTTAGAGAATGTTAATAATGTAATTAGACTTATGTTTATGCCTTAAACAAGTTTATATAATCATATTATTTATTAGACACCTTAAAGACCATATTATGAAAAGTTAGTAAGCTTTGGATTTGGTTTTTGATTGATTAAGGATTTGTGAATGATTGTTTAGGCTTAATTATGTGTTATAAGTATAGTTTGGTAGTTATATAATAGTAATGAAATTATATATGAGCATTTTAAGAAAGTTAGCAAGCAAACTAAGTAGTTTAAAGGCTCTACACTTATTTTAAAGTGATTAGAGGCTTAACAAAGCTTAACTAGTACTTATAAATATTATTTAAGTAAAGAAATAACTTTATAAGTGAAAGATATATTTTATAAATAGAATGAGATTTTATAAAATATTATAAATGATATATTTTATAAAATAGAATGAGATATTATAAAGTAGTATAAATAATATATTTCATAAAATAGATGGAGATTTTATAAAATAGTATAAATGATATATTTTATAAAACAATATGACATTTTTTACAATAATATAAAAAGATGTTTTACTTTATTTAAAGGACTTATTAAATAAAGGTAAGTTTTGATTTAAGTAATAATTGAAATACTTATTTAAATATAAATGTATGTATATATGGATAAGTATACATATACATGTATTCGAAATTATATAATAATAATAATAATTCAAGTATTATAGTAGATTGTTGAGTGGTTTGGATTATAGATAATGATTGTTTATTTGTGTCATTAATTATATACTTGTGTGGGAATATCCATACGTGTATATAAACACGTTATGGGCAATTTGGTATAGCCATATTGACTATCAGGTGCGCTAAGTTGTGTGAGAGAATACCGGGTTAAGAGATCGCTCTGGTGAAGTCCGAAACATGACTTGTGTAGCGGAAGCTTGTTTGCATGTATGTGTGTGCATATAAGTGTATAAGCAGGCGTATCTACACACATGCAAGCATCACATGTAAAGTTATATAATATTCAATATAATTCAAGTATTGTAGTAGAATTGTTGAATGGTTTGGATTGTAGATAATGATTATTTATTTGTATGATTAGTTATATGTGTGTGTGGGGATATCCATACGTGTATATACACGTTACAAGCAATCTCATCTAGCCATAGCGACAATCAGATGCGTTAAGTTGCGTGAGAGAATACCAGGTCGAGAGATCGCTCCGGTGAGGCCCAAAACATGACTTGTGTAGTGGAAGCATGTGTGCATAGGAGTGCATAAGTATGCATATCTACAAACGTGTAAGCATCACGTGAAGTGATAGGTCGGTTTTGTTTGTTTTGGCGTGTTAAAGGAGGCGGGGTCGAAAGAATTGCCTCGTAGAACTCTACATGGAAAAGAGTGGTCTTCTATATTGAAATCGAATTTTTAATACTTATGAAACCACTTCCAAAATATCAACCAATAGACTCATGAAGAGGTCCGATGCGGCGAAGGCAGGCCATGGGAGCTAGGCAACTCATCGGGCATAGAAATGAAGAAGACTGAGCTCGTATTCGAAAATCGGTGTAGCTCGAAGGGAACCTACTGGCTTTATGTCCTAGGACAAGCTACCATCGATCGACCGGTGGTGGATTGACTTGGGCTGTAAAGCCTAGGTCAGGTGCCATTTAATCAGGTGTTCTTTCTCTGTTTCAGATGCAGGTTAATGCGGAGCCTCAGTGAAACTTTAGGGACACTATGGGCTACTCGAGGAGGCAGAAAGTAAGACGAAGCTCGGGATCCAGATGTAAATGTTAAGTAATTCCTATGGGATCAACCACGGTCGGGCACGGGATCGATACGACAATTCGTCACATGATTGCGTCCGATGAGCAAACAATCGAACGGAATAAATTCATACCTTTTGGCTTTGACCTTAGGGTGCATATTGTTCAATAAATTATATCATCTTGTATTAATGACTACATATAGTATTGATCTTATATTAGTGATCATACATCGTATCGGCCATATATTAGAGGCCGTGCATATTATTGGTTTTTCAGTAGTGACCACCCGTATAGATAGATGATGATGAGATATCGCTCTTCGTTTTGTGATAGTGTATTTGATCATGTGAAGTTATATTATATATGTATGTATGTATGTATATGATCGTTGTTCCTTTGCGGTCCTCATAGCAAATTATCAGAGACACGCTCGTCGTTCTCTTTTGTGGAGGCATTATGTGAATTTGCTTAGAAATCCATGATGACTAAAGGGGAGATGATGACAATCATCTACGGGTGGATCATTTATCACTTATGCTCGACATAGGGTATGGTGAGGTCCATACATGTTTTAGATATCTGCAGTATGTCATACATTACTTATGCTTGATATGGGGTATAGTGAGATCTACACGAGCTCGACAATTAGGATGTAGTTGTGGTCTATGGTACGATTAGGTACGGACTCTATTCATTTTGGACCCTCAATGGGAATCATTGGATTATAGTGAGATCTACATAGGTGTTAGATTCTAGAGTAGGTCATATATCACTTATGCTCGATATGGGTACGGTGAGACCTACACAAGTTCGATCATAATGGATGCAACTCGGGGTCTATGGTACAATTAGATACCGACTCTGACTTTTTGTAAGTACATATATGAGGGTTGATGTATCAGATATTATATTCAGGACTTCAGTTGTTTGGAGTTTGATGTATTTTGACTTTCTGTATTGATATCAGTTTATCTGTTATTTCTTCTAGTGCAATCTCTTATATATATATTATTATCATGTTCTATTCATGTACATTCTGTATATAATATATTGTCATTCCACTATGAGACTTAGTCGATATGCCTTAGTATAATGTTTATTTTAATTTTATTTCCCAACAATATGTCTTTTTTGGTATTTGGATGTCAGTCGTTGTCATCCGGTGCTTATTTTAGGGTATTACGAAGGGCGGGTTGTTATAGTCCTCTACCATTTGGAGCATTTATAGAGTCATGACCATTCATTGTTTAGCAATCAAGCACGTTATTGCAAGTTGGATATTGTGTCACGGTGACTGTCGTGGTAACTTAAGACTGTAGGGATAGCGCCGACAAAGTGTGAGGAAGGCCCCTGGAGCAAAGTTGAGTGCTTATTAGTCTCCTACCTGGTTATTGTTCTGCAAAAAAAAACATGTATTCACCTTTGTGAGATCATTTTGTATAGGGTTAAGAGTAGGTAATGCTATTTCTGAGGCTAAGAGTCCATGAGTAGTCAACTATGTACATGTGTGTTATATGATTATCTGTGAGACAATCTACGACATGTTGAGAGCATGTCATATTAAGGAGTTCGACCCCTTCTTATCCATCTACTTTATGGTTAGCTAAGATTTAATTATGGCATATCTTAAATCATGCCATATCTCTACTTGGATGATATGTGTGTATTGGTTGATGATCGGATGTATAGGTTATTCACCTGCTATGTTATTATTCCACTTAATGTGTTGTTCATTCTACATTGATTTGGGTGAGGATATATATATATATATATATATATATGCATGGTTTAAGATATTCCTTTATATTTGTGATGATCATATGTTACTTTAAGATTTACATGTTATACCATGTTAGTTGTTATCATTTGTAGACATTTACATTCTTGACATATTTAAACCCATGTGTTATTTTAATAATACCCAGGCCAATTCGAGACATTTTAGGTTTAGGGACTAGGAAATGGCTTGTGGTTACTGAGCATAGGGTTGGAGGCTAGGTTATTAGTTGAATGGTATACTATGTATGTATTTGTGTAGTCTCATATATGTATATGTTTCAAAAGCTGGGATGTCTGTATTTGAAATGTAATGTATATCTTGAGAGATAGTGGGTATTTGAGTCTTTTAGACCCACTAAACTCATGTATTTCATCTATTATATTTTATCATGGCATTAATGACTTTCTGATCTTTGCTATTTACTTTATATTATGTATTGTTTTATCTTGTAAACATGGGTGTTTATTGCATTGTGCCAATACCAAGTATGTATAGGTTGGTAATCCATGATTTTAAAATGCACCCCGGTGTTAGCTCAAGGTAATATTCACGGGTGACAGTCTAATATCGCCTCATTTTACGTGTTATCAAATAGTGTTGCTTAGAAATACTCTTTGGTGGTATGGGTATAGAGATGGGTTTTAACAAAAGCCTCTATATAAAGAATGGTGTCTGGATCACAACGAAAAGCATCCTTACATGACTCTTGGTTCAAACCTAGGAACAAAAACTAGGCCTCATTAACTTGTAGTGTGGAAACCATCCATCTCCCTATAAGGGATCATGCCTTATACCAAAGGCCTCCTCTCGCTCATTCAGGACGAAAGGAGGAGCACTGAGGCAACGAGAAATACTACGAGTTCCATCAATTTAATGGCCACTCCAACAATGAGTGTTGTCACGTAAAAGACATGATAGAGTGGTTGATCCGTGAAGGTGTACTTAATGCAATATGTAAGTAAATATGTTGAGAAAATTAACACCTACCGAAATCATCCTGCACCAACTTAATGGACATACAAAAATAACACGGAGGCAATCAACATTGATGTATTATCTTTATGTAATTTTCCTCATATGGATGGAAGCAGCAAGGGGATCAGTCCTAGTACAAAAGGAAGCATGCCCCAAGAAATCAAATCTTTTGATTAGATCTTCATGCACCAAAAGCTCCAAGGGTGGAAGAATATGAGGTGGATATCACCTTCTCAACTGAAGATAAGTGAGGAGTTGGCTACCCCTGTAAGTATCCATAGTCATTTCAATCAACATCGCCATAGCCAAGGTGCACCAGGTCTTTAGCGATGGGGGTAGCTCGGTAAACTTCATATTCAAGAATGTTATTCGACCAGATGAAAGACTCATCATCTAACCTCACTCCTTGTGCCATACCCATCTAATGCTTTAGAGCTGTTGATATGGTTCCTCTGGATTCGACTTCGCATATAGTCTCCTTTGTATGAGGAACCCTACTCTACCAAGATACAGGTAGTGCTAGTTGAGAGTCCGTCTGCTTATAACATTTTGATAGGTAGGTCAGTGTTGGTGGACTTGGATGTAATCGTGGCATATTGACGGCTCACCATGAATTCACCATCAAGTGTGGCATCAACTATGTCTGCATCAATCGTTGAACTGTCAGGGATTGCTATAGCATCTCTCTGTAATAAGCCAAGAAAGGAGTTCTCATGCTACAACAAGAATCGGTAATACCCGTCGACGGTCAACCCAAGAGAGTGCAAGAGCCACAGGCACTCCCGCTCATGTTGGGGCCATCCATAGTAGGGAAACACCTGAGTAGAGAGTATCCAACACATTACCCTTCGACCCTTAGAGAGAACACTAGAGGCATGTAATTCTCCATTCATGCTAGGGGGAACGCAAAGTCCTATTCTCCCTAACCAGCCCAAACAGACCTGGGTGCTCATAGCAACATGGAATGAACAAGCTCACCCCTGTTGGCAAGCATAAACAATTTACATCACAACCCCTTCCCTTTCAATGTCGACAAAATCATCTCTGAAAGTGGGGGCAACCAAAACCCATAGGTTCACGCATAAACTTTCACCTTGATCAAGGACCTCATTAAGTGCATGATCAATGCTTTGGATCAGCACGACTTAGAGCTAAGAGCAGAAAATGTCAATGAAAACCTACTTGATCCTCGTATTAGCGACAACAACCTGGATGGTGGTCGTGCCGCTTCATTTGAAACTATCATAATATACAACAATGATCCTAACAAGATTATCCAAATCAGCACAAAGATAGACTTGGAAGTCAGGGCTTTGCCGATACTTTTCCCAAAAAAAGCAAAGATGTATTTGCCAAGGGGCATGTTGATATGATTGACATAGATCCTTCCATCATTTGTCACACCTTCAATATTAGCATCAAAGATCACCTTACCTACCAAAAAAGGAGAGCAATTAACCTAGAAAGATATAAGGCATTGATGGGAGAGTTAGAGAAGCTCTTGAGCAATGGTTTCATTCGAGAGTCCGAATACCTAATATAGGTAGCCAACCCGATATTAGTTTGAAAACCAAGTTTGGCACGGAGAATGTGCACTGACTTTTCCTACATCAACTAAGCATGCCCGAAGGATAGATTTCCCCTACAATGCATCAACTAGCTTATGGATGCCACCAGCAGACACGAGTTGCTCATGTTCATGGATGCCTCTTTGGATATAACCAAGTTTCCATGCACGAACCAAATAAGAGCATACGTCAATCATCACCAATGCGAGCCTCTACAATTACAGAGCGATATCATTCTAACTTTGAGATGTGGGAGCTACTTACTAGTGGCTCGTTAATAAAATGTTCACAGAACAGATTTGGAAGATCACTGGGGGTTTATGTAGATGACAAGTTAGTCAAATCCGAGAAGGTCAAGGGGCACGTGCAAAACCTAGATAAAACATTCGACATCCTCCGTAGGTACAATGGGAAGTCAAACACTAAGAAGTGTTCCTTTGCAGTCATCTCTGACAAATTCCTTCGATACGTAATGAGTATGAAAGAGATCAAGGCCAACCATGACAAGATTCAAGTAATACAAAACATTCAAGTCCCCCGAATGGTCGAGTAATTACGTAGCCTAAATGGGACGATTGCTGCACTTAGCCACTTCGTATCCCATGCAATAGGTAGATGCATCTCATCCTTTGACCTTATAAAGAAGGGGAAGTTGTTTACATGGATCGATGAATGCATTAAAGCATTTAAGATTTGAAGTAACACCTAGCAATACCCCTACATTCTCTCCAATCCTATAGATGGGGAAGACCTTTATCTTTAATTCAGGTTGCTGACCACACAATTAGTGCTGCCTAGGTACATGATAATGTTTAAATTCAAACGGTCGATATACTACGTCAACAAAAGGTTGTCAGGCCCAGAGATAATATATTCAAGATTAGAGAAACTAGCATTTTATTTGCTCTTGGCAGCTTGTAAACTCCACCCCTACATTTGAGCCTATCTGATCAAACTCCTCACCAATCAACTCCTGACGCAAGTGTTGAACCAACCTGGCATAATGGGCCACTACTAAAGTGGGCAAACATCATATCAACTTCCATCCCAACACAGTCATAAAGGGTCGGGTTGTGGCCTACTTCATAGTAGAATGTTTTATCCTGGACGACGATAATGAAGAAAAATCCATCAATCAATGCTTGTGGTTATTATATGTTGATGTAGGCATCAAATTAGAAAGGAGTAGAGGCCGACATGGTCCTCATCACTCCCGACGGCCATGACATCTAATTCACTGTCAGATGAACTTTACGACAACTAACAATGAAGGTGAGTATTTAGCCATCTTGGCTGGTCTCAGAATGGAAAATGAACTAAAGATTGATTCGGTCCAAGTATAAAATGATTCCTTGTTGGCCGTCAATCAAATCGACAAACATTTCCAAGTTAAGGAAAAACATAAGCCTTATACATTGTCAAAGCTAAAAAGCTCATCAACATGTTCTTCGACTTTAGGATGGAACAAATAAAAAAAAGAATACCAAAACCAATCAGTTGGCCAAAGCGGCAAGTAATCTAGAAAAGTTCAATCCCGGGTCCCACTTGAGGTCCCGTCCTCCACATGTTTCAAGCCGGGGGAAACCACTGTGAATATCAACATTGAATAACTGGGTGACCCTGCTCAATGATTAAGGATTCTATGGACTACATCAAAAAGTGTGATAGATGCCACTGATTCGTAAAAATTCTAAGGGCTTCCCTCAATTTGCTGACCTTTATGACATTCCCATGGCCATTACATATAAGGGATTGATTTTCTTTGGAAGCTCCCAAATGAAATGGAGGGTATGACCATTCCATAGTCATAATTGATTATTTCACCTAGTGGGTCGAAAGGAAGCTCTCATTCGGGCCATCGCACCCAAAGTACTCACATTTCATCATAAAAAGTATCGTCTTCCAATTTGATTTCCTAAAGAAAAAACTACAAGCAATGTAAAACCCCTATAAATTAGTAAATAATTAATTGAGAAATTAATTGTGAAGTTAAGGAGGAGTGATAATGAAATATAAACCGCTATAATTACTCATTATGCTTTGACAAATCAAGAGACACTAGGAAAATCCTAGTTGAAAATTGAAATAAATAAGAATTAAATGTAAAGGGCTAACAAATTATGATAGGGCCGGCGGCCTAAATTATTTCTTGTTAAAATAAAGATAACCACTTCTTTCTTTCCATTCTCTTTTACATTCAATACATAAAAAACAAAAGCTTAAGCTTTTTAATGGTATTGATGGCCTAACAACAAGAAGAAGAACAAAATAATAGAAGTTATGGGAACTAGAGACTTTCATTGGCTAAAAGTATAGGCGACTAATGTATTTCCTAATCTTTTCTTCCTTGTACTCCTTATGTTTGTATGATGATTTGGTCATTCCTATGATTTTACCTTTTTAATTGGTATGGTAATAAATATAGGGATAAGAATATAATGTTAGTAAACAATTTTGAATAATAAAATTTATCCTTGAGTAGATGAATTGTTATAATTAAGTAAGATCCATATATGGAGAAATTGGCTAGTTATGAGAAATTTTATACATAATTAATTTACTGCAGAAAAGCTGGAAACAAATTAGGTTGGTACAAAAGGAAATTAATTCTAGCCGAAGGTTTATAATAGGGAACCAAAAGGTCAATAGGTAATGGTTATAAGGTTATTTGATTAAGAATTTAATTAATTATGGCGTAGTAGATTAGATACATAATTCATGCTGAATTTGTCAGTAAGCTGCTTAAAATGGTAATAAATGACTAAGTCAAACAAATCAAAAGTCGATACATGTAAAGCTGGTGTCAAATGTCCAGGGATAGTTCCCAAGGTATACCGAAGGACGGTATCGAAAGAGGTAGAGCTGAACCAAAACTTTAGTAAAATTCGAAATCTTAAATGTAATGGCCTAAGTATAAATGCTAAGTGTTAACCCATAAAATGGATCAACACCCTGGATTGAGTGTAAAAGCACCAGCCCTCTTGTTATAAAACAATAATATTGTAAATAAATTTAAAAAGAGCAGAAACAGTAAAAAGACAAGAAGATTTTTATAGTGTTTCGGCTGTTAATGAAGCTTATGTCCACTTTATAACTTTCTATTAACTGATTGCTATTACAAGTTAAACCGGATAATAATATGACTGAATCTCCTAAGTTAGATCAAGTCACAAGTATAAGAGTTCACTGGAGAATCACAGTGAACCCATATATGACTATTGTATGGGAGGAGAAGAGTGAAGAATAACTTCTATGGAGTTCCAGCAGCCAGTCCAGAAGATCCAATTTATGTTGCAGGTAGGATCGTATTTATAGGGGTTAGAGAGTTATTGGGCTAGGCCTTCTTGCCAGATGCTTGAAGGTGCATTGTAAGTTTCATCGTGAACCAAACTAATTTGATGGATCGCTAGCAATCCATAGGCTATAGATCGCTAGCGATCCATAGCTTATGGTTTGCTGGTGATCCAATGGCTTGAGATGCTTCCCTTCACCTTCTACTTTGAAGTTTATAGCGATCTGGCGAAATGGTATGGATTACTAGCGATCCATAGTGCATGGATCACTAGCGATCCATGTACTCTGTGAGTTTCTAAACTTTGTCTTTTGGATCACATTTGTTATCTCATGTTGGTGCTCTTTATATAATTTCGTAGCATGTTGCTTCGTTTTGATGACGATCCGCACACTGGTTGTATTAGACTGCTGATTGAATCGAATGAATGCTTGCTCCTCGATTTAACTAGTTGGAATTCCACCAAACATGGCCATTGTCCTTAGAATACCTCTTGGACCATGATGCAAGAGGAATCGCAGATCTATAAGCGAACACTATGGATCACTAGCGATCCATAGATGATGGCGAACACTATGGATCGCTAGCGATCCATCACCTTAGTTTGTTCTCGCTTTCTTTTCCCTTGATCCTTCTTGGTTGGTTCTTCTAGTAGTTTTGGTTTCCTCTTGATCTTTTTTGGCTCGACGGAGCTGTTTCCACTTCCTTCGAATTCTGCTAGGTTAAAAACCCGGATAACACTAAGATAAGCAAGTTTTGAGGCTAGGATTGGCGAACCGAGGGTATAAACCGAGGACTGAAGGAGGTCGATGGTTAGGGAGGGAATATAAGTAAAGGAGGTGATTTTAGATAAATTAAAGAGTTAGTTTCACAAATAGCAAAAACTAAACTATAACTGGATTCCCTAGACGAGACAAGAACTTTAAAAGCCATGAGTAAGGCAACTCTTGGAAAAATGTGTACAGTGGAACTTGTAAATTCTAGAGGTAATTAAGAGATGGTAAGGCTTAAGATGGTGGAGATTGAAACCCGAGACTTTGATGAAAATAGTAAAATTAGTATTAATAATCCATGATGATTAGCTTAGAGCTAGCTTAATAATATGGCTAAGCAAAGAGCTAAATAGTAGACGGTTAGGTAGTGAAATCGATCTGTGGAGTAATGCCCATTGGCGTCCCAACCCAAAAATCAAGGAGTAATGCATGTGTGGCATATGAAATCGAAAATGTAAGCATAAAGTCTAATGGGCAGCTGTTTGGACAACGAAAGTGATTGGTATAAGGCCTGGAAACCAAGGGAAAGGTGGAAGATGTAAGGCCGGGAGGGGTAGTCTTAGCACTAAAGTAAAGCAAGAGTAAGTCCTGTGTGGCATGCGAAACATGAAATCATTGGTGTATGGCCTTTGTGGCAACATAACACAAAAGTAAAGGAGTAAGGCCTATGTGACACCCAAAGAACGATATCGTTGGCATGAGAACTTAGTTGCAGTTGATTAACAGTGCAAATGTATATAGTATATAGTACATAAAGGCGTAAGTCTTGGGTGGTAGCCGAATGATAAAATAAATTATGATACACACACACACATCTACCACAAAAATACATAAAAGTCATAAAGGTAGACAAGAGTAGGGTATTTTGGTATATTGGAATATTTTTGCTTTCTCTGTGACATAAAGAGGGGGGAATCCTTTCGATTATGGTATCACTGTAGTGTTTACACTTGGCAATAATCTTATAATTTAAAATCCCTACACATTTTGATGTAAGTGCTTTGGAAAGTGGGAAGAAAACTAGTTCCGCATGTAGGTGGCGTGGTTTTTCCATCTTGTATGCTTTGGGAAAATATGTTATTCACACCAAACTTTATGTTTAACCCATGTTTTTATTCTTGTTTCCCTATAAACTCACCGGTACTCATTCGAGTATGCCGAGTTTATGGGTATGGGTAGGTCTCTTTTGGGGATAGCCAAATAATGCAAGCCGAAGACAAAGCAAAAGGCTTAGATGTTATATCTTCTTTTATTTCTGTTGTATCTAGCATAAGTGTCCACATTGTCATATTAAGGACATTAATGGCTATACTACGTACTATATTTTTGACCCTGCATGGGCGTGAATTTACAATGTAGATATATTTGTTAAGTTAAATCTATAAAGAAGTGTTTCATTTTGTATTTCTGCTCTATTTACTTAAGAATGTATATTGGAACTGATCTCATATCTTTTTCTGAAAGATAATTCCAATGTGACTATATCACATTGGAGGGTTCAATATTTGGGTTTTGGAATAAGGGATGTCATAGACAATGATACTTAATTTGAAAGCAAATAGTTCCTCAGATTCTATGAAAGGAACGAGATTAAAAGTGCTTTCTATCTGACACCCACCCCCAAGCCAATGGGCTAGTGGAGATGATGAACAAGACCATAAAGCCAATATCGAAGAAACTCCTCACAAAGGCCAAAGGAAATTGGACCGAAGATCTACTATTGGTACTCTAATCATACAAGACCTCAAGTCGAACTTCAATCACACTCCCATTTCTCCCTATCCTATGGGTATGAAGCTATCCTGCCTGTAAAGTAGATGTCCCCTCCCCAAGGAGCCCCACACATGATGCTAAGAAGAATGAAGAACTATTGTAACTAGGGCTTGACGCTGTAGACAAATGAAGATCTGAGGAATAGCGCTAGATCGAGGCCTACAAAAAAAGGTAGCAAAGCACTAGAATGTAAGGGTAAAGATATGCCAATTTATCACAGGAGACCTAGTTATATAGTGAGTTTTTGCAAACACCAAAAATCTGGCATGGGGAGCTAGGACCTAATTGGAAAGGACCATATATAGTTAGCACCATGTTAATCAATAGAGCCTACTGCCTCATTTATTTCAATAACACCCACATCCCTCGCACTTGGAACCTAAAGCACATCTAGGTTTGTTATATTTTGAAGTTTTATTATAACCTGTAATATAAGTCACAACAAGATATGTATATCATCCTATTAAGCGATCGACTTTTTGTAGTGTCCTATTTTGTATGAAGTACAAAGCACTTCATACTTTTAATCCTTGTCAACCAAACCAACTAAAAAGTGCACAAATGGCCACCCTAAGAGGGTACGAGTGTGCGGTGCCTCTGTCTATGCTAATGGAGAGCCATGGGAAAGACTGCCTTATAAGGATGCGTGAACAAAATAAACACTTCGTCCATGTTGGGGATCCGGCGCATCGATGGCAAGACCACCCACATGTTGTCTTGATTCATGCTTCCATGGTATATTTCTCTACGAGGATGAGCAAGTCGAACAATACTCCCATCCATGTTGTGGACACTAGAGTATCGATAGTGAGACCACCCATGCCAGGTCCTGATTCATGCATCTGCGGTATATTGCTCCATGAGGATGCGAGAGCGAAACAATGCTTCCATCTATGCCAGTGAAATCGACACATCAATGGAAAGACCATGCATGCATGGTCCTGATTCATGCATCTATGTTGTATTACTCCATGAGGATGCGCAAGCCAAACAATGCTCTCATTTGTGGCGAGGAAACCAATGCATCGATGGTGGGATCACCCATGTGTGGTCTCGATTCATGCATCCTGGTGTATTTCTCCATAAGGATGCTAGAGCTAAACAATATTCTTCGTGTTGGGGACAACGACTCGTTGATGGCGAAACAAGCCACATGTGGTCCTGCTTCATGTATCTATGATGCATTGCTCCGTAAGGATACACAAGCCTAATAATGCTCATATTCCTTCTGGAGGAATTGATGAACTAGTGGCACAATTTCCCATTTAGTGATACTTACTTTTTTCATCCTTGATGTTGGCTATTGCTCAAGCAGCGAGATGGGGCACCGATGCAAAGGTAAGCACGATCACATTTGCAGAAATCCTAATTCTTGCATTGTAGTGTTGTTCGCTCCAGCCATCTTAATGAGGCTAAGCCAGCAAAGGCCCAATAATTACCACGTCGAAGCGGCCTTGGGATAATACGATCCAACGCCATACAATTAGCACCTCGTCAATAGTTCAATGCCTAGAAATACTAAGTATGCTCGACAAGAACTATTCACTTTGATCATAAAGCTAAGTTCCTTCCCCTCCTCCCATCTTTTGAAAATGTTTTCATAAATATACCATAGTCTAAGTATTTGCTAAACAAAGTCAGTGGCCCCATAGGTTGTCCGCTAAAATGTACTTTTATATAAACATACACAACATGGAGCAGGCATTATAGCGACAAGCACACGCACACATAGATACACACACAGAGAGATGTGTGTGTGTGTAAGATGCATGTAAAAAGCATTAAAAACAATATAGAACAGTTAGGAAAAAATTAATATTCCATTCACCAAAGATGTTTGTTACATTAAAAGAAAAGAGGGCCTCGCTCATCATAAAAAATGTTGTTTCCACATCAAGACAAAACAAAAAAGAAGAGAGAATTGCGTCCCGTAATTGATGATGTGGTAGTCATCGTCATGGGTCATCGTTTCTCAATTTTTGACTTTGGGGGTGGGGCATTGGAGGAGACTGTAACTTTAGCATCTACTCTAACATCAGTATAAGGGGAAGGGTCTGACCTTCTACGACCATCTTTGATACCATATCATACTAGAGTTCAGTATATTCCTGGGCTTTGAGGAAGCTGATGACCAAGGGTAGATGGTAGTAGGCTAAAAAGATCCTCTTCAGCATCGTTGTCAATCGACGTTGCCAGGTTGCCTCCACCTTCGTCTTTACCTAATGAGTCTTGGTAGTGATGCAATATTGGTGCTAGAGAAGTCACCTCCGAAGGTCACTGACCTCTTTCTCCCTTGCCTATAATGGCGTCTTTAGCCAACAATCTCTCTTCAGCTCTTTTCGAAAAGCAACCTCTTCACTAAGCACCCTCTCTGCCTCCATCCTAGCTGATACTACCGCATCACCCGCTGCTTCAGCACCCATTTCTCTCTTCTCCACATGTACATTCTTCTCCTAGACCTCCTCTCACTTCTTTACCTCCAATAGCCTCACCATGGGCTTATCCACGATGCACGTTTCAGCGCCACCATCTCATTAACACCCCATAAATCAATGAATAATTAATTAATTAGGTGAACAAAGGTTTGAGTGATCCAATTATGAAATTAAATAATGTAAGGTAACAAGTAATTAGTGTACATTTACATATCAAGGGTAGTGTTTAATAAATCTTAGCATTGAATGGATTAAATAAGAAAGGAGGAATGGTGGGGCGACAACCCAATTATTCATTGCAATAAAGATAACCACTTTCCTATTTCCATTTCACTCTACATTGAAAAATTAAAATAAAAGCTTGAGCTCTTTGATAATGATTGTGACCTAAAGGAAATAGAAGAAGATTTAAAGCTAAGGAAACTAGAGACTTCATTAACTAAGGAATCTTTAGTAGGATCGTTTTCACCCTAGAGGGGGGGGGGTGAATAGGGTTTACTAAAAATTAATGTGGAAACAAAAACAAAAACATAAAGTAATGCAGTAAAGATCACACACAGTTTTACCCAGCGTTGGCAAAAACCTGCCTACGTGCTGCCCTCAAGGTTTCTACTAGAAATTAAGTAATCAGATGCTTACAAAAACACGTAAACTTGAGATACCCGCTAACTTAATTAAACCTAACTCTAAGCTCAAAATCCTACCACAACTCAGCCACTGAGTTGTGAATTCTCAAACTACACCCCGTAGTTTGTACCTAGTTACACAACTAGAAATTTACAAAATTCTTTTAAAGAGAAAGTTTGAAATAAAAATAAAACTAAAAAGCAAAACCCTATATAAATGAAGCCTAATACAAAATAAAAATCGGCCCAAGTACTAAATAATTAAATGAAGACCGTCTCCTCTTATTTTAGTTTGTGAAATTCTTCGACCGATTCCTTTTGTCCTTCTTCTGAAATTAGGGTTCCTTCTGGATTGGAGCCGTCGCTTGGAGATAACAATTTGAATCGTTTGCCGTATGCTTTTGTTCCTCAATTTGCTTTACTGCTTCTTCGATCAGTGTTATTCGATTTGCTTACGGCTGCTTCAATGTCGAGTTCGAATGGTATAAAATTGGTATGCGATTTTTTACTTTATTTTCTATGTTGATTTGCTTGAACTCCAACCCGATGATTTTTTGCCGATGATGATTTTTGTATTTATAAGGATCGAAACCCTATAATTTTGTTTCGTATGTTTTTGTTTGAATTCTTTAATTTCTTTGCTCGGCCATTCGATTTTCGATTGAATGATTGTGACGAATTCTGACTTGTTCATTGTATACATGTTACTCCATATATTTCCGATGAATTCGAATTTGTTTGAATTGATTTGAATCGTTCCGTTCTTTTCTCCTACGACTTGTTCATCGGTTGCTTGCAGTTTGGCATTTGAATTTGAGATGAACTTGACTTGCTGAAGTCTGACTTGTTCATCATGTTATCCTCTATGACTTTTTTCTACTCCTTCATGAATATGTTCTATGCTTTGTTGATATGTTTTTGACTTGTTCATTAATATGACCTGTTACTATGCTTTGATCATGTTATGTATACATTGATGCTTTGACTATGCTTTGTGTGTCACCCTATGTTGCCTTGCTTGAGTTATACTGCATTGTGATTTGCTTCGAGTTCCATGTCTAGTTCTAATGCATAGATGTCTCCTTTGTTGCATATGTATATGTCTGGTGCACTTTGTATTCTCTGAACTGGAGTTTGGTTCTGGTTGCTATGTATTGAATGGTCTAACCATCCATGCTGGTGTGTTCTTGTTGCCTTTATTATTGAATCTGGTCTATGTTGCATTGCACTTGAGTTGAATCCAGTCTTGGCTTGGGTTTGACCTTGTGCTCACCTGTCCTTGCAATTTTAACAAGCAAGTGTATATCGGTATGCACGACCTTGTGGCATGTACAGTGATACACCGTGCATGCCACAAGTTGTTCGCTTATTTTTGATTCTAGTTTGAAATAGAAAGATGAATTAAAAATGATGACGAACAACCCAAATAACTGAGGCAAACAATATTTTCAAACACACACACTTCATTATGCACTGCAAAATATTTCTTTTTCAATTTTACTACGTCAATGTTTATTTTGTAGATAGCTCAGATGCTTGATACATGCTGGAACAGAGTTGAAGATCAAATACGAGTGATGAGTGAATTATGTAGTGAGGTGAAACATGTATATAAAATTGTAAAGTGAAAATTGTGTTGTAATTGAAACTTGTATTTGGAATATAGTAAGCGGTTAATTTGTACTATTTGAATTTGTAATAAAATATTTGTTTGAATAAAATAATTGTTTAAATAAGGATTCCGAGTTATTTATTTTATTCAACAAATATTTATTTAATTATGTGGAAAAATAAAATAGTACGATAACAAATACATTTAAACGAATATATATATATATATATATGTTTATTATCATCAAACAAAAATCATAGGCTATTGTATTCTACATTCTCCCCCTTTTGATGATAACAAACATATATTAAGATTTTGACTCTATTAAATGTATTTGGTCTTGATGAATTCTATTAGCTCCCCCTATTTGAATACTCCCCCTACAACAAAGCTCCCCCTTCACATATGCATGAAAAAAGATATGCAAATAAAATAAAAAATAAAAAATGCAATGAACCTAGATGAGAGAATATGCAAATAAAAAATTTGACTTATTTGCCAAAATCTTAACTTCTCTCCCCCTTTTGTTTTCAGCAAAAGAGTAATAGTGTTAGATAAGAGTGATAAAGTGATAGACATTAATACAACATTAATACCTAATCGAGTATACATATTAAATTTCATGAAAAAATCAAACAAAAATCATAAATACTCTATTAGGCGCATATTCCATTTTAGAGTGATAGGGGTGATGTCGGCATAGAAAACCATATAGTCGTGTCCATTTGTGGTATATTTATGACATGAATATTTTTAAATACTTACTAACCATGCATAACCGTTAGGACTTTTAAATGAGATTAGTAGTATTTCTTATTTTTATTAAAAAATGAATTCCATGCATCTTCTAACCACGCATAACCGTGAGGACTTTTAAATGAGGTTAGAATCAACTCGCCTATTTCATCCAATTTTGATGTGTGTTCCATACATGCATAACCGTGAGGACTTTTAAATGAGCATGAAAGCACATAATCAGATATTTCAAGTAGTTCACCCATGCATAGCCGTGAGGACTTTTAAATGAGGGTGAGTACTTTTTGGATGATTTTATTGCTAATTTTTTTAAAAATGAATAATTTCTTGTTTAAATACCACATTTTGACATACTATATTGGATTTTGATGAGTGATAGTCATAGAAATATGATAGGAATAGAGATGGTCATGGAATTTTTTTACCAACCAAAGTTATTACAAATTTTGTTTAAATTTTTAAAGAAATTTTCTACATATACTCTCTCAAGACATAATGTATGATCAAGATCAACACTCATCACTTTTTCAGTCACTATTTATCTTTTCGATAATCAATAGGGAGTCAGACTAGTTAACATATGCATTTAAGATCAAATCCAAAAAAAAATATAAAATCACATTTCTAAAATGCTTAAACTGGGACGAAGTCGACAAAAACTATTTTCTGGAAGGGGTTTTGTAAAAATGTCGGCTAATTGAGAATCAATTGAAATGAAGTTTATGCAGATATTTTCTTTGGAAATGTGATCTCTAATGAAATCATATCTAACATCTATATGCTTGGTGCGAGAATGATGTACATGATTATTTGTGAGATCAATTGCACTTTTCCTATCACACATAAGTGGAACTCGTTTAAAATTTAGACCATAGTCTTGCAACGTTTGTATCATCCATAAGATTTGAGCAGAGCAACCGCTTAGAGCAATATACTCTACCTTGGTGGTAGATAATGCAATACAGTTCTGTTTTCGACTTGACCATGCAACTAACGAATGTCCTAACATAAAACACGTTCCACTAGTACTTTTTCTATCAACTAGACTTCCAGCATAGTCTGCATCCGAATATCCTTTTAACTCAAAGTTATCATTAGTTGGATCTATAGACCAAAACGTGCGGTGTGCAACAGATACCTTATAATCCTTTTTACAGCTTTTAAATGGGATTCTTTTGGATTTGATTGAAACCGTGCACATAAACAAACAGAGAACATAATGTCTGGTCTAGAAGCAGTAAGATAAAGAAGTGATCCAATCATACCTCGATATTTCTTTTGATCAACTACTTTACCTTTTTCATCCTTGTCAAGTTTAATTGTTGTGCTCATGGGAGTTTTTGCAGGTTTAGCATCTTTTGATCCAAATTTGTTGACAAGCACTCTGATATATTTTGTTTGAGAGATGAATGTACCTTTTTCGCTTTGTTTGATTTGAAATCCTAACAAGAATTTCAACTCTCCTACCAAACTCATTTCAAACTTTTCCTGCATGACTTTTTCAAATTTCTCATACAAAAGGTTGTTAGTGGCACCATAAATAATGTCCTCAACATATATTTGAACAATTAAAAGGTCATCATTTTCGTGCAATAGAAATATTGTGGTGTCTACACAGCCCTTTTTGAACCCATTTTCAAGGACATAAGTGCTAAGACATTCATACCAAGCCCTAGGGGCTTGTTTTAATCCATATAGTGCTTTCTTAAGTTTATATACATGGTTAGGGTATTCTTGACTTTCAAAACCTTCAGGTTGTTCAACGAATACTACCTCTTTCAAAATTCCATTAAGAAAAGCACTTTTAATACCCATTTGTCTTAGTTTAAATCCTTTATAACAAGCGAAAGCTAACAAGATTCTAATGGATTCTAGTCTTGCTACTGGTGCAAAAGTTTCATCAAAATCAATTCCTTCAATTTGATTATAACCTTTAGCAACTAACCTAGCTTTGTTCCTAATCACATTTCCAGATTCATCAAATTTATTTTTTAAAATCCATTGGTTCCTACAACTGGATAATCATTAGGTCTAGGTGCTAGAATCCAAACATCATTTCGTTCAAACTGATTTAGCTCTTCTTGCATAGCCATAAACCAACTCTCATCATTGAGAGCTATATGTATGTCTTTTGGTTCAATTTCTAAAATAAATCCACTGCATAGACACAAATCACATAAATTTCTAAAGGAAGAACGAGTTTGAATACCTGCGGTAGGATTACCTATTACCAATTTTGGAGGATGATCTATTTTAAATTTCAATCTCCCTGGTTCTAGATTTCTTTGGACTTCTTCTGCACTTGCAGTTTCTTTTGGATTTTCACTTTCACCCTTTTCGTTCTCCTCTTCGACATTGCTTTTGATTGTTTACTTACTTTGATCATCAATGCCTTCATCAAATTTCACATTGATTGACTCCACGATTGTTCTCGCCCTTTTGTTGTATACTCTATAAGCTTTGCTTCTGGAAGAATATCCCATGAACATACCATCATTAGCTTTTGGCTCAAGTTTTCTCAGTTGATCACCTGTATTGAGAATAAAACTTGGACAACCAATTTTTTTTGAAATATGCAATGTTTGGCTTTTTGTTGAACCATAGTTCATATGGTGTTTTCTTAAGAATTGGCCTAATTATGACTCTATTCATTACATAACAAGCTGTATTTACTGCCTCTGCCCAAAAGAACAAGGTTAGTTCATACTCATTTATCATAGATCTAGCCAACTCTTGTAAGGTTCGATTCTTTCTGTCGACTACTCCATTTTGTTGTAGAGTACGTGGGGCAGAGAATTCATGTTTAAGTCCATTTTCATCACAAAAAAAATTCAAATTCATAATTTTCAAATTCTCCACCGTGATCACTTCTTAGCGAAATAATAGAAACTCCTTTTTCATTTTGAACTAATTTTGTGAATTTAGCAAAGTATGAGAAAGTTTCTGATTTTTTAGCTAAGAAGTATACCCACGTGCATCTAGAGTAATCATCAACCAATACAAAACAATATCTCTTACCACCTAAACTTGCAATATTGTTAGGTCCGAATAGATCCATATGAAGTAGTTCAAGGACTCCAGACGTACTTACAGTGTTCTTGGCATGAAAAGATGATTTTTTAAGTTTTCCCATAGTACATGCTTTACATAGAGTTTTTGTTTTGAAATCATGAGATGGTAAACCTCTTACCAAATCTTTTCTTTTTAATTTTTTAACAGATTCATGCTTGCATGTCCTAATCGTCTATGCCATAAGTTTACTTCTTCATCCTTAGCTACCAAACATTTTGAAAGAGTGAGATCATTAAAAGATAGAGAATATATATTACCTTTCCTCTTACCTGAAAATAATGTTTCTTTTGATGATTGATCAACAATTTTGCACAAATCAGAATCAAAAACAACATTCATTCCCTTATCACATAATTAGCTGATTGAAATCAGATTATGATGCAGATTTTCAACATATATTACATCGTTTAAGGTAAATGTATCATTACCTACTTTACCTTTACTGATAATTTTACATTTATCGTTGTTGCCCATTGTGACTCTGCCACCTTTGTACTTCTCTAGGCTAAGGAACTTTGATTTGTCGCCCATCATGTTTAAATAAGGATTCCGAGTTATTTATTTTATTCAACAAATATTTATTTAATTATGTTGAAAAATAAAATAGTACAATAACAAATACATTTAAACAAATATATATATATATATACGTTTATTATCATCAAACAAAAATCATAGGCTATTGTATTCTACATCTTGGTGATTAATATATTCTCATTCCCTTTTTTCCTCCTAAATTCTCCATGGCTATGTTTATGATGAATATTTCTTAAGCTTTTCATTATCCAAATACTTTGAAAATTTAATATGATGTTTCAAACAAGTTTTTAAAGGTGATTTTTTATTTATAAAATTTTCTCTTATGTAAATAAACTGATATGAATTAATTCAATGCCATATAATAGGTAAATTGGTTAGAAATGAGGAGTTTAAGTAATTGTATGGAAACAAATCATGCCATATAATAGAATTTTCTCTTGAGACTTCATTTACTAGAAGCTCGTCGTCGCTTTGACTTCAACCCTAGCTCCTAAAACCTAGTTTCTTAGATCGTCGCCGACCTTACCTTTCTGGATCGCTTTATTGCTGGGTCGCTGGATCGTCGCTGTCGAAAACTCCAATCATCATTGCCCTTTGATTCTTGATTCGAGGTGGGCGATGCTGATTCCGACGTTTGTTTAGCAATTTGACGACGGGGTTGTATTGGTGATGATTATAGTAGAAAATCCGAGTTGATTGTGTTTTTATGGAAGAAGATAGTAAATCGAATCTTGAGTTCTCTACGAAATGACACTCGGGCCTTGCCCTAGTGCCTAACATGTTTCACTATCTTCATCCATAGAATCAAAATTGACTTGTACTAAGTTACATTGCCGATACAACATGACATATCGCGAATTGGTTTTAATTCTTCCGGAGGGGAATAACGGCTTAGGATAGCGTCTCGCAAGCAGCTTATGCTGGTATCGCCTTTTGGAGAGTTTGGATTGGTCTCGTTATTGCACACTCGGTGTACCTAAACTAGAAAGAGCTTTCCATATCGCTTCGAACAACGGATCCATTATCGATCGTTGATCCATAATGGGTAAGTGTAGAAGGAATAACTTCAAAAATGATACGAAAAGCCCTTTTCATTTTTTTACTGTGAGCGAGCTATCTACATGGTATAGAGCGTTCGTAGTGTTCAGGACACCAGGCTCTCCCCCATAGATAACACACTGCACTTGTCCCGGTATATACTTGAAATCCGACGTGTCGATGTAAATCGATATTCGTTTGAAATTCAAGTGTTGTAGGGGAATCTTTATTTAAAGATAGAATCACCTGATCACGTTGGACACAAGTTCTATTGTGTAGAAAGAAGTATCCATCTTCCCGCTACAAGTCCAGTAGAGGAAGTCCAACACTTTCAGAAGCTGAATCATCGTCTGCTGTCACCCCTTCCTCTTCTGCTTTGCGGGCTGAATATGGTCAACTAGTCCTAGTTGGTTCGGTTGTGGACCAAACTCCTCCAAATTTCAGAGTTCTTCTTAATCCTCTATAGAGAGCCTCCTCCGTAATCTCCGCTAAGGTTTTGCATAACATTTTCTTGCAACATGGCATTCCGGAGGATAACGTGCGCCTGCCAGAGAAGAATGAATTTTCCTATATGCGGCCACCAGGATACACTGTTTGCCATCAATATATGCACCTAAATGGAGCAGTGCCCCTTCAATGACTTCTTGAGAGAGACTCTTTCGAACATGGGAATTGCCCCATTCCTAATTCATCCTAATGGGTATGCGATAACTTTTGTTTTTTAATAGTTTAGGGAAGAGAAGCTTGACTTGCCTACACGTTCTGTTTATGTGGACATTTAACCACGCTCCAAGTTTCGACGAGTTGAGATATTTTCTCCCGCTTAAGAGGAGAGACGAGTGCCCATCCCTTGTCGTCATCGAGGCCTCGAGGAATCACAAGATGGTGCTGCATCTTCAAAGTAATTTGTCCCAATTCAAGACTTGGTACTTTTTTGTTAGATGTCCCGAAGGGTTCAATCGCTTTTAGACAATCGGGGGTTAAGTTCTCTTCTTTACTCATTGAATTTTGAAATGTCGCTATGGAGTTTTTAACAAGTCAAATGCTTCCTGCAGTTATTCTGAGGCTAAATAAAGACTTATTGCTTGACCAAAATTTCCGTACTATGAAGGCTATAGATGCCGAGGAGAGATCGGTTAAATTTTTGCTTACGGACAAAAATTGGCTCTGGTATAGGCTGTTGCATCCAGGAAGATCCATCGTAGAGGTTGCAGTTCCATCTCCTTCCCACTCTAGAATACTAACGTGCTCCACTTCTTCGTCACATGGTTCTGAAGAGTGTGATTTTCAAGAAAAGTGAGAGCATGTCTATTGATTCAGCTAAAGAGACTCACGAGAGAAGAGATGTCGCAACTGAAGCCAACTGTCCATCCAGAATGTCCCCGATTCCAGAGGAAGTGGAAGAAGAGTTCAAGCGATGAGAAGGCAAGGCCGTAGTGGCAACTAAAAAAGAGGAGGGTGAAGTTGAGAGTAGTAGTAGTTATGATTCCTCCTCTAGTGATGATGATTTTGATGCATGTTCTTGTGACGGAGACTCAAAATCGTGTGATGGGACTCTGGGAATGAATCCCATTCTTCCGGATTCGCCTCACCAAAATATCCGCAATAAAGATGCTTCGCTAGTAGCCAGCGACGTCAGGATTCCCCGATCAAAGATGCCGGTGTAGACTTCGGGGATTTGGGCAACGTCTACGTGGATATTGATGGACTTATGGGGGGATTTTAGATTTGAAGAGACGTCTCCTTGCCCAAGCCATGTTGCGCTCGAAATCAGTTCAAGTTCAAAAATAGCGATTCGGGGCACAGTCTCGGATTTCAACGAAACTTGTTCCATTGGATCCGTAATATTGTATTATTATCGGATTTCAAATTTCGTAGCATTTGGAGTTATCGTTGGGCCGTACGGGATAAACGCGTTGAAATTAATATAGAAATTCAATATAATAATTGGGTCTGAAAACCTATCTTCTCCATATGATCGAATTAGGATCCGAAACCTTTTCCATTGCTTTTGGAATAGTGGTATGACATTATAAACGCCTAGCGGCACGCCTCGATAGGAGATCGGAATTTCAAGTTGCTAAAATGAGATATTTTATAATAAAATAAAAATGAAGTTAAATCAAATCGTCTTGCCTTCTAAATTACGCTACCCATCACGTACAAAGCCGTCTCTTTTCATCTTTTAAATCGGTCTAACTCTTTCCTTTCAAAATCACAAAATCATTCGGAAAAAAAAGAAGATAAGTAAATCTCGACTGTTCTTCTTTAATATAGTTTGAATTTGAAATCGCATACATTCTTTTCCCTTTTCTTCATCATTTGCTGAATTAACAAAAAAAAAGGTCTTATTCTCTGACCGAACGAAATCAAATCGCTCGGCCTGAAGCGAAGAGGTGTACGCGTGGTAGGGGTGCGAAGCGAGATGGGCGGCGATGACATGAGGTTGCTCGACGTTCAATTTGGGGAAGTGGAGCGGCGTGTGTTCGAGAGAAAGAGCGGTGGCAAGGTTGGAGGGTTAAGGCAGAAGGGTGTATGCGGTGTCATGAGAGCGCGGCTTTGGGAGAAAGGCGACTGTAGAATGGGGGGTGATAGGATGTCGGAGGCGACGCGAGGCAGTTTGCGCGAATTCGATTTAGGGCGTGGGTGTGCTCGGTGCTGTCATGGAAGGAGGGGAGTTTTTGTTAGTGGTGGCAGTAGTTTGGGTGAGGGCGAAGTCATGGCCGTGATATCCTGGAGGCTTATCATCAAGGAAGAGGTTCAGGTGGAAGGCCTGGCGGTCGCATGGTGGTCTAAGGTGAAGCAGCACACGGTCGTTGGTCGATGATAGTGAGTCGTTTGATACCGGAACGAACGACGGTAAAGGTATATTTTATGTGGTAAAAATTTAACTATATAGTTAGTTATTCAATTGAGGATTAAAAACTGTGATGAACTAATACACTTAATAACTTATTAATAGGAGGTCTAAAAAAATCGTGGAAACAAGTCAAGTTGGAACAGATTGCAAAGTAAAGATAAAAGGTGAGTAAAATCTCACTCATTTGGATAGCTAGTATAATTTAAAAATGTTGAATTTAAATCATTGGTTGTTTGGATGAATTTATAAATTTTTATCTGTTAGATGTTAAAAATATATAGTAGTATATATATGTTATCCCGCCTTTTGGCAAGGCCATAACACCAAGGAATTGACTGATAACCAATGACGGCCCATCCTAGAAATCATCAATACACGGGCTCACTACGGATATCGACGAATTTTGTCCGAGTCCGGATCGAGCCAAAATTGGTAGGACATGACAAGCTAAGCCATGGGAGCCAACGTTCAAAATCTCAAGTCAATCCGAGTTTGTATGCTCAAGTTATGAAGGATGCAAAATTGGACGAAAACCAGATACCGTTCGACTCGCTCCTTCGACTCGCTCCGGTTCCCTCAGATACCAACTTCGACTCGCTCCTGTTCGACTCGCTTCACTGCCATCTGAAGTACCTATTTCGACTCGCTTCGCTCAGCTACCTTCTTCGACTCGCTCACTTCAAACCACTGGTCAACTCCATCAACTTCGACTCGCTCCTCTCAAACAGCTATTCAACTCCATCGAAGTCAGCTCCGGTTGGCAAAGTCACTACTCGAAGCGATCGAACCATGCGCTTCGACTCGATCGACCATTGTACACTTCGACTCGCTCAAATCAGTGTACGCTTCGACTCGCTCAAAGCAGCGTCAAAGGCGGAGCGATCCAGGAAGCCCACGTCATCGAGTCGAAGGGAAGCGATTCGAAACAGGAGCGAGTCGAAGGAAATAGCCTACCGAAAACTCCACTTCGTATCGGTCATATCTCCCAGTCTACAAGTCCAAATGCTATGAAATTTTCACAGAAGACTACGTGCATGCTAAAGAATGTCCACACCAAATTTCGACTCCATTGGACGAAATCTTGAGCGAGTCGAAATCTGTTCATGTCGATCACGGATCGGACCGAAACATCACGGGCTTGGGCGAGCGGGCCTGGTCACGTGCCAGAGAGGGTCTCCCGAGATCTGAGTGAAAATGTCAGCCTCCTACACCTATAAATAGACCCCCAAAGCCAAAAAAAAGGGGTTCTTCTTGCTCTTTGTGATCTCCAACGCCCGGACTCCGCCAGATCCAGATCTAAACTCAATTGCTGCTGCCATAAACAAAATTCACTACTGCAAATCACAATTGACTGATGTAAATCATTGAATTCACTTGTAAACGCAAAAGAAAGATCAATAAAGCAAACTATTTCATAGTGGATGTAGGCTATACGCCGAACCACTCTAAATTCTTGTGTCTCCCTGCACTTTAATTATTATCATTTCTGAAATTTGGAGTTTTTGTTAGATAATTCTTCTTTTTCCGTTTAATTTCTTCACTTTATCACTGCAAAGACTTCCGAAGAGTGTTGTGCCCAATTTTGGTACAAACACTTTGGTGCTTTAATTGAGAAAAACCCAATTTTTCTCCCACTCTTTGGATCTCCTATCTATATTGGATTGCATAAATCTAAGAAGAAGATCCAGATCTAGAACTTTGAAGCCCTTCCATTCTATTCAGATTTGCAATCAGATCTAGGAAAGGACTTCGTCAATTCATTATGGTGAGCAAACGTACCACCTCTACAGCTGTTGATCAGGGAGCACGGGACCGACAAAATCCCATGCAATCACCTCCATCCAACCAAAATTCTGCAGGACCTTCAGATCCATCAAGTCCAATCACTAGACAAGAATTCCAGACATTGCTTCAAGAGTTGACCCAAAGTCGACAGCAGCTAGCGGAACAACTACGCGCCAACACGGAGTTGACTAACCAGCTAAATCGCCAAAGGCGAAGAAGATCTAGAAGAGACCAAGGTTCTCACTCCTCCACAGAAAGTTCAGCCTCCTCCGATGGCCAAACTAGATCCACACGTCCACGGCTAGGTGTAAGCTACACCCAAGCCACGGGACTCCAACCCACTTCAAACCTTGGGCAACCTAGAGCTGGGCCATCCGCTAGTCTCCGCACAGAACCTTCAACTCGAGGAGGAGCTGCTCCTTATCATGTTACCGGCAACATTACTACTACCACCACTGCCGGACGGGGAGGCGACGCTAGAAACCAAGCTGATCCTCAACATAGCCAACGAGAGCAGACTCCTGAGCCTTATGTTCCTGAGGATGTTGAACCAAGGAGGCGAAACACGGACCGTCGACCGCGTCCGGTCCAGACTCGCGCTGTGGAACCCGACCACACCTTGGAACAACATGCTCCAAGTGTCCGAACACCAGATATACCGGCGATGATCCGCCAAATGATCCGTGAAAGTCAGGGTCTCTCTAATGACGACTGGGGAGTCTCCCGAAGTCATACCCCTTTCATCGATGATGTTTTATATGCTGAACCACCTCGACACTTCAGGATGCCAGCTTTGCCAGTTTATGAAGGAAGTTCTGATCCTAATCAACATGTCCTGAAATACGAATGGCTGATGAATGCTGCTAGAGCTGATGACGTAGTAAAGTGCCGTAATTTCCCCATTTCCTTAGGGGGCATCGCTACCATGTGGTTCACTCGTTTGCCACCGCGATCCATCTCTAACTTTGACCAGATGGCCACCAAGTTTGTCGAACAATTCCGTATGCATGTGGCGAGGCCAAAGGACGTTAACACTCTGTCTAGTGTTACGCAAGCTACCGGAGAAACACTTAGACGTTACTTGGAGAGATTCCACGCTGCGTGTGCAGAAATAAGCAATCCCAACGATAACTCTATCCTGATGGCTCTGACTAAGGGGATTGATGCTGATTCCGAGTTCGGAAGTTGGTTAGCTGGGAAACCACCTGCATCATTGTACCGTTTCTATTCCAAGGCAGCCCAATTCCTGAGAAGGGAGGATGCGAAACAATCTAGGAAGCAGGATGACGCAGGGCCCAACATTGAAGGTATCTAAAGTAACGTCGCTGTTAAACAGTCCGGGATTAGTTCTGGAAAAATTTAGTTGAACGTCCAAAATAAACAGAATCAGCAGAGGGACAATAGAAACCAGAACAAAAAAACGCGATCAGGATCGTGGACCATGGCGTAGAGCTTCCATGTACGATAATTACACTCCATTGAACACGTCATTGGAGAATGTATATTTGCAAACCTGCAATACCATGCAGTATAAGAAGCCTGCCCCAAAACCACCAACTGAAAGACAAATCCAAACAGGAAAGTTCTGTAGATTCCATGAGAGTTATGGCCACAACACCAATGAGTGTCGTCACTTACAAGACCTCATTGAAAAACTGATACGAGAGCGGAAGTTGGATCAGTATGTACGGGCGCCGCAATCCGGTGGTGCAGGTCCATCAAATCAGAATCGTGCACCGAACCAGGAAAGACAGGAAGAACCCGCTCGTGCGGACGGGAGGTTGGTCATCAATACAATAAGTGGTGGTCCTCACCTAGCAGATCGAAGCTGGAAGGAAATGGAGTCGTATGCCAGTTCTATCAGGCATGCGGACTTCGAGTGTTGCAGTAGTTTTGATGAGGGGGCTCCGGCCAAGCAACAGAAAACGATGACGGATGACATCGTGTTCAGGAGCAGAGATGCAGATAAAATCGAAGCTCCCACTATCGATCCACTGGTCATATCAGCACAAGTAGGTCCCGCTTGGATAAAAAGGATCTTAGTTGGCAGTGGAAGCTCTGTGGATATTTTGTTCAAGCGAGCTTATGATCAAATGAAGATGGAAGCCGCAGACTTGAAGCCCTGTCAATCTCGAGTCCATGGTTTCAACGGAAGTGCCACAATCCCCACTGGGAAAGTGGAACTGCCAGTAGAGTTGGGAGTTGGAGAACGTCGGAGAGTACGGATGTTGCAGTTCATCATTTTGGACATAGACTCCCCTTACAATGCTTTCTTGGGCCGACCGACCCTCGCTGAATTCAGAATAGCCATTGCCCCATGGTGTTTGACCTTAAAATTTCCCACTGATCATGGAATAGGAATCGTTCAGGGAGATCAGGCCACTGCCAGAGCCTTTTATGTTGCTAAGCTATGGGAGGCGCAGCGAAAGGAGAAGGGAAAGGGGGTAGAGGAATCTCTCTGCGTCCGTTTTGCCGATAATTGACAATTAACGCCCGGGCCCAGGCCCGGGCACCCCACCCAATTCCTCAAGGATCTTGACCCGAGAGAAACTGAAGATGAAGGAGAATCTAAAGAAAGTCAAGCATCCCCGGCCGAGCTAACGATTGATGTCCCAATTGACAATAACGATGATTCAAAAATGATAAAGATTGGATCTCAGCTAAGCCAGAAAACTCAAGAGGAATTGGTTGAATTTCCGCGGGCAAATCTTGACGTATTTTCCTGGACACATTCTGATATGTGTGGGATCTCACCAGACATCGCGAGCCACACTCTGAACATTGACCCGCGGCATGTGCCAGTCAAACAAAAAAGGCGCGGTATGGATCCAGAGAGATCTGCCGCCCTTAAAGAGGAAGTAGAAAAGCTTGAAGCGAATGGATTCATTCGGGATGCGCTATATCCTGAATGGGTGTCAAACCCCGTGCTCGTCCGAAAGCCAAATGGGAAGTGGAGAACATGTGTCGACTATTCCGATCTGAATAAAGCGTGCCCCAAAGACAGTTTCCCGCTTCCTAGAATTGATCAGCTAGTGGATTCGACTGCTGGACATCAACTCCTATCCTTCATGGACGCGTATTCATGCTACAATCAGATACCAATGCATTTACCCGATCAAGAACATACCAGCTTCGTGACCAATCTGGGACTTTACTGTTACAAGGTTATACCGTTCGGACTCAAGAACGCCGGGGCTACTTACCAACGGTTGGTCAATCGGATGTTCGCTAATCAAATTGGGAAGACAATGGAAGTATATGTAGACGACATGCTTGTGAAGTCACGACTCTCCACCGACCATGTAAAAGACCTGGAAACTATGTTCAACATACTTCGGGAGTACAAGATGAAGCTCAACCCACTAAAATGTCACTTTGGAGTTGCATCCGGAAAGTTCCTTGGGTTCATCGTTAACGCCCGGGGAATCGAAGCCAATCCCGAAAAGATTTGGGCAATCAGAAATCTTGAAACTCCCAAAACTATAAAGCAAGTCCAGAGTCTCAATGGAAAGGTAGCAGCATTGAGCAGGTTCATTTCAAAATCCACTGACAAATGCATTCCCTTCTTCGATCTGATTCGAAAAGGGAAACAAAACTTTGAATGGACCGCGGAATGCGAGGGAGCTTTCTAAGCACTAGTTCAACATCTGTCCACACCACCAATACTGTCAAAGCCTATCAATCATGAAAAGTTGTTCGTATATTTGGCGATATCAGAAAACACTATCAGCGCTGCATTAATCTGAGAAGAAGACAAGATACAGAGGCCAGTATACTATGTCAGCAAACGATTGACTGGGGCTGAAAGAAATTATCCGAAGATGGAAAAGTTGGCTTACTGCCTTGTCATTGCATCAAGAAAACTCCGACCATACTTCCAGGCACATTCCATTATTGTCTACACCGACCAGCCGTTACGACAGGTCCTTTCGCGGCCTGAGACGTCTGGTAGGTTACTCAAATGGAACATCGAACTGAGCCAGTTTGACCTTACTTACGCTCCGAGACGGGCCATACAAGGACAAGTCCTAGCCGATTTCATAGCTGAACATACCGTCCCAGAGGACTTTCCCGAAGCCAGTGAATCCCCCGAATACGTCTGGAAATTTTATACCGACGGAGCATCAAACGACCGGTGTTCAGGCACCGGTATTGTGCTTGAAACTCCCGAGGGTCGATCCATATGTTTTGCCTTAAAGTTCGATTTCCATGCGACTAATAATGAAGCTGAGTATGAAGCCCTCCTAGCTGGCTTGAAGCTTGCTAAAGATTTGAGAATTATCGTAGTGGAAATTTATTGTGATTCACAATTAGTTGTGTGTCAGGTACGAGGAGAGTATCAAGCGGGAGATCGAAGGTTGGCTGCTTACTTAGCTCGAGTTAAGGAAGTACTAGACCATTTCGATTACTACGCCATCTACAGTATACCTCGAGAACGCAACCAAAAAGGCCGATTCGTTGGCAAAGCTAGCCAGCACGGGCGAAGCTCAACAAATGGGACTCGTTCCCGTAGAAACGCTATCTTCCCCAAGTATCGACCGGGCGGAAATGAACCGGGTATGCGAAACCATCCCCGAAAAGGATTCATGGATGACTCCACTCAGAAATTACATTGAGCACGGAACCCTACCGGAGCGCATGAGTGATAAAAGACAGGTCCTTCGAAAGGCCTCAAGATTTACCATCCAGAATGGACTCATGTACAGAAGGGGATACTCAGTTCCCCTACTCCGATGTATCGCTCACGATGAAATTAAACGAGTGTTACGCAATGTGCATGAGGGAGAATGTGGTGATCACACCGGGGGGCAAGCACTTGCCAAGAAAATACTTCGCTACGGATATTACTGGCCTACCGTGAATCGCGATGCGTTGGACTATGCAAAGAAATGTGATAGGTGCCAGAAATATGCCCGAATCCCTAGGGCTCCTCCTACTGAGATAACGCAAATGGTCAGCCCATGGCCGTTCGCAATATGAGGCATCGACATCATCGGTGCTCTACCTCCGGCAAAAGGTGGTGCGAAGTACGCCATCGTCGCAGTTGATTACTTTACGAAGTGGGCCGAAGCCGAAGCTCTCGCTACCATTAAAACGAAGAAAGTAATCAACTTTGTAGTTCGTAACATCATCTGTCGATTCGGTCTCCCACACTCCATTATTACAGACAACGGAACCCAATTCGACAGTGCTGAATTCAAAGATTTCTACGAACGATTTCACATCCAAAAGAAGTTCTCCGCAGTTGCACACCCTCAAGCAAACAGACAGGTCAAAGCAGTTAATAAAGTCATAAAGTCCATCCTGAAGAAATGACTAGAAAAGGTTGGGGGCAAGTGGGTCGATGAACTTCCTATGGCTCTATGGGCTTACCGAACAACCCACAAGACCGCGACCGGCCACACTTCGTTCTCTCTTGCTTACGGTTCAGAGGCCGTTATTCCAGTCGAGCTAGAAGTACATTCTCACCGTGTGACATACTATGATCCAAAGACAAATGCTATATTACTTGCTGAATCTCTTGATCTACTGGATGAGAAGCGTGAGGAGGCTGATTTGAGGGCAGCCGCGCATCGAAGTCGAGTCGCCCGATTGTACAACGCCAAGGTCCGTCCACGAACCTTCGAACTAGGCGATCTCATCTTAAAAAGAATCTATCAGGTTCCTTCACATATGAAGCCGACCTGGGAAGGATCGTATGTTATTGAACGAAGGCTCGGAGATGGCACATTCAAGATATCGACCGTCGACGGTCTTACCCTGCCAAGAGCTTGGAAAAGCGAGAGCCTTCGCCGCTATTACACCTGACAGGCTATCTTTATCCATTTAGTTTACTTTCTTTTTCTGCAATTTGTTTATGCATTTCGAAATTAGAACTTGTAATAAGGCAACTGACTTTGCCATACTTTCTTATTTCAGCAATAAAATGCAACCTCTTCGAGCCAGAGCTGTGATTTACTTGAAATACTTCATATGACCATTACTATGCACGGAGAGCTAAGTCTCATCATACGGTGGGATTTATTCAAATAGAGAGTGGCTGCGATGCAACCAATCACTGCCTAAGTGAAACCCGAGCTCGGGCGCAAGCCATCACATCAAAGTAAAAAAAGGGACTGATACACGACAATCCTTCATCAACTCCGAACTCCCAGAGCGTGAGTCGGAGTATAAACATTCAACCCCGAACTCCCAGAGCGCGAGTCGGAGTATAAACATTCAATTCCGTATTCCCAGAGTGCGAAGCGGAGTATAAACATTCAACTCCGTATACCCAAAGTGCGAAGCGGAGTATAAACATCCAACTCCGTACTCCCAGAGCGCGAGTCGGAGTATAAACATTCAACTCTGTATTCCCAGAGTGCGAAGCGGAGTATAAACATTCAACTCCGTATACCCAGAGTGCAAAGCGGAGTATAAACATTCAACTCCGAAGTCCCAAAGCGCGAGTCGGAGTACAAACATCCAACTCCGTACTCCCAGAGCGCGAGTTGGAGTATAAACATTCAACTCCGAACTCCCAGAGCGCGAGTCGGAGTATAAACATCCAACTCCATACTCCCAGAGCGCGAGTCGGAGTATAAACATTCAACTCCGTATTCCCAGAGTGCGAAGCGGAGTATAAACATTCAACTCCATATTCCCAAAGTGGGAAGCGGAGTATAAACATCCAACTCCGAGTTCCCAGAGCGCAAACCGGAGTATAAACATCAACTCCAAACTCCCGGAGCGCGAGTCAGAGTACAAGTGCCAATTCGAAGTCCCCAGGTAGCGGACATATGATTGAAACTCAAGCCAGCGTGACCAACCGCCAATAAACAAACGAGGATCCCCGGAGTGCGGATATGATCATCGACGATCGGACAAGCATGAATAAACCACTCAATCCCCGTTTGTCTCAAGCGCCCATCCAGCGGCACTAGACTCGGCATGCTATAAGGAAAGGGGACAATCGCTGACTTATGTTTTTACAACATACCACCAAGACTTGGGGGCAAGACTTAAGCATCGACCATCGACTGAAGCAATGCGACGTCAAAATTCGACTCATTTTCCGGTCGCAAACCATATCCACAATACCCGAACTCGGCGAACAGGAACAAACTTCATTCGGAAACTGGAACTTCACAAGTACAGTCCATACACTGACGCACTTAGACAAATACACAATGACAGAAAAGAAGTCAAAAAAGAAAAGTTTCATTTCTATTGATTATAGAAGAAGTTTGTGTACAAGTTTCCAAAAAATTCCTACTAGCAGGGGCCGAACCCGCATCTATACATGGCTAACAAAATGCAAATCAAAATACACCAGGAGAGCATGCCTAATCTTTCTTTTTCCTTAGCTTCCTCCTTGATGTGGACCCGCTGGAGCCATCACCAGTCTTCCTCTTCGAGCCTTTGCTTTTCGGCGGTTGGTCTTCAGGCGAGGGCATTATGTCGACGTCCTCCTCCGAACTCGTGTGAATAAGAATGCTCCCTACGGGCGGAGTCGGAGGAATGGGATCAATTACATAAGGTGGAATGGGCAGGCTGGTGAGAAAGACAGAACCACCAGGAGACATCATTCCGAGCGGGGCAGGTCCCGATGCTGCCATCCCACCTCCAAACCTGCCGCCATAACCCGCTGCTTCCAGTTCGGCGTCAATCTGAGCAAACATCTCCTCTTCGGTTACTGCTTGAGCCCCGCCGGGGGCATCAGCAGTCGGCATTGAAGAGCTTGCATCAGGATCAGTTCCGCTCATAACAGATGACAAGTCAGCATGAGGATCGCCGTGGCGGCGGAAGAGTTCATCCATCAGCTGCACGTCGAACGCGATCGTACCACCTTGCAGATCGTCAAGCAGGGCAGCTGTACTCATGGTGGTTGCCTCAGTCACGATAGCCTCCTGCATTTGATATTACTCTTGAGTGGCAGGAGGCATGGCCGGTGCGGCATCGATCACTGGACAAAGAATAAAAGAATTGTTAGAACTTAAACTCGATCGAAGACTTCGACTCATGAAAGACATGTGGATGTTTGGAGTACCTTCCTCAGTTTGGCTTGTAAGCGACGAGGTGGCTTCAGTCGCTTGCGCTGTAGTCGGAGGCATCTGCGGTTGATTCGGGTTATAGGCAGGAACAGCTTGAGGATCAACCGCAGGCAAAGATCCAAGCTGGGTTGACACCGGAAGATCAAGACTTGCATCATGATGTCCAACCCCGGAGCCTTCTCCTACTTCCAAGTGCTGGGTGCCAAGCCTCTCCTTCTCATAAGAGATCATTGAATCATGGAGAATCTTCTTTTCGTCATCAGTTAACAGACGATTCTCAAGCTCGAATTCATCCACAAGCTCACCCTGGCGCGCTTCTTTCTCTTCCTCAACCAGTCGGCCCCAAGCACTGTGGAGATGCATCGAATAGTCATCGAGCCAGGCCAGACCCCTGTGCCTCAGCACGTTAGCGTTATAGACAACAAGGAGGTCTTCAATGTCGGCCTCAAGCCTGGACTTGGCCAACTTCACCCTCTCCTCGACCTCAGTCTCCACCTTTTGGAATTTAGCCACCGCCGCATCTCGTTCACCCCTAAGTAGAACAACCTGTTCGCACGCCTCCTAGGCTGCGTTGTTCGCGTTGTCTTTTTCCTTGGCTATATCGGCGAATTTGGCCTTAAGTTCGTTCAGTTCCTTGACTGCCGCATCCCGCTCGGTGGTAAGCGTAGTATTCCGGTGGCCCATCTCCTCCACCAAGGCGACATGTGTCTGCCTTAACCTTTCCATGGCCACATTTGCTTCATCAGCCTTCTTAATGGCCTCGATCTCATATTTCCAAGAAGACTCGGACTCAGGAGAGAGTACCTGAATAATCCGATCCCTTTTTGCGAGCTCGGTCTCAATCTTCTCGATCTCTTTGGCCCGCTCGAAGGCCACTTTGGAAGCTTTTTCAGCAGCTTTTGCCCACTCCCGGTATTGGGTATAGATGTCGTGTACATAATCATGCATCGTGCCTTCTACCCCTGATGGGATTCTCTTCAAGTGGGGAGGGAAGACGTAACTGTCGAAGCAGATATTTGGAAAATCCTTCTTCATTTGAGCCAACTTAAGGGCCCCTTCTCTAGTGGGATCAGTAGGGACCTACTCTGTGACCATGGAAGATGTAGTTTTGACTCTCTGAAGATGAGTCTCAGATCTGGAAGTGTGAGAAGACGGCCTGTGACGAGGAGGGTCTGGTGGATTTGAAGTTTGAACAGGAGGAGGAGATGGAAGTCTAGGAGGAGGAGAGCGCGACCTAGATCGATGTCTATACTCCCTATCCCTATCACGCCCGTATCTATCCTGGTGGGAGTACTCGCGGTCGCGATCTCTGTCTGAGTCCCTCCTACGGGAATCATAGTAACCAGAAGCCTTTCGGGCTGAACGAAGGTTACCGAGCATAGATCCTCTCCCAGACATAGTACCTGAAAATGATAAACGAAGAAAGAGTTAGTAACTTCCTAAGGCAGACGAAGCACAGTTGTGAATCATGTAGTGTAGTGAAGTGTATGCATGTGCAATCCCCCGACCAACCGGAAATGTCGGCCGCACTCGTAGCAAGCGACCCGCTCGGTTCATGAACACTATCGAGCTTCTCCATCCCGGCGTCGTATTGAGATGACACAAAGTCCGGAATCGGAACATCGGCAAGTCCCTCAAAAGATTCCCAACCGGCGGGGGAGAAGCCTCCGCAATTCTAATCCCCGGGACAGGCAAAGACACGACCACAGATTTAAATCTCCCGGATTTAGAGCGCTAGTGAGCAGCAGCCTTGCCTTGTCTTTTTCCTCTGGAATCCTGAACATCGGAAGGGGGCCCGGTCGGGAGCTCAGTATCGGTGGGCGTTCTTTCTGGATCAACTTCTTCGGTGATCACAATTGCGGGCTCTTTGCGCTTTACGCGTTTCTTCGGGGCCACTCTATGTACCACATCCAGGTGTATGCTCTGTCTTCGTTCTATCAGCCCGACAGCACTCAAATTCCTGTCGGTCAGGACTAAGTCTATGTGCCTCTCTTCGCCCGGAAATGCTTGAAGAATCCGAACAAGCTCTCTGAAGTATGCGCCATCGGGGCGAGAGATTGCAGCTGTAAGAAAGGAAAAGTGTGTCAGTTTTGGAGTCAGTTACTAGTGTCTCCCAGATTCAAGAGAGAAATGACAGCACTTACGTCTATCCAACCACCGACCAGCAAACCCACGGGGGCACCGAACGTAGAACCATTCGGTTTTATAATAACTTAACCTTTCCCAGGAGCCCTGTACAATATGGCAGCTCCTGACCGCTTCCAGGAAGGTGAAAGAGGGGCTGTCTCCACGGCTCTTGACATTGAATAGATATCGGATCTCGATCGGCTTCGGCGGTCGAAAGAGGATCTCCATAAAGAGAACAAAGATGTTGTTCAATAAGGCATACCCGTTGGGTGTAGCTGAGATGGAGCTATGCCAAGAAACGATAACATCTCCCTTATATAGTCGTTGAAGGGAGGAAGTGTCCCCGCTGTGCAAGCATGACGGTTGAAAGCAGTAAACCCCTCCGGGGGATTGTGTGGCCTGTCAGTTGGCCTGGGGAGTAGCACGTCGTCAAGCGACAAACCGTGTCTTAAGCAAATCCATCCAAGCATATCTTCGGAGATACCCGACGGCACTGAATCTGGTGGACTACAAATAAACCGAGCACCCAAATGCTCATCCGGAGCTGGCTCTATAACCTCGGCTTCGATAACTGGTATCTCTATGGTTGGAGGAATAGAACTTGGTAGTTCCGGATGCTGAGAACTTGAAGGATCCATGACTAGCTAGCTTATAAAAAATCATTTTTAAACTGACAAATAATACCTGTGCATCCCCTAGTGTAAAGTGTGTGAATGTGTTGTGCAGTGCAGTACTGTATATTATTTGAGGTGATCAACCGGATTAAGGAAAGCATGTAAATGACGAGACTTCGGAATTCAGTCAAAAGGACCGTCATCGCTGACCGTCACAACCGTGCCATCCAGTTATTAACTATCACTCCAAATCGAAGTTTGGTGTCATTTTTATAAGTTGCAATTTCATCGACGAGCTTCGATAGGAAGTCAGATATGCAGTGAAACGGTTAAGTCCAAGTATGCCAATTTGAAGCTCGTCGGAGGCAGTTGTTCAAGTGTGTGAGAAGTTTCAAATTTTTTTGATGATCAAATTTGTATTGCTCACGAGAGCCATGTTTGCATCGATGAATTATAAGTCATGTGCGTTTGAGTTAGACTCGGTCAGGAGGATGGAGTGCAAATTCGACTCATTCCAGAGCCATCTATTTTGACTCGATCCAGAGCTACGCACTTTGACTCGCCCCGAAGTCACGCATTTTGACTCGATCCGAAGCAGCCACTTCGACTCGATCCAGAACCACGCGCTTCGACTCGATCCAAGACAGCTGCTTCGACTCAACCCAAGGCCATCCACTTTGAATCGCTTCTGAGACCACACAGTTCGACTCGCTCTCAAGACTGCACACTTCGACTCGATCAAAAACCAACCTTTTCGACTCAATCCAGGGGCATCGTTTCGAGTCTATCAGGCGCGACCCCTTCGTATCGATCCATGGATTCAAAGCATTCGATTCGATGCGAAGCTCCACCATCGATCGATATGAAGACCTTCGCCTCATCCTCTCGAAACCCATACTCCATCGAGACGAAGCTGAGGCCAGAGAGCTTTCGATCGATCACGACTCCGATCGATTTGGTGTTAAGAATCAAGTTTCCTTGTTTACGTGATGGTTTCGTTCAATGGATTACCTAAGGCTTGTCAGTTAGTTCAAATGGTTGAAGATTGGAATCGATTCGAAGGCAAAGTTTCTTCTTTTGAGAAGCTCTGGAGCGACACTAAAGCAAGGCAGATAAAGATGAAAGGTAAAAAGTGAAAAATGGTAAGTACGAAGTATTTATATGGACTTGAAAGCAAGGGAAATAAACGATTCAAATCCCAGTGGAGTCGAACACGTGCTTCGACTCCCTCTTCAGTGTGTTGACACGGAGCTCCCCTTCGTATCGCTTGTCCTCGACTCCCTCTCTGGTGCAGCTAAACGAGCAGTTCGAATCCATCAAGGAAGCGCATTTCGACTCACTCCATTTCGACTCGCTCAGTTTACAGCCATCAAGGAAGCCCATTTCGACTCGCTCAACCAATGCTTACTTCGACTCGCTCGACTAGTGCTTTGCCTCGACTCGCTCGACCAAGTGCTTACTTCGACTCGCTCGATATGGGCACACTTCGACTCGCCCAGTTCACGGCCATCAGGGAAATTCATTTCGACTCGCCCTGTTTCGACTCGCTCAGTTCGCATCCATCATCGAGTCGAACGAGCACTTCGTATCCATCGAACATGGCTTCCAGAGGCCAACTCCATCAACTCGGCATGTCTGCTTCGCATCCATAAATCCAATGAAAATTATCTTCGATGTTTCAATCCTTCACATCGATTCAGGAGAGGACCGTTACGAAGGAACATTAAAAAACAACCGTCAAGCGTTGTTGCAACGAATTTCACATCGGTTCAGGAGAGGATCAATACGGAATTAAGAAAACAATAAACTGATAATGACTCGAGAACGTACAAACGTCAGCGGGAGTCAGATTAACATATATGCATGAATGTCGGACTAATATTCAATATTCCAAATTTTCAAAAATAAAAAATTCATCTAATAACGATTACAACGGCAAATGGGCAACCACTAGCATACAGCAATCAGTTGCAACAATACATGGTACAACAGTCAACAGTTTACATTTATCAAGAAGAACGGTCAAAGATTACAGCTTTCGTCGACGAGAAAATAACTATTCAGAGTAGAGATGGCAGTATTTCAAAGCACGTCATGTTCCTACAAGACGTACTTTGGGGGGCAAATGTTATCCCGCCTTTTGGCAAGGCCGTAACACCAAGGAATTGACTGATAACCAATGACGGCCCATCCTAGAAATTATTTATACACGGGCTCACTACGGATATCGGCGAATTTTGTCTGAGTCTGGATCGAGCCAAAATTGGTAGGACATGACAAGCTAAGCCATAGGAGCCAACGTTCAAAATCTCAAGTCAATCCGAGTTCGTATGCTCAAGTTATGAAGGATGCAAAATTGGACGAAAACCAGATACCGTTCGACTCGCTCCGGTTCCCTCAGATACCAACTTCGACTCGCTCATGTTCGACTCGCTTCACTGCCATCTGAAGTACCTATTTCGACTCGCTTCGCTTAGCTACCTTCTTCGACTCGCTCACTTCGAACCACTGGTCAACTCCATCAACTTCGACTCGCTCCTCTCAAACAGCTATTCGACTCCATCGAAGTCAGCTCCGGTTGGCAAAGTCACTACTCGAAGCGATCGAACCATGCGCTTCAACTCGATCAACCATTGTACACTTCGACTCGCTCAAATCATGTACTCTTCGACTTGCTCAAAGCAGCATCAAAGGCGGAGCGATCCAGGAAGCGCCACATCATCGAGTCGAAGGGAAGCGATTCGAAACAAGAGCGAGTCGAAGGAAACAGCCTACCGAAAACTCCATTTCGTATCGGTCATATCTCCCAGTCTACAAGTCCAAATGCTATGAAATTTTCACAGAAGACTACGTGCATGCTAAAGAATGTCCACGCCAAATTTCGACTCCATTGGATGAAATCTTGAGCGAGTCGAAATCTTTTCGTGTCAATCACGAATCGGACCGAAACTTCACGGGCTTGGGCGAGCGGGCCTGGTCACGTGCCAGAGAGGGTCTCCCGAGATCTGAGCGAAATATCAGCCTCCTACACCTATAAATAGACCCCCAAAGCCAACAAAAAAGGGGTTCTTCTTGCTCTTTGAGATCTCCAACGCTCGGACTCCGCCAGATCCAGATCTGAACTCAATTGCTGCTGCTATAAACAAAATTCACTGTTGCAAATCACAATTGACTGCTGTAAATCATTGAATTCACTTGTAAACGCAAAAGAAAGATCAATAAAGCAAACTATTTCATAGTGGACGTAGGCTATACGCCGAACCACTCTAAATTCTTGTGTCTCCCTGCACTTTAATTATTCTCATTTCTGAAGTTTGGAGTTTTTATTAGATAATTATTCTTTTTCCATTTAATTTCTTCACTTTATCTCTTCAAAGACTTCCGAAGAGTGTTGTGCCCAATTTTGATATAAACAATATATATATATATATTAGTATTTGGAGTGATATCCCCGCACATTATAGCGGATGAGACCCTATGTGCCCCGCACAATAGCGGATGACCCTATATACCGCGATATCCCCCTCGAAGTGGGATTGGTATTTATTTTATGCTGTATTAACATCTGTCGATGCAGGGAAACAGGTTGGAGGGATCCAACTGGATTCCTCAAATATATTGTTTATTTTTCATATATAGTGATGTACGATTTGTGTAGAATAATCTATTATAGATTATTGTAGTGATTGGAATTATTGGATGTTATTGTAGCACTGGCCTGAATTTTGATAATTCAAATACTATAAATATTTTTTTTAATTTATGGAATTGAAAGGAGTTTGATAATAAAAATATATATATCTATATATTGGAATTGGTGATATTTTAACGAATTGAATTAGAAAAAGTATATTTGAGTTTTGGTTATACTTAACTATTGCGAATTAATAAATGGAGATTTTTAAAATAAATTATATAAGAGAGTTTATAAATGATATTCTAGAAATATAAAAAGGAGTTAAGGACAATATTAAAATAGATTGGAAGTATAAAAGGAATTTATAAGAAATGAATGTATATAATGAAATTTTATAAATAAGGTTTGTTCTATAAATAGGTAAAACCAAGGGGTTATAAAATTGATAAACGATGTTTATAAATAAAGAAATTTGATATCGGATGATAATTCACAGGGTTGAAAAAAAAAATTAGATTCTATTTTTGAAATGAAAATGGTTAGGGAATCGACTATGGATCGATATGTTGTGAAATCGAGAGGAAGTTATAAATTAAATTGGCTGTTGAGATTTTAAAATTTATATTTCTTAAGAAGTTAAGTTCATTTTTCAATAGGGGAAACTTTATTATTTAAACTATAAAATTTTAAACTAGTTAGTATTGGAACACTTCGGGAAATGGATTTTTCAAATATTTAATAAAAGGGTTCTTTATAGTTTATTAAAAGTGTTTAATATTTTAAATTGATTTGTTTATTTGTAAAAGAGTTATTTATAGTTTATTAAAAGTGTTTAATATTTTAAATAATAACTTAAAACATATTTTAACAATAAAAATAAATTATTACTCTTTAAAAATGATCTTATATATAAATATAGTTTGAAATGATTGAAAATTTATTTATAGAATTCTCTCGAGATGTGTAAACAGGTTTATTTTAAAGATGAGGTCTTATAAGAAAAATCTTATAAATTGAATGTTAGAAACCTAAGAAAATTTCCAATGTTGGATGCGATAACTTTGGAAAGAACTTGAATTCATTTAAAGAAGTTAAAAATGGTTGGTTGGGATTATAAATAAGTATGATCGGTTTGGAAATAGTAGGAAGAATTTGTTAAAAATTCCGGAAACTTATGAGATGAGTTGTGAAATATTTCCAAGTTAAATATTAAAATGATTTTGGAAATTTTACGTATAAATATTTTCCTAAGTATTGAAAGGAAGGTTTTGGAAATATTTTTGGGAATATTTCAAAGTATTGAAATGGTAAAATATCCTGTTATGGATACAAGTGTTGAAATTGTTTTCAAATATAGAATATCGAAGAGATTGAACATATATCTTGGTGAAGATGTTTTGGAATAAATATTTTGGAGATTTATAAAATTGGGCCTAGTGACTGCTTATGGATGTTTTATTGATAGTTAAATAACTGACTATCAATATTGGCCAATTTCGTTAATCGTTTCAAAGAGATCGGGATCAGATTTAATTATCCGAAAACCACTTCGATCCGGTTTGAACTTTACGAATGAATACGTGAAGATGATGAAGACAGTGATTCGGTTTGTCCAGTTCCAGAGAAACTTGTATGGACAAATGCTATCAGAACATCGTCATTGGAGGACGATGAGCATTCTAAGTAAAATTGTCCTTGAAAGGTAACGCTTAGCCTCGAACCTCATCAACCAGGAATGACTAAAACAAGGAGATGTGGCAAGGCTAAGTGGGTCGCACCCAATTAGGGTATGTTATCACCTTTCTAGATGTCCTCAGAAACCTTTATATTATGGATATGGTTGTGCATGGAAGGAGTGCTCGATGGTAAGGGTGGGAACACCCGAGGTAATAACATATGCGGCCTATCCAGGTTAGGGGTAGGCCGGTCTTATGTAGCAGGGGATCCCGGCATAGTCCTCGATACATTGTTCTAGAGGTGTACTGTGATGGATGGTACCCCAGTGGCCCAGTCATTAGTTGGAATCCATTCTCCTATACGAGCTTACGGTTTTGTTTGTAGAGCCTAGTATGCTAGAATTTAATTAATGTAACAATTTCAGCTATTTGAATAAGTATTTGTATTTAGACACTATTATAATATCACTAGATTTTCTATAAAATTGTTTTGATTATCGTAAGGTAAAAACCCATCGTGTTTATGTGTGATGCGGTCTTACGAGATACCTTTTTTTTCAAAGGATTTGATAACTTTAATAATTCAAATTGAGTGTGTTTTCTCACGCTGGTTTTCCAGACTGACTCGGGTGTTATTTTATTATAATGCTCGGGTCTGACCGAGTATTACAGATTCTGGTTAGGATGCTATGGAGCTCAGGAGACGAGCTGGAGGATTTCTGACGTATATCACGTACTTGTTTTTTCCACTGTGTGAGGACAATTTATTATAACTGTCCAGACTGATGTATTTATTGTTGTACTCTGATGATTGTAAGTATAAACAAGTACAGACTCTTTTGTATAAAATCTGTTATTGTATATTATATTTTGTTTCACCGCGATTGTGAGACTCTATGTTGTTGTAGTTTCTATTTCTTCTTCAATCTCTTTCTTCTTCTTACCCTAAAGATTCGTACTTCCGCCCAATTTGAGTTAAGCCGAGGTGAAATATTGTCGACTCAATGGGGTACGGATTTGCGGGCCTTTACATATTCTTTCATTTCTACGGATGTGGTTGATATAGTAGAGTTAGTTGTTGCCTACTTAGTTACTTCTTTGCTTGTTGTTAATCTAATTGGTAGATATGCCACTCTCGGTTTAAATTACACTAATCTAAAATTTGTTGTGCATGCCATTTTTTTCTAGCCACCCATGTGTGTTTGACTTCGGGTGGTATGTAGTTATTTTAGGTATGGATTTCTTGGTGCAGAATGATGCCAGAATTTATTATGTTGAGAGAATCATTTCCCTATGGACCCGAAAAGGGGGGACAAAGTTTTAGTATCTTGGATGAGATGAAGGGAAGGTATTGGGTTTCGTTGTGTGCAATGGAAAATCCGGAAGAGGAAATAGATAGAGTCTTTGTGGTTCGAGAATTTGATAATGTCTTCGAACCAATAATGGGATTACCTTCGAGGAGAGAAATCGAATTTCACATTGATTTGGTACCAATGGCACAACCTGTTAGTAGACCACCTAGTAGAATCCCGCCTAAAGAGAGAGAGAGAGAGAGTTGAAGAAGCAAATTGTAGAATTTAGCATAGGAATTCATTAGATCAGGTAGTTCATCATGTGGAGCTTCTCTGGTGTTTGTGGAGAAATATGATAAATCACTTTAGATGTGCATCGACTATAGGAAGCTGAACGAGCTGACAATAAAGAATCATTATCCATTGACTAGGATAGACAATCTATTTGATCAGTTGAGTGAGGCTAGATTCTTTTTGTAGTAAGATTTGGCTATGGGATTCCATCAACTAAGAGTTGCTGATGATCGTATTCCACAGAACCCGTTTAGGACAAGTTAGGTTTTATATGGATGATTAGTCATGCTCTTTATGCTAATCAGTGCCCTTACCTTCTTTGTAGATTTTATGAACCGAGTCTTTTGGCTTAGTTGGATATGTTAATGTTGGTCTTTACAGATGATATTTTGGTGTAACCTAAAGATTAATTGACTATGAAGTTCATCTTGGACTAGTATTGGAGACCTCAAGGCAGCCCAAGTTGAAGGAAAAGTTTTTCAACTATCACTTTTGGAAGAAGGGAGTTAAATTCCTAGGTCATGTGGTTTCAAAGGAGAGATTGGTTGTAGATCTTTCAAAGGTTGAAGCTATGATTATTAGAAGAGACCCGAGACGGTTACCAAGACAAGGAGTTTCTTGGGATTGTCCAGATATTATAGGAGATTCATTAAGGACTTCTTTAAGGTAGCAGCTCCATTGACCAGACTTACCCAAAAGAATGTACAATACAATTTGACAAGGGAGTGTGAGGAAGCACGCCGAGAGTTGAAGCTTCAGTTGATTGAAGCTTCAGTTTTGGTAATGCGTAGAGAATATAGATATGGTGGTGTAAATAGACGCTTCAGGTTTAGGGTCAGGAGTAGTGTTAATGCAGAAGGGCAAGGTTATAACTTATGCATCTAGGTAGTTGAGACCCCATGAGGTTCGGTGTCCAACTCATCACTTAGAGTTAGTGGTAGTTATATTTGCACTAAATATTTAGAAGCATTACCTCTTAGGGAAATGATTTGAGTTGTTTACTGATCATAAGACTTTGAGATATTTGTTCTTTTAGAAGGAGATGAACATGTGGAAATAAAGATGATTAGAGTTCTTAGCATCATATGATTTAAGAATAGGGTATACTCTAAGGAAGAGAAATAAAGTGTTCGATGCCTTGAGCCGAAGGCAGTAGAGTTGTGTTTTGTCCATGATTGAAGAGTGGAATATTTTAGAGACTCTAACTACATATAAGTGAACATTCATTTGAGTGCTGCTCTAAGTCAAACTCTAGGGACATTGTCATGTCTAGACATTCCCTCAGCTCTAATTGAGAAGATTTCCTAAAGATAGAAGGAGGATCCATTATGTTTAAAAAGGATCCAAAGCTTGAAGAGTGGGGTCGAAGCAGAAAGATTGAAGGGTTTTGATAATGAGAAGAAGCATCAACTTAGGAAGAACGGAATGTTGTATGTTCTGGATAATATGGAGACCTTCAGAAATTAGTCTTATATGAATTTCATCGTTTAAAGCATGTTATTCATCCCAGAGACACTAAAATGTACCGAGATATGAAGCAAAGCTTCTACTGATAATGGATGAAGTGAGATGTTGGGGAAAATGTGAAGAAGTGTTTCACATGCCGACAAGTTAAGGCAGAACACCAAAAACCAAGTGGTCTTCTACAGCCTTAAGAGATTCTGATATGGAAGTGGAACTCCTATTGATGGACATTGCTGACAGGTTGCCAATGATCAGGGTGGAGAACAAAAGAATATGGGTCATAGTTGACAGATTGAGTAAGAGTGCCAGTGTCATTCTAGTAAAGTCTAAGAGGATAGCAACCAACCCAGTCGAGGTATATGTTTAGACTATAGTAAGACTTCATGCAATACCAAATATTATAGTTAGCGATCGAGACCTGTTACACCATAATTTCTACGAATTATAAATTGCAAACATTCAAAAGAAAAGTTCCTTGGCTTGTAATTCCGAGACCCATTGTTTGCCAACGAGAGCTTTAACATTGGTTTCAGTATCCAAGAACATGAAGTCTGAGAGCATGATCCAAAGCTACGACCGAGACCAAGATCATTGTCTAACTAAGGCAAGAAGCTTAACCGAGGGCAGCCGTTGCCAAAACCAAAAGCACATCAGCAAGTATCAAGAATCAATGGCTCAGATATCCCAGCCCGAGACAATGGTTAGGATATATGGAAGATATTCAAGAAGTTATATATAAAAGTATCACATCAGCAATCCGCGTTAAAACACACTCAGCCAGATGATGACAAGTGTTCAAATCTAAGCCGCACATAGAAAGCCAAGTCATCAATCCAAGAGAAAACACTTGCACCAATGGAAGAACCTTAAACTTGCAACAAATAAAGGACTACCTACTATAATAAAGGGGTTGAAAAACAAAATATTTGGCATTCCACTGTCATTAAACACTTCTTACCTCTCTTAGAAAAGCCAAAAGAACATTAATGGCAAAATTTACCATGGATGTACTTGTAAACCAAACTAAGCAATAAAGCCTAAAGAAGAACCTTTAAAGTGGACGTAGCAATCTTGGTCCCGAACCACTAAAAATCTTGTGTCACTTTTACCTTTCGGCATTTATTTCCTATTTAGTCTCGGTCATCTATCAATTTTCTATATCCCTTGGGAATTAGCTTCCGAAAGCTTTGGACTATTAGCCAGGTGAAAAGTCTGTTTAACATTTTTGACGCTGGAATGAGGGCCCGAACATCCGCTCTCTTCAAATCCAACAAATTCAACAATTGAAAAACTCTCAATCAAGCGTGAATTCAAAAGCATTCTCTCGAAAGACCCCTCACTCTTCCGCCCAAGATGAAGGAACCGAAGAAGTGCCTGTAATTGATGGAAACCAAGAAAACCAACTAAACCAAGCTGTTATTGAAGAAACTACAACTCCAGACCTTACCGAAAAAGAATTCCAACAAATGATGCTGAAATTCGTTTTCGACATGGCACAACGGTTAGATAATTATCAAACTGAAGTTAAAAGAACTTTCGCTGAATTAGAAAAGAAGGTTTCGACTATACTTGAAGAGGACGAGAATCCTTTGACCTCCAGTTGAAACCCCGAAAAATTGCCAATGTCTAATGAAACCCTAGAAGCTGAGTTCATAATGGCAAGAGAAGCGGCTAAGAATGCCGAGACTGCGAAAGCAGCAAGCGCAGGTCATTCTGTGAGGCCCTTAACTCTAAGTCCAGGAAGGGTAAACTCTAGAGGAACGCAGAAAAATAGGCTAGAAATTCAGTGTTGAAACCGAAACCTTAAGACTCGATGGGGAACAAGGAATGGAATCCTTATTGATAAAATTGTCAGAGCAAGTACAAATGCTACAAGAGGATCGATCTTACTTTGGTGTCGAGATGAAGCTATGAAAGGTTCAACCTTTCTCCCGAGAAATTTGAAAAGCACCTATGCCTTTGGGATTCAGGATCTCAAAACTTTCTTATGATAGATCATCCGACCCCAAGGATCGCATCGCTTTATACAAGATCCATATGTAAGCTATTTGTGCTTCGGATGAGATTAAATGCAAATTCTTACTGACAACTTTTAGTGGACATGCCTTGAAATGGTTCCAAAGCTATCCATCAAATTTTATTAGCTCTTGGGAGCAACTGACTACGGAATTCTTGACATAATTCTTCGCCTCAAAAGATACCAGAACTAGACTGAGCCCACTCGCTGACTTTAGACAAGCAAGAGGAGAATCTCTAAAGGATTATTGTAAAATATTTAACGACATAACTGCTTGATGTAAGGGCATGATAGATGAGACCAAGCTGGTCGCTATTGCCTTAGGGTTATATAGGAATACCCCATTCTGGGATGATCTACTAAGGCAGGAATGCAAGTCCCTGAATTAATTCTTTTTCCGAGCTCGAGGGGAAATCTGAATTAAAGAATCTAAGAGACTTATCAGAAAAAACCCAAAATGTAATGGCGACCATAAGAAGCCCCCTCGACAAAAAGGTTTAAAAGAGAATTTCAGGTGGCGAAAGGTTATCCCCTGACTCATTCTTATGTTCAAGTCTACGCAATGACTTAAGACCGGATACAGTACCCACCGAGAAGAGGGAAAGAGTCGAAATTTAACCAAGGAGGAAAATATTATAGCTACCATCGGCAAAATGGTCATAACACTGAAGAGTGTCGGTTTTTGAAATCCTTCATTAACAAACTGGTTAGGGAAGGAAAGCTAAATGAGTTCCTAAAAAGTGATAATACTCATGGGGCCCCTGCCCTAATAAGAAGCGAAAATATACAGCCTCAAGCACCAGCTCCGAGGTCTTTCTGGTCCCCTCGGAATTTTATTGGCATCATCTTGGGAGGACCCCACATTCCTAGGACAAATAATGGTAACTAGAAGAGATAGGTTAATGAAGTCAAAGATGGAGACACCTCGGTGTATGACATGAAAAGGTTCGTGAAGAATACCAGAAGGTTGGGTCGGAAATTACATTTGGCGACTCTGGTAAGCGGGGTGTCTACCACCCCCACAATGACGCACCTGTAATTATAGCTCAAATTGGACTTTCAGAGGTTGCAGAGATGATGGTAGATATAGGAGCTGGTGTGAACATCATCTTCAAGCATGCTTTCAATAAGATGGGATTACCTGAATGCATGCTTAAGTCCAGTCAAGCTCCCATATATGGATTCAACGATGATGGGGCCATTCCTTTCAAAAAATGCAACTTGATGGTCAAAGTTGGAAGTGACCCCCACTGTAAGATCTTCGAAACCACTTTTGTTATTATGGATGTCCTCTCAGTGTACAACGCCTTCTTCAGGAGGCTAATTCTCGACGCCATAGATGGGATACACATCTACTAAGCATTTACATTTAAAATTTCCCACCGAGAAAGGTAAAGGGCTTGTAAGGGGAGACTAATGGATGTCGAGGCAGTTGTATTATGCAAGTTTGAACATGATCAATAAAGAGAAAACTTCGTTTTATGAGAATAATGTCAAAGTTAATCAACCTACTCCTCTCGAAGCTAAGAAAATAGTTAATACCATGAGTTCTAAATCTATAGGAAGTCGCAAGAAACCTTTAAGAATCCTTGCAAAATAAGAAGATTTCTTTATCAGAGAATTAATTTACATATCAAGCTATCAAAAAGAATATAATGATGTAGAATGGGGGCAAAGTAGTAAGTACTCTGGGAGAAAGTGGAAGATTGTTCATGCTGTATAAGAAGTCTCGAAGAAAGAAGAAATCGAGCTTGATCTTTATCCGAGACAAGAGATCGAAACAACTTCAGCACATGAGACTTTAGAAGAATATGGTTCGACATAAATGACAAGTCTAATACAGTTAAGATAGGAACTTATTTCCATCCCTATGTCCGTGACGATCTAATTTCATCACTCAAACATAACCAAGATGTATTTTCTTAGACACATGACGGCAAGGTAGCAATTGACCCTTCGGTCATTTTTCATTGTTTAAAAATAGATCCAAAGTTTACCCCCGTAAGGAAAAAGAGGATTCCTTTAGATGAGGACCAATATATGGCTCTATAAAAAGAAATCGAGCGGTTATTGAAGAATAATTTCATCTGAGATGTCTACTATCCGAAGTGGATCACTAATCTTTTATTAGTAAAAAAGGCAAATGGGAAGTGGAGGACTTGCATTGACTTTATAGATTTAAAGAAAGCTTGCCCAAAGGATTGCTTCCCTATACCAAGAATTAGCCAGTTAGTAGATGCTACCAGTGGGCATCAATTCCTTTCGTTCATGGATATCTATTCCGGGTACAATAAAATCCCAATGTTTAAGCCTGACGAGGAGCATACAAGTTTCATCACCAACATGGGTTTGTTCTGCTAAAGGTAATGCCCTTCAGCCTTAAGAATGCAGGGGCAACATATCATAGGTTAGTCAACCGGATGTTTACCAAACAGATAGGTCAAAATATGGAGGTGTATGTTGAAGACATGTTGGTCAAATCTAAGCATTCCAAAAGTCATGTTTTGGATCTAGCCGAGACGTTTGATGTTATTTGGAAGTATTAGATGAAGCTAAACCCTCGAAAGTGTACATTTGGTATACAATTCGAGAAATTCCTAGGTTCTATAGTAAGTGCTAGAGGTATAGCGATAAACCCAGATCAGATAAAAGCTATAACCGACATGAAAGCTCCGACTAATGGAAAATAATTAATGAGTTTGAATGGAAAGATCGCCGCATTGAATAGGTTCATAAGTCGATCAACCGATAAGTGTATTCCCTTCTTTAACCTCTTAAAGAAGCATATTACTTTCAAATGGACAAATGAATTCCAGAAAGCATTCGAAGATTTGCAATAGCATTTAAGTTCTCCCCTAGTGTTGTCCAAACGGGTAGATGGTGAAACCCTATTCCTTTATTTGGCTACCTCAGATTAGGCCATAAGTTCATCCTTAGTAAGAGATTATGACGAGATCTAGAAGCCCGTATGTTATGTAAGTATAAAGCAGGTCCAGGCGAGAAGGACTACCCTGTAATTGAAAAGCTTGCCTATAGCTTGATATTCATAGGAAGAAAGCTTCGGCTGTACTTCCAAGCCCGTCCTATTAAAGTCCTTACGAATCAACCGCTTCGACAAGTTTTTAGTAAACCTGAGACTGCGGGGAGGTTAATCAAGTTGGCTATAGAGCTTAGCCAGTATGAGATAACGTATGAGCCAAGGAAAGGAATCAAAGGTCAAATACCGGCTGATTTCATCACCGAGTGCACTTTTGAAACCGAAGCTGAAAAAGGAGATGACAAGAGTAAATAATTCTCTAGGCAACTTTATGTTGATGGAGCCTCAAATGAACAAGAGGCAGGTGCCGGTTATATCTTGGTAACTCCGAACAACCATCAAATTTACTACACAATTAAGGTGGCCTTCTCAGCAACTAATAATGCAGTCGAGTATGAATCCCTAATCACTGGATTAAGAATAGCTACTTCCATCAAGGTCTCAAATATTTGGATATAAAGCGGCTCTCATATAGTCATCAATCAAGTTCTCGTTCACTATCAGATCTAAGACCCGTGGTTAGCTCTTTATGTTAAGCATGTGAAGCATCAACTTGGAGCTTTCGAGAGTTATCACATAGAAAGCATCCTTAGAGATCGAAATATTAGGGCCGATGCCTTAGCAAAATATGCAAGCTCAAGGGATGTAAGAGAGTTTAATTTCATTCCAGTCAAGATACTAGAGAAACCTAGCATATAGGTACCGGAGAAAGTGTTTGTTATAACACGGGCTTAAGCTGTCCGAAGTGAATCTACAACACCAGTAATAAATAAAGCAAATTGGATGTCACCATATATTCGATATTTGATAGAGGATATTCTACCTTCGGATGCTGCCAAAGCAAGATGGATTAAATATAATGCTGTAAGGTTCAACATTATAGAAGGAGTATTCTATAGGATGAGATTCTCAACTCCATACTCTTAGTGTGTAATGACCTCAGAAGGTTAACGAAGCCCACGATGGAATTTGTGGAGACCATTGTGGTAGCCAAAAGTTGGCAAAGAAAATACTCTGACAAGGTTTCTATTAGCGAACACTAAATCAAGGCGCATTATACTATGCAAGAAAATGTGATAAATTCCAGTTTTATGCAAAAGTGACAAGAGCTCCTCTTAGAGACTCACCCCAATGATGAGTCCATGGAACTTTGATATCTGAGGCATCGATCTTATTAGTCCCCTTCCGACTGCTAAAGGAGGGGTAGGATATGTCATAGTGGCGACTTATTACTTTACATAATTGGTCAAGGCCGAGCCCATAGCTACCATAACCTCCAATCAAGTGATAAAGTTTGTAATGAAGAACATTGTATCTAGATTCAGTCTTCCATATAAGACCATTACAGATAATGGCACTCAGTTCAAGAGCCGAGAGTCTGCAGAGTATCGTCAAGATTACAGTATCATCGAGAGCTTTTCTTTAGTGGCCCATCCACAAGCAAATGAGGTCATGGAGGTAGCTAACAAAACTATCAAGGCTTGTTTGAAGATAAGATTGAACAAGGTAAAAGGCAACTGGGCAGATGAATTGCCTTTTTTGTCGGCTTATAGAACAACCTCCAAGACATCAACATGACATACTCCTTTCTCTCTAGCTTACGGTTCCTTGTCGAGTTAGAAATTGCTTCTCACCAAAGGTATTATTGTAATACATGGTAGAACATAGAGCTCCGAGAGGAGTCATTAGATTTGTTGCTCAAACTCCAGGACCAAACCGCTTTGAGGACCACAGAGTATATTCGGAAGATGACCCAATACTACAACTAGAGGGTTCGAACTAGAAAATTAGAGAAAGAAGAAAATAATGTTAATTAAAATTAGAGCTTTTACTGACTCCCCTCCTTGAATAATTTCGTCCTAGAAATTACGATAAAGTACACATCAAACGTAAACATAGATGTAAAACATACCATCAAACAAGTCAGGATAAGTATCCCTAATCCTACCCTCCATTTTCCAAGTACAGTCTTTCTCGTCGTCACTCCACTGGATTTTTACTATTCTGACTGTCTTATTCCTTAGCCTTTTCTCATCCTTAGCCAAATTATGGACCGGGTGTCTAACTATAGTCAAGTTTGGCTCCACTACTAAATCTTCCAATGTAGTGGAGCTATAGTAGCCTCTAGATCTCGAACAAGCTTCCACAGATGAGTAATATGAAAAACATTATGGACTCCTGCCAAACTGCTCAGTAGCTCTATCCTCTAAGCGAGTTCCTCGATCCTTTCAGTGATAGGAAATGGCCTAATGAATCTAGATTCCAATTTCCCTGATTTCCCAAATCTTACTACACCCTTCATCGATGGTACTTTGATAAAAACATGATCTCTAACTGAGAGTTCTAATTCTTTCCATCTCTTTTCCATATAACTTTTCTACCTAGACTGAGCTTCTTACATCCTAGCTCGAATTATCTGAATCCTTTCTACAGCTTCTCTTACCATATCCGGACTAAGAACTAATCTATCTCCAGTCTTTAACCAACACATAGGTGATTTACACGACCTTCTGTATAAAGCTTCAAAAGTCGCCATTCCTATACTATTCTAATAACTATTATTATAGGAAAACTCAACCAAATGCAAATGGCCTTCCACGACCCACCAAAGTCTAGTACACAAGCTCTCAACAAATCTTCGAGTACCTTATTAACTCTCTCTATTTGCCCATCTGTTTGTGGGTGATAAACGGTACTCATCTTAAGCTTGGTACCATAAACCTCTTGTAGACCCATCCAAAATTCACTAGTGAATAAGGCATCTCTGTTATTGATTATACAACTAGGAACTCCATGCAGTCTAACAATGTTCTTCATAAACAACTTAACCAAACCAAGTGTCATTTTTGTCGACTTAACGGGTATCAAATGTGCACCCTTAGTTAATCTATCCACTATAACCCAAAAATACTTTCATTTCCTCTATTCGACTTTAGCAACCCGTCAATGAAATCCATAGATATCGAATCCCATTTCCAAACTGGTATATCTAAAGGCTGAAGCAATCCACTCAGCTTCTGAAGTTCAGCTTTCACTTGTTGGCAATTCAAACACTGCTTTACCCATAAGCCTACGTCCCTTTTCGTACACTCCCAGAAGAAACTTCTCTTCATATCCTGTACATCTTAATTCCTCTAGGATGAATAGTAAACTTCGATCGATGACATTTCCTAAGAACTTCTTTCCTTAGACGACCAACATCGAGAACACACAATCGTTCCTTCTTTCTCAACCGTCCATTCTGGCCAAGATAAAAATCCTTAAAATCATTAATCTTAGTTCCACCTCCCAATCTTCTAATTCTTTCAGCTAGCAATAGATTATCTCTTTGCTTAGAAGCAATACTTTCGATCAATACCGATCGAACTTCCAAACAAGATAACATAGCGTAATCTGGCTAGAACATGCAGTTGACCTTAACAGCACACTACAAGTAGTCAATGCTTTCAAATCTTTCCATTTAGCCAACATAGCTAACACCACAATCTGGTGTTTCCTGCTAAGTGCATCTGCAACTTTGTTTCCTTTCCTCGGTGTGTACTCAATTCCAAAATCATAAGCAGGTAAAAACTCCAACCATCTCTGTTGTCTCATATTCAACTCCTTCTGAGAGAACAAGTACCTTGAAGACTTGTGATCCGTATATAACTCGAATCATTCTCCCAAAAGGTAAGGTCTCCACACCTTCAAAGAAAATATTACGGCAACCAACTCTATGTCATGAGTCGGATATCTAGCTTGGTGCGGTGTGAGCCGTCGTGAAGCATAGGCAATCACTTTACCCCTCTACATTAACATAGCTCCTAATCATGTTCCACACACATCAGTATACACCACCAAATCTTGATTTCTATCCGACACAACTAACATGGGCGCATTGGTCATTTAGCTACTGCCGACTTTGGGTCAACTCTTGAAGCAACGTCTGGAATTCTTGTCTAGTGATTGGACCTGAAGGATTCGAAGGTCCTGCAGCATTTTGGTTGGATGGAGGTGATTGCACGGGATTTGGTCGATCCCGTGCTCCTTGATCAGCAGCTGTAGAAGTGGTACGTGTGCTCACCATAATGAATTGATGAAGTCCTTTCCTAGATCTGATTGCAAATCTGAATAGAATGGAAAGGCTTCAAAGTTCTAGATCTGGATCTTCTTCTTAGATTTATGCAATCCAATATAGATAGGAGATCCAAAGAGCAGGAGAAAATTGGGTTTTTTCTCAATGAAAGCACCAAAGTGTTTGTACCAAAATTGGGCACAACACTCTTCGGAAGTTTTTGAAGAGATAAAGTGAAGAAATTAAATGGAAAAAGAGGATTTATCTAACAAAAACTCCAAAGTTTAGAAATGAGAATAATTAAAATGCAGGGAGACACAAGAATTTAGAGTGGTTCGGCGTATTGCCTACATCCACTATGAAGTTGTTTGCTTTATTGATCTTTCTTTGATGTTTACAATTGATTTCAGCAAATTACAATGAATAACAATGATTTGCAGTAGTGAAATTCGTTGGTAGCAGCAGCAATGGAGTTCAGATCTGGATCTGGCAGAGTCCGGGCGTTGTAGATCTCAAAGAGGAAGAAGAACCCCTTTTCTATTGGCTTTGGGGGTCTATTTATAGGTGTAGGAGGCTGATATTTTGCTCAGATCTCTGGAGACCCTCTCTGGCACGTGCCCAGGCCCGCACGCCCAAACCCGTGAAGTTTCGGTCCGATCCGTGATCGACACGAACAGATTTCGACTCGGTCAAGATTTCATCCAATGGGGTCGAAATTTGGCGTGGACATTCTTTAGCATGCACGTAGTCTTCTATGAAAATTTCATAGCATTTGGACTTGTAGATTAGGAGATATGATCGATACGAAATGAGGCTTTCGGTAGGCTGTTTCCTTCGACTCGCTTCTGTTTCCTTCGACTCGCTTCTGTTTCGACTCGGTGACATGGCGCCTGCATCTCACTCTGCCCTTGATGTTGCTTTGAGCGAGTCGAAGCGCGCGCTGATTGAGCGAGTCGAAGTGAGCAATGATTGATCGAGTCGAAGTGCATGGTTCGATCGATTCGAATAGTGACTTTGCCAATCGGAGTCGAATTCGATGGAGTCGAACAGTTGTTTGAGCGGAGCGAGTCGAAGAGTGTACTTTCGATGGTTTCAAACTGGAGGGAGTCAAAGAGGGCAGTTCTGGGGGACGCGAAGCGAGTCAAACCTGGATGACTCGAAGTTGGCCTCTGAGCAAAGCGAGTCGAAGTTGTCGCTTCTGAGTGATGTGGAGCGATTCGAAGGGAGCGAGTCGACCGGTGATTGATTTTCGTCCAATTTTGTATCGTTCATAACTTGAGCATACGAACTCTGATTGACTTGAGATTTGGAACGTTGGCTCTCATGGCTTAGCTTGTCATGTCCTACTAATTTTGGCTCGATCCGGACTCGAACAAAATTCGTCGATATCCATAGTGAGCCTGTGTATAACTGATCTCTAGGACGGGCCGTCATTGATTACCAGTCAATTCCTTGGTGTCACGGTCTTACCAAAAGGCGGGATAACAATTCTACTAGTAACTAAGGGACTATGGTCATTAGCATTTCCTAAAGAAATGATGTGATATGTTAGTCTCCCATTTGGACGACTTAGGCAAATTCATCTGTAATGAGATATTTGATGTCATACCATACTAGAGATTATTATTATATAACATTAGAGACTTGTTGCATGTTCATCTGTCATCTGAGATAGCCTAACCTAAGTCCGGCTATTTTCTCGTCTTTCTATTGGACATTAGAGACTTGTTGCATGCTTGTCTGTCATTCTCCCTTAGAGTCTTTGACTAAGAGATCTATTAATGCGCCATATATATATATATATATATATATATATATATATATATATATATATCTTGGGCCATTTGTTAGAAGTACTTCCTCTCATTAGAACTATAGGTTGTGATAGATTATTGTATCTTATTTATGAGTTGTATTATATTTGTGTGTCATATTATGAGTCAACATATCCTATTACTTATGTAACTCTTAGGGCCATGCAATCAAGAGCTTTCGTTTCATTAGGGTTATCTCCGAATGTTATATTTGTATAGTAATTTGGTTGTTTTAATGATGTTTCACCCATTTTATTCTTCTGACATTTGACGTGATAATTGAATGTTCTTTACTATGGATGATATTATATGTGCATATTTTTTGGAGATGTTGATACATTTGAGATCTTGATAAACCACCTTGAGATACACTTGTTATAACATGTAAGTAGTTATTATATATTGGCTTTTGCATTCTAGATATAGTCTGACTCTTTTATTATTTGTATAATACTCGGGTCAGTCCGAGACATTTTAGATTTAGGGACTCTTTTATTTTTGTATAATACTTGGGTTAGTCCGAGACATTTTAGATTTAGGGACGAAGTGACTAGCTTATGAATGATGGGCATAGATTGGAGGGTAGTTTATTAGTTGATTTGTGTATCATTGTATATTTATATTGCCCCATGTATGTAAATGTTGTTTGGATGTATGTATTTGACATATGTTGTATACTTTTGAGAGATAGTGGGCATTAACCATTTATGTAAACCACTTGGACTTGTATACTTTATCTATTATATTTTATTGATGTGTTTGATGACTATGTGACCTCTATTTTTTATTTTTTATTTTGTATTGTCCTATCCTGAAAACACATGTGTTTATTGCGTTATGCTGACACCGAGTATGTATAGGTGAGTAATGTTTGCGCCAAAATTGGTCACAAACCCCGAATGTTGTGAAAGCACCAGTGTATGAATATAAATCAACAATATTCACACACAAATCTCAAATCTAAGCAAACAGAGTATCACAGTTCAGAAATAATGAATAGAAAAACAGGATTTATAGTGGTTCGGCGATCTTGCCTACGTCCACTCTGAAGTTGATGATTTTATTGATGTTCACTTGATGATTACAATCTCTTCTAATGTAGTACAACTGAAATTATATGCTAAGTCTCAATCTAAAGTAGCGGTGGTGTTCTGGAGTAAATCTGGCAGAATCTGGGCGCTCTTTAGTACTTCGAATTGTCCGACCCCCTTTCTGAATGACCAGGGGCTCTATTTATAGGTGTAGGAGGCTGATATTTCGCCTAAAATGAGGGGAGACCAGTTCTGGTACGTCCGGGGGCCCACATGGCCGAAATCTGGAGATATGGGCCCACTTTGGGATCGATTCGACCCTTGGTTCGAATCGATCAAGAAATCATCCAATCGAGCTGAAATTTGGCGTGGACATTCTTCATCATGTGCTTAAGCTTCTGTGAAAATTTCATAGCATTTGGACTTGTAGAACTCGAGTTATGATCGATTCAAGTAGTTGTTTTTCGTTTCCTGGAGTCGTTCGAATCGATACGTTCGAATCGATTCGTTCGAATCGATCCCTCCGTTACGCGAAGACTACGGCGTGGTGCGCATGCTTCGCATCGATCCGCTTCTCACTCTGGATTGACTGGGTCGACTCCATGTTCTTCGCCGCTTTGACTGGGTGGATTCGTGGTAGTGGATTCGAAGACATCCCTCTTCGAATCGAATGAACGAAGGTCTGTTCGAATCGATCTAGGTGTAAAGTCGATCGATTCGAAGTTGCTTCAAGCAGTGTGGATTCGAAGTATCTGCAGCTCCGTGGATTCGAAGTAACCAGGGGAAACTTCCATCGAGTCGAACATGCTGCCTTGGATGGTGGATACGAAGCTTAGCCGTCTGAATGGATTCGAAGGACCTTCAGATGATGGACATGAACCTGATGGAGGCGAGGCTATTCACCTTTCGATCGATTCGAATGCCATGGTTTCGTACAGTGGTAACTTGATGGATTCGAACTAGCGATGTCTTGGATGGATTCGAACATGAACCCTGCCAATGGATACGAAGAAGACGATACCGATGGATTCAAAGTTAGGCAGGGATGATGGATTCGAATGATGGCTATACTGATGGATTCGAACATAGATTCTTCTATCTTGCGTTGATCATAACTTGAACATACGGACTCGGATTGACTTGAGATTTGAAACGTTGACTCTCGTGGCTTAGCTTTTCATGTCCTATCAATTGTAGCCCGATCCGGACTCGGACAAAATTCATCGATATCCATGGTGAACTTGCGATGTAACTGTCCTACAGGAAAAACTGTCATTGAGTTCTAGTCAGTTTTTTGGTGTCACGGCCTTGCCAAAAGGCGGGATAACATTTGCCCCCCAAAACATGCCTTGCGATAGGAAGGTGTGTTTTGTAATACCATAAGCTGGATGTTCATATCCTGTTGATGACCTGCAAAGACATTGATAGTTTTATATGACCTTAAACGACGACCGTTCGCGATCTAGCCATTTGAGGTGGTATGCGACCGTTCGCGATCTAGCATTTTCTATATAACCTTAAATGACGACCGTTCGTGATCTAGCCATTTGAGGTGGAATGCGACCGTTCGCGATCTAGCATTTTTACATGGCCCCAAATGACGACCGTTCGTGATCAAGCCATTTGAGGTGAGGAGTGCCGTCCGAGGCGAGTTGTGACCGTTCGCGGTCGGGTGACGTGGAAAGAGGAATGTGATCGTTCGCGATCATGTGCCGTACGAGGCAAAAATGTGATCGTTCGCGATCGAATGTCGTATTAGGTGAATTGTGACCGTTCGTGGTCGAGTGCCGTTCGAGGCTAATGGTGACCGTTCGAGGTCGGGTGCCGTTCGTGGCGAAGTGTGATCATTCGTGATCGAATTGTGACCGTTCGTGGTCGAGTGCCGTTCGAGGCTAATGGTGACCGTTCGAGGTCGGGTGCCGTTTGTGGCGAAGTGTGATCGTTCGTGATCGAATTGTGACCGTTCGTGGTCGAGTGCCGTTCGAGGCTAATGGTGACCGTTCGAGGTCGGGTGCCGTTCGTGGCGAAGTGTGATCGTTCGTGATCGAATTGTGACCGTTCGCGGTCGGGTGCCGTTCGAGGCGAATTGAGTGTGCCCGAGGAGGGACTTAGTATCATCAATACCAGGTTTCACGTTCGGGTGAATTCCCGGATGGTTTGTTGCAATGGTTTATCGCCATCTCAGAGCATGCCTAGGGACCATTCGTGATCCCGTACATGTGTAAGTGGCTTAGCCGTTATGAAATCACAAGTAGCATTATTTCATTGAAAATAAATCTTTAGCAGAAATGTTAAACAAAATTAAGTTCAAATATTCAAATCAAGATGAAACAAAAGCAAAGCAAGGATGTCGAAGTGTAAACTCCCACAACGATAGGGTTAGTAGTCATTCAGAGCATGCCTATGGACCGTTCGTGATCTCGCACATGTGTAAATGACTTACCCGTGTTGGTGAGAGGTTCACGACTTGTTCATCGTTATTTCAATTAATTGATAATCATATGGTGTCCCGGCTCGGGGGCACCCCTAGCTGATGTAGATGGTGGTCGCTCTGGCTCCACTGCTGGAGCTCGCCTTCTCACATACTGAAGTAGCATACCGTTCCTGATGTGTCCTTCCACTTCATCCTTCAGATGTCTACAGTCGTTAGTGTTATGACCATTCAGTTCGTGGAATAAGCAGTATCTGTCTGATTTCCTCTCGTCAACAGTGGGATCCCTTCGTATTGGCCTACGGTAGGGAACTTGCTCTCGTGTATCTTGGTAGATTCGCTCCAAACTCTCATTCAGCTCTGAATAAGTGGTGAATCGTGGCTCTCTCTGCAGTCGCTTTGACCTGTCACCATTGTCCTCAGCCTTTCGTTTTCCTGTATCCTTGCCTGAATCATTTTCGAGAGGCTTTTTGTCTTTAAGTCCATAAACTTCTATTCCCTCTCCTTCTTCTCTTTCAGCATTAGCGTCTTCCAATCGTAAAAACTTTTCTGCCTCGTGATAGAATTCTCCTAGATCCATAGGGGGATCCTTAGTTAATGAATTTTTGAATTCTGTGCCGTCGGCTATCCCGGTCACAGCTGCCATCATAACCATGGATGGATCTGGCCGGTACACCGATGCTACTGCCGCATTGAACCACGTCAAGAAATTCCTCAAAGACTCCCCAGCTTTCTGCTTTAGCGTTGCCAAACTCATCACATTCTTGGGTCTTGAAATATTAACTCTGAATTGCCTCATAAATTTCTCAATCAAATCGGTCCATGTCCCAATGGAGCCGCTCTCTAGCTGTCTGAACCATAAAGCTGCTATGTCTGTCAAATACAATGGGAAGCACCGGGCCATGACTTCCTGTGATGCCCCCAGCACTTCCATGTGCCTTATATACCTCGTTAGATGGACCGCAGGGTCCGTCCTCCCATCATACCCTTCTACTGTCGGCAGTTTGAATTCTGGTGGGTTCCTAGCCAACCTAATCGCAGGAGAAAAGGGACTCCTGTTCACATCTTCAAGATCTCTGTTTACCAATCCTCCTCTCATGGCTCGCCTGACCATCTCTGCTAATCTATCATTGTCTCCAAGCTGTAGTCCTCGTTCACTACCTTCGACCTGCCCCCCGAGTCCGTGTGAAAGCACCAGTGTATGAATATAAATCAACAATATTCACACACAAATCTCAAATCTAAGCAAACAGAGTATCACAGTTCAGAAATAATGAACAGAAAAACAGGATTTATAGTGGTTCGGCGATCTTGCCTACGTCCACTCTGAAGTTGATGATTTTATTGATGTTCACTTGATGATTACAATCTCTTCTAATGTAGTACAACTGAAATTATATGCTAAGTCTCAATCTAAAGTAGCGGTGGTGTTCTGGAGTAAATCTGGCAGAATCTGGGCGCTCTTTAGTACTTCGAATTGTCCGACCCCCTTTCTGAATGACCAGGGGCTCTATTTATAGGTGTAGGAGGCTGATATTTCGCCTAAAATGAGGGGAGACCAGTTCTGGTACGTCCGGGGGCCCACATGGCCAAAATCTGGAGATCCGGGCCCACTTTGGGATCGATTCGACCCTTGGTTCGAATCGATCAAGAAATCATCCAATCGAGCTGAAATTTGGCGTGGACATTCTTCATCATGTGCTTAAGCTTCTGTGAAAATTTCATAGCATTTGGACTTGTAGAACTCGAGTTATGATCGATTCAAGTAGGTGTTTTTCGTTTCCTGGAGTCGTTCGAATCGATACGTTTGAATCGATTCGTTCGAATCGATCCCTACTTTACGCGAAGACTACGGCGTGGTGCGCATGCTTCGCATCGATCCGCTTCTCACTCTGGATTGACTGGGTCGACTCCATGTTCTTCGCCGCTTTGACTGGGTGGATTCGTGGTAGTGGATTCGAAGACATCCCTCTTCGAATCGAATGAACGAAGGTCTGTTCGAATCGATCTAGGTGTAAAGTCGATCGATTCGAAGTTGCTTCAAGCAGTGTGGATTCGAAGTATCTGCAGCTCCGTGGATTCGAAGTAACCAGGGGAAACTTCCATCGAGTCGAACATGCTGCCTTGGATGGTGGATACGAAGCTTAGCCGTCTGACCTTCAGATGATGGACACGAACCTGATGGAGGCGAGGCTATTCACCTTTCGATCGATTCGAATGCCATGGTTTCGTACAGTGGTAACTTGATGGATTCGAACTAGCGATGTCTTGGATGGATTCGAACATGAACACTGCCAATGGATACAAAGAAGACGATACCGATGGATTCGAAGTTAGGCAGGGATGATGGATTCGAATGATGGCTATACTGATGGATTCGAACATAGATTCTTCTATCTTGCGTTGATCATAACTTGAACATACGGACTCGGATTGACTTGAGATTTGAAACGTTGACTCTCGTGGCTTAGCTTTTCATGTCCTATCAATTGTAGCCCGATCCGGACTCGGACAAAATTCATCGATATCCATGGTGAACTTGCGATGTAACTGTCCTACAGGAAAAACTGTCACTGAGTTCTAGTCAGTTTTTTGGTATCACGGCCTTGCCAAAAGGCGGGATAACAAGTAATATATTATTTTTGAAAAACCTTTCGATGTTTGCTTAAGGGAATATTCACATGTAATTGTCGAATATCACCTCTTTCTCTATATTATCAGACGGTATTACTCGGTAATACTCTTCGGTAGTATGGACTTAATAGTGGGGTGTTACAGTTGGTATCAGAGTAGGATCATAACAATACTCAGTATAAGAGACACAAGTTTTGGCCTTGGATGAAACTTAGTCCCTATCCCATCGGGTGTGTCTGGTAGTTACCTTATAGTAAGGGATAATAGGTGTATACATTGATTAGTGGGGTAGTCATCCAAAGACATATTTGTATTTTTCCTATTATATAATATCTCTTCTACTTCCTCTTTTGTATTTGTTTTTGTGTGGTTGGAAGAATTGTCAAATGGAGGTGATGAAGGTGGAATTTGTTTGCTTGACTATTAATGTCGGCCTTGGTGGTGAATAATATACCTTTATGTGGCTTTGAATGGACTAGGTAGTAATCTTGTTAGGGTAGCTTTAGAAGACCCTAATCGAACCTCGCACCTAGAATTCATCATAATGATAATTTGTGATGTTGCAAATTGGAGTAGCATGATCCAGTAGCGATCAAATTTTCACAACAGAAGCTACTAGATTGCTTTTTGTTGAGACCATGAGTTATTTTTTTGGTTAAGAATTATTGATAGGTGTTTGGACTTAATTGCGTATTTATTTTGATTGATTGTTGCCTCGTTGTAATAATAGTTGGAAAGAATTGTTGGGATCGGTCCTGAGCATAATATTGGGTAGGAATTATCACTCAAAGTTAGGAACCCACTCAAGTCTTGATATTGCAAATCAACGGTATCCCTCGGCTTTGAAGTTACCAAAAGGGATAAAGAAAAATGATTTTTATATAAAAGAAAGTAATGTATTTTATATATATGTATGTATATATATAATTAAAAATATTATGTGAGTAAGGATTTAACTAAAAGATTACTTATTTATATGCTTCAATGATTAATGAGGGATGCATTGATTGTTGTTAGTCATTGACTGGATTTTTTCATAAAAGAAGTTATTAAAGTGAGTGTGTGTATATATAAAGAGCTAGGTTCAATTTAGCACTGTTAACTGGATTTTTACCCAAGCAGAAATCCAGATGAGTTAGAATATCTAGGCCAAGCCAAAACAACTCAAGGCTCAACCAAAAGGACCAGAAAAATAGGCCAAGAGGGACTCAAGAAGAATTACCCAAAAATCCACTAAAGGGATGGATCGTTAGCGACCCATGAGGAAGCTTCATGGGTCATTCTAGCCTCTTGCATCATGAACCGATATCTTTTCTAGGGATGTTTGCCAAGTTTCATAGTATTTTAAGCAACCTAGTTCGAGAAGCGAAGACCCATCTTATTCTAGTCATAGATCAATCTAACTCATGTATGAACAATCGTCAAAACAAGGAAACTAGCTACGAAATCACATGGAGAGCACCTACATAAGACAAGGAGTGCAATCCAAAGGAAGAAGTCCAAAAATCCACTAAGTACATGGATCGCAAGCGATCCATGCCCTATGGATCGCTAGTGATCCATAGGATTATATTGGATTGATATGAAATATTCGAAAAGAACGAAGCAAAAGCACTCCAAGTAATTGGATCAATAGCGATCCAGAACCGATGGATCACTAGCGATCCATCAGGTTAGCTTGGGTCATCATGAAACTCTCTGAACTCCTTCGCGGCATCATGTGCAGGCTTTTGGAAAAACGGCCTAGCCTAATAGCTCTCCAACCCCTATAAATACAATCCTACTTGAAACATAAACGGGATCTTATGGACTGGCTGCTGAAACTCTGCAGAAACTATTCTTCACTCTTCTCCTCCCATACAACAGTCATCTAAAGGGTTCATTATGATTCTCCAGTGCACTCTAACACTAGTGACTTGATTTAACTCACAAGATCTAATCAAATTTAATAAGATTCAACTTGTAATTGTAGTCAGTCAATAACAAAAGTTATAAAATGGACATAAGCTTCGTTAATAGCTGAACCACTATAAAAATCTCTTGTCTTTTTACTTTATCCGCAAGTTATTATTCCTTGTTTCTATTTATTTTCCTTGATAAACAAGGCTGGTGCTTTCACACTGAATCCAAGGTGTTGATCCATTTTTTGGGTTAACATTTTGGTGCTTTTATTGAGAATTGATCTTAGGCTTAGATCTAGTTATCAACTTTGGAGGACTGATCCAGAAGTTAGATCCAGAAAGTTAGCTTGAAGAAAGTTAGAAATTTGCTGTTCTTATGGCTCCTAACAAAAGATCTGAATTTGGAAGGGCTATAGAAAAAATGCTTGGTGGTGATGAAGCAAACACCCACAAAATTGAAGCTAACAATGAAAACCTGGTCCAAATTATGCTATTTGTTCAACTATAAACATCGATTTACTTTGATGGATGTTGGCATGGTTTTTGGACAACTATCAGCAACTTTACTATCTCATCTCAACCATGAATCAGAAAATGATCAACTCAAAATTAATCTACAATAGAACATTAATTCGGGATAGAATTAAATAAGTCTATACCATCGGACATGGCACAAAAAAAGTTCACATTATCTATCATAATTCAAAGGGAAAATTAATGATATACAATTTTTTAATATATGATCAAAAGTTGTCTACGAAAAATTCAATATCACAATCAACTACGGTGATCATCAGCATAAAACACTTCCAAAGACCATACTAATAAAATTGGATCATCCGATCAAATAATGATTTTCTCTCCGAATTGAAACTTACAATCACAACTCCTGAAATATCAAACAAAACGTTGGAATCCTAAAGCCGACCAAGGAGAATAGGAGAACCAATCATCAACAATTCGATCAACTGCACTAATCAACATCAAATACAAATCCAAACTATCACTGTTGGGGTACAAAAGTGTATCAACGGCATTATTGAAGCAGCTTCCTCATTGCTCTCGATTTCATGATAGGAAATCTTCAATCAACGGCAGCAGCAGCAGCTCTCGATTGCATGTCTGGCAAAGCGTCAACTCTAAATTCACGAGCTGCAACTCATCGTGAATCCTAGATCCAAAGCGAACTACCGAAATATGATGCAAACAAACATCAGCAACTCAGGCATTTCACGCTTATCTCAGGGATGCAATCGAACAAGCAAACGACAAAAGTACCTCTAGAACAACCGCAACACTCATGGCTTTGATTTGCTGCGATGATGAGCTCCTGGCAACAGCAAGATTATCAGGTAGTGAAGGCAGTGTCTGATCTAAGTTCTAGGTGCAAGCTTCAAACATCAACATCGGCAAGCTTCAAGCGTTGAGGCATGAGCGGTCGAAGGGGTAGAACTACGACTCGAAGCATGAGCAATGATCTTGGCAAATATAATTTCACAACGAGGTTACAGCAGATCTTTTTATGTGAAGCGAATTTGGGGATGACTGCATTCTTAAACAAGGAATACGATGCAAAGTGAATTTATTTTAGCGAACGAAGGAGACTGATTCAGTAGTTAATAAATGAATAAGATAAATTTGCCTACCGATTTAATGCACTCACCGAACTAACGGGACCAACAAAGCCAATTCGTGCCGAATTGCTGCATCCACCGAAAATAGTTCGTTTTGAACCAGCTTGAGCCGATAGAGCCACGTCCAAACATGCTCTCGAACAACCAGCTTATCGAAAGTGTCATAACTTATACCATGAACTTCGGGGGCATTGCGCCCGAACCCCCAAACGGGGCGCTTCGCCCGTGGACCCCGACTCGCTGACCGGTCAGCGAAACCCCCTTCTGGGTAGTTCGAAGGGGATATAATCAATTGGAAGCTTATGCAATAGAAATTAAAAGATATTCAAAAAAACCTCGGCTAACTGATGAAAGAATGATTATCAAATAACACTCTAGCTAGCTACCTACTAAGGAATGAGGCAGCAACCTAAAGCGAGGCCTTTTCAACTGTCCTCATTTGCTTTCCTTTCCAAATGAGCCTGGTTGGACAGTAGGGGCATTGCAGACAGCACGGAAAAGGAAATAATTATATACCCTTGAACTGTGAATGAAAAGCACAAGCTTACTAACCTCCTATTCTCTAGGAACCAATAAAACTTTATTCCCATGAGGCGAATCCTAAAATTCACCTTGAAGTCGATGAATTATCGCTCTAGGGCCGTATGGTCGTCAGACTCCAACAAAAAAAACCCTTTGCGAACGTGAAGGTCTTTCATGAACTAAAGCGTCGTGAAGGAGAACCAGTAGATCAGCGGTCATTTGATCAAAAAAACCCTTTGCGAAACTGAAGGTCTTTCATGAATTAAAGCATCGTGTAGGCGAACCGGTAGATCAGCGGTCATCTGATCCAAAAACCACTTCGTGAATGTGAAGGTCTTTCATGAATTAAAGGGTCCTGAAGGCGAACTGGTAGATCAGCGGTCATATGATCCAATAAACCCTTTGCGAACGTGATGGTTTTTTATGAACGAAAGCATCATGAAGGTGAACCTATAGATCAGCAGTCATCTGATCCAAAAAACCCTTTGCATACATGAAGGTCTTTTACAAACTAAAGCATCGTGAAGGTAAACCGGTAGATCAGCGGTCATTTGATCCAAAAACCCTTCGCAAACATGAAAATCTTTCACGAACTAAAGCATCGTGAAGGAAAACAAATAGATTGGCGGTCATCTGATCCGAAAAACCCTTCGCGAATGGGAAGGTCTTTCACGGACTAAAGCATCGTGAAGGCAAATCGGTAGATCAGCGAGATTTATGTATGATTGGTATCCGCGAAGGTGAACTGGAAGATCGGCAGTCATCTAATCCAGAGCCCCCTGAAGTCAACGAACTCACGCTGCGGGGCCACAAATCGACAATCATATTAATCACTTCGCATAATTAACGGAATCACTTCCAATGACCGATGAAATGAACAGTGCTGAACTCCAGAGCTTCAAAGTCGCTTAAAGGATGTAAGCCAAAACTGAATTGAACTTATGGTTAATCGAAGGCTGACTCGAATCAAGCCAAGACTTAGAACTCAGGAGAACTGCACTCACTGGACGGAGGGCACCCAGGCGAGTTGTGGAGAGATCCTAGGTACAGTTCAAGCGCCCCAATAGCTCTGTGGCATGGAGGGCACTGCACACACTTGAATAGCCACAAGGAAGGCCGAGACTAATCATACCATAGTTTTGTTATGCCCGATCAAAAATTATGGCATTCTGGCAACTATGGACTTAACGACCTAGCTAGTGCAACAAACGAAATACTATCATAATACTTGCCCACTTCTTCGCAACTACTACTTTACTACTCTTAGTGACCAATTCCTCTTACTCCTAGACCATATGCCAGTTAAAGACCCATTCTCTGAAGGCAGTTTGGACCAAGAGCTAAGTGTCGTGCCCTGAACTCCCACAGGCTCTTTCTTCATTTCCATCTTCATGCGGTCAGCTGTATATCTCTCCACCCTGACAACCTGATCTATTTGGACATGTACATCTTCCCAAAACATGGAATGATCGTCCAAGCCATGGTTACGTGAACCAAAAACTGCTTAGCTTCTTGATCTAATAAAATCGTGTTCATGTAAGTAACTTGCTAAGTTGACGATGTCAAATCGACTCGAAAATCATTGTTTAGCTACTTGGACCGGTCAAAGTACGCCCGAGTATGCTCCATCAACTCGCCGAGTCGAAGAAAGTGAATCGACTCAATCCGCCAGATCGATAGGAAATCTCTATCCCGGCCTTCTAAGAACTGGTGTTGCTCTAACAACATCGGGAAGGCCCAAACCCTCGTGCATCACTTCTTGAGATGTGGAACCACGCTCTTGAAACATGAACTCCTCACGTTACCCAAAGATTGACGTTGAGAAGTTCCAAACTGTTTCGGATCAACGGGTCGTATCGATTCCATAAGCCGTGCATTTCGTAAGCCGCGCACCCCCAAAAGCCGTGCATTCCATAAGTCGCACACTCTCATAAGTTGCGCCACCCATAAGCCACGCACCCCCAAAAGCCACGCATTCCATAAGTCGCACACTCTCATAAGTTGCGCCATCCATAAGCCGCGCCCTACCAGAAGCCATGCATCTCGTAGCCATGCACTCTCATAAATCATGCATCTCATAAGCTGCGCAAATACTGCTCAATGTCGCTCCGGCATCATCACCGGACCATCAAAATTCTCTACATATCGGTGTTGTCCTGACAAAACTGGGAAACTTGTTCATTTTAGGATTAACGGGAATCGATCCCTACCACCCAAAGGACCGATATTGCTCCAGCAATGCCACAAAGTTCCCAAACTAAGATTTCAGCAAAAAATTCTGATCTTTGATCAAAATGTCTAAAGTTAAGACTTCAAGTCACAATCTCCCAAAGATAGAAGCCGCGATACAACTTTGACTGGGGCATCCAGAGAGCCACCTAGAACATCAAGTCTCGCATCAAGTGTCCAGAGTAATCAGCCCTGCGGATCGGCGACACATAACACACTAACACTTGGTCAGGACAAAAAATCACTCCGTGGTTCTGTTACGTCGAACAGAGAATTTCGATAATCGCAACAAAACTAAGTAGTATAGTAGGCTGAACGAATTCGGAATTAAAAAGGAAACTGCTCCAGCCTTCTAGACATCGATATTTCCTTAGCAACATTAAGAACTCCAGACCATCATATTAACAAGAAAACCGAACTCCTTAAAATTCAACATCGCTCGAAAATAGGCGATAAAAGGAGGAATTTAACATCGACCATAGATAGATGATGAGGGAAGATGTTTCCAGAATCAAGTCATCGACCTACCGGCTTCCAAAGATAGAAGTAGGCGCTCGAGTGAGGTCTCAAACCCTAACTTTCCAAAAACCAGCTGTTGTCCGAAGATAGACAACGGCAAGGAGAGAACGCTCGAAATCAAGCAGCTAAACTATTGATTCTCGAAGATTGGAACCAACGAATAAGGTTGATATCTGCAATAATGCTATTTGCCCAGCATAACACATGTGGCCTGAAACAAGCAACGTTAAGTGTCACAGATTCAAGACAAATACAAACGAACTCTACCGATTCATGATCAACGTAGGAATGAGCACGGTCGTACCAGGGGCAATGTGATGACTCGCTCCACAATTTCAAATTTTCTATAAGAACTTGGAGTATGACACCTAGAAGTAAAGGGCTTCGCCTAGAAATGAAGGGTTATGTAAATAGTCGTCAGAACATAACAAAAACCGGTTGGAGGAAATTCGATTTTTCACGAATAAGAATAACTGTGGAATTGGTTAAGCAATAGCATTGCATCTCCAAGGGTAATACTTCATGGTTATAAATAAAAGCTAGGCAATGGAAACGCCTGGGAATCCCATCCTTCCAGAACGTGGCATATCCCGGGGTTAAGCAACGTTGATAAAATAACCACATTGGGTTAAAAGGAATCTACTCAACTCTACTGGATCGGATGAATGATTTAATCCTCACCAACATGACTTTAACGCTGCCCAAAGACAGGCAACAATAAGAAAATACTTATACAATCCAATCATCGAAGTGCAAGTTGTCGAAGACCGAAACTAATGCCCATCTGGATTAAAAGAATTGACGGATCGGTGGAGAAATGGATCCCAACCTCCTGAGTGTCGGTGTTGCCCCGGCAACGCTAAGGCCTTTTCTCATTTCTTAAGTATCGGTGTTGCCCCAGCAATGTCGAGAAACTTTATATTTCATAAGTATCAGCGTTCCCCCGGCAATGTTGGGAAACCCTCTATTTCCTAAGTACCGACATTGTCCTGGCAATGTCGGGAAACTTTCTAATCACTATGTATCGGTGTTGCCTCAGCAACGCCAGGAAACCTTTAGTCTACAGGTTCGATGAGAAACAGTCATCGTAGTAAACCATCAATGCACTAGCTTTCGGAGATAGAAGTTGGTCCTCAACTGAGATTCTACCCTTGTCTACAGAAAACTACCATTGCCTGAAAATGGGCAACAATATGAAGACATAACCTTTCATAGGTCAGTCGGATGGTTCGACCTTTCATCACAGGAATCGTCCACTGCACAGGAATAAAGCAGCGCCAAGAGGAAATCCCAGGATTGAATTACTCATGTGCTAATTTCTATGGATGAAAGCTGGTGCACAACTAAATTTTCTGAATTCAACTTAGGAAGAATTTAGATATAGCCATAAGATAGGCAGCCTCGAGGAAATGTTGCTTGGAACCAAGTAGCTAGGTTATCAATTCCCAAAGACATGAATTTGTGTATGAATAGAACTTCTGTGACGACAACAATCAAGCAAAGCTTGCACAACTAAGGACATATAGGGACAATTATGGAAGGTCGGAACTAAAACCATCGGACTTCCTCAATCCTAGAATAGGATTGAGAGCTGGACTAGGGGCAATCGAATCATTTGTCCCAAACCTCTCTATCTCACAATCGCCCAAATACAGGCATTCGAAATAGCTAGTCCCTCGAGCAAGGATAGAAGCACAGATACTTGATCGAAAGAAATGTTGCAAAGTCAAACACAAATAACCGCGAGGTTGGTTAGATAACTGTTCAGTATCGCAAAACAAAGCATTATAGCAGCAAAACCGCCAATAAAGGAAATGAAGGATTTAACGTTCAGAAATCAACCGTTGCTCGCAGTCTGGCGTTGACGAGAAGGATCGATGACCTTGTAACATCCCCCTACTTGGAGGCCTAAAACTAACGGCTACGGATGCTGTAGTCATTCATAGTTATTAATCCTCGACGGCCAAATATGGCAATGTTAAATACATTGATACACATAAACACATTAATATGAAAAAAAAATTAAAACATTAAAACACATTCCACATTCCATTCAAAACATTTCGTGTTTATTACACAATCCCAGTACGCTAACCACGTTCAGATAAAATATAAATAGAACATACGTCAAGAGCGACATATGAAGATGCCCCCTTGGATGAACAGAGTATATACTAAGGCAATAAAACAAATTTGCCATTACAACCATAACACAGTGGAATAAAAAGAACTCTAAATAGCTAGCATGCCTCCTTCACATCTCCGGAAGCTTTATTCGTATGAAAGAAAACTTGAAAACCTTAACCTTCAAACTACTCAAATTAAATTGAGCACCCTAGAGTTTAAGGGGAAAACAAAAACCTCGAGTCAGACAATAAGCCTGGTATGAATAATAATCTACCATCTCAAACCATTTAGATATCTAGTGAGACCACGCCGCTTAATGGAACGGGTTTTCCCCTCACTAGTATCCTAAAACCTTTATAAAACAATATACTTTGCTCCTGCAACCACAATGGTTAAAAAAATTCAAACAATATGATGATATGCAAACAAGTAAATTAATTCTGGATTACTCATCCCCATTCATTCTGACTATCTGTCTCATTTATAGTTTCTAGGGTCGCTATTAACCTATTAGTTTTCATGGGCTTACTAATAACCCGTGAAATGTTTAAAGACTCCCCGTTCGATTTCATAGTTTTCATGAGATTACTAAGAACCTATTGGTAACTCCAATATCTTTTCTCTTATCCCGGTTTTCATGGGCTGACTATGAACTTATTGACTTCTATTAATATCTTAATCCGGATATAGTTTTCATGGGCTAACTACAAACGTATTGGCCCCTGCTAATATCAAATCATATTTTTCATGGGCTGACTATGAACTTATTGGCCCCTGTCAATATCTTTTCCTTTACAAAGTTTTCATGGGCTTACTGTGACCTATTGGCTCCTGCCAATATCTTTTCCTTTATATTTTAGCATCCTTAACTTATATTCACTACTGGGTCAACCTAGCTGGTTATTCTGCCCTTCCCAAAGTATCGTTTTGGGTTCATAACAATGTGAATAAATATATGAAGAAGCAATCGTAACAACATAATAAGACCAACACCTGTGGTTAAATATCCTTGAAATCATTTTATATAAAACTTGGTTAATCCCTTTAACCTGTTAATCAAGGAAAACTTCTTCAAAAACTTCATTTCATAACTCTTTATTTATGCCATGGTTTTTCCTTTAAAATGAGATTGGGTTTTTCATTTTGAAACCTTAAAACATCACTTTCGAAACCCTTGGATAACCTCCTTCGAAAGTATAGAAAACTTCTCTTCAAAACACTAAGTATATACCTTTCGAAGCTCTTTAACTTATTCCTTTCGAAACCAAAATAGACCTTTTGAATAGTGGAAATTAGCCACAAGGGCCTCTTTAGCAAGTGGAATTAGTTTCTAGAACACCCAACTGAAATAATTATTTTCAAGGACAAAACGTAAAATAATTAGTTTTAGGGCCTAAAAACCTATGAAATTATGTCCTTGAAAGTAATTGGACTGCTGACTTTGTCCTTGAAAGTAATTATTCTGCTGACTTTGGCCTTGAAAGTAATTTCTTTGAATGTGTGTCCTAGAAACTAATTGGACTGCAAAGTTTGTCCTTCTAGTGAAATGCCCCTTTTGAATATATCAAAACATTACCTTAAACCATAGCTTTGAAACAAATGAAAGTACCCATTTTGAAAGTATTGGGTTATACTTTTAAAAACTTCTTTTTGGTCAAAGTGGTTACATACGAAAGTATCTCTCTATAAACCTTTAATAAAATTATTTAGGGAAATTTGATGGTGTCGGAATCATCTATTCGAAAGATCAAAACCTTTAAGCAAAATTTTGAAGGATATCATCGAAACCCCAATTCGACACCATTACCTTCGAAACCCCTAAACCCTTTCGAAAGCATTTAAGAAGTGGCTTAGTATAAGTTTAAAACAAAGGCACCTTCGAAAGCATTGATGACTTCAATACACTCGAAAGGCACATGAATGGCAGAGAGGTTTCGACTAGGTTGGAACCATCATCTTCGAAAGTCTTATTTAAGAATAAAGGATCTCATTCGAAAGCTCCTACTTTAAAACATGGTATGGAAACCTCCTTCGAAATCTATTTAGAACACACCCCTTTTGAATGCATATGTTTCAACTATGTCGAAAGCTTTAAGTAAAAACAAAGCAGGCACTTAACATTTGAAAACAAAACTAACGTTTCGAACCCATCGGAAGCATTGCTTTCGACACCATGGCTCCCTCCTTTCCTCCAATCCACTACGTACCATCTAAGTGATACCTTGTGTATTGGTTTCAACTAGGTGGGTTTCGGCTGGGTTGGTTTCGACGGATTCGAAGCGGAGGCATTAGAGTCTAAAGTCGCTACTAAAGGAGACGGAACCTGCTTTTCTGAATAAATGCTTAAATCATGCTAATTCTAGCAATTACTTTATAACTAACCTGTCTATTTGTAATCTTTTAATTGGTTGCTTTAAAACTTTTTAAAACCTTTACAAAGATAACTGCCGCATTTATTAGATCTAAATCAAGGAAAAATTAACGTTTAAGCCCTTCCATTAAGCAAAGCCAAAATTGCAAATAATTCCTTCTTTGAAAATAATTTATTTTCCATAGCAAATCAATTAGAAAAAATCCCCAAAAATCATAGAAATTCACTTTCATCATGTTATCTAACATATTAAAATTTCAGATCCAAATTCTTCCTAAAACAATCGATATAAATTTTAAACCCAATTTTATCATATTTTCCTTTGAAAATTCATAATAAATTTTCCATGGCTTGGAAAATTACAAAAATTGAAATCCATCTCTAAAATCGTGTTTTACATAATATATAATTTTTCCATGGCATTCTAAAATCATTAACAATCGGTTTTGCCTTAAAATCGTGTAAATTCATATGTAAATGAATTGATTTATATCAAATATATGATTGTTCAAGCATATCATCATTCAAAACATCATAAAAATGAATTTAATCTTAAATCTGAAAACATATAATCATAGAATAAAATAGAGATGGTATGAAATTATTATTCACCTTGTATATGATAAGGACGTTGAGATTTGTTGTAGATTAAATCCCCTAGCTTGATTAAATTTCTCTTCCTCTTTTCCCTTGTTAATGGTCGGCTCTTCATAGTTTTGATTTGTGTTTGTGAAAATGAAAAATGTAAGTGAATAGGCAAGAACGTGAAATGTATAGCCGTGAGTAATAATAGTGCTGCTATTTACTAATATGCCCATGTTTAATTAAATACATAAAAGCCAATTTAATCCATTTAATTGATTAAGCACGGCCTTATATGATTTATTCAAATCTCAATCTCCTTATCATTCCTATTCTTACATTATTCTATTTAATTTATCTATTTAAATCTCCTGAATAATGTTATCAAAAATTAGGGATGTTACAGGCTCCCCTCCTTAAAGAATTTCATCCTCGAAATTCAGTAAGGACTAAATACTAAATATAGCAATCATCTGTAACAACTCCTAACAACCATACTAGCCTATCTAACTAGCAACTGTCTATATAAATCTAATATAGACATACCTTTAAAGCAGATCAGGATAAGTATCTCGAATCCTGTCTTTTGCCTCCCAAGTACAGTCCTTCTCGTTGTCGCTCCACTGAACTTTCACCAACCTGACTGTCTTTTTCCACAATCTTTTCTCATCTCTCGCTACAACTCGAACTGGTTGTCTAACAAAAGTCAAATTAGGCTCTAATACCAAGTCTTCCAACCCTGTCAAAGGAATAGTAGTCTCTGGATAATGCACATACTTGCGAAGATGAGACACATGAAATACATTATAGGCACCTGCCATACTACTTGGCAACTCTACTCTGTATGCGAGTTTCCAATCCTCTCTATAATCTGAAATGGACCAACATATCTCGGGGCTAACTTCCCCGACTTTCCAAATCGCACCACACCCTTCATCGGTGATACCTTAATGAGAACCTTATCTCAAATTGAGAATTCTAGGTCTTTACGCCTCTTGTCTGCGTAACTCCTTTGTCTGGACTGAGCTTCCTTCATCCTTTCTCGGATTAACTCAATGTTCTTTGACGCCTCCCTAACTAAATCTAGACCTATGACTAATTTGTCTCCAGTCTCCAACCAACATGCTGGTGATTTGCGTGGCCTCCCATACAAAGCTTCAAAAGGCGCCATTCTTATACTAGTCTGAATAACTATTATTATAGGAAAACTCAACCAAATGTAGGTGATCTTCCTAAGATCCACCAAAGCCTAATACACAAGCTCTTAAAAAATCCTCGAGTGCTTTGTTGACTCTCTCTGTCTGCCAATCTGTCTGAGGGTGATATACAGTACTCATATTCTGCTTGGTACCCAACACTTTCTGTAGGCTCTTCAAGAATTCACTAGTGAACAGGGAATCTCTATCACTGACTATACTACTAGGAACTCCATGTAGTCTAACTATATTCTTCATGAATAACTTAGCTAATACAGGCGCCATCCTGGTTAACTTAACTAAAATGAAATGGGCACTCTTGGTTAATCTGTCCACTATGACCCATTTACTTTTATTTCCTCTATTTGACATTGTTCCAAACTGGAATTTCTAAAGGCTGAGGAAACCCACTTGGCTTCTGATGTTTGACTTTCGCTTGTTGAAGTTTGCACAATGCCTAACCCATAAGCCAACATCCCTCTTCATACCTTCCTAATAGAAGCTCCTCTTCATATCTTGATACATCTTGGTTCCTTTAGGATGAATCATAAACTTGGATCAATGACATTCTCCAAGAACTACTTTCCTCAAGTCCTCCACATTCGGAACACACAATTGTCCCTTCTTTCTCAACAACCCTCTTTGGTCAAGACTAAAATCCTTTAGATCATCGATTGATGTGCCAACCTAAAGCCTTCTAATCCTTTCGGCCAATACTGGATCCTCCTTCTGCTTAGAAGCAATCCTTTCGATCAACACTGGTCAAACTTCTAAACAAGACAACATGGTGGTACTCTAACTAGAACTAGCACTCGATCTTAACTGCACACCACAACTGGCTAAAGCTTCTAAATCCTTCCACTCTGCCAACATAGCTAACACCACATTCTGATGTCTTCTGCTAAGAGCATCCGCTACCTTATTTCCATTCCCTGGTGTATACTTTATTCCAAAATCTTAAGCAGCCAAAAACTCCAGCCACCTCTGCTATCTCATATTCAACTCCTTTTGAGAGAATAAATATTTTAAAGACTTAGGATCCGTATAAACCTCAAATCTCTCCCTTAAGAGATAATGTCTCCAAATCTTCAATGTGAAGATCACCGTGGCCAACTCCAAATCATCAGTAGGATATCTTACTTCATGCAGTCTAAGTTGTCGTGAAGCATAGGCAATAACCTTACCCTTCTGCATCAACACCACTCCTAATCCAGTTCCACATGCATCTGTATACACTACCAACCCTTAGTTTCCGTCTGGAGATACGAGCATCGGTGCATTTGTCAACAAATTCTTTAACTTAAGAAATGCTTCCTCACATTTGTCGGATCAGACAAACCTCTCCTCCTTCCTGGTTAACTTAGTCAAAGGTGCCGCTATCCGTGAGAAATCCTTAATGAATCTCCGATAGTAGCTAGTGAGTCTAAGAGAACTTCTAATCTCGGTCGTTGTCTCTGGTCTCTTCCAATTGTTCACAACTATGATCTTATTCGGATCGACTGACAAGCCTTTCTCCGAAACCACATGACCAAGAAACTTAACCTCTCTCTTCCAAAAATGACACTTGAAAAACTTCATCTTCAGCTGATTCCGCCTCAGTGTCTCAAGCACCATTCTAAGATGATCCTCATCATCTCTTTCATCCTTAGAGTATATTAAAATGTCATCTATAAACACTAGCACAAACCTATCCAAGTACCATCGGAAAACTCGGTTCATCAAATCCACGAAGAAAGCAGGTGTCATCCGGCTAGGTGGTCTACTCATAGGTTCAGCTCTGGGCACAAGATCTATTTGAAACTCAACTGCTCGTTTCGGTGGTAATCCCGTAACCTGCTCAAAGATACCTACAAATTCTCTTGCTACCCGAACCTTACTTAACTCATCCCATATCTCTATAGCACTAAGCCAAGAACTAACACTCCTGTCGGAATTCTCTACTGAGAATATTACTCGGTTATGACTATCCGGATGTCTCAGCGATATCTCCCTATCCTGGCAAAATATTCTAGCCTCACGTCTACCCAACCAATCCATACCCAAAATGATTTCAAAATCTACGAAATCAATAACATACAAGCTGTAGCAAAGTTATAATCTAACAGATCAAGTTCTAACTGGTTACATCTCAACCCTAGAGTTGCATACCCTCCTATTGGATTCGCAACCCTTAAGGAAGTAACAAGGTAGGTGGGTTCTAAGCATAATTTATCAACCAAACACTGAGATATAAATGAATGTGATGCACCAGTATCAAAAAGTACCCTAACTGGTATATTCTGAATCAAAAACGTACCTTCCATCACAGTCTTCCCTTTACCAGCTGTAGTAGGCCTAGCTGATGCTAGTCCAATAGCAAAAACTTTCCCTTTGTCCGTCCTGACTGGCTCTGGACATTGATTCTTGTAATGCCCAACATGATCACAGTTGAAGCACTTTACATTCTCCTTATTTGCAGCCTTCTTCCCATTACCTGACCGGCACTCATTCGCATAATGACCCTTCTTGTCACACTTAAAGCAAACTAACTCGGCATTTGCCCTCTTGGCACCATCTCCCTTCTGGGCTCCCTTCTTCTTAAAGAACATTCTTTTCTTCCCCTGAGAACCCTGGATTTTCACTGGCTTCTCTCTAACATAACCAGCAAGTATCTCCTCATGGCGAATGGCCATCTCCACAACTAAATTACTAAGATCGCGAAGATGTGGCAAGGTCGCCCTAGCAATCTCGGGCCTTAGTCCCCTAATGAACTTCTCGTTCCTTCTGATGACGGTGTCTATAGTATTATGTCCATAATGGGACAACTCATCAAACTTAGTGGCATACTCAACAACCGACATCTCTCCATGTTCCAGATCCATTAACTTCCTCATCAGCTCTGACTTAACAAACCCAGACACAAATTTTTGCTCAAATCTCCTTCGAAAATCAACCCAAGTCAACTGCTCCTCCAAAACTCCAACGGTAATACTATTCCACCAGTGAAGCGCTGACCCTTGCAACTGTCCAGAGGCCAACCTTCTATATTGCTCATCATCTAAACCCAAATCAGCAAATATCCTCTCATAGTGCAACAACCAATTCTCAACTTCCATACCATTCTCCGTTCCCATGAATGGCTTCCCACCAAGACTAGTGCAGTCTCTACTCAGCTTAGCATAATTATTCCCAACTAGAGTACTAGGATTAGCTCCTCCAACATTTCCAATAACTCCAGCAACAAGTCCTGCTTGTATCATATTGACAAAGAACTGATACATCGCCCCCATATCTACTGGTGGGTTTCCAGCACCCGCATTGGCATCAGAATTTTGGTTATTAGCATTAGTTGTTCGACCTAGGTTCCTCCTGGTGGTGGGTCGAGCATTTCCATTAGTTGTGGTGCTGCCTCCACAGAGATGTCCTCTTCCGTTTCCTTCTTTCATATCTCTTTTCTCCTAAATCTACGTACGAGCCTTAGTAAGATACAAAAGAACGGTCTAAGAGAGTGGGGGATACGTATTTATATATATATATATATATATATATATATATATATATCAAATACAAGTACGTTACTATAGCGTTAATCCAAACCCCAATCTTATTATCTGATTTATTGGATTAAGTGTTGAAAAATTGTAACACCCCAGATTTTTGGTAACATTATTTAGGATATTCAATTAGCTAAATTTAAAAAAATGTGCTGATTAAGGGATTGAGATTTGATTTAATTAAAGGTAGTCGTGCCATATAAACAATGAATTGAAATAAGAAGTTTAAATTGAAATAGAGGAGGGGTAAAATAGGAAAGAGGCCATTCTTATACCCTAAACCTTTGGCCATGTACCCATACACATCCATTTCATTTCATCAAAATTTTTAAAATAAGGGGTCTGCTACCATTAACAAGGAAAAGACGAAGAAAACCTAGGAAGAAGCTAATTCAGATCAAATCTATTCATATCTCAATCTCTTTAATCTCTAAAGCTAAGGTGAATAATGTTTACATCTCATTTTTTATTATATTTTCGGTTTTTAGATGAATGCCGAATATTTTGCATTGATTTGCCATGTTTTGAATGATGGAATGATTACATACATACATACATACATATATGTGTGTGTGTGTGTGTGTTAATGATTTATGTATGTTCATATTGATTTTATGATATGTTTTAAGATGAAAACCCTATAAAATGACATCCAAATGCCTTACAAATTTTTATGAAGATCATAAATAATATTTTAGAGATGGGTTTCAATTTTCGGCATTTTCTGAAATTATGTGGAATTTATATGAATTTTCTAGTAAAGAAAATGTTAAATTGGGTTAATAATTATTTTCAGTTAAATATTAAAAGATTTGGGTTTGAATGGAAAACATATTAAAAGAGATTTTCTTGAATTTTTGTAGATTTTTCCTAAGTGTTTTAATGGTTATATAAAATTATTTAAGGTAAGGGACTTAAATGTTTTATATAATTAAGAGAGGAGAATGAACTTTTTGCAAAATAATTTACATTTGTTAATTCTGAACGTCGGCAGCACTTTGAAAAATTGCAGTACTTTTTATTTGTAAAGAAAGAGGCAACCAATCACAATTAGACATGTAAGGCAAGGTAGGTGGAAAGAACTATTTGCTACATGTTTTACACTGTTTCGACGCCGTCGGCACTATGTTCCGCCTCCTCATCTTCGCTTCCGACACCGTCGAAACCAATGCACATTGTATCAGTTTACTGGTACGTAATGAATTGGAAATTGGCGGAACTAGGCGTTTTGAAGGGGCTGAGGCAATACTTTGTTTTTAAATTAAAAATGTGCCTGCTTGCTTTCGACTAAGATGCTTTCGACTTGGTTAGCTTTCGACTGGGTCAAATGGTTTTAAAAGGAATGGTTTTGATTGGGTTGCACCACTACTTTTAAATAATTAACCTTTTTGCTGTCACCTTTTTACCTTTCGACCGAGATGGTTTTGAAAGGGTTGCTTTGTTTTTAAAATATGGCCACTTCTCCAATGCTTTCGAAGGGATGTTTTCGACACCATCACTTCTTTACTTAGGAAATGGTTTCGAAACACATGCTTTCGACTTAAATGTTTTTATAACCTTTTTCTATAAGTAAAGTAAAATCCAATTGGTTTTGAAGGGATTGTTTTAAATGGTTTCGAAACAGATGCTTTTGATTTTAATGGGTTTCTGATCCTTTTGCTCTACTTGAAGGCAGAATCCAAATGGTTTCGACCGAGACGTTTTACAAAGGTTTCGAAGGGGCAAATTTTTGAATGGTTTCGAAAGGTTTCCACGTGTTTTAAATTGAACCCAAAGTGCTTTCGAAAGGACCGAGCTTTGACTGTTTCTAAAGGTTTTAATGAATGGTTTCGAAAGAGGTGATTCACCAGAGTTTCGAAAGGGTTGAAAGGAAGGGTTTTTCCTATGTTTTCAAAAGACAATATTTTAATGGCTTTAAAGGAGGATGTCTAATGTTTTGAAGCTTTCGGTGAAAAGAAAGGAAAAGTTTTTCCAATGTTTTCAAAAGGCTTTTAATGGTTTCGAAGGGTTCTATCAATGGTTTCGAATGGGTTACCTTCAAGGGTTTCAAAAGGGTTGTTTAAAGGTTTTAAACATAGTTTTCGAATGTAATAAATAGGTAATATAGCCTAAGTATTCTCAAGTTAAAAGGGAGTTTTAACTTGTTTTGGAAGGATAGTTAATCCTCATTAAATCCCATCAACATATTTTGAGTAAAGTGAGTGTGTGTGTGTGTGTGTGTGTATCATGGCAAAATAGCTTAGAGTAAAGCTAAGAATATATTTTCCTTACATAAGTATGATTTAAAAGGTTAAATTATTTTGAAAAGGTTTTCAGGGAAAATGATATAGGGTACTTAACCCTAAGAAAATAATTCAGATACTTAGTCCAGTTTGCGGGCAGTCAACCTAGTTGTATGAACAAATAGTCCATTTGTAGCATAACAGACCTTGCCATTATGTTATGGACAGATAGTCTACTTATTACCTGTTTTTGGAAAGATAGTCCATTTATTAGCATAAAGGATATTGCTATTTTGATATAATCAGTTTGATTAGCCAGTTTGGCTGCAAGAAAGGATTTGCAAAATATATGTTTTAAAGAGGATATTAGTGAATGGAAACCCGTTTCGCTAGGCGGTGTGGTCTCACTTAATATTAGTAAACCGAGATGTAACAGAATTATTCACACCAGGCTATATGTCTGACTCAAAGTTTTTGTTTCCCCTTAAACTCTCGGGTGCTCAAAATTGATTTGAGTAGGCTGAGGGTTAAGGTTTTCAGGTTTTAGTCTTTTGGTGAATATAGCTTACGGAGATGAACATGTGGCTGACGGATAGCTAATTAGGAATTGCATATTGTTTTGTTTATTCCCGCTGTGTATATTAAGTCAGATATGACTATATTGCTTTGATCAACCAAGGTGGCATCGTCATATGTCGCTCTTGGCGTATTTTTGTAATGATTATAATTAACCTTTACCTGGGAAATGATACAGGATTATGTAACTTGGATATGAATTTGTTTTGAAATGTAATTAGTAAAGTGTTGTTTTTGAAAGCTGTGATCGTATTCATATTCAAGTACTTCTGATATTATGGATACTATTATCATTACCGTATTTTGTCACCAGAAGTTAGTACTATGGATGACTACAGCATCTGTAGCACTTAGCTTTTGGCCTCCAGATATGGAATGTTACAACTTGGTATCAGAGCATGGTTTATTAAAAAAACTTTAAACTAAAAATGGTTTTTAAAACATAATCATAAGAAATTAGAGTAAGATTGGGGTATGAGATAACGCTATAGTAACGTACTTATATTTGCTATATATATGTATATGCTTTATCTCTAGTCTTTTATCCTTGTTAGGTTATTTTTCTATATCTCATAAGGTTTGAATATAGATATGGAAGGTAGAAGAGGAAGAGTTAACCCAAGAGGGGAGGGCACCGAAGGGAATGCGAGACATAGTACAAGGAGGACCCACAGTCGGCCACAGACAGAGAATGTAGGTGGAGTCCCGCAAGTGGACATGGGAGTCGTAACACCCCTAATTTTTAATAACATTATTCAGGAGATTTAATTAGAATAAATTAAATAGAATAATGTACAGTGATAAGGGGATTAAGATTGGTAAAAGAATATAGGTAGTCGTGCCTAATTAAATTGAATGAACCTATAAATGGTTAAGTGCTAACTAATTAAACACAAGGGCATTAGGGTAAATAGCCACCCATATTTCTCACCCTTATACTAGTAGTCCTTAGGCATACACATTCATTTTTATCTTAAGCAAAAAATTTAAATGTAAGAAGAAAAGAAGCCCGCCATTAGGGAGAAGAGAAGAAGGGAAAATCAAATCTAAAGCTTAGGTTCAAGCTAAAAGAAATCAATCTCAATCAATCTCTAATTTCCTTATCCAATCTAAGGTGAATAATAATCACTACATCTCTATTTTTGGTTTTATAATCATATGATTTCAGATTTAAGGGTAAATTCGTTTTTATGAAATATTGGATGATGATGTGCTTGATTTATAATTTGTTTAGATTAAACAATATTGTTTTAAAGGAGATATGCACGGTTTTAGGGTAAAACCGAGGTTAAATGATTTTTAAATGCCATGGAAAAATTATATGTTATGAGAAACATGATTTTGGAGTTGGGTTTCAATTTTTATAATATTCCAAGCCATGGAGAATTAGTTATAAATTTTCAAAGGAAAATACGGTTATTTGGGTTTATAAATTTATTTTGGAACATATATTAAGAATTGGGGTCCGAAATTTTGATATGTTAGATAACAGGATTCAAGTGAATTTCTAGAATTTTTGGGATTTTCACGAAGTAATTTAGTATGGAAATTAAATTATTTTGAAAGGAGGATCTAAATGATTTTATTGTTTTGTTAATTGGAAGGGCTTATTTGTTAAATGTTGTTTAGTTTTAGATCTGAGAAAATGCGGAAAATTTTAGTAAAATAATTTGGAAGTTTAATGTAACCAATCATGTATTTACAGGTGGGCAAGTTAGTTACAAAAAGTTTACTTTAGTAAAATTAGCCTTTAGCTCAGAAAAGTGGGTTCCGCCTTCTTTAGAAGGACCTTTCGACCCAGAGCTTCTGCCTCCAACCTCGTCGAAACCTTCTAGGTCAAAACTAGTAAACCAATACACATGGTATCATTTAGTTGGTATGTATTGGACTAGGGAATGGCGGAAGGTAGGGTGTCGAAATGTGGCTTCCGAAGGGGTTGGTTCCTTTGTTTTGTTTTGTTTTAAAAGAGAAGCGCTTGCCTGTTTTTAAAAAGGTTTCACGATTGTCGAAACCAATGGTTTTGAAAGAGTATTTCAAAAGAAGCTTTCGAAGGAGAGCCGCCGCCTTTGTTTTAAAGTAGTAGCTTCCGAAGGAGTTACTTAGATTTTATTGAAGCTATCGGAAGGGGTGGTTTCGACCAAGTCGAAACCCTTCTGTGATTTGATGCCTTTCAATGGTACTGAAGACATCAATATTGTCGAAAGGTACTGTTTGTTTTATAAAATAAGAGCCACTTCCTACTGCTTTCAAAAGGGGTTAGAGGTTTCGAAGGAAATGGTTTCAGAAGGGGTTACGAATCCAACCTTTAATGGTTTTACCCAGATGTTTTAATGCTTTCGAAAGGATGGTTTCAACACCATCAAGTTTCCGCAATACTTTTATAAAATTGAGAATGGTTTCAAAAGAGATTCTTTTGCTTATGTTCACTTTGACCCAAAAATGTTATTTTAAATATAAAGCCAAAGACTTCGAAAGGTTTTGGTTTCGAAAGGTAACCTTCAATAATTTCAAAAGAGGGGACTTTCAACTGTTTCGAAGGGTAACCTTCAATGGTTTCGAAAGGGGTATTTTTGAATGGATTCGAAGCTATGCTCCTATACTTATATGATAATACTTTAACAAGGTCGAAAGGTTTCGAAATAGATGTTTTAAGGTATTCAAAAGGTAGGTGTCTAATGTTTTAAAGATAGAATTTAATGCTTTCGAAGGAGGTTGTCCAATGAAGTCGAAAGCACGGTTTCAAAGGTGTCGAAAGGCTTTTTAAACCCAAACTCATTTTTAAAGGAAAAACCCATGGCTAAATAAAGGAGTTTTGAAATGATTTTAAGTATGTAAATTTGAAGAAGTATTACCTTGATAAAAATATAGGTTAAAGGGATTAACTATGTTTTATATGAAAAGTATTTCAAGGACTTTAAACCCACAGGAGTGGTATTATAAGTTATAATGTTTGCTTCTTAAAATATGAATATATTCACATAATAAAGGACCCATAACTGCATTTTGGGGATAAAGGGGTAGGAGAACTACTAGGTTAACCCAGTAGTGAATATAATTTGATTAAACTCCTAAATGAGTAGAATTGCATCCAGGGAGTCAGGAGACCAAAATATAGGATGCCTAAACCTTGAAGTTGTCCGGGAGATAGGTTCATAGTAAACCCATGAAAACTATGATTAGGAAGTTATTGGGGGTAACCAATAGGTTCATAGTAAACCCATGAAAACTATGTATTAAGGACGGTTGGCAGAGGCAAATTGGTTTGTAGTGAACCCATGAAAACTATATCCGGATTAACTATTGACATTAGCCAAATAGGTTCCTAGTCAACCCATGAAAACTAAGATAATAAAGAAGTTAAACGAGGCATCAGTAGGTTACTAGTTAACACATGAAAACTAGGCTAAGAAGAGAGTTACTGGATTAATCCATAGTTTCCTAGTCAACCCATGAAAACTAGAATATAAGATGAGATATTGAAATGACCAATGGGTTAGGGGGAACCCATGAATTAATTAAGTTAATTGGCAGGGGCCTATAGATTCTTAGTGATCCCATGGAAACTATGAAATAGGAAAGGGTGTCCATAAATTATAAAAAGGTTATTAGTAAACCCATGAAAACTAATAGGTTAATAGTGACCCTAGAAACTATAATCATGACCGGGAGTCAATTAAACCGGGGATGGGAAATCCAAGATGTTTATATGTATGCATATCCTCATAAAATTTTTAAATGCTATGTTTTAACCATTGTGGTTGCAGGAGCACAGTACATAAGGTTTTAGGATACTAGTGAGAAGAAAACCCGTTCCACTAAGCGGCGTGGTCTCACTAGATATCTAAATGGATTGAGATGTTAGATTATTATTCATATCAGGCTTTATGTCTGACTCAAAGTTTTTGTTTTCCCATTAAACTCTCGGGTACTCAATTAATTTTGAGTAGTTTGAGGTTTATGGTTTCCAGGTTCTCTTCTTAGATGAATAAAGCTTCCGTAGGCGTGTAGGAGGTGGTTAATTATTTAGAGTTATCTTTTTTTGCTGTGTATTTTGGATGTAATGGCAGAATTTTTAGCCTTATTATATTCTCTGATAAATCAAAGGGGCATGTTCATATGTCGCTCTTGGCGTATGTGTAATAATAATATTTTTTTTGAACGTGGTTAACATTTATGGGATTATGTAATGAACATGAAATGTTTTGAATGGAATGTGGAAATGTGTTTTTGATTTGTTAAAATTTTTCATATTCTTGTGATCTGTGTATCAATGTATCTAACACCACCGTATTTGGTCGTTGAGGATTAATAACTATGGATGACTACAGCATCTGTAGCCGTTAGCTTTGGGCTTCCAAGTAGGGAGGTGTTACAAGTTAGTATCAAAGCATAGGTTTATGAAACTTTAAAAGAAAAGTAAAACCTAAAAGCTTTTTTGAAACATAATCCAATGAGTTTTAAGATATGATCGGGGTTTGGGTTAACGCTATAGTAACATACTAGTAATTGATATATATATATATATATATATATATATATAAGTACGTGTTCCCCTCTCTCTTAGACCGTTCTTCTATATCTTACTAAGGCCCGTATGTAGATTTATGAGAAAGAGGATATGGAAGCAGGAAATGGAAGAGGAAATCTTGGTGGAGATAGCACCACAACCAACGGAAATGCTCGACCTAATACCGGGAGGAATCAAGGTCGATAGGCTAATGCTAATCCAAACGCTGAAGCCAATGTAGGTGCTGGAAATCCGCCAGTAGATGCGGGGATGGTGTATCAGTTGTTGTCCAATCTTTTAAAAGAAGGAGCTACTGGTAATGTTGGAAGAGCTAATCTTGTAGCTCTAGCTGGATATAATTATGCTAGGCTGAGCAGGGATTATATAAGTCTGGGTGGAAAAGCCGTTTATGCGAACAGAGGATGCTGTTGAGGTTGAGAATTGGCTGCTGAGCTGTGAGAGGATTTTACTAATTTAGGCTTGGATGATGGGTAAAAGAGGAGGCTGGCCTCTAGACAGTTGCAAAGGGCAGCGCTCCATTGGTGGAATAGTATGACAGCCGGAGTTAGGGAGGAAGAAATAACTTGGGCTGATTTCAGAATGAGGTTTGAGCAGAAATTTTAATCTGAGGTAGTTAAGCCATCGTTGATGAGGAAGTTCATGGATCTTATCCAAGAGGATATGTCAGTAATCGAGTGTGCTGCTAAGTTCGATGAGCTATCTCGATATGGATATGCTACTATAGGCACTGACATCAGGAAGAACGAGAGGTTCATTCATGGACTATGGCCGGAGCTAGCTAGAATGACTATGACCCATGTCAGAGAACCTTGTAATGTGGTGGTGGAGATAGCTATTCGCCATGAAGAGATACTTGCAGTTTTTGCTAGGGAGAAGCCAGTTGATTCCCCGGGTCTTTAGGGAAAGAAAAGGAAATTTTTTAAGAAGAAGGGAGCGCAGAAAAGGGAGGCTGCCAAGAAGGAAAAGGCTGATTTTGTGTACTTCAAGTGTGATAGAAGGGTCATTATGCTCACAAGTGCCGGACAGGCAAAGGGAAGAAGCCTGCAGAGAAGAAGAATGTGAAATGCTTCAACTGCGACCAAGTTGGACATTATAAGAACCAATGTCCAAAGCCAGTCAGGGCGGACAGAGGGAAGGTTTTTGCTATTAGACCACCATCTTTTTCTAGGCCTACAACAGTAGAGAAAGGGAAGACTGTGATGGAAGGTACGCTTTTGATTCATAGTATACCAGTTAGGGTAGTATTTGATACCGATACATCATATACATTTATATCACACTATTTGGTTGATAGGTTATGCATAGAATCCACATACCTTGTTACTTCCTTAAGGGTTGTGAATCCAATAGGAGGGTATACAACTCTAAGGATGAGATGTGACAGTTAGAATTTGATTCGTTAGGTCATAAGTTTGCAGGCAGTCTGTATGTTTTTGATTTCGTAGGTTTCGGGATCATTTTGGGTATGGATTGGTTGGGTCAGTATGAGGCTAGGATATTTTTCCAAGATAGGGAAATATCATTGAGACACCTAGATAGTCATAACCAAATCATCTTCTCAGTGGAAAATTCCAGTAGGAGTGTTTGGGCTTTGTTAAGTGCCATGGAGGTTGGAGATGAGTTAAGTCGAGTTCGAGTAGCAAGGGAATTTGCAGATGTCTTTGAGCCGGTTACGAGATTACCGCTGAAACGAGATGTTGAGTTTCGGATAGACCTTGTGCCAAGAGCTGAACCTGTGAGTAGACCACCTAGCAGGATGACACCGACAGAGATGAAGGAATTGAAGATGCAGCTAGTGGATCTTGAAGGAAGGAATTTTATTAGACCATGCAGTTCACCTTGGGGAACGGTCGCGGTATTTGTAAAGAAACCAGATGGGTCATTAAGGATGTGCATCGACTACGGTAAGTTGAACGAAAGGACAATAAAGAATAAGTATCCTTTGCCATGAATTGGTGATCTGTTTGATCAGTTAAGTGGAGCCAAGGTGTTTTCCCAATTGGATTTGGCGACAGGGTTCCAACAGTTGAGAGTGGCGGATATGATTCGTATGAGTGGTTTAGTGATGCCATTCGGGTTCACTAATGCACCTGCTTTCTTTTTGAATTTGATGAATCAAGTCTTCTGAGAGTATTTCGATAGATTCATTTTGGTGTTTATAGATGACATTTTAATGTACCCTAGGGATGAGAGAGAGAATGAAGATCACCTTAGAGTTGTGCTGGAGATGCCAAGGCAGAATCAGCTAAAAGAAAAGTTTTCTAAGTGTCATTTTTGGAGGAAAGAGGTTAAGTTTCTTGGCCATGTGGTTTCTAAGAAAGGGTTGTCAGTCGATCTGGATAAGGTCGAAGTTGTGAACAATTGGAAGAGACCAGAGATGGTAACCGAGATCAGGAGTTTTCTTGGACTTGCTGGCTATTACTAAGTTGACTCGGAAAGATGTGAAGTTTTTTTGGTCCGACAAATGTGAGGAAGCATTCCTTAAGTTAAAGCATTTGTTGACCAATGTTCTAGTGTTAGTAGTTCCAGATGGTAACCAAGGGTTGGTAGTATACACCAATGCATGTGGGATTGGATTGGGAGCAGTGTTGATGCAAAAGGGCAAAGCTATTGCTTATGCATCTAGACAGCTTAGACCGCACGAAGAAAGATATCCTACTCATGACTTGGAGTTTGCTGCGGTAATTTTTGCTTTGAAGATTTGGAGGCATTATCTCTTGGGGGAAGAGATTTGAGTTATATACTGATCATAAGTCCTTAAGATACCTATTCTCTCAGAAGGAGTTGAATATGTGATAGCAGAGGTGGCTGGAATTTTTGGCTGATGATTTTGGTATAGAGTATACCCCAAGGAAATGTAATAAGGTAACATTTGCTCTCAGTAGAAAACATCAGAATGTGGTGTTAGCAATGTTGGCTAAATGGAAGGATCTAGAAGCCTTAGCCAGTTACGGAGTGCAGTTGAGATCTACTGCTAGTTCTAGTCAGGGGACTGCCATGGTGTCTTGTTTAGAATTTCGTCCACCATTGATTGAAAGGATAGCTTCTAAGCAGAGAGAAGGTCCAGTTTTAGCCGAGAGGATTAGAAGGCTTGAGGTAGGGTCAGAGATCGATGATCTAAAGGGTTATAGTCTTGACCAAAGAGGATGGTTGAGAAGGGACGGTTATGTGTTCTGAATGTAAAGAACTTAAGGAGAGAAGTTCTGGAAGAATGTCATCGATCCAAGTTTACGATTCATCTTGGAGAGACCAAGATGTATCAAGATATGAAGAGGAGCTTCTATTGGGAAGGCATGAAGAGGGATGTTGGCTTGTGGGTTAGGCAGTGTGTAAACTATCAACAAGTAAAGGCCGAACATCAGAAGTTGAGTGGATTGCTTCAGCCTTTAGAGATTCCAATATGAAAATGGGACTTGATATCCATGGATTTTATAGAATGGATTGCCAAGGTCAAGGAGAGGAAATGAGAGTATATGGGTTATTGTGGACAGGTTGACTAGGAGTGCCCATTTCATTCCAGTAAAGTCGACCAGGACGGCACCTGTTTTGGCAAAGTTATTCATGAAGAACATATTTAGACTTCATGGGGTTCCTAGTAGCATAGTCAGCGACATGGATGCATTATTCACTAGCGAATTTTGGAAGAATCTACAAGAGGTTTTGGGTACCAAGCTCAAGAAGAGTACAGCTTATCACCCACAGACCGATGGGCAGACAGAGAGAGTAAATAAAGTACTCAAGGATCTATTGAGAGCTTGTGTATTGGACTTTGGTGGATCTTGGGAGGACCACCTACATTTGATTGCGTTTTCCTATAATAATATTTATCAGACTAGCATAGGAATGGTGCCTTTTGAAGCTTTGTATGTAAGGACATGCAAATCACCGGCATGTTGGTTAGAGACCGTTGACCGATTAGTCCTAGGTCCGGATTTGGTTAGAGAGGCGTCAGAAAAGATTGAGTTAATCCAAGGACGGATGAAGGAATCTCAATCCAGACAGAAGAGTTACGCAGATAAGAGGCGTAAAGACCTAGAATTCTCAGTGGGAGACAGGGTTCTCATTAAGGTATCACCGATGAAGGGTGTGGTACGGTTTGTAAAATCGAGAAAGTTGGCACCAAGATATGTTGGCCCATTTGAGATTATAGAAAGGATTGGAAAGCTTAGGTGCAAAGTAGAGTTGCTGAGCAGTTTTCCAGGTGTCCATAATGTATTCCATGGGTCTCATCTTCGCAAATACATTCATGATCCAGAGGCTACAATTCCTCAGACAGAGATGGAGGACTTGGTAGTAGAGCCTGATTTGACTTTTGTAAGACAACCAGTTCGGGTTGTTGTGAGAGATGAGAAAAGATTGAGGAACAAGACAGTCAAATTGGTGAATGTTCAATGGAGCGACAACGAGAAGGACTGTACTTGTGAGACAGAGGACAGGATTCGAGATACTTATCCTGATCTGCTTTAATGCTATGTCTATATTTGATTTATATCGATTAACTGCTAATCGGGTAGGCCAGTATGGATGTTAGGAGTCATTACAGATGATTGCTATATTTTCTAGTTAGTCCTTACTGAATTTTAAGGACGAAATTCTTTAAGGAGGGTGTTAACCCGCCTTTTGGCAAGGTCGTAAACAGGCGAATTTAACTCAAACGACTGCTCGATTATCGAGGCTAGAATATGATGGTATTGGTTCAGATGATGGATAGACGATCAATCACGGATGATAAACATGATTGTGAGGCCAGGATTCTGCATAGTCTACGGACAAAAAGCTCGAGATACTTGGAAAATGGATTTCGACAAAAGTCGAGTTGTTTCGGGTTGTTTGGAGTTTGCTTCGAGTCACACTTGGATTTACTTCGGGTTTTCAGGATTGTTGCTTTGAGTCAGATAAGGCCTTGCTTCGGGTCATTCTGGTATCGACATGAATCTTGGAGGGGTCGGCATAAACCAAGGGATCGGCAATGGCTTTGGGTCGGCAGCTAGCAAGTGAAATGACCCTCCTATTTCTACCCTAATTTCATAAGGAATTTTTTTTTTTTAAGGTAAAGAGGATATATATATATAGATAGATATATCATCCATTGCAATATAATTCTCAGGGTCAATATCTTTCTCCAATAAACCAAATATATCCAGGATCACAATAATCAACCAATATAAATATATCAGTACATTCACAAAGGTAAGCACATACATGTGAGGATGTATATGCCTCTCTTGTTTGAATCAGAGTTCTGGAAAACAAGAGGATATTGGATTGCTAATTTTTTTTTTTGACCAAACAATCCACTGGTAACATACACATTGTCTGTTTATCCTAACTAAGAAGTGATCAAGTAATAATCAGTAGTAAACAAGCTTTTAATATAGGTAATCATGTTAAAGTCTGGATAGAATCAAATTCAGTATAAAAGAAAGGGGATCCTAAGTGAACACAAGCAACATCTAGGCGTAATGGAAACGCGCCTAACTTATACACAAGAGGTCACGAGTTCGAGTACTATGCTGGTTGGTTCAAACACAATTTTTGTTTTTTTTTCCCCATTTTTCTTCTGTACAATTTGGAATCTGTTATCTACCTATATCTGCACATATATGTTTTATTTTTGCCTATATTCCAACATACTAAACAATAATCCTTGCTTAATTATTTTTTTGAAATCCATTCCTACAACCTAGAAGGCTTCAGGATTGATATGAATTAAGAGTCTGGTTCTTGGGTTTTGAGGATGATAGAAGTGTTTATCATTATTCATGTTTGTATTTCTTCTTATAAGATCTGTCTGGAATTAAGGATGCATTTGGTTAGAATCTGAGTGAAATTCAGATTCTTATCACAAATACAAAGGAAAAGGTGTGGTAAAATTTGCACTTAAACATGTTTATGTGCATATATATCTGCAACTATTTGAATCTGGCTTCCATCTACCTTACTACAGTTCCTTTCTTTACTTAAAAATAGGACATGAAACATTTGTATGGAACAAGTTAAATGAACCTTGCAGCCATATAAAAACATTCAACCTATGTCTATTTTCTTTTGTATACATATGCCATAGTAGAAAATAAAACCATTTAATTTTCTGAGAATCAACTATCCTGATTTTCCAAAACCTAAATCCTTTTCAAAGACTCAAGATTTATAAAATGTAATCATTCAATTTTTAACATGGTGTTCTTGCTAAATCCACTTACAAGATTTGATCAAAATCCTTTTTAAACATAACAGATATTTAACTTAATTCATAGTTTCCAGATACAAATCACTCTCTTAACAAAATGCCTAACAAAATATCCATCCAATATTCAACACTTAATACAAGTAGCAATTTAAATTGTCAATACATGCAGATTTCAACATTTAGGCTCTTATCTAACTAAGTTTTAGCATGCTATATCTTCTTCTCAAGGCCTTGCTCCTACTCCTACTTAGTTGCCGCAATCCCTGAAAAAGCATTTGAAACTGCCTCATTTTAAATGAGACACCCCAGATGCCATTAGCACACTAGGGTCAGACACATGTCTGGTATGAGAAAGCTCACAAAAATAAATAGTTAATTAGGTTAAAGTCAAGTAAGTACATATACATAAAGTTCAGCCCTTTGGAATCAGGCAAATACTTGTGTGCATGCTCTGTGACATTGTGCATGTGCACACTCTAACTTTCTTTCCAGAGACTACACATATGAATATGGCACATACATCCAAGCATACAACTCAAACATAGACAAACAATCATTCATACCAAACAGGAAAATAACCAATATGAGTTAGATCATTTATTCAATTCTCATACTTCAAATCTGGGAAAAACTCTAGTTTTCTCATCATCTCAAATATTATTCCCTTGGTATATTTATCTATCCTTGGTCTCATCTGCAATATTTATGAATCAATGGACACACTGTAATGAACTAATTCACTCCATTACACAAAGATCTCAGGACTTAAACAAGCCATGTGTCAACTTATGTTACTCAAGCACACAAGTCATTCCTGCAGTGTTCTTGACCCCAATTTCCTAATCAGGTTTAAGTTAATAATAACTCTTTTGATTTTTCATGACAAAACCATTCAGTGATTCATTTCATTAGCTAAAAACATCCATAACATGGCATCTCATATTATTCATACCATACAGAGGCAAACAAGCAAACAACCATTGGTGATTACAAAATAAGGTTCTGGATATGCATATATTCATCCTGGTATTTAAAAGGAGTTTAGGCAACTAATATTGGCTTCTGGTTTCTGAGAGAGTTTTTTTTTTCTTTTGCAAACATTTGTGCTTGAGTTAAACTCAGGATAACCTGGTTTCACTGAATCACAAAATTTTGTTTGCTATGCATTTTATTGAATCAGGAGCATCAGCACATAGATAACCCTATTGCACCCCTAATTCCTTTCTATTTCAAGCCTCAGCACTTATACATGAGTATATTGCAGCTCAACATTATTTACATTTTTCTGGGTTGAGCCAAAACCAATACTACTTGCCTATTCTCAACATTTTATTTTCTGGGTATTTGTTTATATCCCTAAACATTAACATATCAGAGATCTGAGTGTATAAAACAGATATGTATACTAACAACACATAAGACTTTGTTATAATAAAACAAGTGATCAACCAAAGAAAATCAAAACATTTTCAGATTTAAATTCACAGATAAGCATTCATATATGAAAATACTCTTTTAAGAAAAATACTTTTATCTGGCTGCCTTCATTAGGACTTATTGCCTTAGATTTTTGAGTGAGTTTTCTCACCTAGCTCTCTTCTTTGTTTCCTTAATTAATTGATGAACTTCTGCCCTTATCCTCAAGCTCTCTTTCTTCCCTTGTCTTATGATTTCTGTGGTATTGTTTTTCTTCTTTCTTTTTTTTTTCAATTCTTTTCTGAGAAGAAGAGGAGGCTGCTGCATATACATGTATATATATACAGGGTCTTTCTTAGGGTTTTGGGTATTGGCTAAGTCCATTTTGCCCACCAGAAAATCATGTTATCTGCATTTTTTAAACCCAGAGTTTTACCCTTCCCGGCTTAATTTGGGTGAAGAGAAAAGTGGTTACTCATTTTTTTCCAGAAATTTGCTTTTCAGAAAATACTTTTTCCCCTTGTCTATAATCATGCCAAAAATGTGACTTGCTTTTTATTATTTATCAAATACACTTCCTAATTCTGCCTATAGCAAACATTTCTCTGTTTTCTCTTATTTTTTTTCTATTTTTAGCTTTCATGTAAATGGCATGTACTTCCTTTATTTATTTATAAGAGGATTAGTTCTTTTTATATCTTCATTCTTTTTATTTCTGCTTATATTAAAATATGTCTATATATATATTTTATTTCACTAGTTTGAACTCTAGTATTTTATTAACACACACACACATATATATATATATATATATATATATATATATAAATATATCATTCTGTATTGACACACACATGCACATGTATACTTAAGAAAAATATTCAGTAGCATACATATATTTATATTTACTTATGCATTCAGCTTTTAAAGATTTAATATATATATATATATATATGTATATATATTCCCATACATATCAATATGTATTTATTCTTAAAGTTCAGAGATTTTTAGCTTAAGTTCATGTGTATACCCTGTGCACACATGTACACACATACTGATACACTATCAAGCCATAACAATCTCCTTCCAAAATTTAATTCAAAAATTATTTTGAATTCACTTATATTTGTCAAAATAAATTCCTAAAATCTTGGGTCATTACATACACCCCTCCTTTTAGAAATTGTGTCCCACAATTTTCCTAAGCTTAAAATAAATTTTAAACTTAATTCAGAGAACAAGTTTATTCTCTACCAAATAGATTCTTAGTTCTATACTAACTAAAAATATATTCATCCAAAATAAAGAAAACAATCAAAAATCAGAATTACCTTAATCTGAAAATAGCTTAGGATAATTCATCCTAACTTTGTCCTCTAATTCCCATGTGCAATCACTAGGATCTAGACTCCACTGTACCTTCACAAGTTTCAGAGATTTATTCCTCAACTTCTTCACATCTTTTGCCAAAATTCCCACTGGATCCTTTTCATAAATCAAATTAGGATTTATCTGCACTTGGGTTGGGGTTTCAAGAATTTCTGCCTTGTCATGGACCCATCTTCTCAATTGTGATACATGAAAAACATCATGTATACCTTGCATGTTTTCTGGTAATTCCAACTTATATGCCAAAGGACCAATTCTCTCCAGAATTTTGTATGGTCCAATATATCTTGGGGTTAATTTGCCTTGTTTTCCAAACCTCAGCACATTTTTCATGGGTGAGATTTTTATGAAAACAAAATTTCCCACTTCATATTCTACCTGCCTCCTTCTCATGTCTGCAAATTTCTTTTGTCTATCTTGAGCTGCTGTCATTCTTCTTCTTATCAACTCAATTTTCTCCTTGGTTTCTTGTATGTACTCAGGTCCTAAAATAGACCTTTCTCCTGCTTCTACCCAGCAAACAGGTGACAAACAGGGTTTACCATATAAGGCTTCAAATGGAGCCATTCCTATGGTGCTTTGGTAGCTGTTGTTGTATGTAAATTCAACTAGATGAAGATAATCTTCCCAGTTGCCCCCAAAATCCATTATACATGCCCTCAACATGTCCTCCAAAACTTTGTTTACCACCTCAGTCTGCCCATCTGATTGAGGATGGTAGGCAGTACTTAAACATAATTCACTTCCCATTGCTTCTTGAAAGCTTCTCCAGAATTTTGAAGTGAAGATGGCATCCCTATCACTCACAATGGTTTTGGGAATGCCATGTAACTTTACCACTTCTTTTATAAAAATTTGAGCTAGTTTTGGTGCTGTTCTTTCTGACCTGACTGGGATGAAGTGTGCTACCTTGGTTAGCCTATCAACTATCACCCATATGCTTGTATTACCTCTCTTAGATCTAGGCAGTCCATCTATGAAGTCCATAGATATGTCCTCCCACTTCCACTGTGGTACACTAAGAGGTTGCATCAACCCTGATGGTCTTTGAGTTTCAGCCTTGACTTGTTGGCAAGTCATACATTTGGCAATGTACTTAGCTATATCAGATTTCATCCCCTTCCACCAGAAGTCTCTTTTCAAATTCTGATACATTTTTGTGTTACCTGGGTGTATGGAGTACTTACTTCTGTGATATTCATTCAATATCTCCCTCTTCAATTCTATGTCCTCTGGTACACACATCCTATTCTGGTATCTCACATATCCATCTTTATCAATGTGGTGATTCATTACTTCCTCCCCTCTTGAGAGGAGCATCCTCTTCTCTAATAAGTGAGCATCTTGTTCTTGCATTTTTCCTACCTTCAGAATTAAATCTGGTTGAAGTGTCATTAAGCTTAACTTCCCTTTATCTTCTTGTGTATCATGCATCTGCTCATTAGTGTGCACACAACCATTCTCCCCAATCTCTAACTCAGTTAGCAAAGACAAATCTTTAAATTCTGTTATCATCATCATAGCCAATTTAGCATGCTGTCTACTTAGAGCATCTGCAACTTTGTTTGCTTTTCCTGGTGTATAAAGTATGTCAAAGTCATAGGCAGCTAAGAACTCCACCCATCTATGTTGCCTCATGTTCAAATCTTTTTGTGAAAACAAATATTTTAGAGACTTGTGGTCTGTGTAAAGTTCAAACTTAGTGCCTAACAAATAATGTCTCCAAAGTTTTAAAGCATATATCACAGCTGCTAATTCGAGATCATGTGTGGCATACCTCACTTCATGGGGTTTAAGTTGTCTGGATGCATATGCAATGACTTGGCCTTGTTGCATCAACACTGCACCCAAGCCAAATCCACTAGCATCAGTGTATACTACTAATTCTTCATTTCCATGTGGTACCTTTAGAATTGGAGCATTTACCAATGCCTCCTTCAATTGTTCAAAAGACTTTTCACATTTTTCTGACCAAACAAAAGCTTGGTTCTTCCTGGTTAGGTTAGTGAGTGGTGTAGAAATTTTTGAAAAATCTTTTATAAACCTTCTATAATACCCTGCCATTCCCATAAATGACCTCACTTCACTCACAGTGCTTGGCCTCTTCCATGCTTGAATAGCCACTACTTTATTGGGGTTCACTGAAATTCCTTTGGCAGATATAACATGGCCAAGAAAATGTACTTCCTCCTTCCAAAACACACATTTTGAAAATTTTGCCTTTAAATCTTTTTCCCTTAGTCTAGACAAAACCAGGTGCAAATGATGCTTATGTTCTTCCACTGTCTTGGAATAAATCAAAATGTCATCTATAAAAATAAGCACAAACTTGTCCAAACAATCCCTAAAGGTTCTGTTCATTAAATCTACAAAGTAAGATGGTGCATTGGTCAAGCCAAATGGCATAACCGAAAATTCATACAACCCATACCTAGTGTTAAAGGCAGTGTACTTGATGCTTGATTCTTCCACCTTCATTTGATGAAAACCAGATGCTAAGTCTAGTCTAGAAAATACTTTTGCCCCTGCTAATTGATCAAAAAGATCATCTATTCTTGGCAATGGGTATTTATTTTTAATAGTTACTTTGTTTAATTCTCTATAATCTATGCAGAGTCTTAAGGATCCATCTTGCTTCTTAACAAACACCACTGGTGCTCCCCAGCAAGAATTACTTGGTCTTATAAAACCCTTTTCTTCCAATTCTTCTAACTGTTTCTTTAATTCTTTTAGTTCATTTGGCCCCATTCTAGTTGGCTTTTTAATCACTGGGCTTGCTCCTGGAACTAGATTGATCTGGAATTCTACTGGTCTATGGTGTGGAATACCCTTGACCTCACCAAACACATCCAAATATTCATTGACTATGGGAATTTCTTCAATGGTTAGTTCACTGAAATCTTTTTCTGAGTCAACTAAATGATATAGTTTTCCTTCCTTAGCTACCTCACATAAAACTGTGATTCTCTGGCCTCTAGAATTTTGCAATGATATGGTGGATGAGTCTAAATTAATCATGGCTTTAAATTGCCTTAACCAGTCTACCCCCAATATAACACCTATATTTGGGTAATTCAAAACATATAAATTGGAAATAAAAATATTTCCTCCTATGTTCAACTCCACATCCACACAAATCATATTTAAAACACTAGAACTCCCCAATGGACTGTGTATATGCAATGGGGTTTCAACTAATATGCAATTCAGTTTTAGCATTTTAACCAATTCATAAGAAATTAAAGAGTGAGTTGCCCCAGTATCATACACTACTGTTATGGGTATGGTACAAATAAGTAATGTACCTTCCACTTGGCTATGGTTTACAGTGTTACTCTCCACTGTGGCTTTGCCTTTTCCTTCCAAATTTGCCAATTTGCCTTGCTGTTTATACTCAGGACAATTCCTCTTCATATGCCCCTCTTTCCCACATAGATAGCATTTGAAAGCTCCTCCTTTCAACTCTGGACATTTTGGTTTGATATGCCCTTCCTTTCCACACTGATGGCACACAATTTTCTTCTTGTCTTCCTTAGCCTTGACATCTCCAGTGTTTTTGTTACTAGCCTCTTCTTTCTTCTTATCATAAGGGTGATACCTCCCCTTACCTTTCTTGTTATTATTGCTCTTAAAATTTCTGAACTTCTCCCTTTCCTTGTCATGCTGCTCCAACCTCAAAGCTAAGTCTATCACATGATCAAAAGTCTTGTCTGCATAGGGTAACATGGCTCTACTAAGTCCTGGATTCAAACCTTTTATGTACCTATCATTTTTAGATGCCTCATCTGCCACAAGCATTGCTCCATATGTGGAAAGTCCCTCAAACTTTTGAGTGTATTCTGTGACAGTCATGGTTCCTTGTCTAAGTCTAATGAATTCTTCTAGCAAGGTAGTCTTTGCTGATGCTGGTACAAACCTTGCTTCCAACATCTCTTTGAACTGATTCCAAGTGATTTCATTCTCATTCCTTCCTGCAATGATTACTTCCCACCAGCCTAAAGCTACTCCTTTTAGCTGTCTTGAAGCCACTTGCCTCTTTCTTTGATCATCAAGTTGCATGTCATTGAAAATTCTTTCCAATGTTCTCAACCATGTTTGAATTTCCATGATACTCTCTGTCCCTTCAAAGCTTTTGCCTCCTAAATGAGTATATGTCTTAAGTAGTTTTGAGAGTTCTTCATAGGGATTTTCTTGCCTTTGTCCTGCCCCATCCCTAAATGCTCTCACCAAGTCTTGCAGATTGACCATTGGTGGTGCATGGGAAGATCCTGCTCCCTGATTTGGTGGTCTCCCTACCATAGTTTGCTAATAATAATTTACATAGCTGGTTAGTTTGATATTTAGTTCCTTTTTAATTTTTATTTCTATCTAAGAACTTGATCCTTACTTCTACTATGTTGAATAACATAGCTCTGATACCAACTGAAATGACCCTCCTATTTCTACCCTAATTTCATAAGGAATTTTTTTTTTAAGGTAAAGAGGATATATATATATATATATAGATATATCATCCATTGCAATATAATTCTCAGGGTCAATATCTTTCTCCAATAAACCAAATATATCCAGGATCACAATAATCAACCAATATAAATATATCAGTACATTCACAAAGGTAAGCACATACATGTGAGGATGTATATGCCTCTCTTGTTTGAATCAGAGTTCTGGAAAACAAGAGGATATTGGATTGCTAATTTTTTTTTTGACCAAACAATCCACTGGTAACATACACATTGTCTGTTTATCCTAACTAAGAAGTGATCAAGTAATAATCAGTAGTAAACAAGCTTTTAATATAGGTAATCATGTTAAAGTCTGGATAGAATCAAATTCAGTATAAAAGAAAGGGGATCCTAAGTGAACACAAGCAACATCTAGGCGTAATGGAAACGCGCCTAACTTATACACAAGAGGTCACGAGTTCGAGTACTATGCTGGTTGGTTCAAACACAATTTTTGTTTTTTTTTCCCCATTTTTCTTCTGTACAATTTGGAATCTGTTATCTACCTATATCTGCACATATATGTTTTATTTTTGCCTATATTCCAACATACTAAACAATAATCCTTGCTTAATTATTTTTTTGAAATCCATTCCTACAACCTAGAAGGCTTCAGGATTGATATGAATTAAGAGTCTGGTTCTTGGGTTTTGAGGATGATAGAAGTGTTTATCATTATTCATGTTTGTATTTCTTCTTATAAGATCTGTCTGGAATTAAGGATGCATTTGGTTAGAATCTGAGTGAAATTCAGATTCTTATCACAAATACAAAGGAAAAGGTGTGGTAAAATTTGCACTTAAACATGTTTATGTGCATATATATCTGCAACTATTTGAATCTGGCTTCCATCTACCTTACTACAGTTCCTTTCTTTACTTAAAAATAGGACATGAAACATTTGTATGGAACAAGTTAAATGAACCTTGCAGCCATATAAAAACATTCAACCTATGTCTATTTTCTTTTGTATACATATGCCATAGTAGAAAATAAAACCATTTAATTTTCTGAGAATCAACTATCCTGATTTTCCAAAACCTAAATCCTTTTCAAAGACTCAAGATTTATAAAATGTAATCATTCAATTTTTAACATGGTGTTCTTGCTAAATCCACTTACAAGATTTGATCAAAATCCTTTTTAAACATAACAGATATTTAACTTAATTCATAGTTTCCAGATACAAATCACTCTCTTAACAAAATGCCTAACAAAATATCCATCCAATATTCAACACTTAATACAAGTAGCAATTTAAATTGTCAATACATGCAGATTTCAACATTTAGGCTCTTATCTAACTAAGTTTTAGCATGCTATATCTTCTTCTCAAGGCCTTGCTCCTACTCCTACTTAGTTGCCGCAATCCCTGAAAAAGCATTTGAAACTGCCTCATTTTAAATGAGACACCCCAGATGCCATTAGCACACTAGGGTCAGACACATGTCTGGTATGAGAAAGCTCACAAAAATAAATAGTTAATTAGGTTAAAGTCAAGTAAGTACATATACATAAAGTTCAGCCCTTTGGAATCAGGCAAATACTTGTGTGCATGCTCTGTGACATTGTGCATGTGCACACTCTAACTTTCTTTCCAGAGACTACACATATGAATATGGCACATACATCCAAGCATACAACTCAAACATAGACAAACAATCATTCATACCAAACAGGAAAATAACCAATATGAGTTAGATCATTTATTCAATTCTCATACTTCAAATCTGGGAAAAACTCTAGTTTTCTCATCATCTCAAATATTATTCCCTTGGTATATTTATCTATCCTTGGTCTCATCTGCAATATTTATGAATCAATGGACACACTGTAATGAACTAATTCACTCCATTACACAAAGATCTCAGGACTTAAACAAGCCATGTGTCAACTTATGTTACTCAAGCACACAAGTCATTCCTGCAGTGTTCTTGACCCCAATTTCCTAATCAGGTTTAAGTTAATAATAACTCTTTTGATTTTTCATGACAAAACCATTCAGTGATTCATTTCATTAGCTAAAAACATCCATAACATGGCATCTCATATTATTCATACCATACAGAGGCAAACAAGCAAACAACCATTGGTGATTACAAAATAAGGTTCTGGATATGCATATATTCATCCTGGTATTTAAAAGGAGTTTAGGCAACTAATATTGGCTTCTGGTTTCTGAGAGAGTTTTTTTTTCTTTTGCAAACATTTGTGCTTGAGTTAAACTCAGGATAACCTGGTTTCACTGAATCACAAAATTTTGTTTGCTATGCATTTTATTGAATCAGGAGCATCAGCACATAGATAACCCTATTGCACCCCTAATTCCTTTCTATTTCAAGCCTCAGCACTTATACATGAGTATATTGCAGCTCAACATTATTTACATTTTTCTGGGTTGAGCCAAAACCAATACTACTTGCCTATTCTCAACATTTTATTTTCTGGGTATTTGTTTATATCCCTAAACATTAACATATCAGAGATCTGAGTGTATAAAACAGATATGTATACTAACAACACATAAGACTTTGTTATAATAAAACAAGTGATCAACCAAAGAAAATCAAAACATTTTCAGATTTAAATTCACAGATAAGCATTCATATATGAAAATACTCTTTTAAGAAAAATACTTTTATCTGGCTGCCTTCATTAGGACTTATTGCCTTAGATTTTTGAGTGAGTTTTCTCACCTAGCTCTCTTCTTTGTTTCCTTAATTAATTGATGAACTTCTGCCTTATCCTCAAGCTCTCTTTCTTCCCTTGTCTTATGATTTCTGTGGTATTGTTTTTCTTCTTTCTTTTTTTTTTTCAATTCTTTTCTGAGAAGAAGAGGAGGCTGCTGCATATACATGTATATATATACAGGGTCTTTCTTAGGGTTTTGGGTATTGGCTAAGTCCATTTTGCCCACCAGAAAATCATGTTATCTGCATTTTTTAAACCCAGAGTTTTACCCTTCCCGGCTTAATTTGGGTGAAGAGAAAAGTGGTTACTCATTTTTTTCCAGAAATTTGCTTTTCAGAAAATACTTTTTCCCCTTGTCTATAATCATGCCAAAAATGTGACTTGCTTTTTATTATTTATCAAATACACTTCCTAATTCTGCCTATAGCAAACATTTCTCTGTTTTCTCTTATTTTTTTCTATTTTTAGCTTTCATGTAAATGGCATGTACTTCCTTTATTTATTTATAAGAGGATTAGTTCTTTTTATATCTTCATTCTTTTTATTTCTGCTTATATTAAAATATGTCTATATATATATTTTATTTCACTAGTTTGAACTCTAGTATTTTATTAACACATATATATATATTTATATATATATATATCATTCTGTATTGACACACACATGCACATGTATACTTAAGAAAAATATTCAGTAGCATACATATATTTATATTTACTTATGCATTCAGCTTTTAAAGATTTAATATATATATATATATATGTATATATATTCCCATACATATCAATATGTATTTATTCTTAAAGTTCAGAGATTTTTAGCTTAAGTTCATGTGTATACCCTGTGCACACATGTACACACATACTGATACACTATCAAGCCATAACAATCTCCTTCCAAAATTTAATTCAAAAATTATTTTGAATTCACTTATATTTGTCAAAATAAATTCCTAAAATCTTGGGTCATTACAGCAAGCTTCGGGTCGGCATAAAGCTTTGGGATCGGTATGTTTCTAAGGGCTCGGCACTACTTCGGGTTTGCATCATACTTACTTCAGGTTGGCATCTTCGGGTCGGCATTTCACTCTAGGGTCGACATCTTTAAGGGTTCGGCAAGTTACAAGTACTTTGGGTCGGCATCCTTCCTACTCTGGGTCGACATCCTTCCTACTCTGGGTCGGCATTGACATCAAGGGATCGGCAAAGTTTTGGAGTCGGCAAAATATATGGGATCGGCTACTTCGGGTCGGTGCTTGTTAAACCTCGGGTAAGCAAAACACAGGCTTCGGGTCGGCACTATGGGAAGGCTGGGATGGATTGGAATAGGAGCTGCTACGAGTCATTGGTCGACTTACTTCGGGTCAATGATGGATCTGCTTCGGTTCATCCTCGAGACACTTTCAGGTCGGCATATATACTACTTGGGATCGATCGTGAGGATTTGTATGGGTTCAGCTATGATTTTGGTGGGCCCGTATCACTCAGGAAGCCCAGTAACCAGGATTTTGCCTATAAATACGACAGGCGCGGCTTCAGAAAAGGGGACTCTCATTATGTTTCCCTTCATCTTCTACCTAACGGCTACTCTACCATGATTGTTTCAAGAAACTTGGGATTGTAATTGTAATCAATTCTCTAGCAATAAAAAAGGAAATTTCAGGAGTGGACGTAGGCCGAAGTTAGCCGAACCACTATAAATCTCGTCTCTTTACTACTTTCTTTTTAATTTTTGTTGTTCTTCATATTTATATCCTCTTCAAATATTTTATCTGTGATCTGTGATCTGTGACTGTGAATTGGTGATTTCATCTACGATTGGGTGTTTGTGACCATTTTTGGCGCAAACAGAGGGGAGCCTGTAACACCCTTGATTTTTAATAACATTATTCAGGAGATTTAATTAGAATAAATTAAATAGAATAATATAGAGTCATAGGGGGATTGAGATTGGTAAAAGAATATAGGTGGTCGTGCCTAATTAAATTGAATGCACTTATAAATGGTTAAGTGCTAACTAGTTAAACACAAGGGCATTAGGGTAAATAGCCGCCCATATTTCTCACCCTTATACTAGTATTCCTTAGCCATACACGTTCATTTTTATCTTACGCAAAAATTTTAAACGTAAGAAGAAGAGAAGCCGGCTATTAGGGAGAAGAAAAGAAGGGAAAATCAAATCTATAGCTTAGGTTCAAGCTAGAAGAAATAAATCTCTAATTTCTTTATCCAATCTAAGGTGAATAATAATCACTACATCTCTATTTTTGGCTTTATAATCATATGATTACGGATTTAAGGGTAAATTCATCTTTATGAAATATTGGATGATGATGTGCTTGATTTATAATTTGTTTAGATTAAACAATATTGTTTTAAAGGAGATATGCACGGTTTTGGGGTAAAACTAAGGTTAAATGATTTTTAAATGCCATGGAAAAATTATATGTTATGAGAAACATGATTTTGGAGTTGGGTTTCAATGTTTATAATTTTTCAAGTCATGGAGAATTAGTTATAAATTTTCAAAGGAAAATATGGTTATTTGGGTATACAAATTTATTTTGGAAATTATATCAAGAATTTGGGTCTGAAATTTTGATATGTTAGATAACATGATTAAAGTGAATTTCTAGAATTTTTGGGGATTTTCACTAGGTAATTTAGTATGGAAATTAAATTATTTTGAAAGAAGGACCTAAATGATATAATTGTTTTATTAATAGGAAGGGCTTATTTGTTAAATGTTGTTTTGTTTTAAATCTGAGAAAATGCAGCAAATTTTAGTAAAATAATTGGAAAGTTTAATATAACGAATCATGTGTTTACAAGTGGGCAAGTTAGTTACAAAAAGTTTACTTTATTTAGTAAAATCAGCCTTTAGCTCAGAAAAGTGGGTTCCGCCTTCTTTAGAAGGACCTTTCGACCCCGAATTTCCACCTCCAACATAGTCGAAACGTTCTAGGTCGAAACCAGTAAACCAATAGACATTGTATCATTTAGACGGTATGTAATGGATTGGAAAAAGGCGGAAGGTAGGGTGTCGAAACGTGGCTTCCGAAGGGGTTGGTTCCTTTGTTTTGTTTTGTTTTAAAAGAGAAGCGCTTGTTGTTTATAAAAGGGTTCGCAATTGTCGATAACAATGGTTTCGAAAGGGTATTTCAAAAGAAGATTTCGAAGGAGAGCTGCCGCCTTTGTTTTAAAGTAGTTGCTTCCGAAGGAGTTACTTAGATTTTATTGAAGCTTTCGGAAGGGGTAGTTTCGACCAAATTCGAATCCCTTCTATGATTTGATGCCTTTCGATGGTTTTGAAGACATTAATGTTGTCAGAAGGTACCGTTTGTTTTATAAAATAATAGCCATTTCCTACTGCTTTCGAAAGGGGTTAGGGGTTTCGAAGGCAATGGTTTCCGAAGAGGTTTTGAAGCCAACCTTCAATGGTTTTACCCAGTTGTTTTAACGCTTTCGAAATGATGGTTGCGACACCATCAAGTTTACCCTATACTTTTATAAAATGGAGAATGGTTTCGAAAGAGATGCTTTCGCTTATGTTCACTTTGACCCAAAAATGTTATTTTAAATATAAACCCAAAGACTTCGAAAGGTTTTGGTTTCGAAGGGTAACCTTCAATAATTTTGAAAGGAGGGACTTTCAATGGTTTCGAAGGGTAACCTTCAATGGTTTCGAAAGGGGCATTTTTGAATGGTTTCGAAGCTATGCTCCTATACTTATATGATAATACTTTAACAAGGTCGAAAGGTTTCGAAATAGATGTTTTAAGGTATTCAAAAGGCAGGAGTCCAATGTTTTAAAGATAGAATTTAATGCTTTCGAAGGAGGTTGTCCAATGAAGTCGAAAGCACGGTTTCGAAAGTGTCTAAAGGCTTTCTAAACCCAAACTCATTTTTAAGGGAAAAACCCATGGCTAAATAAAGGAGTTTTGAAATGATTTTAAGTATGTAAATTTGAAGAAGTATTACCTTGATAAAAATATAGGTTAAAGGGATTAACTGTGTTTTATATGAAAAGTATTTCAAGGACTTTAAACCCACAGGAGTGGTATTGTAAGTTGTAATGTTTGCTTCTTCAAATATGAATATATTCATATGATAAAGGACCCATCACTGCATTTTGGGGATAAAGGGGTAGGAGAACCAGTGGGTTAACCCAGTAGTGAATATAAATTGATTAAACTCCTAAATGAGTAGAATTGCATCCAAGGAGTCAGGGAGACCAAAATATAGGATGCCTAAACCTTGAAGTTGTCCGGGAGATAGGTTCATAGTAAACTCATGAAAACTATGATTAGGAAGTTATTGTGGGTAACCAACATGTTCATAGTAAACCCATGAAAACTATGTATTAAGAATGGTTGGTAGGGGCCAATTGGTTTGTAGTGAACCCATAAAAACTATATCCGGATTAAGTATTGACATCAGTCAAATAGGTTCCTAGTCAACCCATGAAAACTAGGATAAGAAAGAAGTTAAAGGAGACATCAGTAGGTTCATAGTTAACCCATGGAAACTAGGCTAAGAAGAGAGTTACTGGAGTAATCCATAGGTTCCTAGTCAACCCATGAAAACTATGATATAAGATGAGATATTGAAATGACCAATAGGTTCAGGGGAACCCATGAATTAATTAAGTTAATTGGTAGTAGATTCTTAGTAATCCCATGGAAACTATGAAATAGAACAGGGTGTCCATAAATTATAAAAAGGTTATTAGTAAACCCATGAAAACTAATAGGTTAATAGTGACCCTAGAAACTATAATCATGATCGAGAGTCAATTAAACCGGGGATGGGAAATACAAGATGTTTATATATATGCATATCCTCATAAATGTTTTAAATGCTATGTTTTAACCATTGTGGATGTAGGAGCACAGCACTAGGTTTTGAAAAAGGTTTTAGGATACTAGTGAGGGGAAAACCCGTTCCGCTAAGCGACGTGGTCTCACTAGATATCTTAATGGATTGGAATGTTAGATTATTATTCATATCAGGCTTTATGTCTGACTCAAAGTTTATTTTTTCACCTCAAACTCTTGGGTACTCAATTAATTTTGAGTAGTTTGAGGTTTAGGGTTTCAAGGTTCTCTTCTTAGACGAATAAAGTTTCCGGAGGCGTGCAAGAGGCAGTTAGTTATTTAGAGTTATCTTTTTCCGCTGCGTATTTTGGATGTAATGGCAGACTTATTAGCCTTATTATATACTCCGATCAATCAAGGGGGCATCTTTATATATCGCTCTTGGCGTATGTGTAATAATTATATTTTTTTGAACATGGTTAACGTTTGTGGGATTATGTAATGAACATGAAATATTTTGAATGGAATGTGGAAATGTGTTTTTAATTTGTTAATTTTTTTCCATATTCTTGTGATCTTTGTATTAATGTATCTAACACCGCCGTATTTGGTCGCCGATGATTAATAACTATGGATGACTACAGCATTCGTAGCCGTTAGTTTGGGCCTCCAAGTAGGGGGATGTTACATGAGCTATGTATCGGTTTTTTGTGAATATGATGCAAGCTGGAGTTGCAGCTGGAATGGGAGGAGGAGATGCTGCTGGGGTAGGAGATCCAGAAGTTCTGGTAGTTAACCATTATGCTAAGCTGAGCGGAGATTACGCTAAGCTTGGAGGGAAGCCTTTTTTGAGGACAGAGGATGCTATAGAAGTGGAAAATTGGTTGTTGCACTGCCAAAGGATTTTTGCAGACTTGGGCCTCAACGACGAGCAGAAGAGGAGGTTGGCATCCAGATAGCTTCAGGGAGCCGCATTGGTTTGGTGGAACAGTATGACGGCTGGTGTGGACGAAGAAACTTTTTCATAGGCAAATTTCAAGGGAAGGTTCCAGGAGAGGTTTATGTGCAATAGCACTGTCAGCTTTGATTAGGAAGTTTGCTTAGTTAGAGCAGGGGAGACGTCTGTCCTGGAATATGCTAGAAAGTTTGAGGAGTTGGCCCGGTATGGGTATGCTTCAGTGGATACAGTCATGAAGAGGAATGAGAAGTTTATCAAGGGGTTGAAGCCTGAGTTAGCTAGGGCCACATTACCTCATATTAGAGATCCTTCTGACTTTGTAGTGGAGATGGCCTTAATGCATGAGCAGATTCTTGATTCTCTAGAGAAGAGTAAGGCTAAAGAAGTCCAGGTTGGGCAGAATCAGAAGAGGAAGTTCTTTCCTAAGAAAGGTGCTCAGAAGGGTGGAGCAACTAAGAAGGGGTATTCTGAGATTGTCTGTTTCAAGTGCGACAAGAAAGGGAACTTTGCTAATGAGTGTCGTGCTGGTAAAGCTAAGGAGGTGGCTGGAAAGAAGAATGTCAGGTGGTTCAACGGTGACCAGATTAGCCATTATGAGAGCTAGTGCAAGGAGCCCGCTAAGGATGGAAAGGGCAAGGTATATACATTGGAGCCTGCTGCTTCAAAGCCAACAGCTCAGGAGAAGGGAAAAGCAGTTTTGGGAGGTACGCTTTAGATTCATGGTATGTCTATTACCGTTCTATTTGATATTGGTACATCGCATTCTTTTATATCTAGATATTTGATAGATAAGCTTAACCTAGATCCCATATATTTAGTTACTTCCTTATGGGTTGCGAATCCAATAGGAGGGTATGCAACTCTAGGGTTGAGATGTGACCAGTTAGAGTTTGACTTGCTAGGTCACACTTTGGTTTGCAGTTTGCATGTGTTTGATTTTGTGGGGTTCAGGATTACTCTTGGTATAAATTGGTTAAGTGAGTACGATGCTAGGATATTTTGCCAGGATAGGAAAATATCTCTTAGACACCCAGATTGTAGTGATCAGATAGTTTATGCCATAGAAGGTTCTAGAGGTGAAGTGAATGCTTTGTTGGGTGCTATGGAATTGAATGATGAGTTAAGTCAAGTTTTCGTGGTTAGAGAATTCGCAGATGTTTTTGAGACAGTAGTTGGATTGCCGTCGAAATGAGCCATTGAGTTTCGGATAGATTTGGTTCAGGGAGCAGAACCAGTGAGTAGACCGCCAAGCAGGATGACCCATATAGAGATGAGGGAATTAAAGGTGCAGTTGGTAGATTTAGAAAGCAAGAGTTTTATCAGGCCGAGTAGTTTGCCTTGGGGAGCAGCCGCAGTGTTTGCTAAGAAGCCGGATGGATTGTTGAGGCTATGTATCGATTATCGTAAGTTGAATGAGAGGACAATAAAGAATCGATATCCATTGCTGAGGATTGACGATTTGTTCGACCAGTTGAGTGGAGCCAAGGTATTCTCACAGTTGGATTTAGTGACAGGTTTCCATCAGTTCAGAGTAACAGAGGATAGCATACCTTTGACGGCGTTTAAGACCAGGTATGGGTCGTACGAATGGTTAGTTATGCCGTTTAGACTGACTAATGTGCCCGCTTTCTTTATGGATTTAATGAAATGTGTTTTCTGAGAGTACTTGGATAGTTTCGTATTGGTTTTCATAGATGATATCTTGATATACTCTAAAGATGAAAGAGAGCATGAAGTTCATCTTAGAGTGGTGCTTGAGATGCTGAGACAACATTAGCTGAAGGCGAAGTTTTCAAAGTGTCATTTCTGGAAGAAAGAAGTGAAGTTTCTGGGTCATGTAGTCTCAGAGGAAGGGTTGTCAGTAGATTCGACTAAGATTGAAGCGGTGAATAGTTGGAAGAGACCTGAGACAGTGACAGAGATAAAGAGTTTCCTTGGGTTGGCTGGTTATTATCGGAGGTTCATTAAGGATTTTTCACGGATAGCGGCACCGATGACCAAGCTAACGAGAAAGGATGTAAAGTTTGTGTGGATCGATAAGTTTGAGGAAGCATTCCATAGTTTGAAACACTTATTGACCCATGCACCGGTGTTAGTTGTTCCGGAAGGGAATCAGGATTTGGAGGTTTTATACCGATGCGTGTGGAACATGACTAGGAGCTATGCTGATGCAGAGGGGTAAAGTGATTGTCTATGCTTCTAGATAGCTTAGACCGCATGAGGTCAGATATCTGATGCATGATTTAGAACTGGCTGCGGTGATTTTTGCTTTGAAGGTGTGGAGACATTACCTTTTGGGAGAGAGCTTTGAGTTATATACAGATCATAAGTCGCTAAAGTATTTTTTCTCTCAGAAGGAGTTGAACATGAGACGGCAAAGGTGGTTAGAGTTTATCGCTGCTTATGATTCGGGATTGAGTACACACTGGGGAAAGGCAACAAGATTGCAGATGCACTTAGTAGGAAACATCAGAACGCAGTGTTGGCGATGATTGTTGAGTGGAAGGATTCAGAAGCATTAACAGATTGCAGAGTGTAGTGGAGATCTGAGGCAGGGTCTAATGGAGATACCGTTGTCTTATCTTGTTTGCAAGTTTGACCAGTGTTGATCGAAAGGATCGCTTCTAAGTAGGAAGAGGATCCAGTGTTAGCTGAACGGATTAGGAAGTTAAAAGATGGAACCGAGAGCGATGACTTGAAAGATTTCAGTCTTGACCACAATGGGAGGTTGAGAAAGAAAGGGAGATTATGTGTTCCGAGTGTGGCGAACATAAGGAAAGAAGTCTTAGATGAATGCCATTGTTCAAAGTTCTATATTCACCCAGAAGGTACTAAGATGTATCAGGATATGAATAGGAGTTTCTTCAGGAAGGTATAAAGTGGGATATTGGGTTGTGTGTGAAGCAGTGCATGATTTGCTAGCAGGCAAAGGCCGAACACAGAAACCACATGGGTTGCTTCAACCATTGGATATTCCAGTATGGAAGTGGGATTTTATCTCCATGGATTTTATTGATGGGTTGCCAAGGTCGAACGGGGGAAATGATAATATATGGGTCATAGTGGACAGATTGACCAAGAGTGCCCATTTCTTTCTAGTTAGGTCAAGCAGAATGGCACTTGTTTTGGCGAAGTTGTTTATGAAGAATGTGGTTAGACTGCATGAAATTCCTAGTAGCATAGTTAGTGATAGAGATTCCTTATTCACTAGCGAGTTCTGGAAGATTCTGCAGGAAGTTTTGGGGACCAAGCTCAAAATGAGTACCGCTTACCATTCGTAGACAGATGGGAAAACGAAAAGAAGTTAACAAAATCTTGGAAGATTTATTGAGAGCTTGTGTTCTAGATTTCGGGGGATCATGGGAAGACCATCTGCATTTAGTCGATTTTTCGTATAACAACAGTTATCAGACTAGAATTGGGATGGCACAATTTGAAGCTTTGTATGGAAGGCCATGCAAAGCTCCTGTATGTTGGTTAGACACCGGGGATAGGTTGGTTCTTGGTCCAGATTTATTTAGAGAAGCTGCAGAAAAGATTGAGGTCATTCGAGTTAGAATGAAGGAGGCTCGGTCTAGGAAGAAGAGTTATGTAGACAAGAGACGGAAAGATTTAGAGTTCTCAATTGGAGATTAGGTTTTCGTCAATGTATCACCGATGAGGGGTGTGATTAGGTATGGAAAATCGGGGAGGTTAGCACCAAGATTCGTTGGACCTTTTCTTATGGTAGAGAGGATCGGGAAACTCGCATATAGAGTTGTGTTACCGAGCAGTTTAGTAGGAGTCCACGATGTTTTCCATGTTTCTCATCTCATAAAGTGTGTTAGAGACCCGGAGATTGATATTGCACCGATTGTGCTAGATGACTTAGTAGTAGAACCGAATTGGATGATAGTGAGGAAGCAAGTTCACATAGTTGCAAGGGTTGAGAAAAGGCTTAGAACCAAGACGGTCAGATTATTCAAAGCCCATTGGAGCGATGATGACGGGGACTGTACTTGGGAGATTGAGAGCAGGATTAGAGATACTTATCCTGACTTGTTTGATGGTATGTTTTACCTTCTTGTTTGATTTGTTGTGTACCTTATCGTAATTTCGAGGATGAAATTCTTTAAGGAAGGGAGTCTGTAACACCCAAAATTTTTGGTAACATTACTTAGGATATTTAATTAGTTAAACTATAAAATAATGTGTTGGTTAGGGGATTGAGATTTAATTTTAATTAAGGGTAGCCATGCCATATGAACAATGAATTAAAATAAGAAGTTTAAATTGAAATAAAGGAGGGGAAAAATAGGAAAGAGGCCATTCATATACCCTAAACCCTTTAGTCGTGTACCCTTACACGTCCATTTCATTTCATCAAAAAAATTTAAATAAAGGGCCATCCACCATTAACAAGGAGAAGAGGAAGAAAAGCTAGGAAGAAGCTAATTCAGATCAAATCTATTCACATCTCAATCTCTTTAATCTCTAAAGCTAAGGTGAATAATGTTTACATCTCATTTTTGATTGTATTTTCGGTTTTTAGATGAATGCCAAATATTTTGCATTGATTTTCCATGTTTTGAATGATGGAATGATTATATATACATGTTAATGATTTATGTATGTTCATATTGATTTTATGATATGTTTTAAGGTGAAAACCTTATAAAATGATATCTAAATTCCTTGAGAATTTTTATGAAGATCATAGATAATATTTTAGAGATGAGTTTCAATTTTCGGAATTTTCTAAAATTATGTGGGATTTATATGAATTTTCTAGTAAAGAAAATGTTAAATTGGGTTAATAATTATTTTTGGTTAAATAATAAAAGACTTGGGCCTGAAATTTTTATATGTTGGAAAACATATTAAAGGAGATTTTCTGGAATTTTTGTAGATTTTTCCTAAGTGTTTTAATGGTTATATAAAATTATTTAAGGTATGGGAGATAAATGTTTTATATAATTAAGAGAGGAGAAGGAGCTTTTTGCAAAATAATTTAGTTGTTAATTCTGACCGTCGGCGGCACTTTTGAAAAATTGCAATACTTTTTAGTGGTAAAGAAAAAGGCAACCAATCACAATTAGAAACGTAAGGCAGGTTAGGTGGAAAGAACTATTTGCTACATGTTTTACACTATTTCAACACTGTCGGCACCAGGTTCTGCCTCCTCATCTTCGCTTCCAACACAGTCAAAACCAATGCACATGGTATCAGTTTACTGGTACGTAGTGAATTGGATATAGGCGGAAGGTATGGAGTCGAAACCAGGGGTTTCGAAGGAGTTGAGGCAATACTTTGTTTTTATATTAAAAATGTGCCTGCTTGCTTTCGACTAAGATGCTTTCGACTTGGTTAGCTATCAACTGGGTCAAATGGTTTTAAAAGGAATGGTTTTGATTGGGTTGCGCCACTATTTTTAAATAATTGCTTTCGACTAAGTTGAAACCTTTTTACTGCCGCCTTTTTACCTTTCGACCCAGATGGTTTCGAAAGGGTTGCTTTGTTTTTAAAATATGGCCACTTCTCCAATGCTTTCGAAGGATGGTTTCGACACCATCACTTCTTTACTTAGGAAATGGTTTCGAAACAGATGCTTTCGACTTAAATATTTTTAAGACCCTTTTTCTATAAGTAAAGTAAAACCCAATTGGTTTCAAAAGAGATAGTTTTAAATGGTTTCAAAACAGATGCTTTTGACTTTAATGGGATCCTGATCCTTTTGCTCTACTTGAAAGAAGAATCCAAATGGTTTCGACTGAGACGTTTTTCAAAGGTTTCAATGGGGCAAATATTTGTATAGTTTCAAAAGGTTTCCACCTGTTTTAAATTGAACCCAAAGTGCTTTCGAAAAGATGGAGCTTTGACTGTTTCGAAAGATTTTAATGGATGGTTTCGAAAGGGTTGGTTCCCCAAGGTTTCGAAAGGGTTGAAAGGAAGGGTTGAAAGGAAGGGTTGAAAGGAAGGGTTTTTCCTATGTTTTCGAAAGGCAATATTTTAAAGGTTTTAAAGGAGGATGTCTAATGTTTTGAAGCTTTCGTGAAAAGAAAGGAAACGTTTTTCCAATGTTTTCGAAAGGCTTTTAATGGTTTCGAAGGGCTCTTTCAATGGTTTCGAAGGGGTTACTTTCAAGGGTTTCGGAAGGGTTGTTTAAAGGTTTTAAACAAAGATTTCGAATGTAAAGAAAAGGCAATATAGCCTAAGTATTCTCAAGTTAAAAAGGGGTTTTAACTTGTTTTGGAAGGATAGCTAATCCTCGTTAAATCTCATCATCATTATTTTAAGTAAAGTATATATATCATGGCAAAATAGCTTAGAGTAAAGCTAAGAATATATTTTCCTTACATAAGTATGATTTAAAAGGTTAAATCATTTTGAAAAGGTTTTTAGGGAAAACATATAGGGTAGTTAACGCTAAGAAAATAATTCAGATAGTTAGTCCAGTTTGCGGGCAGTCAGCCCAATTGTATGGATAGATAGTCCATTTGTAGCATAACGGACCTTGTTATTATGTTGTGGACAGATAGTCTATTTATTACCTGTTTTTGGACAGGTAGTCCATTTATTAGCATAAAGGATATTACTATTTTGATATAATCAGTTTGATTAACCAGTTAGGTTGCATAAAAGGATTTGCAAAATATATGTTTTAAAGAGGATATTAGTGAGGGGAAACCCGTTCCGCTAGGCGGCGTGGTCTCACTTAATATCAATAAACCAAGATGTAACAGAATTATTCACACCAGGCATTATGTCTGACTCGAAGTTTTTGTTTCCCCTTAAACTCTCGGGTGCTCAAAATTGATTTGAGTAGGATGAGGGTTAAGGTTTTCAAGTTTTAGTCTTTTGGTGAATATAGCTTTCGAAAACGAGCAGGTGGCTTACGGATAGCTAATTAGGAATTGCAGATTGTTTTATTTGTTTCCGCTGTGTATATTAAGTCAGATATGACTATATTGCTTTGGTCAACCAAGGGGGCATCGTCATATGTCACTCTTGGCGTATTTTTGTAATGATTATAATTAATCTTTACCTGGGAAACGATATGGGATTACGTAACTTGGATATGAATTTGTTTTGAAATGTAATCGGTAAAATGTTGTTTTTGAAAGCTGTGATTTTATTCATATTCAAGTGCTTCTGATATCATGGATACCATTATCATTACCGTATTTTGTCGCCAGAGTTAATACTATGGATGACTGCAGCATCTGTAGCGCTTATCTATTGGCCTCCAGATACGAGATATTACAAATATCTTTTAGGTTTAAATTTCTTTTAAAGTTTTTAAAACCATGCTCTGATACCAACTTGTAACATCCCCCTACTTGTAGGCCCAAAACTAACGGCTACAGATGCTGCAGTCATCCATAGTTATTATTCCTCGGCGACCAAATACAGCAATTTTTGATACATTGATACAAAGAAACACATGAATATGGAAAAAAATTTAAAACATCAAAACACATTCCACATTCCATTCAAAACATTTAATGTTCATTGCATAATCCCAGTACGCAAACCACGTTCAGATAAAATTTAAATACAACATACGCCAAGAGCGACATATGAAGATGCCTCCTTAGATGAACAAAGTATATACTAAGGCAATAAAACAAATTTGCCTTTACAACCAAAACACAGCGGAATAAAAAGAACTCTAAATAGTTAGCATGCCTCATTCACGTCTCCGGAAGCTTTATTCATCTAAACTAAAACCTGAAAACCTTCACCCTCAAACTACTCAAATTAAATTGAGCACCCGAGAGTTTAAGGGGAAAACAAAACCTTCGAGTCAGACATTAAGCCTGGTATGAATAATAATCTACCATCTCAAACCATTTAGATATCTAGTGAGACCATGCCACTTAGCGAAAGGGGTTTTCCCCTCACTAGTATCCTAAAACCTTTATAAAATCATATACTGTGCTCCTACAACCATAATGGTTAAAACAATTCAAACAATATGATGATATGCGAACAAGTAAATTAATTATGGATAACCAACCCCATTCATTCTGACTATTTGTCTCATTTATAGTTTCTAGGGTCACTATTAACCTATTAGTTTTCATGGGCTTACTAATAACCTATGAAATGTTTACGGACTCCCTGTCTGATAACATAGTTTTCATGGGATCACTAAGAACCTATTGGTAACTCCAATATCTTTTCTCTTATCCTAGTTTTCATGGGCTGACTAGGAACCTATTGACTTCTGTCAATATCTTAATCTAGATATAGTTTTCATGGGCTAACCACAAACCTATTGGCCCCTGCCAATATCAAATCATAGTTTTCATGGGTTGACTATGAACCTATTAGCCCCTTCCAATATCTTTTCCTTTACACAGTTTTCATGGGCTTATTGTGAACCTATTGGCCCTTGCCAATATGTTTTCCTTTTTATTTTAGCATCCTTAACTTATATTCACTACTGGATCAGCCTAGCTGGTTATTATTCCCTTCCCAAAGTACCGTTATAGGTTCATAACAATGTGAATAAATATATGAAGAAGCAATCATCACAACATAATAAGACCAACACCTGTGGTTAAATATCCTTGAAATCATGTTATATAAAACTTGGTTAATCTCTTCAACCTGTTAATCAAGGAAAACTTCTTCAAAAACTTCATTTCAGAACTCTTTATTTATGCCATTGTTTTTCCTTTAAAATGAGATTGGGCTATTTGTTTTGAAACCCTAAAACATCACTTTCGAAACCTTTGGATAACCTCCTTTGAAAGCATAGAAAATGTCTTTTCAAAGCACTAAGTATGTACCTTTTGAAATTCTTTAACTTATTCCTTTCGAAACCACAATAGACCTTGTGAATATATAAAAACATTACCTTAAAACATAGCTTCGAAACCAATAAAAGTACCTCTTTCGAAAATATTGTGTTTTACTTTTAAAAACTTTTTTTGGGTCAAAATGGTTACATATGAAAGTATCTCTTTCAAAACCTTTAATTAAATTATTTGGGGAAATTTTATGGTGTCGGAACCATCTATTCGAAAGATCAAAACCTTTGAGTAAAACTTTGAAGGATAGCATCGAAACCCCCTTTCGACACCATTACCTTCGAAACCCTTGAACCCTTTCGAAAGCATTTAAGAAGTGGCTTAGTATAAGTTTCAAACAAAGGAACCATTCGAAAGCATTGATGACTTTAACACACTCGAAAGGCACATGAACGGCAGCGAGGTTTCGACTAGGTTGGAACCATCATCTTCGAAAGTCTTATTTAAGAATAAAGGATCTCATTCGAAAGCTCCTACTTTAAAAAAAGGTATGGCAACCTCCTTCGAAAGCTATTTAGAAAAAACCCCTTTCGAACACATAAGTATCGATTATGTCGAAAGCATTAAGTAAAAACAAAGTAGACACTTATCATTTGAAAACAAACTAAGGTTTCGACCCCATCGGAAGCATTGCTTTCGACACCATGGCTCCCGCCTTTCCTCCAATCCACTACGTACCATCTAAGTGATACCTTATGTATTGGTATCAACTAAGTGGGTTCGGCTAGATTGGTTTCGACTGAGTCGAAGTTGAGGCACTGGAGTCGAAAGTCACTACTAAAGGAGACAGAACCTGCTTTTCTGAATAAATGCTGAAATCATGCTAATTCTAGTAATTGCTTTATAACTAATCTTTCTATTTGTAATCTTTTAATTGGTTGCCTCAAAACTTTTCAAATCCTTTACAAAAATTACTGCCGCATTTATCAGATCTAAATCAAGAAAAAATTAACGTTTAAGCCCTTCCGTTAAGAAAAGCCAATATTGCAAATAAGTCCTTCTTTTAAAATAATTTATTTTCCATAGCAAATCAATTAGGAAAAATCTTCAAAAATAATAGAAATTCACTTTCATTATGTTATCTAACATATTAAAATTTCAGACTCAAATTCTTCCTGAAACAATCGATATAAATTTTAAAACCAATTTTGTCATATTTTCCTTTGAAAATTCATAATAAATCTTCCATGGCTTGGAAAGTTACAAAAATTGAAACTCATCTCCAAAATCTTGTTTTACATAACATATAATATTTGAATGGCATTCTAAAATCATTAGCAATCGATTTTGCCTTAAAACCGTGTAAATTCATATGTAAATGAATTGATTTAAATCAAACATATGATAGTTCAAGCATATCGTCATTCAAAACATCATAAAAACGAATTGAAATTTGAAAACATATAATCATAGAATAAAATAGAGATGGTATGAAATTATTATTCCTTGTATATGATAAGGACGTTGAGATTTGTTGTACATTAAATCCCCTGCTTGATTACATTTTTCTTCCTCTTTTCCATGTTAATGGCCGACTCTTCTTAGTTTTGATTTGCATCGATGAAAATGAAAAATGTACGTGAATGGGAAAGAACGTGAAATGTATAGCCGTGAGTAATAATAGTGTGGCTATTTACTAATATGCCTATGTTTAATTAAATACATAAAATCTAATTTAATCCCTTTTAATTGATTAAGCATGGTCTCATATGATTTATTCAAATCTCAATCTCCTTATCATTCTTATTCTTTTTTTTTGAGAGTGACGGGTGTGTAGCGTGAAACTACACAGCCGGTTAAATAGTTATATTATATAGTACTGAAGAGGTCGATCGACAAGCCCGATCGATGGCCAAAAAATAGGTGTGAAGCAACAAACTGTAATAGAAATACTAGAGTATCATAGACTATTACATATTAACTGTAGTACGTGATACCCCCCTGTAGGCTAGGACTATCTCTCCGGAGATGCAGTGGTGCTTCCCTGGGATTCTACTGGCTGGACGCGGCACTGTGGGAGACTCAGGCGGAAAGGCGCAGAGTGACATTGACCTGTTATAGAGGAGAAAATGTGAGTGATACTTCTACAGGTTCCCTCGAAATGTCGTGTTGGTTTCTCAAATACAATGGCATTCCTCTCTTTCCAAATGCACCAGCTAAAGGTTGATATGAAGGTGTCCATCAGCAGACTCTGCTGATTAAACTGCCAATATTCGAAGTGAGAGGTCACGCTGGGAATAAACCCCAGAAGATAGGCACTAGTTGCTGCCCAAATTGAATAGGAGAAATCACATTCGAAGAAAAGGTGAGTTACTGATTCGTTCTGGGTTGAACAAAAGACGCAGCGCGGATCAATAGGGATGTTGAGTCTGTTGAGTCTGTCTTTGGTATTGATTCTGCCAGAAATTAAGCACCATTGGAAGAAGGCTATACGAGGTGGAAGGTTGCATTGCCAAACCCTGGGGAAGGAGAAAAGGCGACCGGGGTGGATTAGATATTGATAGCAGGAGGCGACTGAGAATCCTTTGGAAGGTGCAAGGGCCCAGAGAAAGAGGTCTTGACTGTTGGAAGGACGGGTCGATAGGAGGATATTTGTTGCGGAGAGAAGTTCAGGAACTAGGTCTGCATCGAAGATGGAAGGTGGGCAAAGGTGATCGGGACCTAGGGTGAGATAGTCTTCAACTGTTGCATTAGGGAGGGCGGCGTGTGAAAAGAGGTTGGGTAGTAGTTTAGCGAGGGGCAGTTGTCCATACCAGGTATCTAACCAGAATAGGCACCTGTTGCCGCTTTCGACTTTAACCTGGAACAGTGCTTTGACTCTAGGTAGGGTTTGAAGGACCCCCGACCAGAAAGGGGATGGGTGGGACCGGGTGGTGAGGTGGAGTGCCAAGTGAGGGTTTGAATGATAGTGTTGACCTAATGTAACGACCTAGAATTTTTGATAATTAAAATTCGAATATTTAATTGATTTTAAATATTAATAAATGGAATTTAGAAGTCGAATGGTTTATTTTTCGAATATTGGGTTTTATTTGAGAATTAAGTTGATAAATTAAATAGTGAAATTTCAGAAATAATTGAATATCGAGTTTAAATGATTGAAAATGATTTGTAAAGTTATATTAAATCATACTGGAGTTATAGAAAGGTTATAGAACTTTCGGAATCGAATTTGGAGTTAATCTGTGAAAATTGAATATCTTAATATTTAATTGTCGACTGTAAAAATAGCCAATTTTTGAACAGTCTCAGAATTGAACGAGACCAGTTTCATTGGATCCGTAATAGTTAGTTATTATCGGATTTCAATTTTCGTATCAATCAGAGTTGTCGTTTGACCGTGGCAGCTCGAAACGCATCGATATCGTTTTAATTTTAAATCGTCGAGTTAAAAATAGTCATTTTTCAAAATGTCTCGGATTTCGACGAAACCAGTTTCATCGGATCCGTAACATGATATTATTGTAAGATTTCAAATTTCGTAATTTTTGGATGTACCGTTTGTCCGGGGCAAGCCAAAACGCCTCGAAATCGATTTAAATCGGTTTAATTTAAATTTATCGTTACTGTCATATCTCACACATACGATCTAATTAGCTTCCGAAACCTGTTCCATTGCGTTCGGAACGCGGGGTAAACCCCAGAAACGCCAATCACTGCGCGTAAATCGGAGTTCGGAAAAATCACGAATGAATAGTGTTTTCGTTAAAATTCTATATAAGGACCTCTATATTCCCTTTTGCAAAAATTTAAAACCCTAACCCTAATTTTGAAGCCGGCCGCCTCCTATAATTTCAAAGGCCAGAAATCGTTTGTCTTCTCCTCTCAAAATCTCCAAATCCACTAACCAATTCAAGAAATTATCAACTAGAAGATCGTAGAGCTTCGTGAGACCTTTCAATCCATACGGGTGTGATCGTTTTTAATGGCACGGATCGATGGCAATCTTCATTCAAAGCACGCACGTTCGTATGCGTTTTCTCAAGATCTGTGAAACCGAGCTCCACAATATTTTGGGCGGTCGTGTGTCTCGCATAGGCGGAGAGAATGGCAGGCTCTGATCAACTTGAAGATGATTGTATGTGGTCGCGAAAATTGGAGATGAGAGGCGGCTTTGGGTTCCTTTCCAGTTCGAATGAACGTGTTTTGTCATGTTGGAGAAGAATAGAATGCGTGGTCCAGATCTGCTAGTTTGAAATTCAACGATCCAGATGATAATTAGGTTAAAATTATAAAGGAAAATGTAAATTAAATTATATTTTATATCGTGTAAAGTTTAAAAATGTATATCTTTTTGCTACGAGGTCAGAAAATGATGAAACGAAGTGCGTTGGAATCGTATCGTCGAATACTACGCGATGCAACTGATTTGGAGTCGTTTGGAGCTAGTTTGAATTTCGGGTAAAATTAAACGTGCGTTTAATTTTATTCGAAAGAAACGCTGAAATCAGAATTGAAATCAAGGTGAGATCTTCTCACTCAAATTGAATGTGGAATTTTTACAGTTATTGATTGATGATTGATTTGTTTGAATGTGCTATTAGATATGATAGGATATATCTATATATATAACAGTATATACATATTGGCATATGTATATATTGGATTGATTGATTTCCCGCCTCGTATAGCGGATGAGACCCTATTGCGCCGTTAGTAAGCGGATTTTTAAAAAAACCCATATACCGCGATAATTCCGTACTGGAGCGGAATTGGTATTGTGCTAACATCTTTGGATGCAGGGAAACAGGTTGGAGGGATCCGACTGGATTCCTCACCGTATTGATTATTTACAGATATTTTGATATATTCTGTTATCATATTGATATATGATATTGACTGTTGTGATGGACTAATTGATGCTGTTGCATCATCCGATTCAGTTTTGAAAAGTAAAAATAACGACTTTTACTTTAAAAAGGATTTTTAAAGTGATCTTTGAAATTATATGTTCTATTGAATTGTTGAATTGATTTATTTTAAATAAATAAACGTTTAAAATTTTGAAGTTATAAAAGTTAAGATTTTTGTGAATTATGACCGTAAGGTGATTTTTGAAATAAAAGTCGATTTATTTATAAAATGGTTTAAGCTGGGATTTTTGAATAACTATAAACGTTTTGTATAGGAAGATTTATAAAATGGATATTTTATTAATAAAAATATTGGACTTATAAAACGAATTTTTATAAGTGTTGAAAAGAAGTATAAAAGGATTTCATAAGTGAATGAAATTAATAGATTTATAACGTGAAGTTATAAAGTGAATAGATGTTGTAGAATAAACGATTTATAAGTAATTTACTTATAAATTAGATTTTTGCACTTAATTGGGATATAAATAGAAATTGCTAAATGAAATGATTTCATAAGTTGAAATTGTTATGAAGTATAAATGTGATTTATAAACGTTGTTTATAAATCTGGAATCACTTATTTTGATAAGTAATTTTAGAAGTTAATAAGAGGAGAATTTTATAAATCGAAGTTGTTAGAAAATATAAAGGTGAATTTATAAACGTTGTTTTATGAATTCGAAATCAATCAAATTTGATGAATGTAATATAGAAGTTATTAAGGGAATTTTATCCACGATTTTGGATAGTGGATAATTCTTGGAATAAAACGTGTAGAAAAGATTGAAATGTAATTATTGAAGTATATTCACGATTTTGGATAGTGAATATATCGTTAAGTAAAATGGATAGTTTTGGAAAAGGGATATTAAAAATGAAGTTAAACATTTTAGAGATGTTTTTAAAATGTATTATAAATCGAAAGCAGAGATTTCCGCAGTTCTTGTTGAAATAGACGTTTTCGAGAAATTTAAGGAAATGGTGGACTATAACACTGTTGTTATAGTAAATGATTTCCGAAAGGAAATGTTTTTAATGTAGTATTGGGATTTATATATCTATCTAAATTTCGAATCCCTATACTAGTGATTTTGAGTCGTCGTAACGATGTTTTACGTAACATTCGTTTTGACTCAAATAAATGTGTTTAAAGAGAATGATTTCCTTAAAGAATGAGATATATACTTAATATTGATTTAAGTATATCGAATATTTTCAAGTGTTGAAAATAAATGATTTGTGAATTACTTATCTTTAAATAAGTATGGAAATGCTTTTCCAATATGAAATGAACTGTTTAGGGATTTTATCTTTTAAAGATAAATTGAAAAGTGAATATTTGAAAATTTGTTTTCAAACGGTTAAGTGTGGAAATTATATATCTAGTAAAGATATTTTGGAAGATAAAATAATTTGGGAAAATTATTTGGAATCTGATGATGTTGCGCATCTTTATTGATAGTTAAATAACCGACTATCAGTAATTACCTTGAGTAGGTATTTGTTGTGAATTGGATGAATTTGAATGCCACACTTATTTTTGAATAAGCGCTCACTATTCGGGTTAGCCGGGAAAGGACCATGGGGTCGTATAACCCATTCCGAATATGTGATACGTCGTTATGAATTGCATTTGAAGACCGGTGTTGAAGACCGGATATTTTTGAAAACGGAAGGATTACCGTCGAGTTACTCTACATCGGCTGATCTCCGATTTAGAGGTTTTATCACCCTTAGTGACGGGAAGTCCGGACGTGATTAGAAATTTATCCGGAAATGCAAGGGCTTCGTGAGAAGTGCCTTCGGTTCTGTTCGATCCCGGAACAGACTTGTATGGATTGTGTGTCTGACGTTACAATTTGAGATATAAAGCTGATTTCTTTCAAATACATTTCTGTTGGTGGCGGAGAATTTATTCTCTTAGCTTAACATCCTTCTCTGAGACGTACGAGCTCAGAGGTTATGTAGTTGAAATTTATCAGCGATATATCCCAATTTGGTAACGTGGCATACTGAGTGTTGCTGTGAAATGATCAGTGTTTGGTCATTTGTGATATGATCATTTGTTTGATCTTATATCTTTGTGATCATAGGTTGATCATTTTGTTTGACCCGAAGCAGGGCTTTTTGAGAAAGCGTAGCTTTGTGGACGAGACTTCGTCGAGCCTCACACCCCGGAAATGGTCAAAACAGGAAGGATGCGGCAAGGTTCTAGGGAGTAGCGCCCCTTAGTGTATGTCATTCCTTCTGGATAGAGGTGGTATCATGGTATGGAGCCTAGATACTTAACCTATGTGGTTACTGTATTATTATTATCTATGTGGTTTGTTGGAAATCGGGGATCCTCGGGAAGATCGGTTACGATCGGGGGATGGCATACGCGTGTCAGTAGTTACCTATTTTTGCAGAGGTAACCCGGCCTTGTGTTGGCAGAGATCTAACCGTAATGTTAGGTTATTTCTCGGGTCGTCTATTCCAGGGACGTACCCATCGTGGAAAAGGAAGTTCCTTAGCCTGACCATTTGTTGGAAATCCAAACTCCAATACGAACTTTGTACGGTATTAGTTGTAGAACCTGCCATTTACGTACGGTGGTCACCACTGTTTAGATGGTAGCTATAGTAGGCATACGATATTGGTAATATGTTGGCTAAGATTAATATTATACTTTCGAAATGTTTCTACACTATGCACTAATAATAATATCAAAATGAATTTGTTTCTTTTGCGTAGTAAGCATCTTTGACTATCATAAGAAGAAATCTCCTCCAATTCTGCGTTTGCATTGTGTGTGTGGTGGGAGGTCTTATGGTAGTTTCATTTTCCAAAAGCATTGCGAATTTACTTTAAAATTCTCTATTGTTTATTTTAAAGATAAATAACTGTTTTACGATCTCACACCAGTCACCATGACTGACTCGGAGTTTATTGTTTCCCTTCTAAACTCTGGGTGCCCACCAATTTCCACACGGGCAGCCTAGAGTTATATTATCAGGATATTCTGGATATTCTGGAGCTTGGAGATATTCTGGATGACGAGACGTAGTATTTGTATCTGATAGTATTTATTCCGCTGTGTATTCTGTATGAGGACAAGTTTATATAACTGTCCATTGTTGTATATTGACTCTGATTGATGTATGTATAAAATGATATAGTTCTTTGTTTTAGAGATTATTCATTTATCTATTATATGTTGTTCCGCTGCGATATGTGAGATTCTGATATTGTTTTCTGTTTCTGTTTCTGCTCTTGTTCTGTTGTTGTTCTTCTTTCTTTTTCTTCTATCTTCTTCTTCTACCTTTTTCTTCTTTCTTAAAACCATAACTTTTCGGGTTTCCGGCATTCGATTGCTCAGCAGTCGATAAAGTGAGTATCGATGTTGAATTTTCGAAAGTCGAAAATTTTCGGGATGTTACACCTAAGATCCACGATTTCCAGATGAAATTTCCAGGTGTAAGTAATCTCCAAAGCCATTTGGACAGCAGCGCCTGATTGAAAGTGCGAAGGTCAGTAATCCCTAGCCCACCATGATTGCGGTGCAAACACACCGTCTTCCAGTTGACCAAGCATTTTGCGTTGCCTCCGTTCCAAAGGAACGTGCGTCTGATTGAGTCAATTTTCTTGATAACCCAGGATGGAAGCTTGAGGAAGGACATCCAGTATGAGGGGATAGCTGATAGGACCGATTTGACTAGGACAAGACGACCTGCAGAGGATAGCGAGTGTGCCCTCCAGGTTGAGAGTCTGGATTCAATTCTGGAAATGAGGGGAAGCCAGTCGGCACGGTGGAGTTTGGATGGGCGGATAGGGATGCCTAGATAGGAAATGGGGAATGAGGCAAGGTTGCAATTGAGTAGGGATGAGATTGTAGGACCGAGGTTAGCGGAGTTGCCTATTCTTAGATTATTATATTTAATTTATCTAATTAAATCTCCTAAATAATGTTATCAAAAATTAGGGATGTTACAGACCAACTTATGGTCTAACTAGATCATTTGGTTCCAACTTGTAGGAATAAGCCATTACCTGAAGTTTAGTGATGCTAAGAAGAAACCCCTAGAATGAACTATTGATACATTGGCTTTCGAAAACAGAAGCAAGAGTTTGATTGAATCTTCAGCCCTACCTTCTGGCATCACATGCTATCTTAAGATTCACAATATTAATAAAAATCCACAGAGTTGAGTCATCCGCACAAAGTTTCTAGAGATAGAAATTGATACATGATTAGGGTCTCAACACTGGACTTGGACGAATTCACTCTAGCAAAAGATGACGGCGACATGTCTTTTCAGCACATGTACCTAGAATGAAATCGAATGATGATGTCAACTTGGAGGAATTCAATTACAGTCAGGATACAGACATCATTGAAAAAATCAGAGCTTGGAATCAAGCAGCAAAGTCCCTATTTCCTGGAGAAAGGAGCTATCGTGTCAATCAAACTGGGGTAATCGAACGTATTGCCCATGAGATCTAGTCTCCCAAAAACATATAGACTTAGTATTTAGAGAAATCAGCCCTATGTTCTAGGGCAGATACACCAACACTTTGTTGAAATGATTTCAATTGAGCATGAGTAGGGATTAACTAAAGAAATGGCTAGACCAAGCTACCTTATAGTTCTGAACAAAGCTATAAAATAGAATATGCCGAAATGATCGCAGAAGTATTACTTACATGTATAGAATTACAATAAACGAGTATGCTGCAGCTGCACATAAACACAAGAGGTGAAACAGTGAGAAAAAGCAATGCTTGGAATCGAGCAATTAAACCAATAGTCCCCAGAGACAGAGGCAGGTGTGCAGGTCGAATTCCGAAAAACGCAAATGAAGGATAATTGCAATCGAACAAGTCGTGCGATAGTTTCCCAAGACTGAAACTCTACATGATCGAACTTCAACTACAACTCTACAAGAGTAGCCGTGCTTTGTAATTTGACTTTAATCAATCATCCCAATATGACGGGAATAATAAGCGAAGCCTTAGTTGCAAGGGACCCAGCTTTTGGAGGAGTGCAAGTCCCTTCACCAGACTAAAGATTGGATGACCGGAAGTCATTTTCAACAATAAAACTTGGCATTCAACCCTGTCGGGTATGTTTTACTTTAAATAATATCCTCATATAACCAACGCTCAAAATCCAAGGGAAGTCGGTGTATGTTGACCAGTTGGGTTCTGAGCGTTGACCAAGGCAGATGCAGTGTGTTATCTACATGAGAAGAGTCCAGTATCCTAAATACTGCAAACAAACAATCTCGTGTAGATAGTTTGCTTACATTTTAAAAATATCCAAATTGTCCTTTGAAATTATCTTTTCCACACTTACCCATTATCGATCAACGATTGATAATGGAGCCGCTGTCTGAAGCAACGTAGGAAGCTTCTCTTTTCAGGATCGTGGAGTATAGAAACGGGAAGAGTGATATGATTGAATCATCCACTATATCCAATTTTGGAATAAATCATTGCATTAGAATTCAAAACGAATAGCTCTTTGAAGTCGGAAAATTGAAAACAACATCTTGAGATGGACTCTGACGATTCACATCGAAAATTCAACAAATGGTTGAATAGTCAAGGCCAAATTTGCATGGTAACCTCGACACGATCAACTGGATTTCGTAAAATGAAAATTCAAAAGCGGTTACTTCCATATCACACCTTGTTTCCAATGAAGGCATACTTTGGGGGGCAAATGTTAACTGGGTTTTTACCCAAGCCTGAATCCAGATGAGTGAGAACATCTAAGCCAAGCCAAAACAAATCAAGTCTCAACCAAAAGGACCAGAGGAATAGGCCAAGAGGGACTCAAGAAGAATTACCCAAAAATCCACTAGGGGGATGGATCGCTGGTGATCCATCACCTATGGATCGCAAGCGATCCATAAAGAAGCTTCATGGGTTGTTCTAGCCTCTAGCATCATGTACCAATATCTTTTCTGGGGATGTTATAATATTCGAAGCAACCTAGTCCGAGAAGCGAAGACCCATCTGATTCTAGTCCTAGATCAATCTAACTCATGTATGAATCATCGTCAAAACCAGGCAACTAGCTATGAAATCACATGGAGAGCACCAACATAAGACAGGGAGTGTAATCCAAAGGAAGAAGTCCAAAAATCCGCTAAGTACATGGATCGCAAGCGATCCATGCCCTATGGATCGCTAGTGATCCATAGGATTATACTAGATTGCTATGACATTTTTGGAAAGGAAGAAACAAAAGTACTCTAAGTAATTAGATCGTTAGTGATCCATAACCTATGGATTGCAGGCGATCAATCGCCTAAGGATCACTAGCGATCCATCAAGTTAGCTCTGGTCATCATAAAACTCTCTTAACTCCTTCATGGCATCATGTGTAGGCTTTTGGAAAAGCGGCCTAGCCCCATAGCTCTCCAACAATAGCTCTTCAACCCCTATAAATACAATCCTACTTGAAACATAAACGGGATCTTATGGACTGACTGCTAAAACTCTGCATAAACTATTCTTCACTCTTCTCCTCCCACACAACAGTCATCTAAAGGGTTCACTGTGATTCTCTAGTGAACTCTAACATTGGTGACTTGATCTCACTCATAAGGTTTAATCAAATTGTAATCAAATTCAACTTGTAATTGCAGTTAGTCAATAACAAAAGTTATATGGTAAGTATTAATGATGATTGAGATATAAGAGCAATTTTATAAATCAAGAAAAACTGATTTTCTAAACTTGATGATTGAGAGATTGAGAGGGATTTTTCAAAGAAATTATATACTATTCACCCACAATAATAAAGGCTTCTCATTAAAGTGATAAATATATGTGATTTACGGTGAAATGAGTTTCAGGAGATATAAATATTTTGGAAAATAAGAGAAAGTAAATAATGAGAATGTTATATCATGAGGTTGGAAAGAATTTTTCAAGAAAGAAAGCATATATATTATTTATGGCTTTCGTTGATAAAAAATTCATTATAAAGGTGTATAAATTTGACTTATGCAAAAATTGTTGTTTTTTGAATTAAAGAAATATATTAGGGTTGTTTGGAAATTTATTTGAAATGAAGTGGGTATTTTGGAATATTTATTTGAAATGACATTATATAATATGAAGTGTTTTAGATTGAAGAATGAGAAAACCCACTTTATTTTCTGTACACAACTGTTTACTAAAAGGTTGAGTTATAGTAATTTTTTGGTTGCTTAGAAAATGGAATCAAAAGTAAACAACTTTGGCGTAGGGTGCTTTTGCCTAATTTTGATGTTTCAAGGAGAAAAGTTTATTTGGTTGCAATAAAAAAAATTGTACAAAATTTTGAATTTTTAATTGATGTGCTAAAACAGCCATAACTTTTTCCTTGGTCGAATTTTGATGATCATTCTATAGTTATAAAGGAATTTCTTTAAGGAATAAACTTTGTCCTAACATTTTTTGAGGCTTGAAGTTTTCAAGTGTTAAAATCTATTTTGTGTAAAAGTATATCTTTGTCAAAATCGAAAGTTGAAGTATTTTTTATCATAACTTTCAAACCATTAATCCATTTTGGATAATTTTGAATTTTATTGAAAAGCTATGAGTGTAAGCAACAACTTTATTCTGAGTGTTTTGTAAAGTTTTAAAGTTTATAGTATTAGAGCTAAGGATTAAAGAAGAGGAAATGTTTTAGTGAAAATATAAAAGTTTTTGGATTTGAAATGTTCGGTAGTATAAAAAAATTTGGGGTCCATTGTATTTTATATATTTATATTAGAAGAGTTTTGGATAAAAATAAAATCTATGGATTACATTTTACATCCCTACTTTTGAAAGGTGGTAAATGAGTTGATTTGAAGGAACTTTGATGCTATAAGGCTTGCTTCTCTTAGTGTATGGTTGTTGTTAGATACAATGGGTAGTTTATGCCCGAGTAGAGGCTAGAACCCAATTATCGAATATTTTGAAGTGTTGTTCTATATCTCTCGATTTAATACTTGACGGGTTAGCCGAACACTTTATGAGCTAACCTAGCAAAGTGACTACAGACCGTTGTGTTTGTGATATGCTTTGATTGTTGTGATTTGTTTTGATGGTTCAATGTTATGTTTGAGTTTAATTGTCGGGTGTAGAAAAGCTAAAAGTATTAGCTCCTTATGGATTTTCCTTAAGAAGAAATTGCAAGATACAATTTTCTTAAGAGCAATCTGTAACGACCCAATGTTGAGAAACAATTAATTATAATTTTATAATAAATTTTTAAATAATTAAATGGGATTAAATTATAATACTGGAGATTTAAGATGATTTGGAAATAAAGAACTTTATTTAGGATTTAAATGATGAAGTGTTTTTTGAAGTTGGAATTTTCGAACAAAATATCTTTGTTGAAATATGAGAAAACGATAAATTATTTGGTGTTATTTAATTATATTGGAAGGATTATTTGTTAAAGGGATTATTAAATTAATTACTTTTATGGTAAATATTTTGAAGTGATAAATTATCAATAAAGGTGATATTGGGTATTTTTGAATTAATATTGACATTTTTAGACTTTGAATGATTTATAAAAATAAAATAAATGTGACTTAACAATTTTATAAAGATGAATAATGATAAATAAAAGAGTTTTGGAATTATTATAGAGAAGAATGAATTTTCAACTATTTAGGCTAACAAATGATATTTATTTAAATAAGCCTAATATTGCAATTTTTGGGATAGGTAATTTTTAAAGCGAGAAAATTGTATAAACATAATTTTATAAAAGTATAGAATATTGGTAAATACTAGTAAAAGGTGAATATGATTTTTATTTAAGATTTGGAGTTATTTTAATTAGGTAGAATAATTATTTGCTTGCAAAAGGAAGAAAAGAAAATAAATGAAAGAGTGATTTATTTGAGCCCAAGCCAAACAAAATGAGACTTGGCACATTTTCCCTCTTCTCATTTTCATTTTCTTGAGAATTCTAAAGACTTAGTTCATTCTCTCAAAACAAAAGTTCTGTTCTCATTTTTCCTTATTTTCAAATTAAAAGTCCAACCCTACCTCTTCTTCAAAAATCCTTAGTAAATAAATTACAATCTTAAAATTGCTCAAAATAAAATATGTGCTTCTTAAAATGATGCTACACTAATAGAATATTGCAAAATAGAGTTTTGATTAAGTTTAGAGTCTTTTGTAATTTGAAGAGAATGGAAATTGAAGTGCAGTATGGAGAATGAAGATGAATTGACTTGCTATTGCTAAGGTGAGTGGTCCTTACCTATAAGTCTATATTTGAATGTTTTGATAGCATTTCATATTGTTGTGTTTAAATTATTTGTGTGCTTCCATGATGATGAACCTATTTACTAAACCTGAGACCACTTCTATTGCCATTGATGCTTGATTATTGTGGCATGCTTCATGTGTTGTGTGCTAGAATAAATGTGATCATGGGTTGCAATGAAGTAAGGTTCAATTGGGCAAAGAAACGGGAAAGAAAAGGAGTGTGCCTGAAGCAAATAGCTCTGGCCAATGACCCAGCAGCTGACACCCCTTCTTAACTAGTCTACCAACTGGGGTAGGGCGGCCGACTAATTGTCCTAGCCTGGAGTTGTGTAGCTCCACCATGTGCGTATTCCACCATTTAAAAAAAACTTTTTCCAAATTCAAAACAAATTTGATGTTTTGAAGTAAAAAATAGATGTATTTCAATGATCAAACTGTAGCGACCCGCCGTTCCATACCCATTGAGTTGATAATAATTCACTCTTGTTCAACCCAAATTTCGCGAAAGAGCGAATAACTAGGGTAAAGAAGAAGAAAGAGATAGAAGAAAATAGAACAACAACACAAAATCTCACAAACGCAGCGGAACAAAATATAATATATAATAATAGATTTTTATACAAAAGAATTTGTAACTGTTTATTACTTACAATCATCAGAGTACAACAATCAATACATCAATCTGGACAGTTATAATAACTTATCCTCACACGGTGGAAATATAAACCAAGTACGGAGATACGTCTCTGTCACCCAGCTCTTCTCCTGAGCTCAATAGCATCATATCCTGAATCTGTAATACTCGGTTTGACCTGAAAATTATAATAAAATAACACCCGAGTCATTCTGGAAAACCAGCGTGAGTAAACACACTCAATTTGAATTATTAAAGTTATCAAAACCCTTTGAAAAACAAAGGTATCTCGTAAGACCGCGTCAAACATAAACACGATGGGTTTTCCCTTACGATAACCAAAACATTTTATAGAAAATCCAGTGCTATTATAATAGTGCCTAAGTACAAATACTTATTCAAATAGCCATAATTGTTACATTAATTAAATTCTAGCATACTAGGCTCTACAAAAAAACCGTAAAGGCTCGTATTGGAGAATGGATACCATACAATGACTGGGCTACTGGGGTACCGCCCATCACAGTACATCTCTAGAAAAATGTACTCAGGACCTCGTCAGGATCCCCTACCACATAAGACCGGCCTACCCTTAACCTGGATAGTACCGAATATGTTATCACCCCAGGTGTTCCCACCCTTAAAAAAATAAGCGCTCCCTTTTTCATGCACAACCGTATCCATAATTTATATATATTTTCGAGGGTATCTAGAAAAGTGATAACATACCCTAATTGGGTGCGACTCACTTAGCCTTGCTGCATCTCCTCTGTTTTGTCATTCCCGGTTGACGAGGCTTGAGGCTAACGTTACCTTTCAAGAACAATTCCACTTAGAATGCTCATCGTCCTCTAGTGGCGATATTCTGATAGCATTCGTCCATACAAGTTGTCCTGGGTCTGGACAAACCGAATCATCATCTTCACTATCTTCACGATATCCATTCATAATGTTCAAACCGGATCGAAGTGGTTTTCCGATAATTAAATCTGATCCTGGTCTCTTCGAAACGATTAACGAAATTGGCCAATGTTGATAGTCGGTTATTTAACTATCAAATAACATCCATAAGCAGTCACTAGGCCATTGTTTATAATTCTTTAAAACATTCATTTCAAAATACCTTTACAAAGATATATATTCAAATCTCTTTCAAATTTATCAATATTTGAAAACATTCTGAATACTTGTTTCCATAGCAGCATATCTCTACCCATACCTTACTTCAACACTTAGTGAAATATTTCCAACTTTGATTTTTAATCCATTACTTAGAAAATATCTCGATATAAATCCTTCGTCTCTAAATATTTAAAAAAAACCGTCATTTTCTCACTTAGGAAAAAATTATAATCCAATTTTCCGAAATCATTTCTAATATCAATACTTAGGAGTTTTTCTTATCCTATCTCATACATTTCCGGAATTTATAATAATTCCTTTACATTTTCCAAAGTCGATTATACTCACTTATAATCTCGTCTATTCACTTACAACTTCTAAAAATCATATCCGTTTCCACATCTTGAGAGAGTTTATAAATAAATTCAAATCATTTTCAAAACTCTATATATGTATAATAAGTACTCTTAAAGAACGATAATTTATTTTTAAAAACACATGCAAGTGATTATTTAAAATTTTAAAATACTTAAATGAATAATGACACTTCATTCCCTATTTCATTTTCAAATAACAAATTGGTTTTACGAAGCTTATTATAAAAATTAGAAATTTATTTCAATTAATATTAAATATTTGAAAAATCCACTTCCGAAATATTTTATTACTAAAGCAACTTTAGAATTCCAATTTAAACCCTCTAAGCAATTTACTTAATACAATTCCAAAATTTCAAATCAAATGTTTTAAACAATTCATTTAAACAATTCAGTTTATATAAATCAAATTCTATTTCAAAATATCATTTAGCTGAATTCAAAAATTTAAAGATTTAAAATCATTTAATTTAACCAATCAACCAATAAACATCAATAGATAACTGATTATCATTAACATGTATTAAATTGACAATTAAATTCAATATTAAATTAAACGATGATTAAATGCAATAAAAGTCAAGTTTAACTAGAATGACAATTTAAACATACCAAACATCAATCAGTTAATTTCTAATCACATCATAAATTTAATTTAACTAACATAAGAAAATTTAGTAGTCGTGAGTGGGTTAAAACACTCACCTTCGATTTTAAATCGATTTTAAATCCAATTTAGGCCCAAAATTCAAACAGTCTCAGAATTTGTCCAAACTAGTTTCAAAATGTCCAGAATTTCGATACGATCGCAGCGGAACAAACCGCGCATAAATCCGACCTCGTATGTAAAAGATATAAGGATTACAACGATTGAAAATTAAAAATTAAATTAAAAAACAAAGCAAACGAGGGCATTTCTATAATTATCCATACCCTGCAACCCTAGGCCAGCACAATCTCGTGCACGTGACCCACCATCCAGCCGCCACAACATCTCGTCATCGTTCATCATGCCTCTGCCCAGTCCAGACGTCGCTACCTCCTTCCCTCGGCCTGCCGCCCTCTCCAGCGTCCCGCGACCCCACGCCCATCATCATCGATCACCATCGGCCATGCACAAAGACAGCCGCCGCCACCCATAAACGTACCCTAATCCAATTATTCGCGATGATCTGGCCATCATACGACCACGAGAACACCACAGATGCACTGCGCGCGGCACTCTTCATGCAACGGTATATTTTATTTGACGATCTATCGACGTTGATCGGAACCCTATGAACGGCCGAGAATGATTTGGCCCATTCTAGACAAATCAAAATCCAATTACAAAAACGAACAGCAGATTTGAGTTATGCTCCTCAGGAGCTTCAAATTGGTATATAATATGATAGGGTTTGAGGAGTTTTAATTTTTCGATTTGATTTTTGATTTGCAATTGAATTTGGAATTCAGGGTTTTCAGCCATTGAGAGATAGAAGGTAGTCAGGGAGAATTGTACGTACTGTAATGTGAAAAATGACTGCTTGGGTTTGGGAAACAAGGCTATTTATATGAACAAAGCCCGATAAGAATGAATAACACCCAAATTGATTTGAATTGACAATAACGACCCGAAAAGCCCGTTTCATCTCCGAAACGAAAGTAGGTCATCCCATATATCAAAATAGATGTTTACGATAGTTTTAAACTCAATGGAACAGGTTTCAAATCCTAATTCCATCGTATGAAGAAGTTAGCTTTAAAATCAGCTTATTTCAAATTGATTTCACTTGAATTTAATTAAATTGATTTCTACACGTTTCGAGTCCGTATGATCAAATGACAAGTCTTATTACTACGAAACTTGAAATCCTACAATAATTTACTATTACGGATCCGATGAAACTAGTTTCGTCAAAATACGAGACAGTGACCAAAATGGCTAATTTCACATTAATTAAATAAATTATTATTAGGTTAATTAAATCACCTATTAATTCCAAATTTAATAACTAACAATTTTCATCATTTTTGATTACTTGGACATTTACAATAATTTAAAACAAATTTACATATCAATTCAATGTTAATTATTTCACTAATTACAGTGTTCAATTTCAACTGTAATTAAATCCAATTATTAAAATTTAATTCCAATAAATTGATTTAATTTGATTTCAATCTTTTTATTAAATCAATCATTACTCTATGGGCATAGTTAACAATGGTTTATATCTTATTACATTAATATTCTCCAATTTCATCTTAATTTCCATTAACGTAATATTTAAATACATTTAATTGCAATTGATTTCCAATTTAATTTAACGGACTAAATAAATAGGTAACATATAATAATTATCACCATTAACTTTTAATCACATTTATATGTTTATTATTTTCAAGAAAATGTTATAACAACTTACACAATACTAATTCTATGCAATTACAATTTATTACACATTATTTCATTAATTAATACAACATTCAAATTATCAATTACTCTTTTAATTCAATTATCAATAAATACACACATTATTACAATTAATTTACAATCTATAACCAATTATAACTTTTTAATCATTTTAATTAATTGGAATTACATTTAAAGCAGTTATCAATTACCTTAAATTAATACTATTACATTTCATTCCAGTTATATTCTCATTAATAAATCATAAATTTTCATTTCTTCCATTATTGAATTACAAAATCTTATTAAATTAACTATTTTTAATTATCGAAAATTACGGGCCGTTACACAATTTGCGAAATCAAACTCAAGCAAAACATCTCCATATACCTGTACGTACTCAATTTAAACCACATAAGTACCAAAACATGAGATTTAATAACATTTCACTTACTTAACTAGTTAACACATGAATTTCATAAGCAATGCATGCTAAACATATAACCATAAGCAATTATATGGTTCCGATACCAATTTAATTACTTTCAATCGACCCATATACTTTTTCATTCAATTTGAAATGATTTACAACCCAATTATTTGCATTCAATCCACATCTATACCAAACAAATTCATATCCAATCCAAATTGATTTTAAAATCAATTTATTCACTTTTCATTTATTCGCAGAATTTTATTTACTTCTGATTATGTCAATGAAAATTTTTCTATGTAAATTCGGCGATATTCATTTAATAAAATAACAATTTCAGTTTATAGCTATTTTAAATTGATTCCAAATCAATTTATATTTAATTTTATTCCATTTCAATTAGATTCTCAATCAATTCATTTACATTCCATTCATACCCACATTCATTATATTCAAATCTTTTTTTATGAAACTCGGAATCATTCCATGTTACTTCATTAATAACCATTTCACAAATTTATTTGAACCAAGCTTTCATCCAACAATATAAACTTGAGTTAATTCATTTTATTCCCAATTAATTCAATCATATACTTAAGCTCATTTCTATTTCAATCAAATTCCATTTCAATTTTAGATTGGTTCTCCTTCAATCAAATTCTATTCCATTCACTAATTAATTTGATTAGTTCATTCACTTAGTCCACTTCAAATTTTAATTCCATACTCAACTCATTTAATAAATATCCCAAGTCATATTTAATTTATTTACACTTAAACTGAATTCATTTATAACTTAAGTCATCATCATTTCAACCCATTTCTATTTTATTCAAATATATTCAGTTCGCTTAGTTTTTAAGTCAAATTTAATTTATAGCTCAAGTTCCACATTCAATTTTAATTATAACCCATAATCCAATTTACTTAACCAAGTTAAGCTCCATTCCCATATTCAATTAACTAATTTATTTAGCAAATTAGTTCACTTCCATTTTATAGTTCAAAATCCAATTTTCCTTTCAAAAATCACTTTGTTCAATTTACTTGAGTTCAAAATCCTTTTATAATTCAAGTTCGGATTTTTATTCCTTCGCCAAAATATCAAACTTTTTTTTATTTTGGTTTTCTATTTCACTTTTCAATTTTATAAGTTACACAACTTATTTTCTTCACAATTCCATAATTTTCGACTTTAAATTTTATTCCATCAAAATTTTATAACTTATAGTTATATAATCGCTTTACAATTCAAACTCTATATTCAATTCCATTCAATATCATTTATAATTCAATCTAATTTTATTTTCAATCCAATTCAAATTCAACTCAATTTTATTTAACTTAGCTTAAGTTAAATTTCAATTCGTTCAATTCAATTTAACTTGCTTAAGTTAAAATTCACTTCCAATTCCAACTCAATTTAATTTAACATACCATAAGTTAAAGTTTTATTCATTTTAACTCACTCAATTTAAAATTTATTTCCAAAACTCAAATTCCATACTTTTCTTTCCTATTTAAATCATTCTCAATTTATAAGTTCATAACTTATTTCCTAATGTTTTTTTTCAACGTTTATATTAAAATTACAAAATTAAAACACCCGGTTTTTATTTCAAATCATCTAAAACCATAATATATACATATATATAGCTCTTTGTTTCAACAAACCATTTGGAATTTTAACTCAAACTTGCTTTTATCCAAAATAAATTCTCTTGAAATTTCCAAAACAACGTTTGTTTTTCAACAAAAATCTCCATATCAAATTACTATGGTAGCAATCCGTCACCTAGAAACTCAAAAATGAACACCGATGATGTCGCGATCATAATCGGAATTATTTTCCAGCGACTGAAGTGAATTTAGTGCTTTATCACCTCAAAAATTCATTTATAAAACATTTTCTCTTCAAAAATCTCAAATTTAACTCCCTTACTCTTCCAACCACTTTGGAAAACATTTTTAAAACTTCCGGGATTTCAAAATTTCCAAACACTTAGTTCAAACCCATTTAAAACATTTTTCAAAGCTTCTGCGATTTTAAATCTCCAAATTCTGGTTTGAATCCATTTTTAGTTTTTAACTCACTTGTATAATTCATACTTATACAATCTCCATTTGGTTATATAAACCGTTTCCAATTTTATAATCTTATTTTGATTATATAATAACAACCAAGCACATCACTATAATAATTTTCAAAAAATTATTTCTTTTATATCAAAATATAATTTGGGTAAAATTATTTCATTTACTCACTCCCAAAAGCATACTGTGTCGAATTACTCTATTCAAGTGTTTAGAAACCCTTATCGATGTCATGGCGTCCCACTACTCAACTAGAATTTATATACCACTCAACAGATTAATCAACATAATATAAAACCATTTTATATTCACTAACAAATACATGCTCATATCTATTAATACACTCAAACTCATTCTAGGGCACTACTGACCTTATCTCTAATGAGTAATCCCTACCAAAGCCAAGGTTCTCACTTAACCTTACGCTCTGATACCAAATGTAGCGACCCACCGTTCCGTACCCTTTGAGTTGATAATAATTCACTCTTGTTCAACCCAAATTATGCGAAAGGGCGAATAATTAGGGTAAAGAAGAAGAAAGAGATAGAAGAAACTAGAACAACAACACAAAATCTCACGAACGCAGCGAAACAAAGTATAATATACAATAACGGATTTTTATACAAAAGAATCTGTAACTATTTATTACTTACAATCATCAGAGTACAACAATCAATACATCAATCTGGACAGTTATAATAACTTATCCTCACATAGTGGAAATATAAACCAAGTACGGAGATACGTCTCTGTCACCCAGCTCGTCTCCTGATCTCCATAGCATCCTATCATGAATCAGTAATACTCGATCTGACCCGAGCATTATAATAAAATAACACTCGAGTCAATATGGAAAACCAACGTGAGAAAACACACTCAATTTGAATTATTAAAGTTATCAAAACCCTTTGAAAAACAAAGGTATCTCGTAAGACCACATCACACATAAACACGACGGGTTTTCCCTTACGATAACCAAAACATTTTATAGAAAATCCAGTGATATTATAATAGTGTCTAAGTACAAATACTTATTCAAATAGCCGAAATTGTTATATTAATTAAATTCCATCATACTAGGCTCTACAAACAAAACCGTAAAGGCTCGTAATGGAGAATGGATTTCATACAATGACTGGGCTACTAGGGTACCGCCCATCATAGTACACCTCTAGAAAAATGTACCGAGGACCTCGTCGGGATCCCCTACCACACAAGACCGGCCTACCCCTAACCTGGATAGTACCGAATATGTTATCAACCCGGGTGTTCCCACCCTTAAAAAAATCGAGCGCTCCCTTTTTCATGCACAACCATATCCATAATTTATATATATTTCTGAGGGTATCTAGAAAAGTGATAACATACTCTAATTGGGTGCAACCTACTTAGCCTTGCTGCATCTCCCCTGTTTTAGTCATTCCCGACTGATGAGGCTTGAGGCTAACGTTACCTTACAAGAACAATTCCACTTAGAAGGCTCATCATCCTCCAATGGCGATGTTCTGATAGCATTCGTCCATACAAGTTGTCATGGGTCTGCTCAAACCGAATCATCGTCTTCACTATCTTCACAATATCCATTCGTAACGTTCAAACCGGATCGAAGTGGTTTTTGGATAATTAAATTCGATCCCAGTCTCTTCGAAACGATTAACGAAATTAGCCAATGTTGATAGTCGATTATTTAACTATCAAATAACATCCATAAGCGGTCACTAGGCCATTGTTTATAATTCTTTAAAACATTCATTTCAAAATATCTTTACAAAGATATATATTCAAATCTCTTTCAAATTTATCAATATATGAAAACATTTCGAATACTTGTTTCCATAACAGGATATCTCCACCCGTACCTCACTTCAACACTTAGTGAAATATTTTCAACTTCGACTTTTAATCCATTACTTAGAAAATATCTCGATATAAATCCTTTGTCTCTAAATATTTTAAAAAAAAACCTGTCATTTTCTCACTTAGGAAAAAATTATAATCCATTTTTCCGAAATCATTTCTAATATCAATACTTTGGAGTTTTTCTTATCCTATCTCCTACATTTTCGAAATTTATAATAATTCCTTTACGTTTTCCAAAGTCGATTATACTCACTTATAATCTCGTCTATCCATTTACAACTTCTAAAAATCATATCCGTTTCCACATCTCGAGAGAGTTTATAATAAATTCAAATCATTTTCAAAACTCTATATATGTATAATAAGTATTCTTAATGAACGATAATTTATTTTTAAAAACACGTTTAAGTAATTATTTAAAATTTTAAAATACTTAAATGAACACCGACACTTCATTCCCTATTTCATTTTCAAATAACAAATTGGTTTTACGAAGCTTATTATAAAAATTAGAAATTTATTTCAATTAATATTAAATATTTGAAAAATCCACTTCCGAAGTATTTTATTACTAAAGCAGCTTTAAATTACATAATTTGAATATATAAAAATTCTCTTTTTAAAAACAATTTAATTTCTCGATAAAAATATATTTTTAAAATTCCAATGTCCAATTTCAATTTATAAAACCCTCTTGGTTCACTACACGTCGATTTCATTTCCGTTCCTTTAACCATTCTCACATTTCAAAAATAGAAACCACTATTTTTCCTCAAATCGATTTCCACATTCTAATATAAATTCACCCTATGAATTTATATTCCCAATTTATCAACTAATATCGTTTTACCCTTATTTATAAACATCGTTATAAATTTATTAACTCCTTTGAGTTTCCACTTGTTTATAAAACTAATTTCATTTATAAAATCCCATTTTATAAATCCATTTCTTAATAAATTTCATTTGTTTCACAAATCTATTTAAATTATTAATTTCAACTCTTTTCCATATTTTGAAGTGAATAATTGGAAAGTGATTTGATTTACAAACAATTAATAAAATTAGGCCAGTGACTACTTAAGTGCTAGATTTTGTTGTTGCTTTGATAGTTAAATAACCGACTATCAAATTTGGCCATTTTAGTTTCTCAACTTGAGGTGGAAACTAATTAGTCGTACACTTAGTACGTAACTGACTATGTAGGCTTGATTATCGTTTGTGTTGAGAATGTTGATTCGTGTAGTGCGGAGTGATTACTCCAATCTATCAAGCTTCCTTCTTGGCCGAAGGATAGCAAGTTGAAAGTTGGAGACGTGATAAGTCTATGAGACTTAGTTTCTGTGTGAGGTTGAGAAACGCTTTTGCGTTGTTGTTGCAAAGAGACCGGGATCAGATTTATCTGTAAACCACCACGGACCAATATATATACGACGATTGTGCAGGTTGGTCAATGATATTGATATTCAGGATTTTCATAGTGAAGGACTGCTTGTTGATCGTTTGGGGTCAAAATCCCAATATACATCTAGTTGCAGTAGTCTCTTCATTATGAAATATCCACTACAAGGGTTGTCGCTACTAATCCTATAGGATGTGGTAGGAGAGTACTTTCAGTTTGTCCTGTTCCTGGACAACTTGTATGGATGAGTGTTTGACATTGCATTTCTAAGATTACGTACATTGATTTTTACAAACGTACATCATGTGGTGGTGGAGACGGCAACTTCTCTTAGCTTAACACTCTCCTTGAGACGTACGAGCTCAAGGGTTGTATTTTTGTGAAAGGCAATTAGTAGTCAACGGAAATGGCAATGTGGCATTCAAAGATGATTAGTTTTGTGATATGTGAAAGGTAATCGATACCTCTTTTGGCCCCACTCCCCCAAAAATGATTGAAACAGAGATAGAAGCAGCAAGGTTAAGTGGGTTGCATCCGTTAGAAGATGTCATCGCTCTTCTAGATATATCTTTACACGCTATGATGTTGTGTATCTGATTATTGTTGATGTATGCTTGTGGCCATGGATCTTCGGTCGGTAACGACTGGAGTGATGACATATTCGGTACTATCCAGGAATGGGTAAGCCGGTCTTGTGTTGGTTTAGGCGCCCAGTATCTAGACCCTGGGTACATCCCTCTACAGGTGTATCGAGTTTCGGAAAGGTAGTCCCTTCACCTAGTCATTTGTATGGAATCCAAACTCCACTACGAACTTACGTTTTTGTTTGTCGGCGTAATGAATAGCCCCGAAATGCTATATGGGTAACCATTTTGGATATATTAATATTATTTGTGCAATAGACACTATTATAATATATAATGATTTGATATAAAGTGTTTTGGTTATCGTAAGCTAAAAATATGTCTGTGTTTATGTGTGGGCGTGGCTTACGAGATACTTTTGTTTTGAAAAGAAAAGTTTCGGTAATTTAGTAAATTCAGTTGAGTGTGTTTTCTCACGCTGGTTTACCAGACTGATCCGGGCATTCTTCCCTTTCAATGCTTGGGTCAGACCGAGTATATTTACAGGTTCAGGTGCTTTTGGAGCTTCAGCAGGCGAGCTGGAGATCTTCATGTCGTATACACGTATCTGTTTATTTTTCCACGGCTTTGCATTGTTGTTGTTGTTGTAAATTATCAGCATTTGTAAGGACGTGTTATTATAACTGTCCAAGCTGATGATTACTTATTGTGTACTCTGATATTGATTTATGTATATTACAGTTTCTCTTTGTAAAGATTATTGATCTATATTATAAGTTATTCCACTTCGATATGAGATTCTGTATTGTTTTGGTTCTACTTCTCTCTTCTTCTTCTCTTCTCTTCTTCTTTCTTCTCTCTTTCTACTCACCCTCGCTTTTCTTTCTCTTGATCATCTGTAATCGGTGCGCTATGGGCCGGACACACGTGGTTTGGTGTCAGATTCAAAGGGTACCGAGTGCGGGTTCGTCACTTGTTGTTTTAAGATACACCACATTCTTAATAAAGGAATTTCATTCTATATAAATTAGTGGTAGTGCAATGAACTTGGATATAATATAGGATTCTAACATGAAATTTTTTATATAAATGATACAAATACAACCAAGCCCAAAAGGACACTGCTTATTAGAATGATTAATAAGAGATCTCACACATTGAAGAGAAAATATGTTTTCTTATTAATATCAAGAAAACGAACTTTTAAGTTGTCGATAAGATATGGAGAACACAGACTCTTTTTCACATGGTGTGATGCTTTAAATTCAAAATGTATTCTGGGACACATGACAAAATTTGATTTTGGAAATTTTACTCGAAAGAATATGATCCATTTACTACAATGAGTCTTCAAGAAGAAGATCAATGTGGTTGTGAAGAAAGGTTGATGGGAATTGACCTTGTTGATTTAAAATGTTGAAATTAGTGAAGCAATTCTGCTAGTCAACATGCTTAAATCCGTACGTATTTTACTTGCAACTTATCGAACTATATGACTATGAGTTTTACCACATTGACATCAAAATGGAACTTCTTAATAATGATTAAGAGGAGATTGTCTATACACATCAGCTTAAATGCAGAGGAAGCATGTGTTTAAAAGAATGAAAATGCATGTATAGGGAATAATATGCAAGTATCTAGAGGTTAAGCAAGTATTTTAACTAAGAAATCAAATAGTTGATTTCGGTCAAAATGCATAGGAAGCATGTATCTATAAGAAGAAAATAGGTGCTAAGACATTTCTAATACTATAAGTAAATAAAATGCCACTGAATGATAATGGTGTACCTATATTAAAATCAATTAAAGCTTGATTGTTTAAATCTCAATGAAGGATTTGAAAGAATATCCTTCGTACTCAATATACGAGGATGTTGGGATTGCCTCAATCGATATACATGTACAATGTATTGCAATGTTTAACATGGAGTAAAAAAGATTACTTACACATCGGCAGTAGGAACCATCATATATGTTATGTTATGAACTGGATCGGAATTTAATTATGCTTCTGATGTAGTGAGCGAATATCAAATCTGAGTTAAATCACTGAATGGAAGTCAGGTGTATTTTCAAATATTTACGAACTAGAGAATTGTTTATAGAAAAAACGAACTCATTGTGAAGGGGTGTTCAAACTTGAATTTCGTAAGTGACATTAAGTAGAGTAAGTAAATCTTAAATTCATGTTCACCCTTAACAAAAGGGTTTTAAGTTAGAAATGTTCCATGATAGGTTAGAGATATGCCCTATGGGCATTTAATATATATCTAGATCGATAACCAATCTGTTTCAAATTAAAGGTGTTTGATTTCTGTAATATACTTTACAATATTGTGATATAAGTAATTAATTTGAAGTATATTTAAATAGTAAATCCTTAAGTGATATGTTATGTGATAGTAACTACAATGTGTTGTAATCATGACAAATTTATCATATTGAAAAATAACATATTGTTTTAAATATTCCTAGTCAAGATATGTTGAGAAAGGATATTGGTTCATTTGTTGATACTAGAGTATATAATGCTCTCTAAAGTGGGTAGTGTATAACTTATGGCTACTGGGGGAACCAAAGGGTTACATACTGATAATTATTGGATAATTATGGAATGATTCACTTAAGAATTTTCTATTGGTCAATATAACTAAGGCTAAATAGAGAATCTCGAAGTGATGATATGACACAATTCTATCGACTTGAGAATACTGTTGAACTTCTAGGTGGGCACTCCACTTTGATTATAGTTAAATCACATCTTGGTATCCATCGATGACTATAGTTAGGTTTGAGTTGAAGCATCGAAAATGAAACACTATTCAATAGTGAATTCGTCTCCTCAATTATATAGGGATAGTATCATGGACAATTATAGTCAAGTCAAAGTCTCTGGCCAAAGCACTACATCTAATAATACGTTATTTTTGAACCAAGGATTTTGTGTTTGGATTAATCATATTGAATGTGGAAGAGGTTGGAAATTTAACCAGAACCAAATTCCATAAATCCTAAAGTGCTATAGTATTGACAAAGAGAATTGGTGTAAATGATCGTTACTACTGGGTATTTACTACTAGGTATTGTCTAATATCAAAATAGGATTTTACTGAAAAGACGTGTCAGCGATAAATTCGACCATAATGTCACACCACTAGCTAAAGTGATGTATGAACTTAATATTTGAATTGTTTAATATTAATCACTAATTGAATACACAATATATGGTGATCTGAAAGATTGAATGGAATCAAAATAGATTTTAGTATGCTTATGAAAATTTGAAAGGATCAGTTGCACATCCCAACATCTATCCATGAATGTATTACACCTTGCAATATCTTGTTGAATCATTATGTTATGTTTGCTTCTTCTCCCTTATCATGACATATAGTTGCAATTCGCACCCAACGTTCTCATATGACTTTTACCATGCTCAAAAGTGATTGGTATTATTCCTAATTAATTGCACATTTGTTACATTTATGACTAATTGAATAGTATACATATTTAACAACTAGACCCTTCACTTACCAAAATGGTAAAACAAAACAAGTAACTACTACACATATACAAACTAGAGTATTGTATTTCGATGAGAGTAAAATGAGTATAAACTTGACTATGTTTGGAGCCGGTGATTTTCAGAGATGAATAGTGATTACATGAAAGGAGATGAATAAGGCTTAGGCCCATGGGCTTGGCTATAAGTTAGCTTACCCTTTATAATTTCATTTCATTCTCCTCCTTTCACGTTCACTCTTCTTCCTCTTCTCCTAATACTCCATTAATCACCTCTTAATCACCTTTTAATCTCTAGCCTAACCCCGCTAAATAAATTTCCTAAAATCTAAAAATCGCCATAAATCTTCTCTTCCTACTCTCTACAAAACTCATCAAGGGATTTACGTAAATCAGATTATGGATGGAGATTTCGAAATTAAACAAAGCTAAATTTGGGTTTTTGTGATTAGAGCTTAGCTGGAGTTTAATTAAGGTGAGTGGGATGATTTTCCTATTAAATTTGTGTATTTTACTTCATTAATTCATTCATTTATAATTATGAAGTATTATGGAATGATTTGGGTTTTTCTATGTTAGGGTTTAGACTTGTATTCATGTTATAAAATGTTTCTCTTAGAAAATTAATTGTTTAAGACCCTAATACCATGTTTTAAAAATAGTTAGTAAGCCATAGATTTGATTTGGGCTAATTAGGTGATTTGTTGTGATGTTATTGTTTGAGTTGGGATTAATTAAGTAGTGTAATGATGTACACATCATTAGAAAATATTATTTTAGTCCATTTGAATTGATTTGAAAAGTGTTAATAAGCTAATTTATGTGGTTTATGAACTCCACACTTATTATTGAAGTGATTAGAGACTAATGAAGTTTAATTTACATTTATAAAATGGTTTCATGATCTTATAATATATTTTATAAAATAGGTATGAGATTTTAGAAAATAGTAAAATGCTGAATACTTGATTTTCAATGAGGTGAAAGAAATACTTTAAAGGGCTAAATCGATTTACAAGCTAGTATTGTATTTTATAAAGTGATTAATAAGCAAGTATGATATTTTGTAAAAGAGTGTGATTTTGTAAAATGATATAAGGAGATGTTTCACTTTTATTAAAAAGATTTAGTAAATAAAAATAAGTTTTGATTTAAGTAATAATTGAATTACTTATTTGAATATACATGTACGTATATATGCACGAACGGGTATACGTATACGTGCATTTAGAGGTAAGCGACAATTAAAACAAAGATAGTATTGCAGTTAGAATTGTTGTGCAATTGTTTGATTTTATATATATATATAATTTCTTGATTATATATAAATATAATTGATTACAAGTCTGTTGCAGGCATTTCACAAGCCATAGCAACTACCGTGTGCGTTACGTTGCGTGAGAGCATACCGGGCCAAGCAATTGTCCCGGTGAAGTCCATAATGTGATTTGTGTTATGGTTGTGCATTGCATGAGCATGTGTGCATAAGCATTCATGAATGAGTATATCGATACACGTATAAGCCATGCACAAGGCGTGGAGGCCGGGTATGTCGTTTTGGCATGTTAGAGGAAGTCGGGTTGCTATAATTGCCCATTGAACTATACATGTGCAAAGAGTAGAGTTTGGTATCGAAACCGATTTTTATATGCTTAACAAGCCACTTCCAAAACATTAACAAATGAACCCCAATAGATGTCTGATGGGATGGAGGCAAGCACTAGTAGCAAGATGATTCAACTGACGAAGCGTCGGAGGAAACGGGGCGCAAATTGGCAATCGTTAGCGAGGTTTGCCCTTGTCCAGGCTCATTGCCTGGAAATTATCGGTTCAATTGACTGAATAAGTCCATTTAGTCGACTAGTCGAGAGGAAACAATCCATCTCTGCCCTTGTTCAGTCGACTGAATCCCCTCGATCAGTCGATTGAAACCATGTTTTCTTGTTTTTAAAAACGTGATGACTTTCACATACGAAGTCAGATTGAGGTGAGTTTAAGACCATTGGTCACTATTTTTCAAGAGCTAAAATCTATGAAATTTTGGTAGGTTCTGGAGTATTTTGATTTTGGAGCCCACATGGGACTCACCTTGGCACGTATTCCAAAACCGTAGATTAAAGTAGACCGAGAGGGTATATCAGAGAATTACTATGACACTGAGGTCATGCGTTCCATTTAGAATGCGATTTAGGTTAGTATAGCATTTTGCTAGAGTTTTCCGGTGGGTTTTTAGGCCATGGCGAGCCGTGCATGGCGATTCCATACGTTATATACAAAGTGAGTCTCTGTGCTCTAAGATTTTTACCTTAGTAATATACAATTTGGTTGGTGTTGAATTGTTGTGACACACCATAAGTGTGTCTGCACTCTAAGATTTGGACCTTAGAGTAATCTACAATTTGTTTAGTGTTATCTTGTTGTGACACACAAAGGGTATGGACATATGTGACCTACCTAGGTATCGACCTTCTTGTGATGTGCCTAGAGTGATTATTTATGCCATGACACATTCGATACAGTCTTTTGAGACTATGAATAGCTTTATAATGTTGTGATCGCTTGGATTTTTTGGGTTCTACATTTGTAGTTGTACAAACGTTTGATCTTAGTAGTAGTGACCAAATGCGTTGGGGCGTATCTTATCGATCGTAGCAGTAGTAATCGTTGTTTTGGGATCACGGTTTGATCATGGTATATTTGTACTACATTATTAGTAGTTTTGGGCTAGTGCAGTGCAATGGAAGATACTATGCTAACTTGTTGTTATAGTAGAAGATCAAGTTATGGTATGATCCCCTACTTTTAAGATGGGTTTACTATAATTGTTTATAGGCAGTCCGAATTAACCCTGAGCCACGTTTACGGAGAGGGCCGATTGTGATTTTGTCATTCCTGTCTATTTGTATATAGTTTTAATATATAGTATTTTGAGATAGTTCCCCTCACACCAGAATTTATGTCTGACCTGCATTTTGTCTTGGTTATGTCATGACAACCCTCGGGTACGCGATTTAGTAATTCGAGAGTAGGTGCTTTTAGGGATATGCTAGCAGAGTGCACAGTTGGAGCATTTTTAAGGTGTGACATCGATGTTTTGAGATATATATACTTGTTATTTCACTTGTACATGACAGACCTGTTATTTATATACAAGACTATTATATCTGATATTTATTTAGAACTCCATGTTCCTTTGGATTTGATGCATTCTGACTATTATGTACTGATATTTATTTATAAGTAGCTTTCGCTAGTGTTGCCTCTTATATATTGTTATTCTATTCTATTCATATATATTCAGTATATTATATGTTGTTATTCCATTGTGAGATCGTATCGATGTCTTGGTTTAATTTTACCTTGATGATCTGTCCTTTATGGTATTCTAAAGTCATGCGATTATGTAAGGCATCGATTTTTGGGCATTGCAAAGGGCGGGTTGTTACATTTGGTATCAGATCTAAGGCTCAATACACGAACCAAGTAGACTAATTTGATTTAATCAATCTGATCGAAGGAGATACGTTGAGAGAGCATACTTGTATTCTATACTATATGATACTATATACACCACATGTCTTCTGAACTTGATTTGTTTCTATTATTAGTTGATAAGATATTTTTGTCTAGTTATCTGTGTGAGTAGATGGAATACATGAGCAACTATGGATAAGAAATTAGATGTGTCTAATTAGTTTAGCTACCACAAAAGATGTTCCATCGCCCGTGAACATTTCCAACTGACTGCAGTTAGTGCTCGAAGTGGTGTGGCCCTTTGGGCATCAGTATTTCTAGCTCCACCGGCTTTAGACTCTTCAAAGCAATGCCGAACTTTCTTAGCCTTGGATGGTAACCATATCTACGTCTCGAGCTTGTTGTTGTGGCACGGTCTTGGACACATGCATGAGAAGGCTTACATTGTTATAGGTCTAGGGAATGTTCTCATTTGGAAGAGTACTTCTCAGCATTTCGAAAGGGAGACTTTGGCTGCGTAGTGTGCAATGTTTTTTTGGTGAATAAATAGTCCTGTGATTCAAAATTTATTCAGACATCGCTTTAAGTTCTCAGTTCATTTGTGAGATCGAAAAGAGCATATGGCTTGGGTATTCCATTTTTCCTGAGCATGACAGCTTATCAGGAGGAGCGTTGACCGATTTAACCTTATATTTTTGGGTTTAAGGTGGTCAGTACTCCATTATTGTAGGTAAAGAGATTTGCCTTGGGTCTTAAACATCAGTTGGGGGTTCATTGCTTAGCCTTATCCCTGTAAGGGTTCATTTTCGAATATCTCGTTGGGATGGTTCTCCTTTGTGATAATGCCCACGAGATACCATTGAAGTAATGAAAGTGGAAAGCAACCGAAATTCCCACCGAGGTAAAACGACCATGGTACAAGGAAGATCGAGCTTGATTGAAAAAGAAAAGGTGGCCTAGTATGTCACTATTGTGACATGTGGGGACGTTTCGCTATGAAATGTCATCCAGGTAAAGCGAAGCATAATGATTCGATTATGATCGGCTTGATCACTTGATGAAGGACTATCCTATATTTTCGAAGGGTGTGTAAATGATGATGACTTCTGCCTCTTAGGCATTTTCGAATCCTAGTGGACTTACGGCTCAGGAAAATCGAAAGAAGCTTATGTAGTAAGGTATGCTCTATTTTTAGGAACTCACTTTAGTTCCTTTCGACACTTGAGTGGTATATTTTAGCTGTTGTTAGTTACTCGATAGATTGGCTAAACTTAACAGCTTTCATAGTAGGTAAATTCTTCGGTAGAGATAAACCTTGTATGAGTCACCTTAGTTGCTAAGCTAAGGTGAAGCGATCAAAGTTTTACCATTCGAACTTGATGCACGAGCTTTCAACTTGAGTGGGTTCGTTCGATGAAGTGAGACTTGGATTTATATCTAGGCAGGGTTTGGTGGATGCTTGGTAATGAGCAGAGACCGAGTGGATGACTGATAGGCATTTGTCTAGAGACGTTCATGTTATAATTGTTTTCTTTGTGTCAGTAAACCTCAGGTGATGAGAGTAATCCCATGCACCAAAAGGGATATTTTCTAAAAATTAGTCCATTCATGTACCAATTCTTAACCTGTAGTTTGAGCATAGATTTTTTAGGTAATTTGCACCAGTTAGGATAGGGTTTTCACTAGATTTTGAGAGACAAACACTTCAGTCGGATTCTTGGGATGATTGAGAGATTTTCGAAGACACACCATAGTCATGCAAGGAGATTTTTGTAGTCGGATCAAGGAACTGAACAAAAGTTCACGTGGATAAAGTCTTGTGGCCGACCCTAATTTAACAAAGAAATCTTGATAGAAAATGAAGGTTTGGAATGGGCATCATGTCATTCGGAATGATCTTTAGTAATTGTAAAATTTTAGTATAATATAATTATTATTGGAAAGGATAGTTTGGGGAAAGATTTCTCGACTAGTTTTATGACGATTCGGATAATCTCCTATGTGATGAGATGTTACTTGCCTAAGCGGGCGCCCAAATGCACTTAGTATATTATCCCTATTAACATTGTGCGATCGAGGTGAGTGTGAACCAGAGCAAACCCAGGCAACTGTAAATCATCATTTTAAATGATGATTTAATTAGTATAATTTTTCTCCTTTGGAGAATGAGTTCTGTTTGGAAGAAAAGGCAAGTAGAGGCATTAATTATTGGATTTATTCAAGAGTTTAGAGACTCGATGATCCTATCATATAGGTTTTCCTCTTTGTAGCCGAGAGGTGTAGTAGTCATTCGTGTGTTATATTCATGAAAGGAGTTGCACCACTTAGACTTTTATTCCTTTTTAATGTTGAATGGACTCATTGGAGTTTATGGTTTAACATGCGCGTTTGACTCATAATGGCTACCGAGCATGTTGGTGTAGAATCTTTTAAACATTTCATTGTTTGTATTCTTGTTTTTTGCTTGTGCTTGTTTGTTGCTTGTTATTATTTGTGCTTGCTATTGTTTGTTGTTTGTTATTGCTTGTTGCTTGCTGTTGTTGCTACTATTTGATCTTGTTTGTTGTTGTTGTTGTTCGACTTTGATGTCGGCTAATTTTTATTGTTGTTGATTTTTGTTGATTGCTTGCTTGCATGTTTGAAGTTTGAATGCTAGTTATTGTTACTTATTATTATCAACTATTGTTTGATGGTTTCTTACCACTTATAGTCATTGATTGATTGATACCCTGTGTGCGTGTGTGTTTGAGTACCTATATGGTAGTCGCCATTTTGGTGATAGCAAGCTGAGACATTGTGTTTCTCAGTAGCAAGTCGCTTACGGTTTGATGATAGTGGGCTAAGACATAGAATTCCTCAATAGCGAGTCATCTAAGATTTTGATGATAGTGGGCTGAGACATAGAGTTCCTCAATAGGAAGTCATTTATGATTTGGCGACGGTAGGCCGAGACATATAGACAGATAAATCATATCGGTCTTATATTAGTGACTGTACATCGTATCGGTCTTATATTAGTGGCCATACATAGTATTAATCTTATATTAGTGATCATACTTTGTATTGGCCTTATATTAGTTTCCTTGTAGATCATTGGCCTTATATTAGTGGCCATTCCTATTATTAGTGACCGTACATCGTATCGGTCTTATATTAGTGGCCATATATAGTATTAATCTTATATTAGTGATCATACTTTGTATTGGCCTTATATTAGTTTCCTTGTAGATCATTGGCCTTATATTAGTGGCCATTCCTATTATTAGATCCTAATAGACGTTTGGGTACGTTAGTGTGATGGCACTATTTATTATACGATCGAGATAGAAATCTACATATATTAGTGTACTGACTCTATCTATTATACGATCGCAACAAATGTCTGAGTACATTAGTGTACTAGCCCTATTTATCTATAATCGTTGGATCGTTATAAGTGTCTATTGTTGACTCCACCTGTCAGTAATAACGGGTATCAATTTGTATTCCTTAGCTATTTGGAATGTATCGCCTATCATCCATGCCCGTTATGGGGCGAAATAAGATCTATACGAGGATGTGACTCGAAGTCAGTGGTATAGTTTGATACCGACTCAATTGAGCTTACTCTCCAATTGATTGTCATGTATGATTATAGTAGTACCGGTTACTACAGTGAGGTTATAAATGTTTGAATTCAGTGTTAGTGCACAATCTTCTTTGTATAGTACAATTAGGTACTTGAGAGCTGATGTATAGCTGTTTAAATGCTTATTTGCTTAGATTGACATTTAAATAGTGAGAATCATTCTTAAGGGAGGTATGAATTTTTGGGAAATATGGGATGACGTAGGTCATCACATATTTCATATTGTGTGATGCATTCTAATTTGGGAGTTCCATGGTGCTGAAAGCACAAAGGAAGTACTGTTGGAACTTTTTGAAACTGGAATTCAAAAATTTTGGTCAGCCCTATTACATTCTTGTACTCATGTGAATTTCGGGGACGAAATTCTTTAAAGGAGGGGAGAATGTAACACCCCGTAATTTTAACAATCGAATATTTAAATAATAATTTAAATATTTAATCGTTAAGCGATGCAACGCCTCTTATACTCAATTTTTACAAACAGGAGAATTAGTACTTGATACACCCATGATTGAGTTTGCTTTTTCGACGTGAGTAAAATGAGTATAGAGTTGACTATGTTTGGAGCCGGTGATTTTTGGAGATGAATAGTGATTACATGAAAAGAGATGAATTGGGCTTAGGCCCATGGGCTTGCCTATAAGTTAGCTTACCCTTCATAATTTCATTTCATTCTCCTCCTTTCACGTTCACTCTTCTTCCTCTTCTCCTAATCCTCCATTAATCTCCTCTTAATCACCTATTAATCTCCAAGCCCAAACCCCTCTAAATAAATTTTCTAAAATCAAATAAAAATGACCATAAATCTTATCTTCCTATTCCCTACAAAACCTATCAAAGGATTGGTGTGAATTGGATTATGGATGGAGATTTCGAAATTAAAGAAAGATAAATTTGAAGTTATGGTGATTAGAGCTTAGCTTGGGTTTAATTAAAGTGAGTAGGATGATTCTCCTATTAAATTTGTGTATTTCACATAATTAATTCATTCCTTTATAATTATAAAGTATTGTGGAATGATTTAGAGACTTCTATACTAGAGTTTAGACTTGTATTCAGGTTATAAACATGTTTCCCTTAGCTAATTAATTGTTTAAGACCCTAATACTATGTTTTGAAAATATTTAGTAAGCCCTAGGTTTGATTTAGGCTAACTTGGTGATTTGTTGTGATGTTATTGCTTGAGTTAGGATTAATTAAGTGGTGTAATGATGTGCACATCATTAGAAAATATTAATTTAGTCCATTTAAATTGATTTAAAAAGTGTTAGTAAGCTCATTTATGTGGTTTGTGAACTTTACACTTATTAGTGAAGTGATTAGAGACTAATTAAGCTTAATTAGTATTTATAAAATGGTTTCATGGTTTTATAAATGAAGAATATATTTCATAAAATAGAAATGAGATTTTATAAAATAGTACAGTGATGAATACTTGATTTTTCAATGAGGCGAAATAAGTATTTAGAAGGGCTAAATCGATTTACAAGCTAGTATTGTATTTTGTAAATTGATTTATAAGAACGAATGATATTTTGTAATTGCGTATGAGATCTTGTAGAATGATTTAAGGAGATGTTTCACTATTATTGAAAATATTTAGTAAATAAAAGTAAGTTTTGATTTAAGTAATAATTGAATTACTAATTCGTATACACTAATACGTATATCTGCACTGTAGGAAATGCAGATTACGGATCTTAAGGCAGAATTAACACTAGAGGGGGGGTGAATAGTGTTTAATTAATTTTATGAATCTTTTTGAAATCTTTTCAAATTAAATCCAAACAGATGCAATTCACAAACACAGAGACAATCACAGAACCAGACATAGATGCAAATAGTAAATAAAAGCAATAAAGGAAAGAACACACCGGAATTTTATACTGCTTCGGAGTTACCCTACATCCAGTCCCACATAATTTGTTGTGCAGATTTCTTTTCAAATATAATATCGATATTACAATCTCGATTTCAAGGCCACGAGATACACCCTCATGTCTCCGAGTCCAGGGCAAACTCTCATGATTTAACCAGGCTACAAGATCACCTAATTGATTTATGGGCTACAGTCACACCTAATTGATTTACGGGCCACAATCCCACTGTTTCAAATCACACTTTTATAGAGAGAGACTCGATACACTTCATTGATTACAAAGGATCCTATAACTCTGAATAGCACTGAGATCTTTGAGAGAGAGTGGCAAAGAATCAAACTAAAGATTATTGAGTTTGATTCACTTAGAATTTCGACAGAGTTTTGTTAAAGCATTTGAAATATAAGAGAATATTTGAGTGGAGAAGGAGTGAAGAAATGAAGAAAAACTAACTTAAAATTCGTTGAAAACAAATGGTATTTATAGGAGAACAACGGTCATGTCCATTCGTGAAAGGTTATGACGAATAGACACTTCTTTTGAAAATTTGAATTTTAAATTCTACGGCTACCATGTCGACATGGGGGGATAAGGGATGTCGACATGCCTATGTTATTTTTGAAAATAGATTTTGCTTTAAAATGATTTCTATTCTAAAACTTGTCAAAACAAAGTTTAAACTTTGTAAACCATTTTGAATATAGTTTAAACTTATAAAAGAGTATTTAGAGAGTAATCTTAAAATACATAATCTATAATATAAAAGTAATATTATAAACTAAATATAGATTTCTTTAAAATATATTAAAGCTAAAATATTAAAATCAAGAGATAGTTTTAAAAACAAGAGATGATTTTGAAATTAATATGATTAAAAATAGTTTTTGAATTAAGGCTAAAATATTTAAATTGATAGAGATGACTTTAAAAAGATAGTTTTGAAAAAATAAATCATTTTGAAAATTTCGTGGATTTCATTCCACTAGAGAAGGTCGTGGGTTCCATCCCACTAAAGAGGTCGTGGGTTCCATCCCACTATTAAAGCGAGAAGGTGGATTCCATTCCACAATTAAAATCCGAATAAAGATTTTAGTGCTATTATGAAGTTTTAACATAAATCTTGACTCTATTACTTATCTTGATATCTTGAACTCTTGAACTCTTGATAATCTTGATACTCATGAGTCTTCAGTCTTGATTTCTTCAATCTTGAATTCGTCAGTCTTGAATCTCTATACTCAGTCTTGAATCTTTATACTGTACAGTCTTCATTCTCAGTGTCTGCATATATATATATATATATATATATATATATATATATATATATATCATGCATATACATATATATCTAGACAATAATATTAGTATTTATATTTTATAACAAGTCCTAAGGTTGTTGTCATCAAAACCATCATCTCAGGAACTAACAATCTCCCCCTTTTTGATGATGATAGCCTATGTTTATAAAATCTACTCCAACAAACTTCGATTCTACTCAAACTCCCCCTTATTCCAACAACTACCCCTTAATCTACTAACTACCCCTTAATCTAAGCCTGTCAAACCTATTTTATAATTCTCCCCCTTTGTCATCAATAAAAACTAATCCTAAACTACATAACTCCCCCTTAACTATGGAACTAAAAGCTAATAACGAGTATAATAAGTGAAACATAAATCTAATTTTATTATATATGATGTTATATCACACATATATATGAAACATAGACACAAATATATACAAGTATACAAAATATAAAAACATTAATATAGTAACAATCTAACGAGAGTCCTTGACAATTGGTGACTTGTGAATCGAACAATTAGGGTAATGGAGACAAAAGTTTCCATGTTGTTCGACAAAATTACCATTTTTGTCCAAACAGACTTCTCCAACGCAAATAACTTTATCGTCTTCGTCCATTTGTGCTTCTTCCTCTTCTTCTTCTTCTTCTTCGTCCTCTAATGGATTATGAATATGTATGTTAGAGGAATCATCTTCAATCACAATAGGGTCTGCATGATTATCCATTAGAAATTTTTGCAAATTTCTAAGAATCTTGCCCTGTTTCTCTTGTTCCTTTGCCATCCTTATTTGAGTGACTTGTAATTCAGTCAGCATCTGCAGAGAATCCTTTATGATTTTCTCGATCTTCATTACTCAAGCCAATGTAGTTCGTTGAAATGGACCAGAATTAGGAGAAGGGAAGGAAAAGGTTGCATTTTGGTTTGATTTAGAAGAGGAGGCCACTATTTTATATTTTCAGAAGTTTATTACAGAGAAAATGAAGTAATAAGATAGAAAAATTTGAAATGTTGTGATTATATAACCACCAAATTGGTTTTGAAGGGAAAATCAAAATTTCAAATTTTACGGTTGTATGTCGACATGGAGGGTAGGGGCATGTCGAGATCCCTTTGAAGATTTTGACAATTTTGTTTTTCTTTATTTATTTAAATATATATGTTACTATTTCTATATTCTATATCTCAGTTATAGAACAAATACCAAATTCTCTTCTTAATTTAATAAAGGTTGATTGATTCAAGGGTTTGGTCAGAATATTAGCTATTTGATTCTCAATGTTGATAAATTCAAGAGAAATAATCTCTTTACTTATATTATCTCTGAGAAAATGATGTCTGATATCAATATGTTTTATTCTGGCATGATGAGTAGGATTTTTGGATAAATTTATTACACTTGTATTGTCACAATAAATTGGTGATTTTGAAATATTTAATCCAAAATCCTTTAGGGTCTGTTGCATATAGGTAACTTGAGAACAAGCCAAAGCAACAGAGATATATTCTGCTTTAGTTGTTGATAGTGAGATAGTATTTTGCTTTTTACTAAACCAGGAAACCAGAGAATGTCCTAAAAAGTGACAAGTCCCCCTTGTACTTTTTCGGTCTAATTTACAACCAGCATAGTCAGCATCATAATATGAGATTAAATCAAATGAATCATTTTTAGGGTAAAATAGGCAATAGTCTAAAGTGTGTTTAACATATCTTAGGATACGTTTAACAACTTTTAAATGGGTTTCTTTAGGTTGAGATTGGTATCTTGCACAGAGACAGACACTATGCATGATATCAAGCCTACTCGCAATTATATAGAGTAGAAATCCAATCATTACCCTGTATAGTTTTTGATCAACATCTTTTGACTTGTCTTCTTTATTTAAGGCTTCATTGGTTGCCATAGGAGTGGGTTTTCCACTCGCAGTGGTCATACCAAACTTACTAACTAGATCCCTAGCATACTTTTCTTGACTAATGAAATACCACTATCTAATTGTTTTATTTGCAATCCTAAAAAGAAAGTAAGTTCACCCATATGACTCATCTCAAACTCTTTTGTCATTATTTCAGAAAACCCTTTGTTCATTTTGTAACGACCCATAAATTTTAACTGTTTTAATAACGTAATTAGTTGAAATTTTGTGGAATTTTAAACGATAAAATTTTGAAATAAAAATTTGATATTTGGAATGCGTCAAATTAATCATAGCAACTGGTAAATTTTCATCCGAAAATATGAAGTTTATTTTTGTGCGTAAATTTATTCAATTTAATCAGTTAGTAATTGATGAAATAAAACGTTTTCGAAACCTAAATATTTTATATAGAAAAATTTTAAACCATCTTCTGTGCAAGACGTTATTTTTTATTTTTCAAAATTCGGACTTCTTTAGCTCCATCGATCTTATTTATCTGCGTTTTTGCCGCATTTTCCGCAAGTAGAAAATTATAATTTTTAAAATGCAATCGTATCACTGATATTTATATACCGTTTTGATCATCTCGTTATGCTGATCACTGCGGTATATTCAATTCTGTGTTTTGAAGTCCGATATGTGGTGGACTTTACGATACGGTAAATCGTATCGGTATCCGTTTGAGCCTTTCGGTTTCCTTGACTATTCATATTTGTCACCGTACAAAATCAATAGCCGCTAGCCATCATTATTTTCAGAATTTGAGGAGTCTTTTGCTTTCTATACTAGTTCCAACAACTAGTGGTTCGGGCCCTTCATTCATTCCCCATTGCCTTTTCTCTTTCCACTCTTTCCTCACACTTCTTCCTGTTTCTTTCTTCCTTTTCAGAGAAAGTATATTATGTTTTACAAAGCTTTTATATATCATTTCACCACAATCTCCCTAAACCGTTCATTTGCCCCTTTTCAAATTCACTCTAGTTCATTTGCATTTGCCTTTATAGTTTCATTTCTTTCATTCTACTATAGCTTTCACCTCTCCTCTCTAACCCATTTTCTTTCCTCTGCCCACGTTTTTTCCTCCTTCCACTTTCTTTTTCTCTTCTTCACTTACCTAGTGAAAGCTCCACCTCCGCATGGCTAACCACCCCGGCTACCATTTACAACCAATCCTCATCCTCTACCCGCCTATGGCCACATGTCCGCGTCCCTCCCCACCTTCCATCTCAGCCCGCTCCTCCGCCGTCTACCCTCACCCCACTTATTTTTCCACTGTCCGACCTCAACACTTCACATCTCTCCCACGACTCCTTGACCGAGCACCGCATTCCAACACGAAAACCAAGCATCCGACTTATCCCCTTTAGCTCGCCGTCAGTCTTCCCTTCCTCCTTGCGTTCTCTTTCCTCTTGAGTATATAAGGTACAAGTCATATATTTCTGATGGTTAAAGAGTGTTTATCTTATATCTAAACTAAGTTTGCTAAATGTTAATCTAGTACAAGTTTTCATTGCCTGTTGAATATACACAATTCGCATATGTTATGTTTACTGAATCATCCATGGTTAGGGCATGTACTATTCATGAGATACACGTGTTTTATTTTATTCCCTATTGTATATATGTGTTTATATTTTGCAGTTTTATTGCTCTTGTTATTTTTGAAACAAAAATGTCGATTTTAAGTTATGTAGGTGTGTACTAGTTAGAGGTTATACCTGTATTATTTTATAAAGTTTATTTTATATATTATATTAAGGTTGATATTTCTTTAAAACTGGGTATATACGATTGTATATATAATAAAGAGTCTCCATATAAGTTTGTTTGTGATTTATAATATAACAGTTTATTCATATATTTAGGTATACATAAGCATACTTAATTTTAGATATATATTCTATTATAAAACTTTAGGCTGTTGGTTTAATGTGTACAGTGATAAACAGTGATAAACAGTGATATTAGTTTCTTACTTTATAGATATATTCTATTATTCGTATACGTGAGTTTTTTTTTTGGGATTTTATCATCTAGTCTATGTGATTACTAGTTAGTGTATTTACAAGTTATTGTACAGTCATACGTTATATTGTAATTTATATAGGCTGATACTATACAAATGGTGATAGGTTTTGTCATATATATATTATAGAATTGGAAACCGGTTATATGTATAAACAGTGCACAGCAAATAGGAGTCAGTTTCTATTATATATGTTGTAAATTTGTTAAAAACATTAATGTACTGTAAGTTGTATATAAAAATCGGTTAGTGTGTTTATATTTCGAAATTTTGTTTGGAACTGTATTCCTTTTTAGCGATTTTAGTTCATTTTATGATGTTGGTATATATTATTTAAATATGAGTCTAAAATTCTATATTAAATTTAGGAAATAGGTATATGGATAGGATCATAGGATATTCATTTTGTATAAGTTATATCAGGAGGATTCTGATTCAGTTCCATCGATTCCTTTTATCAGCTTCGTTTATCGGTTCGAGTCAATCTTGCTTTGCTTTGAAATTCGTGCCTGGATTCATAACTCATCTCATTATCGTTCTTCTCTAGCCTCGAAAGGTGAGCAATCACTCACGATTAATGTTCTTTTATTTATTAAATTCGATTTCAATTGAAACGACAATTGTAATATGCTGCTGTTAGTTATTTACACTGTTATATATGTTATTACCTGTATCAGTTCACCTGTGACATCCGACACCAATTTCTGTTATTTATACGATGATAATCCTGTTTGGTTGATAAATGATTGATTATTTGATGTTGATATTGAACGTTAAATTGTTAAGTATAAAGTGATAAAAAATTACAATTGAAATCGACGTAGGAGTTAAAATTTGAAATTTATATATGTGTTGAATTTGATTAGATAAATTTTGTATAATATGACCCCTTTAAATGTTTAATTTCTCGACATGTAGAAATATAGTTGATTGCACTTTGAACCATTTAAATGTATGTTGTATAAATTGTTGTAGTATAAAATTGAATAATGGATATCAAGTGAAGAACCCTATAAATATTAGTGTAATAATCTTTAATCTACATGAAATGATAGTGTAGATTCTAGAAATAATTATATTAATTTGCATTAACAACAATTGTGAATTAATACGATTATTTCAGGATTATTTGAATTAATTATTGGATTGTTATTGATTGTTGTTATTGCTTGTTTATTTACTTTGACACCATCCTAGTTATCACACTGCAAGTTCCCTTTCCTATGCTTTGATTTTTAATTGAATTGGAATCGGGTTGAAATGATAAATACCCAAATTAAACTTTGACTTAGGATAGAGAATTAAATAAAACCCGATTGGTCAATAATTTGATTTAAAAATAAAATAAAGATTTTATTTGAATAAATAATAAGGTTTTAAAATGAAGTTGGAATTTGAATTTTATGAAAGGAAAATGTTAATATGTAATAATCCGAAACAAAATATTAACATAGTAGTTGATGAAAGGATGTTGTTTAAAATATAATTATTAAGTTTGAAATTATTTAATAATTAAGTTTTTGAAATTATTTAATAATTAAATAAGATTGAATTATTTAATAATTAAGTGAAATTGAATTCTTGATATGAGAAATTGAACTTCGTAATAAGTGAAATTGAACTTCTTTAATAAGTAAAGTTGAGTTACGAAATAATTAAGTTTTGAAATTTGTAACTAAGTAAATAAATAAGTGAAATCGAATTTCTTTAACAAGAAATAAAAATGTGATTTATTGAAATTAATGTAAGACTTGTAATTTAAAGAATTGATTTTACAAATCTAATTTAATTCAATTTGAAGTTTTGATATAATGAAGTTGAACTTAAGTAATTGATTTAATGAATTGGAAATTTAATAGAAATTGTTTTGAATGACAAATTAACTTAACAAATATTGAATGAAATAGATAAATGAATTTAAATTGATTTGAATGTTAAATTAAATTAATTTAAATGATTTTAGAATGAAATTGATAAACGAACTTGAATCAATATTTGAATTGAAATTGAATTATAAGATTTTGAAATGGTGATTTGGAAGTTTCGAAACGTAAATTATGGAAATTGATTTAGAAAGACAAATGAAATGTTGGTTTACAAATTCTATTTGAAATTGAATTTGATTTGGTTTTGAAATATATTAAACGACCAATCGGTGTAATAATTACGAAAGTTATTAAAGAAACCGGAATCGGTTAGGGACATACTCTCTGTCTAAACCGAAAACCACTTTAATAACTATACGCGGAGTGTGATCCAGAATGAAGTGGTTGGAATGATGTACGTGATGATTGAAGAAAGAGAACGATAATGGATAGCCTTGACACTTGTGTCAAATTGGAAATGACTAAAACAGGAGCCGTTCCGGGCCAAATGGGGTTAGCTTCCTCGAGCGAACACACTTCTTCGAAACTACTCATTACTTGTTGTCGATTGGTGCACCCTTGATTTGGGAGTGTTGTTTCGCGGTGTTGCGATCGCTGTGGAGATGCGTTCTCACCAGTTCGGATCAGGCAAACGGTAGTTTCACTACCTTGGGTATTGCCTCATGTGCCTTGTCATACTTGTATCCCCATATACGCGATCACTACGATTTGTTTTGTGTTATACCTATGGAGTACTCCCTCATATCCCACTAGTTTACGGTGGAGTTTACAGTGCTGTATAGACTATAACGCTTATTTAAAATGTGTTAAGGGGGAAAATGGTAACGCCTTAACACTATTTTGATACTTTATATTACTGATAGGCATTATCTATTTACCATACACTACTACATAGTAGATAGTTTAATGGATCCTTAAAGGATGGTTATTCCAAACATCCTTTGAGTTACTTGTATTTCGGTTGCTATTTCACTTGAGTTGGATTTATTGATATAAGAATGTTAATCCTGACTCGAGTGTTTTGTGTTTTTCTTTGCGCTCGGGTCAGACTGAGTGTACCAGTATTCGAGACTCACCTTTGGAGTTGGAGCTTCGCTTGGAGATCCAGCTATCTATCCAGTTTTAGATATCCAATTGATTCTAGTGATGTATTCTGATATTGTATTTGATTATTGTATTCGAGACATCTGTTATACCTTATTTAACTCTGATATGTATATAGTAGCTTTATGAACTACTATCTTTTGTTTCCGCTGCAATTATTACTCTGTGTCTGTGATCTGTGATTATTTATTTACTGTATATGCTCAGTTTTGCCAAATAAAAATTAACAATTCGGTATTTTGAATCATTCAAGTTCGACATGTGCGGATGCGAATGGTCCAAAATAGCGGGTCGTTACACATTTCATTTTTTATTGATCCAAAAATTATATCATCTACATAAATCTGTACTAGTTGGATATCATTTTTGTTTCTTTTAATAAAAAGAGTATTATCTACTTTACCAATTTCAAAATTTGATTGTAATAGGTAAGATCTTAGTCTGTTATACCAGGCTCTATGAGCTTTTTTTAGACCATATAAAGCTTTCTTTAATTTGTAAACATGATTTGGAAACTTTTCTTCTTCAAAAAGTGGAGGTTGTTCAACAACAAGCTGTAGCGACTGCTTCAGCCCAAAAATTTCTTAGTAATTTACTATCTGAAAGCATAGTTCTTGCACACTCTTGAATCATCCTATTTTTACGCTCTACCACTCCATTTTGTTGTGGAGTTCTTGGAAAAGGAAAATTATGAGTTATTCCTTTTTTATTACAGAAATTCTCAAAATTTTCATTTTCAAATTCTCCACCGTGATCACTACGAATAGTTTTGATTTTTAAAGAAAGTTGATTTTGAATTCTTTTTGCAAAAGTTTTAAATAAATCAAAAGCATCACTTTTACGTTTCAGAAAAATTGTCCATGTAAATCTAGAATAATCATGTACAATTACAAAAACATATTTACTGTGATTTATTGACTGAATTTGAGATGGACTAAATATATCTAAATGAAGTAACTAAAGTGGTTTTGAAGTTGAATTCATATCTTTCAATTTAAATGAACTCTTTCTAAGTTTTCCTTATTGACAAGCATCACATATACTATCTACTTTAAAATCCATTTTAGGGAGACCTCTTACTAGATCAAGTTTTGAAAGTCAAGATAAGAGTTTGAAATTCAAATGCCCAAATCTTTTATGCCAAATCCAAGGGTCACTTGTATTAGCCAAAAGACATAGGTTATCATTTGAGATTTTCATACTGAGAATATAAATATTTTTCTTCCTAATTCCTTCAAAGATAATATTTGATTTATTATCTTTGATGTGACACTTATGGGTTTCAAATTTAATTTTATAGCCCTTGCCACATAGTTGACTTATGCTAAGTAAGTTGTGTTTTAGATTCCTAACTAACAGAACATCAGAAATAGTAGGAGTTTTAGAGTTACCGACATTGCTGATACCAATCACATATCCTTTTGAATTGTCTCCAAAGTTGACCATTCTTCCATCTTCATAAATTATGTCATTCAGTATCTCCGGATTACCAGTCATATGTCTTGAACATCCACTATCAAGTATCCATTTGTTTTTCTTAATTTGCACCATTTGTCCATTGAGTGTTGATTCTTTAAAAGCCATATAACACATCTATTCCTATACAACACACCAATTCGGTAGATAACTTGATTTTCTATAATAACAATATGCAGACTTATGAGACAATGATGATTTAGACAGTTTTGAACTAGTGTTAAGAGAATTTTCAAAAATTGCCATTTTAAACTTTTTCAAAATTTAGATTACAATAACTTTGAAAACCAATGCTCTGATACCAAATGTAGGAAATGCGAATTACGGATTTTAAGGCAGAATTAACACTAGAGGGGGGATGAATAGTGTTTAATTAATTTTATGAATCATTTTGAAATCTTTTCAAATTAAACCCAAACAGATGCAATTCACAAACACAGAGACAATCATAGAACCAGACACAAATGCAAATATAAATAAAAGCAGTAAAGGAAAGAACACACCGGAATTTTATACTGGTTCGGAGTTACCCTACATCCAGTCCCATAAAATTTCTTTTGCAGATTTCTTTTCAAATATAATGTCAATATTACAACCTCGATTTCAAGGCCACGAGATACACCCTTCTGTCTCCGAGTCCAGGGCAAACTCTCTTAATTTAACCAGGCTACAAGATCACCTAATTGATTTACGGGCTACAATCACACCCAATTGATTTATGGGCTACAATCACACCCAACTGATTTACGGGCCACAATCACACTGTTTCCAATCACACTTTGATAGAGAGAGACTCGATACACTTCTTTGATTACAAATGATCCTATAACTCCGAATAGCCCTGAGATCTTTGAGAGAGAGTGGCAGAGAATCAAACTAGAGATGATCAAGTTTGATTCACTTAGAATTTTGGCAGAGTTTTGTTAAAGCATTTAAAATATAATATAATATTTGAGTGGAGAAGAAGGAGTGAAGAAATGAAGAAAAACTAACTTAAAATTCGTTGAAAACAACTGGTACTTATAGGAGAACAATGGTCATGTCCATTCGCGAAAGGTTATGACGAACAGACACTTCTTTTGAAAATTTGAATATTAAATTCTATGACTACCATGTCGACATGGGGGGATGAGGGATGTCAACATGCCTATGTTATTTTTGAAAATAGATTTTTCTTTAAAATGATTTCTACTCTAAAACCTATAAAAACAATTTCTAAACTTTGTAAACCATTTTGAATATAGTTTAAACTTATAAAAGAGTTTGTAGAAAGTAATCATAAAATATATAATCTATAATATAAAAGTAATATTAAAATCTAAATATAGATTTCTTTAAAATATATTAAAGCTAAAATATTAAAATCAAGAGATGTTTTAAAAAATAAGAGATGATTTTGAAATTAGTATGATTAAAAATAGTTTTTGAATTAAGGCTAAAATATTTAAATTGATAGAGATGACTTTAAAAGGATAGTTTTGAAAAAATAAATCATTTTGAAAATTTTGTGGATTCCATTCCACTAGAGAAGATCGTGGGTTCCATCTCACTAAAGAGGTCATGGGTTCCATCCCACTATTAAAGCGAGAAGGTGGATTCCATTCCACAATTAAAATTCGAATAAAGATTTTAGTGCTATTATGAAGTTTTAACATAAATCTGGACTCTATTACTTATCTTGATATCTTGAACTCTTGATAATCTTGACTTGATACTCATGAGTCTTTAGTCTTAATTTCTTCAATCTTAAATTCATCAGTCTTGAATCTCTATACTCAGTCTCGAATCTTTATACTATACAATCTTCATTCTCAATACCTGCATATATATATATATATATATCTAGACAAGAATATTAGTATTTATATTTTATAACAAGTCCTAAGGTTGTTGTCATCAAAACCATCATCTCAAGAACTAACATGCACAAGTGGGTATATGTATACATGCATTTGGAGGTAAGCAACAATTAAAACAAAGATAGTATTGTAGTTGAATTGTTGTTTGATTATTTGTTTATATAGATATGTAATTGTTTGATTATACAAAAATATAATTGATTACAAGTCCATTGTAGGCATTTCACTTAGCCATAGTGACTATCGCATGTCCTATGTTGCATAAGGGTACACCAGACCAAGCAAAAATCCCAGTGAAGTCCGTAGGGTGATTTGTATTATGGTTGTGCGTTGTGTGAGCATGTGTGCATAATCGTGCATGAATGAGTGTATCGACACATCTATTGGCCATGCACAAGGCGTGGAGGCCGGGTATGTCATTTTGGCGTGTTAGAAGAAGCTAGATCGCTATAATTGTCCGTTGAACTATACTCGTGCAAAGAGTAGATTTTGGTTTTGAAACCAATTTCCATATACTTAAGAAGCCACTTCCAAAACGTCAACAAATGAACCCCAATAGATATCCGATGGGACAGAGGAAGGCTCTAGTAGCATGGCGACTAACTAATTAGTAGTTGGAAAGTCGCCATGCTACTAGAGCCTTTCCCCATCCCATCGTGCTTATGTCATAACAACTCTCGAGTACTCGATTGAGTAGTTTAGAAGTCAGTTCTTTTGGGGATACGCAAGAAGAGTACGCAGCTGGAGCATTTTGGAGGCATGGCATCAATGTTTTGAGACATATATATATATATATAAAAGTATGTGTGTGTGTTATTTCATTTGCACATGACGGACTTGTCATTTATATATGAGACTGTTGGATCAGATATTAATTCAGAATTTCGTGTTTCTTTAGAGTTTATGTATTCTGAGTATTCTACATTGATATTTAATTGTCAATTTATTCCGCTAGTGCGATCTCTTATACATCGTTATTCTATTATGTTCATGTATATTTTGTATGTTATATGTTGTCATTCTGTTGTGCGATCTTATCGATGTCTTAGTTTGGTTTTTTGTTCGAATATTACTCCGACACTCTGTACTTTGTGGTACTTGAAAGTCGTGTGATGAAGTAAGGTGTCGATTTTTGGGCACTACAAAGTATGGGCTGTTACAAATATATTCTGATATATTTTGTTTTATATAAACTGCTAAATTTAAATAAACTAAAATTTTACTTAAAACAATATTAGATTGGATCTAATAACCCTTTTGGCTTCATAGGCCCAATAGATGCAAAATAGGATATATTTATTTCGAAATTTACCTAGTTCACCCGCTTTTGACTTGCCAAGTTCTTTTAATGGTTGTGATGACCTGGCCTTCCGGACTTTTCAAAATCACCGAAAACCCGTTCGATTTAAAATACAAATGAAAACTACTGATTTAATACCTAATATCGTTTGATAAATAACGCTGCTAAATGTGTAGGATACAAATTCAGTTTATACCACTTATCAAAGGAATTTGTTAATTCTACAAGGGTGTGTTTAATACATACCAAATAACAATGTCTACAAATCTACCATTGCACACTCTGATGAGAGAGGCAGCAATATCCTTACCTGCGAACTCAATAAACATGTCAATGCGGAATCAAATGATAAGCAGGAAAGATACATGAACATCAGACAAATAAAAACCCATAACGGATAAACAGGAAAGGGTTATATTATTTTTGGGGCTGCATCACTACCACTTATGACTGCCTATGTACTCCTATCTAATTGGTTATCCAATTAGATACAGGACCAAGCTAAAGTAATTCTCCTACCATAAATAGAACCTATGGAGCCTACGATGAAACAAACAAATATGCAATTCTCTAATTACATACATAGGCTTAATCTTCACGTTTAGATTCTTGAAATCTAATTTACTTCATTTTATTCAAAAGCTCTTTGAAAGGAAAAGTATCTCATAAGACTACGCCGCATATAAACACAGACGGGTTTTTACCTTATGATAACTTAAAACACTTTATATGTAAAATCATTTAATATTAATTTTAATGACATTCTTCGAAAACATTTGCAAATAAACTTATAAATCTTCGCTGAAATTCTTGCATCTCACATTTCAGTATTTGCACAACTAAGTCCATACGGCACTTATTGGATATTGGATTTCCAACAGAATAGCGAGGTAAGGGACTACCTCCCGTACAGTGCATTTCTAGAGGAATGCACCCGAGTCCCTTATGTTGGCCCTCATGTGAATTAAGACCGCCTATCCAAAAATATAATATACAAATAGCACCGAGTATTACATCACCCAGCCGTTACTAACCTATCTGAGATCCCGAGCATACATCATACAATTCAAACCGACATTACAACGGGTAGAAATTTTTTATATCTAGAAAGGTGATTTCATACCTTGATGGTAGCGAGCCACTTAGCCTTAAAGCATCCCCTGTTTTACTATTCTCCGATGTGAGACTTTGAGGTATGATTACCATTCATATAGCACATATTCCACTTGGAATGTTATTTTTCCATTCCACAATCACACAACTAATTTCTACAAACGTATAACTTCTGAGCTCATACGTCTCAGGAAAGGGTGTTAAGCTAAGAGTAGTTGCCTTCTCCGCTACCAAACAGATAATACGTTCATAAAGATCAATCAATACAATCTAGAAATGCAACGTCATACATTCGTCCATACAAGTTGTCAAGGAACAGGACAAACTGAAGGCACTCTCCTACCACATCATGTCGGGCACTACCCCTAGGATTAGTAGCGAGTTAGTCCTTACATATGAAGATTTCAGAATAAAGGGACCATTGCTATTTATTTATTTCAGAGGGCCATTCCAAAATTATCAACAAGCAGTCCTTCCATTATGAAGATCCTCGCCTTCAAAATCAAGGTCCTTAGTATATATTTTCTTCAATTTCGAAACGTAAATTGGTTCGAAGTGGCTTTCGAATAGGAATTACCCAAATCTGATCTCGGTTCCTTCGAATCAACTATCGATAAAAAGATGTTTTATAAATAAGTGATTATCATTTGATTTATTCATTTCTTTTTATCAAAAGATATCTTTGATATATATATATATATATATATATATATATATATATATATATAAAACATTCTTGTTGGTATATACGGAATCATTAAATCTCTCTTTATTAAATTCTTTGGTTTAACTAAAACCTTTTTAAACTTGGAATAACTCCAAAACATTTCAAGTATTTACAATCATTTATTTAAATCTTAACAAAGATTTCTTATTTTCAAAATGTAACTTTTTAATAAGTTGAAAACATGTTATCTAAGATGATAAATCCAAATTATTTTAAATTTGGAAAATTTAATCTTTTTTACTTAATTCGTTTCTAACATTTCGACCTTATCTATCCCTCGCCTAGGGAAGGCTAGGTGAGCCAGGGCACTAGTTGCTCTAGGACCCTCCTTGGTTTAAGCACCTCATCCAGATCTCACAAATAGAAAAATCAGATGTACTTGTCGGCATATTAGAGCCAAGATTAAAACATTTGCTTATAACAGCTTTTCTTTGATTTATTTATTTAAATTCTTTTGAATAAATAATAAGATCTTCAAATCATCTTTAAAACACTTAATTATTTATTTAAAAACACTTATTAAAGATTTGGGAAAGAATAGTTAAATTTAAAACCATATTTTAATTGTTATTGAAAACCGCTGCAAAACAGTGCTGCGAATAGTATTTTTAAAGTTATATTGATCAAAACGACTTTTCTATTATTTGAAAATTTATTTATATAATTCAAAACTCTTTGAAAACATTTTAAATATTTATAAATATTTTTCCTTATTTTTATGGAATTTAAAAATATCAAATTTAAATCATTTTTAACTTTGGTTGTTAAACTTCAAAACCACGATATTTTTTGAAAACTTGTTTTATTTATATTTCAAAATCTACTTATTGAGATCTCGATCCTTTTCATTTGTTTGAAAACTATGGATATAATAGTTCGGAAAATTCTTATCACAAAGAATTCCGAGCTATATTCCACTTTATATACTCATTTAAATTTTACGATGCTAAATTGTGAACTACCGTTACACGACGCACCTAGTTTTGACTTGTTTTTCATTTCTTGTTCAAACTTCACCATATTTGTTTCTAGTATTTATAAAATGTTATTAAATCATTTTAAACCATTTTGAAGAGGTTTAACTTTTCATGTATACCATTTTATTAATAAAAGGAAAGTGATTACCTTTGTGATTTTCGACGTGTATTTAACGTGACTTGTTAATGAAATCAAACAATCATATTAAACTACCAAACCTGATTAACAATCATCACAACCAAGCATAGCAAATAATATTATATCATACAATATATATATATATAATAGTATAAATGGAGTTATCTCACCCATTTGCAAGTCCAATTCTTCCTACCAACATTCAAACGAATCGACACTTCACTAAATCATCACTAAAACAACTCCATCGCCCTTCTTGCTCTCTGCCATCCTTCCTCCACTACCATAGCTCACAGTACAAGAGTTTAGGGTCAAAGAGCTCGACATTTAATAATGAAGACGTCTCTAGTTCACAATATTTGGACCCGAAAATGAGTCATCTTCTCTCGGCTTTTGACTATGTTGCCCTCAAAATTTGAAAAGTTGTCAATTGTAAAGTTATTGAAAATTATTTTCTTTACTATTTAAAAAAAATTAATTCTACGTTGTTTTGAAGGAGATATGGTCAAAAGAAGAAGAGGTATTCTCGGATTCACAAAAATCAAACCTGAGAATGCACTAGAAAGAAGTGAGTTTTTGACATAGCTATGATCAAAATGGGAAGAAGTAGTAAACATGAAAATTGTAGCCGTTGGAATTTTAGAGGGTTTGAAAAAATGAATTTCTCCATTTGGTTCGGGTTTTGGAGAAGTTATAGAAGATGGAAAATGAGCTAAGGAGGTGGGTATTTATAGGCAAGTTCATCAAAATATCTACAAACATCATCATGAGCTATCACCTCACCATCACCTCCACCACCTACCACCTCCCTCCTGCACCACCCTAGGACGGCCAGAAGTCAACTCAAGCATGGGCAAGGCCATGTGCCCCCATGGATGTGACATTTGATGTGACAAATGATGATGATTACCTTAGATATTTTAAGTGTTTTCTTTCTCCACCATCATTACCCCTATGCGCCACCTCCTCCTTCATCATCACCTAGCATGGCCAAGTCCCCTCCACCACAACCTAGGCACGGCTGACATGATCCTCTCTCATGTGCAAGTGATCATGGTTGTACTTAGATGTGTAGTGTTGACTTAAGCTTAAGTGCTAAGGAGTTATTAAAATATCTTATATATTTTTGATTTTGTATATAATTAGTTTATATGTATATATGTGTATAGTTGTGTGTTCATGTGCATATGTACATGTCCATTGATGTGCACATGGATATGTACATATGTATTTTACATTTAATCCGCAACGTTGCACAACTTCTACACGTTGAGTTGTTACGAATCCTGATTTCGCTTTCCAGTCACATTTTTATTTCTTAGTTAATATACATATAAACAAAGTTTGAAAACCGATTTCTTATTATTGTTAATTAATTAAAATGATTCCATTTGAATTATAAAACCATATAAATCAATATCGAACAATTGTATTCAAAAAGCGTTATTATATCGAAAAACCGGTATCGATTTTCCTTATATTTTTCAAATCAATTATATATCTTTATAAAACCATTATAAATGATTCATTGTCAATTTAAAAATAAACTAAAATGAATCATTATCATTTGAATAATCATTATTATTTATTATCACTTAAACAATATTATTTGTATTACCAACCGTTTATTTGAATATTTTAAAAATAGATATGATTTATCAAATTGATAAATTTAGGGTCGTTACAGACTCTCCTCCTTAAAAGAATTTTGTCCCCGAAATCACACCAAAACAAAAACCCGAAGGTGTTTGCCCAAAATATTTATTTTTAAACTAATACCCATACGATGCATATAGATCATCCATATGCCATATTTTATGCGATCTACTATTTGAATTTACAACTTTTACTTCCGAATTAGTATCGATCCCCCGATTCTCTTGTGCGGACTCTGATCAGGCTCTTTGATCCGAAAACTTTGTTTCCCTTACATAGCTGTCAACTATGATAGAAAACATAAGTACCCAACCATAAACCCTCATCAATGTTCGTTGCAAGAATCGAGGGATAAATCCTTTTTCGAATTTGGTGTAAACACCTCAAAGTTTTCTACTCAAATCTTATATTAAAATTATGCGAAAAAAATGATCTACGTACAACATACGTACTTATTAACTTCCCAAAATCTTTATGAAAATTTTTCATATATTAAGTTTCACTCAAAAGTCTACTCCGTTATAAAATCTTCTTTATAGCACTTATTACTTTATTTATAAAAATGCCATTTATAAATATATCCCTTTATTTATAAAACTTTGTTTATAAATTTATCACTTCGAAATGTTTATTTACAAAATATTTCTATCTCTTTTCCAAAATAAACCATATAAAATTAAAAGGTAATTTATCTTCTATTTTCCAATTTTACGATAAACTTCTCTTATTATAAAATATTCCTTTTAAACTAACCTTTATATCCAAAATTTAACCTTAAATTAATGATTCAAAATTATCCTTTTAACTTTAGAAAATTTTATAGATCGAGTAACTCCAAAATAATACCAAGGAACTGGGTACTACTACCAATAGTATCACATATTCCCTTAACAAGAAGAGTAATACTTAAGAGATGCGTTTGCCATCCGAACACAACTCCTACCCATTTCAAGTTACTTTCGAGCTACTCGGACTAGTTAATCTTTAGATTCTTTACAAAAATACCGGGATTTAGATTTTCAAAAATTCTTTTATAAAGCACGTTTTATAAATCCAATTTATTTAATTACTTATATAAAACACATTTATAAATTTATTTAGCTTAAATAAATTCCTTGAACCAATATTATTTATCGAACACCACATGGTCAAATTGTGCAACTAAATTCATGAGGTGTTTGTACTTAATTAAATTGAAGTGAATTAATATTATCGTTAGATATCATATATTCCAATTATGAAGTAAATCCCAAAGCATTTAGCCTACAATTGCTTTCTACCCAACCCATGCTAAAGGAAATTAATTGCTCATAAACTGGTCGAGCAAAAATCAAACAGCCAAATAATCAACAAAAGCTAAGCACACCAAAAATAATTATATCACCCATAATCTCGTTCGGAGATACGGTGCCTTGTTCTATTCATTTTATTTATCAAATTAAGGTAGTTTCATTTTAAAATTTCGAGGTTGATTTACTAACCTAGACAAATTTTACATAGGCACATAACCGATGCTCTGATGCCAAATGTGACGACCCGTCCTTCCGGACTTGTCAAAATCGCCGAAAACCCATCTGATTTAAAGTACAAATGAAAACTATTGATTTAATACCTAATATCGTTTGACAAATATTTAACACGGCTAAATGTATAGGATACACATTCAGTTTATACCACTTACCAGAGGAATTTATTAATTCTACAAGGTGTGTTTAATACATATCAAATACCAATGTCTATAAATCTACCGTTGCGCACTCTGATGAGAGATAACAACCCATAACAAATAAACAGGAAAGGGTTATATTCTTTTTGTGGCTGCATCACTACCACTTGTGACTGCCTACCCCTATCTAATTGGGTACCCAATTAGATACAGGATCACGCCAATGTAGTCCTCCTACCACAAATATGACTCATGGAGCTTACGATGCCAAATGTAGTCCTCTTAATTCACTTTATTTTCTTAAAAAGCTCTTTGAAAAGAAAAGTATTTCATAATACCATGCCGCACATAAACAAGGACGAGTTTTTACCTTATGATAACTTAAAACACTTTATATGTAAAATCATTTAATATTATTTTTAGTGATATTCTTTTATAACATTTGCAAATAAACTTATAAATCTTAGCTGAAATGCTTACATCTCACATTTCAGTATTTGCACAAGTAGGTTCGTACGGCGCTTATTTGATATTGGATTTCCAACTGAATAACGAGGTAAGGGACTACCTCCCGTACAGTGCATTTCTAGAGAAATGCACCCGAGTCCTCTATGTTGGTTCTCATGCGAATTATGACTGGCCTATCCGAAACTATAATATACGAATAGCACCGAGTATTACATCACCCGACCATTATCGACCTATCCGAGATCCCGAGCATACACCATATAATTTAAACTGACGTTATAGCGGGTATAAATTTTTTATATCTAGAAAGGAGATTTCATACCCTGATGGTAGCGAGCCATTTAGCCTTAAAGCATGCCCTATTTTACTATTCCTAGGTGTGAGGCTTTGAGTTAACAATTACCTTTCATATAGCACATATTCCTTTTGGAATGTCACTTTGCCATTCCCCAATCACACAACTGATTTCTACAAACGTATAACTCCTGAGTTCATACATCTCAGAAAAGGGTGTTAAGCTAAGAGAAGTTGCCTTCTCCACCACCAAAAAGATGATATGTTCATAAAGATCAATCAATATGATCAGGAAATGCAACGCCATACATTCATCCATACAAATTGTCTAGGAACAGGACAAACCGAAGGCACTCTCCTACCACATCCTGTGGGGCATTACCCCTAGGATTAGTAGCAAGTTAGTCCGTGCATACGAAGATTTTAGAATGAAGGGACCACTGTTATTTATTTTTTTAACAAGAAAACTTGTCAACACCCTCAAAGTAGAGTTTAAAGTATAAGTGATCCCTTTGAAACCTCCTTTTGAACAGATGAACGCAGTTTACACCTTTTGAACAAATGAAGATAGTTAAAACCATTAGATCCCTTTACCCAAACAATCTAAATGACTTGGATCTCCTTTATGACCACCTTCCAAAAAAGTTAAGGCAGTCGAAACTCATTTTTAATACCTTTTGACACGGTCAAAACACTTGTACCCATCTTCGAAAATACCTTTCAAACTAGTTTAATTAGTTTAGGACCCTGTCGAAACCTCCTTTCGAAGTGGTCAAGATGACTCGAGGTTAGGACTTAAGGATCTAAGAACATTAGTTGAGCTAAAAGGTTTTGACTTCCTCAAAAGAGCACCTTTCGATCATGACATAATCAGATCATAGACAGAATCTCATAGAAACACTAAATCAGCTATTATATCCAAAATGCCATAAACTTGCTTTGATAATCTTTTCCTTTGTTGCTAGAAGCTAAAGTAATACAAAGTAGTCAAATCCCTAATCTAATTTTAGAATTAGGTTTACAAATTCAAGAAAGTACAAGAATGAAGTGAATGAAATTGGATCCCCAAAACAAGACCCCTAGGGTCTTACTTATAGTCGTTGGTTGAACCCTTTCGAATCGGACCTTTTGACCTAGTCGAAAGGAGTACCTTGATGACCTTTCGCTGCCGCTAAAGTTTGGTCGCCCTTTTACTTTGCTTTAAAATAGAACTTGATTGCTTTCGGCTTCGTCGAAAGGGGTAGGTGCTCTCTCCACTTTGTATTACTATGCTATTGCAAGTAAGAAAAGATGTGAGCTTTTGATTCCATTGATAGGTGTATCTCCGTGTCTTTAAAGGAGTTGGAACATAGCAAAAAGGTTTAAGTGCAGAAGGTAGCTTTCGAAGGCATACATTTTGACTAATGCGGAACCCCCATCTTCTGGTATATGAGAATGTTATATTGAACTTGAGTGAACTTTCCATTATAATTGGATGGTTTCAGTTGATTCAAAATGTTAATATATGCTTTCGAAAGGGGTTCATTGGCCATACATGCTATTGTGGAAGGTAAATGACGATGAAACCACTATTTCGAAAGGGTTAGTGCTCATGCAAAAGCCTACCATCTATCACCTTCGAAAGGTAGCTTCAACACATTCGAAACTTCTTTAGGCGTGCAGAGGTTACTGCTTCAAAAGGGGTTTATCGAGCGAAAGGGTGGCTCTGTCACCTTTTGACCTCTTCAAAAGTGCTTGGGTTATCTAATTTTCTTTCGCTGAAGCATCCCTTCGACTCCTTCCAAAGGCTTTGTTAATGCTATCATTTCATGGATCCCTCTTTTATATTCTTCGTGGTTTCGACGGGGTTGAAGTAAAGAATGATGGTAACACTTACCCCCCCCCCCTTGCGACAGGATGCTCTTTGACTTTTCAAGTCAACTGCTTCGATGCCCTTCTTTTATGTTAGCATAGAGATTTCCCACCTTTTCATATTCATTCATGAATCTTGGCCATTCATTTAAATTTGATCGAACGGTTTATCCTTCACATTGGCTTTTCTTATAACTCTCACTTCCTTCTTCCCCTTTTTCATTTGCCTGCAATTAAGAACTTACAGCAAGAATCAAAATTTTCAATTTCTCACTAAATTCCTACTTCTAGTAAACAGAAACTCGGATTCAAGGTAAGTCTCCATTATCTTATCTTTCAAATTGATTCACCGCGCTGAATTCTGATTTTAAAATTCAATTTGCATTACTGTTCCAATTTTTTGAAGATGATTCGGTTTCCTGCTTATATGAAATTCATTCAACGAAAAGTAAATAATCTCGAAAATGGCCGCTCCTCCTCCTATTCCCTTTCGTACGCTTTCAACCTGACCCCTCTCAATTTCCCCTCCACCTCACATCTTCTTTCCATCTCGTGTCGCCGCCCTACTTTTCATCTTCTCATGCTAAAAAAGATGGTGCCGATGCCTTAGCAGTTGAGCTTATCTCCTTCATATCTGGATCGACATACTTCGCTAACTCGCTTAGGCAGACCCTTCACCAATTATAGTGTTCGAGTTTCTTCCTTTGTTGAGCCTGTTTCGTCTACTGCTGCCACTTTTGATCGAGCGTGTGACTCTGCTTCGATTCTATTGGCAAATCCCTTCTCCTCCTTATTAAATGACATTGATGTTGTTGCTCAATCAGTTGTTTTAGGTTGCTCTACCCTCTCGAACCATGGTGAGCCTACTGCTGGCCTATCAAGCATTATGAATGCCAACAAAGAACCCGGTGAGAACCTCATTTCTTCCTTTCTTGCTTCTGCCGCTAATGAACCATCTTGGTCTGAAACAGTGGTCAGTCTTCCTTGTGAATTCGAAAATGATTGTGGTGTGAATCATGGTTCCGTTCCCTCTTTTAGTATGAACGATGTAGTTGTTGGTGGTATACAGGTTGACCTGCTGTTGAACGTGACCCAACTGAGTTGTGCATGCAAACTGTTTGTGAAAATGTTTCCTTGAATATAAGTTTGCTTGTTACACCTGAACACGATCAAGTGCCCATTCCTGAAGCGCCCTCTGTTGTAGTTCCTTCCCCTCCCCGTTCCTCTGCTAAGTCCCTTTTTTCTCCAAAATGGTCATCGTTTTTAAAATCATTGTCGCGCAACGCGGGGAGTATGTTCCCCATTCTTTTGAAACTGAGGAGGTAAATGGGGTTTTGATTCCTCCTCCTGAGGCCATTCAAGCTGGCGAAGACTATTGGGCGGACTATCTTGTGGGGTTCTTCCTTGACTCGAATCCACCATACCATATTGTTCGGACTCATTGTAAGAATCGTTGGAAACTCTCAGGTGGTCTCCAGGTTCAATTTGATAACTCTATGTTTTTCTTTAAGTTTACTAAAAGGAGGAACGACAACGTGTGCTTGAGGCCGAGACAACTTTCGTTGAGGGTAAACCACTAATTATTACTTCTTGGAGTAGGTCCATTGATAGTGCTAGGCATCAGGTATTATCTATTCCTATTTGGGCGCACTTCTCTCATATTCCCTCTGTTCTTTAATATTTGCTTGGATTAAATTGGATCGCTAGCTTGGTTGGAGATCTTAAGTGTTTTGATTCGAACATAGTGGCTAGAGGTGGGATTGTATATGCAAAAGCTCTGATTGAAATTACCCCTTCCAAACCTCTTCCTTCTAAGCTCAGAGTATGTCCGTCTGATGGTCAGGTAGTGGAAATTGACGTTCACTATGGATGGAAACCTTATACCTGTAAGATTTGTCACTCTTTTGGTCATGTGGCACTCTCATGCAAGCACCTTCCTCCTCCTGATTCTTCTGATGACCCTCCTCTTCCAATCCCGGATAAGATCCCCCTACCTCGGCCTCCGGTCAGTATGTGGGTTCCTAAGTCGCACCCCACTTTACTTGAGGACCCTGATCCCCCTCCTAATGTCCCTGTCAAGATCCGTCAAGTCCCTGTTTGTAACTTTGATGCTACTCCTTCCCCTGTCATTGGTGAGTCTTCTATTATTCCTGGTATTCCTTTTGTTGCCGTTATCATCCCGTCTCTCGTGATTGAGTGGAACGCTAGAGAGAAGACTTGGGTTTATTTGAGTTCTGAGATGTGATATAGTCCGAAATTTGATTGTAATTATATTTTTGTAGGTGGAAATGGAGAGATGAGGAGGTTATTTTATCATGTTGTTGGTAATGGCCTTGTTCTTACATGTGATGGTGAGGATGGTGATGACAATAAGCTTATTTTCGAGGACGGCACATGGGATCGTCATTATCTTTACTCCTCTGATTCTTCGGGGTTTGATCCAGATATTGCGGCTCATCTCTCAGGTTTTCTATGTGTTATGGGGCCTAGTGCCGTTGTAGATGACAGTGGTCCCCCCTCTTTGGAGGCTGTCTAGTTTATGTTTGTACAGTGGAATGGCCATTATAAAACAATGATAGATATTATGTGCATGTGCAGAACACCTGTATTTTCATTTATATACAGTGGCATGGCCCATTATAAAGCCGGCTAGCTTTGGAAAAAAATTATCTTTGCGCTTATTTTGTTCAATCTACGATGTCAGTATTTTGGTCTGAATTTTAATTCATCAAATTTGGGATTATTTGCCATTACTACGTACGAATCCAAGCTCAAACTCTATTACACTCAATTTTAACTCGATTTTTGAATCAATTATGGTTTGGATTTAAATATGAGGGTTTTCCTTGTTGTCGACTGCCAATTCGTGCTTAAATCAATTTAATGGTTAGTCTTTAGAAGCATTAGGTCAAAAATTGAATTAGGGAGAAGACACTTTTCCAATAGAGAAGGCTAAGTCATATGAATTAAAACCTACTATTATAATTTTGCTTTTCAACCCTTTTGAAAGGGGATGAGGTTGTCCATTCTTCCATACTCTTTTAACCTCTTTCGAAAGGGTCGAAAGGAGGTCCAGTGTTTACCTTTAAGTGGACCCTTTCAAAGGAGTTGATGTGGTTGATAAGAAAGACTTCTTCGAAAGCAGAAATATGTTTCGATGTATTTTGGCACCTTTTAAAGAAGTCACCATTAAGGGTTCAATTTAATGGCTACATAATATATAATTTCAAAAACACAATTTTGATTTACTTTAGAAGGTGTTAAAGGTGAGAAATTTATACTTCCTATCTTCAATCGGATTAAAAAATAATATATTTTGTTAAAATTGTAAACCTTATCAAGTCTTTCGACTTGATCGAAATCTTCCAAATTGCAACAAGTTTAGTTATTTATATGCTTTCGAAACCTTATCCCCCTTTTGACTTACTCGAAACCCATTGTAGTTAACAGGAATATAACTAACACCTTTTATACAAACACTATCAAAACGTTCCAAAGCCCTTTCATTTGTATTAATATCACTTGAATCCAAGTCTTTCGACTTAATGGGAATATAGTGCTTCGGCAACATTCATATTTTTTGACTAAAACAACATTTGTGGGTTTTGACATTTTCAAAAGGTTTATTTGGCTTGATTGTGGAATGTTGTTAACGTATATATGTTCAAACTAGTAATGTAAGGTTAGTAATTTCTTTTAATAATAAAAATTTTCCTGGGATTTCGACATTGTCGAAGGGTGTTTCTAGGTGTTTCCATTCCATATACCCCTTTGACATCGTCAGAAGCTCAATGAATTTCATGACCCAAATTGACTTTAACACTCTTTCAAAGATATGGAAGTATACACTTTGGTTGATATTTGAATTATTGCAATAGGTTTTCGACATCTTTGAAAGGTGTTAATAATAGAACAAATTATCACTTTTACTGAAATGATTTCACCTGACAGGATCATGGGCTTGAAAAGATCTCGAAGAAAACTGAAAAAAATATAGCTCCAAAGGTAGAATCTTCACCAAAGATGGTTGAAGCCATCTCCAAATATTTTTTGATATCTTCTAAAGACGAAGTCGATGCCATTCTGAACGACTTCAGAATCACTGGAGTAGAAGCCATTCCCCTTGGCGATAGTAATACTATTCAAAATACTACCGAAGGATACTTCGCTTATACCGCCATTCACATTTGACATGGTGTTTTTCTTCCCTTCCCAGACTTCTTATTTAAGTTCTACCATCATCTTGGCATTGCACCTATCCAATTATCACCAAATGTTTACACCTATCTTATCTCATTGGAACTTATGGCTTTGGAATCAGGCATTCCTTCACTAAAGGCTTAAGTTCTTAACTATTTAGTTCGCCTGGTCAAACTTATCAATCTAAATAGCTAGATTTTTAGAGCAAATCCTCTTAAGAAACTAATTTCAGAGGGGGTGAATAAATTTAGAGACTGGGAAAAACATACTTCTTTTTCGTCAAATGTTTTCCAAACATCAGTGGAGTCTTCTCTTCTCCTCGTAAGTTGATCATAAACTTCATCTTTATTCAATTATTTTCTTTTGCAAAATTACGTTTTCTGATTAGCTCTTTCTCCTAAAGAACTCAATGATGAGGATAAAAGAACCGTAAGCTGTTGACCGCTGCTTCAAGTAGCATTTGGAATAGACTCACACATCTGACGCCTACTAATCTTCAAAAACATTCCCTTCTCCCTACTGGTCAGAGAGTTCTTGGACAACCCCCTTGTCCAACACACTTCTAGAAGCAAATATTTCTTGTCTTTGGGTGATCCTAAGAATTTCTCTCTCGTGTCTCCAATTTGTCTGGATCATCCTGGTAAGCTTAAGCATAGTACTTGCAATTTATTATTGTGTTACTCCTTTAATTACTTTGCTAACTTATACCTTTTTTTTAATCAGTTGTAACTGCTCCGTCAGTTGAATTGACCATAAAAGATCCAATTCCCCTTACTTCCAAATCTAGCGCATCAGCTTTGACCCTGGCCATCGCCAGGTCGAGGATGGTTCCCAAAAGAAAGCTAAGTGAGAAGACTGCTGCGGGTCCTTCTCTCAAGAAAGCTAAAACTTCTAATGCCCAGTCTTTTCTTCCCTCTAAAGAGAGTGGTTCTACTAATGTAAGCAAAGCCCCAGAAGGTTCTATTATTGATATTTCTACTGATCCACCTAGAACAGTTACTTCCAAGGATGATTTCATGTCCCGTATCATCTTGTTTGACTCTCCTAACATTATTGAACAAATGGAAAAGGATTTAGGCACTTAAACTCCTCCTCAGGAGTTAAATCCTTCAAAATCCATATCACTGGTGCCTCTCAGTGATTTCGAAGAAATGGTACGATCCATCATGAATTATTCGTCCTTTACTTCCATTCAACCACCTTCCTCAATACCGGACCTAACAAGACATTGTCGATCTTTAACAACAACTTCTAGTATGTTTTGTATTATTTAACTTTCTTATTGCTATTTCTTACTGAATTTTGACTCATGTTGTACGTTTTCTTTCAGATTTCTAAAAGCTGGTATTCTCTTCAAGAAAGTGCTTCGAAATCTTTTGCTGAGACGTCCAAGCTTTAAGAGAAAATTTCAATTTTGAACAACCAAATTACCTACCTTTTTGCTACCAAAGATGATGCAGTAAAGGTACAAGAAAGGTTGGGGGCCTCTCTTGCTCAAGTGGAATTTTCTATCTATGAAGAGAGGAAAGCAAAACAATTCATAGTCGATGAAAATTTGGCTCTAAAAATGGCTTTAAAAGAGTCTAAGGAAGAGAGGCTCGGACGATTGCTAAACGATTCTCTCTAATGAAGAAGCTGGGAAAAAAGAAAAATTCTTTAACATTGGCCATGAATATTATTTCTGAAGCCAGGCAAAGGGTGTCGCAAGTTTTGAGTACTTCTCTCAATGACATCACTATGAATTCCTACGAAGGCGCTCTTATGCTTGCATATACGGACAACATTGAAAAGTGCCCAGATTTAAGCTTCCCTTCACTCGATCCTGCTTTAGTCAAAATATTCATGGACAATATCAAAGAAATGGAGCAAGGAATCGACATCCCTGAGAGAGAAGAAATCGATGTTGCCGAACTCTTAACTTTTGAAGTCCCTTCCATAGAAGGATATTCTGATTCTGATGAAGAAGAAGATGATGATAAAGCCACCACAACAGCAATGATGACGATAATGATGATGATAATAATGATGATGCCGGAGATAGAGGTTGGGGTTCAGGTGGCAATAGAGGTGGTCATGCCGATGCTCATGAAAAGAATGGCGATGATATTCTCGGGGCTTCAAAAAAAGTTAACATTGATCCTAGTGATCGTGAAACAAGTCCCACTGAACTTCCCGAACCTTCTGATCTTCATGAAGAGGTTGTCAACATTACTGTTGAAGAACGAAGGGAGAAAACGCAGGTCCCACAAACTTTAGTTTCTCAGGTATGGAATCCTCTGTCCAAATGTCTTTCACTTCCAAGATAATAATAGTTGGCATCTTTTTATTTTAGATAAAGAAGAAATCTATCCAACTTTATAAAACAAAGCTTGAAAGAAAACACGCAGAAATAAATAGCTGGTATAGAGAGTTAGATAAGCAATTAAAAGAACAGAATGCACTTTCTGACAAGTATTATAAGCTTAATAAAAATGTCACGGTGTTAGCATCCTTTAAAGACTAAGAAGCTGCCCCCCGACTGAGGAGGGCACGCCTTTCATATGATAAACTTTTGGAAGAGAATTGGGAATTAATTACACTCTTTTGGATGTTGGTTGAAGAAAGAGACATCGTAGTAGACTTCTTATACAAAGCCTATTGCAGACACCCGACCATAGATTTTCATACTTGGGTGATTTTAGTGGGGGTCTACTTGGGCGTCTGCATAGGAGATATTTAGATGAATTTGGATCAGATCCACATCCGGGGGCTTGCTGGAATTTAACGTGAGTCAAATCAATCCCTCATGAGTTGGCTCCAGAAAAACTCAATTATTATAAGGATAAATTTATTTCTGAGTTATTCAAAAAGTCAATTTCGTATGAACCGGATGAACATTTGTAATAATGTAATAACATTGATTTGTAAAAATTTTGTACTAGTTTCCTTTTATATTTAGTCATGTATTATTATGTTATCACAGAATAAATGTATCTTAAGTGGCCTTGTTTCTAGAGATTATTTAAGCAAATACATAAAATTAAGAAGAGATTATTTAGAAAAGGCTTCACTCTTGAAGTCCTCAAAATTAGTTTGATATTGCGGTCATGACAGTCCTCCTACCTGGGAATGGGACTATAACAAATATCCACCAGTTATTGCCCTAGAAGGATTTAATGCCCCTTTTGATTCGACAGTTACTCTTGCAGCTAATTCCTTGAACAAAGTCAAAAATGATGTTTTTTAACTTTAAGTGTAATAAAACAAGTATTCGATTAAAACAATGAGATTTTACTTTTTGTTGTATTTTTTCTTGAGTTTTAATTTATTTTGTTGTAATAAAAGAGATTGGTTATTTGAGTCTTGACTTTTTTTTAAATAGGACTCACAACTAGCCATTGCACCACTCTCATTGGATTCCTTATCTCGCTTCACTAGCATTAGAGACAGATTGATTGCAGATGTTGAAAAGCGGCATTTATTGAAGGATCCTCTATCTGCTTGTTTCCAAGGCAACGTTGAAGCATTGGAATGGCACAAGAGATATTTTCTTTAAAAGGAAATTGTTAGAAACCTCAATGATCGGATCACCAATGTTGAAGTGGACATCAAGAATAAGGATGAAACAATTTCCATATTGAAGCGCCAAATCAAATCGAATCCTTCTATTGATTTTGATCATAAGATGTTTGAGCTCCTTCAATAGATAAGCGATTTAGAAATTAAGTTAAAAGATAGTCAAGCTCAATGCAAATCATTGGAATTCATCATGAGGGATAACATTCCAAATATCGATTTACCGACTTCTTCGATCACCTCATCTATTGTAAAATCAACCAGATCTTCATCTCTTGCAATTCAAAATTTTCCTACTATAACTAACCCTCCTTCCAGTTTAGATGAGAAGATAGTAGGAGAATGGTGCAGGAAGGTCAATTCGAAATGATGAGATATTTTGATGACCAACAGAGGGTGAGATATTCACAACGCATCAATGAATATGCAGCTAAGATTCAAAAACTTGAACATGAAAAGTATCTTCTTCAAAAGCGCATCGCTGATTTAGAGAGGCAAAACAAAACCCTTAAGGGCGCTAACAAAGCTTTCAACCGTGCTTTGAAGGCTCGTATTGAATCCATTGATGATGCTGATGATATAAAGAAAAATGAAATGAAGCCTGAAGAGATTCTTTGTATAGCAATTTGGCATATCATTGATCCTTTAATTGCTAAAAATCTTGATAAGACTGTTCAGGATCTATAAAACATACACATGTTGTATACTTGTAAATAATTTTGTAAATTATGTGAATATCGCCTGGCCTGTAGTCTTTTCTTACAATGTTGTTTCTGAATCTACTTTCTGATAACTTGGATTATGGTTTCTGTATTTGCTAGCCCATTTAGTCTTCCTTAATGATCTCATTTTCCTAAAAAGTACAAAGTAAACAATATTTCTTATCGTTAACTTGAAATCTATATAGTAGTTTATCCACATTATTAATGATAGTATTTGAAACTCAAAAGATCCTAGTAATGGAAGTTAACAGATCATTGTGTGAAAATATAATAATAGGTGAGAAGTAATTCCACAATCGGATGCGGTTGGATGTCTTGAAACCCATCTTTGGTAACGACGAGAGAGAGCCAAGAATCCAACTCCAACTATATTGATAGAATACCAAAAATCTAATCACAGAAAACCAGAAATCCAATTCTAGTGTCAATTATAGAAGTTTAGAAATTCCTCTTCTGGAAATAACTAATAGAAGTCCATAATAATCGTTTAATAAAAGTCCAGAAATCATCATCTGCAAATAAACCGGAGAAGATTAAAAATCTTTATAATAGAAGATCTAAAACCCAGATTCTGGTGTCAACAAGTGTTGCCTAAAAGTTTGTGGTAGAAGTCCAGAGCATTAACAAATGAAATTCTAAAGTTCAAAGACCCAAAACCCAGATTCGATTATTAGTGGATGATAGCCAGAAATCCATGATAAAGGTTTCTGTAATAGAAGTTCAGAGCCCAGATTCGGGCACTAATGAATAAAGTCCAAAAATTAATAGTAAAAGCCCCAAAACCCAGATTTGGGTATAATGAAGACCAGAGATTAATAGTAAAAGACCCTAAACCCAGATTCAGGTTTTAATAAGTGAAGTTCTGAAATTCTCTATTAGGAGCCAGTTGGAGGCTATAGATTCTTACTTAAGCCTTATGTTCTGCACTGCTCTTTGGGTTTTGATTTTTTTGACATATGCCACCCTTTAGGCCTTGTATATTGTCATTGTTTGACTTGCCGCTTCTCGGGCTCGGACGTCTTAGCCCATTGTTTGATAGCCACTTCTCGAGCTCGAACGTCTTAGTCCTTCGTTGTCTAGTGCACTCGGTTAGCTTATCCACAAGCAGGATCCAAGGACTTACCAAACCTCCCTCCAAGAGGTGCTCCAGCTAGGCCATATAGGTGGGACTAAAGGCTTGTTCGGTGCGTTGGCTAGGCCATAGCGTGGCAGGACTAAAGGCTTACTCCGTCCTCCCTCTAGGAGGTGCCTTGACCTGGCCATAGCGTGGCGCGATCAAGGGCTTGTCGATGCTTTAACTTGGCCATAGCATGGCGTGGATAAAGGCATACTCTAACCTCCCTCTAGAAGGGCCCTTGACCTAGCCATAGCGTGGCATAATCAAGGGCTTGTCAATGCTTTAACCTGGCCATAGCGTAGCACGGTTAAAGGCTTACTCTAACCTCCCTCCAGGAGGCGCTTTGACCTGGCCAACTCGACGTAGATAAAGGCTTTGACCATTTAAGGTAATTTCCAAGTGTTAGGAGAATTCTGTTCCCAACCATGTAGACTTTTCTCGTAAAAGTGGTGCTTCATTAAATTTGACTAGGATCTCTTTAATTTTATCGATTTTGCCTTGTTTGAAAAAGTTGATCACCATTCCTTCGATTACTCTACATTGATTTGTTTCATGCCCATTTATCATATGATAGTGGCAGTAGGATCCTCCCCAATTCCTTTCATATTTAGGTTTTTTCTTCTGGGATGGCCTATAGTTGAGTTCCTCATTGGTTAGCAAGTAAACATTCTCAATCGATGTAGTGAGATTGCATTGCTTAGAGAGTCTCGACTTGAAACTTGTCTTTTGAGGATGGTTTCTAGATATTTTGTTACTTGGTTCTGAAGCTTCACCCTCGAAGACCAATTTCCTTTTCAAAACCTTTTGAAGCCCACAAGTAGGCAATGTCCCACTTGTTGCTTGATTCCATTTTTGTGCAAAGGCATTATAATCAGCCATCATTCCCTCTTCAAAGATTGTACCTTTTGTATATAGTTGAATTGTCTTCCTCATTTGGTCAAACAAGTTATCACTTTCATCATTTGTTTCCCCTAAGGAAAAGATAGGTGTGGGGCCAATGTGAAAAGGGTTTAAACTCCATTTTTCTAGGTCATAAGATTCATCTCTCTTTTTCTTCATGATCCTTAAAGCCTCCAATATCAACATTTGATCATCATGTAGTTTTGAATCATTAGTCATTCTTAGGGAGAATCCAATTAAATGTGGCTCTGAAGATCCTTGTTCAGACCTTTTGATTTTGCTAAACATGGTGATGTAAAGTCTAAAGTAGGTAAGCTTGGAATAGAATAGGTTCAGAGGAAAATAAAGTTAGCAACTCAACAAGGTCAGAGGTTCAAGCCCTCCTTCTAGCGCCAAAAGTATTAACAAGAAAACTTGTCAACACCCCAAAGTAGAGTTTAAAGTATAAGTGATCCCTTCGAAACCTCCTTTCGAGCAAATGAAGGCGGTTTACACCTTTCGAACAGATGAAGATAGTTAAAACCTTTCTATCCCTTTAACCAAACAATCTAAATGACTTGGATCTCCTTTATGACCACCTTCAAAATAGGTTAAGGTAGTCGAAACTCTTTTTTAATACCTTTTAACACGGTTGAAACATCTGTATCCCTCTTCGGAAATACCTTTCGAACTAGTTTAATTATTTTAAATCCCTATCGAAACCTCCTTTCGAAGTGGTCAAGATAACTCAAGGTTAGGACCTAAGGATCTAAGGACATTAGTTGAGCTAAAAGGTTTTGACTTCCTTGAAATAAACTTTCGATCATGTTGACATAAGCATATCATAGACAGAATCTCATATGAACATTAAATCAGCTATCATATCCAAAATGCCATAAACTTTCTTTGACAATCTTTTCCTTTATTGCTAGAAGCTTAAGTAATACAAAGTAGTCAAATCCCCAATCTAATTTTGGAATTAGAGTTTACAAATTCAAGAAAGTACAAGTATCAGGTGAATGAAATCGGATCCCCAAAATTAGACCTCTGGGGTCATATTTGTAGGCACTGCTTGAACCCTTTCGAATCAGACCTTTCGACCTAGTCGAAAGGAGTATCTTGATGACCTTTCGCGGCCACTAAAGTTCGGGCACCCTTCTACTTTGCTTTAAAATAGAACTTGATTGCTTTCGACTTCATCGAAAGGGGTAGGTGTGTTCTCTACTTTGTATTGCTATGCTGTTGCAAGTAAGAAAAGATGTGAGCTTCTGATTCCATTGATAGGTGTATCTCTGTGTCTTTAAAGGAGTCGGAACAGAGCAGAAAGTTTAAGCACGGAAGGTAGCTTTCGAAGGCATACATGTTGACTGATGCGGAACCCCCCATCTTCTGGTATATGAGAATGTTATATTGAACTTGCGTGAACTTTCCTTTATAATTGGGTGGTTTCAACCGATTCGAAAGGCTAATATATGCTTTCGAAGGGGTAGCTTTGGCCATACATTTTGTTGCGGAATGTAAATGATGGCAAAACCACTGTTTTGAAAGGGTTAGTGCTCATGCAAAAGCCTACAATCTGTCGCCTTCGAAAGGTAGCTTCAACACATTCGAATCTCCTTTAGGCTTGCGAAGGTGACTGCTTCGAAAGGGGTTTATCGAAGCGAAAGGGTGGCTCTGTCACCTTTCGACCTCTTCAAAAGTGCTCGGTTTATCTAATTTTCTTTTGCTGAAGCATCCCTTCGACTCCTTCGAAAGGCTTTGCTAATGCTACAATTCCTTATGGATCCCTCTTTTATATTCTTCATGGTTTCGACGGGGTTGAAGTGAAGATTGATGGTAACATATTTATTTTAGGGGGCCATTCCAAAATTATCAACAAGCAGTCCTTTCGTTATGAAGATCATCGCCTTCAAAATCAAGGTCTTCAATTTATATTTTCTTCTCTTTTGAAACGTAAATTGGTTCGTAGTGATTTTCGAATAGGAATTTCCCAAATCCGATCCTGGTTCCTTCAAATCAATTATCGATAAAAGATGTTTTATAAGTAGGTGATTATCATTTGATTTATTCATTTCTTTTTATCGGAAAATATCTTCGAGATATATATATATATATATATATATATATATATATATCTTTAAAACATTCTTGTTGGTATATACAGAATCATTAAACCTCTCTTTATTAAATTCTTTTGTTTACTTAAACCCTTTTAAACTTGGAATAATTCCAAAACATTTTACTTAAGAAAATATTCCAAATCATTTATTTAAATCTTAACAAAGATTTCTTATTTTCAAAATGTAACTTTTTAATAAGTTGAAAACATATTATCTAAAATGGTAAATCCAATTTATTTTAAATTTAAAAAATTAAATCTTTTATATTTAACTCGTTTTCGATATTTCGACCTTATCTATCCCTCACCTAGGGGAGACTAGGTGAACCAGGGCACTGGTTGCTTCTGAACATCTCCTTGGTTTAAGCACCTCACCCAGATCTTATGAATAGAAAAATTAGGTGTCAGTTTATTAGAGCCAAGATTAAAACATTTGCTTATAACAGCTTTTCTTTAATTCATTTATTTAAATTCTTTTAAATAGATTATAAGATCTTCAAATAATCTTTAATATACTTAACTATTTATTTAAAAATATTTATAAAAGATTTGGGAAAGAATTATTAAGTTTAAAACCATATTTTAATTATCATTGAAAACCAAAATAGTGCTGTAAATAGTGTTTTTAAAGTTATATTGATCAAAGCACCTTTTCTATTATTTGAAAATTTATTTATATAACTCAAATCTCTTTTAAAACATTTTAAAACATTTTCCATATTTTTATAGAATTTAAATATATCAAATTTAAATCATTTTAAACTTTGGTCGTTAAACTGCAAAACCATTATATTTTTTAGAACTTGTTTTACTTATATTTCAAAATCTACTTATTGATATCTTGATCCTTTTCTTTTGTTTGAAAAATATGGATAAAATAGTTTGAAAAATTCTTATTACAAAGAATTTCGAGCTATATTCCACTTTATGTACTCATTTAAATTTTACTGCGCGAAATCGCGAACTACCGTTACGCGAAGCGCCTAGTTTTGACTTGTTTTTCATTTCTTATTCAAACTTCACCAAAAATTTATAGTGTTTATAAAAAATTAGTAAATTATTTTAAACCATTTCCAAGAGGTTTAACATTTCATATATATCATTTCATTAATAAAAGAAAAGTGATTTTCTTTGTGATTTTCAACGTGTATTTAGCGTGACTTGTTAATGAAATCAAACAATCATATTAAAATAATAAACATGATTACCAATCATCACAACCAGGAATAGCAAATAATATTATATCATCCAATATATATATAATAGTATAAACTGAGTTATTTCACCCATTTCCAAGTCCAATTCTTCCTACCAAAACGAATCGACACTTCATTAAATCATCACTAAAACAACTCCACCACCCTCCTTGCTCTCGGCCATCCTTCCTCCACTACCATAGCTCACGGTACAAGGTTCTAAAGTCAAAGAGCTCGACTGTTGAAAAAAGAAGAGGTCTATTGTTTATAATATTTGGACCCAAAAATGAGTCATCTTTTCTCGGCTTTTTGACTATGTTGCACTAAAAATTTGGAAAAGTTGTCAACTTTAAAGTTGTTACAAATTCTTTTCTCAACTATTTAAAGAAAAGAATTACTCAATTCAGAGTGGTTTTGAAGGAGATATGGTCAAAAGAAGAAGAGTTATTCTCAGATTCACAAAAATCAATCCCGAGAATGCACTAGAAAGAAGTGGGTTTTTGAAATAGCTAAGTTCAAAATAGGAAGAACTGGTAAACATGAGAGTTGTAGCCACTGGAATTTTAGATGATTTAAAGAAAACAGTTTCTTCATTTGGTTCCAGTTTGGAGAAGTTATGGAAGATGGAAAATGAGCTAAGGATGTGGGTATTTATAAGCAAGTTCATCAACATTGTCATGAGCTATCACCTCACCATCACCTCCACCATATACCACCTCCCTCCTACACCACCCTAGGATGGCCAAAAGTCACCTCAATCATGGGAAAGGCCATGTTCCCCCTTGGATGTGACATTTGATGTGACAAACGGTGATAATTACCTTAGATATTTTAAGTGTTTTCTCTCTCCACCATCATTACCCCTATGCGCCACCTCCTCCTTCATCATCACTTACCATGGCCAAGTCCCCTCCACCACCACCTAGGCATGTCTGACATGACCCCCTCAAATGTGCATGTGATGATGGCTGTACTTAGATGTGTAGTGTTGACTAAAGGTTACTTAAGTGTTAAGGAGTTATTAAAATATCTTATATATCTTTGATTTTGTAAATAATTAATATATATTAATATATGTGTATATATATATATGCATGTGTACACATCTGTTGAGGTGTACATGGATATGTACATATGTATTTTACATTTAATCCACAACATTGCACACCTTTTACACATTGAATTGTTACAAATTCTGATTTTGATTTTCGATCACATTTTCATTTCTTAGTTAATATACATATACATACATACATACATATATATATATATTTGTGAACAAAGTTTGAGAGCTAATTTCTCATTATTATTAATTAGTAAAAACAATCACATATGAATTGTAAAACCATATAAATCAATATTGAACAATTGTTTTCAAAAAGCATTATCATATCGATAAACCGATATTGGTTTTCCTTATATTTCAAATCAACTATATATCTTTATAAAACCATTATAAATGATTCATCACTTTAAAACTAATTAAAATGAATCATTATTATTTTAAACTATTATTTGAATTATTATTATTATTTATTATCACTTAAACAATATAATTTGTATTATCAACCTTTTATTTGAATATTTTAAAATAAATATAATTTATCAAAGTGATAAATTTGTGGGTCGTTATAATGATATTATAGCCTAAATGGTATATGTGGTCTAAATTAGAGATGTTAGGGCTAACTGATTAAAGCCTACCCATTTAGTAGAGTTTCCATAAAGGTAGTGTCTAAGGTTGGGATTGGGTAACAAATACTCCCCCCTACCTGGCTGTTGGCTTAACCCGAAGGATGAAGTAAGCCCAAAGATTATCCCCAATATAAAGGCTCAAATTGATTTTGGGCATTGCGTTAATTTCCAAAATCTATTTGAAAATTTATAAGATATTTTGAATTTAAAAGTTAATTTTGAAATATAAAAGGGGAAATTTTATAAAAGGTATCAAATGCATTAAAAAAATTCAAAGTTATTTTGAAGAAATAAATAAATAATTTGGAAATTTAAAATTTAATTAATATGATTAATTGAATTAAATAAGATAGTTAATTAACTAAAACATATATGTTGATATATATGTAGCTACAATTGTTATGTTATTTATTTATCTTAAAATTGTTTATAATAAATTAAATTAAATTTCAAATTAATTAAAATATGTAATTAAAATTTTTAATTAAATAAAATTTATTTAATAAAATTAATTAAAATATATACTTATATTGATATGTGTACATAAACAAATTATAACTATTATAATTGATTAACTATCTGTTTAAGATGAGTAATATAGAATTTTATAAAAAAATAAATTAAATTATACATATGATTTAATTATTAAAAATAAAATTAATTAATTAAGAATTAATTAATAATATACATGTTTATATTATATAAGTATAAAAGTTATAAATAATTTAATACTTATATAACTATATATGTATAAAATTAAGTGGAACTGGAAAGAAACCCAAACAAGGTTTAAGGAAAAAGTACATACGTATAATACATATACCATGATTTCAAATGTGTGTGCACGAGGGTATTTAACTAAAAAAATTCTCTAAATATATATCACCCAAAGTATATATATTAAAGATTATGAATCTTTAAAATAAATTAACCTCCAACATTTGTATATTAATAGATTACTTACATACTCTTTAGTTGTTGAGCTTTCCTTAAGCTACAAATGTTATATGTAGTATTACTAATATATCAACTAGATGAGGTTAGAAACATTCACATATTTGTTGGGATTTCCTCAAGGTACGTGCATTATACTTAGACCATCATGAAATGGTGGGTATGAGTGAACAATCTCTCTTGATTTGTTGAGCTTTCCTCAAGGTCACGATAAGATTGAGAAAAGGACCATGGGTTAGGAGTTGTTTATGATACTACATATGGTGTTATCCATCACATGCAGGCCTATGATATGTTGAGCTTTCCTCGAGGTAAAAATCCCAAGTCAAGCGAGTCCTGATACCCACTAGAGAAATCGAAAGATATCCATGTTTTTCTTAGGGTTTTAAAAAACATAAAAATCTAGTGGGAGTCTTATTAGAAAAATGAAATGGTAACATTTAAATTTTCTAATGTTGTAAGAACATGTGTCGTATAAGTTATAATAATATACTTGATAAATTTAAGCAACTAATATAATTGATGAAATGTTTATTAGTTAAAATATACAATTGAACTGAATTAAGATTGACATTAAAATATAAAATATACTTACCAATAAATCTTTTGGTATGTTATCACTTTAATACCCATGCAAGAGCCAAATAACACCAGTACTAAATGTTCATGCCTCGGTCATGTCTTTCATGAGTTTTGAACTCTTAAGCGATATAATGATATGGATATTTGATCCATATTCGATTAAATATAAATATTATATGGTAAACAGTCGGAATACGTAATGTATGATACTTTGATGAAATTAGTTCATTCAAAAAAAGAAAGTAAACCATAATGTAAGATTGTGTATTCAATATGAATGATTACAATAAGGATCTTATTATGTTAGATATAGCACGAGACCAAGAGCTACAGGATGTACCAAGGAATCGATTACTGAAATGTTAGTTTGATCGGTTTATGTAAAGTGAGAATTATTTGATATCATAAAATGTTAAGGATGAACAAATGCATTATTAAAAGAGTTCATTATTGTCTTGAAGCAAGGGTTTTCTTTTAATGATTTGACAATTTTTTGAAGGAAAGTGAATGTTCGAAAGTAGACGTAAGATAGACACAGTTGGGATGAAGAAAGTTTATTGTCCCTCTGCTTCATGAAGAGACATCAAAAACGCGAATTGTATAAAATACTAAAGGATACTTAATATGGAATGAAAAAGCTGATCTCTATTTAAATTGTATTTTCATATAGAAAATTGTTTTTTGTGAAAGTTATTTCTATGAGTTTAAGGTATTTAAATGGAAAATTTAGACTGTAAACTAGCTACAACAAAAGAAATAAATAGTGCATAATAAGTAGTTAAATGGTGCTTCATATTTCATCCAGTATTATAGTTATTGCGAAAACAGTGGGACATGCCATATAATATTTATCAGTGGATGCATCAAGATGCGATAAATTGTTTTCGTAAATATACTAAATATTATTTAGGAAACAATAACTATTTTCATTATTGACGAAAATAATTATAGTTTTATTTTGTTGCGAATATTTTGAATATTTATTATGAAATAAATATATTGGAATAATGGTATTTTTGCATTAGCTACATTACACAGAAGTATATACAATCATAATAATTAATTTTATGACTATGGATTAAGCAATATATTGGAGGAATAATTCTTTAAATCATATGATACTACCGAGTAATACCTCAATGATTAAATGCTAATCGTCTTAGCATAATTGTTCCAGTGGTTATGCGCCCTAGCATTAGTCCATGAGGTCACATAATCGAATCATATGTAACGCGTGATTCAAACCATTAGGAATATGTTGATTTGTAGTATGCTTTATACTATCTAAGACTTGTAGTACAACTATGTATACTACCTAAGTAACAGATTTCAAAAAAATGATTAAGTGCAAATCACTCATTTGTCAGGAGTGACAAAAGAGTTGTTGAACTCTTTAGATTGATAAATATAGATGTATGCAATTCAAAGTCTAATAATACCAAAATGGTCCACATACTTCATTAAAATTCATCAATGAATTATCGTAGAAATGAACATGTGTATTTGATGCGCAAGTAATATATCTATGTTAAGTTCTTTGAATTTAATACGAAAGTAGAAAGCATAACATGCAAAGGTAATAAAACGATTCTATGCGATCAATAGGAGAGTGTATTGGAAATGAGTTCAAAATGTACCTACAACGAATAAGATTTAATCTCAAAAGGCACTCCTTCATATGATACATAATAATGTATCGATAAAGAGTTGTCGGACGTTATTAGGCAGTGTATGATTAATGATAGGTGAAGTTAAGTTAACTTCTTTCTATAAGGACGTGTACTTAAGAGTAAGTACATAAGGTTAAATTTAATTTTATCCAAATCAAAGTCTACAAAATCATATAAGATAAGAGTTGATGAAATAACCCCTACATATCCTAGATTAAAGAGTTAATAGGTTTTGTGAATCGAGAGACTACATGTAATACTTATTCGTGAGGGATCTTATATGGACCACTCCAAACGAGTTTGGGTCCGATCTATATTAATTGACTAATTTATGTTATGAACATAAGCTTCGTAAACTTAAAACCAATCAGTTTTATAAATATACATACATATATATATATATATATGCAATTCATAAAACCTTAATGAATAAATATTCCGTTTCATTAAGAAATAATTGTTGTTTCAAGAAACACGGACTTCACAATGAAGGAATACTTAATTATTGGTAATAAAATGGAATTGGATACGGTCTAAAAATAAAACTGATTACAAAGGATGAAATGAAATTGACAAAGTTTAAATGAAGGTAACTAATTAGAATGTCTAATAATAATTCTCGCATATTAAAGAGAAACTATTATTTTCTTATCGATTTCGAGAAAAGAATTTCTCAGTTGTCAATGAGACACTAAGAGTATTGACTCCACCATATAGCATGATGCGAAAATCCGAAATGGATTCCGGATACATTATAAAAATATGATTTTGATGGTTGTACCCAAAGGGATATGATCCATCGGCCGCAAAATTGTCTCCGAGAAGAAGACAAATGTTGTTGGAATATGGTAGGCTATGTTGATAGAATAACATTGTAAATTTCAACTGTTGAAATTAACGTAGTGGATTCATTATTCAATGTACTTAAGTTAATTTGAGTTTTACTCACAAAATTATCAATCGATATGACTTTGAGTTTTGTTATATATGTGTTGAAACAAAAATTCTAAATAATGACTTATAATATGTTGTTTGTGCTTAATAACTAGTGTCTAGAAGTCGGTGGGAGCGATTATAAGTTAGTGGATTATTGGATATGATCCAAAAATGATATGAAAATATTATTTGATAAGCATCAAAATTAAGCAAGTATTTAAAAAAAGAAACCATATATTTTGATTTTCAGTCAAAATGTAGAGGAAGTGTGTGTCTATATAGATGGATATTAGTTGGTGGTAAAATATTTATGAAACTATAAGTAAACAACAAATTTATGATTGTTAATGATGAATTCATGTTAAAATCATTTTAGTTTTGCAGTTTAATCCTCGGTATAGGATTGGAAAAGACATCTTTTATAATCAGTATAAAAGGATGTAGAGAATGTCCTTAAACAATATACATAGACACTATATTAAATTGTTTAATATGGAGCATATAAGATGAGTTCCTTGTGCATTGACAATAGGAATTATCATACATTTTATATTGTTTACAATACCATATTTCGCTTATGTATTTGACATATGGAAAAAGTATCAAATAAAAGTTAAGATTACTATATGATAATTAAGAGTGTTCTCGAGCTTTTATGAAATACTAGAGAAGTTTTTATAGAACAATGAACCCCTTTAAGAAGGAGTGTGTGAACTTGAACTTCATAAGTGATATTGGGTATAGTGTGTCAATCCTAAGTTCAATCTTGAGTCAAGAACTTTAAAGTTGGAAATGTTCTAAACAATATGCAGTAGCTGATTCAACCTATGGCTATTGCCTTGAAAAACGCTGTAATAAAAGTAGAATAAATAAATGCACAAAATTATAATTGAACTAGAAGTGATTCCAAATGTTGAGAATCCCATGACATTGTTATATAATAACAATGTTGGGATAAAGTTCATAAAAGAACGTGGAGCTCACTAGAGGTCAAGAAACATACTTCAAAGGTTCCACATGATAATGGTTGTTTATCGTCGTCAAAGAGAGTTAATGGACAGAATAGATAAATAACGTGATATAGAATACACGTCCACTAAGGGACTGGCCCGACTAGTTTTTAAGAAAACCGATCAAAGGAGTTAGGGTAAAATTCCATAATTGACCCCAAGTGCAAGTAGGAGATTGATAAAGTTAAGGGTATTCCCTAAGGGAAATTATATGATTTGTTACATATATCCAACTTGATAACTAATCTTGTTCAAAATAAAGGTGTTTGATTTCTTTAATCTACTTTGTTATATTGTAATATAATTAATTAAGTGATTAATTTAAATTATATTTAAATAAAATACCTTAAATGATATGTTATGTGATAGTAATTACAATGTATTGTAATCATGAGAAATTTATCGCATTGAAAAATGACATATTGTTTTAAATATTCCCATTCAAGATGTTTTGAGAAAGGATATCAGTTCATCCATTGAGACTAAAGTACGTAAGACTCTCCAAATGTTGGGAAGTGCATTACCCATGGCTGTCGGGGGCATCCAGGTGTTATGTACTAATAGTTATTGGATAACTATGGAATGACTCACTCGAGAGTTTTCTACTTGTTAATATAACGGAGGTAAAATAGAGAATGTCAAAGTGACAATATTACACAATTCTCTTGACCTGAGAATATTGTTGAACTTCAATATAGTCACTACACTTTGACTATTGTTAAATCATGACATGTCTTCCAATCAACAACAATAGTTGGGTCTGAGTTGAAGCATTGGAAGTGAAACAATGTTCAATAGAGAATTCGACTCCTTAACTATATGGGGTTAGTATCATGGTCAACTATAGTTAACTCAAAGTCAAAGTCTCTGGCTAGAGCAGTACGATTAATGATAAATGTTATTATTAAACCGAGGATTCTATGAATGGATTAATCATGTTAAATATGGAAGACGTTGGAATTTTGAATAAAACAAAATTTCATAAGTTCTAATGTGACATGGTTTTGATGAAGTGAATTAGTGTAAATGATTGTTACTACCTAGTACCATTTATGATAGGAAAATTGGATTTTACTTAAAAGGTATTTAAGCAATAAATGCGGCCATAATGTCACACTATAGCCAAGGTAACATGTGAACGTTAATATTCGAATTGTTTAATATTAATTGCTGACTGGATTTACACCTGCGAGTCGCACAATCGCATTGGTATATTCTCTAAAATACCCCATGATTTAATTGATTTATAAATTGTTATAAATTAATTAATAATTTTTAAATATTATTTATTTGTTTGATGTATTGGATGCCATAGGTATTTTTGTAGGCCATTAGTATTTAATTGGATGTGTATATAAAAGTTATATATATACAAATCGATATGCCATATCGATAGGAATTAAAATTTGATTTAAATTTAATTATTTGCCAAGTGTTATTGAACAAATTAAAGGCTCGTCTATCCTCCTTCATGGCAAGCCATATGAAGAAATAGGAGGCTTGAAATCCAATTGTTAGATCTAGAAAATGAAGGGAGAAGGTTAAGGAAGTTTTCCTCTATAAATACCATGCCTTTCATTCGCCTGTCTCTCTTAATCACACTCTTTCATAACCCTAGCCTCCATTTTTATTTTCCCACTTTAATGGTCAAAAACTCAAGGAAAAATAAAGAGAACTTTTTTAATGGCATCACTAAATCATTCAAATAAAAAGCGGTTCTTCTTCTCTTGCAAGCTAGGAGGCTGATTCAGATTTGGATTTAGGAGTGTTTATCAATCAAGCTGCATTCATGGGAAACATTGATAAGGTAATATCTAAACTAAATTCATGTTTATCTCAATGTTTGTTAGATTTATGAAGTTAAATATATATGATCAGATCTTAACAAAACTTCTTTTATAACTGATATTATTGATATCAAAAACCAATTTTATCTTACGCAGATCTACGAATGCAAAATAATATATGTTTAAAATTATGGATTTAACCTTAGATATGCTTTTAACAAATATGTATATCGACTTCAAATTTAGTTATTAAAAAATAAGGGTATTTTGCAATGGCTTCATTTAAATAATATGTATGTGTTTATGTGTGTCGATGTTTATATATAGTGGAAATTAGCCACAAGGGCCTCTTTAGCAAGTACAATTAGTTTCTAGGACACACAACTGAAATAATTACTTTTAAGGACAAAATGCAAAATAATTAGTTTCTAAGGCCTAAAAACCTATGAAATTATGTCCTTGAAAGTAATTGGACTGCTGACTTTGTCCTTAAAAGTAATTATTCTGCTGACTTTGGCCTTGAAATTAATTTCTGTGGATGTGAGTCCTAGAAACTAATTGGACTGCAAAGTTTGTCCTTGTAGTGAAATGCCCCTTATGTATATATACACACATATATATGTGTGTGTGTGTGTTGCCTATGGGGTTAGCGCGGTAGGATGGGACATGCGGCACTCGTATGTAAGGTCGAGGGTTCAATCCTTGCTGAATACATATCCTTGTGGGAATTTAACCTTGGATACTTTTTAACAAATATGTATATTGACTTCAAATTTAGTTGTTAAAATACAATGGTATTTTGTAAAGGCGTTATTTAAATAATATGTATGTGTATATGTGTGTTTGTGTTTATATATACACAAGCACATAAAAACATACACATGTGTGTGTGTGCATATATATGTGTATATATGTGTCTGTGTGTGTATTTCCTACGAGGGTAGCATGGTAGGATTAGACATGCTATGCTCTCATGTAAGGACGAGAGTTCAATCCTTGCTGACTGTATATCCTTGTGGGAATTTAACCAAAGTTCAAATAAACACATGCACATGTATGTGAATTCTAAACTAGTTAAAACCCAACTAGTCCTGAAAGTGTAGTTTGAATTAATTGGAAGTTATATAAATCTTATTATTACATAATTATAAAAAAATGTTTACCTTTTAAAATATTAACGAAAGGTTAATTAGAGATATTTTCAATAACTAGCCTTTCAGAGCCTAAATTCAAATTTATCTTATAAGTCAAACTTGGACCTTTAATTTACAATTTTTAATTGCAACTTAATTGAAAGATTAATTATAACGACCTGCCTTTTCGACCCTCGAAAGTCGGCACTTAATACATCCACGGTATTAGAATGTCGAGCATCCAAGTGCCGAAAAGATAGGTTGTTAAGGTAAAATAAAAATCAAAAAAGAGAATAGGGGAAAACAGAATCTCACTGCGGAATGATAATATATAATGTAACAAAGACAGTTAAAGCTGTCACTTTAAGATACATGGTATATCAAAGTTAAAAATAAACCTCATCAGTCTGGACAGTTATAACTTCCTGACCTTACAATTGCTGATAGGTATACATAATAATACATCAGAAAATAAAAATACTACAGCAAGTGAACATCCAGCTCTACTACAAAAGCTCCATGTCCCACCAATGACAACCTGAAAAACTTGATCTGAGCCTAGCATTATAATAAAAAAACACCCGGATCAGTTTACAAAATCAGCGTGAGAAAACTTAAGAAATATGGCAAACATATAAAAATCTATGAGACCATGCTGCTAAACACGGAAAGGGTTTTACCTTACAAGAATGTCATCCATACATGAGAGAATGGAAATAAATTAGAATAAAATCTAAGTTTGAAAGAATGGACACAAACAAGATCAAAATCCAAATTTAAAGAATGGACACAAAAAATTAAACATAGAGAAGAAAAAAAGGCACTTCTCGATGCAATTAAGAAAGGATCAACTCTAAGGTTTGAATCAAAATGAGGAGAATTGAATTCATCTAACATGACTAGGAGGGTGCGTCTCCCTACACTAAAATATACCTTTAGATAAAATATACTTGAGAGCCCATGCCAAACACGAAACACTCCTGAGAACTTCCAAGCTAGACCTACGAATCAACTTTTGAGAATCTTAATATGTCTGCATCCACACATGCATGCAGCCGAAACCACTCTAGATAGATGTGAATATACCTTAATGGGTGTGACCCACATGGCTTCGCTCCCACTCGCTCTTTGTTTTAGTTGTCTTCGATGTTGGATACCAACGATCAAAACGAGCTACAAATCATCTTAGATTGACAAAGCAGAAAGAAGGATATCAATATCGATAGTTAAGAAATCCAGTATCGAAAACAAACTGTATTACCCCTAAGAAAATAACGAAGCCGGACAAGTTAGGGCAGTGTTGCTTTCTATCTAGACTCGACAGCATTCTTAACTTTAAGAATAGAAAGAGTTTACATGCCCCAGACGAGCAACAAAGTCATTTTGAATTGACGAATGCAAAGAAGATAGCAGGATTGATAATCAATAAATCAACTTTCGAGGATAACAAAATGATCGTATATGAAAATTAAATCTCTTAATCTTATCATAACTCGTCAATCCCAAACTATTACTACCTCAGGGAAAACAATTAAACTGGACAAGTTAGGGTAGTGTTGCTTCCCTGCTTGACTCGACATACATTCTAAACTTTCAGAATAGCAAGAGCTTCCTCAACGTTTAGTTCTAAGTGTAAGATTAAATATTTTCAATAAACGAATCAAACTTTTTAAAGCATTTGACTCACACTTGTGCTTGGTTTTAACATCATTGGTATTTGTAAAACACTTTAAAAAAACTCTTTAAAATATTCCTTTATGGAGTTCATTATATTTTTAAGTGTATTTAAAAGAAGAACTAAAATCAATTGTCACTAAAACAATGTTTACTATAAACCCAAAACCAATTTCACTTAGCTTTATCTTTAAAACAATCTTTTTAAAACTATTTCATTTATAAAATATCATTTATAAACCAACTCATTATTATCTTTAAAAACAAAACTCCTCCAAAAATTTTAAGAATATCAATACTTATTAAGTCAAGTAACAAGTTCTTTTAATGACTTTACGAAATCATTACTATAACAAAAGTATTATAATCCATGAATTCCTTTCTCAATCTTCAAAAAACATTTAGTACAACAACGGTATTGTAATCCATGCTTCCTTTCCACTTTCTATAAACTCAAAAATACTTGAAATATAGTTTTATAAACACCAATTTCAAATATTACTCGAAAAAACTAAAGTTTAAAATATATTAAAAACTCAAAACCATTTCCTTTCCTTATTTCGAATAAAACTTCTTCTTCAATCATTTATATAAAATCATTTAAATTATATATAAATTTCAAACCACTTTTAAAACACTTAAATATATGTTACAAAAGTACATCAAAAGAATTGAAGAAGAAAAATCAAGTTAAAAGCACTTTATAAAAGTTGGAAATAGTGCCACAAAACTGTCGCTAAGTAGAGTATGCAAAATTCTTTTAAATCCATTGTTTTCAAGTTGGAATTTTCTCCAGTCTTTGACAAAGTATAAATATTATAATCTATTTTTAGAATAACAAATTATGAGTCTAGTACATATTCACAAAAATTTAGAGAATTTTGAAGTCAACAAAATCCATTTGAAAGTGTTTTTAAAAACTTGAATTTCAAACTGCAAAACCGCGACCAAAAACTTTTTTAACTTTTAAACATTTTGGAGTTAGGTGTTACAACATTTTCTGAGCCATCGAAACTTGGTTTAAACAATGTTTAAAAAATGTAAAGCGTGACCAAATATTTAATCACAGAAACACATGCACAATATTTAAAGAGATGAATTTCAAAGTGCAATAGCGCGATTTCAAAGTGCGAAAACGCGACTATTCCAATATTCAACATTTTTTTCTGTTTTAATATTTTAAACAATAACCAAATATTTATATAGGTAAGATGCATATAACGATAAAGTAATAATGGTGAGAAACCCCTTAGGGTCTCTCCATAAATGTCCCCTGCAAAACAATGATTATTTATGTAACACCCCTAATTTTTGATGACATTATTCAGGAGATTTAATTAGATAAATTAAATAGAATAATGTAAATGTTAAATGATAAGGGGATTGAGACTTGAATTAATTAAACTAAGGCCGAGCCTAATATGATAATTAATGGGCTAAAGAAAGGTTTTTAGGTGAAGCAAATTACATAAGGGTATAATTGGAATTGTCGCCCAATGACCCTTACCCATATAAATGATTGTTCCTACCTTATTCTTCCCATTCACATCATTTTAAAAACTAAATCGCAAACCAAAAGATAGAGGAACGACCGACCATTAAGAGGAAGAGGAAATCAAATTAAAAGATAGAGAATCAAGCTAGGGCAAATCAATCTCAATCTAATCTCCTTCTTATCTAGATCAAGGTGAATAATAATTCCATCTCTATTTTGTTTTAAATCATATACCTTCATATTTAAGGTAAATTCGTTTTTATGAAATATTGGATGATGATATGCTTGATTCATGATTTATTTGATTTAAACAAGATTGTTTAAAAGAGTTTTTGCACAGTCTTAGGTCAAAACCGAGACATAATGATGTTTAAATACCATGGGAAATTTTTATGTTATGAGAAACATAATTTTGGAGTTGGGTTTCAATAATTTTCCAAGCTATGGAAATATTATTATGAATTTTTAAAGGAAAATATGGTCATTTGGGTTTATAAATTTATTTTAAGAAATATATTGAGAATTTGGGTCTGGAATTTTGATATGTTAGATAACACGATTAAAATGAATTTTTGGAATTTTTGGGGGGTTTTTCCAAAGTGATTTGCTATGCAAAAATAAATTATTTTAGAAGATGGACTTCTTTGCAAAAATTGGAAGGGCTTAATTGATTAAGTTAACCATGGTTTAGATCTGGATTAGTTTAACAACCCGGAAATTTTAAAGGTTTTTAATAACGTAATTAACTAAAATTTTGTGAAATTTTAAATAATTGAATTTGGAAATAAAAATTTGATATTTGAAATACGTCTATTTAAGCGTAGCAACTAGTAAATTTTCATCCGATAAAATTTAAGTTTATTTTATTGTGTAGTTTTATTTAAATTTAAATCAGTTGACAATTGATGATAAAAAAATGTTTTCCAAACCTGAATATTTTTATACAATAAATTTGTAAATCATCTTCTAAGTGAGACGTCATATTCGTTTCACCAAATTTGGACTGCTATTGCTCTATTTATCTTAATTTCGACATTTTAGCAGCATTTTTCGGTACCGAATATCAACTTTTGAAAGTTCGATCGTACCACTGATATCTGTATACTGTTTTGATCGTCTCGTCGTACTGATCTCAACAGTGTATACATTTGTGCATCCCGGAATCTGGTACGCGTTGAAACCGTGAAACGGTTAACTGTACCGGTACCACTTTTACATCTTTTGATAACTGTGCCCATTCAAATTTCAAACGGCTGGAATAAAAAGCCACTAGCATTCACAACAACATTTATTCCATTTTACGGCCGTTGCCCTCCCATACCATTTCATTTATGTGTATACGTTTTGTATTCATTATTCGGCAACAGTTCTTATTTTCTTAATGCCTTTATAACTTCGTTTCTTTTATAATGCGCAAATTCACAAATTAGCTGTCATTTCTTTTGCCTGGGAATGAAATCCTTCCTCCACTATTTCAAAGAGACTGCGGCCACCTTTCCCATCACCACACCGCAACTTCTCTCCGACCTCCAGCCTCGTCCTGTCCCTCCTTCTTTCAATTCGAACTCGTCAACGTCGCCTCCCACCAGCATCTCCGAGACAGCACACCCCTCCGCCCTCACACAGTAGCAGCCCGTCTCCACTGCCTTCCCTCCAAGGCAGCCACCACATCGCAGGCCACCACATCGCAGGCCACCCTGAGTCTCGCTGGCCCTTCCGCCCCTCCTCCTAACCGAGTCTTCCACCTCCCGATTCGCCTAGTCTCAACCAAGTTCCTCTGCCCTTCTCCTTTTTCTTTAAGCAAAGGTAAATAAAATTTTATAAACTTCGTATATATACAGTTTCGTATATAATATACAAGCCACTTGATATAGTGTTGTCCTCTTTTTGAAATAATATGCATAAATTATTTTCGGTTGCATGCAGGCCTATAGCCTCTCATCCACTCTATTTATGCACATGTATATTTTATTAAGTTAGTATAGAAATGATGTGATTATATTTGTAGTAGAATAATGGAACCGGTTGTATATAATAGCTCTTATATTTAATCAGTTGATGTATAAGATATAAGTTCTATTTGCTATATATAAAAGTTTAAATAAACTATAGATCGGTTTATATATGTACAAAGGTTCATATAAGATATATATACATATATTCGTTAGTATATATATAGTGTGTCGGTGATAGAATATATATGCCAGTATAGGTTACTGTATGATGTATTTTGTTAATATATTTTTTTTGGTGTTTCGATATATATATATATTGTATAGTTATATATATATATAGGTGTTTAAAAGTATTTATATACATTATATTCAGACTTTTGAAATTTTTTACAACAAAGTATAATTTGTTCTGGTTCTTAGATGTGGGCATATACATATGTATCTATAAAATATGTCAGTATATAAAATTGGTTTGCATGCATATATTTTATTTTATAACAGTATTGTATTGTATGTTGGTTATATATTAGTCTGTATACATCAGTATACGAGTTTGGGTTTCAGATATATGGAGATTTTTGTTTTATGTGTTTGTTTATATAAATTTCTAATACTGCGAGTCTGCACATGTAGATTCTGAGTATATATTTGAAATATAAAGTACATATTGTATATATTACATAATGGGTAGTAATGCATAGTTATATATGCTAGTCTATACAGATTTATCATATATGTTTTATAGTTTACAGTTATATAAATTTTAATAGTTGTGGTTATAGACTTCACGGCTAGAAATATATATATATATATAGTGTTCATCTGATAAGTTATAAAAGTTTATACAGTCTATAATTTATAAAGTATATATAGTGTGCTTGCATTCCACTTTATGGGTATATATATATTACATATATTTCTGATTTTTTTATATACGAACATAAAATGTTAGGGTATATTTAAATTTGGTTAACATCTGAAATTAGCCTTGTAATAGTTTGATATATATATATATACACACACACACCTCTGAGTTTGAATACATGAGTTTCAATTAATATATATAAGGAGTTCATTGTAATATGTGTTCAAAATTTAAATTTTATATAGATATTTAGATTTTATTTTTATGTGTTTGAGAATTAAAAATGACTTTATATATATAGTTATATATAGTTATATATAAGTTCACTTATATCAATTATCTTCATCGATCCAGTTCTAATTTGATTCCGTCTATTCCTATTTATCAGCTTTGTCCATCAAATTCGTACCAATCTTGCGTTGTTTTGGAATTTGTGCCTGGATCGTAACTCATCTCATTTCCGTTCGTCTTTAACCTAGAAAGGTGAGCAATCACTCACGATTAACGTTCTTATATTTATTAAATTTGATTTCAATTGAAACGACAATTGAAATATGCTGCTAGATTTAACTGTTAATTTTATAATTGATATATATGATATGCTATTATCTGAATTGTTCACCTATGGGATATGACACCATACCTTATTGTTTATATTTTATCTAAATTGTTATTGTTGATATATGCCTACTGTTGATATGTTATATTTATTATCATAACTGTTATCACTCTGCAAGTTCCCTGTTAGTATAGAATTCCCTATGGGTTGAAATGATACATACCCGAACGATCTTGTAGAATAGGAGAAAAGCGTTATGGGTTGAAATGATAAACCCAAGCGATTTTCATTGAATTGAATTTGGGATTACGGGTTGAAAAGATATATACCCGTATATATTTAAATTGCGGATTGAAATGATAAATATCTGTATCACCTGACCATACGATAGAAAATTTTATACAAGCACCGTTGGTCTATATATATATATATATATATATATATATATTTGAAAGTGATTTCCAAGGTTTTGAAAAGAAATATATGTGGTTTTAAATAAATATTGATTTTTAGATATTATATCTTTAATATAGGTTTTATAATAATTTTAGTAAATTAAGTTGGAAAGAGAAATAGAAATAAATTTTGAAATTTATTTGAATTTTTCTTGAATAAAACCGATTTGAACTTGTAAAATTTGAGATTTTAAAGATATGGTTTATGACTTGATTTTTATTTAAAGTGATTTAAGGAATATTTCAAGTAAATAAATTAAAGAGAATATATAGTTTATATAGATCGTAAATGAATTTAAGCTTCGAAATCTATTGAAATTGAAATGGTTTATTTAGAAACTTAATCGAATTGGAATTGATGAATCGAGAATGAATTAAATTGAATTTTTGGAATTTGAATTGATTTGAATCGTTTGTGAACTTTGAGGAAACTATTTTATTATATAAACTATTTTTAATATAAACTATTTTAAATAAAATATTTTTAATATATTAATTACCTTATTATAAACTATTTAATTTATAACTATTTTATATACAAATTTTCTTATTATATTAACAAATTTTATTTATAACTATTTCATATATATTACTTTTAATATCTAAACGGTTTAAGAGGTAAGTGTTATGGATTTCGAAGTGTTATAATTTCGAAAAGTTATAATTTTAGAAAGTGTTATGATTTTGGAAATGAATATTATTTTAAGTGAGAAATGATATCGTATTGATATGGTTTTTTAATGGATATGATATTTTGTTTTGAAGTATGATTTGAAATGAAATGACCACGGTGTTATAATAACGTTTGGTTGTTAAAGAGACCAGGATCGGATATTGTCATACTCTCTGCCAATACTGAAAACCACTTTAACAACTGTGTACATGGTGGAGATTCCAAAAATGAAGTAGGATGGTTTGACGACGTTTCTATATGGTATGACGTGACCGTGACTCCCGTGAGTCAGCTTAGATGTAACTAAAACCAGGAGCCATGCCGGGCCAAGTGAGGTCATTCCTCCTATCGGGCACATTTCTTCGATACCATTCTATTGCTTTTGTGATTGTTTTGGTGGCCACCCCTCGATTTTGATATGGGAGTGTGTCCGAGGTGGGCGGTAGTAGCTGCTATGCGTTACCACCAGTCTGGATCCGCAAACGGTATATCTACCATGGCATTTCCTCATGTGTCGTGTTCACATGCCCTATCGCGCCTTCTACGAGTTTGTTTTGTGTCATACCTATGGAGTGCTCCCTGATAGCCTACTTGCGAGTGGAGTTTACAGTATCTGTATAGACTACGGCATTATAAAAATGTGTTAAGGGGGATATGGGTAACGCCTTAACGCTATTTTAATTGTTTACTTTACTATGGACATACTATAATAGCGTATATTACTACATAGTAGATAGTTCCACGGATCCTTAGAGGATGGTTATCCCAAACATCCTTTAAGTTACTTGTATTTCACTTGATATTTCACTTGAGTTGGATTTATTAATATAAGAATGTTAATCCTGACTCGAGTGTTTTATGTTTTGCTTTACGCTCGGTCAGACTGAGTGTCACAGCATTAGAGACTCACCTTTGGAGTTGGAGCTTCACTTGGAGATCCATCTATATCTATTCAGCTTCCAGTTATCCAGTTGTTGGTTCAGACTTGTCATCTGTTCGCAATTGAGACAGCATTGTATTTGAGATATTCTGTTGTATTTTATTTCAACTCTGTTATTTATCTATTCCGCTGCTTACTGTTGTAATACTCTGTGTTTGTGATTCTGTGATTGATTTATTTACTGTATATGCTGAGTTTTGCCAAATATAAATTAACAATCTGATATTTTGAGCAATTCAAGTTCGACATGTGCGGATGCGAATGGCACGAAATAGCGGGCCGTTACAGTTGGTATCAGAGCACTGGTTTTAGGCAAAACTTAGCATATAGAGTAAATTTAATTACGGAATAACCTTCATTCGAGCTTGAATTCCTTCCTCTTTGATTTGGATTTCTTTCGAACTTTGGAACCCTACCTTGTTCTGAAATCCATTCTTGTCTCTCCCTATTCGTGATTCCTAAATTTCTAGAGTATCCCATAGCTCCACTTCGGCTAATCCCTATAATGAATCTGAGGATACCTTGCCACCTTAATTGGCAATTTCATCCTGATGTTTGAAGTCACATCTCTCCCATTTAAGCGAGAAATTGAATTTCTGCATCGATCTTATCCCTGGAATCTCGGTTGACCCGGTTAAGGTCACCCGAAATCAATATAAGTCTACCCATCTTCCTCTTTTGTAATTTAGTTGTCCTACCTCCCTATCGAGCCTATCTTCTAGTTGAATTCTATTTGATTAGAGTCTTTCTAATTTGAATCGCTATCCCTGTTTGAATTCATTTTGGAATCATCGAGTGAGGGAGTGTATTTGTTATTAATATAAAATGTTTTATATATTGTGTTGTTTGAGATGTTAAGTTTGAATTTTGGGTTTCGATCGATTCGTCTAGCTAACGTTATCGATAGGAATTCCAAAACAATTGAACAGAGCAAAATGACACAATATTGTTTTCGAAATTGGTAAAAGAATATAATTTTATGAATGGTTATATTATATATATATAAGTATAGTTTATTAAATTTGATAATTAAAGGAATTGGTTATTAGGAATGATAATACTAGATTGTCATTATTATTTGTCTATTGTTATATGTCATAAGCTGTTCAAATATTATAAACGGGGTTTATTTGATTTGAAAATGCAATAAATTTAAATTATGGATTTGAGAATTTAATTTCAGGCACTTTTCAAATTTTGGTTTTCAAAGTTTTGTTATATATATTATCTGGAAGTATTTTCGAATGGAAATTGTTTTAGAAGAATAATTTTAAAGTAAATCAGTACTCTCTTCTATTATCGTTGGAAAATAATTTCGGTGATGACTGCAGCATCATCGACATTCATTTTCGAGTCTCGAAGTGGAGAGGCCCCTTAGTAGCTTTGCTACACTTTTGTTTTGGAAAAAGAATTTGATTTGAAATTCTTGAATATGATTTGATTTATATAATATATATGTATATAATTATTTCAATATAGTTGAACAAAAACCGGAAATTTAAATCTTAAGTTTTATACTAAGAAATGGTTTCAATTATCGAAATAAAGTGAAATGTTTGAATTATTGGAATACCTGAAATGATAAAGGGAATTAAACCAACCTGAAATAATGAATTTGAACAAACTTATTTGTATAACACTAAATTACATTCTAATATATATAACTTGCCTAAAATATTCAAAAAAGTTAAAATATTAGGGTACAATAGGGTTGTACAAGAAGAAACTTAAGTAATAAATTGTTCAAACTGAAAATTTGGCTTAGTATAAATCTTGTAGATAGAAGGAAATTTTTGTATATTGTTTAATTACACTCAGGACATTAATATAACTTACCTAGAGAAGTTTAAATGTAATTAGAATGTAAATTAGATAGTATACACCAGGATAAGAAATAGAATATCGAAAATGATATTTTGTTAAGGGAATTTACTAATAATAGAAGAAAAAAATTGAAAAATGGAAAAAAATTATTTGTTGAATAATGTATGGTTATGAGATGTGTATATACGTAATATATATTGCAAAATGTATATTAAGCGGAATAAATTAAATAAATAAAGGAGAGTGCTAGTTAAGCAAGTAAATATGAACTTAAGAATAGTGAAATTGAAATTTTAAGGGAAATCAACTTAACAGGGGTCAAATGGATTTAATAAATGGACAAAATAAATGACTTAATTTAAAAATGAATCTATTTGAAAGAAATGTTGATAAAATGAAAGAAAATCAATTTTAAATTGAATGACTATTTATTAGTTGAATAAAATGGATTAAACCAAATTGTTGAATATTAATTTATCTAACTTTGAAAACTATATGGTTTTGAATAGTTGAAGTTGAATGTTGAGGTGGAATTAACTATGTTTGATTAAATAGATTTAATAAATGGGTAAAATAGAACAAATTTTGTTGTGAAAATTTTGTAATAAATGTCAATAAATAGGAAACAAATCAATTGAATGAAAATATATGGTATTGAAATCAATCAAATTTATTGTATAAATGTAATGAATTGGAATCAACTAAATTAATATAAACCAATTTTAAAATAAATGTAGTTTATATGGTTTTACCTAATTGTTATTCTGATATTTCAATCTATTTTTCTTTACGGTTGCCTCTATTCTCCTACCTCCTTCCTTTTCGGGGATGAAAAGTCTTGAGTGGGGGAGAGTGTAACAACCCGGAAATTTTAAAGGTTTTTAATAACGTAATTAACTGAAATTTTGTGAAATTTTAAATAATTGAATTTGGAAATAAAAATTTGATATTTGAAATACGTCTACTTTAGCGTAGCAACTAGTAAATTTTCATCTAATAAAATTTAAGTTTATTTTATTGTGTAGTTTTATTTAAATTTAAATCAGTTGATAATTGATGATAATAAAATGTTTTCCAAACCTGAATATTTTTATATAATAAATTTGTAAATTATCTTCTGAGTGAGACATTATATTTCGTTTCACCAAATTTGGACTGCTATTGCTCCATTTATCTTAATTTCGGCGTTTTAGCAGCATTTTTCGGTACCGAATCAACTTTTGAAAGTTCGATCATACCACTAATATCTGTATACCGTTTTGATCGTCTCGTCGTACTGATCTCAACAGTGTATACATTTGTGCATCCCGGAATCTGGTACGCGTTGAAACCGTGAAACGGTTAACTATACCGGTACCACTTTTACATCTTTTGATAACTGTGCCCATTCAAATTTCAAACGGCTGGAATAAAAAGCCACTAGCATTCACAACAACATTTATTCCATTTTTCGGCCGTTGCCATCCCATACCATTTCATTTATGTGTATACGTTTTGTATTCATTATTTGGCAACAGTTCTTATTTTCTTATTGCCTTTATAACTTCGTTTCTTTTATAATGCGCAACTTCACAAATTAGCTGTCATTTCTTTTACCTGGGAATGAAATCCTTCCTCCACTATTTCAAAGAGACTGCGACCACCTTTCCCATCACCGCACCGCAACTTCTCTCCGACCTCCAGCCTCGTCCTGTCTCTCCTTCTTTCAGTCTGAACTCGTCAACGTCGCCTCCCACCAGCATCTCCGAGATAGCACACCATTCCGCCCTCACGCAGTAGCAGCCCGTCTCCACTGCCTTCCCTCCAAGGCAGCCACCACATCGTAGGCCACCCTAAGCCTCGCTGGCCCTTCCGCCCCTCCTCCTAACCGAGTCTTCCATCTCCCGATTCGCCTAGTCTCAACCTAGTTCCTCTACCCTTCTCCTTTTTCTTTATGCAAAGGTAAATAAAATTTTATAAACTTCGTATATATACAGTTTCGTATATAATATACAAGCCACTTGATATAGTGTTGTCCTCTTTTTGAAATAATATGCATAAATTATTTTCGATTGCATGTATGCATGTAGCCTCTCATCCACTCTATTTATGTACAGGAATATTTTATTAAGTTAGTATAGCATATGATGTGATTATATTTGTAATAGAATAATGGACCAGTTGTATATAATAGCTCTTATATTTAATCAGTTGATGTATAGGATATAAGTTCTATTTGCTATATATAAAAGTTTAAATAAACTATAGATCGGTTTATATATGTACAAAGGTTCATATAAGATATATATACATATATTCGTTAGTATATATATAGTGTGTTGGTGATAGAATATATATGCCAGTATAGGTTACTGTATGTTGTATTTTGTTAATTTTTTTTTTGGTGTTTCGATATATATATATATATATATATATATATATATCGTATAGTTATATATATATAGGTGTTTAAAAGTATTTATATTCCGACTTTAGAATTTTTTTACAGCAAAGTATAATTTGTTTTGGTTCGTAGATGTGGGCATATACATATGTATCTATAAAATATGTCAATATATAAAATTGGTTTGCATGCATATATTTTATTTTATAACAGTATTGTATGTTGGTTATATATTAGTCTGTATACATCAGTATACGAGTTTGGGTTTTAGATATATGGAGATTTTTGTTTTATGTGTTTGTTTATATAAATTTTTAATACTGCGAGTCTGCAAATGTAGATTCAGAATATATATTTGAAATATAAAGTACATATTATATATATTACATAATGGGTAGTAATGCATAGTTATATATGCTAGTCTATGCAGATTTATCATATATGTTTTACAGTTTACAGTTATATAAATTTTAATAGTTGTGGTTATAGACTTCACGGTTAGAAAAATATATATTTAGTGTTCATCTGATAAGTTATAAAAGTTTATACAGTCTACAATTTATAAAGTATATATAGTGTGCTTGCATTCCACTTTATGGGTATATATATATTACATATATTTCTGATTTTTTTATATACGAACATAAAATGTTAGGGTATATTTAAATTTGGTTAACATATGAAATTAGCCTTGTAATAGTTTGATATATATATATATATATATATATATATACCTTTGAGTTTGAATACATGAGTTTCAATTAATATATATAAGGAGTTCATTGTAATATGTGTTCAAAATTAAATATTGATTTTAAATTTTATATAGATATTTAGATTTTATTTTTATGTGTTTGAGAATTTAGAAAATGACTTTATATATATATATATATAGTTATATATAGTTATATATAAGTTCACTTATATCAATTATCTTCATCGATCCAGTTCTGATTTGATTCCGTCTATTCCTATTTATCAGCTTTGTCCGTCAAATTCGTGCCAATCTTGCATTGTTTTGGAATTTGTGCCTGGATTCGTAACTCATCTCATTTCTGTTCGTCTCTAACCTCAAAAGGTGAGCAATCACTCACGATTAACGTTCTTATATTTATTAAATTTGATTTCAATTGAAACGACAATTGAAATATGCTGCTAAATTTAACTGTTAATTTTATAATTGATATATATGATATGCTATTATTTGAATTGTTCACCTGTGGGATATGACACCATACCCTATTATTTATATTTTATTTAAATTGTTATTGTTGATATATGCCTGTTGTTGATATGTTATATTTATTATCATAACTTTTATCACTCTTCAAGTTCCCTGTTAGTATAGAATTCCCTATGGGTTGAAATAATACATACCCAAACGATCTTGTAGAATAGGAGAAAATCGTTATGGGTTGAAATGGTAAACCCAAGCGATTTTCATTGAATTGAATTTGGGATTACGGGTTGAAAAGATATATACCCGTGTATATTTAAATTGCGGATTGAAATGATAAATATCTATATCACTTGACCATAGGATAGTAAATTTTATACAGGCACCGTTGGTCTATATATATATATATTGAAAGTGATTTCCAAGGGTTTGAAAAGAAATATATGTGGTTTTAAATAAATATTGATTTTTAGATATTATATCTTTAATATAGGTTTTATAATAATTTTAATAAATTAAGTTGGAAAGAGAAATAGAAATAAATTTTGAAATTTATTTGAATTTTTCTTGAATAAAACCGATTTGAACTTGTAAAATTTGAGATTTTAAGGATATGGTTTTTGACTTGATTTTTATTTAAAGTGATTTAAGGAATATTTCAAGTAAATAAATTGAAGAGAATATATAGTTTATATAGATCGTAAATGAATTTAAGCTTCGAAATCTATTGAAATTGTAATGGTTTATTTAGAAACTGAATCGAATTGGAATTGATGAATCGAGAATGAATTAAATTTAATTTTTGGAATTTGAATTGATTTGAATCGATTTTGAACTTTGAGGAAACTATTTTATTATATAAACTATTTTTAATATATTAATTACCTTAGTATAAACTATTTAATTTATAACTATTTTATATACAAATTTTCTTATTATATTAACAAATTTTATTTATAACTATTTCATATATATTACTTTTAATATCTAAACGGTGTAAGAGGTAAGTGTTATGGATTTCGATGTGTTATAATTTCGAAAAGTTATAATTTTAGGAAGTGTTATGATTTTGGAAATGAATATTATTTTAAGTGAGAAATGATATCGTTTTGATATGGTTTTGTAATGGATATGATATTTTGTTTTGAAGTATGATTTGAAATGAAATGACCACTGTGTTATAATAATGTTTGGTTGTTAAAGAGACCGGGATCAGATATTGTCATACTCTCTGCCAATACCGAAAACCACTTCAACAACTGTGTACATGGTGGAGATTCCAGAAATGAAGTAGGATGGGTTGACGACGATTATATATGGTATGACGTGACCCTGAATCCCGTGAGTCAACTTAGATGTGACTAAAACCAAGAGCCATGCCGGGCCAAGTGAGGTCATTCCTCCTATCGGGCACATTTCTTCGATACCATTCTATTGCTTTTGTGATTGTTTTGGTGGCCACCCCTCGATTTTGATATGGGAGTGTGTCCGAGGTAGGCGGTAGTAGCTGCTATGCGTTACCACCAGTTCGGATCCGCAAACGGTATATCTACCCTGGCATTTCCTCGTGTGCCGTGTTCACATGCCCTATCGCGCCTTCTACGAGTTTTTTTTGTGTCGTACCTATGGAGTGCTCTCTGATAGCCCACTTGCGAGTGGAGTTTACAGTATCTGTATAGACTACGGCATTATAAAAATGTGTTAAGGGGGATATGGGTAATGCCTTAACGCTATTTTAATAGTTTACTTTACTATAGACATACTATAATGGCGTATATTACTACATAGTAGATAGTTCCACGGATCCTTAGAGGATGGTTATCCCAAACATCCTTTAAGTTACTTGTATTTTTGTTGATATTTCACTTGAGTTGGATTTATTAATATAAGAATGTTAATCCACTCGAGTGTTTTGTGTTTTGCTTTATGCTCAGGTCAGACTGAGTGTCACAGCATTAGAGACTCACCTTTGGAGTTGGAGCTTCACTTGGAGATCCATCTATATCTATTCAGCTTCCAGTTATCCAGTTGTTGGTTCAGACTTATCATCTATTCGCAATTGAGACAACATTGTATTTGAGATATTCTGTTGTATTTTATTTCAACTCTGTTATTTATCTATTCCGCTGTTTACTATTGTAATACTCTATGTCTGTGATTCTGTGATTGATTTATTTATTGTATATGCTGAGTTTTGCCAAATATAAATTAACAATCTGATATTTTGAGCAATTCAAGTTCGACATGTGCGAATGCGAATGGCATGAAATAGCGGGTCATTACAAATAGTGGTAGTTATTTTTGAAAAAGAATTTGAAAACGTTAAGACAACCAATCTGGTGTTGACACGTGGTAGGTTAGTTAGAGAAAAGTTTACTTTATAAAGAACTAAACTAGCTTTACTCAGAAAATAGGTTCCGCCAGCTTTAGAAAGTACCTTTCGACACAGACGCTTTCGCCATCATCCTTGTCGTAACCAACTATGCCAAAACTAATACACAACGTATCACTAGGATGGTACATAGTGGATTAGAGATAGGTGAAAGGTTAAGTGTCGAAAGCCTAGCTTCCAAAGGAGTCGAAACCTTGGTTTGTTTTTAAAAGAAAAGGCGCCTGCCTTTTTTTTTGATTTAGCCTTCGACAGAGTCGAACCATTTGGTTTCAAAAGAGGTTTTAAAAGGTTTCGAAAGGGTTGCCATTAACTTAAGATTTCTTTCGACTGGGTTCCTTACTTATGAATAATGTTTTGAAAGAAGGGGTTCCGACCTAGTTGAAACTCTGCTGCCGTTCTTTAGCCTTTTGATGGTGTTGAAGATATCAATGCTGTCGGAAGGTACTTTGTTTTATAAAGTTTATGCCACTTCCTATAGCTTTCGAAAGGGGTTAGGGGTTTCAAAGGTGATAGTTTCGAAAGAGGTTTCGACACCAACCTTCCAATGTTTTACCCACATGTTTTATGCTTTCGAAATAGATGGTGCCGACGCCATCAAGTTTCCTTAATATTTTTATATGATAAAGGATGGTTTTGAAACAGATGCTTTCACCTATATTCACTTTGACCCAAATAATGTTTTAAGTATAAACCAAATGCTTTCAAAAGGGGTACTATCTATGATTTCGGAAGGGTTACTTCCAATGGTGTCGTAAGAGGTACTTTCAATAGGTTTTGAAGCTAAGCTTCTAAAGGTTAAATATTAATACTTTAATACAATCGAAAGGTTTCGAAAGGAAGGTTTTAAAGTATTAAAAAGTAGGAGCCTAATGTTTTGAAGGTAGATTTTTAAGGCTTTCGAAGGAGGTCATCCTATGAAGTTGGAAGCTAGGTTTAGAAGGTATCGAACGGTTTTATTACCCAAACTCTTTTTTTAAAGGAAAACCCATGGTTAAATTAAAGGAGTTTTTATAATGGTTTTAAGAAGAAGCTATCTTTGATAGAGTAATAGGTTAAAGGGATTAACCATGTTTTATATTAAACCCACAGGATTGGTATTGCTATGTTGTTATATTGCTTCTTCTAATATGAATATATTCACTTTATAATGGACCCATAATTGCATTTTGGGGATAAAGGGTAGGAGAACCAGTTAGGTTAACCCAGTAGTGAATATAAATTGAATAAACTCCTGAATGATTAGAATTGCATCCAGGAGGTCAGGAAGACCAGAATATAGGATGCAAAAAATATGAAAGAAAGATATTGGTAGGGGCCAATAGGTTCTCCGTAAGCCCATGAAAATTGTGTTAAGAAAAAGATATTGGCAGGGGCCAATAGGTTCTCAGTAAGCCCATGAAAACTGTGTTAAGAAAAAGATATTGGCAGGGGCTAATAGATTCATAGTTAGCCCATGAAAATTATGTATAAAGAAAGATGCCAGAAAGGCAGGTTCATAGTTAGCCCATGAAAACAATGTATAAAGGAAGATGTCAGAAAGACAAGTTCATAATAAGCCCATCAAAACTATGATTAGATATTGGCAGGGGACGGTAGGTTTGTAGTTATCCCATGAAAACTATATCCGGATGAAATATTGATAGATGTCAATAGGTTCCTAGTCAACCCATGAAAACTAGGATTAGAGAAAGGATATTGGAGTCACCAATAGGTTCCTAGTCAACCCATGAAAACTAGGATAAGAGTAAGATATTAGAGTTACCAATAGGTCCATAGTGATCCCATGAAAACTATGTAATTAGACAGGAAGTCCTTAAATGTTTAACCAGTTATTAGTCTGCCCATGAAAACTATTAGGTTAATAATAATCCTAGAAACTATAACTGTTACAGTAGTCTAAAATGAATGGGGATGGGTAATCCAAAATTAATTCATATGTTTTGAATATCATCATATTATACTGTTTGAATTGTTTTAACCATTGTGGATGCAAGAGCACAGTGTATGGTTTTAGAAAGGTTTTGAGGTACTAGTGAGGGGAAACCCGTTCCGCTAAGCGGCGTGGTTTCACTAGATATCTAAATGATTTGAGATGGTAGATTATTATTCAAACCAGGCTTTATGTTTGACTCGAAGTTTATGTTTTTTCCTTAAATTCTTGGGTACTCAATTGATTTTGAGTAGTTTGAGAGTTGAGGTTTTCAGGTACCTCTTAGGACGAATAAGCTTCCAGAGATGTGCAGGAGGCATGATAGCTATTTGGAGTTCTCTTTTCTTTTGATTCCGCTGTGTTGTTTGTAATGGCAAAGTTGTTATATTGCCTGTATATACTCTGATCATCCAAAGGGGCATCTTCATATGTCGCTCTTGGTCGTATGTTGTAATAAATATATTTTCTCTGAACGTGATTTGTGAACATGGGATTAAGTAATGAATTGGAAATGTTTTAATATGGAATGTGATTTTGTTTGTAGTTTAAATTTTTTCCATATTCATGTGTTTCTGTGTATTAATGAATCTAAAACCGCCGTATTTGGTCGCCGAGGATTAATAACTATGGATGACTGCAGCATCCGTAGCCGTTAGTTTTGGGCCTCCAAGTAGGGCAATGTTACAAGTTGGTATCAGAGCATAGGTTTATGAAACATTAAAGAAAAGTAAAACCTAAAAGATTTTTGAAACATAATCCAATGAATTTGAAAATATGCTCGAGGTTTAGGTTAACACTATAGTAACATACTTGTATTTGATATATAGGAATATATCTAAGTACGGGTTCCCCTCTCTCTTAGACCGTTCTTTTGTCTCTTACTAAGGCTCGTATGCAGATTTACGAGAAAGAAGATATGAAAGCAGGAAACGGAAGATAAAATCTAGGTGGAGGAAGCACCACAACCAATGGAGATGCTCGACCTAATACCAGGAGGAACCAAGGTCGACAGGATAATGCTAATCCAAATGCTGAAGCCAATGTAGGTGCTGGAAATCCGCCAGTGGATGCGGGGATGGTGTATTAGTTGTTGGCCAATCTTTTGCAACTTGGAGTTGTTGGTAATGTGGGAGGAGCTAATCTTGTGGCTCAAGTTGGGATAACTATGCTAAGCTAAGCAAAGACTACACCAGTCTGGGTGGAAAACCGTTTGTTGGAACGGAGGATGCTATTGAAGTTGAGAACTGGCTATTAATCTGTGAAAGGATCTGTACTGATCTAGGCTTGGATGATGGGAAAAAGAGAAGGCTAGCCTCTAAGCAGTTGTAAGGAGCAGCACTTCACTAGTGGAATAGTGTGACCGCCGGAGCTCCGGAGGAAGAGTTGACATGGGCTGATATCAGGAGAATGTTTAAGCAGAGGTTTTTGTCTGAGGTTGCTAAGTCGGCATTGATGAGGAAGTTCATGGATCTAGTTCAAGGAGAGATGTTAGTGGTCGAGTACGCTGCTAAGTTTGATGAGCTGTCTCGATATGGATATGCTTTGGTTGACACTGATGTCAGAAGGAATGAAAGGTTCATTCGAGGACTGAGACCTGAGCTTGCTAGAATGACCATGACCCATATCCAAGAACCTAGTAATGTGGTGGTGGAGATGGCCAATCGCCATGAAGAGATGCTTGCTATTTCAGCTAAAGAGAATCCCATTGAATCCAAGGGTCCTTAGGGAAAGAAGAGGAAATTCTTTAAGAAGAAGGGAGCCCCAAAAGGGGAGGCTGCCAAGAAGGCAAAGGCCAATTTGGTGTGCTACAAATGTGACAAGAAGGGTCATTATGAAAAGGAGTGCCAGTCAGGCAAGGGAAAGAAGGCTATAGACAAGAAGAATGTGAAATGCTTTAAATGTGATCAAGTTGGGCATTACAAGAACCAGTGTCCAGAGCCAGCTAGGGTGGACAAGGGGGAAGTTTTTTCTATTGGATCATCAACAAAGCCCAATGCAGCTGATAAAGGAAAGACTATGATGGAAGGTACGTTTTTGATTCAGAGTATACCAGTTAGGATACTTTTTGATACCGGTGCATCACATTCATTTATAACCTAGTGTTCGGGTAATAGGTTATGCTTAGAACCCACATACCTTGTTACTTCCTTAAGGGTTACGAACCCAATAGGAGGGTATGCAACTCTAGGGTTGAGATGTGACCAGTTAGAACTTGATTTGTTGGTCATATGCATGCAGTTTGTGTGACATCCCGGAATTTCGAGCAATATCAATTTAATAATCTGTGATGAATATTAAATTGAATTGATATATTATTAGATTATAAGATCTGAATTAATATTTTTCTTCTGATAAATATTTAATTGATTTGAAATATCTTTGGATTATAACATTTGAATTGGTACTTTTCACTTAATTAATATTGTATTGTGAATTATTTTCTATCTATTTTATATATATTGGTATATATCATAGATAGGGAAGTTCTGTTTTAAATTTAATCGATAAATTTGTTTTCAAATTTCTAATAATATATATATATATATATATATTCTAGTGATTTGGAAATTATTGTTTATTTCAAAAATAAGTTTTTCAAAGCTATTAAATTCACAAATATATTGTTTTAAATATTGTAGATAAATGTTTGAATTGTTTTGAACTTATTTCTAACTTTGGTTTAGATTTATAATTATTAACAAAAGAATTTTATTTTATTTTCTTTTTAAAGTATTGCTTGTTAAAAATTTATAGTTTAAATATATATATGTTATAAATTCAATTTTTGGTCAAATAATATTTTAGCATATATTATGAAATAAGTAATGTGAATAAAAGAATAATTTCTTGGTTTAAATTATTTATTTTTATTTTTATTTGATAAGTGAATTTTTATAATATAAATAAATAAAATGTTCAAATAGAAATACAATATGATAATACGCATAACAAATACGCAGATTGAAATAACTAGTGAAACAAATATACGTGAGTGAAATTTTATCGTTTGTAAGTAATAAAACAAATACATTTTATAATCGACAACACATTAAAAACGATAACACAAATAAAATAAATACGTGAGATAAACTTTATCGTTTTGTAAATAATAAAAACAAACACTACTCAATCTAACAACTTAATCAAACAACATCCCTCACTTTTTTTAAATTAAAAAAAAACATTACAATAATATTTCTATCACATTGCAAATTTGAAAATAAGAAGATGTAAATCATGGGAAGTGATGTGCCAGCCTTAACCAAAATCTGCCTAGTCAATTAGCTGGTATAGGCAAGTGTAAAGGATTACATAAAAACAAGGTTCGAATATGATTATGCAGGCTTTAAGAACAACAAGTATTCAAAGGCAAAACACAAGGTACAAAGATCATTTAATGTCTTCATTTATGAGCAGCCAACAAAATCTGTTCGAGTGTATAAGAATTCCTTTCAGCCTACATTTCTATAAAATATCTCTGACGAGAAAAAAGAATGTGTGAAACCCTGTAAATTGTTTTAAACTTCAACTTGCAAGCTATTTCTCCTATCATTTTTCCATTCCAGTTCGAGTTAAGCAAGGATAAAATGAAACTCCACTTAAAGCTTAAAACAAGATTCATTTAAACATCAAAAACTAGCAATCAAATGCAACTAAACTCCAACAACTACAACATAGTGGAGAAGCAAAATGGCAAGAAGATCAGAGTGGAAAACATTTCCAGTTTTCAGGGAATTCAAAACTGATGCTCTGTCTTTTACAAAATGGTGAGTAACAAATGTTTTTAAAAATATAAGTATATAGTTAAATTGCATGATCATCTCTGAATATAATATGCCTGTGAACATGTTTTTATCTCTGTGAATATATGTATGTACATGCTTTGTGTATGGTCTAGATGTTCACTGTTTTCAAATTCCAGGTTCTAAACTAATTTATAATCAAATACCCTGATTCAAACTTCACTTCTACCTTAGTTTAGAACATTATAAATTGTTATACCATGGACTTTAGATTACAAACTGTTTTAAACCAAAACATCCTTGAGTTGTCTCTGAAAACAAAGTAAAATACAGAGCACATTTAAATAAGTCAAAATCCAAGTATTAAAATTCTTATATTCAGTTATATAAATCGATTTCTTATACAAAAATAGGATTTTTAACATTAAAATCTAAATTTTTAGTGATTGAATTCGAGAGCAGTTTGGATTTGATCAGAAAAGCATTTCGAGAGATTTTCTGATGATCTATGAGGAGATGATGGTCGGGGTTCGGCCTATCGATGGAGGAGTGAACGTAGCTCATAAGAAAAATACTGAATGGCGATGTAATCCATCATGGAAGATGCGGTAATCAACTTCTTTTTGGAAACCTAGTTTTTCTGGGTTGAGGTAATTCGATCGCCACGACCGGCGTGGTTGATCGAGTGCAACGCAACATTGAGGAAAGGTGGAGGAGGAGTTCGCCGAGGTGTGGACAAATTCTCTTGACGTCTGATGGCCGGAATCGTTTGGACGAGGAGGTTTTTGGCCGGAGTTGTTTACCAGTGGAGCTCGAGAGTGCTCGAATTAGTCTGGGGCTTCGTGGCGCAGTTTCGTGGGGCGGAGTCGTCCTGGTGGGGGTTCGCCGAGGTGTCTGAAGGATCGTCAGGGGAAGCGGCGGCGAGAACGTCATGTGCACGTGCACAATGATTGAACTGGTATCAGTTCATGTAGTTGGGGAAGAAAGAGTCGTCTCGAAGCGATCTCGTGGAAACTGGGTAATGGACTCGAGTGATTACTGGGTCGTACACGAGTGATATATGCTTCCAGTAGTTAAACAAAGCAAGATTTTAAAAGAAAAGAAGGAAGAGGAAAAGCAGGGTGGTGTCTCGGGTTTTTCCAGAGCATTTTCGTGATTTACCCGAGTTAAGCCAAGTCTGGACTCGAAGCAAAACAATGGGTTGCTCGAGAAATGTTGATTTACAGGGTTTGATAAAACCTGTCTTTGTTTTGTGTTCTTTTAACAAGCTTTGAATTTTAAAGTAAGTCTGATTTCAAAACAAATAAATAAACTTGATTTTGATAAATTCTTTATAAAGGAGTTGAAGCGAAAGTTAAATGATTTCATAACTAAATTTGCAAGTTGATTAGCGATGTATTTTTAAAGGCTAAAATTTTGAATAAATTAATTAAGTTTGTTAAAGTTTTCCTTATATATGTTCTCTATGTAAATATTCTTTACACTCATAATAAAAATATTTAAATTAGTTAATGTTTTAAAGGTGATTAAAGAATGTTATTGGAATAATTAATTAATTAAAGATTATTAAGTATTAGTTAAGAGATGATTAATAATGTAATTACCAAAGAGCTAATATCTAAATGAATCTGATTAAGTATAAGCTTTTAAGGTCAATTACTTAATGAAAGAAGTATGATTGATAAGTATAATTAATTTAAAATGGGATTTATAAAAGGGTAGTGAATGGGTTAACCAATGATGGGTTAAAAGTTAATTAATGAATATGATTAGATTTAATTAGATTAATTAATTAAATAATCAACATTGTATTTGTTTAAGTGAAATTGATTAGTGGGAATTAATTCAGGAATAAATTACTCATTTTGATTTTTGAGTAATTTGATTTATTCAGGTTAATTAACTTATTTTAATAAATCTGAGTAATCAATTGGTAATGTGAGAAGTATAATTACTCAGAGAAGTAATTGGTAAGTAATTACAAGACGTAGTTAATGGGATGAAGTTTGTTAATAAAGTAATTAGAGTATAATTACTTTTTATAATTAATCAAGGGATTAATTGGAGATAAATATATTATAAAGTAATTAAAGGAGTTAATTACTGATTTGATTAATCAAGGGTGATTTATATTGTGGGTTAAATTTAGGATTTATTTACTTTGATTTAATCAAATTGTAAATTTAATTCGAGATCATTAATTATTATAATTAATGTTGGAATTTGGAATAAATGTATTTGGATAAATTAATAAATGAAGAAATTTATTAATACAATTAATTAAGTAATGTAATTAACTTTAGTTAATTAATAAATGAAGTTATGAAAAGGTTAATTTCTATATTTGGTTAAGTAATTAATCTGAGAAGTAACTCAAGGAATTTACTTAAATGTAATTAAAGAAAATTAATCAGGGATGATTAATAAAAAGGAATAATGGGATGATGATTTATTAATTGATTGATAATTAATTAATATAGGCGAGTTAATAATGATGGAGTAATTAATTTAATTAACTTTAAATAAATTAAAGGTAGGGTAATTGATTTAATTCGTTTTAAATTAATTACCAACGATGTAATTATTATCTTTGCTTATGAATGGATGATATGAATTCCCATTGAGTGATTGAAAACTCAGTTTGTGATGAGTAATCTCTGTTTGATTGGGATGCTCTGATTTAAGTGTGATATCATAGATTATCCATTTATGCTGATATGTGATTATTTATCTGTGATATTATGATTTATCTATCTGTGTTGATATGGATAATTGAATTGAATTGTTTTAAACCTTTAAAACAACTTGGCCTTAAAAGACACGGTTTGGATTTCGATGAGACCGGGATCGGGTTTCCGTATACCGGGATTCCAGGTCTGGAGACCCGAATACCACATCGATCCAAAATAACGATAGGTCGTGAAATCAAATGGAGCAAGTGAAGACTCGAGGTATAAGAACTATTCGTCAGTATAACTCTGTGGGTGATTCCGTAATGAGTTTGACGGAAATAGTACTTATAGATTCGAGATGAAGATTCAGAGTGCAAGGGTTATCGTCGTTAACTCTGAGGGTGATTCCAATACGAGTGTAACGAGATAATGCCTTCGGTTTCGTTCGAACCCGGAACGAACTTATATGGATTGAATGCTTTCAGCACATCGTCAGGTGGACGATGAGCATTCTAAGTGATGAGTTCTGATAAAGGTAATCGTGACCTCAAGCCTCATCAACCGGGAATGGCTAAAACAGGGGAGGTGCAGCAAAGCTTCGTGGGTAGCACCCACTTGAGAGCGAGATTTTCTCCTGTCTAGATGTCCCTTTTTATTTCGATTGTGTGGGCAGTGGAGACGTCCAACTGCCGGGGTTGTCTCGTTTGGAACTGTTCAGTAAGGAACGGGTCCGGCTTTGTGTTGCAGGGGAGCGGGCGTACTCCTCGGTACGGTGATCTAGGCCACGTACTGTGACGGGCGGTACCCCAGTAGCCCAGCCATTGATGGAAAACCATTTTCCCTACGAGACCTTACGGTTTTGATTGTATACCTAGTATGCTGGAATTTAATCATGTAACAATTTCAACTATTTTCTATTTACTTGAAAACCCTAGACACTATTATAATATCACTGGATTTCCTATCAAATGTTTTGGTTAGCGTAAGGTAAAAACTTTTCCATGTTTATGTGTGGGAAGTCTTACGTGATACCTTTGTTTTCAAATGGTTTTCAAAATTAAGCAACTTTAACCTGTTACTCATACCAGACCCATGTCTGACCCGAAGTTTATTTCTGTTTTTCATAAACTCTCGGGTACCCAAATTTTTACGGGTAGTCAAGGGATTCAGGTTTAGCTTTGACGAATTCTGGAGGAGCATTGGAGCAGGAGGCTTCAGCGTGTAGATATATATATATAGAGGTTCCGCTGTGTAGTGTTTATTGTATATTCCGCTGTGTTGTATCTCTGTGATGTGTGAGTTGTATTAACTAGACAGGAGTTTATAACTGTCTAGTATGTGATGTATTATCTGTGTACTCTGATGTATATGATACTATGTAATATTTATGTGATATACTATATTTTATTCATTCCGCTGTTGAGGTTCTGATGTTGTTTCTTCTTCTTTTCTTTCTTTTCTACTTTCTCACCTCTTTCTTTTCTTCAAAACGATACGTCTTCCTGGGCATAGGAAGTCGGGTCGTGAGTGTTGGTATCAGAGCACTAGGTTGAGCGAAAACCTAGGCTCTTAAGTGATTTCTTTCTTGAGAGAGCGTATCTGTATTTTTGATATATATATACTTATTTATTTCTACCTATCGGTTGGGTTACCTGTTCGGGTATCCCAATATAAGTATAAAGGTAGATGGGTGGTAGTGGTATGTAACACGACTACCAATGGTTGGATTTGTTGAGGTTGGAAGTGTATCGACCGAGACGATATTGGGTCTACAGTTCGTCTCGAATGAAATTGTGGTGTAAGAATTTCTTTGAGTTTCTAAAGGAAATCTGTTAAGGATTCGAAGTCCAGCCTTTAAGTGTAAGATGATCGCGCTCGTCTGAGCGGATTTTCGAGAGTTTGGATGAGTATAGTTTGATCTGTCGGTTGGGCAGAAGAGAGATGATATTTTGATCTCTCGAGATGTAGTAGCTGTGTGATGAGACGCAGTGACTGTGGATGTCTCCGAAGTTGTTTATTTGGAACGAGTTAGGGAAGTAAGTCTGCTTCGGTGTTGTGGCGGTGTTCAGCAGAATGTATCTGTTTGATTCGGGGTCCGAGTTTCTCGAAGAACTTTAGATTAGAAATTCCTTGGCATTAGTGTCAGCAGTGCAGCTTGGAGTTTTCTGTGTTGGTAAAGAAGTTTTCTAGCTTCGCAGTGAGTTCAGAATCAGCAGTGTGGATCCATTTCTTCGATGGATTGATTAGTGAACGTATGCTGTTCTGATTTGTAAAGAGGAAGCAGTAATTTTGGAATTAGGTTGGATGGGTCGCAAAAGTGACTTGCGATTATTTGAGCGTACTCTTGTGTTTATAGATTCTTTTCCCGTATGTTTTCAGGGAGTCAGAATTTTGTCAGTATCTGGAGATTGAGTTTGGTATCGACCGTATTCCAGGAGGGATACCGGTGGTTCAGCTTAGTAGTAGGATGTTTTTGAAGGAACTTCTGAGTTTTATTTTAGATCTGTTGAGCCATATTTTCGGAATAGTTGTGAAGCTTACCAGTTGTGGCTACTGACTGATGGTTGCAAAGCCTAGGTCTGTCACAATTGATATCAGTAGGAAGCCTGTGTTCAGCATTTTATCTACCCATATCAGAGTTGTGCAGCGGAAGCAGTTGGAGTGTGTCTGCTTTTCTTCTCTGGAGAAGATAAGTTGTTTTCTACGGATGATGGTAAGGATTGTGTTCTTGATTTTGAGTTGATCGCGAGAAGATCAATTTTACTGGATTGTTTTGAATTCAGACTGTTCTGGAAGGCATCAGCGGAGATTTAGCTGATTGGTAGTGATGAGAGCAGCCTTGGATCGTCTGAAGAATTTGGTGGATAAGAGACGGAGGAATTTGGAATTCGAAGTTAGAGACTTCGTTGTTGTTGAAGTTTTCTCGGATCGAAGGAGCTGTATAGTTTGGTGAGATCGGGAATTTAGTTCCGAGATGTTCTGGATTTTCTCTGTGTTCTGGAGAAGTTAGTGTTTGATCTTCTGGAGTGTGAATTGCCAGTTTGGATAGCTGTGATTCGTTGTGTTTCACGTGTCTCTGAGGGAGTACGTGTAAGATTCTGTTTCGGATTTTGGAACCAGCAGTTCAGGGAGTTTTGGCTATTGAGTCAGACCTGTCTACAGTCTAGTATCCTGTCTTGTATTGTAGATCTAGATGAGTAGGAGCTCTGTAGTTTAGTAGTATTGGCTGTTTGGATTCTATAGAGCGAGTAACCCGATATTTATACTCGGGGAAACTCGAGAGAATTCTATTCGGAATTTTTGTCTGGATAGTTAGTTTTGTTTGGTTGGATGAATTGGATGCTATGATTGTTTAATGATATATGCTTGTGTTTTATAATTAAATTTTTAAATAGATTATTAAATTACCTTTGTTTTAAATTTCGGGGACGAAATTCTTTTAAGGGGGAAGGAATGTGACATCCCGGAATTTCGAGCAATATCAATTTAATAATCTGTGATGAATATTAAATTGAATTGATATATTATTGGATTATAAGATCTGAATTAATATTTTTCTTCTGATAAATATTTAATTGATTTGAAATATCTTTGGATTATAACATTTGAATTGGTACTTTTCACTTAATTAATATTGTATTGTGAATTATTTTCTATCTATTTTATATATATTGGTATATATCATAGATAGGGAAGTTCTGTTTTAAATTTAATCGATAAATTTGTTTTCAAATTTCTAATAATATATATATATATATATATATTCTAGTGATTTGGAAATTATTGTTTATTTCAAAAATAAGTTTTTCAAAGCTATTAAATTCACAAATATATTGTTTTAAATATTGTAGATAAATGTTTGAATTGTTTTGAACTTATTTCTAACTTTGGTTTAGATTTATAATTATTAACAAAAGAATTTTATTTTATTTTCTTTTTAAAGTATTGCTTGTTAAAAATTTATAGTTTAAATATATATATGTTATAAATTCAATTTTTGGTCAAATAATATTTTAGCATATATTATGAAATAAGTAATGTGAATAAAAGAATAATTTCTTGGTTTAAATTATTTATTTTTATTTTTATTTGATAAGTGAATTTTTATAATATAAATAAATAAAATGTTCAAATAGAAATACAATATGATAATACGTATAACAAATACGCAGATTGAAATAACTAGTGAAACAAATATACGTGAGTGAAATTTTATCGTTTGTAAGTAATAAAACAAATACATTTTATAATCGACAACACATTAAAAACGATAACACAAATAAAATAAATACGTGAGATAAACTTTATCGTTTTGTAAATAATAAAAACAAACACTACTCAATCTAACAACTTAATCAAACAACATCCCTCACTTTTTTTAAATTAAAAAAAAACATTACAATAATATTTCTATCACATTGCAAATTTGAAAATAAGAAGATGTAAATCATGGGAAGTGATGTGCCAGCCTTAACCAAAATCTGCCTAGTCAATTAGCTGGTATAGGCAAGTGTAAAGGATTACATAAAAACAAGGTTCGAATATGATTATGCAGGCTTTAAGAACAACAAGTATTCAAAGGCAAAACACAAGGTACAAAGATCATTTAATGTCTTCATTTATGAGCAGCCAACAAAATCTGTTCGAGTGTATAAGAATTCCTTTCAGCCTACATTTCTATAAAATATCTCTGACGAGAAAAAAGAATGTGTGAAACCCTGTAAATTGTTTTAAACTTCAACTTGCAAGCTATTTCTCCTATCATTTTTCCATTCCAGTTCGAGTTAAGCAAGGATAAAATGAAACTCCACTTAAAGCTTAAAACAAGATTCATTTAAACATCAAAAACTAGCAATCAAATGCAACTAAACTCCAACAACTACAACATAGTGGAGAAGCAAAATGGCAAGAAGATCAGAGTGGAAAACATTTCCAGTTTTCAGGGAATTCAAAACTGATGCTCTGTCTTTTACAAAATGGTGAGTAACAAATGTTTTTAAAAATATAAGTATATAGTTAAATTGCATGATCATCTCTGAATATAATATGCCTGTGAACATGTTTTTATCTCTGTGAATATATGTATGTACATGCTTTGTGTATGGTCTAGATGTTCACTGTTTTCAAATTCCAGGTTCTAAACTAATTTATAATCAAATACCCTGATTCAAACTTCACTTCTACCTTAGTTTAGAACATTATAAATTGTTATACCATGGACTTTAGATTACAAACTGTTTTAAACCAAAACATCCTTGAGTTGTCTCTGAAAACAAAGTAAAATACAGAGCACATTTAAATAAGTCAAAATCCAAGTATTAAAATTCTTATATTCAGTTATATAAATCGATTTCTTATACAAAAATAGGATTTTTAACATTAAAATCTAAATTTTTAGTGATTGAATTCGAGAGCAGTTTGGATTTGATCAGAAAAGCATTTCGAGAGATTTTCTGATGATCTATGAGGAGATGATGGTCGGGGTTCGGCCTATCGATGGAGGAGTGAACGTAGCTCATAAGAAAAATACTGAATGGCGATGTAATCCATCATGGAAGATGCGGTAATCAACTTCTTTTTGGAAACCTAGTTTTTCTGGGTTGAGGTAATTCGATCGCCACGACCGGCGTGGTTGATCGAGTGCAACGCAACATTGAGGAAAGGTGGAGGAGGAGTTCGCCGAGGTGTGGACAAATTCTCTTGACGTCTGATGGCCGGAATCGTTTGGACGAGGAGGTTTTTGGCCGGAGTTGTTTACCAGTGGAGCTCGAGAGTGCTCGAATTAGTCTGGGGCTTCGTGGCGCAGTTTCGTGGGGCGGAGTCGTCCTGGTGGGGGTTCGCCGAGGTGTCTGAAGGATCGTCAGGGGAAGCGGCGGCGAGAACGTCATGTGCACGTGCACAATGATTGAACTGGTATCAGTTCATGTAGTTGGGGAAGAAAGAGTCGTCTCGAAGCGATCTCGTGGAAACTGGGTAATGGACTCGAGTGATTACTGGGTCGTACACGAGTGATATATGCTTCCAGTAGTTAAACAAAGCAAGATTTTAAAAGAAAAGAAGGAAGAGGAAAAGCAGGGTGGTGTCTCGGGTTTTTCCAGAGCATTTTCGTGATTTACCCGAGTTAAGCCAAGTCTGGACTCGAAGCAAAACAATGGGTTGCTCGAGAAATGTTGATTTACAGGGTTTGATAAAACCTGTCTTTGTTTTGTGTTCTTTTAACAAGCTTTGAATTTTAAAGTAAGTCTGATTTCAAAACAAATAAATAAACTTGATTTTGATAAATTCTTTATAAAGGAGTTGAAGCGAAAGTTAAATGATTTCATAACTAAATTTGCAAGTTGATTAGCGATGTATTTTTAAAGGCTAAAATTTTGAATAAATTAATTAAGTTTGTTAAAGTTTTCCTTATATATGTTCTCTATGTAAATATTCTTTACACTCATAATAAAAATATTTAAATTAGTTAATGTTTTAAAGGTGATTAAAGAATGTTATTGGAATAATTAATTAATTAAAGATTATTAAGTATTAGTTAAGAGATGATTAATAATGTAATTACCAAAGAGCTAATATCTAAATGAATCTGATTAAGTATAAGCTTTTAAGGTCAATTACTTAATGAAAGAAGTATGATTGATAAGTATAATTAATTTAAAATGGGATTTATAAAAGGGTAGTGAATGGGTTAACCAATGATGGGTTAAAAGTTAATTAATGAATATGATTAGATTTAATTAGATTAATTAATTAAATAATCAACATTGTATTTGTTTAAGTGAAATTGATTAGTGGGAATTAATTCAGGAATAAATTACTCATTTTGATTTTTGAGTAATTTGATTTATTCAGGTTAATTAACTTATTTTAATAAATCTGAGTAATCAATTGGTAATGTGAGAAGTATAATTACTCAGAGAAGTAATTGGTAAGTAATTACAAGACGTAGTTAATGGGATGAAGTTTGTTAATAAAGTAATTAGAGTATAATTACTTTTTATAATTAATCAAGGGATTAATTGGAGATAAATATATTATAAAGTAATTAAAGGAGTTAATTACTGATTTGATTAATCAAGGGTGATTTATATTGTGGGTTAAATTTAGGATTTATTTACTTTGATTTAATCAAATTGTAAATTTAATTCGAGATCATTAATTATTATAATTAATGTTGGAATTTGGAATAAATGTATTTGGATAAATTAATAAATGAAGAAATTTATTAATACAATTAATTAAGTAATGTAATTAACTTTAGTTAATTAATAAATGAAGTTATGAAAAGGTTAATTTCTATATTTGGTTAAGTAATTAATCTGAGAAGTAACTCAAGGAATTTACTTAAATGTAATTAAAGAAAATTAATCAGGGATGATTAATAAAAAGGAATAATGGGATGATGATTTATTAATTGATTGATAATTAATTAATATAGGCGAGTTAATAATGATGGAGTAATTAATTTAATTAACTTTAAATAAATTAAAGGTAGGGTAATTGATTTAATTCGTTTTAAATTAATTACCAACGATGTAATTATTATCTTTGCTTATGAATGGATGATATGAATTCCCATTGAGTGATTGAAAACTCAGTTTGTGATGAGTAATCTCTGTTTGATTGGGATGCTCTGATTTAAGTGTGATATCATAGATTATCCATTTATGCTGATATGTGATTATTTATCTGTGATATTATGATTTATCTATCTGTGTTGATATGGATAATTGAATTGAATTGTTTTAAACCTTTAAAACAACTTGGCCTTAAAAGACACGGTTTGGATTTCGATGAGACCGGGATCGGGTTTCCGTATACCGGGATTCCAGGTCTGGAGACCCGAATACCACATCGATCCAAAATAACGATAGGTCGTGAAATCAAATGGAGCAAGTGAAGACTCGAGGTATAAGAACTATTCGTCAGTATAACTCTGTGGGTGATTCCGTAATGAGTTTGACGGAAATAGTACTTATAGATTCGAGATGAAGATTCAGAGTGCAAGGGTTATCGTCGTTAACTCTAAGGGTGATTCCAATACGAGTGTAACGAGATAATGCCTTCGGTTTCGTTCGAACCCGGAACGAACTTATATGGATTGAATGCTTTCAGCACATCGTCAGGTGGACGATGAGCATTCTAAGTGATGAGTTCTGATAAAGGTAATCGTGACCTCAAGCCTCATCAACCGGGAATGGCTAAAACAGGGGAGGTGCAGCAAAGCTTCGTGGGTAGCACCCACTTGAGAGCGAGATTTTCTCCTGTCTAGATGTCCCTTTTTATTTCGATTGTGTGGGCAGTGGAGACGTCCAACTGCCGGGGTTGTCTCGTTTGGAACTGTTCAGTAAGGAACGGGTCCGGCTTTGTGTTGCAGGGGAGCGGGCGTACTCCTCGGTACGGTGATCTAGGCCACGTACTGTGACGGGCGGTACCCCAGTAGCCCAGCCATTGATGGAAAACCATTTTCCCTACGAGACCTTACGGTTTTGATTGTATACCTAGTATGCTGGAATTTAATCATGTAACAATTTCAACTATTTTCTATTTACTTGAAAACCCTAGACACTATTATAATATCACTGGATTTCCTATCAAATGTTTTGGTTAGCGTAAGGTAAAAACTTTTCCATGTTTATGTGTGGGAAGTCTTACGTGATACCTTTGTTTTCAAATGGTTTTCAAAATTAAGCAACTTTAACCTGTTACTCATACCAGACCCATGTCTGACCCGAAGTTTATTTCTGTTTTTCATAAACTCTCGGGTACCCAAATTTTTACGGGTAGTCAAGGGATTCAGGTTTAGCTTTGACGAATTCTGGAGGAGCATTGGAGCAGGAGGCTTCAGCGTGTAGATATATATATATATAGAGGTTCCGCTGTGTAGTGTTTATTGTATATTCCGCTGTGTTGTATCTCTGTGATGTGTGAGTTGTATTAACTAGACAGGAGTTTATAACTGTCTAGTATGTGATGTATTATCTGTGTACTCTGATGTATATGATACTATGTAATATTTATGTGATATACTATATTTTATTCATTCTGCTGTTGAGGTTCTGATGTTGTTTCTTCTTCTTTTCTTTCTTTTCTACTTTCTCACCTCTTTCTTTTCTTCAAAACGATACGTCTTCCTGGGCATAGGAAGTCGGGTCGTGACAGTTTGTATATGTACGATTTCGTAGATTTCGGAATCATTTTGGGTATGGATTGGTTGAGAAGGTATGAGGCTAGGATATTCTGCCAGGATGGGGTGATATCTTTGAGACACCCTGATAGTCATAACCGAATTATATTCTTAGTAGAGAATTCTAACCGGAGTAGCTGTGCTTTGTTAAGTGCAATGGAAGTGGGAGAAGATTTAAGTATGGTTCGAAATGCAAGAGAATTTGCAGATGTCTTTGAGCCAGTCACAAGACTAACGCCGAAACGAGCTGTTGAGTTTCAGATAGATCTTGTGCCAGGAGCTGAACTTGTGAGTAGACCACCTAGCAGGATGACACTGACTAAGATGAACGAATTGAAGGTGCGGCTAGTGGATCTAGAAGGAAGGAATTTTATTAGACCAAGTAGTTCGCCTTGGGGAGCGGCTACGGAATTCATGAAGAAACCAGATGGGTCGTTGAGAATGTGTATCGACTATCGTAAGCTGAACGAAAGGACGATAAAGAATAAGTATCCTTTGCCAAGAATTGATGATCTGTTTCATCGGTTGAGTGGAGCCAGAGTGTTTTCCCAGTTGGATTTGGCGATAGGGTTCCATCAGTTGAGAGTGGCAGAGGACAGTATTCCTTTGATAGCATTTCAAACTAGATATGGTTCGTATGAGTGGTTAATGATGCCACTCGGATTTACGAATGCACCTGCTTTCTTTGTGGATTTGACGAACCGAGTCTTCTGAGAGTATTTGGATAGATTTGTGTTGGTCTTTATAGATGACATTTTGGTATACTCTAAGGATGAGAGAGCGCATGAAGATTTTCTTAGAGTTGTGCTAGAGACGCTTAGGCAGAATTAGCTGAAGGCGAAATTGTCCAAGTGTCATTTTTGGAAGAAAGGGGTTAAGTTTCTTGGTCATGTGGTTTCAAAGAAATGATTGTTAGTCGATCCAAATAAGATCGAAGCTGTGAACAATTGGAAGAGATAAGAAACGGTGATCGAGAATAGAAGTTTTCTTGGACTTGCTGGCTACTACCGCAGATTCATCAAGGATTTCTCGCAGATAGCAGCGCCTTTGACTAAGCTTACCAGGAAGGAACTGAAGTTTGTTTGGTCCGACAAATGTGAGGAAGCATTCCTTCAGTTAAAGCATTTGTTGACCAATGCTCCAGTGTTAGTAGTCCCAGATGGTAACCAAGGGTTGGTAGTATACACTGATGCATGTGGAACTGGATTGGGAGCAGTGTTGATGCAAAAGGGAAAAGTCATTGCTTGCACATCTAGGTAGCTTAAACCGCACGATGTAAGATATCCTCTCATGACTTGGAGTTGGCTATGTTAATTTTCTACTTGAAGATTTGGAGGCATTATCTCTTGTGGGAAAGATCTGAGTTATATACCAATCATAAGTCTTTAAGATATCTATTCTCTCAGAAGGAGTTGAATATACGACAGCAGAGGTGGATGGAATTTTTGGTTGCTTATGATTTTGGTATAGAGTATACCCCAGAGAAAGGTAATAAAGTAGCAGATGCTCTAAGCAGAAGACATCAGAATGTGGTGTTAGATACGTTGGCAGAATGGAAAGATCTAGAAGCTTTAGCCAGCTGTGGTGTGCAGTTAAGATCGACTGCTAGTTCTAGTCGGAGTACTGCCATGATGTCTTGTTTAGAAGTTCGACCAGTATTGATGGAGATAATTGCTTCTAAATAGAAGGAGGATCCAATATTAGTCGAGAGGATCAGAAGGCTTGAGATTGGAACCGAGGTCGATGATTTGAAAGATTTTTGTCTTGACCGGAGAGGATGGTTTAGAAAGAAGAAACAGTTATGTGTTCCAGATGTGGAGAACTTGAGAAGAGAAGTTCTTGAGGAATGTCATCAATCCAAGTTTACGATTCATCTTGGAGGGACCAAGATGTATCGAGATATGAAGAGGAGCTTCTATTGGGAAGGCATGAAAAGGGATGTTGGCTTGTGGGTTAGGCAGTGTGTAAACTGTCAACAAGTGAAAGCTGAACACCAGAAGCCGAGTGGGTTGTTTCAGTCTTTAGAGATTCCAGTATGGAAATGGGATTCCATATCCATGGATTTTATTGATGGGTTGCCAAGGTCAAGAAGAGGAAATGAGAGTATATGGGTTATTGTGGACAGGTTGACCAAGAGTGTCCATTTCATTCCAGTAAAGTCTAGTAGGACGACACCTGTTTTGGCGAAGTTGTTCATGAAGAACATAATTAGACTTCATGGAGTTCCTAGTAGCATAGTTAGCGATAGAAATTGTTTATTTGCTAGTGAATTCTGGAAGAGTCTACAGGATGTGTTAGGCACTAAGCTCAAGATGAGTACCGCATATCACCCATAGACGGATGGGCGGACAGAGAGAGTCAATAAGGTACTCAAGGATTTGTTGAGGGCTTGTGTATTGGAATTTGGTGGATCTTGGAAGGATCACCTACGTTTGGTTGAGTTTTCCTATAACAATAGTTATCAGACTAGTGTAGGAATGGAACCTTTTGAAGCTTTGTATGGAAGGCCATTCAAATCCCCTGCATATTGGTAGGAGACTGGAGATAGATTGGTCTTAGGTCCAGATTTGGTAAGGGAGGCGTCAGAAAAGATTGAGTTAATCCGAGAATGGATGAAGGAAGCTCAATCCAAACAGAAGAGTTATGTAGATAAGAGGCTTAAAGACCTAGAGTTCTCAGTAGGAGACAGGGTTTTCATTCACCGATGAAGGGTGTGGTACGGTTTGGCAAGTCGGGAAAGTTGGCCCCGAGATATGTTGGTCCATTCCATATTATAGGGAGGATTGGAAAGCTCGCATACAGAGTTGAGTTGCCGAGCAGTATAGCAGGTGTCCATAATGTATTTCATGTGTCTCATCTTCGCAAGTATGTGCATGATCCAAAGGCTACTATTCCTTAGACGGAGTTAGAGGATTTATTAGTAGAGCCTTATTTGATTTTTGTTAGACAATCAGTTCGGGTTGTAGCGAGAGATGAGAAAAGATTGAGGAACAAGACAGTCAAGTTGGTGAAAGTTCAGTGGAGCGACAACGAGAAGGACTATACTTGGGAGACAAAGGACATGATTCGAGATACTTATCCTGATCTGCTTTGAGGGTATGTCTATATTAGATTTATATGGATATTTCCTAGTCAGGTAGACTAGTATTGTTGTTAGGAGTCGTTATAGATGATTGTTATGTTTAGTATTTAGTCCTTACCGAATTTCGAGGGTGAAATTCTTTAAGGAGGGGAGCCTGTAACACCCATAATTTTTTATAACATTATTCAGGAGATTTAATTAGATAAATTAAATAGAATAATGTAAATGTTAAGTGATAAGGGGATTGAGACTTGAATTAATTAAACTAAGGCCGAGCCTAATATGATAATTAATGGGCTAAAGAATGGTCTTAGGTTAAGCAAATTCCATATGGGTATAATTGGAATTGCCGCCCAATGACCCTTACCCATATATATGACTGTTCCTACCTTACTCTTCCCATTTACGTCATTTTAAAAACTAAAATGCAAACCAAAAGATAGAGGAACGGCCTGCCATTAAGAGGAAGAGGAAATCAAATTAAAAGCTAGAGAATCAAGCTAGGGGAAATAAATCTCAATCCAATCTCCTTATCTAGATCAAGGTGAATAATAATTCCATCTCTATTTTGTTTTAAATCACATATCTTCGGATTTAAGTGTAAATTCATTTTTATGACATATTGGATGATGATATGCTTGATTCATGATTTATTTGATTTAAACAAGATTGTTTAAAAGAGTTTTTGCACGGTTTTAGGTCAAAACCGAGACTTAATGATGTTTAAATGCATGGGAAAATTTTATGTTATGAGAAACATGATTTTGGAGTTGGGTTTTAATTTTTATAATTTTTCAAGTTATGGAAAGATTATTATGAATTTTCAAAGGACAATATGGTTATTTGGGTTTATAAATTTATTTTGAGAATTTGGGTATTGAATTTTAATATGTTAAATAACATGATTAAAGTGAATTTCTGGAATTTTTGAGGATTTTTCCAAAGTGATTTGCTATGCAAAATAAATTATTTTAGAAGAGGGACTTCTTTGCAAAAATTGGAAGGGCTTAATTGATTAAGTTAACCATGGTTTAGATCTTGATTAGCAGCAGTTATTTTTGAAAAATAATTTGAAAAAGTTAAGGCAACCAATCTGGTGTTGACACGTGGCAGATTAGCTAGAGAAAAGTTTACTTTATAAAGAACTAAACCAGGTTTACTTAGAAAATAGGTTCCGCCAGCTTTAGAAAGCACCTTTCAACACAGAAGCTTCTGTCTTCATCCTTGTCGAAACCAACTATGCTGAAACCAATACATAAGGTATCACTAGGATGGTATGCGTGGATTGGAGATAGGCGAAAATTGTCGAAAGCCTAGCTTCCAAAGGAGTCAAAACCTTGGTTTGTTTTTAAAAGAAAAGACGCCTACCTTTGTTTTGATTTAGCCTTCGATAGAGTCGAAACGTTTGGTTTCGAAAGAGGTTTTAAAAGGTTTTGAAAGGGTTGCCATTAACTTAAGATTGCTTTCGACTGGGTTCCTTACTTATGAAATAATGTTTTGAAAGAAGGGGTTCCGACCTAGTCGAAACCCTGCTGCCGTTCTATTCAATAGGTTTGTAGTTAGCCCATGAAAACTATGATTGGATATTGGTAGGGGCCAATAGGTTTGTAGTTAGCCCATGAAAACTATATTCGGATGAAATATAGACATATGTCAATAGGTTCCTAGTCAACCCATGAAAACTAGGATAAGAGAAAGGATATTGGAATCACCAATACGTTCCTAGTCAACCCATGAAAACTAGGATAATAGTAAGATATTGGAGTTAACAACAAGTTCATAGTGATCCCATGAAAACTATGTAATTGGACAGGGAGTCCTTAAATGTTTAACCGGATATTAGTCAGCCCATGAAAACTATTAGGTTAATAGAAATCCTAGAAACTATAATTGTGACAGATAGTCTAAAATGAATGAGGATGGGTAATCCAGAATTAATTCATTTGTTTTGCATATCATCGTATTATACTGTTTTTAATTGTTTTAACCATTGTGGATGAGGAGCATAGTATATGGTTTTAGAATGGTTTTGAGATACTAATGAGGGGAAACCCATTTTGCTAAGCCGCGTGGTCTCACTAGATATCTAAATGATTTGAGGTGGAAGATTATTATTCATACCGGGCTTTATGTCTAACACGAAGTTTATGTTTTCCCCTTAAACTCTCGGGTACTCAATTGATTTTGAGTAATTTGAGAGTTGAGGTTTTTGGGTACTTCTTAAGATGAATAAGCTTCCAGAACGTGCAGGAGCCATCATAGCTATTTAGAGTCCTTTTTTCTTTTGATTTCGTTGTGTTGTTTGTAATGGCAAAGTTGTTATATTGCCCGTATATACTCTAATCATCCAAGGGGGCATCTTCATATGTCGCTTTTGGGCGTATGTTGTAAAAAAAATATTTTCTCTGAACGCGATTTGCAAACATGGGATTAGATAATGAATTGGAAATGTTTTGATATGGAATGTGATTTTGTTTGAAGTTTAAATTTTTTCCATATTCATGTGTTCCTGTGTATTAATGAATCTAATACGACCGTATTTGGTCGCCGAGGATTAATAACTATGGATGACTGCAGCATCCGTAGCCATTAGTTTTAGGCCTCCAAGTAGGGGGATGTTACAATTTATGCCATTTTCTTTTCAAAGCGGGTATTCAACCAAACCAATCAAAGAAAACATTCAATCATGCAAACAATAATTTATATCAACGCATATATATCATATAGAGTTCATTCAAAGGTGTGTGGACTCACCAAAATTCCAGCAGATGGTGCACGTTCCAGTTCGTTCTAAAATCGAATGGCGTTCGATTTTAGCTCAAAATTACACTTACTGCTAACTTGACAAAACCAATTCCAGTGCGTAGATAATTCTTCTATGAGCGCAACACAAAAGAACGCGTCTCGATTGGACCTCGTATGCAAAAGTTATTAAATTTATACAAATTTAAATTAGAAATTATTAATAAATTCACCAATTACTTCAATTAGTTTTAACTACGATTATTAGTTCTTCTTCTACCCAAGCCATATCATTGTGCACGCTGATACAGATACACAAACAAACCATAGCCGCATTCTTCCCACGCTAATTTCTCCCTCCTCACTTGACGATCCGACGAACGGTCAGCGCCCACGCGTCGCTCTTCGCAAGTGCTACACCCTAGTCACCACTATACAAAGCTCGACACCAAGAATTGAAAAGTGACTTCTTGACCCCAAACATGATAGTGAATGATTGCAATTTTCTACCCTCCATCGGAGCACCAACGATTGCCACCCCCCGATGCACTTCGCCAAGAGAAACATGACCATACACTCCAATTCACTTAACTCACCCTCAAACTCCGTCGAACTTTAAACCTAGTTTAGCCATGTACTGTCAATCCTCTCCAAGCCCAATCGCTCACAACAATGAGGCTATGAATTTGAGCTCTCGTCTATACGATCCCAATGGATTCGATGGTTTTGATTTTTGTGCAACGTAGCTCCAGGAAGAATTCAATTAATGAGGCCGCTATGATTTCTCTCTACAGGAAAAAAGAAAGAGGAAGAGAGAAGTAAATTTTAAAGGTAGGGTTAAGTGTTATTTATGTCATAATTTATGGTACTTCGTTACACAGTACCACGTTCGCGTACGAATCGCGAACATCAGAATTAAAAATATGATCGCACATAACACTACTACATGACTCCAAAACAATAATTAAATACACTGGTTAACTTATTCTGTGAAATTTCAAAAATACCAATGTTTACCGACAAATACGTCGAAAGATAATTTAAATATTTTTCAAATTAAAAATTATGGAATAATCCTATATATTCAATTAAAAATACATCATTAAAAATTAAGTCGTTTTATTAACAATTGATCTTCTTGTTATTTACTTGAATTATTATTATTGTAAATAAATTTACAAAATGAGTTCACCATTATTATTTATCAATTAAAAGGAGTTAAATAAGGCTATTAAATCCATTCAATTAATATTTAATTCACAAATTCAAATATTTAAATAATCCCTATATTTGAATATAAGTTATTTAGATTTTTCTAGGATGTTACGTTCTCCCCTCCTTAAAAGAATTTCATCCTCGAAATTCCCAAAGGAAGAAAATATCCTCTCACCCTTAGGCTTTTAAAGTTCCTTATATTATGGAAAATTTCGGCAGCACCTCCCCTGTGCGGCTAGATCCGAAAAAACTATAACTTGCCACAACTAGCCCAAATCAACAAAGAAAACAAAAGCCCAAACGTGGCCTCCCATATATGGAGCATGAAAACATCAATCAATCACCAATCTCTAAATCTACTACATACCCTTTTTTGCGTTTGATTTTTGCAAGTAACTTACTATTTCAATGCAAATGTAGGTGCGCAAGCAATCAAATAGTAATCTCTTGCTTCCCTTTACCTACCTTGCATTTACATGATCCAAAAGAGAATCATGCTGACAAAAGAGTAATACACTAGCTATTTCTATCATAAGCACAAGCAAAATAAACAATATAACAACCATATGTAACAAAAGTACAGAGAATACTCTGTAATAAAATAATAAGCATCCAATCTTTTCAAAAGATAAATTTAGAACTAAAACCCAGGTTTTTATAATCAAAACAAAATTTCAAATTCCTCCAAAGAGAAATATATCGAAGCCAAAATCAATTGTGACAAGGAGGTGGTTCCTCCTACCGATGCATGGTATAACTCTAGAACCAAACAACACAGAGTATGCAGCGGTATTCGGTTCCTCCTAAAACAATAACTAAAGTAGACAAATATACATGGAGAGTCTTCCGTATTAGAAAACCCACAGTTGCCCAACTTTAGTCATAACCAAAAATATTTGAAAAATCACTTCACAATACCTCTTTTCAAATATCCTAAAAGAATAGTACTTCGCTAAAGTTTTCAAAATAATATTATTATTATTCCTTTAACCAATTCTATTGAAATTACTTTTTCAAAAGCACCGGGATTTAAGTCCTAATAAATAATAACTTAAAAATCTTCTATTTATAAATTCTGTCTTTATAAACCATAGTATATTAAATCACACTATTAATCAAATCAAATTCCATAAAAGAATAAACTAACACTTAACATTATTTAAAATGTTAAATGACTAACAGAAAAGGTTTAGAATTTTGCTTAAGTTCACAAATTTCTCGATGTTCCAAGGATATAGATAATTTCCTAAGCATATCATTACGCTCGTCAGCCTTTGGTTATTTCTTAGAAGATTATCCAAGATCCCTAAAACAAAATTGAAAGTCGCTCCACAATATGTTTTTATAGCAATAACAAATACGCTCTCGTATATATAATACTATCAACTCATTCCAAGGCATCACTTACCCTATCTCAAATGATTTTACCCTACCAAAGCCAAGGTTCTCGCTTAACCTTTAGCTCGGATATCAAATGTAACGACCCACCTTTTCGACCATCAAGGTCGTCACTTAATACATTCACGGTATTAGAATGTCGAGCATCCAAGTGCTAAAAAGACAGATTGTTAGGGTAAAATAAAAGGAAGAAAAGAACATATGAAAACATAATCTCACAGTGGAATGATAACATATAATATAACAAAGACAGTAAAAGCTGTCACTCTAAGATATATGATATGATTTATCAGAGTTAAAAACAAACCTCATCAGTTTTGACAGTTATAACTTCCTGACCTTACAATTGCTAATGGGTATATATAATAATACAGTGGAAAATAAAAATACTACAGCAGGTGGACATTCAGCTCTACTCAATGAGCTCCATGCCCACCAATGACAACCTGAAAAAAACTCGATCTGACTCGAGCATTATGATAAAATAACACCGAGACTAGTCTGCAAAACCAAGTTAGAAAATTCAAGAAATATGGTGAACATATAAAAATCCATGAGACCACGCCGCTAAACATGAAATGGGTTTTACCTTACAAGAACATCATCCATACATGAGATAACAAAAATAAATCAGAACAAATTTCAAGTTTGAAAGAATGGGCATAAACAAGATCAAAATCCAAACTTAAAGAATAGATACAAATAAGTAAACATAGAAAAGAGAACAGGGAACTTCTCGATGCAACTAAGAAAGGATCAACTCCAAGGTTTGAATCAAAATGAAGAGAATTGAATTCATCCAACATGACTAGAAGGGTGCATCCTCCTGCACCGAAAGTATACCTCTAGAAAAAATATACTTAAAACCCATGCTAAATACGCAATAATCTTTGGAACTTCCAAGCTAGACCCTACGAATGAACATTCAAGAATCTGAATATATCTACATCCATGCATGCATGAAACAAAAACCCCTTTAGATAGATGTGAATATACACTAATGGGTATGACCCATATGGCTTGGCTCCCACTCACTCTTGGTTTTAGTTATCTCCAGTTTTGGATACCAACATTCAGAACGAGCTACAAATTGTGTTAGATTGATGAAGCAGAAAGAAGGATATCAATATTGATAGTTAAGAAATTCAGTATCGAAAACAGACTGTACTAAACCCTGGGAAAACAATAAAGTCGGACAAGTTAGGGTAGCGTTGCATTCTATCTTGACTCGATAGCATTCTTAACTTTAAGAATAGCAAGAGTTTACATGCCCCAGATGGGCAAAAAAATCATCTTAAATCAATGAATACAAAGAATATAGCAGGATTGATAGTCCATAAATCAACTATCGGGAATAACAAAATGATCGTATATGAAAATTAAATCTCCTACACTTATCACTACTCGTCAATCCCAAACAAGTACAACCCCAGGGAAAACAATGAAACCGGACAAGTTAGGACAGTATTGCTTCCCACCTTGACTCAACATACATTCCTAACTTTAAGAATAGCAAGAGTTTCCTCAACATTTAGTGCTAAGTGTAAGATTAAATATTTTCGATAAACAAATCAAACTATTTAAAACATTTGATTCACACTTGTGCTTGATTTTTACATCACCGATATTTGTAAAACACTTTAAATATACTTTTTAAAATATTCATTCAAGGAGTTAATTATATTACTAGTGTATTAAAAAGAAGGTTTAAAAACAAATGTCATTAAAATATTGTTTATTATAACCCAAAAGCAATTTACTTAGCTTTATCTTTAAAACAATCTTTTTAAAGACTTTTTCGTTTATAAAATATCATTTATAAATCAACTCATTATTGTCTTTAAAACAAAACTCCTCCAAAATTTAAGAAAATCAATACTTATTAAGTCAATTAACAAGTCCTCTTAATAACTTTATGAAATCATTTATTATAACAAAAGTGTTATAATCTATGAATTCTTTTCTCAGTCCTCAGAAAACATTAATTACGACGACGGTGTTGTGATATATACTTCCTTTCCACTTTCTATAAACTCAAAAATACTTGAAATATAGTTTTAAAAACACCAAGGACAAATATTACTCGGAAAATCTCAAGTTTAAAATATATTAAAAACTCAAAACCATTTCCTCTCTTATTTCGAAATAAAACATCTTCTTCAATAATTTATATTAAACCATTTAAAATATATATAAATTTCAAACCACTTTTAAAACACTAATATATAAGTTAAAAAAGTTCACTAAAAGAATTGAAGAAGAAAAAACAAATTTAGAACCATTTTATAAAAGCTGAAAATAGTGCCGCAAAACTATCGCTAAATAGAGTATGGAAAATCCTTTTAGATTGATTCTTTTCCAATTGGAATTTTCTCTACACTTTAACGAAATATAAATATTAGAATTTATTTTTATAACAACATACTATAAGTCTAGTACGTATTCACAAAAATTTAGAGAATTTTGATGTCAACCAAATCCATTTGAAAGTGTGTAAAAAAAACTTGACTTTCGAATTGCAAAATCGCGACCAAAACTTTTCTAACTTTTAAACACTTTGGTGTTAGGTGTTATAACATTTTTTAAGACAACAAAACTTGGTTTAAACCACATTTTAAAAATGCAAAGCGCAATGAAATATTTAATGACGCAAACACAAACACAAGATTTAAAGAGATGGATTTTAAAGTGCAATACCGCAATTTCAAAGTGCAAAAGAGCGACTATTCTACTATTCAACATTTTTCCTATTTTAACATTCATACAACAATGAAACATTTATATAAGCAAGATGCATATAACCGCAAATTAATAATGGCAAGAAACCCCCTAGGGTCTCTCTACAGAAGCTAATTGCAAAACTGGTTATTTATGCTATCCGCTTTTCAGAGCGAAAATCAACCAAACCAAACAAAGAAATGATTTGAGCATGTAAACAATAATTTATATCAATGCATATATATCATATAGAGTTCATTAAATGGTGAGTTATGTCACTAAAATTCCAACTGATGCTTGCGCGTTTCGGTTTGATCTAAAATTGAACGACATTCGATTTTAGCTTAAAATTCCACTTGCTCTAAACTTAAAGAAACCAATTCCAATACGTAGATAATGCCCCTACGAGCACAACGCAAAATATGGCATCTCAATTGGACCTAGTATGCAATAGTTATTGAATTTATAAGAATTTGAATTAGAAATTATTAATAAATTCACTAATTACTTAAATTAGTTTTAATTACCATTATTAATTCTTCTTCCCCCAAACCATATCATAATGCATGCTGATATAGATACACAAACAACCCACAGCCGCACTTCTTCCTATGCAAATTTTTCCCTCCTCACTTGATGATTCGACAAACGGTCAACATCCACGCGTCGCTCTTCGCAAGAGTTACACCCCATTCACCACTATACGAAGCTTGACACCAAGAATCAAAACGCGACTTCATGACCCCAAACCCGACAGTGAACGATAATGATTTTCTACCCTTCATTGGAGCACCAACGGTTGCCTCCCCCCGATGCATGTTGCCTAGAGAAACATGACTATACACTCCAATTCACCTAACTTCCCCTCAAACACCATCGAACCTTAACCCTAGTTTGTCCATGTACTGTCGTTCCTCCCCAAACCGATTGCATGCAACAATGAAGCTATAGATTTGAAGCTCTCACTCGTACGATCCCAATGGATCCGACGGTTTTGATTTTCGTGCAATGTAGCTTTGGGAAGAATTCAATTAAAGAGGTGGCTATGACTTTCTCTCTACTGGCAAAAAGAAAATGAAATAAAAGAGAGAAGAAGAGAAAAGTGAATTCTAAGGGTAGGGTTAAGTGTTATTTATGTTATAATTTACGCTACTTCACTACACAATACCACGTTCGCGTATGAACCACGAACGTTAGAAATAAATATACAATCGCGCACAATATTACAACACGATCGCAAAACAACAATAAAATACACTGGTTAACCTATTCTGTGAAATTTCAAAAATATCAACGTTTGTAGAAAAAATACGTCAAACGATAATTTAAATATTTTTCAAATTAAAAATTATGGAAAAATATTACAAATTCATTTAAAAATACGTCATTAAAAATCAACTCGTTTTATTAATAATTGATTTTCTTATTATTTGCTCGAACTATTTATTATGTAAATAAATTTACAAAATGAGTTCACCATTATTATTTATTAATTAAAATGAGTTAAATAAGGCTGTTAAATCCATTTAATTAATATTAAGTTCACAAATCCAAATATTTAAATAATCCTTATATTTGAATATAAATTATTTAGATTTTTACGGGATGTTGCGTTAATTAATTAACATATAGAGATTTTATAATATATGGGGATTTTTAAAGGATAATATAAAATAAAAGATTGTTTGGAATTAAATTTCATTTTATGCGTGCTTATGAAAACTTGAAAGGGTAAGTTACACATTCCAACATCTATCCATGAATGTATTACACCATGACATATCTAGTTGAACCATCATGCTATATTTATTTATTCTCCCATATCATGACATATATTTGCAATTTACTTCTTATGTTTTCATGTGGCTTTTGACATGCTCAAAAGTAATAGGTGTTATTCCTAAACTTGAAAGAGTGTATTTTGATACACTTTATTTTATATAAATATTCGGTTAGTTAAAATAAATAAATAAAATTGATAAATTTAAATAAAATAAGATTTTATTTAGAACAGATTTTGATTAGATCTAATTACCCTTTAGAATTCATTGGCCCAATCTATTCAAAATAGCGGAAAAAAAATAAATCTACCGGTTTCACCTTTCTAACTTGCTCTCCTTTGTTCCAAACAAGATGTTATGGCATATTCAATAATAAAGACTGAGTGCATCGTCTTGAACAATTCCACAATAAAAACGGTTTATGTGCACAAATTTATAAGAAAGGTAGAGATGGTTTCCACTATTGAAAATCCAGTAATATATTGTCATAAAAATGATGCAAAATAGATTGCAATAAGAATCGATAGCTTGATAAGAGAACAATATATGTTTTTTAAAATTATCGCATGACATTATATAGTTTATCGATGATAGAATAATATAATCAAAAAAGTAGATACGAAGTAATAATATTAAAGATCCACTCATTAAGCCCATTTTCAATATTTTGGAGGAAATTAATCGAGAGTATGGTTATGAATCACCATAATTGGCCCAAGTGCAAGTAGGAGACTGATAGTATAAATGGTTTGCCCTAGGGGCGATTATGTAATTTAATTTTATAACTTAACTCCTATAACGAATCTTATTCGAAATAAAGTAAGCTTTTGGTATTATTTTTATTATTATACATTGTTTATATTAGGACATAAATAATGTTATTTAATGATATAAAGTAGAAATTCCTTTGCAAAAGGATTTAATCGGCTGTAGTTATGAATGAGTTCATAGCTTGTTGAAAACACAATTTTGGTGTTTTGACGATAACAACTATATGATAATACTACTAATATATTTGTGAAGTGATTGGAGGTCAACTGGATACGAGAAGAATGATAGAGTTTGTTGAAAATAAATTGTTAAAGTAAATGTTTACAAAAACACACGCTAGGATTTGAACTCTTACACTTAAGGAAGCACAAAGTTGCCCTTCCAATACACTACACCACTATTGGAAAATTTATAGATAATGTATTTTGTTATCCAAAGAAAATGAAAAAAAAAATTGGTGAAAAATTGCATGGAGTGGGATTTGAACATAGGTTGCATGGGAGGAAGCGTGCACACTAACCATTACAACACACCCACTTTTGTGATGAAGTTTGTTACCAAATTTACACGAGAAAGCAAAGGAAATAAAGAATTGAAAAATGGAAAAGATGGGATTTGAACCCAAGTCGCATAGGAGAAATCATGCACTCAAATCAACCCGCGATGGTGCACTCAAACCAACCCGCCACTGTCGCTTTTGGTCATTCGTTCATTAACATTTTTTATTACCTACTAAAAAAAGGAAAATTGAATTGTTGAAAAATCTACTACAGTGGGACTCGGACCTAAGCATACTAAGTGAAACGTGCGCGCACTTACCACTACACCAAACACACCTTTGAGTTCAAGGCTGGTAAGATATTTAAATGACCGTTAAAAAAGAACAGTTCAAGTACCCCTTCAAGCCTCCTTTTCAAGTATTGCGAATTTCCAATGGATGCATCTCTTTCAAACTGAATTGCTAGAGGGTGGCACTTGTTCAATGGCATCTATTCACTACTATATAAGCCTCCTATCATATCCAAATCAAATACACAATCATATATTCTCCAATTACTTTCATATTGCTTCCTAAATTTCTAAACTCCATATTAATTCCAAAAGCAAACTTAGACCAACGCTCTTTCCCTCCACAATATTTGAGTTTGGCCTTAATCCACTTTCTAACCTCTGCACACTCATTCTGCATTATTTTTAAAGGTTATATAAGTTGTACTCCATTTCGACTACTTACTGTATTGAAGACACAATATATAGTCAAGTTATTTCTTTGTAAGAGAAAAGATTGAAGTCCCGTTTAGCTGCTCGAGCAAGTGTACTGAAATCTTGTTCTGCTGCTCAAGTGCCTATTCCTCCGGACGAAGTGTGGGTGTTTGTTAGTTAATTCCAAAAGGAGTCTGGAACTGAACGTAGGAATGGAGGTCTGAACCAGTATAATAACTTTGGTGCGATTGCTTCTTGCATTACTTTACTACTCATTCCTGCTGCTATTATATTTATATTGCTGCTACTGTGATTACTGCGCATCAACTCTGTATCAATATATTTGGTCATCATCGATCCAGTGCATAGCAAATAACAAGTGGTATCAGAGCCTGGTCTTCTACTGACCATAACAATATCCAAGAACAATGGCTAGAACAAGATCCATTCGAGACACTATCAGCAAGAAAAAGAGCAACACTATTGCTGAAGCAACTATAAACTACAATAAGGTACTTTATGATACATATGATCAATTATCTAGTAATTACGATAAATTATGTGATAATTTTGAAAAAGTATCAAAACTTAATTTTATCATGTTAGAAAAAATGAAAGCTTGTGAAATCAAGGTTGCAAAACTAGAAAATGAAAAACAGAGTTCATAAAATGAAAATTCTGAATTAAAAAATATTGTTTTGATACTCAATGATTTTTTAAATGAAAAAGATTTAGATATTGCTAATTTAAGTAATCAAAATGATATATTGCAAAAAAAATTAAACAATTCAGTTACTCAAATTTCATCTCTTATAAAATAGAACCGCGCTTTAAAAGATGAGAATTTTGTATTGGTTAAAGAAATTGATACTCTAAAGAATAGCAATGAGTCTTCTAAAAAAGAAAAGTGTGACTATAAAATTAAATTTGATGAGCTTAACGAAAAAGTCGCCAAATTTAACAAAGGTCAAAATAGCTTAAATTCATTTTTATTAATTTCTAAACCTTTGAATAGTAAAACTGGTTTAGGATATAATAAAGCTAATTGTAATTGTACTAGATATGATTTCATGTATAATAAAAAGGTCAATGCTAGTACTAGATACCAAGTAAAATCTAAATCCACTTCTTATAGAAATTCAAGTATTTCTATAAGCTGCAATGTTTATAATATCTCTAGAAGTACAAAATCATTGACAGGAAATATGAACAAAAATCATCTAAAAATTTGGGTTCCCGTTAATTAGAAAAATAGAGAAAAATGCATTGATGATTATTTTGATACAGTAATTAACAGTAAAAATTTTACTTTCAAAGGTTCAACCAAACCCACATGGGTATGGTTACATTTGATCTAACCCCTTAGACCCTAGTGTAGGAAGTGGGTACAAAAATATATAATTTATTTTTCACAGATACCCAAGAAAGACGAAAGGATGAGATGGTTTTCGAATAGTAAATGTTCCATACATATGACAAAGAACGAGCATTTATGGATAACGAACTGCAGCAAATTCGGTATATCTAATTCATTTTTCTTTTTTATAAATAGTTTGGGGTTAGTATTGTTAATTTTAGAGTTTCACAAAGTAATTTTTTTAAATAAATAATAATACTTGATGCTCTTTTATATAAGACGTCGTTTTCAAAAGTGCTAGAAATATTTAAACATTTTCCATTATCTTAAATAAGTTTGAAAAATTATTTCAAGGAAACTAAAAATATATTTTGAAAGAAATAAATTTTTTAAAATGTATAACCATGCTTAATATTTGTATAAATCATTTTTTTCCTAACATTAGCCAATATTATGTCAATTTTGTTAAAATATTTTCAAAATTGGTTAATTATTAAAGATTTTTTTCGAAATGCTTAAAAGAGAATTTGAACTTAAAAAATAATATTATTATTGATTAAATTAATATACGACTCAAAATAGATATGATTTTCAATCTTTTTGTTGATGACAAAATCGGAGAAAATTAGGCATGTTGATAGAGGGAGTATATAAATTCAGGGGGAGCAAAAATTAAGGGCAAGAAATATAATATTATTTTAGAAAGTCGTATAGTTGTCATCATCAAAAAAAGTAGAATGTTGTAAACACGGTTTTGGTGCTTTGACAATAACAACTATATGGTAATACTACTAATGTGTTTGTTAAATGATTTCAGGTCAACTAGATATACAGGGGGAATGATAGAGTTCGTTGAAGGTAAATTGTTAAAGTAAATGTTTGCAAAAACACACACTAGGATTTGAACTCTTACACTCAAGGAAGCACAAAGCGGCCCTTCCAATACACTACAACCACTATTGAAAATTTGCAGATAATGTATTTTGTTATCCAAACAAAATGAAAAATAAATTGGGGAAAAATTGCTTGGAGTGGGATTTGAACATAAGTTGCACGGGAGGAAGCGTGCACATCAACCATTACAGCACACCCACTTTTATGACAAAGTTTGCTGCCAAATTTACATGAGAAAGCAAAGGAAATAAAGAAATGATAAAATGGCAAAGATGTGATTTGAACCCAGGTCGCATAGGACAAATCATGCACTCAAACCAACTGGCCACTGTCGCTTTTGGTCCTTCGTTCATTAACATTTTTTATTACTTACCAAAAAGAAGAAAATTGAATTGTTTAAAAATCTACTACAGTGGGACTCGAACCCAAGCATACCAAGTGAAACGCGCACACACTTACCACTACACCAGATGCACCTTTGAGTTCAAGGCCGGTAAGAGACTTAAATGACCGTTAAAAATGAACGGTTCAAGTACCCCTTCAAGCCTCCTTTTCAAGTATTGCAAATTTCCAATGGATGCATCTCTTTCGAACTGAATTGCTAGAGGGTTGCTCTTTTCAATGGCATCTAGTCACTACTATATAAGCTTCCTATCATCTCCAAATCAAATACATAATCATATACTCTCCAATTACTTTCATATTGCTTTCTAAATTTCTAAACTCCATAATAATTCCAAAAGAAAACTTAGATCAGCACTCTTTCGCTCCACAATATTTGAGTCTAGTCTTAATCCACTTCCTAACCTCGGCACACTCATTCTACATCATTTTTAAAGAGAACTTGTACTCCAATTCGACTACTCAGTGAATTAAAGACACAATATATAGTCAAGTTATTTCTTTGTAAAAGAAAAGATTGAAGTCTCGTTCGGCTGCTCGGGCAAGTGTACTGAAATCATGTTCTACTGCTCGGGTGCCTATTCCTCCGGACAAAGTGAGGGTATTTGTTAGTTAATTCCAAAAGGAGTCTAGGACTAGACGTAGGAATGGAGGTCTGAACCAGTATAAAAACTTTGGTATGATTACTTCTTTCTTTACTTTACTATTCATTCCCACTGCTATTATATTTATATTTTCGCTGTTGTGATTACTGCGCATCAACTCTGTATCGATATATTTGATCATTATCGATCCAGTGCATAGCCACTGACAAGTGGTATCAAAGTCTGGTGTTCTACCGATCGTAACAATATCCAAGAACAATGGCTAGAACAAGATCCAGTCAAGACACTATTAGCAAGAAAAAGAGCAACGCTATTGCTGAAGCAACTACAAACTACAATAAGGTACTTTATGATACATATGATCAATTGTCTAGTAATTACGATAAATTATGTGATAATATTGAAAAAGTATCAAAACTTAATTTTATCATGTTAGAAAAAATGAAAGCTTGTGAAATCAAGATTGCAAAACTAGAAAATAAAAAACAGAGTTTATAAAATGAAAATTCTGAATTAAAAAATAATGTTTTGATACTCAATGGTTTTTAAACGATTCAGTTACTCAAATTTCGTCTCTTATAAAAGAGAACCGTGCTTTAAAAGATGAGAATTTTGAATTGGTTAAAGAAATTGATACTCTAAAAAAAAGCAATGAGTCTTTTAAAAAAGAAAAGTGTGACTATAAAATTAAATTTGACGAGCTTAATGAAAAAGTCACCAAATTTAACAAAGGTCAAAATAGCTTAAATTCAATTTTATCAAATTCTAGACCTTTGAATATTAAAAGTGGTTTAGGATATAATAAAGCTAATTGTAATAGTAGTAGATACGATTTCATGTATAATAAAAAGGTAAATGCTAGTACTAGATACCAAGTAAAATCCAAATCCACTTTTTATAGAAATTCAAGTATTTCTATAAGCTGTAATGTTTATAATACCTCTACAAGTACAAAATCATTGATAGGAAATATGAACAAAAATCATCTAAATATTTGGGCTCCCGTTAATTGGAAAAACAGAGAAAAATACATTGATGATTATTTTGATACAGTAAATAAAAGTAAAAATTTTACATTCAAAGGTTCAACCGAATTTACTTGGATATGGTTACCTTCGATCTAACCCCTTGGACCCTAGTGTAGGAAGTGGGTACCAAAATATATAATTTATTTTTCGCAGGTGCCCAAGAAAGACGAAAGGATGAGATGGTTTTCGAATAGTAAATGTTCCGTACATATGATGAAGAACGAGAATTTATGGATAACGGAACTGTAGTAAATTCAGTATATCTAATTCATTTTTCTTTTTATAAATAGTTTGGGGTTGGTATTGTTAATTTTAGAGTTTCACAAAGTAATTTTTCTAAATAAATAATAATACCCGATGCTCTTTTTATGTAAGACATCGTTTTCAAAAGTGCTAGAAATATTTAAACATTTTCCTTTATGTTACATAAGTTTGAAAATTTATTTTAAGGAAAATAAAAATATATTTTGAATGAAATAAATTTTTAAAATGTATAACTATGCTTGTTATTTGTATAAATCATTTTTTCCTAACATTAGCCACTATTATGTCAATTTTGTTAAAATATTTTCAAAATTGGCTACTTATTAAATATTTTTTTCGAAAAACTTAAAAGATAGAATTTAAACTTAAAAAATATTATTATTTTTGATTAAATTAATATATGACTCAAAACCGATATGATTTTCAACCTTAGGCATGTTGATAGTGGGAGTTTATAAATTCTGGGGGAGCAAAAATTAAGGGGGAGCAATATAATATTATTTTAGAAAGTCGTATAGTTGTCATCATCAAAAGGAGGAAGAATGTTGAAAACACAGTTTTGGTGCTTTGACAATAACAACTATATGGTAATACTACTAATTATTTGTTAAATGATTTCAAGTCAATCGGATACACAGGAGGAATGATAGAGTTCATTAAAGATAAATTGTTAAAGTAAATGTTTGCAAAAACACACACTAGGATTTGAACTCTTACACTCAAGGAAGCACAAAGCGGCCCTTCCAATACACTACAGCCACTATTGGAAATTTGTAGATAATGTATTTTGTTATCCAATGAATATGAAAAAATAAATTAGTGAAAAATTGCATGGAGTGGGATTTGAACATAAGTTGCATGGGAGGAAGCATGCACACCAACCATTACAGCACACCTAATTTTGCGACGAAGTTTGCTACCAAATTCACATGAGAAAGCAAAGGAAATAATGAAATGAAAAAATGGCGAAGATGGGATTTGAACCTCAAGTCGCATAGGAGAAATAATGCACTCAAACAAACCCACCACTGTCGCTTTTGGCCTTTCATTATAATTACCTACCAAAAAGAGGAAAATTGAATTGTTGAAAAATCTACTATATTAGGACTCGAACCCAGGCATACCAAGTGAAACGCACGCGCACTTACCACTACACCAGATGCAACTTAGAACTCAAGGCCGGTAAGAGATTTAAATAACCGTTAAAAACAAACAGTTCAAGTACCCCTTTAAGCCTCCTTTTCAAATATTGTGAATTTCCAATGGATGCATCTCTTTTGAACTGAATTTCTACAGAGTTGCCTTGTTCAATGGCATCTAATCACTTCTATATAAGCCTCCTATCATCTCCAAATCAAATACACAATCATATACTCTCCAATTACTTTCATATTGCTTCCTAAATTTATAAACTCCATATTAATTCCAAAAGAAAACTTAGACCAGCGCTCTTTCACTCCACAATATTTGAGTCTAGTCTTAATCCACTTTCTAACCTCTGCACACTCATTCTGCATCATTTTTAAAGGTTATAGAAGTTGTACTCCAGTTCGACTACTCAGTGTATTGAAGACGCAATTTATAGTCAAGTTATTTCTTTGTAAAAGAAAAGATTGAAGTCTCGTTCGGCTGCTCGGGCAGGTGAACTGTAACGACCCGATATTTTGGACCATTCGCATCCATTATAATTGTATAGGTAGACACTCATGCTGGAATTGAATTGCTCAAAATACCGCGTTGTTAATTTAAATTTGGCAAAACTGAACATATACAGTAAATAAATAATCACAGATCACAGACACAGAGTAATAAATGCAGCGGAAATAAAAGAGATAGTAGTTCATGAAGCTACTATATAAATGTATAAGTTACATCAGAGTTAAACCAGATACAACGGAAGAGTAATACGGTACATCAGATACAAATCAGAATACATCACTGGAATCATCGAATACTGAAAACAGAATAGATGGCTGGATCTTCAAGCAAAGCTCCAACTCCAAAGGTGAGTCACGAATACTGGTACACTCGGTCTGACCCGAGCGTAAAGCAAAATACAAAACACTCGAGTCAGGATTAACATTCTTTTATCAATAAATCCAACTCAAGTGAAATAGCAATTGAAATACAAGTAACTCAAAGGATGTTTGGAATAACCATCCTTTAAGGATCCGTTAAACTATCTACTATGTAGTAGTGTACGATAAGTAGATAATGTCTATCAGTAATATAAGGTATCAAAATAGTGTTAAGGCGTTACCATTATCCCCCTTAACACATTTTATACAAGCGTTATAGTCTATACAGCACTGTAAACTCCACCGTAAACTAGTGGGCTATCAGGGAGTACTCCATAGGTATAACACAAAACAGATTCGTAGTGGTCGCGTATAAAGGGATACAAGTATGACAAGGCACATGAGGCAATACCCAAGGTAGTGATACTACCGTTTGCCTGATCCGGACTGGTGAGAACGCATCGCCGCAGCGATCGCAACACCGTGAAACAACACTCCCAAAATCAAGGATGCACCAATCGACAACAAGTAATGAGTAGTTCGAAGAAGTGTGTTCACTTGAGGTAGCTGACCTCCATTGGCCCGGCACGGCTCCTGTTTTAGTCATTTCCAATTTGACACAAGTGTCAAGGCTATCCATCATCGTTCTCTTTCTTCAATCATCACGTACATCATTCCAACCACTTCATTCTGGATCACACTCTGCGTATAGTTATTAAAGTGGTTTCGGTTTAGATAGAGAGTATATCCATAACCAATTCTGGTCTCTTTAATAACTTTCGTAATTACTACACCGATTGGTCGTTTATATATTTCAAAAACCCAATCAAATTCAATTTCAACTTCAGTTCGTAAACCAACATTTCATTTGTCTTTCTAAATCAATTTCCAATATTTACGTTTCAAAACTTCCACATTCATAATTTCAAAATCTTATAATTCAATTTCAATTTCTATTTAAAACAATTCAAATATTGATTCAAGTTCATATAAGTTTCATTCCGAAATCATTTAAATTAATTTAATTTAACATTCAAATCAACTTAACTTCATTTATCGATTGCATTCAATATTCATTAAGTAAATTTGCCATTCAAAACAATTTCTATTAAATTTCCAATTCATTAAATCCATTATTTAAATTCAACTTCCTTATATCAAAACTTACAAATTGAATTAAATTAAATTCATCAAATCGAATTCTTTAAATTTCAAGTCTTACATTAATTTCAAAATATCACATTTTATTTCTTGTTAAAGAAATTCAATTTTACTTGTTTACTTACTTAAATAATTTTCCAAACTTAATTAATAAAGAAACTCAATTTCAATTATTTACAAAGTAAAATTCACTTATTCACAAATTCAATTTAATTTAATCATTAAATAATTCAATCTTATTTAATTATTAAATAATTCAAAACTTAATTATTAAATAATTTCAAAGTTTAATAATTTCAAACTTACTTATAATTTCAAACTTAATTCAATCATTTCTCAAATTTAACAACATTCTTTTATCAATTACATTGTTAATATTTTGTTTCAGATTATTACATATTAACATTTTCCTTTCATTAAAATTCAAATTTCAACTTCATTTCAAAACCATATTATTTATTCAAATAAAATCTTCGTTTTATTTTTAAATCAAATTATTGACCAATCGGGTTTTTATTTAATTCTCTATCTTAGGTCAAAGTTCAATTTGGGTATTTATCATTTCAACCCGATTCCAATTTAATTCAAAATCAAAACATAGCAAAGGGAACTTGCAGTGTGATAACTGGGATGGTGTCAAAGTAAATAAACAAGCAATAACAACAACCAATATCAATCCAAAAATCAAATCAATAATCCCGAAATAATCGTATTAATTCGCATTGTTGTTTGTGCGAATTAATATAATTATTTCTAGAATCTACACTATCATTTCATGTAGATTAAAGATTATTACATTACGGTTTTTCACTTGTCATTCAATTTCAATTTATACTACAACAATTAATCCAATATACGTCGATGGTTCAAAGTGTAATTATCACTATTCTACATGTCAATTAATTTAACAATTAAAAGGGGGTCATATTCAACTAATCAAATTTAACATATAAATCAGTTTTAAAATCGTTAACTATCCTATATCCATTTCAATTTTGCATACTGTTTATCATTTAACACTAACAATTTGACGTCCAATATAAACATCAACAATTAATCAATTATCAGCCAAACTGTATTATCATCGCATAAATAATTAACAGATAATGGTGTCAAATGTCACAGGTGAACTGATATAGGCAATAACATATATAACACTGTAATTAACTAACAGCAGCGTATTTCAATTGTCGTTTCAATCGAAATCAAATTTAATAAATAAAAGAACGTTAATCGTGAGTGAGTGCTCACCTTTCGAGGCTAGAGATGCACGAGAAGATGACACGGATACGCACACTGATCCGGACATAGAGATTGAGTTACGAATCCAAGCAAAACAAATCGGCACGAATTCAACGATCAAAGCAATGCTGGAATCGATGAGAAAATCAAATTAACTCGATATAGGCTGAACAAAAATATACATTATATATATAATTTCTCTTTTTGATCAAATATATATATATATATATATGTATATGTATGTATTTTTAAATTAATACTTTAACTTTAATACCAACAAAATAATATATATATATATATATATATATATATATATATATTAAAATGCAACGAACTTATACACATTACATTCAAAAATCTATATTGCCAATGTATGAAATACATATATAATATATACGAACTAACATAGATGTACAACCTATATACTTTTAGGACATCAACGTAACAAAGCTTTAAAACATATAATATTATATACCCATAACATATGACAATATACTATACCACATATATAATCTACTGTGAACGCATCTATTATAAAATATACATTAAAGCCTCAACAGATCTTATATAACTAATATATATACTTGTAGAACTCTATAGGAAATAGACAACAAAATATATTGACTAACTTATGTAACAAACATATTATATACAACAGCTTATATATAAAACAAACTATTATAAATTTTTACATTGAAACTCAACAGACTAATATATATTTTATATATGTACACTTTGAACATAGAATAAATATATGCTTTTAAACAATGTAGGTATAATACTCACAATAATATAATATACAGTAAATATATATATATATATATACCTTATAGTTTAAAACCAAAACTTACCCAGCAAATTCAAGAACAAGGAGAGATGAGGGTGGAGGAGGGCCGGGTTGTTGAAGGCGAGAGGACACGGCTGCGTGAGGCTGTGGTTGGCAATGGCAGAGGCGAGCTTCGGCCGCTGGAGGGAGGTGGAAGAAAGGTGGGGATGGGCTGGCTAACGGCAGCTTGTCGGGCTGTGGGGCGGAGGCTCGGTGAAGCGGTGATAGGCCAGAGCAGAGGAAGAAGGTGGACTCGGCTGCTCTGGAAGAAAGTGTCGGGCCGAGGGGTGAATGCCTGTGTGGTTGATGAGACATGGAGTGCGGATGGTTGTGAGGCAGTGCTTGGCTGCGCCGGAGTTGTCTGACCACGAAGAGTAGGCGGGTGAGTAATGGGCGCGCGCATGGTTGAAGGAGAGGCTCTGCCATTGGTTGGTGGGCTTGGTTGTTAGGCTGGGTGGTTGCAGTAGGGAGGGAAGGAAAAAGCTTGGGAAAAATGAGAGGGGAGGAGAGGAGAGAAGGAGACGGCAGAAATTGAAGAAAGAAAAAATGAAAAGGAGGAATGGAAAGTGGCAGAAGTGTGGACTTTGCAAAGTGGAAGGAACGAAATGAATATCTCATTAATGAATGCAAATAAAAGGAATGGGAAAAGTAAAAGTCATTTACTCTTAATTTTGGAAATAGTAGAAGTTTATATGGCTCTTCGTTTGAGCTGAGGCAACGAATGGACGGGGAGACTAAAAGAGATCGAATACCGAACCGATACGAAATCGTTTTCGTAGATTTTTCCATTCACCGGACTTCGAAACATCCGAATGAATATACAGCGGAGATCAGCATGACGAGACGATCAAAACGGTATACAGATTTCAGTGGTATGGTTGAATTATAAAAATTCGAAATTTTCTACTACGGAAAATGCAAGAAAAACACTGAAAAATAAGATCGACGGAGCCAAAGATGTCCGAATTTGGAAAAACGACAAACTGATATTTAGGTTTCGAAAACATTTTATTTTCATCGCTTTTTAACTGATTAAATTGAAGTGAATTTACGCGCGAAATAAACTTTCACATTTTCGGACGAAAATTTACCAGTTGCTATGTTTAACTAGACATATTCCAAATATTAAATTTTTATTTCAAAATTTTATCATTTAAAATTTCACAAAATTTCAACTAATTACGTTATTAAAACCGTTGAAATTTACGGGTCGTTACACTCTCCCCCACTCAAAACTTTTCGTCCCCGAAAAGGAACGAGGTAGGAGAATAGAAACAACTAGAAAGAAAACAGATTTGAAATACAAAATAACAATTAATTTAAACCATATAAATTCAAATTTAAATTAATTGATATTCAATAATTGATTTAATCCATTTGATTTCACTAAAATCAATCTCAACTATTTCTAAATTCATTATCATATTATCCAATTATCTTCAATTTACAATTTCTAAAACCATAAATTTGAATAGTCTTTTATTATAGTGAATATTAGGCTCAGGTCCCTAGTAAGTTTCAAAATACACAAAAACCCCAGTAAAAAAAAGTGTGTAAATTAGGTCCCTAGAATTAAGTTACTAAGTAATTGCATATAGTTATGCAATTTTTTTGGTGAATAATTGCGGAATTTTCCGCAACTTTTTGAAAAAATTGCGTAAATTTCCGTAATTTTTTGGGTGAATAATTGCGGAATTTTCCGCAATTTTTTGAAAAAATTGCGTAAATTTCCGCAATTTTTTGGATGAATAATTGCGGAATTTTCCGCAATTTTTTGATATAATTGCATAAATGTCTGCAATTATTCACTGAATAATTGCATAAGTGTATGTCATTACTTAGTAACTTAATTCTAGGGACCTAATTTACAAACTTTATTTTACTGGGGTTTTTGTGTATTTTGAAACTTATTAGGGACCTGTGCCAAACTGTCCCTTTATTATAATCATATTTTTCAGCAATTTAAATTCTTTTTTATTCCAAATTCTTATTAAGTTTATTTCACTTAATATATCTTATTACATATATTTAAACCATATAAATTAATTTAAACCATATAAATTTCAATTTAAATTAATTTATATTCATTAATTGATTTTAAATTCAAGGTATTTCCATAAGTTGATCTAATTTCAATTTATTAATTAACCTTCAAAACAAAATTTATTTTCAATTATCTTATTGTTCTATTTATCTCTATTAGCATAATTAAAATTCAAGTGTATAACATTTGTTATAACCACTCAAATTTTATTTATAAATTCAATTTATATTATATATATTATCCAATTACATATTCAACTCTGAATGATTTAGGTAAGTTGTATTAGAATGCAGTTGAACAATATACAAATAAAATTTTCCCAATTCAATTATTCAAGTTTAAATATTTATTCCAAATTTTAGTTTTATTTATAATTGAAAACATCCTTTAACATGATTTTTAAGAATTAAATTTTCATTAAATTTTCAACCCCTTTAGAAATAATTATGTATATATTATATATATTAAATCAAATTAAATTTAAAAAAATATACCCATATACATATATAAATCAAGTCATACTTAAGAAATTCAAATCAAAATATTTTTCCAAAACAAAACCGTAGCAAAGCTACAGAATGGTTTCTCCCTTCGAAACTCGAAAATGAATGTCGATGATGCGGCCGCCATCACCGAAATTATTTTCCAGCGACAAAGACAAGAGCACTGATTTCAACATTTTAAAATTCTTTGAAAATGATTTATATTCAAAAATATTTTAAATACTATACACTTTAAAACTTAAAAAACCAAGTTGAAATCACCAAAAATTTAAATTCTCAAATTCTTGATTTAGGTACATTTCAAATTTCAAATTGCATTGTAGCCAAGTTTATAACTTCATTTATTTATATTGCAATAGTCAATTTGTTTACAAAACAATAAATGAAAATCAAATATTATTATTTCTGACAACAAATTTATTAACAATTTAGTTTCATAATATAATCATACAAAACTTTATTTTATTTACCAAATTTGAAAATAATATTGTGTCAGTTTGCTCTGTTCAAGTGTTTTGGAAATCCTATCGATAGCGTTGATCAGACGAATCGATCGAAAACCCAAATCAACATCAACAACTCAAACAACACAATATATTTTAAAACATTTTAAATATTTAATTTACAAATACACTTCCTCGCTCGACCATATAAGAATAGATTTCAAAACAAAGATAGAGGTTCAAATTTGATGGACTCAATCAAAGAGAATTTCGATTCGAAGATAAGTTCGAAACAATGATATGATGATTAAATAACAAAGCAGAAAGATTTGATAAGTTCATATAAATCATGGGCAACCTTAACCAGGTCGACCGTGACCTCAAGAATAAGATCGTTGTAGAATTCTGAGGTAAATCAACATTCGATCTCAAGAAATAGAATTCAGGTATAGCAGGAGATAGATAGCATCGTAAACCGAGGATACGGAAATCTCCGGTAAATCAATGCCTATTGTAAACGAGTTTCACCACTTTACAAATCATTCGAAGATTGGCGAGACCGCCGACTCATTATAAGGATCATTCGAAGTGGAGTTATGGGATACTCCAGAATAAAAAGACACGAATAGGGAAGACACGAATGGACTTTGGAACCGAAGGGAAAGTTCCAAAATTCAAAGGTACCGAGTCAAAAGGAAGAGATTGAGACTCGAATGAGAGTGATTCTGCAAATACATTTACCCTATATGTTAAGTTTTGCCTAGAGCTACTAGAGCTCTGATACCAACTGTAACGACCCGATATTTTGGACCATTCGCATCCATTATAAGTGTATAGGTAGACACTCATGCCGGAATTGAATTTCTCAAAATACCACGTTGTTAATTTAAATTTGGCAAAACTAAACATATACGGTAAATAAATAATCACAGATCACAGACACAGAGTAATAAATGCAGCGAAAATAAAAGAGATAGTAGTTCATGAAGCTACTATATAAATGTATAAGTTACATCAGAGTTAAACCAGATACAACGGAAGAGTAATACGATACATCAGATACAAATCAGAATACATCACTGGAATCATCGAATACTGAAAACAGAATAGATGGCTGGATCTTCAAGCAAAGCTCCAACTCCAAAGGTGAGTCACGAATACTGGTACACTCGGTCTGACCCGAGCGTAAAGCAAAACACAAAACACTCGAGTCAGGATTAACATTCTTTTATCAATAAATCCAACTCAAGTGAAATAGCAATTGAAATACAAGTAACTCAAAGGATGTTTGGAATAACCATCCTTTAAGGATCCATTAAACTATCTACTATGTAGTAGTGTACGATAAGTAGATAATGTCTATTAGTAATATAAGGTATCAAAATAGTGTTAAGGCGTTACCATTATCCCCCTTAACACATTTTATACAAGCGTTATAGTCTATACAGCACTGTAAACTCCACCGTAAACTAGTGGGCTATCAGGGAGTACTCCATAGGTATAACACAAAACAGATTCGTAGTGGTCGCGTATAAAGGGATACAAGTATGACAAGGCACATGAGGCAATACCCAAGGTAGTGATACTACCGTTTGCCTGATCCGGACTGGTGAGAACGCATCGCCGCAGCGATCGCAACACCGTGAAACAACACTCCCAAAATCAAGGGTGCACCAATCGACAACAAGTAATGAGTAGTTCGAAGAAGTGTGTTCACTTGAGGTAGCTGACCTCCATTGGCCCGGCACGGCTCCTGTTTTAGTCATTTCCAATTTGACACAAGTGTCAAGGCTATCCATCATCATTCTCTTTCTTCAATCATCACGTACATCATTCCAACCACTTCATTCTGGATCACACTCCACGTATAGTTATTAAAGTGGTTTCGGTTTAGATAGAGAGTATATCCATAACCGATTCCGGTCTCTTTAATAACTTTCGTAATTATTACACCGATTGGTCGTTTATATATTTCAAAAACCAAATCAAATTCAATTTCAACTTCAGTTCGTAAACCAACATTTCATTTGTCTTTCTAAATCAATTTCCAATATTTACGTTTCAAAACTTCCACATTCATAATTTCAAAATCTTATAATTCAATTTCAATTTCTATTTAAAACAATTCAAATATTGATTCAAGTTCATATAAGTTTCATTCCGAAATCATTTGAATTAATTTAATTTAACATTCAAATCAACTTAACTTCATTTATCGATTGCATTCAATATTCATTAAGTAAATTTGCCATTCAAAACAATTTCTATTAAATTTCCAATTCATTAAATCCATTATTTAAATTCAACTTCCTTATATCAAAACTTACAAATTGAATTAAATTAAATTCATCAAATCGAATTCTTTAAATTTCAAGTCTTACATTAATTTCAAAATATCACATTTTATTTCTTGTTAAAGAAATTCAATTTTACTTGTTTACTTACTTAAATAATTTTCCAAACTTAATTAATAAAGAAACTCAATTTCAATTATTTACGAAGTAAAATTCACTTATTCACAAATTCAATTTAATTTAATCATTAAATAATTCAATCTTATTTAATTATTAAATAATTCAAAACTTAATTATTAAATAATTTCGAAGTTTAATAATTTCAAACTTACTTATAATTTCAAACTTAATTCAATCATTTCTCAAATTTAACAACATTCTTTTATCAATTACATTGTTAATATTTTGTTTCAGATTATTACATATTAACATTTTCCTTTCATTAAAATTCAAATTTCAACTTCATTTCAAAACCATATTATTTATTCAAATAAAATCTTCGTTTTATTTTTAAATCAAATTATTGACCAATCGGGTTTTTATTTAATTCTCTATCTTAGGTCAAAGTTCAATTTGGGTATTTATCATTTCAACCCGATTCCAATTTAATTCAAAATCAAAACATAGCAAAGGGAACTTGCAGTGTGATAACTGGGATGGTGTCAAAGTAAATAAACAAGCAATAACAACAACCAATATCAATCCAAAAATCAAATCAATAATCCCGAAATAATCGTATTAATTCGCATTGTTGTTTGTGCGAATTAATATAATTATTTCTAGAATCTACACTATCATTTCATGTAGATTAAAGATTATTACATTACGGTTTTTCACTTGTCATTCAATTTCAATTTATACTACAACAATTAATCCAATATACGTCGATGGTTCAAAGTGTAATTATCACTATTCTACATGTCAATTAATTTAACAATTAAAAGGGGGTCATATTCAACTAATCAAATTTAACATATAAATCAGTTTTAAAATCGTTAACTATCCTATATCCATTTCAATTTTGCATATTGTTTATCATTTAACACTAACAATTTGACGTCCAATATAAACATCAACAATTAATCAATTATCAGCCAAACTGTATTATCATCGCATAAATAATTAACAGATAATGGTGTCAAATGTCACAGGTGAATTGATATAGGCAATAACATATATAACAGTGTAATTAACTAACAGCAGCGTATTTCAATTGTCGTTTCAATCGAAATCAAATTTAATAAATAAAAGAACGTTAATCGTGAGTGAGTGCTCACCTTTCGAGGCTAGAGATGCACGAGAAGATGACACGGATACGCACACTGATCCGGACATAGAGATTGAGTTACGAATCCAAGCAAAACAAATCGGCACGAATTCAACGATCAAAGCAAGGCTAGAATCGATGAGAAAATCAAATTAACTCGATATAGGCTGAACAAAAATATACATTATATATATAATTTCTCTTTTTGATCAAATATATATATATATATATGTATATGTATGTATTTTTAAATTAATACTTTAACTTTAATACCAACAAAATAATATATATATATATATATATATATATTAAAATGCAACGAACTTATACACATTACATTCAAAAATCTATATTGCCAATGTTTGAAATACATATATAATACATACGAACTAACATAGATGTACAACCTATATACTTTTAGGACATCAACGTAACAAAGCTTTAAAACATATAATATTATATACCCATAACATATGACAATATACTATACCACATATATAATCTACTGTGAACGCATCTATTATAAAATATACATTAAAGCCTCAACAGATCTACCCGCCGTTCGTAGCTCGGTTGGTTTGGGAGATGGGAGATGGGGACCAAAAGGACTGTGTCCGGGCATGTTCGAATCCCAGCGCCAAACCATCAGTGGGAGTTTCAACGTTATGCATCCGTGTGCGACGAATAAGTAAAAGCGGGGTAGACACACGGCGTGGGGTTTACTTAAGTGAGTATCAATGAATACCATGATCTTAAGGTTCCCCATGATCTCAAAAAAAAAAGCCTCAACAGATCTTATATAACTAATATATATACTTGTAGAACTCTATAGGAAACAGACAACAAAATATATAGACTAACTTATGTAACAAACATATTATATACAACAGCTTATATATAAAACAAACTATTATAAATTTTTACATTGAAACTCAACAGACTAATATATATTTTATATATGTACGCTTTGAACATAGAATAAATATATGCTTTTAAACAATGTAGGTATAATACTCACAATAATATAATATACAATATATATATATATATACCTTATAGTTTAAAACTGAAACTTACCCAGCAAATTCAAGAACAAGGAGATATGAGGGTGGAGGAGGGCCGGGTTGTTGAAGGCGAGAGGACACGGCTGCGTGAGGCTGTGGTTGGCAATGGCAGAGGCGAGCTTCGGCCGCTGGAAGAAAGGTGGGGATGGGCTGGCTAACGGCGGCTTGTCGGGCTGTGGGGCGGAGGCTCGGTGAAGCGGTGACAGGCCAGAGCAGAGGAAGAAGGTGGACTCGGCTGCTCGGGAAGAAAGTGTCGGGCCGAGGGGTGAATGCCTATGTGGTTGATGAGACATGGAGTGCGGATGGTTGTGAGGCAGTGCTTGGCTGCGCCGGAGTTGTCTGACCATGAAGAGTGGGCGGGTGAGTAATGGGTGCGCATGGTTGAAGGAGAGGCTCTGCCATTGGTTGGTGGGCTGGGTGGTTGCAGTAGGGAGGGAAGGAAAAAGCTTGGGAAAAATGAGAGGGGAGGAGAGGAGAGAAGGAGACGGCAGAAATTGAAGAAAGAAAAAATGAAAAGGAGGAATGGAAAGTGGCAGAAGTGTGGACTTTGCAAAGTGGAAGGAACGAAATGAATATCTCATTAATGAATGCAAATAAAAGGAATGGGAAAAGTAAAAGTCATTTACTCTTAATTTTGGAAATAGTAGAAGTTTATATGGCTCTTCGTTTGAGCTGAGGCAACGAATGGACGGGGAGACTAAAAGAGATCGAATACCGAACCGATACGAAATCGTTTCCGTAGATTTTTCCATTCACCGGACTTCGAAACATCCGAATGAATATACAGCGGAGATCAGCATGACGAGACGATCAAAACGGTATACAGATTTCAGTGGTATGGTTGAATTATAAAAATTCAAAATTTTCTACTACGGAAAATGCAAGAAAAACACTGAAAAATAAGATCGACGGAGCCAAAGATGTCCGAATTTGGAAAAACGACAAACTGATATTTAGGTTTCGAAAACATTTTATTTTCATCGCTTTTTAACTGATTAAATTGAAGTAAATTTACGCGCGAAATAAACTTTCACATTTTCGGATGAAAATTTACCAGTTGCTATGTTTAACTAGACGTATTCCAAATATTAAATTTTTATTTCAAAATTTTATCGTTTAAAATTTCACAAAATTTCAACTAATTACGTTATTAAAACCGTTGAAATTTACGGGTCGTTACACTCTCCCCCACTCAAAACTTTTCGTCCCCGAAAAGGAACGAGGTAGGAGAATAGAAATAACCAGAAAGAAAACAGATTTGAAATACAAAATAACAATTAATTTAAACCATATAAATTCAAATTTAAATTAATTGATATTCAATAATTGATTTAATCCATTTGATTTCACTAAAATCAATCTCAACTATTTCTAAATTCATTATCTTATTATCCAATTATCTTCAATTTACAATTTCTAAAACCATAAATTTGAATAGTCTTTTATTATAATCATATTTTTCAGCAATTTAAGTTCTTTTTTATTCCAAATTCTTATTAAGTTTATTTCACTTAATATATCTTATTACATATATTTAAACCATATAAATTAATTTAAACCATATAAATTTCAATTTAAATTAATTTATATTCATTAATTGATTTTAAATTCAAGGTATTTCCATAAGTTGATCTAATTTCAATTTATTAATTAACCTTCAAAACAAAATTTATTTTCAATTATCTTATTGTTCTATTTATCTCTATTAGCATAATTAAAATTCAAGTGTATAACAATTGTTATAACCACTCAAATTTTATTTATAAATTCAATTTATATTATATATATTATCCAATTACATATTCAACTCTGAATGATTTAGGTAAGTTGTATTAGAATGCAGCTGAACAATATACAAATAAAATTTTCCCAATTCAATTATTCAAGTTTAAATATTTATTCCAAATTTTAGTTTTATTTATAATTGAAAACATCCTTTAACATGATTTTTAAGAATTAAATTTTCATTAAATTTTCAACCCCTTTAGAAATAATTATGTATATATTATATATATTAAATCAAATTAAATTTAAAATAATATACCCATATACATATATAAATCAAGTCATACTTAAGAAATTCAAATCAAAATATTTTTCCAAAACAAAACCGTAGCAAAGCTACAGAATGGTTTCTCCCTTCGAAACTCGAAAATGAATGTCGATGATGCGGCCGCCATCACCGAAATTATTTTCCAGCGACAAAGAGAAGAGCACTAATTTCAACATTTTAAAATTCTTTGAAAACGATTTATATTCAAAAATATTTTAAATACTATACACTTTAAAACTTAAAAAACCAAGTTGAAATCACCAAAAAATTAAATTCTCAAATTCTTGATTTAGGTACATTTCAAATTTCAAATTGCATTATAGCCAAGTTTATAACTTCATTTATTTATATTGCAATAGTCAATTTGTTTACAAAACAATAAATGAAAATCAAATATTATTATTTCTGACAACAAATTTATTAACAATTTAGTTTCATAATATAATCATACAAAACTTTATTTTATTACCAAATTTGAAAATAATATTGTGTCAGTTTGCTCTGTTCAAGTGTTTTGGAAATCCTATCGATAGCGTTAATCAGACGAATCGATCGAAAACCCAAATCAACATCAACAACTCAAACAACACAATATATTTTAAAACATTTTAAATATTTAATTTACAAATACACTTCCTCGCTCGACCATATAAGAATAGATTTCAAAACAAAGATAGAGGTTCAAATTTGATGGACTCAATCAAAGAGAATTTCGATTCGAAGATAAGTTCGAAACAAAGATATGATGATTAAATAACAAAGCAGAAAGATTTGATAAGTTCATATAAATCATGGGCAACCTTAACCAGGTCGACCGTGACTTCAAGAATAAGATCGTTGTAGAATTCTGAGGTAAATCAACATTCGATCTCAAGAAATAGAATTCAGGTATAGCAGGAGATAGATAGCATCGTAAACCGAGGATACAGAAATCTCCGGTAAATCAATGCCTATTGTAAAGGAGTTTCACCACTTTACAAATCATTCGAAGATTGGCGAGACCGCCGACTCATTATAAGGATCATTCGAAGTGGAGTTATGGGATACTCCAGAATAAAAAGACATGAATAGGGAAGACACGAACGGACTTTGGAACCGAAGGGAAAGTTCCAAAATTCAAAGGTACCGAGTCAAAAGGAAGAGATTGAGACTCGAATGAGAGTGATTCTGCAAATACATTTACCCTATATGTTAAGTTTTGCCTAGAGCTACCAGAGCTCTGATACCAACTGTAACGACCCGATATTTTGGACCATTCGCATCCATTATAAGTGTATAGGTAGACACTCATGCCGGAATTGAATTGCTCAAAATACCACGTTGTTAATTTAAATTTGGCAAAACTAAACATATACAGTAAATAAATAATCACAGATCACAGACACAGAGTAATAAATGCAGCGGAAATAAAAGAGATAGTAGTTCATGAAGCTACTATATAAATGTATAAGTTACATCAGAGTTAAACCAGATACAATGGAAGAGTAATACGATACATCAGATACAAATCAGAATACATCACTGGAATCATCGAATACTGAAAACAGAATAGATGGCTGGATCTTCAAGCAAAGCTCCAACTCCAAAGGTGAGTCATGAATACTGGTACACTCGGTCTGACCCGAGCGTAAAGCAAAACACAAAACACTCGAGTCAGGATTAACATTCTTTTATCAATAAATCCAACTCAAGTGAAATAGCAATTGAAATACAAGTAACTCAAAGGATGTTTGGAATAACCATCCTTTAAGGATCCGTTAAACTATCTACTATGTAGTAGTGTACGATAAGTAGATAATGTCTATTAGTAATATAAGGTATCAAAATAGTGTTAAGGCGTTACCATTATCCCCCTTAACACATTTTATACAAACGTTATAGTCTATACATCACTGTAAACTCCACCGTAAACTAGTGGGCTATCAGGGAGTACTCCATAGGTATAACACAAAACAGATTCGTAGTGGTCGCGTATAAAGGGATACAAGTATGACAAGGCACATGAGGAAATACCCAAGGTAGTGATACTACCGTTTGCCTGATCCAGACTGGTGAGAACGCATCGCCGCAGCGATCGTAACACCGTGAAACAACACTCCCAAAATCAAGGGTGCACCAATCGACAACAAGTAATGAGTAGTTCGAAGAAGTGTGTTCACTTGAAGTAGCTGACCTCCATTGGCCCGGCACGGCTCCTGTTTTAGTCATTCCAATTTGACACAAGTGTCAAGGCTATCCATCATCATTCTCTTTCTTCAATCATCACGTACATCATTCCAACCACTTCATTCTGGATCACACTCCGCGTATAGTTATTAAAGTGGTTTCGGTTTAGATAGAGAGTATATCCATAACCGATTCCGGTCTCTTTAATAACTTTCGTAATTATTACACCGATTGGTCGTTTATATATTTCAAAAACCAAATCAATTTCAATTTCAACTTCAATTCGTAAACCAACATTTCATTTGTCTTTCTATATCAATTTCCAATATTTAAGTTTCAAAACTTCCACATTCATAATTTCAAAATCTTATAATTCAATTTCAATTTCTATTTAAAACAATTCAAATATTGATTCAAGTTCATATAAGTTTCATTCCGAAATAATTTAAATTAATTTAATTTAACATTCAAATCAACTTAACTTCATTTATCGATTGCATTCAATATTCATTAAGTAAATTTGCCATTCAAAACAATTTCTATTAAATTTCCAATTCATTAAATCCATTATTTAAATTCAACTTCCTTATATCAAAACTTACAAATTGAATTAAATTAAATTCATCAAATCGAATTCTTTAAATTTCAAGTCTTACATTAATTTCAAAATATCACATTTTTCTTGTTAAAGAAATTCAATTTCACTTATTTACTTACTTAAATAATTTTCCAAACTTAATTAATAAAGAAACTCAATTTCAATTATTTACGAAGTAAAATTCACTTATTCACAAATTCAATTTAATTTAATCATTAAATAATTCAATCTTATTTAATTATTAAATAATTCAAAACTTAATTATTAAATAATTTCAAAGTTTAATAATTTCAAACTTACTTATACTTTCAAACTTAATTCAATCATTTCTCAAATTTAACAACATTCTTTTATCAATTACATTGTTAATATTTTGTTTCAGATTATCACATATTAACATTTTCCTTTCATTAAAATTCAAATTTCAACTTCATTTCAAAACCATATTATTTATTCAAATAAAATCTTCGTTTTATTTTTAAATCAAATTATTGACCAATCAGGTTTTTATTTAATTCTCTATCCTAGGTCAAAGTTCAATTTGGGTATTTATCATTTCAACCCGATTCCAATTTAATTCAAAATCAAAACATAGCAAAGGGAACTTGCAGTGTGATAACTGGGATGGTGTCAAAGTAAATAAACAAGCAATAACAACAACCAATATCAATCCAAAAATCAAATCAATAATCCCGAAATAATCGTATTAATTTGCATTGTTGTTTGTGCGAATTAATATAATTATTTCTAGAATCTACACTATCATTTCATGTAGATTAAAGATTATTACATTACGGTTTTTCACTTGTCATTCAATTTCAATTTATACTACAACAATTAATCCAATATACGTCGATGGTTCAAAGTGTAATTATCACTATTCTACATGTCAATTAATTTAACAATTAAAAGGGGGTCATATTCAACTAATCAAATTTAACATATAAATCAGTTTTAAAATCGTTAACTATCCTATATCCATTTCAATTTTGCATACTGTTTATCATTTAACACTAACAATTTGACGTCCAATATAAACATCAACAATTAATCAATTATCAGCCAAACTGTATTATCATCGCATAAATAATTAACAGATAATGGCGTCAAATGTCACAGGTGAACTGATATAGGCAATAACATATATAACAGTGTAATTAACTAACAGCAGCGTATTTCAATTGTCGTTTCAATCGAAATCAAATTTAATAAATAAAAGAACATTAATCGTGAGTGAGTGCTCACCTTTCGAGGCTAGAGATGCACGAGAAGATGACACGGATACGCACACTGATCCGGACATAGAGATTGAGTTACGAATCCAAGCAAAACAAATCGGCACGAATTCAACGATCAAAGCAAGGCTGGAATCGATGAGAAAATCAAATTAACTCGATATAGGTTGAACAAAAATATACATTATATATATAATTTCTCTTTTTGATCAAATAGATATATATATATATATATGTATATGTATGTATTTTTAAATTAATACTTTAACTTTAATACCAACAAAATAATATATATATATATATATTTATTTATTAAAATGCAACGAACTTATACACATTACATTCAAAAATCTATATTGCCAATGTATGAAATACATATATAATATATACGAACTGACATAAATGTACAACCTATATACTTTTAGGACATCAACGTAACAAAGCTTTAAAACATATAATATTATATACCCATAACATATGACAATATACTATACCACATATATAATCTACTGTGAACGCATCTATTATAAAATATACATTAAAGCCTCAACAGATCTTATATAACAAATATATATACTTGTAGAACTCTATAGGAAACAGACAACAAAATATATAGACTAACTTATGTAACAAACATATTATATACAACAGCTTATATATAAAACAAACTATTATAAATTTTTACATTGAAACTCAACAGACTAATATATATTTTATATATGTACACTTTGAACATAGAATAAATATATGCTTTTAAACAATGTAGGTATAATACTCACAATAATATAATATACAGTAAATATATATATATACACCTTATAGTTTAAAACCGAAACTTACCCAGCAAATTCAAGAACAAGGAGAGATGAGGGTGGAGGAGGGCCGGGTTGTTGAAGGCGAGAGAACACGGCTGCGTGAGGCTGTGGTTGGCAATGGTAGAGGCGAGCTTCGGCCGCTGGAGGGAGGTGGAAGAAAGGTGGGGATGGGTTGGTTAACGGCAGCTTGTCGAGCTGTGGGGCGGAGGCTCGGTGAAGCGGTGACAGGCCAGAGCAGAGGAAGAAGGTGGACTCGGCTGCTCGGGAAGAAATTGTCGGGCCGAGGGGTGAATGCCTGTGTGGTTGATGAGACATGGAGTGCGGATGGTTGTGAGGCAGTGCTTGGCTGCGTCGGAGCTGTCTGACCACGAAGAGTAGGCGGGTGAGTAATGGGCGCGCATGGTTGAAGGAGAGGCTCTGCCATTGGTTAGTGGGCTTGGTTGTTAGGCTGGGTGGTTGCAGTAGGGAGGGAAGGAAAAAGCTTGGGAAAAATGAGAGGGGAGGAGAGGAGAGAAGGAGATGGCAGAAATTGAAGAAAGAAAAAATGAAAAGGAGGAATGGAAAGTGGCAGAAGTGTGGACTTTGCAAAGTGGAAGGAACGAAATGAATATCTCATTAATGAATGCAAATAAAAGGAATGGGAAAAGTAAATGTCATTTACTCTTAATTTTGGAAATAGTAGAAGTTTATATGGCTCTTCGTTTGAGCCGAGGCAACGAATGGACGGGGAGACTAAAAGAGATCGAATACCGAACCGATACGAAATCGTTTTCGTAGATTTTTCCATTCACCGGACTTCAAAACATCCGAATGAATATACAGCGGAAATCAGCATGACGAGACGATCAAAACGGTATACAGATTTCAGTGGTATGGTTGAATTATAAAAATTCGAATTTTTCTACTACGGAAAATACAAGAAAAACACTGAAAAATAAGATCGACGGAGCCAAAGATGTCCGAATTTGGAAAAACGACAAACTGACATCTTGCTCAAAAGATGGTTTAGAATTTTTCTATGTAAAAATATTTAGGTTTCGAAAAAATTTTATTTTCATCGCTTTTTAACTGATTAAATTGAAGTGAATTTACGCGCGAAATAAACTTTCACATTTTCGGACGAAAATTTACCAGTTGCTATGTTTAACTAGACGTATTCCAAATATTAAATTTTTATTTCAAAATTTTATCGTTTAAAATTTCAAAAATTTCAACTAATTACGTTATTAAAACCGTTGAAATTTACGGATCGTTACATGAACTGAAATCCTGTTCTGCTGCTCGGCTGTCTACTCCTCTGGACGAAGTGAGGGTGTTTGTTAGTTAATTCCAGAAGGAGTTTGGGACTGGACGTAGGACTCGAGGTTCGAACCAGTATAAAAACTTTGGTGTGATTGCTTCTTGCTCTACTTTACTATTCATTCCCGTTGCTATTATACTTATATTATTGCTGCTGCAATTAATGCGCGTCAACTCTGTATCTATATATTTGGTCATCAATCCAGTGCATAGTGACTAACATAGCTATGAGTGTTGAATAAAATAAATTAAATATTTATCCTTAAATATTCATGGTCAAGATGTATCAAGAACGACATATCGATATATCAATTCAGACTAGTGTTTGTAACGCTCTCCATATGATGGACAGTGAATTACTCATGACCATTGGGGACACCAAGGGATTACATACATGTAGTTATTTGGAGGAATTACAAAATGACTCATCAAGAGTCTTTTATAAGTTAAAATTCAAATAAAAAATCTTACATTATAATGTGCAATTGTCTTTTGACTTGAGAATACCGTAAATCTTAAGTGTCTAAATTATACTTTGATTATATTCAATTACGTGAGGATGATGATCGTGTTAAGGATGTAGTTTGGTATAAGTTGAACCACTTAAAATGAAACACTATTAAAAAGAGGATTTTTCTCCTTCAAATATATGGTTGGTATCACCATAATTAGTAGTCAACATACAATCAAATTCCTTTGATAAAGCAAATAGTTAATCAATAATTGTTATCAGATTGAACCATGGACTTTACTATTGGACTTCGCAAGTAACAACAGATACCAATAGAGTTTTGAGCATTGTCCGAGCTGTAGATATCTATCATGTAGTAATGACAAGAGAGAACATGCAAATTTTTGCTTGAAGGAGTCATTTTAAAAGATAAGAAACTAGATTTCACATAGATAATCTGTGTGCAAGTGAACTTGCGTCCAATATTGTATTTCAGCAAAGTCCATACAAGCTTTTGTATTTAAATGTTTTTAAATATTATCGAGGGCTGATTTGACATTTGGGAGTCACACAACCGTAACTCTCAGTTTTCAACCGAAAGTAATTTATTGAAATAATTTATATAAGTTATAAATTATTATTATAGAGAAATTAATAAAATAGTTATACTAATTATTTTTTAATTATTTTAATTTATTATTACATGGCCTAAAATTAATTAATAAATTATATAATTGTTATATATTAATTACTTTTTGGGCCAATATAATAAATAACACACACACACATAGATATATATATATATATATATAATATTTTAGTAGTCAAAATTTTTATTTTTATTTTAAATCAGGTGGGCCAAAATATATGTAGATATGAATTAATTAAATGGTCTTAATTAATTATGTGAAATAAGATACCATGATAAATTCATCTTATTTAATTAGAGCACAAGGACTAATGTAACACCTCTAATTTTAAATAGCATTAATCAAGAGATTTAATTGGATAAATTAAATAGAATAGTGTAGAGACTAGAGTGAAAAAGGAATTGAGATTTGAGATCTAATTAGGGTCATGCCAACTAAATGGATTTATAAGAATGATTTATAAGTTAAATACTTAAGAGAATAGGGCAATGGTAATATGGGAATAGCCGAACCCCATAACCCCTAAAACCCTCACAACCTTTTTCATTCTCATTACATTCTTACTGAAACAAAAACATAAACAAAAGAAAACAAGGCCAGCTATAACCTTAGGAGAAGAGGAGCTCAAAAATCAATTAGAGACTAAGATGAAGCTAGGAAGACTAAAGTGAAGAACAAATCTAAAGTTTCTTATCCAAAAAAGGTGAATAATGGTCTAAACCATCTCATATAAATCTTCTTTGACGTTTTAATTTGGGTTTAAGGTTTAAAACCGTATGATTGGATGAATGATGATATGCTTTGATTTATATGCCATGTTATAATTTAAACAAGGATTTTAGTGGGATAATATAATTCGATTTTAAGGTTAAAATCGTGCAAGTTGATTTCTAAATGCCATGGTGTTTGAATATGTTATGCAAAACATTATTTTGGAGATGGGTTTAAATTTTCATAATATTCCAAGCTATGGATAATTTATTATAAATTTTGAATGAAAGAAATAGTTAATTTTGGGTTTAAATTATTTAAGGTAATTAAGTAATGTTTTTGGGTCTGAAATTTATATACGTTAGAAAACATATCAAAAGTGGATAATTTTGATTTTTGGTGATTTTTCCTAAGTGTTTTACTATGGTTATTAAATTATTAAGTTAGAGGACTTAAATGTTTTGTTAAGAGGAAGTGTTTATTTGTTAAAATGGTTTCATTTGTTAATTGTTGAATTCAGCAGCCTTTTAGAGAAGAATTTTTATAAAGAATTGGTAACCAATCATATTTTGACAAATTAGGCAAGTTAGGTAAAAAGGAATTACTTTAAAAGGAAAAAAAATCAGTTTTGTTTCGAATTACAACTTCGCCACTTCCATTTGCTTGCTTCCGCCACCATGCCCAGTGGGCCTTTCGCACCTATTCGAAACCAATGCACATGGTATCAAGCAATTGATATGTAGTGTATTGGAGAAAGACGGAAGGGACTATGTCAAAGGCATGCTTTCGAAGGGGTTAAAGCCATTCTTATAAGCTTTCGAATCCATTACTTTCCTTTGTTTTTAAAAGATGCTTTCAAAGGGTTGAAGCCGGGTTTTATTAGCCTTCGAAGCAATCAACTTGTCTTTGTTTTTAGAAGAAGATTTTGAAATAGTTGCCTCTATCGAACCTATTCGATACCTAGTTGCCACATTCATAACTTTTGAATTAGTTAAAGGCCGCTTTTCTTTATAGTATTCGAAAGGGAAGCTTTCGACCTTTTAAAATTTTAAAGCCGCTTCATTAATGCTTTCGAAAGGGTTGTTTTAGCCACTTTTAATAAGAGTTTTGGAGGCAATGGTTTAAGAAAGTTGGTTCCGAAGCTATCCTCTTCCCCAATTCTTTTACTTGAGATCAATGCTTTCGAAAGGGATACTTTCGTTTCTTTTCTCTTTGATCCAATAGTTATATTTAATGTTAAACTCAATGATTTCGAAAGAGGTACTTTCAAATGGTTTCGGGCTATGCTTCCATAAATTCTTACTTGAACTAAATGCCTTCGAAACGAATGTTTTAAATGTTTCGAAAGGTATGTTTTTTATGGTTTCGAAAGAAAAGGTCTAAGATTTTAAGTAATGCTTTCGAAAGGGAGAGTGACGGGGGGTAACTCATGACGTCACAATGATCTGAAAGATCTAGTCGAAAGCCTTAGCTTTCGAATAAGAAAACCCAATCTCATTTTTAAAAGGTAAAGCTATGGAAATGTAAAAGAGTTTTGAAATGGCATTTAAAAGTTTGAAATCTTAGAGGAAGTTTTCCTTGCCAAGGATAGTGGGTTAAGGGTATTAACCATGATTTAGTAGAAAATGATTACAAGAAATTAAACCATGGATGTTTATATTGTTATGTTTTGATCAGTTAACATGTATGCTTCTTTAATCAAATTCACATCATAATTAACCAATAACTGCATTTTGGGGGTGTTAAGGGTAGTATAACTGGCTAGGTTGACCCAGTAGTGAATATATATTGAATTGACTCCTGTGTGAGTAGAATTGCATCCAAGAGGTCAGTTGGACCAGAATATAGGATGCCCAAAGCTGATCAAAGATCATTGGTTTAAACAGGTTCTTAGTAAGCCCATAAAAACTATGTTATCGAAATTGTTATTGGCAGGAGCCAATAGGTTCTTAGTGATCCCATGAAAACTATGTCCAGAACAAGTTATTGATAGAGATCAATAGTTTCATAGTCAGCCCATGAAAACTACGACATGAGAGATGTTATTGGAGAATCCAAAAGGTTCATAGTAAGCCCATAAAAACTATGGTTGAATAATGTTGTTGGTAGATACCAATACGTTCTTGGTGATCTAATGAAAACTGTGTAACCGGACAAATAGTCCGTAAGCTTGGTATAGGTTATTAGTCAACCCATGAAAAATAATAGGTTAATAATGACCCTAGAAACTATAACTTGAGACAGATAGTCAGGTAAATTGGGATGGGAAATTCAGAGCATATTGCATGCTTATATATCATCATGATACAGTTTATTATGTTATTTCTTAACTATTGTGGATGCAGGTGCACCGTATACGGTTATTATAAATTGGGTTAAGATACTAGTAAGGGGAAAACCTGTTTTGCTAAGCGGCATGGTCTCACTAGATATCTATATGGTTCGAGATGGTAGGTTATTATTCACACCAGACATTTTGTCTGACTTGAATTTTATGTTTTCCTCTTAAACTCTCGGGTGCTCAATTGATTTTGAGTAGTTTGAGAGTTAAGGTTTCAGGTTCATCTTTAGACGAATAAGCTTCCGGAGACGTGCACGAGGTAAGCTAGCTAATAGGAGTTCTTTCTATTTGATTCTGATGTGTTATTAGATGCAATGACAAAGTTGTTTAATGCCTATATTTGGACTCTGATCAACCAAGGGGGCATTTTCATATGTCGCTCTTGACGTATTTTGTAATAAACTATAATTTCTTTGAACGTGGCTTACGTATGGGATTATGTAATGAATCTGAAATGAAATGAGAAATTTGTTTTAAATTGAGTTTAATTTTTTTCCAAATTCATGTGTTTTAGGTATATAATTGTATCTAACATTACCACATTTGGTCATCGAGAATTAATAACTATGGATGACTGTAGTATCTATAGCGGTTAGTTTGGGCCTCCAAATGGGGGATGTTACAACTAATGGCAGTTTTTCTTAACAGAAAGGTGGCGGTTTTGCATTAAAAAGGGATTCTTTTGTCTGTATTCCCCCTAATCATGAGGAAGATGGGTTTATAACAGTTAAATCAAGGAGATCAATGAGAGAGGCAGGGAAGAACATGCAGAGAAATGGTAACAACGTCGGATAAGGGATTTCCAATGAGGAAATAAGCACGCAATTTAATCATATGAATCGTGATAACTTAGAAATATGGGGTATGGTAATAAAGACAAGTAGGATGCATCATAAAGGCTATTCTCAAACCCTAATGTTCAGTCACCGAACCCAAGATAGTGGAAGGATATGGTTAAAGAGACATAAACTTCATCATTTTACCCCTTATAATTTTTCCAGCCAAAGAAGCATGGGGACCTCTTATATGCAATCATGAATTCGCAGTTGAAGGAGAAAGTTAAGAAGAATTAGGATAATTCAACTACTTATATGCAATGAATCTGAAGCCTTACAATCATTACTTCAAAGCATATATCAAACGTGTAGCAACCGAGAGGTGAATTTCAAATTTTCTCCAGAGATAATGAGTTTTATATTATAAATATGATTTAGCAATGATTATGACAATCATTAAACAATGGTCTATATTTTTATAATAAAATACTGATTATAATGAGAAAATGGAAAACGAGCATGAAATTAACTAAGGAATTTATTAAGCCCATTTCAATTTGGGTTAAGCAACATGGTTCTGACATTGCGAATTGGTCAAAAGACGGCATAGGGAGAGTAGCATCAGTCCTTGGTGTAAAATCTTTATCAAGTTAGGGATGGCTAGACTTGGATTTGAAAATATTTTAGTTGAAATTAATTTAGAGTGTCAATTTCCTGATCAAATTCCTATTATGGATGAACTGAAAATATAACATGGCAAAAATTTATATATAAGTGGAAATCACATAAGTGCAATAACTGCATGTGTTTTGGTCATGTTGAGAACCACTGAACTTTCATAAAAGATGGATGCCCAGGAGTGTTATTCATGTTAATAGCATGATGAATGAAATGCAAGTAGACAGTTCAAAATATACTCAACGTAACAAAACAAACAACATGCAACAGTTGTATATATAAAGTTAATTAAACAAAGAACTCAATCAAAACAAACATGAATGAAACAATTAGCATCACAGAGTTAAATAATTCATCGATAAGGCAATAGCTTGATGAAGAGTGCATAAAATTATGCAAAAGAGATAGTATAATGGAGGAGGTGCAATGTAACACCCCACAATTTCAACGACTGGATATTTAAGATATTTATTTAAATATTTAATCGTTAATTAACAGAACATCAATTATCTCGACTTTTGAAGACGGATGAATTGGAACCCAAGGCACCTGCTGTTGAGATCGCAATTCTGCCGCAAGAAGAATGAATATAAACCTGTCTATGTTTGGAGTCGACAAGTTTTTGGAGTAAATAATGATTTATAGAAAAGAATGAAAATTGGGTGCTAAGCCCATTGGTTTGCCTATAAGTAGTTACCTCTTCATGTTTTTATTTCAATTTTCATTTCACGTTTCATTTCTTCTCTTTCCTTAATTACTTTTTTAATCTTTTCATAATTACCTCTTAATCTCCAAGATCTAAATCCACTCAAATAAATTGCAAAATTCAAACTAAAATCATTATGATTCCTCTCTAATCAATCCTGACATAACCCATCAAGGAATTAGCATGAAGTGGATTTTGAAGCTAGATCTCAACTTTGAAAAGGTTTTGAGAATGAGTTTTGGTGATTAGAGCTTGATTTGGTAAAGAAGAAGATGAGTGGGATGATTCTCTACTCATATTTATTTGTTATACCTTATTAATTTATTATTTGTGATTTTGAAGTATTATGAAGTAATTTAGAGAATGTTGGTAATGTACTTAGGCTTATGTTTGTCCCTTAAACATGTTCATATCATCACATTATTTATTAGAGACCTTTAACACCATGTTATGAAAAGTTAGTAAGCTTTGGGTTAGGTTTTGGGATGATTAAGTGATTATGAATGATTGTCTCGGCTTAATTATGTATTATAGATGATTTAGTAATTATATAATTTTGTTGAAATTATATACGAATGTTTTGAGAAAGTAAGCAAATTAAGTGGTTTAGGAGCTCTACACTTATTACTAAAGTGATTGGAGGCTTAATGAAGCTTAATTACCAATTATAAATATTATTTAAAGTAAAGAAATGATTTTTATAAATGAATGGTTTATTCATATATATTATCTATGTAAAGGAATAATTTTATAAATAAAGGAGATATTTTATAAAATAGTATGAGATTTTATAAAATAATGTAAATGATATAGTTTATAAATAGTATGAGATTTTATAAAATAGTGTAATGAGATATTTATAGATATTTTATAAAAGAGTGAGATTTTATAAAATAATATGGAGAAAATATTTTATAACAATGGTTATAAGGTTTTATAAAGTATTATAAGACGAATACTTAATCTTCAATAAAGAAATTAAGTGTTATAATAGCTTAAATTGGTTTAAAAGATAGTAATATGTTTTATAAAATAATATGAGATTTTATAAAATAGTATGAAAAAATATTTTACTTTTATTAAATATATTTAGTAAATAAAACTAAGACTTGATTTAGTAATAATTGAATTACTTACTCAAATACGCGGGTATGTATATGTGCATGGGCGAGTATACGTATATGTGTATTTGAAGTAGTGTAATAATATAGGTAATTCTTGTAGTGTAATTAGAAATGTTGAAAGTAGTTATGTATATATTAGTTTATATATATATATATGTTTGTGTGTGTGTGAATATCCGTATTTCTGTATAAGCACGTGGCGAATTTCTCATGCAGTCATAGCGGTCGCCGTGTGCACTAAGTTGCATGAGAAGATACCGTGTCGGGTAATTGCTCCATTGAAGACCGAAACTTGATTTGCATAGTTGTAGTGTGTTTTCGTGTACATGTGTGCATAGGCATGTACAAATAGGTGCATCGACACATGTGTGAACAAAACACAAGGAAAGAAGGCCAGCTTTGTTTGTTTTTGCATATTAAAGGAGGCCAGATCGCTAAATTCACCCGTTGAACTCTACATGTGTGAAGGAGAGACTTCGTGTCGAAATTGGATTTCGAATATGCAAGAGACCACTTCTAAAACATCAACTAATGGGCTCGAAGAGATGTCTGAAGTGGTAAGGGCAAGCTAGAGGAGTTAGGTAACTCATCGAACATAGCATCAGAGGAAACGGGGCTCGAATAGGTGATCGGCTGAATCAGTTTGTACCTGCCCCAGCCTTGCTGCCCAAGACATGCTACTACCAGTGCACCGATGGTGAATAGACCTAGGTAATAAAGCCCAGATAGGGTGCAATTTAACGGGGGTTCGTCCCCGGTTTTAGATGCGGTTTTGTGTGAAGCTTTGGCGTGACTTCGGGGAGACTTTAGGCTACTTAGGAAAGTGGAATGCAAAGCAATGCTCAAGATTTGGATGCAATGTTTAGAGATACGTATGCGATCAATAATGATCAGATGCGATATCAATGCGCTGATTGGTTGCACAGTCACATTTGGTTAGCATGTACGATTGAGCGGAGTTAGTCTGTACCTTTTAGTTTCGACCTTGAGTATATATGTTTGATGAATGGTATCGGTCTAATATTAGTGACCATAAGTTGTGTTGGCCTTATATTAGTGACCGTCCATATTGTTGAACTTATAGTAGAGGCTATCCGTATAGATAGACGATAATGAGATATTGGTCTTCGTTTGTGATAGGCGTGTTTTATTACATGACGTTATATATATTTATACACACACAGCGTCGGTGTTTCTTTGTGGTCCCGATAGCGTATTATACGAGACACACCCGTCGTTCTCTTTTGTAGAGATGTTATGTGAATTTGCTAAGAAATCCATCATGACTAAGGGGGAGATGATGATGATCATCTACGGATGGATCATTTATCACTTATGCTGGACACGTGAGGTCCACATAGGTTTCAAATATCTAGAGTATGTCATATATCACTTATGCTCGATATAGGGTACGATGAGATCTATGTGAGTTAGATCAATCAGGACATGGCTTGGAGTCTGTGGTACGATTAGGTTCCGACTCTATTGATTTTGGATGTTCAATGGGAATCATTGGATTACGGTGAGATCTATGTAGGTGTTAAATATCTAGAGTAAGTCATATATCACTTATGCTCGATATGGGGTATGGTGAGGTCTATACGAGTTTGATCACATTGGATGCGGCTTGGGGTCTATGGTACAATTAGGTGTTGACTATTTATTTTATACCCTACATAGGGATCATTGAATCATGGTTAATGTCCACTTCGAAATTCATTCATCAGCAATGATGAGTATTGATTTACACATGTTATTCATTGTATATTTTAGGTTATAAATGGTGTATAATATAGTAGTTGGTTGATACTGTTGTTGTGTATTCTAGGATATGTTTATATTGTGATATTTATATTACCCTACATTTGTACCTTTATAACAGTATATTATTATGTACCAGTCACATTATATTAGTTGTGCTAACTCGTTGATTACATGATAAGAGTAGGTTATGGTACAACTCCCTACCTTTAAGATGAGTTTAGCTTACTTGTTTATAGGAAGTTCGAATTATCCCTGAGCCACGTTTGTGGAGAGAACCAGTTATACCTTAGTATTCCTATCTCATTTGTATGTAGTTTAGATACAGTATTTTGAGATAGTTCCCCTCACTCCAAAATTTATGTCTGACCCACGCTTTATCTTTGTATGTTTATGTCATGACAACTCTCGGGTACTCGATTGGGTTGTTTAGAAGTCATATGCTTTTAGGGATACACTATCAGAGTGGCACAATTGAAGCTTTGGTGGCGAAGACGACATTTGAATACACACACACTTGACATTGTAGTCTTACATGACAAATACGTTATTTGTATATGAGACTTGTTGTATCAAATAATATATTCTATCTTACTGTATTGATATTTACGTATCAGTTACTTCTGTCAGTGCAGTCTCCTATATATTGTTCATCCTATTTTTTATATCTATATTCATTATATTATATGTTATCTTTTTGATGTGAGATTATATCATTATGCCATGCCAGCCTTGGTATAATGTTTGCGTTTAATTTTACCTCAACAATTTACCTTTTATGGGATTCGAAAGTCAGACGTTGATATGAGACGTTGATTTTTGGATATTGCGAAGGATGAGTTGTTACATGCATGGTAACTTGCCTGCCAATGTTGAGCATCAGGAGAACATCATAAACACAGCCCAACATGTTAAAGTTCCTATGGATTTAAATAAAGGTAGCATGACCATATCAACTCTCAAAAAAATGTAAATACAATGGGAAAGGAGGAAATAATCACCAAATAGGGACAATCAAGAAGAGGTAGAAATGAAGATTTCACCTACGAATCCAGATGTTATGAGTAATCTAGCATGATCGAACAGGGTTAATCAAAATAAGTCAAAAGAAAGAATGTTAAAGCATAGTAAAGTGAGTTGACCCCTTAGTAACATAGATACTTCCTTAGTAACACTGATACTGAGTAGGGATGGCAATGGGACGGGTCTAGGGTCCAAACCCGGTCGACCCGCCCCTGTTTTGGCCCATCCAGACCCGCCCCATTGGGTCATTGGGGCGGGTAGACCCGTGACCCGTTCTTAAGTGCTCCGGGTCTAGGGTCGGGTCGGGGCTCGGCTGACCCGCCCCAATCCGACCCGCACTACTAACATCTCATGAAACTGCTTTATTACTATAATGATTTATTAATCTTCTTAGATATAAGTGATTCTAGTATGGATATTAAAATGTTCCAATCAATAATCTATAGAAAAAATTAGAGTATTAAGTTGCGTCATTGATAATTATACAATAACATATGTATATATTTTCTGAATTGTTATTGTAGACATCATTTTTATTAACTTCCCTTAGACACATTGTTTTTTGTATTTCATGTATTATTTGGTGATAACGAGCATAAACAAATAAATATATGTACATTGGTACACAATTTTGAATCAATATATAGAGACTCATCGGGTCTTGGGGTGGGTCGGGTCTACCCTGACCCATACGGGTCCCGGGTACGGGGCAAAATTCCAGACCCGCACCGGGTCTACGGGGCGGGTCTGGGGTGCGGTCTAAAAAATTCGGGACGGGTACGGGGCACTAAAAACCCGCCCCAACCCGCCCCATTGCCATTCCTAATACTGAGGAAAAATGATTCAGAACAATACGCATGGGAATGCCAAGGGACTTAACTCCCCTTCTAAAAGTTATATGTGGAAGAACGTATTTATAAAGTTCAGCCATCATTAGTGGGGATTGTAGAGCATAATTAAAATCTGATTGAATTCATAAATTTTCCAAAAGCTTAAACTATGTCTGGGGATATGTACATAATGATAATACTTGCAGAAAAGTAGGGTACTTGTCTTATTGAATGGCCTTACGTGGAACAACTTTGTTCTTCATAATGATGATCAGGTCATCACATGTTGTCTACTAAACAAATGGATCTGAAATTAGTCATTTCTGTAGTGTATGGTTTGCACACTAAAAAAGAAAGAAAATAGTTGAGGACTTATCACTCAACTATAGCCAGGGACATCAAATTTGGAAAGTTGTTGGTGACTTCAATGTTGTGTTATATCGTGGTAATAGAACTGGCCCCTCAAGCATTAAAATTAATAATGCATAAGAAGAATTTTATGAAGCTATAATTGCTACATGTCTGCAAGAAAATTCTTATAGAAGGAGCTGTTATACATGGAGAGGGGAATTTTTTTTCAGTTTATAGTAAAACTGATAGAATGTTTGTTAACTATGAATTTTATGAGAAATTTTCCAACTGCGTAGCCATAGTTCTTGATCACTCAACCAGTGACCACACCCTTATAATTTTTCCACTCACAAATCCCATACAGGAATATAAAAACATCCCTTTTAAATATAACAATGCATGGTGACGTATAGAAGGGTACGATGACATTGTTACGATGGGATGGGCAGTACGAATCAATGGAAGTGCTCTTTATTCCTTATTATGCGAATTCAAAGCAGTTAAAAGATTGCTAAACCAATGGAATTATGGAACAAATCCATATCAAACATAAAAATATGTGTGATGAAATCTGAGAGAAGAACAATGATTTATACATGCAAGTTTTGGCAGAAACATATATATAATAAGATATCGTAGAACAATACAAGAATAGCTTGCTGGTCCTGGAATGTATCATGCGCACAGAAAGCACAGAAAACTATCATAATTCCAAAGTTAGATGGCCAGCAAAGGTAGACTAATGCAGTTAGTTTTTCTACTCTAACGTGACAAGTAGAAAGTAGAGGAACTATATCAGACATTCGTTGGATGCAGAAGGTAAGTCTATTACTAATGATAATGGTTTGTCAAATAATATAGTTTGCAACTTTTACAGGTTATTTAATGTTGAAAATATAAAAACAAACATGCCACATGTAACTTGTAAAAACTACTAACTGTGCAAGCTAGGCCATCTTTGAATAATATATTAACCATGGAGGAAGTCAAAATTGCAACATTTCAAATTGATTCAAATAGCAACCACTGCAACAAAAATACTCTATTACAACGTCCTTTTTACAACGGGCAATTGATACCCGTTGTAATAGTTGGCTACTACAACGGTCAGCTCAGGCCCGTTGTAATAGATTTCTTATATAACGTCTTTTTTACAACGGACAAAGATTGCCCGTTGTAATAGATTGCTATTACAACGGTCATTTTATGCCCGTTGTAATAGATATTAATTTTACAACGTTCATACAATGTCCATTGTAATAGAGGTGCCAATTTTACAACGGGCTAAAACTACCCGTTGTAATAGGTGTCAATTTTACAACGGGCTTAAAATGCCCGTTGTAATAGGTAACCCTAATTTTTATACCACACCACCCCAAAGAAAAATTACAGAGGCCGGCCCTCTTTTCTTCTTTTCCGTGAAGCAATACTCTCGTTCCTCTTTTCCTCTTTTCTTTGCTCGAAAAATTAGGGATTTCGAATTTGTTGAAGCCGCGAATTATATACGGTTATTTTCTTTGTCACTTTGATTCGAAGCCGGCTGCTTCTCGATCGAGTTCGACTTGTATTGGTATGTCTCTCCTCCTACTTACTGTTCTCCTCTATTCGACAAACCTAGGTTAGTAAAATTGTGACGAACTCTGTAGGAATTTATCTTTTCCTTCTCACAACTATCTACGCAGAAACCCTAATTTCACTACTGTAAATTCGATCTGTTCATAGCGGCATTATAAAAGTTTGACCTTTTGTTTAGGATTTTATGTTCATCAGTGAAAAAAGCTGGGTTTACAGTTTATGTTCATCAGTGATAGAATATCGATTTTATAGCACTGTCTAGCTTGCTATTGTTTTATCTTTCTTCATGCTAGTGACAAAATTGATCCTTTTACAGGTAGAGGTGAATTAGTAATAAAATAAATTAGATCTTTATGCAGTTTCATGGTTGCTACTGATTGAAGTTTGCCTTTCATCACTACTTGATGACTGGATGTTCAATAGTGATATTGAAGTCGGATTATTGTATCATTTAAGTTGATTAACTATATATGCACACATTCTCTTTCTTGTACAGTTACAAGCTCACTAGTGTTAGAATCAGGCTACACAGTCACTACAGTTGCTGATTTCAGCAAACCGCCTTCAAATATTCATCCATTTGCACTTTTGCCTCGCCAACGATCCAATGATGCCATCATGCTGGACTTCACAAGCTCTGTTTTTTATACTGTCCCCATCCCAGTTACACAAGGTACAATCTTTTGCTTTGGTCTTTAAATAATGCTGCTGCTACTGCTTGAAATTTTGATTGGTAAGACTATTATCTTTCTACTGAACCGTATATATTGTGCATATTTTTTATCACAGGATTTATATTCATATATACAAATATACCATATTAATTTGGACAAATTAAAATAAACTTCTTTTTATACACATGTAAATGTGATGTATCACAAATCATAACTGTGAGAGTTGTCCATTTGAGCATTGATTTATATACTTTGGTGCTTAGGATTTAAACTGCTTACACCGTGGTTTCTGTTTGCAGTGCTTAAAAGCTTTAGATATTTTAATGATGAAAATAGATAAGTAATAGTTGAAAGGATAAGAAAATGGTTGAATATTCAAAGCCGACATCAGGTGGAGTAAAATATTCGAAGCTGAAATCACGAGGAGTAAAATAATCAAAGCTAAAATCATGATACTAGTGCATAAATGAGTTTATTGATTCCCTGTTGGTTCTCTATTGCTCTGACAAAGAAATGTTCAATAAAGATAAAGATGGTTTGTTTATACGCACCCATCTCCACCCCTAGCAGACCCGCGTGACAGCCAAGAAAACCGAGAGCAGCCAAACCCCATCACCTTTAGCCTATCCTCTTCCACCTCTCGGCCTAATCTTCCACTATGACTGCCTTGTTTTCCTCCAACACGTGACAGCAAACAACCCCTACTCCAGCTAGCCTTCCACAGCCTCTTGTTCCACACTGCAACTGATAATATGTGTGCTTGTTCTAGGTGATTTTACCATCACACTTCTTTGTTTATTCCAATTATATTGAGCATCTCTAACAGTTGTTCTTGTGGTATTGTTAGTTTTTCCCTTGTCTTTAGCTGCCTCCAGATACTTTGATAGAACATATGTGTAAGTTATATATTAGTTCATATGTAAGTTTATATACAAGTTATATATTAGTTATATATTAGTTATATATATATTAGTATACACGAGTTTGTTTTCAAATATAATTTGAGGGTAGATTTGCATTCCAGTGAATGATCTCCTGTCAGCATATATATTTTAAATTTGAAGAATATATGTATATAAGTATATATATAAATCTGTATATATGTCTATATAAATCTGTATGTATATATTTTACATGGTAAGATTTTTGTTATTATTTCTACATCTAAGCTAGGTACAATATGCAATATACTAACCTGAGCTTCAACATTTAAACTATTTATGGAAATATAAAGCTTTGAGAGGGATTGGCTGCGTAGAGATCTAAATGTAATCGGATTTGGATTGGTAGGATGGCTTGTTCCTTCTAGCATTCCAGCAATAAATGGTAAGAGCTTGACGGGTCTGTTCCTTGACAGCATTGGAACCGAACTCGCTCACTGGCCAACCGGACCTGCTCTAGGTTCTCAATTTTGGTTGTGGCTTATAGATGTGCACATGCTGGAAGAATAAATTAAGTTCACTGATATAGATGTGCACATGCTGGAAGAATAAATTAAGTTCACTGATATAGATGGCACTCACTGATGTTGACGATGCATGCATTTTGGAAGAACAAATTTAATTCACTGATATATTTCAGTTGACATGAATAAGACTGTAGAATTTTGCTTAATTACAAGATGAAGTTTTAAGTATATTTTCACATTTTATTGTAGTTAATCAAGCCTCGTTCCACTGCGATAATATTTTTCATTCTCACATTTTAAGCATGAGTTCATTCATATTATACATTTTGCTGAATGTTTATGGTGTGTAGATGGTTGAGAGGATAAACTGGATGGGGGACAATTCTGAGAAAGGCATTCAGCAAAGCGGAGGCATTATGGTGAACTATGTGTACAGGTATTTATGTAGAAAATCAAACTTATAACCTAGTTTATTATTAATTGGAGTCATGTGATGTTTACTGTCTGTCGCCTTTCAGGTTAGACAACATTGAAGCATATGCCCAGTCATATTCTGAAATGGGCCATATTCATGCATCACCCGGTCTTCATCAGTATACAAACTGACGTGTGAATAAAAGCAGGGTATGTTATATAATTTTTTTGTTATATCATTCATGACATTGTGTAGTGTGTATTGCCTCACTTTTGGTCAGATTGGGTTTAAAGGCAGGACTGAGGAGTACTTCTAAGTAATTTTTTTTTAAATCTTGGCTTGGCCATTGCATGTATTATATCTTACTTTGTGATTGCATGTACACACCCTTGTTTATTATCTCAATGCAAAGTTATTGGCAATAACTCAGATTCTTTGATTTCGTTTTATTGTAGTGTATTATTTTAGCCATCTTGATGTACATGAATCACTTTCTTTTGCATACTTGAAAGCCATTTTTAATTGTATTGTGTCATCCTGCAAATTACGTAATGGGTTTATATCTTCAAATGACTGTTAGCCACTGAAATTATGATAAGAGTTTAGCTAATGAAAACAAATCCTGGTAGAGAGAAGCACTGTTGGTCAGGGAGTTGATGTAGGCTGTGCAGTTGTATGCACTGTTCGTAGGAAGAGTTGTATTGAAGGAGGAGGGACAAGCACTATGTATGATGGATGTGGGTGATGGTTGTTTGCTAAGGGGGTGATTGTGATGATGGTTATAGAAGTAGTCAATTGCAGTGATTGTTTGATGAAGTTGTTGTTTGGTTTGGTGAAAAGGAGGAGTGGTGATTAGGTAGTTGGATGGTTTTGATGGTGACTGTGAATGTTATAGTGTTAGATGGGGAAGTGAAGAGTTGTAGGAAGAGATGAAACTGCTAATGTTTGAAGGCACATGCACAGTGCCTATCTAAGTAGCGAAGTGGTTTGGGTAGTGCAATGTTTAAAGTGTGCAGAAGGGAAATGCACACTTGTATGAGGGAGAAGTTAGTTAAATATGGAGGAAGTGAATGACTGTGGTGGGTGGTTTGTTTGTAAATGTGAAATGGTGCAGAGAACTAGGTAGAGAATTGGGTAGAGAACTAAATAAATGAAAAATAGTGTATATTAGAACTATGTCAATGTAAACTTATCTAACTTTTTGGAATGTCTTGGAATTTTATGACTCTAGCTTTTAGTCTTTTCGAATGTGATTTTGGTTGTTTTATGATAATATTTATTACTCGTTAAATTATTCATTATTGGTATGAAGGTATGCTGCTGTAATTTTTTTTTAAAATTTGCATTTATTTTACAACGGTCAAAAACCGTTGCAATATTCCATATTACAACGGGCATTGCCCGTTGTAAAAAGGTGTATTACAACGGGCATTGCCCGTTGTAAAATATGGGTGACCTATTACAACATCGCATATTACAACGGTCAGCTGTCCGTTGTGGAACACATATTATAACGGGCATTGCCCGTTGTAAAAGGCCTGTTTTGTTGTAGTGAACCCAAGCCCAGATGGGTTTGGTTTAAAATTTTACAAGAAACACCATGACCTAATCAGCAATGATTTACTTGCTTTCATCAAGTATGTGATATCACCATTATTAATCTCGAAGATATGCGATGTGAGACATGAATTTGATGCCACCTTTCAAGATGGAAGTAATGTAGTCCTTTATTAATATCGTTCAATACCGCATATGATCAATAATGCATGTTGCCAATACTGCTTCTCCTTGATGCCACCTCCCATCTATATTACATCTCATTGATGTCGCGTCTTATTAATGTCGTCTTTCACTTGTGAAAATAAGATGCTCATTGCAACTCATCAGTGCCGCACCCTATCAACGTTGCTCATCATTGATACTACCTACAACTAAAGCCATAAAGTAGCGATGTCGCCTCTCTTTGATGCTGTTTTTATTTCAATACCGCCGCTCTTTAATGTTTTCATTCGTATAAAACCGAGTTAATCAATGTTGCCCATCATTGATGTCGCCAATAGTTAATGCCGCGTCTTGGTGATAGTACATTTCATCAACACTTAGGGGATGTCTTACATTTATACATGCGGTGTTGACATCGGAAGCCATCAATATCCGTAGAAGTTATCAAAGCCAATCTTTTACTAATCCATGCCGCTCCATATTGATGCCGCACCAAATCACTATCGCGCCATGCCAAACACCACTTTAATTCGATACTGCTATCAACCAATGGAGAGCGCTGATCATCATAACAGAACCCATCAATACCGAGAGTCATTGATGTCGTGCGCCTAACAATGACAAAGGATGTTATCAAGCGAAGTTAGCATCATGCAGCATTGAAACTGCCGAGACCAAGAACTTCGAAGCCATGTGCCATGCGCCATGTCACATTTTTCTCCCCTATAAATATGGACTTAAGGAACAATGGAAGGGAGGATCATTTTTGTCACTCTTCTTACATTTTAAACTTTATAACCCTAAATTGATATGGGGATTTAGTGCCGATTATAGCACTTGAACTATTAGACATTGTATATTTGACATTATATTAAATCACGACAAGATATCTCGAATTATGACTTACTTTTGAATTACAAAGCATATAAGATTTACTAATCAAAGATTGTTTCAAATTCCAAAAGTACTCATATTCTTGATTTCTCTTTTGATCATATAATTGTCTAATATGGATTTACTTCAAGCATATATGATTTCACTTGGCCTTGCATATGATTTCCCTATGAACTTAAGCTTGCTCGTTCACTCCTCTGAAGCCTTAACTCAACCAAGTGTCACCTTGTGCCAATACTCGTTGAGGTTAAATTTAGGTTCTCCAATTTTCATCATTTGCCAAGGTTCACTTCCTTGCACTTTTTAGGGTTGACGAATAAATTCGTTAACATTTGGCACTAGAAGGAGGGCTCGAACCTTCATCTCCGTTAAAACCCTAAGTGGAACTATCATAGCTTGCATATTTAGGACTTAAAGAACTTTCCCCAACCAAGTATATCCTATTCCAAGCTAACCTATTTTTGATTCTTAATACCAATTAATCACATTAACTAAGTTTTGCTTAGTCATGCCAATTATTCGTGTTAAGATCTCTGATAAAGGATCCTCCAAGCCTTAAATGACAAGGCCGACTTATCAATTACTAATGATCACCGACTTCATGAAGGATAAGTGCTAAGACTTGTAGCATTACAAGTTATGGAAGAGAAGAAAAGACAAGTGGCTCCATACAATCCAGAAAAATGAAGTTTGAATCCCTTTCATATGGGGCCAACATCGATTTTGCCATGGGTAAGAAATACAAAAAGGATTGCATCTTCTTGAAAATAAGGAAAGATATTCAACTCAAAGCCAAAGGAACCATTTTCAAATAGGAAGTAGAAAGGGACTTTGACCTGTTCACTAGAAAGCGGAGGAGTATGCTTGATCGATCCTATAAAACCAGTGCAGCATAAGGCTCCATAAAAAGTAAACTAGTCATCGAAGATAAGGAATCCGTCTCAAGCAATAGGGGAACTAAATACCAATCAAAAGAACCATTCTTCAAAAGGTCATGATTTTCCAAGAACTACACCATTACTACTTCCTACGGGAATATCTACTTCCTGATTAAAGACAAGCTCAACTATTGGCCTTCGCAATAGAAGCGACCAAAGAATGAAAGGAATCTCGAAGGGTTATATTGTCATTGTTATCGCTCTAACGACCATGACACAAATCACTGCCGAAGCTTGGAGGGAATAATCAACAATCTCTTAGGGCAAGGAAAGCTGAATGAATTTGTACAAAGATGTTAAATCAGCCAACAATAAAATAAGATCTTCTAAACAAAATAAGTGTATCTACATGGTTGAGGAGTAAAATTATCCTAAAATAGTGGAAAGCCTAAACCACTGCATAAGATGGTAGTAAGGGGCTAAAGCCTTTGTCCCCGCCAAGATGGCCTGGTCAAAGCACCTCCTTGAGGAAGGTCAGAGTAAGCCTTTGGTTTTGTCTGAAAAGGCCTAATCAAAGCATCTACAAGCCTTCAACACCTGCCTACGCGGTCTAGTTGAAGCACCTCCTAGGAGGAGAACATGTAAGCCTTTAGCCTGTCCAAAGCGCGGAACTAGCCTTCAGTGCCATCATCAATGGCCTCACTAAAGCGCCTCGTAGAGGGATGATGGGTAAGCCTTTAGCCTGTCCAAAGCGCCAAACAAGCCTTCACTACCGTCTCCATAGCCTTACTAAAGCGCCTTCTAAAGGGAGATCGGGCAAGTCTACGGTTCGGCTAAAAGAAAGCTAGCTAAACGCACAAGACAAAAAACTTAAATCGTCACCTAAGACGATGATAAGAGGTTCGATCCATGTTGAGATCCTCACCTACAGTGTTGGTGAAAAGCAATCGAGTCAACCGCTCTCTATCCGGAAAAATGGATCGAAAATAGTCTTCTAAAGGAAGATCAATCAAATTTAATTCAATCCGAAAGAAGGGTTAAGGCTATCTTCTAGAGGAAGATCTATTAGGATGAATCAATTAGCATCCTGAAACAAAATCAATCTTCTAGAGGAAGATCTACCAAAATAATAGTTGTCAAAAGTCAGAAAGTATTACCAGACAGGTATTTTGGTCTTCCATTACTATTGCCGGACATGTGTTCTGATCTTCGATGTTTTGGTCTTCCACTATTATTGCCAGATGGGTTTTCTGGTCTTTTATTATTAATACTAGATGGGTTTTCTGGTCTTTCTTATTAATTACCAAATGGATTTTCTGGTCTTCTCTTTGCTTTATAACCAGAGTGGTTCTTTAGGCTTCTATTCAAATTATTATCAAAAGGATTTTCTAATGATGGAGCTTCGCTAAATCAGCTCTCAATTTAGATTTGAATTCATTTAACAAGAATCTCCGGTACTAAACAAGCTGTTAGATATTTATTAATGGAAAGGAAAATTTTTACATCAAGTTCTAAAAGCTTAACTAGCAAGGTTCTTAATTTTCTTAACGAGCAGAATATCCATTAAAGCTTAAAATATGGGAAAACAAGATGTTGATCATCAAGAATTTCAAATAAGAATCAATACTCGATTCAGGGCTACATACCTCACATCCGAGGTAATATTCATTCAAATACAAATTGATTTACAATTTAATACATTATATACAAAGTTACAAGTACAAAAATCAAACAAAAGAAGAATCTATTTAAAGCAAATCTTTGTCAAATCTCGAGGCTCCATGCTGTCTTGTCCAAATCCTTGGTAATCAAAGGATCGGTAATATGACGAAGGGCCAGGTCCAAAAGCTCTTTGAATTTCTTTTCCTTCCTTCAAATAATATATGCATCATCAACTGAACCAATTTGAGTTTTCAAGCCATGCTGGAGTGCCTTGTTGGCTCCTCTCGAAGTTTGAACCATGTTTTTTAACTCTTCAATCTCTTGTTTAAGTGTGTATTTCTTAAGCTTAAGCTTTTGAATTTTGCTTTCATATCCATTGAGATGTTGAGATACTTTTTCATTCCACTTATTACTGAAAAATTGCTTGCATTCGAATTTATCTTGTCTGCTCCATTTGGAGATCACATCATCACTTAGACCCAGAGGTGGATTCAATAAAGTAGGAAATTCTTGACTATCAAAAGATTGAAATATCATTATCCTTCTAGGAGTAGGAGTAGGAAGACTGGAACCACCTTCATTGACGATGAGTTCCAGGGATTAGCAAGATACTTGACTCTTCATTAACTCCACTTCGAGTTCATTTCTTCGTTGATGTAATTTAGCCATTTCGACGTCAATCTCAACTAAAGGCCTGGATTTTAAGGTTGAGCCTATCCGTTCTTTCAACTTTGGAATTCCTTTATCCTTCTCCTTAATCTCCTCTTCTGAGCTAGAGATTCATTCCTTTAGACCTTTAATGTCAGTTTCATTTAGAAGTAGTTCCTATGCCATTCTTATGCCTCCTGATTATTTGGAAATTGTGAAGCTGAAGCATCTTGCGAAGACTGCTTCTTTTCAATATCAGCTAGTAGTCTATCTTTAATTTCAATCACTCGCGAGAAAACATCTAAACGATGAGATGCGCACACTAACTGGGAATAAGTAAATAGAAATTAATACATGAAAAACAAGTTCTTTTATTAGTAACAACTAAGGTTTACCCACGATGGAGAAATTTGAATTACACCACAATATTATTTTTGAACATTTAATTAACTCCTAAAATTTTGAACCATCGGTTTTGGCCTTTCTAAATGACTCAATGAATATGGTAAGAGTATAGCCAAAAGAAGCTTTAGTCCTTTCTGGGGTATCAATGGGAGGGAACCGATGATAGTCTCATTCTCCGATTGGAGAGCTAGCATGATCACATATTAGTTTGGCATGATAAGTTCAAATTTCACTCAGTAATTTATCATTTTCATCACCCAAGAAATCAAAGCGAAAGTGAGAAAACCGATGTAGACTTCTTGTAGGTCTCTAAGAAAGCAGTGTCTTGGTAACTTTGATGTCTTGAGAGTTAGGGATTTTTCTTTAAAATCCTTCTTTAGTTTGACATATTTACTCAATAGTTCCATAAGAACAGGATTGCTTGAGATTTCTTTAATATGTATGATGTATTAAAATCAAATTGATAATAGTAAAACTAAAATGATAAAGTTCATAAGCTACTCAGGTTACATAGTACAATTATACAATCATTCGGATTCATACAAGATGGATTTCTTATATAGTTCAGAAATAAATCTCTTTCTCTTATACTTGAGTTTTCGGCGGGGAAAAGTGCGAGAAGAAAGAGGGATAGAGACAACTCTCGAGAAATTCCAACATGCTCCAGGATGAGGATCAGACCCATGTTCATTCAAGTTTCTGCGATGAAAGCATCCGAGCTAACCCTCGCAGTTGTCACCTAAATAGGAAAAACCAACAAATATACCCCTAGAGTAAACTTTGTAGAGAAATTCTTCCAAAGCACTCCTATCATCAATCAACATCTAAAAGAGGGTCACTAGCTCTGCATTCTCTGCCAAGAGTTTCTCCCGATGAAGGCGTGCCTTCTTCATCCATGGAGCAGCTTGCCTCTCTTTGAAAAATCTTAATTTTGATGCACTAATGGTGAGATTCTTGTATTTTTCAAACAACTCGTTATACTCTCTCAATTGTCTACCCAGATCTCTATTCAATTGATCCATTTCCATTTGTTTCTTTTCGATCATAACTTCGTAATGATGTTTTGGTTTCTTCTTAGGAACTACTTAATAATTTAAGATGACTAAATAAAGTAATCCATACATGAGAAAGGGGAATTTGAGATGAGGCGATTTGCTCCTTTGCTTTAGATTTGTGACTTTGGGGAGCACTGTCCTTGTAAGGAGAATCCTTCTTTGAAGGATCAAGGATATCAGCAACCCGGTGTCTTGGACTGTTGAGTCCAGGTTAGCATCTTCTGATCCGTCTTTGTCATCTAACGGTCCAGGGAAGCCCTTCTCACTGTCATCACTATTTGTCGTGTCATTGTTATCTTCGTCGCCATCATCATCTTTACTCTCATCTTCATCCTCCTTCTCATCATCAAATTATGTTTCTTCATCTGTTGGAGGGTCGTCAAATGATAGCAGCTTCTTGGCATCAATCTATTCCTCCTCCTTGGAAGGTTCCTCTCTAGGTGCTTGGGTTTTATCTAGCATAGCTTCAAATTTCTTCGTAAATTTCTCATTCTAAGCTGGAGAGAAAGAAAGGAAGTCCAAATCTGGGCATTTCTATATATTGTCGGCATATTCTATAAAAAGGCTTTCTCATAGGAACTCTCGATAATGGTATCAAGAATCGTCCTAAGAAAATGAGAGACCGTCTACTTTGCATCCTTGATTACGCCGGTTGATTTGTTAAAAAGTTTTCTGTTCTTTCTTAACTTTTCTTGAGGAATTCATTATCCTCCGCGAGTTTGGCCTCCTTCATACCGGCCTCCTCAAGCCTTGTCTCCATAGCTTTTGATCTATCATCTAAATTTTGTCTGACATTTCTCTCTTTAGTAAGAGAAGTTTCTGTTTCCTTGAGTGAGGTAGCTATTTTTTTCTTTTTCTGTTATAGTTTCATCTCTTGCTGTTGAAATGTCAATTATATGATCATTGAGCGAAGAAACTTGCTCCTTAAGTTTAGACACTTCACTAGAGGTCCCTACATCATCCTCTTATAGAAGAAACATATGCTTAGCCATCTGAAATGAACAACATGTATGAATTATAATATTACATAAATGGTTAACAGCCTGAAATAGTTAAAACAAGGACACATACATACTGACAAGAATTGCTTAAGGATGGTAAAGCGATGATCTTGAGAATAAGATTAGCGCTGTGGTGGCTTAAGAATAGCAAAGGATGGAGACTGGATTATCAATTAGAGAAGGTCATCGAAACCACTAATAGGGGTCGAGATTGAGACTTGGAAGGAAGTGGATCTTCTGAATAAATACATAGTCCAAGCTTCTCACAAAGATAATTTAGAGCCCCAGGAGAACTTAGAAAAGTAATACGAAGAAGTGGATCCTGAAAAAGATCCGCATTATTCAACTGTTGGGCTTTTCCTCTAGGAGTGTTAAGGTTTAAGACCTCGGGGCTTGAACTAATACCCACAAATGGTTCTTCATTCACAATAACAGTGGTGTGCGTGACCCTGACTTTAGGCATCTTGCTGGGAGTTCTGGTGGCAGCGGAGCTGTCGCTTAATTTCTTTTTTATGGATTTGAATGAGTTAGCGATGATGTCCTTAAAAGATTAAGATTCAAGGGCTTGGTTCAAGGCAGAAGTACTATCTTTACTCTCATTTTCTTGAGGAATGTCACATGCTATCTCCTTCTTTTTGGAAGTGATGGCTAGGGCAGATGAGCCTGAATCGGGAAAAAAAGGCTATAAGAGGATGCCACAAGACGTTTTGTACAAAATGCAATGATATCTTACCAAGCATCTTGGGCTGAACTGGAGAATTAGAAGTAAAGGATTCTGATTTGCCTATGATTAACGATCGTTTTCCTCATGCATTATTGGGGGCTCTTCCAAAGTTTTATGATGATCCAAAGTAATGAATTACTGAAGGAAGCCTATTCCCCATTGTATCTGATACTTGGATCAATGATTGCACAATCTCCTGATCATAAGAACTTAGCTTTTTGGAAACAGAACCTGAAAGAAAGCATTTATTAATAAAGAATAACAAACAAATACGGGTAATAAGAGACAAGAAACTTACTGTTGGTGGACAATGTTCCTTTGATGTTAGAGAAGCACTTAACGAAAAAGAATTGCGTCTCCCATCCTCTCGTCTTGTTAACACTTTCGAAAATCGTACTTTTTTGGTAGGGACGGATCTGATACAGTTGTTGATCTTGTTGTTCACCAATCTTGGCATGACAAGCTATTAAATGAAGAATTTTAGCATTATGGGAAGGGAGTCCAGCCTCCCGAGCAAAGACTTCCAATATGTGTAAGAATTTTGCGAGAACTGAATTAGTGCAATATACAGATGTTCGAGGTATCTTATAAGAAAGTCGGGAAAAGAAAGGTAGCCTGAGTGCCAAATATATATTGGAGTAAAAATGAAATATCCTTTCGACGGATTGTAAATATTGTCTGCAGAACTAGTAGGTATGGTTGTGATTCTGTAATCCAAAATTGTTTCAAAATAGAATCCACCTCGACTTGGGTTGTAATGTATGATGGATTCAAAAGATTATCTCCTTTCTTACCACCGGAGAGTGAAGTCTTAGGGCCTGCACTAGTTTTCTTAATGGATATCTTATTTGGCTTTGATCTTTTCATCTATCTGCCAGATGATATTATTCCAAAATTTATGAAATGATAATGTTCATATTATATAGAAGAATCACTACAAACTAAAGTTAAAATTATTATCAAAATGAATTATCTACGGTCTAAATGATGGCATCAAGACGCTTAAAGTATATTAGTCACATTTTAATAACCTTAAAATAACACATGTCAAGTTTATCAAAAGACTTAAACTGTAACTTTAACAAAAGAATTCCATGGAAAATCTATATAAATGTTAAATAAGAATGGATATGCAACGTCAATAAGTCCATATCGACAGATATGTCTATACCAAATGTCGCGTGGCTTATGTTATAAAGCACTAGTTAACGCCGCAACTATAACCAATATTGAGGTGATGAGGTTATCGACATTAGTGAATAGTGACGACGTGGGTTGATAATGTGCTAATCAATTAAACGACTTGTAATGTGTTAAATCAGCAACGTCGTAAGCAATAATATCGAATGAAGTTTAATTGATAGTATTAAAAGTGGCTACAGAATGATGACAACGAACAGTAAGACTATCGGTATCAAATTATAACTTTATAAATAATGTCGAAAATGAGTGACGTCGTTTATAAATAGATAATGTTTCATCTAGCTAGAATACACTTTCTCATAACAATAAGAGGTTGTCACATCTCATCTTAGTCGTTAATGGTATAAGAGTTTTGCGATGCTAAGTATTATGCTGGTATCACAACATCATTTTTTTTATTAGTACCGAATCTATTCATGACGCCTCCAATTGACATAGGCTCTTTAATAATAGGAACCTCTGTAACTCTAAATGGGTTACCGCATTTCACTTTCATTATTGACAATATAAAAGTTTTGCGTTGAAAACATTTGCTAATGAGAAATAGATCAATAAAGAGCTTCATTAATGTCGAATAACATATCAATATCGTAAAAAACGTTGGTTACGATATAGCGTAGGGAAAAATGAATCGATGTCGAATATTATAATGATGTCGGAAAACATCAGGGACAGCGTAGAGTGGATCATTATTGGATATCGGGTCTCATAAGCCATCTTTTTTATCATTAAACAAACAACACCCAGGTTCTCGTCATCAGCGATCCTAAATTTCATTCAAACAACAAAAAAATTCAGCGTTAATCTAATCTATAAAAACAAATGACAGTCGACTACACTGATATCTGAATATTAACATCAAAACTACCCAATTAAACCCCAAATGTCAATTCAGAGTCGATAAAACCCTAAAAGTGATTTCGTGGAAATTCCTTAATTCGAATTAAATAAAACAATTGGAATTACATATCATACCCGAATGATGAATTAAACAATCAAGAGTTGGAAGTTTTTGGTTTCTTTTAAAATTTTGATTTCTCGCTTGAGTTCTCAATTGTAGGTAAAAGAGGAATGAAAGGGAAGCTCGTCTACTTATAGAAGAGAAAGAAGGTAAATAGATACTGTTGATTCAATTTGAATGGATTGCCAGATTTGCGTGGAATACCAATAGGCTGTAAACTTGATGTTGATATTATTGACTTGAAAAGTCAATAATTCCTCTACACTAGAGGGGCAAATGTTATCAGCATTATTAACCTCGAAGTTATGCGACATGAGACATGAATATGATGCCGCCTTTCAAGGTAGAAGTAATGTCGTGCTTTATGAACATCGTTCAATACTTCATATGATCAATAATGTATGTTGCCGATACCGCTTCTTTTTTATGCCACTTCCCATCTATATTACATCTCATTGATGCCGCGTCTTATCAATGCCGCCTTTCACTTATGAAAATAAGATGAACGTCGCAACTCATCAGTGCCGCACCCTATCAACCTCGCTCATCACTGATACTACCTACAACCAAAACCGTAAGGTAATGATGCCGCCTCTCTTTGATGCTGCTTCTATTCCAATAACGTTTCTATTTACTGTTGTCTTTCAGATAATATCGAGCTAATCAATAATGCCCATCATTGATGTCGCCAATAGTCAATGTCGCGTCTTGCTGATAGTACATTTCATCAACACTTAGGGGACGTCGCACATCTATACGTGCAGTGTCGACGTCGAAAGCCATCAGTATCCACAAAAGTTATCTAAGCCAATGTTATACTAATCCATGCCACTCCATATTGATGCCGCCCCAGATCACTATCGCGCTATGCCAAACACCACTTCAATTCGATACTGTTATCAACCAATGGAGAGCGCTGATCATCACAACAGAAGCCATCAATGCCAAGAGTCATCAATGTCGCGCGCCTTCGCTTATGAGACGACGCCGAAGCCCTGCCCTACACCTAAGAATGACAAAGGATGTTGTCAGGCGAAGTTAGCATCGTGCAGCATTAAAACTGCCGAGACCAAGCATATCGAAGCCATGCCCATGCCGCATTTTTCTGCGCTATAAATATGGACCTAGGGCCGTAATGGAAGAGCGGATCATTTTTGTCTCTTCTTACATTTTAAACTTTGTAACCCTAAATTGATTGGGAATTTTGAGCTGATTATAGCATTGTACATTCGACATTATATTGAATAAAGGCAAGATATCTCGAATTATGACTTACTTTCGAATTCCGAAGCATATATGATTTGCGAATCAAAAATTGCTTCGGATCCAAAAATACTCATATTCTTGATTTCTCTTTTGACCATATGATTGTCTAATATGGATTTACTTCAAGCATACATGATTCCACTTGGTCTTGCATATGATTTCCCTATGAACTTAAGCTTGCTCGTTCACTCATCTTAAGCCTTAACTCAACCAAATGTCATCTTGTGCCAACACTCATTGAGGTTAAATTTAGATTCTCCCATTTCCATCATTTGTCAAGGTTCGCTCTCTTGCATTTTTTTGGGTTGACGAAGAAATTCATTAACAGTATTCATTTGAGGGGGGTAAATTAGTTAAGAAAACTAATCACAAATTTATCTCCAAAAAAAGAAAATTCTTGTTCCATATCAAACTATAGGTCAATTGCCTACTGTAGCGTTCCATGCAAATATCATTTGCAATAGAACAAAGGTCACATGAATCATCTTATATAATATAATCAAAATGTATTTATTCTAAGTAGATATAGAAACACATTACTTGCATATGAGATGGTTAGAAGCTTCAACGGAAAAGGTATAAAAACATTTGTTCGAAATAGACTTATAAAAAGCATATGATAAGGTAATTAGTAGGGAATTGGTGAAGCATTTGCTGTGTAGTACCTTGATAATATAAAAGCTCTGATTTACGAATGCATAACTAGACCATCCTTTTATGTCATAATAAATGGATCTCCAAACTGATATATTCAAAGCAATAAGGGTTTAAGACAGGATGACCCAATGTCACTGTACTTATTTTGTATGCCATGGAAGACATGTCGCTACTGTTTGATATAGTGCATCTACAGGGAAATTTAAATTCTTTATACAACACAAATCCAATTTAAATCATCTAATGTATGCAGATGATTCGCACATTTTGCAAAGGCAAATTTCTCACATGCAGCAACAGTATGTACAATTATGAAAAATTTAGAAAAAATATTTTGAAAACCTTTTCTGGTCTATCAAAGAATGAACAAAATCAAAAATATTTTTCAGTAAATCTACAATAAATAAATGGAAATCTCCAATATTTTGAAATAAATGCATCTGATCTGCCAGTCACTTATTGGGTATGCTACTATCAAACAATAAACTACGTACAAAAGAGTGACTTTAATATTTTAATTGAGAGAATCAAGAAGAGGTTTGAAGGTTTTTCAAACACAAGCAGAAGGATTGAACTTAATAAATCGGTAATTTTCTCCAAAATAAACTTCTGGATTCAAAGTGGACAAATACCAATTCGAGTATTGGAACAAATGGAGAAGCTGAGTGCAAACCTCTTGCGGTAAGGTGAAGCTATTGCTATAAAGTCTATGGTCACAAAAAGGAGGGGGCGTGAGACTGAGAAGATTGAGGGACACAAATGATGTTATAGCTATGAAGTTGCCTTGGAGATATTTACAACAATATAGTTGCGGTCAATCTCCACAAGGAATAGTTATTGCTTCATACAAGAAGCTGGTGTAAAGGTGTAAAGGGTCTGTACAGCCGAAGCCCCGCAAAATCTCTGTTATAGTGCATAGCATTTTTCAACCGTTATGCTTTTTCAATTTAACGCTATAGAACAATAGATCTGCTTTAAGTTTCGCTATTTTCCGCTACACCAGCTAAATCAAAGCATTTTAGCATCCACTTTAGCAATATCAATATAAAATGTCGATTTGATTAATTTTCTTTTAAACCAAATCAACAAAGTTAGGATAAATGCCTTGTTTTAAGAATACGTGCTCAACATAAGTAAGAAATATAAGGCAGTCATCAAATATGGACTGCAAAAATCATGATATTTTTCGGTTTTATTGTATAAGATTAAAAACATTGTTATATCATGTACAAATGATGTGAGCATGAGAATAAATTAATTTTAAACATTTATTTTTATATCTAGTGAAGTTTTTTGAACCTCCACAATTTTCCGTTATATTCCCATTTTTTTCCTGCTATAATTTTTTGGGTCTCCACCGCTATACAACCGCTAGACGCTTTAACTGCATAGTAAAGGGCTTGTTAGAAGTGATTGTAAAAGGAATAAATGCCGATTTAAGGTTTGATCCTTGGGTTAAAGGTGATACTTTAATTAGTGCGTTAGAGTGGCAAGCCATGAGCATATTAGGAGGGGCCAATAAGAAAGTGTCTGCTCTAGTTGAGAATAACAGTTGGAGCCTCAACACTTCAAATTTACCCCTTGGACGATTTAATAAACAATGCAGATATATACACTAAACAGAACAAGGATTCGGACGGTGAAAGGCACATAAAAATGGAGAGTTCAAAACAAAAACAACTTGGGAATGCATCGAATTAAAGAACCAATGCAAAAATGGAGTCATCATGTATGGAATAGGAAATGTGCGTCCAAAATGTCCAAGTGTAAATATTTACCTATCATAAACAGATTACAAACAATGGAAAGGGTTGCAATATGGTGCAGTACTACAAACAAGACATGTGAACTATGTAACATAGAGGAAGAATCGAGTATACATTTGTTCTTCTAATGGAATTATTCAAGTACAATATAGACAACAATTAAACCATTTTTGCAACTAAACTGGAAATGATTGAATCTGATAGAAGTCATCAAATTAGTTGTAGAAAACATCCAGCCAAAGTCAAATCAAGCACGCGTAAGCGATATAACAATTACTACTTTAGCTTGACATATATGGCAGGAGCGCAATTTACGAAGCAATTCAGTTTCAAGAGATGTCAAATTACCACTTGTAATCCAAGACATTAAAATTATTGCAAGAAATTCAGTAAATGTTAACAATTATACTAGCTTGGAGAAGAGAATACTCAAGAACTTTGGAATTATCTAAACTTCGGTTCAGTTGGTCAAATTTGAGTTCTATGTCAGAGATCTAGCAGAAGCTAACTTCCCTATATTAAAGCTACAGAATTTCTACAACTCTAGTTATATAGCTAGAGGGGATGAAGAAATTTTCTTGTTAAGGGGTAGTTCATTGAAGTTGGAAGAGATGCTGTTAAACCTTATTGTATTTTAGTCTGTTATTCTATTTTTGGCCCAATGTATTTTAGGCCCTACTTGTTTTAGGTTGTATATATTATACCTCTAATGATCAATACAAGGTACGGAAAATTGATTTCCTAACATGGTATCAGAGCCAAACCCTAAAAATTAAATTTTTTTTTCTCTCTCCTGTCTACTGTATCGTTTCAATGGGGGATGAAGGGAAAATCGATCCATCTTCTCCATACTACCTTGGTGCCGGTGAACCCGAAAATTTGATTACTCACGTAGTCTTGAAGGGTGAAAATTATTTAGCGTGGTCTAGGGCTATTACTTTGTCTCTACGATCTCGCCGGAAGTTCGTCTTCATTAATGGTACTATCACAAAACCAACAGAGAAGAAGAAATTGCTTGATTGGGAAACCGTCAATTCCATGCTTGTCTCGTGGATTTTACGGTCCATCGACCCGAAGGTTGCTGCATCAATTCCTTTTTTTGATGAGGCAAAACGATTGTGGGATTATTTGGAGAAACGATTTTGCATCTCCAATGGTCCTAGGCTACAGCAATTACGATCGAAGATTACGGCTTGTAAGCAAACTAAAGGCATGTCCGTTGAGGACTACTACAATAAATTGATTGGCTTGTTTGACGACCTCACGCGACTCAAACCACCCCATACTTGTGAATGCGGGCTGTGTACTTGCGATGTTGCTAGGAAGTATGAAATTGACAAAGAAGAAGAATTATTACATCAATTTTTAATTGGTATTGATGACGATCTATACGCTGCTGTGCGTACTAACTTACTATCACAGCAGCCCCCTATTGATCTTAATCGTGCTTATCAAGCACTACTCCAGGAAGAAGAATCTCGTAGCATTGCTCGTGGGAAGGCTGACCAAGACAACGTCAAGGAAGCCCACGTATTTGCCATGTCCTCTGACCGTGGCAAAGGTCCTGCTTTTCGTCGTGATAAATCGAAACTCACCTGTTCTCACTACCGCAAGTCTGGTCATGAACAATGTAGTTGCTTCGAGCTCCATGGTCATCCACAATGGTGGTTGGACAAGTACGGTGCTGCTGCCAAAGAAGCGTCTTTCTCTCGCCCGGGGTCCACTGCTACTGCTGGGCGTACACAGAGCAGCAGCTCCAACACAATGGCTGCTACTGCTGGCAGCCGTCCACAGGGCACTTCTATTGCTCGTGCTAATGCAGTGGGTACGGGTGTACCTCCACCTTCGGAGACAGCCTCTCATAATCTCTCTATTGCTGATCTTAAGCCTGAAGATATTCGGGTTTTACTTAATATGGTGAATCATCGTCAACAGGACCGTTTGCAAGGCGAGCCTTTGTGTTCTTGGATTATAGATACGGGGGCATCTCATCACGTCACGGGCAACGAGGCTTGCTTGGTGGATGTTTGTTCTATCTCTCCATGTCCCGTAGGCCTTCCTAATGGTGATCAAGCCTTCGCTTCGAAGGAGGGTCGTGTTATTTTGGATGACAATTTAATCTTGGATAATGTTTTATTTGTTCCGCAATTACAATGCAATTTAATATCGGTGTCTAGAATGATTGATAATTCACAATGTTTTGTTCGTTTCACTATACTTTATGTGCTATACAAGACCAACAATCGGGGAGCCTGATTGGAGCCGGTGAACGGAAGGACGGACTCTACTATTTCCGGCGTATTCCTACAGTATGTGCAATTCAAGGTCCCGGGATTTCTGATTTTGAGCTTTGGCATAGACGTCTTGGACATCCGTCGGATCGAGTGGTCAAGTTAGTTCCTGCTATTCGTAGTAGTAGTTCTAGAAAATTGTTGAATAAAGCCTGTGATGTGTGTCCTAAGGCAAAACATTCCCGAGATAGTTTTCCAACTAGTGATAGTAGAGCTAGTCGTGTTTTTGAATTAATACATTGTGATTTATGGGGGTCCTATAAAACTCCTTCAACTTGTGGTGCTCATTATTTTTTGACATTGGTTGATGATTATTCTAGAGCTGTTTGGGTGTATTTGTTAGATTCAAAATCTGATGTTTATTCTGTATTTCGTTCTTTTTTTGCAATGATTGAGCGTCAATTTGAAGCTATTGTGAAACTAGTACGAAGTGATAATGGTACCGAATTTAAACACATGATTCCTTATTTTGATGAAAAGGGTATTATTTTTCAAACATCGTGTGTCGGGACACCTCAACAAAATGGTCGTGTTGAGCGTAAGCATCAACATATTTTAAATGTGGCGCGTGCCTTAAGGTTTCAAGGTCATTTACCTATTGGTTTTTGGGGTGAGTGTGTTCTTGGTGCGGTGTATTTGATTAATCGTACTCCATCTCGTTTGTTGCAAAATAAGACACCTTATGAGATTTTATTTGGTGAACAACCACATTTTGATCACTTACGAGTTTTTGGGTGTCTTTGCTTTGCTCATAATCAACATTCTAAAGGTGACAAATTTGCTTCACGTAGTCGTAAGTGTGTGTTTTTGGGGTATCCAAATGGGCAAAAAGGTTGGAAGCTATATGATCTTGAAACCGGTGATATCTTTATGTCTTGTGATGTTAAATTTCACGAAAATGAATTTCCTTTTGAAAGTGTTGAGAGCTCAAATGACAATTGTGAAATTGGTGGGGAAATGACTGATTTTATTGGGAATAATGTGGGTGTAGACCATGATTTTTTTGATGATATGGAGTTAGTTTTGGAGGAGGAGCAGGTTTCTGTTACTGCTGATTTTGATATGCAAGGGGCTGCTACAGGCAGCAGGGTCCGCAGCCCCCTTGCGGTGCCACTTGAAGACCGCAGCTCACCTACGGAGGCTACTGCAGCCCCTGCTTCGTTCGCTGCTGCCCCTGCTTCATCTACTGCTGCTGTTGGCAGCGGCACTGTACCTGATGTTGCTGCTGCTAGCAGCAGCTCTTCCGGCACCTTACCTTTGGTTGATGCAGAAATTATTCCACTTCTTGCTCCTAGGGAACGTCGTCCACCAGGTTGGCATCGGGATTATGTTGCACATACTGTTCAAGCTACGAGTCCTTCCCCAAGTTCATCTGCTTCTTGCTCCTCAGGTACACCCTACCCTATAGCACATTTTGTAAATTGTGAAAAATTCTCTATGCAACACCATATATTTCTTGCAGCGGTACTTGCAGGTGTTGAGCCCCGAAATTTTAAGGAAGCAATGACGGACCCTGGTTGGAGAGAAGCTATGCAAAATGAAATTTCAGCTTTAGAAGATAATGAAACTTGGGTGCTTGAGCCATTACCTCCCGGGAAGAGAGCTCTTGGGTGTAAATGGGTTTACAAAATCAAGCATCACTCGGATGGTTCTGTTGAGTGCTCGAAAGCTCGTCTTGTTATTTTTGGCAATCATCAGGTTGAAGGCATTGATTATAATGAGACATTTGCACCTGTTGCAAAGATGGTCATGGTTCGTGCTTTCTTAGCCGTGGCTGCTGCGAAAAATTGGGAATTGCATCAGATGGACGTACATAATGCTTTTCTTCATGGTGATCTGGATGAGGAGGTGTACATGAAGCCTCCTCCTGGTTTTCATGGTTCTAGTCCTGGCTTGGTGTGTCGTTTGAAGAAATCTCTATATGGCTTACGTCAGGCAGCGGTGTTGGTTCTCAAAGTTGGCTAGCTCTCTGAAACGGTACGGATTTTCTCAATCATACTCGGATTACTCTTTATTTACTATGACTCGAGGTACTACCCATCTTAGTATTTTGGTGTATGTTGATGATCTGATTATTTCCGAGAATGATTCGTATGAAATTTTTTCTTTCAAAGCTTATTTGAGTGACTGTTTTCATATGAAAGATCTGGGTCACTTGAAGTATTTTCTTGGTATTGAGGTTGCTCAGAGTTCCGAAGGTATTTTCTTATGTCAGCGAAAATATGCTCTTGATATTATTGCTGAAGCAGGTTTCCTTGGCGCTCGTCTGGCTAGTTTTCCAATTGAGCAAAATCACACCTTAGCGGTATCCGATGGTCCACTTATTGATGATCCGGAAATGTATAGGCGCCTTGTGGGTCGTCTCATCTACTTGTCCTTTACTCGGCCTGATCTTGCTTACACTGTTCATATTTTAGCTCAGTTCATGCAGCAACCTAGGCAACATCATTGGGATGCAGCACTTCGTGTCGTTCGTTACTTGAAGGGATGTCCGGGACAGGGCATTCTTTTGCGCTCTGATTGTGATTTACAATTGACAGGTTGGTGTGATTCCGATTGGGCTAGTTGTCCTTTAACGAGACGTTCGATTACAGGTTGGGAGGTGTTTCTTGGTTCTTCCCCGATTTCTTGGAAGACTAAGAAACAACATACAATTTCTCGTTCTTCCGCGGAGGCGGAATATCGTTCCATGGCCGCCATTACTTCGGAATTGAAGTGGTTAAAAGCCTTGTTTTCTAGTTTGGGGGTTGCTCATCCTCGTGCTATGACCTTGTATTGTGACAGTCAATCTGCTTTGCACATTGCTCAAAATCCGGTTTTTCATGAACGCACAAAGCATATAGAGGTAGATTGTCACTATGTTCGTGATGCTATTCAGGAGGGACTTATTCATACTTCACATGTCAAGACTGATGAACAACTTGCGGATATTTTTACAAAGGCTTTAGGCAAACGACAATTTTTGTATTTACTTGACAAGTTGGGCATTTGTAATCTGCATGCTCCAACTTGAGGGGGGGTGTTAAACCTTATTGTATTTTAGCCTGTTATTCTATTTTTGGCCCAATGTATTTTAGGCCCTAATTGTTTTAGGTTGTATATATTATACCTCTAATGATCAATACAAGGTACGGAAAATTGATTTCCTAACAGATGCAGCTAACGAGAAGGGCCATGGTGATTTATCTAGGTTTTCACATTTCTCTCTTTTAATTTTTTCTGTCTAGTGAAGTAATGTGAGAAGGGAAGAACGGAGCGGTGAGTAGGTGAGGTGGGGAGATGCATGCATCACAATTTGAGAAGTTAAATGGAATTTATGGCATCCAATATTTTTTCTAGTGAAGATAGCATCTTCGCACCCTTTTTGTATTGTTTTTATCTTTTATTTTCTTTTCTGATCATTTGTATGGATGATTTTATAATCTCTTATTCCTGTCCTATTTGGTATTATTACAACAAACTATGTATTTAACTTTCTTGGTAATAAAATGAACCAAGATTTTAAATAGAAGATCCCGTTTGTAATGGGTCATATATCCTGTATGGTCGACCTGGATAAAATATTTTACATAGGTCATTAGTATTGCAATAAATATACTTAGATGTCGTATTCTACACACACAAAAATTTATTACATCTCTACAAAAATATATTTATGTCATCATTTTAAAAAAAATTCTAACTTTTGTTCTTAAAATAGAAAAAAAAATCTTTTTTGCGCATTGTAGATGCAGGAACTTGTGCACCCCATGGTCAAACACCTCAATTGATAAGGGCAAATCAATTGTCTGGAGGCAGCGACTAGAGAGCAGTGACAATGAGAAATGATAATAGAACAATGGTTAAAGATGACAACGACGATGTATGTAAGTCTAGGTTTTAGAAAATTGTGATCAAACATTGATTTGAGGATTCCGATGAACTTGTCCTCGTGAGTAGGGATTTTTGGTGTCGACATCATTGACGGTGCCATCAGGCTACCGCAGTTGCTGATTGAATAACGACATGAAGCTGGCTAGGGTTATACTAAAATGTAATGTATTTTATCCAAAATCCCTTACATATTCTATTATTACATATATATTCCTATATAATTATTTCTTTTAGAAAACCTATAATTTGTAACTTTTTTAATTTTCACATACACGCTCGATTTTATACGTTACTTGAGCCATTAGGATCATATTTATTTAAGCTTATATAATGTACTTATATATGACATTGTACATTAGGAATTTTTTATTATTTGAAATTTTTTATTATTGAAATTTTCATGTTCAAATGAAGACAAGTTATTAATTAACTACATATAAATGTATATATATTTATATCTACTATATGTATAATATGTAAATAATTTATTAAATTATGTTTAAATAAATTTTATCCAAAATTAATAAAAAAATTATATTAAATATTATATTTGAATAAATTTTATTTAAACTAATGTATATATGTTTATTTAAATACATCACTTTAAATGGATCTTAAATTAATGGTGAAATTATTGTGGTAAATAGTACGTTCGAAAAAATATTATTCGTAATAACATATCTTATAATTAAAATAAAATAATAATAATAAATTAACTTTCAATTTAATAATGTAAAACGAAAAAATGAAAAAAAAATTACATTTAAGTAATTAATTTAGATTTAAATTAAATTAAATATTAAACACAAAATCCTTTCACATTCAGACAATATTAAATATGATTTAATGTTACATAATTATTTATTGTAATACCATAGAAGATTAGTGCATAATGAATAAAAGGGATTTTTTTGGAAATTGACTCTTTTATCCCATTGCTCGATCCACTTGATCCAACAATGTGATTGACCGTAATCAAAGTTTGTTTAGATACTTAAACTTCACATTATTCTCAAGTCAAAAGACTATCGCAAGTCATCACATGAAATCTTTTATTTAAATTTTAATTATAGACTCCCTGAGTCGTTCTATTATTGTTTAAAACAAGAACATGTACATATAACCCCTCGGTGTCCCTACAGTCATGAGTAATTCATCATCCATCATATAAAGAGCGTTACTTACACTAGTCTTCACGGATATATCGATATCCCATTGTCGATACATCTTGACTAGGAACATTTAAGTACATGTTTTTATTTTATTCAATTTAATGCTCATGGTTATGAACACATTTTGCAACTACAGTCAATTAAATACTTTTCCAAAGGAATTTCTGCTTGTATATATTCAATGTATTTTTAACATTATTTACATCCTAATGTAATAATAATATATACAGTAGAAAAAAAACCAAAAGGTTACTTTATTTCGAACAAGGTTCACCATAAGTGTTATGTTATATAATTAAATTACATAATCTCCCCTAAGAAATACCAGTTACTCTATCAATCTCTAACTTGGACTTAGGGCTAATGAAGATAACTCGTAACCATAATCTCGATTGGTTTTTCGAGACAAAACTGAGAGAGGTCTTAGTAAGTGGATCTATAATATTAATATTTCGTATCTAATTTACGATTATACTTCTCTGTCATTGATAAATTTGTAGGATCGATTTCACCCTAGAGGGGGGGTGAATAGGGTGATACTATTAATTATAAAAATTTAATGCGGAAATATATAAAATAATTGCAGCACTGATAATAGCAGAATAATAGCACCACAGATAATAACAGAATATTAAAAGCAGAAATAGAACAACACGGATTTACCCAGCTTCAACAAAACTCTGCCTACGTGCTGCCTCCAAGGTTTCTACTATAAATTAAGTAGTTAGACGCTTACACACGTAAACTCGCGACACCCGCTATCGACTAACCTAACTCTATGCTCAAAACCCTGCCACAACTCAACCATTGAGATGCGAATTCTCGAACTACACCACCGTAGTTCGTACCCTAGTCACAAGACTAGACTTTGTAAAAGTTTAAAAAATAAATTACAAATAAAAACAATTTAAAAATACAAAACCCTAATTTAAAAACTAAAGCCCAACAACAATTAAAATACCGACCCAAAATAAGTAAAGTGATAAAAATATCCTCTTTTCCTTTTTATTATCGTCCGGTATCTCTTGCATTGAAAAATGGCTGCTTCTTTTGTTCGTTCCTAATCGTTCAAAATTAGGGCTTCTGAGAAATTGAGCACGCCGCCGACTTCAATTGTTGATTGAATGATACTTCGAATGCTTTCTTTGATCGATTCATTTGTTCACGGCTGCTTTAAATTTTCGAGCGCGTATACTTGGCTTGAAATTGGTACGTGATATTCCTTTTCAACTTTGATTATGCTCGAACTAGATTCGAGTTATTTGTTTGATTTACTTCAGTGATTAGCTCTCTGATTTGCTTGAACTCGAATGATTGTGAATGCCGATGATGACTTGGGTTTTTATAGGGATCAATTTCCCTAATTATCGTTCGTATAATATTATTTGAATTCTTCAGTTACTTTAGCTCGGCCGTTCGATTTAACTTGAATGTTGGTGATGTTTTCCGACTTTTTCAATTCGTATAATTTCGTTTGCTTGATTCTCACGACTTGCGTCTGATTTGATCGATTCTTGTTATCACCTTGGTTACCACGGCTTTGACTTTGGCTTGTTCGATTTTTTCCTTGGTCATCACGGCTTTGATTTTGGCATGATTATTTTGTGAAATAAAAACTACTGCTTTTATGTGTGTGTGATTCTTTGAATTGGTTCCAATGTACGTCTGGTTGCATTGTTATCGTAGTCTTCATGAGTCTGAATGTCGTGACCATTGCATTGAACTTCCTATTGTCTGCATTTGCTTGTGTACTTCATGGTTCACCTGAACTTTGTTTCACTTGAGTTTCTCTTGGAGTCTTGGTTATTGTATACATGTATATATGTATGTACTGACTGTCTTGGTTGAGTTCATCCTTGTTTGCATTGTACTGGTTATCACTGCATATTGCTATGATGAGTATACTTGTATCAGTCCATGTTGAACACCATTATGATGATTTGCATTCATCTTGAATTCCAATTCTTCGAGTCTGTGTTATTCTGTTCCTCTTGAATGCTTTGATATGTTTACATTTGTGTTATCACAATATATGTACATACATACATATGTATGTGTGTATATATGTGCTGTTGCAGTCCTCTCTGTTGAATATCATCATGCTTGTTGCTCTTTGTAATTATAGTCTGGTTTGAGTTGAGTTGCATCCCTGATGATCTTCATGTTTAGTTGATGTGCACTGTGTGTATATATATATATATATATATATATGTATATATGTATATATGTATATCTGTGTGTGTGTGTGTGTCTGTATACATGTGTAATTGCATATGTATATAAGTGCACGTGCTGTTGTATCATGCTCACTGATGCCATTAATATTTGAGTCTGCTGCACCATGTAGTAGCCTTGCTTGCATGTTTCACTGCATATGTATATATGTTGTTTACTCATGTATATATGTTTCTTTTCATCTGGATACTTGCACTCTTGTTTAGTTACCGCTGTTACTTGAAGTGGTCTTTGTTTCAATTTGGTCTGGTTCACTTTGAACTTCTGATCTTGGTTCATCTTGATTTTTTAACTTCTCCGCACTTTGGTTGATGGTCTTCATATGGCTTTGAGTCTGTTGCTTCGGATATATGGGTCTATTGGTCTGAGTTGCATTGAGCTCTGGGTTGCATCGAGTACATGTCCATATGCTTTGAGTATTCATTTGCACTTTGATATTTGCAGTCTGGTTTTGTATTCAGTTGTCTAGACACAACTGTGTTCATACTTGAGTTTGGATGGTTGACTTGTTTTCATGTGTACACATTGAATTTTTGGTCGAGGCTTGTTCCATTCGTTAAAACTTGACCATTCTATTTTGGTTTTTTGTATTGCACCTGAGTTGAACCTAGCTTTGGCTCGGGTTTGACCTTGTGCTCATATCGTGACTCTATTTGTATTGCACTTGAGTTGAATCCAGCCTCAGCTCGGGTTTGACCTTGTGCTCACATGTCCCTGTAATTTCATCAAGTGTATATCGGTGTACATGGCCTTGTGGCATGTACAGTGATACACTGTGCATGTCACAAGCTGTTCGTGTATGATGAATTCAAAATTAAATGATGACGAATGTTTGCACAAAAAATGGACAAACACCTCAAAGTTGTATGACTTAGTAGATCTTATGTTGTTCTTAGTGATTTGGGTGATTTATGCAAATATATGAAAAGCAGGGGGCTAAACTGTAAAAAGACACGCAGATATATAGTGGTTCAGCCAGAATGTGCCTACGTCCACTTTATATGTTATTTCTCTTCTCTTGTTTTGATTAAAAGTACAAAGCTTTGATACAAGTAAAAGAAAGTAGTTTGAAAGTTCTCTCCGTGCTTGAGCTCTCAAACTTGTCCCCCATTGTTGTACCCCTGCCCCTCTATTTATAGAGTGAGGCTGGGGACAGGGGTCTTGGATGTATATAGCTGCTGGCGGGCCTGGGCTGATGTGATCTGTTCTGACAGAGCTGGACCGGTATCACTCTGGGTCGGTATTGCTTGGAAGTGCAGTTTGGACCGGTAGTGCTTGGACCGGTGGTGGGATGGTGAGGTTAGTCCGGTGGTTGGTTCGGTGAGGTGTGTTGGGTTCGATCCGGTAGTACTTGGACCAGTGTTGAGTTGGTGCTTGGTTCGGCAGGGGATGGAGGTAGGTTGATTCGGTAGAGCTTCGTTCGGTGGTGAATGGATGGGACTTGGTTCGGTGGTGTTGGATCGGCAGGGCTTTGGAGTGTGTGTTGGTCCGGCATTGTTTTGGAGAGGTGCGTTGGTCCGGTTGTGCCTTCCTTTCTTTTGGCTCGGTAGGGGCGAAAACGAACCCAACATTTGCCCCCCAAAGTGAGGTATATGCTGGCATATAGCTTACTTTGTTTAAGCCTGGTCGTCCTTGTTCGGTCCTGCGTGCCGAATGGATTGGTTCGGTGGCCTCTTCCTTGCATATAAATATCGGAGATATGCCACCGTTGTTTCCTTACCGTATGAGATAGCCGAACCGACTGATTGCCGAATCAAAATTTCTACCCTTTGCCGAATCAGCTGTGTTAGCCGAACTAGGTGAGACCCTTTTACTGCCGGATGAACTTTTATACTGCACTACCGAATGAGCTTTGGGTTTCTAAGCACCGAATGAATGGTGGAGTACGATTGCCGAATGCGTTCGCGAGTTGGAATGCCGAACGAACGTGTACTCTGGGTGTCGAATGAACTTGTACTCTGGGTTTTTTCATTTTTTTTTATATCACGATCGAAATTCCAGACTACATGTACTTGCTTGTTTATATTCTCTGTTTTAACAAAATGTTTTTCCGATGTTGTAGATAATGTCTCGCAAAGCAGAAACTCGATCAAATAAAAAGAAGTCCCAGGGCGAAGGAGAATCTTCCGCAGTGCCCCCTTCTCAGCCAGTACCGGAACGTCATGGATCTACCCCGAGATCATTAGTGGACGGGTACGTCCCTCAGGAACTTCTGAACTCCCCGCCCAATTGCTTTCCCAGCTCCCTTAAGGAAGAGCAGCTTGATGTCATCTCCCGTTCTTTCGGAATTGATAGGGCATGCATGCTGTTGCCAGGGAGAGAAGTTATGCCATACGACCCTCCCGAAGGGTACTTTGCCTACAGCAGATACCACTGTATGTGTGGTGCCATCCCGCCTCTTAATGCTTGGGTACTCAGCTTTCTTACATATCTAAAGGTGGCCCTGTTCCAGCTTCAACCCAACTCTTATACTATACTGGTGAGCCTCTTCGTCATCTTTCAGAGGAAGCACGGGCGTGCTCCTTCCAATCGGGAGATCCGGTACTTATATAATTTGCGGGGCTATAAGAAGGGGTCCCCATACATCAGCTTGGAGTCAGCTGTAACCTTCAAGTCGGTCTTGGATCTGTATTCTAAATACAGCATGTTCAAGAAGGAATGGTTCTTCGTCAGGGACGACTCTGTTTCTATTCGGCGTTTCACCTCTGGATGTAAGTCGATGCTTTATTTATAATTTCCATTCTGGTTGCGATGCTTCTTCTCATACATTTTCATTTCTTGCTAGCGACAGGTGGCTTTGTGGTTGTGGAGACTGATCGCCTGGTTCAGATGGCGGCTGAGATAGAAGCTATCCCCGGGAGAGATAGATCGGCTGCTTACCTGATCAGAAATGCGACCCTTCTGGAGTATAATTTGATCCTTCTACGGCAGTCAGTAGTCAAGCAAAGGGAAACGGCAGAGGAGAGGGCGGCTGCTCAAGCTAAGGGAGGTGTCACAGTAGAGAGTGGCAAGAGGAAACCTTTCTCAAAATCTCCAGTGGTCGGAGGTAAGAAGCTTAAGAAGTCGGATGGCCCTTCCCCCAGCACTTGTCCACTTACTCCGGGGAAGGAAGATGTGGAGGAGGAGAGAGGTGAGGGTGGAGATGACCGGGAAGGTGGTGACGGTGGCGATGGCATCGGGGCCTTGCTTCCTGGGCAAGCAGGCGAGATTCAGGAGTGGACGGATGATGCATTCCTCCAAGCCTTCGAGGGGCTGGACGGAGAACCGACTTTGGTAGAGAAATCCGGAAAAGCTGACAAGGCCAGGATCGGTGCAAGCGAGCCTTCTCAGACTATTCCAGTCAAGGTGGCTCTGACGACTCAAGGTGAACTTTTGACTCCTCCAGGCTCCATTTATGATAGGGACTTAGGAATATTTTATGATCTGCTCCCGTCCTGGAATGAAATCCAGGACTTATTGCAGTATTCTACTCCTCCCCATGGTTTGTATAACAAATGTGTTTCCTTTCTTCTTTTAACTTTTAATTTACCGCGTTTCTCGAATTATGGATCAATGTAAGCTTGTGACACTTGTTCTTCATATCAGGAGCAGGTAAAACGACCAAGGCCTCAGATCTTCGGCACAGGCTTGAACAATACAAGCTCTCCAAAGCTTCCGCCAAGCCGAAGCCTTCGACCCACCGTTCCGGGGATGTAGTCGGCTACCGTCCTCTTCTCGGGGTTATTGAAGAGGGTATTCAAAAGAGAAAAAGGAGTCATCCCTTATCCGAATCCTAACTTGGTCCTCAGCCCCCAGTTCAGCCTCTTCATGATATTACGGAGGAGGATACTGAGTTCGCACTCTCTCCGCACCCGTCTGAAAATCCTACCGTTACTCAGATTGATCGTCCTGGCTTGGCTCGTAATCCATTTGCGGGTCACCTGATCTGGATCCAAGTTCCCATGATATTACCTTTCACGAGGTTACCGGTGAGCACCTTCTTCCCCGCAATCCCATGGTACGGGTGCTTGATGAGGCTAAGTCCTTAGACCTCGATTTACTTACTACTCGGATAGTTACCATAGGAGACGAGGCCAAGGCTAATATTGATCGGGGGGCGGAGGAGACTAGGAAGCTGATGGGGCATCATGCCCGGCTGGTTAAGGCTGGAGAGGAGATTGGGAGTGCCAACATCCGACTACAATTGATGGTTTCGGATCAGGCCAAACAGCTGGCTGATCAGGCCATTCAGATTTCTCAGCATGAGGCTGCCTCCGGGCGGTTGAGGAAGACTATGGAGGAGGCTAGTAAGGCGGAATTGCGGAAGATGGAGGCTGCCTGCAAGGAGCAGATAAATATGGCCATCTCGACAGTGGACGAGGTTCGGAGGGCGGATCTTGAGCAGGTAGAGGAGCTGTCGGGGAAGCTTGAAGCCGCAGAGCTTGCTCAGGTCAGGCTAAAGGAGGAGATGGAGGCAATGAGGAGGTCCCTTCAGGCTGACTGCTCGCGATACCGACTGGAGAGGGATGCTGCCATTGCAAGGCTATCGGTCTCTGAGGCTCGTATGAGGGAGTTTCAGGAGAATGAGGGGATGATGGATGATATGCTGCAGGATATGTACTTTCGCACTTGGAAGCAGGGCAGCTTATCTTGGATGGACGACTACCCCCGGGTTATGGCTAGGATTTACCTCAGGGCTCTAGAGGAGGCCAAGGCTGAGGCAGATAAGGAAGGTGGAGTGGCCTTTAGGATGGATGTGGTCACCGCTCAGTTTACCAAGGAGGAGAAGACAGCGGTGAAAGAGGGGATGCGGTTGTTCGCGGTTGAGGAGGCAGGTGTGGAAGTATAGGATGACGACCAAGACGATCAAGGGGAAGTTGCTGGTAACCTCTTCTTCATTAGTTTCTTCTTTTGTTAACTCTGTTGCTTATCACTAATGATTTCCTTTTCTGACCGGACATGTGGGCAACATGACAAGGACAAGACTCCAACGCAGCCGGCTCCCTGATTAGACCTGGAAAATTCTTTTTGTGGACTTGACATGGCTGTATATGTTAGTCTTTAAAAAGTAAAGTAACTTTTAGGTTGTAATTCTTACTACTTGTAATAAATAGCTCTATTCTTGATGTGTAATTCTTTAACTTAAGCCGATTTTGTCGTCTTTTGAATGTTTTCGCTATTTTGACATGCTGCATAAGAAATATAGCTATGCATATTCTTAAATTGTGTTTGATGTCAGGTTCTTGTTTAAAACATAATTTCATGACTTGCAGTGTTAGCGTGAGGTGTGAACAAATTATAGGCATATATGAAAGAAGGAAATACCGCCCTTTATATTTTGCTTATAGATGGCAACTTTGAATATCCTGTGTGACCGAGTAAGGGATGCGGTCCAGTGTCCTGCTGTGAGTATCCGCTTCTATTAGTGAGTGTCTCCTGTTTTGTGTCCTGCACTTCAGGGATTGTTATAGAGGATAGGAGAAAAGTTTCTTAAGTAAAATTGAAATATGTGAAATAGTAAAACTTCCAATCACGGAAGGCCTTCGATGTGCTTAAGTTCGTGGCAAACGGGCTTTGTAGTCACTTTCCCTAGCTGTGGGTATTGGAGACATTTGTCACCCATCTTACGCCTCCACGGGGAGTTAATTCTTTTTTACCACAGCCGCACTTAAGACACATCGGAGCCGAGATCGCGCACAGTAACTACCCGGGCCATTATGGCCCGTAATCGTGGGTATTATTCGATTTACTGTGGCCGGCTAGCGTGGGTGCCGATCGTCAATCGTGAACTTCCCCTGGCTGGCCACACCTTATGTTGGGGCTTATAATCGGTTCACAGTTGCCGGCGAGCCGAACGCCGTAATGAGCTGCCTCGGCTATAGTCGGCCTTCTTGGTGGCTTATAATCGGCTCATTACAGTTGGCTTTAAGGGCCGTCGCGAGCAATGAGTTAACCCGCAGCAGAGGGATGCCGGGGCAAAAGTGTCTCATTGGCGAGGGCATAGATTCGCATAGTACCTGTTAGGTCTTATCCAGGTGAAATTGCGCTGTGGATTGCTTCGGGTGGAAATGCTATACGCATAGGATTTTGTTCAACAGAAAAGGATAAAGTTAACAAGCAGCCAAGATATAAAGGAACAAGTTAAAAAAGAGACAAGGTTTTTTAAAGTGGTTCGGCACGAAAAGGCCTACGTCCACTGATTCTCTTTGTTAATTCACTTCATATGGGCAGTACAAGTTAAGAAAAGTATCGACGGAGGCATTGGATGTTCCATGCCCTCTGGAAAACCTCTCCGTCCACTGTTGACAAAATATAAGCTCCATTGCGGAGATCTTTATGAATTACATATGGTCCATCCCAGATTGGATCTAGTGCTCCGGGACGAGGAAAGATTCGCTTGAGGACAAGATCTCCTTCTTGTAAGGCACGATGCTTGACTTTGGAGTTGTATTGTGCTGCCACTTTTTGTTTGTGGGCTGCTGCTTTATGGACTGCATCATTTCTTCTCTCCTCAACTAGATCCAAAGACATGTGAAGGAGTTCTTCGTTCTCTTCTGGGTTATAGTGGATCCTACGGTGGGAAGGCACAATGGTTTCAACTGGGAGCATAGCCTCCGATCCGTATGCCAAAGAGAAAGGAGTGTGCCCCGTTGATGTTCTGAAAGATGTGCGATAGGCCCATAGTGCCGTAGGAAGTTCATCCACCCAAGCGCCCTTTGACTTTTCGAGCTTCTTTTTGATTAGACTTTTCAGAATTTTGTTGACGGCTTTGACTTGTCCGTTTGCCTGGGGATACGCTACGGATGAGAAGCTTTTGTGAATTCCGTGCTCTTGGCACCAGTTGGCGAATTTCTCGCTGTCAAACTGAAGTCCATTGTCTGATATGATTTTGAGTGGGACTCCGTACCTGCACAGAACATTTTTGATCAAGAAGTTAATAACTTTTGCTGAAGATACTTTATTCAGAGGTTCCGCTTCCACCCATTTGGTGAAATAGTCGACTGCCACTATAGCATATTTGGCCCCGCCTCCACCCATTGGTAGCTCGTCGATTAAGTCAATTCCACATATTGCGAAGGGCCAAGGGCTAGTCATTTGAGTAATCTCAGTCGTTGGTAGCCGCGGAATCTTAGCGAACTTCTGACATCTATCAAACTTTTTGACGAAATCCAAGGTGTCCTTGCTTAAGGTGGGCCAGAAATATCCATATCGGAGTATCTTTTTTGCTAATGTTTGCCCTCCGGTGTGATCTCCGCAGCTTCCTTGATGGATGTTGAATAAGATTTCCTTGGCTTCCCTTCCACCGACACACCTTAATAACGGGTTAGAGAATCCACGTCGATAGAGGATGTCTTCTTGTATCGTGTAGCGGGATGCTTTACTCAAGATTTTCTTGACTTCGTTACGCCCGTTGGGTAGCGTGCCGCATTGTAGGTAGTCTCGGATGGGAGTCATCCAAGTTGCTTCCTCGGTTGCAACTATCAGATTCACTTGCTCAAAACTTGGGGCCAGTTGCTTTGAGATGGTTACTGCCCCGAAGATGGCGATGTCTCTTACACTTGCTTGCTTCGCCAATTCGTCGGCCTCTTGGTTCTCTTCCCGAGGGATGTGTTTGACTAAGTAGTGGTCCAATCGGCTGAGAAGTAACTTGGTCTTCTTTAAATATGCTATGAGTCGTTCTTCTCGAGCTTGGAATTCTCCTAGTATTTGATTAACAATAAGTTGAGAATCGCTGTGAAGACACAAAGAATTGGCTCCGATTTCTATGGCAAGTTCTAGTCCGGCTATTACTGCTTCATATTCTGCATCGTTGTTGGTGGCAGCGAACTCCAACCTTATAGCATAGTGCAGTTTGTTTCCTCTGGGAGTGATTATTACCACACCTGCCCCCCGAGCCTTGTTCGTTCGATGCACCATCAACAAAGAGATTCCACTTGATATCTTCTGCTATTTCCAATTGCTCCTTATCTTCGTTGGTAGTGAATTCTGCAATGAAATCAGCCATAGCTTGTCCCTTGATGGCGGTGCGAGGGTGATAGGTGATATCATACTGACTTAGTTCAATGCACCATTTAAGTAGTCACCCAGAAGTGTCGGGATGATGGAGTACCTACCTCAGTGGTTGATCGGTCAGAACTTTGATGGAATAGGACTGGAAGTAGTGATGCAGTTTCCGTGATGTGATTAGTAAACAGTACGCTAGCTTCTCAAGTTTAGGATATCTGACTTCTGCCCCCGTAAACCTCTTGCTGATGAAGTAAACTGGCCGCTGCGTGCGGTTGTCTTCCCGTACCAAGGCAGCGCTTAGGGCGTGAGATGACACAGCAAGGTATAGGTATAATTCTTCGCCTTCGCTTGGAGTCGAGAGTACCGGTGGTTTCTGGAGGTGTTCGATTAAGTTAAGGAAAGAGGTTAAGCATTCGTCAGTCCATTCGAACTTTCCTTTGTCTTTCTATAGAGCTTCGAAAAAGGGGACGCACTTGTCCATTGCCCTGGAGATGAATCAACTTAGGGTGGCCACTTTTCCATTCAGGCTTTGCATTTCCTTTCGAGTGGAACGTATCTTGATATCCCTTAGCGCTCGGACTTGTTCAGGATTTGCTTCAATTCCCCTGGCATGGACGATGAATCCTAAGAACTTTCCTGATGATACTCCGAAGGAGCATTTTAGAGGATTCAACTTCATTCCATACTGGCGAAGTACTTGAAACATCTCGCCTAGGTGTCTTACGTGATCGTCGGCTTTCCTTGATTTTACCAGCATGTCATCCACGTATACTTCCATAGTTTGCCCTATTAGCCCTGCAAACATCTTGTTGACGAGGCGCTGGTAGGTGGCTCCTGCATTTTTAAGTCCGAAAGGCATTACCTTATAGCAGTATAAACCCCGGTCGGTGATGAAACTAGTGTGGTCTTGGTCGGGAGCATGCATGGGAATTTGGTTATATCCTGAGTATGCGTCCATAAAAGATAAGTGCTCGTGCCCGGCTGTGCTGTCTACCAGTTGGTCGATTCGGGGAAGTGGGAAGAAATCCTTTGGGCAGGCGTCGTTTAGGTTGGAAAAGTCAATGCATGTTCGCCACTTCCCATTAGCCTTCTTTACCAGCACCGGGTTAGCGATCCATTCCGGGTAGATGGCTTCTCTTATGAAGTCGTTGGCGAGTAGATTCTTTACTTCTTCGTCGAGGGCTGCCGATCGCTCTGCCCCCATACTTCTCTTTCTTTGTTTTACGGGCGCCTTGGTAGGATCAATGTTTAGTACGTGACATGCTACGTCGGGGGAGATTCCGGTCATGTCAGCGTGTGACCATGCGAATACATCCAAGTTGTGGCGGAGAAAATCGATGAGTTGTTCCTTCAATTCTGCTTTTAGTTGGGAACCAATTTTCAATAGTCTACTCGAGTCGTGCTTGTCTACAGATATAAACTCCATAGCCTCTGCAGGCTCGGCGGTGGCCTCCTCCTCTCTGTCCCTGGGGTCTAATTCATTGAAAGGGTCGCTGGTATATCGAAGAGGAGGGGCTTTCTTTAGTTGCTATGCTTCTATACTTTTCGTGCAGAGGGCAACCTCTACACCCTTCCCTTTATCCTTCCTGTGGTTGTTGCGAAGTTCAGTCACATAGCAGTTTCGAGCAACGTCTTGGTCTCCTTCTACTTCCCCTACTCCATTGTCCGTTGGAAATTTCATCTTTAGGCACCATGGGGCTAGGACAATTTGAAAGTCAGACAGGGATGGCCTTCCTAAGAAGGCGTTGTAGGCCGAATGGTTCTCTATCAGCACAGACGTTTGTTTTCGTACAGGAGAGCGGGGATGGCTTCCAATCTCAACAAAGAGGTCTAGTTGCCCGAGGGGCATCTTCGCATCTCCAGTGAAACCATGTAGTGGTTTATCGCAGGGAGATACATCCTTCATTGATAATTTCATTTTGTCGAATGCATGTTTGAACAGGATGTTCACTGAGCTTCAAGTGTCTACTAAGATTCGGTAAACTTCGGCGGGACCGAGCCGGGCAGAGATAACCATGGGATCCATGTGAGGGTACTGCCTTCCTTCCAGGTCACACTTACCGAATGTGATGTCATCATTTTCTTTCCGTTTCGGGTGGCGTTCTTCTATAACCGAATTGACACAGTCTTTACTGTCTCTAAGCGACTTTCCATATCTTTCCATCTCTTTCCAGCTCTTGTCTGCGATGTGCGGTCCTCCTGAGATGGTATGGACCACTATCTTCTCTTGACTAGAGCCACTAGCGTTACGGTTTCCTCTGTCGGTCTCCGGTGAGGGTAGCCTTGGGTTTTCATTGGCAGGAGCTGGAGTCCTGACCTGACTTTTTACATAGCGTTCCAGCTTCTTCCTCCTGATGTGTTCCTCAATCAGATCCCGGAGATGATGGCATTCATTGGTATCATGCCCATGAGATTCGTGGAAGCGGCAGAATTTTCCAGACTTCTACGCGTTATCAGATTCCTTCTTGTATGGTGGGCGTTTGTATCTAACTTCGCCTTGGGTGGCAAGGAAGATATTTTCGACAGTCTCGTTCAAAGGAGTGTAAGTGTCGAATCTCGGTCCAGGCCGATATAGGCGCTTTTCTCCCTTCTTGCCCCCAGCATTGTCTCTGGAATCATTTCTTCGAACGTCCCTTGCCACAGCAGGGGCGTTGCTGTGAGTTGCCTTATTTTGTTGTCCTGACTGCCCCTCAACGGCAGCATCCTCAAGCCTCATGTATTTCCCAGCCTCATGGAAGAAATCAGGTAAAGTAGCTGGTTTTTCTTTTGTCAACCTTCTAGCAAATTTAGTGTCCGAATGTACACCACTACAGAGGGCCATTAGGATAAGCTTCTCATCGGCATCTTGGACTGCGGCTGCTGCGGCATTGAACCGGGTTAGGTATTGCTGCAGTTTCTCTCCAGGTTTCTGTTTGACGCTGGATAAGGAATAAGCGTCCTTAGGTTGTTCCACATGGATGCGGAATTGACTGATAAACTTTTCTTTCAACATTTCCCACGAGCTGATGGATCCCTGGGGTAGATGACAGAACCAGGAGGTAGCGAGATCTGCTAAGAAGAGCGGAAAGCATTTGCACAGTACTCCCTCTGTCGCTCCACTCATGAGCATATGTTGTGTGTACCTCTGTAAGTGTACAACGGGGTCGGAGGTTCCTTTGTAAGGTTCCATTGTTGGCATCTTCCATTCTCGGGGGGTGATAGCAATTTCGATGTTGCGGGCGAAGGGGCTGGTTACCCTAGCGCCTATCCCTCGATCTCTTTGCTGCCGTTGGACGCACTCTCTGAATAAGCGTGCCATCCTTTCATTAGAATTTGGAGCAGATAGAAACGAATTTGGCTCTGTTCTGTGGGATTGATCCCGTCTAGATGATCTGTAGGGATGGTATCGTCTATCATTCCTCATATTTTCCGGTGGCTGCCTTTGGTCTTCTGGGAGCATGCTAGGGTCAGCCATAGTTGGCCCTTGCCTTGATCTTCCCCTGCTGGGTTCTGATCTAAGCACTTCCTCGGGTCCAACTTCGGGCTGGACTCTAGCTCGGCCCCGGTCACTGGCGTTTCCGTGGTTAGGCAGTATGACAGGCTCAGCTACAGTTGACCTCCGCCCTGTACCTCCCCCGTGGGGTTCGATTCCAAGCATTTCTTCAGGCCTAACTTCGGGCTGTGCTCGATCTCGACTCCTACCATGGCTGCTTCTGCCGTTAGCTCCTTCGAAGAAGGAAGATCTTTGTTGTCTCCGAGACCCTCCAGACTGGGACTCGCCCCATGATTCAGTGTTGCGGTTGGACTCTTCAGCATCCCTTAAGCGTGACATGAGATGGTCCACCAAGGCTTCCAGCTGGGACGTGAAGCGATTAGTTACTTCAACCATAACCCTGTCTAGATCTGCCCTAGTAATTGCTGCGGGCTGTTCTACGGTAGGAGTGGTCGGATTAGCCTGTCCTTCATTCGGTACTGCCGCTAGAGGAGGACGATTTACTTGATCCGTGACCGCTGGATTTGGAAGACTGTTGGAAGCGATGTTTTTTCCTTTGTTAACATCTTTTTTCTGCTTGGGAGGCATGTTTTCCGAACGGTGGATGATGCTGTTAGGAAAAATGTTTAAGTGGATGAAGCTGAAGCTTCGAGTTTTCAAGCTCTCAATGAAAGCACCAAAAATGTTTGCACAAAAAATTGACAAACACCTTAAAGTTGTATGATTTAGTAGATCTTATGTTGTTCTTAGTGATTTGGGTGATTTATGCAAATATATGAAAAGCAGGGGGCTAAACTGTAAAAAGACACGCAGATTTATAGTGGTTCAGCCAGAATGTGCCTACGTCCACTTTATATGTTATTTCTCTTCTCTTGTTTTGATTACAAGTACAAAGCTTTGATACAAGTAAAAGAAAGTAGTTTGAAAGTTCTCTCCGTGCTTGAGCTCTCAAACTTGTCCCCCATTGTTGTACCCCTGCCCCTCTATTTATAGAGTGAGGCTGGGGACAGGGGTCTTGGATGTATATAGCTGCTGGCGGGCCTGGGCTGATGTGATCTGTTCTGACAGAGCTGGCCGGGTATCACTCTGGGTCGGTATTGCTTGGAAGTGCAGTTTGGACCGGTAGTGCTTGGACCGGTGGTGGGATGGTGAGGTTGGTCCGGTGGTTGGTTCGGTGAGGTGTGTTGGGTTCGATCCGGTAGTACTTGGACCGGTGTTGAGTTGGTGCTTGGTTCGGCAGGGTATGGAGGTAGGTTAATTCGGTAGAGATTCGTTCGGTGGTGAATGGATGGGACTTGGTTCGGTGGTGTTGGATCGGCAGGGCTTTGGAGGGTATGTTGGTCCGGCATTGTTTTGGAGAGGTGCGTTGGTCCGGTTGTGCCTTCCTTTCTTTTGGCTCGGTAGGGGCGAAAACGCACCCAACAACGAACAACCCAAATAACTGAAGGAAATAATATTTTCAAAACACATTTTATTTTACACTTCAAAAATATTTCTTTTTTAATTTTACTGCGTCAGTGTTTATTTTGCAGCTAATTCAGATGCTGGATACAAATTGGAATACAGTTGAAGATCAAATACGAGTGAATGAGTGATGTGTGGTGAGGTGCAAATGTATGTAGAGTGAAAAATGTGATGTAATTGAAATTGTAATGTAATTGAAAAATGTGTGTATATAGTGAGAGCTCAAATTTGTACTATTCAAAATTGTAATAAAATATTTGTTTGAACTTAAATTATGTGTTGTTTATTTTATTCAACAAATACTTATTTAATTATGTGAAAATAAAATATTAACAAATACATTGAAATGAATATATATATATATATATATATGTTTATTATTATCAAACAAAAATCATATACTAGCATATTCAACAAAATTCTCTTAACACGTGTTAATTATGGAGAACATACCTCAACCTCTTATCAAGCTGTAGGTTCCTATTGCAATTTTTATTGCATCACCGCTATCACAATACGATATTGGATTTTCAATGGTGGGAAAAATCTCTAGCTTTCTTATGAATTCATGCACATATACTACTTTCATTTCAGCACTATTCAAGGCGATGTACTTAGCCTTTATTGTTAAATATGCCATAGCTTCTCATTTGGAACATTTTCAATTTAAAGCCCCTTTATTAAGATATAAACATGAATATAAGATTGACTTACTATATTTAATATCTTTTATGAAGTTTGAGTTTGAACACTTCTTTCGTTGTTTTCATAAGCAATTTTCTAGTGTTTCATAAATACTTGAGAATATTTGTAACAACCCGCACCCTACGGCGTCCCGATCCACGTCTAAATTGGATATGTATGTATTTTAAATCATGGAATTATCTCTATATAATATGTATGTAATTTTGAATGGAAATTAAATGTTTGTGATATGAACTTTTCAAAATATGAATTAGTAAATGTTTAAAATTTGGAAATTATTTTCTGATTGGATATGAATATTGTTTGTAACCAAAAAGAATTTCAAAATATATTTTTATTTATATACATGATGTATTATTTAAAGGTGTTGGAAATTAGCTAATTATTAAATTTAATGATATATAGTTATATATACATATATATATATATATGATAAATTGGCAATAACACTACAAGGAATACAGTGATTTCCGACGGCTCCGAGCCGTCGGCGACTGTCGGGAGCCGTCAGAAATGCCGTCAGTATAGAGAACACAACTTTCGTTTTTTTGATGGAAATGACAACGTTTTTTCATCGGCTTCCAACGGCTGTTTTTTACGGCAATTTCGGCGGCCTTTCCGATGGTTAAGACGTCCACGTGGCTTTAAAAATCGCCGAAAAACCATCTGGAACCATCGTGAGCCGTCGTTGATTTTTGGTCAATCAGTCGTCGGAAACCTTCGGCTGCCGTCGAAAATCTGGATGATTTTTTTTTATATTACAGCAGCCATTCGAATTTCAAACAGCACATCAATATCAATATATATCACAACACATCAAAATCAATATATATCAAATATATAAGCTAAAATCAATATCAATAATAATATAAAACTCAAACATTACCATCTCAATCTCAAACTCAAACAATACCATCAATACAAAACAAACCGTCCATCATCAATCTCACACACCCAACAACAATATGTACATCGAACATCAATGTACAACATATACAACGTCTAAAATGCCAACCAAACACATCAGTCCAACAAATCAACCTCACAAATCAACATTAAATACCACATCAAACACCACATGTCCACAAATCAACCTCACCATCTCTCATTGTATATATACACAAGTTTAAAAAAGACCACTGCAAAACATACCTCATGACTCATCGTCGGCTTCGGAACCACCAAACGAAGGGAATGCTCCATGCTGCTCCATGTACTCGGCCAAACGCTAGTTCAGTTGCTCCATTTGCGCTGCTCGGAGGCGGTCCTACTCCTACAACTGTGTAATCTACTACCGAAGCTCATTAATCTCATCTTTGTCCTGAGCCTTTTGGTAAGCCTTTTGTGAGGCCCGAGCCTACAAAACAAGTCGAAATATGTTTAAGTTATTTACATAATTTTTATAAAAATTAAGCAATTTTTACAACTTAGTTAATTTTTATAAATTACCGCTTGATTGTCGTAGCCATAGCGTCTATTTCGCTGTGTCGGGTCCATAACAGAGTCGAAGATAGCATCCTCCTCATCAGGGGTTAATTCTCATGTCCCGATTGCTCGAGCATTTGCTCACGTGCTTGCATAAATCTTTTCTACAATGCAAAATTAAATACAATTAAATATTACATGACATTATTATAATATTTTATAACTACTTAATTAAAATTATCATTATTAAAAACTTATAACTTATAATATACGTACATGTGTGGCGTATGCTTTATCATCCTTATGTCAGGCATACATCACTGATCCCTCGTCGTCGGTCTGTCTGACGGTATGGGTATGTCCAAATACGTCCATATGAGACAGGGGCCCCACGCACTCTTTCCTGCAATAATTGGTGTATATTATTGTTGTTCATACAAATTTATACAAAAAATGTATTAATTGCTCGTAATTGCAATTAATCAATTTACCACGTCCTCGCGATGATGCTAAAATGATTTCGAGCCACCACGGTGCATGACTGGATTTTTCTGCCTACTCGCCGAGTTCCTGTCTGACTCCGCCTACAAATTAAAAATTAAGATTATATTTTGTAGGTATAAATTATGTATTCTCTACTGAACAAATTAAGGTGATATCTGATAGACTTACCCTGAATTCATTGCTTCTCCATCATGCGACCCAAGCATCCCATATGCTGGTGTCTCCCGTACATGCTATGGGATCGTACTCCATTTGGGCCAGCACGCAGTCATACAGCTCATGTATGCCTGCTTAGAAATGCTAAGAACTATTTTCCTCTACGGTCTCAAATGCTTCTACTAATAAATTTGATTCATCATTTAGAGGTCCAAAATCGATTTGATCATCTGTTATTGTAATTTTGCTATTTTCCTCGATATTCGCTTGGTACCTTGTTCGTCTGGAATATTCTTTCCATCAAACGTAAATCTTTCCTTCTTTCTAAAAACTACTAACCAATCTGCTTTATCGCTTTTTACAGATGGATAAGGAGCATAATAAACTAATAGGGCTTGTTTTGATAGTCTAAACGGATCGTACTTATGATATTGTGATGTATGCTTTATTTCAATAGTATTATATTTTTGGTGCACATTGATTTCTACAACTTTATATTTACGATACACAGAACGAAATTGATAACCGATTGGCTGAAAATAATACTTTGAGTCGAGATATCGTAGAGAAATTACAAAAAACTCTTAGTACACATAATAGATTTGCAGTTGTATTTCGACAACTTGGACAAAAACCAAATATCCAACATTGTAAATTGGTCATAAAAGAACAATCTTCAAATCAAAAACAATATACTCTCCCAACTTCTTCACAAGTTGCTGGAATTTGGGTAGAAGGAGCTGAAAGTGAAGAAATCCATGAAAGAGATATTGTAGTTGAGACAAACTATGGACAACTCATAACTGTTCCTGAAACAGCTGGTTATTATGATCCATTGCAATACCCACTTTTATTACCATATGGAAGTTACGGATGGGATATAAATAGTCAAGATGAAAATGACAATAAATTTTCATGTCGTGAGTATTATGCTAATATTCTACAGGTATATACGATTTAATATATAACACATTTTATATATTTATATTTTTTACTTCCTAATATTCATCAATATGTAATGTTCTTTTATAGATTCGAGAAAATGATAAATCGCTTTTTCTTCGAGGTGGACGATTGTTTTAACAATACGTGGTTGATAACTATGTTAAGATAGATACCAGCAGGCTAAGATGGTATAGGAGTAATAAAAAAACCATCAGAGCTGAAATGTATCAAGGATTACAAGATGCTTTAAACGCTGGGGAAAATGATGCAAGTGCGTAGTTTGTGAATTTGAAAACCCGCTCTTATATTAAGTACATTTTTATACCTTTACGTAATTAAAAACTTCATATTTATGAAGTTTTTAACAAATTCTCTTATTTAGGTAATGTTGGAACACGAACAATACTACCTTCTTCTTATATTGGTTGTCCACGTGATATGTATCAACGATATCAAGATGCAATGGCTTTAGTAAGTAAGTATGGAAAACCCGATTTATTCATTACAATGACATGCAATCCACTTTGGGATGAAATTGTTAGCGAATTGCTACCCGGTCAAGACCCTCAAGACAGACCAGATTTGACGACAAGGATATTTCGTGCAAAATACGAGGAATTAAAAAAAGATATTTTTACTGAAGGAGCACTTGGAAAAGTAGCTGCTCATGTCCATGTAATTGAATTTCAAAAAAGAGGTTTACCACATGTTCATATGCTAATTATCTTCAAAGATGAAGACAAATTGACTAACCCAGATGAATATGATGAAATTGTTAGAGCAGAAATACCCGATTCTAACGAAGAATCAGAATTACATGTGGCAGTAATGAAGTGGATGATTCATGGACCATGTGGTACTCAAAATCGAAATTGTCCTTGCATGAAAAATGGTAGTTGCAAAAGAGAGTATCCAAAACAATTTTCAAATGTGACTATTCAAGGCATAGATTCATACCCAATTTACAGAAGACGCGATACTGGAAAATCTATTCCTATTGATAGAAATGAAAAGTTGATGGTAGATAACAGATGGGTTGTACCTTACAATCCTTGGTTACTACGCAAATATAACTATCACATTAATGTAGAGATATGTAGTAGTATAAAAAGCGTTAAATATCTTTACAAGTATGTCTACAAAGGTCCAGACCGCGTTTCAATGCAAGTTCGACCTGGACCTAACTATGATGAGATACAACAATTTATCGATGCAAGGTGGATTTCTGCTCCAGAAGCATTATGGAAGATTTTTAGGTTCTCTCTTAGCAAGATATATCCATCAGTTGAACGTCTTCAAATACATCTTCCAAATAAACAAAGTGTTATGTTTTCCAATGATCAAACCATCAATGAAGTTTTGGCTGATGAAAGTAACCTACACACAATGATGACAGAGTTTTTCTATACAAATTCAATTGATGAACAAGCAAGGCAACTTTTACATCGTGAATTTCCAAAGCACTATTGTTGGATTAAAAATGAAAAAAAATGGAAAAGAAGAGTATCTAATGTAAGGGTGATTGGTAGAATATACACAGTCCTACCTACGGAAGGAGAACGTTTTTTCTTGAGAATACTTTTGAATCATATTAGAGGGCCGACTTCTTTTAATGATTTACTTACAATTGACGAAGTTAGAAGTCGAACATTTAAAGAAGCTGCTGAGAAAAGAGGGCTTTTAGAAAACGATGATAGCATTAAAGAATGTTTGACTGAAGCCTCAACTACAAAGATGCCAGTTTCTTTAAGAGCATTATTTGTTACTATCTTGGTTTTCTGCAATCCATCAGGTGTGCGAAGGTTATGGAATGAGTTTTTCGATCATATGGTAGAAGATTACCGAAATTCAAGTATTACTAACCAAATGCTTCTAACAAATCGTCTTTTGAAAGATTTAGACATGTTACTTCTCCAACACAATAAAAGCACAACGGATTATGATTTTTCAAATATCTCAAGAACATATGATTGTGATGAATGTGATAAAATTTCAGAGCTAATAGAAGAAGAGTTAGCAATTCCTATTTCCGAGGATGATTTACTAGCTATTGAAAAATTAAATGAGGAACAATTGAAGGCCTACAATACAATTATGAATGCAATTGTAAAAAAAGAAAAATGTTTGTTTTTTATAGATGGTCCTGGAGGGACGGGAAAAACATATTTATACCGTGCTATTCAGTCAACAGTTAGAAAAGATGGTGGTATTGCAATTGCAACAGCTACATCTGGTATCGCTGCAACTATACTACCTGGTGGAAGAACTGCACATTCAAGATTTAAACTTCCATTACAACCAAAACCGACATCAACATGCTCAATAAGCAAACAGTCAAAATTAGCAAAACTTTTAAAACAATCCACTGTTCTTATGTGGGATGAAGCTACAATGGTACATCGTTATGCTTTTGAGGCATTTGATAGAACTATGAGAGATATAATGGATGTAGATGAACCATTTGGAGGTAAAATCCTTATTATGGGAGGAGATTTTCGACAAGTATTGCCAGTTGTGCCTAAATCTACAAGAAATGAAGCGATTAATGCATGCATCATTAAATCACTTTTATGGGAAAAATTTAAAATTTCGCATTTAAAGAAAAACATGCGAGCAGCAAATGATATCGCATATTCAAAATTTCTAATTCAAATTGGAGATGGTACCGAACCTTCAACCAATGAAGAAATGATTCAACTACCAACAAATATGGTCATAACATCAAAAAATGATGTTAATCCACTGTCAAAGTTGATAGGTACAATTTTTCCCAACTTATCAAAAAACGCATTCGACAAAGAGTACATAGTTAATAGAGCATTAATTACACCACTAAATGAATATGTCGACAAGCTCAATGAACATGTACTCAATATATTTCCTGGAAATGAAATCATTTACTATTCATATGATGCAGTAGAAGACGATGCTCGCAATTTATACCAACAAGAATTTCTAAACTCAATCACTCCTGGCGGGCTACCTCCACATTGTTTAAAATTGAAGCTTGGAGCACCAATAATGTTGTTAAGAAATTTGAATCCGAAAATTGGATTATGCAATGGAACGAGGCTTATATGTAAACAACTCAATAAGAATTGCATTGATGCTGAAATCATCACCGGACATTATGTTGGTACCAGAGTTTTCATTCCAAGAATCCCACTAAAGCCACCTGAAAATTTGAATTTACCATTTGTATTAATACGGAAACAATTTCCAATTCGTTTGTGTTTTGCCTTCACTATAAATAAGGCACAAGGGCAAACGATAAAAAATACCGGTATTTTTCTACCTGAGCATGTATTTGGTCATGGACAACTATATGTGGCACTTTCACGAGGAGTTTCAAGCGCTAATACCAAGGTGTTGGTAGAAAAGGGACATGTTGTTGGACGAATCAGAACTTTCACTAAAAATGTTGTCTACAAAGAGGTTTTATTGACTGACTAGGAATAAAGGTACTTAATTTGATCTTCATCTATATACATCATCAACTTTCCAAGGTACATCCTCACTGTATTTACATCTTCTTTTATGATACCTACAGGTGAATCTATAGTATATGGAATAAAGAAATTTCATTTAAACATTTGCACAACTTCTAGGATTTTCTGTGCCTTTTGAATCTATAGTATATGTAATGGAGAAGTTGTGGGCATGTCATCAACTTTCCTTTCTAATTACAGTAAAAGGTTCATTCATGATTACAGTAAAATGTTTTATCTTCATTGTTTTAGATACTCTTACGGGGACCTTATTGAATTTTATCATTAATTGCTTCTTATATTGGATCCTCTAAACATGTGTTTTCAAAAAAATTTAATTTTTTAATAGAGATAATATATTTTAAGCCATTGCTGTTTTAACTTCATTAATAGCAACCAATTGTTAAGTTGCCTAGCAGAATTTTAAAATAGTGAAAAACCCCTCAATTGCTGAGTTGCCCTCCGTCGGAAAAAAATTCAAAATTACTCCCACGTGGTGGCACCACTTGGTGCATTCAGTGCACCATGCAATGCCACTGCGTGGTGGATAGAAAATTTGAAAAAAAAAGAAGTAAAACATAAATTAAGCAAAAAAATAAATTAAAAGGGTTATTTTTGTCATGAAAGTTTTTGTGAATACAGAGGGCAACTCAGTATGCATCACAAGGAAAATTGTTCATTATATATATATATGCTAATATATCAACCCAATGACGTAATGCCAAAGGAGACAGTGAAAACAAATCAAGTTCCCAACAACAAGAATGCTGGGTTTGTCCCTAATAACCAGGTACACATTATTGTTGCTTATTGTATATTCCACTCAACCTGTTATTACCACACTGTATATATGCCGAAAGAGACATTTAATGTAGCATTGTCTAGCTTAAAAGTTGTTATATTTTGATCAGTTTACAAATTTATGTTTCTCCATAATTTATTCACCTATCCATCTTACTATATTCTTCTTTTGTAGTATAGAAAGCTTGATATTTGACTTAAAAAAACAACTATCCAAAGTGCATAAATGAGATGGTTTAGGGAAAAACAGTCTTTGCTTTTTAAGTACATATGCATGTCTTTGATTTTTAAAATACAAAGCGTTGAACTACTTATTGTGGATAGTTTGTTTAATATTCTATTTATCTATAGAAAGTAAGCCTACAATTACATTTTTAGTTCTTGAATGTTAGGCTCCAACCTGGAATAGCTTGCACGACTACTTGCACTCTTATTCATGATATCTTTAAAGTTGTATATATGTGATAAGCATCAGGTAATTAAAAAATTAATGAACATGTATCTTTCGGTTAGAGGTGCAAACACCCAAATGTCATTCAACCGTTGATAAATCATTTGACACTAACCATTTTGACCTCTGGCATTCTAACTCTGTATAGTTCCCTCTATTACATTTATGAAACATTCATGCAACTTATCAACCACATAGCTCTAGAACCAATCTGACCAATTCATAAGATACAATGCACTGCATATTGTCGATATGATTGACAAAATAATGATGCATAACAAGTATTAAGTAATTTATATAGGGTACTCATGTTCTAATGTACGTCACACTTTGCATTCTAAACTTAGTCGGTTTTGTCTTTTCACGGTAACTTTTTATTGTAAACTAATTATTTGCATATAAACATGCTGTTATCGGCCTTCAACTGAATCCAAAATGATTCCTAAGTCTATCTGAAATAATATTTATTGTCTTCTCAGTATCCAAATATAGTTGGAAAAAAGTAAGCAACAAAAAGTAATGTCCACGTCCAAAAATTTGTTCGAATAAAATATGCACATTTGTGCGTGCAAATATATATATATATATATATATATATATATATATATATATATTTGACTTAAAAAACCAACTATTCTTCTTTGTAGTATCCATAAATGAGATGCTTGCTGCTTTACACTATGTGACCACATTCCTACAACCCACATGATGAGGTGCTTCAGCTCCAGATGCTCACTTCAGAAATTCTGCATTCGAGTTTAAGAAGCTTGCATGATTTATTTGTAGTAGCAATGTTGGTTTGCCATATCAACATGTTTTCAAGCAAGTGCTTAATTAATTAAGCGTGTACGCACATTAGTAAAGTACCATATCAGTGTGAGAGTTTGCATAATGTTTGTATGTGGCTTCCTAAAACTTCAGTTAGCTACGTCAATTGTGTCTAAAAGCTTTTCTTTTTATAATTAGGTTTTGTATTTTTTTATCACATTTATATCAACCGTGTTCTTTTTTTTTTGGTGTAGTAAACTGCATATGGATATTGGATGATCCCATTCCCCTCGCAATATGAATACAAATCTGTCAAATTGAGGCGGCCTTTTGTGTAAAATCAAAAGCTGGGTGGTATCACGATGTAGATTTTGGATTTCTGTCCTTGCCAAACTTTATTGTTTACATAATAACGAGGAAGGTGTGTGAGCTTCCTGTAAGATCCTATTGGCCATGATTTGATTAATTTATATCCGAGCCATTGTAGAGTGAGATTAGGTAGTGATTTCTGAAGTTGTCTTTACAGGTTATCTAGGTTTGAAGCATTTGATGCTACATTCATAGCTTACATGATTTGTTGTGAAAATTTAGTGTCTTATTATGTTTTTTCTTTTAATTATTATTGATCTATTATGGTTATCTTTTTTGAAATTGTCATTGTTACGGGGAGTTTAAAATAAAGAAAATAACACATATGTATGATAGTGGTATTTTGGTGCAAATGATAGTGGTATTTTAATTATTATTGATCTATTATGACGTGTGTCATTGTTTTTCAGTTCTTGATCAGGTTTAAATAACAGACTACATTTGTTGCGTGCAGCTCACAAGAGTTAAATTTTGGACCATACCTTTTGCATGATCCCAACTGATATCTATAAACGAAACATTAGTGAAGAGCATGTTATGTCCAATTTTGATCGGTTGTTCAAACTATGTTTATAGTTTATGCATGAACAAACTCCATTCTTTACTGTGATGTTTACAGATTTACTTCAATAATTAACTTAGAACCCAAATATTATCCTACACCATATTTCTCAATCAAGTTCAGCATTCTAACTGCTATAGCTGTATTTATCCTCTAAATCCTACCAATCTTCACAGATATAGTGTACGGTATGATGAACAAAAAGTGGATCCTTTGATCGATTACTATAAATGACAATGTTGTTTACACCCTATAAATGCATAATCAAATTACAACTACACATACAAACTCAATTACTATAATAAAGCCACAAAATTATCATGATTTTATTCCATAAAATATTTGCAGTCAATAAAAGAAATAGCAGAAACATTCATGAAATGTGATTCACGAAATCCAGACAGTGGAATTAAACTATGCATAGAATGAAACATAAATATCAAGATAGTCATCTTCGAAGCAAGAAAGCCATCCCAATGACCAAATGAAACTGCATTTCCAATATCATATCCATAAGCAGCCAATATTTGCTTCAAGGAAAAAAGTAATTTAGTAATAATCATAAGAACTTCCAAACATCAAATTCAAATGCCCCTAAAAGTATGATCTAATAATTAAACATGCTTTACAAATTCAAAACGCTTCTAAAATGAGATCTAAAATTAAACTTCCTTTACAAATTCAAAATACTTCTTTACAAATATTCAAATTTTAATATCATTGGAAAATAAAGAATCATTTTTTTTACTAATTTAAACATATACAACTAATAAAGAAAATAATTCACGCTTAAAGCGCATGCCGTAACACTTTAGTTTTAGTGGGATGAGCTCAATAATGTCTTTGTATTCCATGTTAAAATCCAATGGTTTTTATATTTAAATGGTTTGGGATGTTTTATTAGTTGAATTAGCCATAAATAAATTGATGGGGTTGTGATCATTAGTTTCGAAGAGGAGATATATTGCTTAAGCTGGAAAGAAATTTTGTAACCACGACATTGTTGTAAAAACTATTTTAATTTTAGTGGCTATGTTTTCGACTAGGCCTAACCTCCATGAATGTTTAAAACCACGGATATTGAATTTAACGAGACCAGAATTAAAATTGATTTTATTCGATTCTAGAACATTTGAAGGATGCAAAGTATTACCCTTTAGTTTTTTGTTACTTTTCTAATACTGTTTAAATCCCCTGACAAGCACTAAGGGATATTAAAGGTGTTAATGTTGTAAACGCAGGCCCACCTGGGCGTGCATATATACTCGTATTATATTATGAAAGTAGAAACACACTTTGCTTCAACTTTATTTTTATCCATGTTTGTATCTATTTATGTAAGAAATGTTGTTCATGTGTTCAAATAACTAAAATGTAAAAATTATTAGCATAAGAAGATAAAAGTTATCAATCATGTGATTTACTAAACAAGATCAAAGAAATTGAAGAAGATAAATGTTAAAACAAAAATATGACTCGTACTTCCTAATACAGTAGTGATTTTGTAATAAACATTGCTCGAAAATATAAAAACATGACACGTGTTGTTTGACAACTAACTGTTTATCCACTATTTGGAAAATATAAAAACATGACACGTGATTTTGTAATAAACATTGCTCGAAAATATGATCTCTCATTCAATATGAGTTTGTACTATTTGTTTCCCTTTAATATTATACTTGGTAAGTTAGTTGAATATCGTAAGTGAGGGTCGATACTTTGTCTTATGTTATGTAAAATACCTATTTAACAAACCATGTTCTACGATTTCAATTAGTTCCACTTTTCTTCTCTTGCTTTTTTGTTTTTTATATATTTTAATTTAACGATTAAGAATGAAGTACAGTTTTTTAAAGATCAGAGTTTGTAGAAGGAATTTGAATGGTGGCATCTTTATACTACAATACCCTTGAAATACTAAGCAGTTTGAGTATAAAATTAGAATCGATTACAGTTTTAAAATAGATTTGGAGTCTTTAAAGATCACAGTTTTTGGAAGTACTATAAGTGAATATTTTTCTCACATAACAAAAGTTAATACCTTACTTTGTTGCATATGTATTTGTGATTTGTACAGATTTTGTTGTTGTTTTGATTGTTAAGATTTATAAAATAAATGGGTTAAAACAAATAATAAAGAAAAGGAAGATTACATAGGTAATTTTACCATATTTTTTGATAATCCTATTTGTAAATGAAAGAGTGGTACTCAAATTGAGGAGTGTGCTCACATCAATTTATTATTATATAAAATAAGAAGCCTAATAGCTGGAAACACAATGTAGATTAAATATCCATTTTGTTCAAAGATGGGACAAAAACAAATGACTGTTGGAGAGATGATCGAGTATACAAACCCAAAAGTGAGAATATATTATAAATGAGAGAGCAAATTTGCTATCACTAAACTAAGTAGGAAACCGAAAGAGCTAACTAAACCGATTAAATGTCAACTGTACTAAAATTTGCTATGAATTAATCGTTTGTGTTGTGCATGCTCAGAAGCGCAACTGAAGAAATTTGGTTGAAGGAATTAGGAAGATGGAACTGGAGTTAAACCATGGACCTGAAGCAAGCAAAATGCATTGAACCGATGCATAATTGAACCAACTGTAGATGGAACCTACTACAAACTAGGTGAGGTGAACGAGAATGAGTTGCAAACATAGGGAGATGAAGCCTGATGCATTATGAACTGAAGAAAAAAACAGAGAGATAATGCTGCTGTTAGAAAGAGCTACAACCTAACACAAGACCGAACTCCACCTTGATGCAACATGATGCTGCCTAATGCGACCAATGCTGAAGCAAACAATGTTTGTTGTGTATCATGTAAATATATTACTTTGAATGTATACTATAAACTCTAACATAATGAATAAATGAGATATTGTTGCTAATCTATATACTTCAAAAGATAATGTCCACACGTTGTTGAATTAATGCATGCACATTGTGGTTAGATGTAGGCCCACTTGGGCGTGCATACATACTCGTATATGAAAGTGGAAACAAGCATCCTTTCAGCTTCATCAATATCCATATTTTCTTCCTTTTCAACACCTTTTTGATTATTCCTACCATGAGTATTTCACTTAATAGTAGAACTCAAATTATGCCCCCTTATCTAGATTTATCAAAATGATTCAAGTGCATCGCTTTATTTTGGTACCAAACTTTCACCGATTCCGCTGCTCAAAACCACTATCTACTACGAAATTTAGTTTTCTCCTAGTAATTCTCATTTGTGTATGATAGTATTCTTTTATTTAACAACTAAGGTAAGGCCCTTTTACACACACACACACATATCTTTAAAGGAGAGGATCTATGAAACCTCAGGATGACGGTCATATCTTAGTTGGAACTAGAGCAATCAGCACGATGGTCATCGCTTCTAAGGAAGTGTCAAAATAAGAAAATGTGGTGTTGGTAAATAATGGATAAGAGCAGGTGGAAGAACGTATAGTCAAATCATAAGAGAATATATTATTATATAACAACCATACTGCTGTGTTGGTAAAGGAAAATGGATTGCCCACCGGGTGTTGCGGTAAGAGTCTCAATCGAATGCTAAGAGCTAAACGATTATGTAGGTGTTTAATTCTATTCTTCTATCACATTTTTTCTTATTGGTGGATCGTAGAAGCCAAATTTTCTAAACTGTGTGATATTTTAATACTTTCTGATACTTAAGTTTCGATATTTTTGATTTCAAATTTTATTTATTTTTAAGATAATGAACGATAATACGTATTTTTTCCACTTTAAATATTCAAGCTTACAATAAAATATCTTCAACTTTTGTTTGCGGTCCTTTTACAATCCATGTTTGTTTAAATTTTTTCTACTATGTATTATATCCTCGTAATTTTAGAATAGTTATTAATTGGTTAAGGTAAAAACCAAACAAAACTGCCTCATCCCTTGGTCATTTCTCAATTTATCAAACTAACTTCTCTAGCTAATTCACTAGATCTCAAACAAGTAGAATTGGATAATTGATAATATCAAAATGTTAACGATAATAAATAAAATTATGATCCTAAAGTAGATCAAAATAAAAAATACATATAGTAACACTTATTACTATTATCAATGTTGAAGATGATAAAATATTTCAATCATGTGATTTATCAAAGAAGATATCAATTATTAATCCTAATATAATTATAAGTATTTATAATTATAACCGAATATTTTTGAAATAAGGCATGTTTTTTTAATAACTAAGTACAAAACAGTTGAGAATCTATCTATATTATATTATGAATATAGAAACACACGCCGCTTCAACTTTATTTTTATCCATATTTGTATCTTGTTATGTAAGAAATGTTGTTCATGTGTTCAAAAAACTAAAAAAATAAAAACTAAAAACTATCAGCATTAAGAAGATAAAAGATATCAATCATGTGATTTACTATGGAGGATCAAAGAAATTGAAGAAGATAATTGTTAACACAAAATTATGACATGTACTTTTTAATACATTCACTACTTTTTGATATTAAACATTAATCAAATATTAAAACATGACATGTGTTGTTTGATAACTAATTGTTTATCTAATAGTTGGAGATTTATTTATATAATAAAATGAAAGTAGAAAGTACATCTTTTGAACCTCATCAATATTTGTATTTGTTTCCTTTTTAACACTTTTTTAATTATTTATACTATGGGTATTTCATTTAATAGTGGAACTCAAATTGTGTCCCCTTATCTTGATTTAATAAACCGATTCCAATAGTGTCGCTTTACTTTGCTATCAAACTTCCAAAAATTTTGCTACTGTTGACCTCTTTTCCTTACCACTCTACTGCAGAAGTCGATTTTCTAATAGTGTTTTTCATTTTTATAGATATCTTTTTTTTCTTAACTAACTAGGTAATGCCCTTAATCCCTATCTATCTTTGGACCCGAAGATCTATACAACTTCAGTATGACGGTCGTATCTTAGTTAAAATTGGAGCAATTGGTACGATGGCTATCACTTCTAGGAAGAGTTGAAATATGAAAAGGCGATATTGGTAAATAATGGAAAAAGAAGGCAAATGAATGTATAGGTCAAATCGTGAGAGAATGAATTGTTATGGAACAACCCTAATGTTGTGTTAGCAAAGCAAAGTAGTTTGCCCAGAATATCAAAGTACGTTAAAAACATAAAATATAAAACATGAACTGAAAACTTTCTTCTATGGCGACTTACTAGGGTCAGATAAAACCCTAGATCTTTACTCTCTCTTTTCTATTTTATTTTTATTTTTTTCTATAATCTAATATGAATATATCTATAGAGGAGGTTGGTGAAGGCAAGGTCGAGGATGGGGATGGCTGGGAGAAGATTGGAGAGAAGGATATGGAAGGGATGAATGTTAGGGCAGACAATAGGTTTGGCCAATCTAGAGCAACAAACAAGGGATGGCATAGTCAAAGCATTGGCTACTCGGCAAGGGGAGGCAAATCAGAAATATGAATAGAATCAGCGTACCCAAAGATGCTATAATGGTCTTTTATTGCATTGCCATGAGAGTAATGGAAAGTTAACCTACAGCTTCAGATCTGGAATTTATCCAACATCTAATTGAGAATGGCAAGAGAAGAGGAGCATTAACCTAAGATGCAATTAGAGAAGTGGAGGAGAGATGGTAAAAATGTGCGATGTTTTATGTAGTAGATCTTAAGCCTTATCTTAATGCAATAGAGGCTTGTACTAAGGGAGTTTGAAAACTAAAGAGTAGCTTCCTGATTCAATCTAAAGAAAATTGTTTCTTTGGTCAGATTTGCGAATTAAAAGATTGCAATAAAATCTGTAAGGAGGACTTGTGGTTTTCTACTAAAAAATAATTATTATGAAGAAATTGTTCTCCAAAATGAAGACTGGTTGAGACCTCCTCGCAACGATGCCACTTTGGATTAAGCTACCGAGATTAAGTTTTCGACGGTTGGGTCCTCGTGCTATTAGCGCTTTGATAAGTTCATTAGGAATTCCAATCAAAATGGATGAACTAACAACGAAAAGAACCAGAATATAATTTGGTCATGTTTCGGTAGAGATAAGCAAAGAAGTGGGGCTCCCGAAGGTAACTGAGGTAGTAGGGGAGAACATAGAGATTTACAAACAAGCAGTGATATATTAAGCCCGCCACCAAGATGTGACAATTGTCTATGTTTTGAAATCCTTAAAAGGTAGTGACCGATGACCAAAACATGGGTATAGAAAGAAGATGTGACTAACCCAAATGACAGTCAAGTGAAGACTAAAGAGAAGCTTCATGCGTTAAAAGAGTAAAAGACTATAATGTTAAGGAGAAGGAGATGGCTAAGAAGATTGTAGAGGATGAAGTTTTCAAGGAAGGAGAAGAAGTATTAAAATGGGATGCCAAGGAAGAAGCTGTTGAGGAGGAGAATTTTATGTCTCAAAGTAGGGGATCTAAGATAGTCGAAGAAATGGAGGTGAAGGCTAAGCTTGTAGATCAAGGGCAGGTGTTAGTAGAGAGAAAGCCCTAGGGGAAGTTGTGGATGTAAAGGCTACAATTTGAGAAATGAAGGTGAAAAAGAAGGTGGAATTTAAGGAAAAGCAGAGTCGGGAAATTTCATGTACCAAACAAGTAAAGAAGTAGGGAATTGTTGATGTCGTAGTCAACGAAGATAAGTAGGAGTTGGGAAACATAGTACAATCCTTAGCAAATCACAAGGAGGGGGCAACACCAAGTGGTCTTGAGTTGGAATGTAACATTCAACCTTGGCTTGACGTCAAAGATCATAGAAGAAGCCTACGACCAAACTCTAAACGAAGAAGTGTCACTAACTACTCCAAATAGTATAATTTGTTGTGCTTCATCTTTGGACATTGTCGGGAAACCTGCTTTCAATGGTTTCTCCATCTCTAATGATTCTAGTGATAATATTCAGACTCTTATTATTGATTTTAATTTAATTGATAATGTTCATGTATAGGGAAATGTCAACATGGGCACTGAGCAGGAGGAAAGTGAGAGAAGCCCAAGCAATTAGTATAATATAAATGACTCGAGGGACCAAGCAATAGATCCGAAGAGCACCACCTGTAAATCTAAATGATTAAAAAAGAACAGTTGGCAAAGAAAAATCTGAAATGGGATAATATAGAGAAAGGGAAAGTCAAGGAGATCAAATGTACCAATCAGCAGGACAGAGAACTTAGAAGTAGAAAATAAAATACCCAAACAACTATAGTATGTTGGAAAATTAGAGATTTACATAAACACAGTTGAGTAGAGGAGGTTTAAAACATTATGTACAAATATAAAGTAGATTATATAGGACTTATTGAGAACAAATTGAGGGGTGGTGAGTTCTCGGTGTTGAGGAGTAAATTTGATGATAAATGGGTAATGATTAGTAATGTTGCTAGCTATTACAAGTACTTATTAGTGATGAACAAAAAGGTTTGGGACTTTGATATTGTTAGCATAAGCAATCAGAATGTCACTCTAGATCTTGAAAATAACGGAGGTGCAAGACTCAACTGCACTTTCGTTTATGCACAAAATTTTGAGTATTTAAGAGATTCGTTATGGAGTAACATAGAAGAAGATGCGATAACTATTTTTAGACCTTTGATAATTGTACGACCCGGTATTTTACCATCTTAATATGCGAATATTTAATAGATTTTAAATATTAAAATAATAGACTTTATAATTAAAACATAACTCTTTCAAATAATAATAAATGATGGTAAAATAGATCTGTAACAACCCAGGATTTTGCCACTTTGAAATAGGCTATTTAATTATATTTCATATAATCAATAAATGGATTTTTATTAGCAAATAAACCTATTTTAATTATTTAATAATAATGATAAAATAGTTTTCAAAATTTGTTTACCAATATAGATACTTCATAAAAAAAGAGAAAATTTGACCGAAGAACGTTTTCCGAAATTTCGACTTTTCGTCACCCGAAAGTCATTGGGAACATTGTGCACACTTGGTGCAACATGCACACATTTATATATGTTAGGATTAGTATTAATTAAGCATACTTATATATTAACTTATAAATATATTTATACCTAAAAGTGGATGTGACAAATTATGTTATAAAAGGCATATATATATACATATAAACACACTTATATATACACACAATCCTATGCCATACCTTGAGTACCCTACATTATGGCCTAGGGGGAAGATAACGTGTACAAGGGATGAGAAGGAGGTATGGTGGTTTTCATGCACATGGCATGTATATATATATATATTATTTTATACAAAGGGTATTTTAGTAATTTCTAGTTTTTTATGCTTATAAATACCTCAACTGTGAAGATCCAAAAACTCGGCCTTTAAAAATCGGCACCCGTACTTCACTTGTACTCAAAATGCCGCAGATTCAAACGCCGAATCTGGCTCTCCGGAGCTTATAACACAATTAAGTATAACAACACAGCGGAATAAAGAAATAGATGATATCATATACAACTTCAATGAGTACAATATCCAGAATGATATACAAAAATGATATCAATAATACACAGCAATATCAGAGATATGATACAATGCTACAGCGGAAATAACAACAATGGAAGAGATCACTCCAAATGATCTACAAAAGAGAATGACTCCAACAACTCCAACATCAGCTACCATCACGATGCACAAAGATAAGCAAGTGCAGTCATCCACTCCGATGAAGTGAACTAGCTCCAGATAATCTACTAAACCTGAATATCTAAAAAACCCAACTCTAGACTGCCCGTGTGGAAAATGGTGGGCACCCAGAGTTTAGGAATGGAACAATAAACTCCGAGTCAGTCGTGGGACTGGTGTGAGCAACAAAAACAGTTTATCCTTAAAACAAACAACAACAAAGGAAGTGAAAAATATCCGCAATGCTTTTCGAAAATGAAACTACCATCTACCATAAGACCTCCCGCCACACACACAATGCAAACGCAGAATTGGAGGAGATTTCTTCCTATGATAGTCAAATATGCTTACTACGCAATAAAACTCTTTTGATATTATTATTAGTGCATAGTGGAAAACATTTCGAAAGTATAATATTAATCTTAGCCAGCATAGACATTCCGAACTATGCCTACTATAGCTACCATCTAAACAGTGGTGACCACCATAAGTAAATGGCAGGTTCTACAACTAAAACCGTACAGGGTTCGTATTGGAAATTGGATTTCCAACAAATGGTCAGGCTAAGGAACTTCCTACTGCCACATGGGATCGCCTCTAGCGGGACGTCCCGAGAACCAACCTGGCTCTCTGCCAACACAAGGCCGGGTTACCTCTGGGAATAGGTAACTACTACACGAATATGCCATTCCCCAGTCCTTTGGGACCTTTATCCGAGAGTTCTCTACACCAACATCACACATAATAAATAAAGTGTGTCCACATGAGTAAGTATCTGGGCTCCATACCATGATACCACCCTTTTCCAGAAGGAAATGACATACCCTAAAGGGCGCGACCCTCATAACCTTGCCGCATCATTCCTGTTTCGACCATTTCCGGTCTGTGAGGTTCGATGAGGTCTCGTCCACAAAGCTACGCTTTTTCACAAAGCCACGCTTTGATCATCAAATGATCAATAAATGATCATCACACAGCAACACTCAGCATGCCACATTACCAAATTGGGAGTATGTTGCTGATAACCTTCAACTACATAACCTCTGAGCTCTCACTCAGACTGCTTAGGTGATAATCCTAAGACAAGCTCAAAAATATCGGAAAATTCTCAAACTACATGAATGAGAGAAATAACACTTTCCTCATCATGTGAGCTTAAAGAATAAAATGATGCCATCAAATTGGAATCAAAAACACAAAGGAAAAACAGAAATCTGCTTAACAGACTGAAAATGTCGAAGATGAATAGTCCACACGGGACAAAGGATATGGCTTCATAATAATTAAGCCAATCCTTACAAAAGTCAATTCCGAAGCATAAATAAAAAAATCGGCTCGGAAAGAAAAATCACATAAAATAATTTCGACATCAATAAAAAAAACAAATTGAGTGTTGCGGATCCACCAATCTGGATTCGCAATCCTCAAAGAAGTCATCAAGCCTAGAAATGTTTAAAGAAAAAGAATCACAAGTTCTTTTGATATAAAAATAACCCATATCAAAAAGAACTCGAATAAGTTAATCACAAAATAAATGTTATCAAGGATAGAATGAAGAATACCTTGACCGAGAGAAGAGTTGCTAGGGGCTTGCAGCTTTCCTTCTCCCTTGCTTGGAAGCTTAGGACACGAAGATAAAAGATGACCCAAACTTTTGCAATAACGACAAAAGAGGGGTTTCGGACACTCATTTGCATAGTGGTCCGTAAGACCACAATTGTAGCATCGTCCACGACTAGAGGTAGGAGTCTTTGCTACCGAAGATTCTTGCTTCCCTTTCTTGTCGGGATTGGGGCCTTTGAACTTAATAGGCCTCTTCAAGTTATTGTTGAAGTTCTGTTTGGCACCCACAACTTCAACATTACTTTCATTATCGGCCTCTTCAAGACGAAGAGCGATATCAATAAGCTGATCGAAAGAAACTTCCAATTTCAAAAGTAATGGCTTCTTGAGATTCTTGTTCAAGCCATAAACAAATCTCTGATTTTTCTTCAATGGGGTATTAATGTATTCAACCCCGTATTTAGAAAGAGATTCGAAAGATGCGACGTAGTCCATCACAGAGAATTCACCTTGAACAAGGTCGATAAAACGCCGAGCCAAAGTTACTTTTTCAGCCTCCGGCACAAATTTCAATTCGAATCTCTCCCGGAATTGCTCCTAAGTGAGATCCGCTTCAACGATTTCAGAAATAAGAAGCTCATACCAATCCATTGCTCTTTCTTGGAGCATGCTAGAAGCCACTTGGACTCGGTGGAGATCAACAAGATTCATGCGAGAAAAGATGCGGTCGCATGATCTAAGCCAAGCTTGGATTTCAATGACACTCTCGGATCCCCGGAATGGCCTTCCACCCAAATCGGTGTAATCTCTACACAAGCATGCAAAACTAGATCTAGGATGAGTAGGCTCTGAAATGGGTCTAATAGCTTGAGCATTCTTAACAAGATCTAGAAGCTGCTGGGCAGACATAAATACTCCCTCCTGAGGAGTAGCACTGGATTGACCGACGTTGGTACGGCCAGATCTAACCATTTCTCTTCTTTAAGAAAGAAAGAAAGAAAAAGAAAAAGAAAAGGTTAATCTCAGAATGAATATCAAACAAACTTGATTGATAAAACAAGGAATCATAAAATGAAATAGGATAGAACGATACGAAGACCCGAATTAAATCCTATGGCACGGTTCCTAAGAAAGACTTAGGACAATGATCCTTGCTAGATTATTCTACATTGTTCCAAAGTTTGGCTCTGATACCAAGCTGTGACACCCCACCTCTATACCCACACTAACCAAGGACACTACGGGGTAATGCCGTCGACTAGCACGGAGAATAAGGCTGTTGAGGAGCGACCATCTATGTAATTGCTTTGTGCGAATACCTATATGCCAGATCAAAATATAATTTTCATCTCAAGAGGAAATCCGACATACCGATGCAAACTCAAAGCTACTACACAGTGGCTATATGGACTTCGAAAACAAATATAGAAATAAACTGAAATGACCCTCCTATTTCCACCATAATTTCATAAGGATTTTTTTTTTTACTTAGAGATGATATATTGATATATCATTCATTACAAACATATTTTCCAAGGTCATTTTCTTTTTCCAATAAATAAAACATATCCAGGATCAAAATAACTTACCAATATAAATATATCAGTGCATATCTAATAACATACACATACATATGAAGATGTATGTGTTCTTCTTGTTTAAATTCAGAGTATATACTTTTTTTTGTTCAATAACATCCTGTTTGATTTAGAGTTTTAGCATTTCAGATACATTATTGTATTCAGATTTTTGGCCATAAAATCCACTAGAAACATGTACTTTAGTCTGTCATTAGGATCAAGAAATGATCAAGTAATATTCAGTAGTAAACAAGCTTTTAATATAGATGTTTGTGTTTAAAGTCTGGATAATATTAGATTCAGTATAAAAGAAAGTGGATCCTAAGTGAACACAAGCAACATCTAGGCGTAATGGAAACGCGCCTAACTTATACACAAGAGGTCACGAGTTCGAGTACCATGCAGGTCGGTTCAAACACAATTTTTGTTTTTTTTTTATAGCTTGAAATCTGATACCTACTTATCTTTGTACATATATATAATGTTTGCCTATAACCTATCATACAAAACAATTCTTCTTACTTTACTATTTTTAAAACCTATTCCTACAACTGTTTCAAGAATTCATAATCATATTTTTGCTCAAATATCAACATGTACACAGATATACATGTACATGCCAATATCTCTGCTCATTTTCCAGAAAACTGGGTGAAACAATTGCTAAATGTACTATGCTTTGAAATGCATCTGTATTTTCAAGATACAGCCTATCATGATCAACCAATACTTCATTTAGTTGAGGCTGGTTAACCCATGAGTCCTATATATGCTACTCACTAGTTTAAAAATGATGGAGATACCTTTCATTTCATTCTATCTGAAGCTTTTAGAAAACATTTTACTTTTCCTAATTCAATTCAGAAATGAATTCAGATTTATTTACAAAGCATTACAGTAAAAAGAAAATAAAATCCTTTTAAGTTTACTTCTTGCTAAATCCAGATTTTGTTCTAAAACTCAGTGCTCTGTTAAATCTCAAGATTAACTATTACATAATATAAATTTTACAAAACAGTAGCTCAACTACATATGCATATTTCTCTTCCAAACATCCATATCAATAATTAAAATCATTTCCTTGTTTCCCACTCAGATTTTTCCTTTGAGGTTTTAAACCTTAGTGCATAACAATATATTTAACATGATACAACTAGTTCAGCTAACCATAATAGAATTCATTACATAACTGGAAATCTTAGAAACATAAAATTTTTCCTGAATACATGCAGATATAATTGATTTAAACTCTTATTGAAACTAGCTAGCATGTTCATTCACTCCTCCATAAAAGCCATAACTTCATTTTTACTTAGTGCCTGGGTTACCTGAAAGAACATAAGTGGCTGCCTCATTTTAAAATGAGACACCCCATATGCCATGAGCAAACAAGGGTCAGATCTATGATCTGGTATGAGTAACATCAATTCATTCATGATATTAAGCAATAGAGAATATAAGGGTACTAACTTGTTATTTAAGCAAATTTCTGCAATCAATTATTTTAACATAGTATAATTATGTTGATTCAGGTATGATATATTCATTTATCATTCTTTCACTTGCATACATAATCATGCAAACATAATCATCTATTTGCAACAATTTCACTTACTGGAATCATCTTGGTTCCATACCATTCAACCTAAGAAATATCCACATTCCTATTTCTTCATTTACAGGTTGTAATATTCAATTTAAATTCCTGCCTCATCTGCTATTAAGGAATCACTGGGACACATTGCAATGAACTAATTCACATCATTGCACAAAGATCTCAGGGCTTAAACAAACCATGTGCCAACTTGCATACTTCAAATATGACAAGCATTCCAGCAGCTTTCTTGGCCTTCCCTTCCCTAGTTTATTTACTAGTGTATTGTCATAAATCCTATCATCAAATATGCTAAGTGAACATATCACTGCAAACATGGAAACATCCATAATTTCTTCTAGCATAATTCTCCTCAGAAATAATCAGACAGTTATTTCCTAAATGGGGTCAATATGTCTTGATCTTGGTAAAATATAAGAACATTTTCAACTGTAAAAGAGGCATGGCATGTTATATTGATCTGCAAGCCTTTATGATTGATTCAGATTCAAGATCTGGTTCAATCATAATTTTAGCTTGTGGGTTTCTCTTTTTTTTTTTTGATTTGATTAAGGGCTCAGCACTTAGAAAATTTCTATTGCACCCTTAACATTTTTCTTTTCAAGCCTCAGCACTTATACCAAGTATAATGCAGCTCTAATCATTTTTATAAAGTTTCCATGCCATAGATCTATAACAGTTGAGAGTATTCTCTATATAATTTTTAAGATCCTAAACTTTAACATTTTATGAGAATAAATAAAACAGTATAATACTCATCCAAAGACAAATGTCTCAACCAATCAAAGATCATCCAAAATCATCCATATTAAATCATATCAGATTTAAAATAAGACATCCAAAAAGCATTGATGAAATCATATACATCAAAACCAGAAATACATAAATAGCAGTATAAAAAGTGGCTGCCTCAACTCAGGTCTTAATGCCATGAACTCAGTGAGATTACTCACCTAAATGTTTAATCCAGAAAATTCTTGTTTGAGTGTTTTCTCCTTCCTTCCAATATTTTTTTTTTCTTATTTTTGTGCAGCCCGGGGTAGAGACAATTCTACTGCCTATTTATAAGCATTTTTCCTCTAGGGTTTTGTTGAAACAGAATTCCATTTCTGTCCTGGCTTAGCATCATGCATTTTTTATTCATATTACCCTGGCCATATTAACTAATTTAAGGCTGCATTTTCTTTCTTTTGCTTTACAGAAAATGGCCACTCACCTAGTCATGTTAAAAGTGTGACTATCCTATTCTACATTTTTAATTATTTCTGAAAATCCCCTTTGCTATTTTTGCCTATACAAGCTTATTAACTTGTATCACATTTCATGTCATTTTAATGTCATAGTTTTACTTGCTTATATATATATATATATATACTTTTCAGTGTTTAAAAATATATATATTTGTACACATATCTTATCTAAGCTTATTTTAATTTCTCTTTAATTTCAGAAGCATATGCACCTATATGTATACAGGTTTACTAATATACATAATTTTCTCTTCTGGATTTTAAATGAAATTTGTTTACTGATTTAAAGTAAAACCTACTTTTCTTATTTTCTAAGATGATCCATATAATTTCAGAAATCAAACAACCATGTTGCAAAATCATGTTTGTATTGCTCTTTAATTCTTGTTTTAAATCCAAGAAATCTGGAGTTCTTCCTTGTGCCATTTCAGTGTGCACGTGCACACATATACCTGCACACTATTTATTCCAGAGACTTCACCATATTTAAATCTAAATATTTCAAAATTAAATCATTTTTCAAAAATGATTTTTCACAAAATTTTGGGGTATTACATTCACCCCTCCTTTTAGGAATTGTGTCCTCACAATTTTTCTAACATTTATAGTGAGCATCTTTTTCTTTTCTGAAAACTTATCAAACATATGCATAAGCAAACAAATTCAACCATATCAACCATGCATAACAAATAATTTTTCCAGAGAAAAAAAAAATTACCTTTTAATTTGCAAAAAGCTTAGGATAATCCATTCTAATCTTATCCTCTAACTCCCATGTGCAGTCATTAGGATCACTACTCCACTGGATCTTAACTAGTTTCAAAGTTTTGCTCCTTAATTTCTTTTCTTCCTTGGCTATAATCCCCACTGGTTCTTTTTCATAAACCAAGTCAGGATTTATTTGAATTTTGGTAGGCTCTTCCAAAATGTCTTCCTTATCATGTACCCATTTTCTAAGTTGGGACACATGAAAAACATTATGCATTGCTTTCATCTCCTCTGGTAGTTCTAATTTGTAAGCCAATGAACCAATTCTTTCCAGAATTTTATAGGGTCCAACATACCTTGGTGTAAGCTTACCTTGCTTGCCAAATCTCATGACTTTCTTCATAGGTGAAATCTTGATGAAAACAAAGTCTCCCACTTCATATTCCACTTGCTTTCTCTTCCTATCTGCAAATTTCTTTTGCCTATCTTGAGCTGCTGCTATTCTTTTTCTTATTAACCCAATTTTCTCTGTAGTTTCTTTAACATATTCAGGTCCAAGAATAGCCCTTTCTCCAGTCTCTACCCAGCATGAAGGTGATAAACATGGCTTGCCATATAAGGCTTCAAATGGTGCCATCCCTATGGTGCTTTGGTAACTGTTATTGTATGTGAATTCAGCTAGATGGAGGTGGTCTTCCCAGTTGCCTCCAAAGTCCAGTGTACATGCTCTCAACAAATCCTCTAGGACTTTGTTCACTACCTCAGTTTGACCATCTGATTGTGGATGGTAGGCAGTGCTTAAGCACAATTCACTCCCCATAGCCTCTTGAAAACTTTTCCAAAACCTTGAGGTGAAGATGGTATCCCTATCACTCACAATGGTTTTGGGTATGCCATGCAACCTTACTACCTCTTTCATGAATATTTGAGCCAATTTTGGAGCATTTCTTTCTGCTCTAACTGGGATAAAATGTGCTACCTTAGTTAGCCTATCCACAATTACCCATATACTTGTGTTTCCCTTCTTAGATCTAGGCAGACCATCTATGAAATCCATAGATATGTCCTCCCACTTCCACTGTGGTATGCTAAGGGGTTGCAATAGTCCTGATGGCCTTTGTGTCTCTGCCTTGACTTGTTGGCAAGTCATGCACCTTGCAACATATCTGGCCACATCTGACTTCATCCCCTTCCACCAAAGATTTCTTTTCAAATTTTGATACATCTTGGTGCTACCTGGGTGTATGGAGTACTTACTCCTATGGTACTCATTTAATATTTCCTCTTTCAATTCTATATTTTCTGGAACACATATCCTGTTTTTATTCCTCAAATACCCATTTTTATCAACTTGATAATTTATTACTTCCTCCCCTTTTGATATGAGCATTTTCTTTTCCACCATGTTTAGGTCTTGTTCCTGCATTTGCCCAATCTTAAGAAGTAAATCTGATTGCAGAGATATCATACTTAATTTCCCTTTACCTTCACCTTCTTCAATGGGCATCATTTGTTCCTCACTACTTTCCTCAATTTCCAAATCAGTAAGTATAGACAAATCCCTAAACTCTTCCATCATCAACATGGCTACTTTGGCATGTTGTCTACTCAAGGCATCTGCAACTTTATTTGCCTTGCCTGGTGTATACAGTATGTCTAGATCATAGGCAGCTAGGAATTCTACCCATCTATGTTGCCTCATGTTCAAATCTTTTTGTGAGAATAAATATTTCAGTGCCTTATGATCAGTGTACAAAATGAATTTGGCACCTAACAAATAATGTCTCCAAAGTTTCAAAGCATACACAACTGCTGCTAGTTCAAGGTCATGGGTTGCATACCTGGTTTCATGTGGCTTTAATTGCCTAGATGCATAGGCTACCACCTGGTCTTGCTGCATCAACACAGCCCCTAACCCAGAGCCACTTGCATCAGTGTACACAACCAAATTTTCATTTCCTTCTGGCACTCTCAATACTGGTGCATTTATCAGAGCTTCCTTTATTTTGATAAAAGCTTGCTCACATTTTTCTGTCCATACAAAGGCTTGGTTCTTTCTAGTTAAATTGGTAAGTGGTGATGATATTTTTGAGAAATCTTTTATGAATCTCCTATAATATCCTGCCATCCCCATAAATGATCTAATCTCACTGATGGTGCTAGGCCTTTTCCATGCTTGGATTGCCACTACCTTGTTAGGGTTTACTGATATTCCTTTGGCAGAGATAACATGCCCAAGGAAATGCACTTCTTCTTTCCAAAATGCACATTTTGAAAATTTTGCCTTTAAATCATTTTCCCTTAGTCTTGACAAAACTAAATGCAAATGATTTTTATGCTCTTCCACTGTCTTGGAATAAATCAAAATGTCATCAATAAAAATCAGTACAAATTTGTCTAGATAATCTCTAAATATTCTATTCATCAAATCAACAAAATATGAAGGAGCATTTGTCAAACCAAATGGCATAACCAAAAATTCATATAAGCCATATCTTGTGTTAAATGCAGTGTACTTAACACTTGAGTCTTCAACCTTCATTTGATGGAATCCTGATGCTAAGTCTAGCCTAGAAAATATTTTAGCTTCACTGAGTTGGTCAAAGAGATCATCTATTCTAGGCAATGGATATTTATTCTTGATGGTTACTTTATTTAGTTCTCTGTAATCTATGCACATTCTCAAGGTACCATCATGTTTTCTTACAAACACTACTGGAGAACCCCAGCAGGAATTGCTTGGCCTTATAAATCCCTTGCCTTCTAATTCTTCCAACTGATTTTTCAATTCTTTCAGTTCACTTGGCCCCATTCTATAAGGTTTCTTAATTATTGGACTTGCTCCTGGAATGAGATTAATTTGGAACTCAACTGGTCTGTGGTGTGGAACACCCTTAACTTCCCCAAACACATCCAAGTATTCATTAACTATGGGAATTTCTTCAATGGTTAGTTCACTCAGATCTTTTCCTAAGTCAACTAAATGATATAGTTTTCCTTCCTTAGCTACCTCACATAAAACTGTGATTCTCTGGCCTCTAGAATTTTGCAATGATATGGTGGATGAGTCTAAATTAATTATGGCTTTGAATTGCCTTAACCAATCTACCCCCAATATAACACCTATATTTGGGTAATTCAAAACATATAAATTGGAAATAAAAATATTTCCTCCTATGTTTAACTCCACATCCACACAATTCATGTTCAAAACACTAGAACTCCCCAATGGACTGTGTATATGCAATGGGGTTTCAACTAATATGCAATTCAGTTTTAGCATTTTAACCAATTCATAAGAAATTAAGGAGTGAGTTGCCCCAGTATCATACACTACTGTTATGGGTATGGTACAAATAAGTAATGTACCTTCCACTTGGCTATGGTTTACAGTGTTACTTTCCACTGTGGCTTTGCCTTTTCCTTCCAAATTCGCCAATTTGCCTTGCTGTTTATACTCAGGACAATTCCTCTTCATATGTCCCTCTTTCCTACATAGATAGCATTTGAAAGCTCCTCCTTTCAACTCTGGACATTTTGGTTTGATATGCCCTTCCTTTCCACACTGATGGCACACAATTTTCTTCTTGTCTTCCTTAGCTTTGACATCTCCAGTGCTTTTGTTAATAGCCTCTTCTTTCTTCTTATCATAAGGGTGATACCTCCCCTTACCTTTCTTGTTATTATTGCTCTTAAAATTTCTGAACTTCTCCCTTTCCTTGTCATGCTGCTCCAACCTCAAAGCTAAGTCTATCACATGATCAAAAGTCTTGTCTGCATAAGGTAACATAGCTCTGCTAAGTCCTGGGTTTAGACCTTTTATGTACCTATCATTTTTAGATGCTTCATCTGCCACAAGCATTGCTCCATATGTGGAAAGTCCCTCAAACTTTTGAGTGTATTCTGTGACAGTCATGGTTCCTTGTCTAAGCCTAATGAATTCTTCTAGCAAGGTAGTCTTTGCTGATGCTGGTACAAACCTTGCCTCCAACATCTCTTTGAATTGATTCCAAGTGATTTCATTCTCATTCCTTCCTGCAATGATTACTTCCCACCAGCCTAAAGCTACTCCTTTTAGCTGTCTTGAAGCCACTTGCCTCTTTCTTTGATCATCAAGTTGCATGTCATTGAAAATTCTTTCCAATGTTCTCAACCATGTTTGAATTTCCATGATACTCTCTGTCCCTTCAAAGCTTTTGCCTCCTAAATGAGTATATGTCTTAAGCAGTTTTGAGAGTTCTTCATAGGGATTTTCTTGCCTTTGTCCTGCCCCATCCCTAAATGCTCTCACCAAGTCTTGCAGATTGACCATTGGTGGTGCATGGGAAGATCCTGCTCCCTGATTTGGTGGTCTCCCTACCATAGTTTGCTAATAATAATTTACATAGCTGGTTAGTTTGATATTTAGTTCCTTTTAATTTTATTTCTATCTAAGAACTTGATCCTTTCTTCTACTATGTTGAATAACATAGCTCTGATACCAACTGAAATGACCCTCCTATTTCCACCCTAATTTCATAAGGATTTTTTTTTACTTAGAGATGATATATTGATATATCATTCATTACAAACATATTTTCCAAGGTCATTTTCTTTTTCCAATAAATAAAACATATCCAGGATCAAAATAACTTACCAATATAAATATATCAGTGCATATCTAATAACATACACATACATATGAAGATGTATGTGTTCTTCTTGTTTAAATTCAGAGTATATACTTTTTTTTTGTTCAATAACATCCTGTTTGATTTAGAGTTTTAGCATTTCAGATACATTATTGTATTCAGATTTTTGGCCATAAAATCCACTAGAAACATGTACTTTAGTCTGTCATTAGGATCAAGAAATGATCAAGTAATATTCAGTAGTAAACAAGCTTTTAATATAGATGTTTGTGTTTAAAGTCTGGATAATATTAGATTCAGTATAAAAGAAAGTGGATCCTAAGTGAACACAAGCAACATCTAGGCGTAATGGAAACGCGCCTAACTTATACACAAGAGGTCACGAGTTCGAGTACCATGCAGGTCGGTTCAAACACAATTTTTTTTTTTTTTTATAGCTTGAAATCTGATACCTACTTATCTTTGTACATATATATAATGTTTGCCTATAACCTATCATACAAAACAATTCTTCTTACTTTACTATTTTTAAAACCTATTCCTACAACTGTTTCAAGAATTCATAATCATATTTTTGCTCAAATATCAACATGTACACAGATATACATGTACATGCCAATATCTCTGCTCATTTTCCAGAAAACTGGGTGAAACAATTGCTAAATGTACTATGCTTTGAAATGCATCTGTATTTTCAAGATACAGCCTATCATGATCAACCAATACTTCATTTAGTTGAGGCTGGTTAACCCATGAGTCCTGTATATGCTACTCACTAGTTTAAAAATGATGGAGATACCTTTCATTTCATTCTATCTGAAGCTTTTAGAAAACATTTTACTTTTCCTAATTCAATTCAGAAATGAATTCAGATTTATTTACAAAGCATTACAGTAAAAAGAAAATAAAATCCTTTTAAGTTTACTTCTTGCTAAATCCAGATTTTGTTCTAAAACTCAGTGCTCTGTTAAATCTCAAGATTAACTATTACATAATATAAATTTTACAAAACAGTAGCTCAACTACATATGCATATTTCTCTTCCAAACATCCATATCAATAATTAAAATCATTTCCTTGTTTCCCACTCAGATTTTTCCTTTGAGGTTTTAAACCTTAGTGCATAACAATATATTTAACATGATACAACTAGTTCAGCTAACCATAATAGAATTCATTACATAACTGGAAATCTTAGAAACATAAAATTTTTCCTGAATACATGCAGATATAATTGATTTAAACTCTTATTGAAACTAGCTAGCATGTTCATTCACTCCTCCATAAAAGCCATAACTTCATTTTTACTTAGTGCCTGGGTTACCTGAAAGAACATAAGTGGCTGCCTCATTTTAAAATGAGACACCCCATATGCCATGAGCAAACAAGGGTCAGATCTATGATCTGGTATGAGTAACATCAATTCATTCATGATATTAAGCAATAGAGAATATAAGGGTACTAACTTGTTATTTAAGCAAATTTCTGCAATCAATTATTTTAACATAGTATAATTATGTTGATTCAGGTATGATATATTCATTTATCATTCTTTCACTTGCATACATAATCATGCAAACATAATCATCTATTTGCAACAATTTCACTTACTGGAATCATCTTGGTTCCATACCATTCAACCTAAGAAATATCCACATTCCTATTTCTTCATTTACAGGTTGTAATATTCAATTTAAATTCCTGCCTCATCTGCTATTAAGGAATCACTGGGACACATTGCAATGAACTAATTCACATCATTGCACAAAGATCTCAGGGCTTAAACAAACCATGTGCCAACTTGCATACTTCAAATATGACAAGCATTCCAGCAGCTTTCTTGGCCTTCCCTTCCCTAGTTTATTTACTAGTGTATTGTCATAAATCCTATCATCAAATATGCTAAGTGAACATATCACTGCAAACATGGAAACATCCATAATTTCTTCTAGCATAATTCTCCTCAGAAATAATCAGACAGTTATTTCCTAAATGGGGTCAATATGTCTTGATCTTGGTAAAATATAAGAACATTTTCAACTGTAAAAGAGGCATGGCATGTTATATTGATCTGCAAGCCTTTATGATTGATTCAGATTCAAGATCTGGTTCAATCATAATTTTAGCTTGTGGGTTTCTCTTTTTTTTTTTTTGATTTGATTAAGGGCTCAGCACTTAGAAAATTTCTATTGCACCCTTAACATTTTTCTTTTCAAGCCTCAGCACTTATACCAAGTATAATGCAGCTCTAATCATTTTTATAAAGTTTCCATGCCATAGATCTATAACAGTTGAGAGTATTCTCTATATAATTTTTAAGATCCTAAACTTTAACATTTTATGAGAATAAATAAAACAGTATAATACTCATCCAAAGACAAATGTCTCAACCAATCAAAGATCATCCAAAATCATCCATATTAAATCATATCAGATTTAAAATAAGACATCCAAAAAGCATTGATGAAATCATATACATCAAAACCAGAAATACATAAATAGCAGTATAAAAAGTGGCTGCCTCAACTCAGGTCTTAATGCCATGAACTCAGTGAGATTACTCACCTAAATGTTTAATCCAGAAAATTCTTGTTTGAGTGTTTTCTCCTTCCTTCCAATATTTTTTTTTTCTTATTTTTGTGCAGCCCGGGGTAGAGACAATTCTACTGCCTATTTATAAGCATTTTTCCTCTAGGGTTTTGTTGAAACAGAATTCCATTTCTGTCCTGGCTTAGCATCATGCATTTTTTATTCATATTACCCCGGCCATATTAACTAATTTAAGGCTGCATTTTCTTTCTTTTGCTTTACAGAAAATGGCCACTCACCTAGTCATGTTAAAAGTGTGACTATCCTATTCTACATTTTTAATTATTTCTGAAAATCCCCTTTGCTATTTTTGCCTATACAAGCTTATTAACTTGTATCACATTTCATGTCATTTTAATGTCATAGTTTTACTTGCTTATATATATATATATATATATATATATATATACTTTTCAGTGTTTAAAAATATATATATTTGTACACATATCTTATCTAAGCTTATTTTAATTTCTCTTTAATTTCAGAAGCATATGCACCTATATGTATACAGGTTTACTAATATACATAATTTTCTCTTCTGGATTTTAAATGAAATTTGTTTACTGATTTAAAGTAAAACCTACTTTTCTTATTTTCTAAGATGATCCATATAATTTCAGAAATCAAACAACCATGTTGCAAAATCATGTTTGTATTGCTCTTTAATTCTTGTTTTAAATCCAAGAAATATGGAGTTCTTCCTTGTGCCATTTCAGTGTGCACGTGCACACATATACCTGCACACTATTTATTCCAGAGACTTCACCATATTTAAATCTAAATATTTCAAAATTAAATCATTTTTCAAAAATGATTTTTCACAAAATTTTGGGGTATTACATAAACATAACACAAATCAGTCACAGACAATTCATATCACAAAGGCGGAAATAGATATGAATATAACACATGAAAGTGTACATCAGAGTAGTGGTCAAATAAGATCCACAATATCACAAAAGAAAAGATACAAGTGCTAGACAACAGAATATGTATACATCAATGAGTCGATATATCGAATGTATACAACCAAAAACTACAATGCTAAGTAGTTAGCCAAAAGTCAGATGATAGTCCCAGATAAGAAGTCATGAGGAAGCACCTGTAAAATCTCAGTCTGATTCGAGTATTATTTAAGAAGAAAATAATAAACGGATCAGTCTAGCTATAAATATCAGATAAAGTGATATAGAATAATAGATATGACAAAAATGTATGATAACCAAAAAGCCATACTGTGATAAGTATCTAATCGAAAATCAATCCAGAGATTAATCAATATCACAAGAATCTTCTCAAAGATTAAAAAGAATGTCATATTCTTAATTTAATTCACCAAGCCACAATAAATGACATACATATCAATGCCAACTGAAAAAGGTGGTGAAACATAAATCCCAGAAATCAATAATTAGAAATCCAGAAATCACAAGAAAAGGATGGCCAATCCCAAGCGGGAGCATGAAAACTCACCAACACGTGTATCACGAACAATTCGGAACATAGACGCAGTACAAACGGTATGTCCAATGAATCGAAAAGCCAAGACATCGATGTAGTACAAACGGTACATCCAATGAATCGAAACACAAAACAATTCGGAACATCGACGCAGTAAAAATGGTACGTCCAATGAATCGAAAAGCCGAGACATCGATGTAGTACAAACGGTACATCCAATGAATCGAAACACAAAACAATTCGAAACATCGACGCAGTACAAACGGTACGTCCAATGAATCGAAAAGCCGAGACATCGATGTAGTACAAACGGTACATCCAATGAATCGAAACACATTAAAAGCACATGGGTCGCTAGCCCACAAGGAAATGAGACGAAGCTCAATAAAATGAGGTACAATCCTCCGTGCGGACAAAGAGACATCGCACATTGCTAGTCTAAACCATAAAATGATCATCATTGATCATCAAGAAGTGTCAATTACACTAAGCTAGTAAATATAAGAGTTTAGCTTCATGTCCCATAACCACTTGCTTAACTCAAATATTTACGAACAGATTGTAGATTTCCACTCGAAAATTGTCACAAGTGTTTCAATCGAACAAGTCCATAAATTAACCGACAAAGTAAATGCAAGCGTTTCATACCACTTGTTTTGCTAAGCCGTTTAATTAGATTTTCTCATACGAATGAGGTAAAGGTTTGTATATACTAATAGATTGGAAAACGGTTTTATAAACGAACTTTGTATTAAAAATAGAGTTGAAATCATCTTTGAAAAAGGGGTATTTGATATTTACTACTAGTATAGAAAACCTTTATATTTTTAAAGTGACAAATCACAAAAACGATTGTAGTAACAATCAATCATCAAAATTCACATTCGAAGACGTGAATAAAATCCAAAGAAATCGATACCGAATCCGTCAAAAATGGATATTCCAAAAATCCCAAAGAAAAGGTCATCAAAGTAGATAAATATGATAACAACAAATGGGAATCAACACGAATCGATTAATATTTGGAAAATCAAGCAAAACAGGTAAATTGGCAAATGATAGCAGATTCAGACGTCTAAAAGAAGTGGTTCAGACGTCTGAATCTGGAAAATTAAAAGTTTTCCATAACATAATTCAGACGTCTGAACCCTATATTCTAGACGTTTGAAAATAGCTAAAATTAGCCTATTTTCTTTCTGGTTGCACTCGAGCCAATTCAGACGTCTGGAGGCTTCTATTCAGATGTCTGAATACTGGGGGAAGAAAATTCCCAGTATGATATTCAGATGTCTGAAATATCAATTCAGACGTATGAAACTGGAATTTCAGACATTTCCTGAACCTGGACCAATGATGGCCAAACGATATCGATAATGATCGGACGAGCAACAACGACTAGGAATTATGCCAAACGACAACCCAGCCTTAATGGCTCTTCGATATGCCTCGAATATCAGTGTCCAAATATCCATAATAGGATTTTCACAAAAATTAAACCAAAACACCAAAAATTGGAATATACACAAATTCAATCCAAACCAAAATCAAATGCACATGAATAAGTGTTAGGAATTCATACCTAACAATCAAAGTTAATTATAGACTAAGATGTGAGATAAAAATCTCACCTTTTCACAAAATCAATGAAGAAGAAGCTATAGCGCAATGGCAAGGACAATCACTCTTCAATTCTAACTCAAAAAGCTTGAATCTAAGCTTAAAAGAGAAACATTTCCTAAATTAGGTTTAGGGAATTTCTGAAATTGAAAGGAGAATGGGTTGGAGAAGATGAAGAGGATGCTTACCAATAGCTTCTCTTTGAATTTGGTGCTAGAAGAAGGATTTGCAAATGAACTAGGGCTTGGAGTTTTAATTTCCCATTCCACTCTCCATTTTTGATGAAGCTTAAGTGTTAGGAAATAAAAGTGAAGTAATGAAGAGGAGAGGGAGCGGAGCCTGAGTTAATGAAACCAGAATTGGGCAAATGAGCTGAACCAAACCCAAAGTCCAAAGTGAAAAAGTAGCAAAATTCTACTAACTCCAAACATATCGAAGCTTATACTCAAAAAGGTCGCAAACGGCATTTTGAACTCAATGGAAGTGGTCTCGAGTCCCAATTCGACTGTTTGCAAAAAGTAGCTTTTCGGACTAAAATCCGACTAACGATGAAATATTTAAATAAAATATTTAAATATAAAATCGATAAATATGCGGGTTGTTACATGGGATTTTAGTTAAGTCACAACTTATTACCCAAAACTTCTCTTTCAAATGGTTTAAACAAATTACCATTTTAAAATTTTACACAAAAAGATTCATCCACAAAGTTCACCCAGTTTCACAAAGATCTATTCATAGATTTTCCAAATCGATTTCCATTTCAATTGGATTAACTCGTTAAATCTTTAAATCAAGATTTAACTTATAGCTTTCAAAACAATTCCATTTCGAATGGTTTAAACAAATCATCATTTTGAATCTGTTAAAAATAAACAGATTCAATTCATAGCTTTCAAAAGGAATTCACTCATAACTTGGAAAACCATTTTTTCAATTTTTCAGTTCAAACTTGAAATTCCTTTAACTTAAATTGGAATTTCATTTCTTATATGAAAGCTTTTATCATTTGAAAACAATAGTTTTCATTTCAGAAAATCTGATTCATTTATACGAGTTAAAGTCTTTGGGTTAAATTCAAATTCCCCAAACAATATTTTTAAAATGGTTTAAATTCATATAAACACATTTATAACATCTTTAATATATTTAAATCATAAATCTCAAACATGGAATTCAATTCCTTATTTTGAATTCAAATTCAAATTGAATTATTTAAATTGAAAAACTTACCAAGTTATTCAAAATAACTTTCATCTTAAAAACTCCATTTCAAAAGCTTTAACATTTAACCCAAATCCATTTCCAAAATCAATTGAAATTAAAATTTCAATTTCAAAAATATTAATTTTAAATCATCTGTGACTTAACCGATTTCCACGTGAAATCCATATTTGTGTGTGTATGGTGTAGTCCAGGGGTTTCACACAGTAGTGCAACATCATTCAATCATCACAGATTAAAATACAGAAATATAGTTGATAAGCGGTATAACTATAACGCTTATCTTTTCATTCACAGATCACATATCACAGATCACAGATATATAAATATTGCAGATAATATATTACATTCATCCCAGATAAATGAACTACAGTACAGATCACATACAAATCAGAATATATCACACAGCATCACAGATTAGGGAATATCAAACAATTCAACCATCCAATATAATCCAAACATTCATAAGTAAGATCAGTTAATTGTCTGATTAATTCAAATCAGATTAATTTCTTATGAATTACTAATCCTGGTTAATTAACATTAATAAATTACAAATCATTTTGATAAATTATTCTTTAATCATTTATTAATTAACCATTAATTATTAACTAATCAATCTTAATTAATGAATCAATTAACTTTTAATTATTTAATAAATCTTAATTAATCACATTCATTAATTAATCCTTTAATTATTAACAAATAATTATACTCAAATTTCGAATTATCATTAAATTTATTACATCCATAAACAAAATCAATTAATTAATTGAAACCAGATTAATTACAAATCCTGGTTGATTAACATTAGTTAATTACAATTTATGTTAATTAATTATCCCTTAATTATTTATTAATTAACCTAAATTAATGAATTAATCACCCTTTAATTTCATTAAAGTAATTAACTTTTGAATAATCACATTAAGTAATTTAACTTTAATTACTAAATCAATCTTTGATTAATTTCATTAATTAATCACTAAATATATTCATCGAAATAATTGATCTTTAAAACCTTTAATCTTCTTAATTAATTCCTTAATCATCTTATTGAGTTTATTAAAAATAATATATTGAAATAATTTTAAACTCAAAGAATAATTTTACTTTCAAATCTTTAATTAATTTTCAACTTAAATAACATTAATTTTTTTTTAAGAGTTGTGGTCAACAATTTGTTCAAACTTGATTTAGCAAAAAAACTTATTATTTCTCTTTATCCAAACTTGATATCATCACCACACTCTGCCCACCATTTTCTTTCTTGTATAAACTGCTGCTACACACGATGCGACTCGAAAAGAGACTCGAGCTCAAACCCTTCTTCCCCGAACACGGCTTCGAGCCACTACCTTTCTTCCACGCTCCATTCCAACAGATACACCAAACAAACCCGTGCACGTGCACGCTTCGTCGGAGGCCCTCCGATCTCTGATGAACTCTCTGGCACATCACGCTTCGATGGAGCAACCCAACCCAATCACCACCTCATCATTACAAACTTCCGATCAAAATCAAGCAGTGCTATTCCTATCCTGAAACCCAAACCCCATAACAAAATCACCTCGCTCTGATGACCGTGACCACCAAAGGCTACGTGACCATGACCAAAGACGCACCACGACGATACGCTCTGATTCCCCCCGGACCGATCATCTCAAACACCACGATGACGACGCGATTTGCTCGAGAACGCGAACAACTCAACATGACCACAAACCCTAAATCTGTGACGACCCGGAATTTCGAGCAATAACAATTTAATAATTTATATTAAATATTTAAATTGTTTTGTTATATTTTTGATTCATAAGACTTAAATAAATACTTTTCTTTTAATAAATATCGTATTGGTGAATTTTACCTTTTAAAACTAATGAATTATTTTATATTTAAAATGGATAAATATTGATATATATATTGTAGATAGGAAGCTTTGTTTTAAATTTAACTAATTAATTATGTTTTCAAATTTCTTTTAGTGATTTGGGAATTTTGATTTATTTATAATAATCCTTTCAAAAACTAGCTAATAAATAAATATGTGGGTTTTAAATATATAAGATAAATGTTTAAATTGTTTAAAACTTATTCTAACCTTAGTTTATATTTAAATTCATTAACAAAAGAGATTTGTTCTATTTTCTTTGTAAGTATAGCTTGATAAAATATGATTTAAAATATATATAGGTTTTAAATACAATATTTGTCAAGTGATACTTTAGTATATAATATAAAATAAGTAGTTTATAGTAAGAAATGGTTTCTTTTATAAATCATCTCCAATTGTTAAATGTGTAATTTATTTTAAAATAATAAATTAAATATACATGTTGAAATACAAGATTTTAGTGGTAAGTTGGACATAGAGTGAAACAAATATACATAAGTAACTTTCATAGTTTTGTAAATAATAAAACAAATACATTAAATAAATCAAACAACATGTTAGAATAACACCCACTTACATTTCATTAGCATTCAAACTAGAAAGCTGCATAAGCAAGTGAACCATAGGAAATAATATTTCAAATACATTTCAAAATGTAAACCAGGCAAGAAAATACATAAGAATGATTTCCCAGCCTTCAAATTAAATCTGCATAGGCATGTGAATAATGAGAAATAATCTTCAATCACATTTCAAATGTAAAACAGGAGTATAATACTTAAGATGATTTGCCAGCCCCTAAGTGAAACCTGCATAGTTAAGTAAGCTTGAAAAATAAATCTGCATAGTCAAAAGTTATAAAAGTAAGCATAAGAGATATGAGACAAATGGCTCGAATAATATATAGATATGCAGTCTTGAGTATAACTAAGTATAGGTAGATATATAGGCTGGTAAGTAAAGATAGTATGTATGCAAACTTAAGAACAACAAGATTTAAAGTAAAGTGATAATATATGTTTGTGGCTTGTAAAGTAAGACTCAGGCAAGTAATAAAAATTTGATAAGTGTTAAAATGAGACACAAGTACAATAACATTAAATGTTCACATCCTTGCAGCCAAACAAAATCTGTTGAATTGTATTTCAGCCTCCATTGTATCAAATATCTCTGACATAAGAAAAGAAATATACAAACCCTGTAAAATGTTTTAAAACTTCAACCTGGAAGCAACCTTCTCTTATCATTTCTATTTCCAGTTCGAGCTCAACAAAACCAAAAATGAAAACTCCATTAAATCCTAAAACAAGTATTCAACATTATCAACAAATCAATATAACAGTGAGCAGAAGAATTTGGCAAGAAGATCTAAGTGAGAAGCATTTTTTTCAAATTCAAACTGTTTTCAAACAGGATGCTCTGTTCTTGATAAATCCTGGTGAGTAACATTTTTCTTTAAAATATAACTTGAGAAATTTGGACCCTGCTTTTCTGTGATGATATATTTTGTATATATATGATTGTGCACATCTGTGTGTATCTGTTCTCTGTGATACTCTGTTATTTGTTGTTATTTCTTTTGAGTAGATTGGTAAAAGAACCCTCACCACTTGATCTATTGATGGTTTGATTGTAAGATGTAAACAAAAGATGTTTGTTTGGTTATGATTTAAGTATTAAAAATTTATCAAAGTAGAATCAACTTGTAATTGTCTCTGGAAACAAAGAAAACTATGTACAACTTTATATATGCTTAAATCAAAACTCTGGTTTTAAGAATTCAGGAGTACAAATCGAATCTACATACAAAACTATGATTTTTAAAATGAAAATGAGGATTTTTACATTGGTATTTCATGAGCAGTTCATATGTGAATAAAAACTGCATTTTTATAAATTTCTTGAAATTGAATCAATAATAAATGATGAAACTTGACTTGAAGCAAGTTTAAACCTTTGTGATTTCGTGAAAATTAACAGAAAATTTTTCTATTGCGTGAGTTTTGGATTCGAGATCATTGTAGGGTTTTATTTCAAGTTTTCGAGCATGTCAGCAACGAGCCGAGTTTGTTGCCTACACGTGATCGAGTGTCACGAGGGTCTGGAGGGAGGAAGTTCGTCGTGTTGTCGTGGTGTGGTTGAACTTTAGGCATCTCCGGTGGAGTGAGGGGTGGTGGCGAGGTGATTATGTTGATTGGGTTGAGCTCTGAGTCTCGGTCGAACTGTTGTATTTCGATTCGACATTCCTGTAGGCAATTCGAGTTTGGTTTTCGTGTATACGTGGGTTTCGTGACTTGCCGACGACGTGGGTGTTCGCCGGAGGTCAGTGGTGCCGCCGTGCACGTGTACGGCGTGGAGGATGGAGGCTGCGTCGTGTCAGTGGGTATTCCCGAGTCATTCTCGAGTAAATGGGTATATTGCTTCGGGTTTTATCGTGTGCGTGAGTAAAGAACCTGATGTTTAAATTTATATCTAGGTAAACAAAACTTGCTGAGAAAAGAAGGGAGAAGAAGAGAACTCGAGTTTTACTCAGAGTAGATACGTGTTTTGCTCGAGTGAATTCGTATTTTACTCGAAGTAAATAAGGGGAACTCGGGTATTTGTTTGTCTTCCAGTTTTTTTCCTGTAACTTGATTTTCAGTTTTAAAAGTTTGGGTTTTAAAATTTAAATCAAAGTTAATCTGAGTCTAGGGAATATTTAATTCCAGTCTTTGAAATGAAGAGTAAGTTTAAAAAAATTAAATACTTTGAATAAGTTTAAATAATTTGAACTTAAGGTAAGTTTGATTTAAAATCTCTTCATAACTAAGATTTGTTTTAACTTGGGATTTAATGTTTTTATTTAAAATTAGATAAAGTGATTTAAAGTTAATTTAGTGATCATTTGAACTTGGGGTTTAAAGTGAAGTTCAAAAAGAAAAAAATGAAATAAATGTTTCAAATATATTGAAGTGAAAATTTAAATAAATAAATGGAAAATGGGTTTTCTTTAAGTAATAAAGATTAAAGATTTAAATTCATTAACCATTAAAATAACTAGAATGATAATTGATCAATTGTATTGATTTAATTAGTAATTATAAGTTGAAATGTATTATTTAAAGTAAATAATGAGTTAAGAAATTAATATGAAATTAAGAATTATAGAATTGACTTTAATTTGATTAATAAATAGTTAATTGAACTTATAATTAAAAATGAAGAAATTGTAAGTATTATTTAAGATAAAGTAATTAATAAATGTTAATGAAGATTATTAACTAGATTATTTTAAGATTAATTAATATAATTGATTTTTAATAGTTAATTAGATTAATTAATTTGATAATCAACATTGTAAATGTTTAAATTACGTAATGGAAATTACGTAAGGAATTAATTACTCACTTTAGTTAATTGGGTAATTTGATTTATTTGAGTTAATTAATTTAGTTTAATTAATTTGGATTAATCAATTTATAATTGGGAGATATAATTACTCAGGAAAGTAATTGATGAATAATTACAAGATGTAATTTATGGATAATGATTCGTTAATAGAAGTAATTTGGATATAATTACTTGAAATTAATCAAGGGATTAATTAAATCTGTTTATTGGGAGTAATTAATTAAGGATAATTAATTACTGTATGTTATTAATCAAGGTGATTAATATATGTGATTTGGAAATTAGTTTTCTTAATAAAAATTAAGAAATAAAATAACTAATTAAAAGTTAATTACTTGATGTAATAGAATTAAATAGTAAATGTAATTAGAGATCATTTATTATAAATGCTGAAATCTTAGAATGAATTTATTTGGAATTAATTAATAAAGGAAGAGATTTATTAATAAAATAAATTAAGTCATGTAATTAATTTAGGTTAATTAATAAATGAAGTAAGGTAAAGGTTATTTCCTATATTTGGTTAAAGATAATTAATTTGTAAAAATAACTAAAGGATAATTTACTTTAAATGTAATTAAAGATAATTAATCAAGGACGATTAATTAAAATGAATAATTGGATGATGATTAATTAATTGATTGATAAATAATTAATAGAAGTATAAGCAAGTTTAATAATGGTGGAGTAATTAATTTAATTTACATTAAATTAATTAAAGATTTGTAATTAGTTTAATTCATTTTAAATTGATTATAAAATGAGGTGATTATTAATCTTTGTTTATATATGATGGATGATATTGATTTCCATGATTGATTGTGATCTCAGAGATATATCTATTGAGTTATGGATGTTTGGTTAAGTATGATGATATTGATTATCTGTTGAGTAGATAATATGGATTATCTGTTTATGATGATGATGTTGTTCTCCATTGTTATATTGTGTTTTATCTATCTGTGTTGATATAGGTAATAAATTGAATTGTTTTAACTTTAAAACAACTTGGCCTTAAAAGACACGTTTTGGATTTCGATGAGACCGGGATCGGGTTTCCGTATACCGGGATTCTAGGTCTGGAGACCCGAATACCACATCGATCCAAAATAACGTTAGGTCGTGAAATCCAAATGGAGCAAGTGAAGACTCGAGGTATAAGAACTATTCGTCAGTATAACTCTGTGGGTGATTCCGTAATGAGTTTGACGGAGATAGTACTTATAGATTCGAGATGGTGGTTCAAATTGCAAGGGTTATTGTCGTTAACTCTGAGGGTGATTCCAAAATGAGTGTAACGAGATAATGCCTTCGGTTTCGTTCGAACCCGGAACGAACTTATATGGATCGAATGCTTTCAGAACATCGTCAGGCGGGCGATGAGCATTCTAAGAGATGTGTTCTCTAAAGGTAATCGTGACTTCAAGCCTCATCAACCGGGAATGGCTAAAACAGGGGAGGTGCAGCAAGGCTTCGTGGGTAGCACCCACTTGAGAGCGAGATATACCCCTGTCTAGAGTCCCTTTTATTTCGGCTGTGTGGGCGGTTTAGTAGCTACAACCGCCGGGGTTGTCTTGTTTGGAACTGTCCAGTAAGGGATGGTTCCGGTCTTGTGTTGCAGGGGACTTAGGGTGGGTCCTCGGTACGGTGATCTAGGCCACGTACTGTGACGGGCGGTACCCCAGTAGCCCAGCCATTGTTGGAAACCCATTTTCCCTACGAGACTTTACGGTTTTGATTGTATTACCCACGTTGTGGCTAGTATGCTGGAATTTAATAGATGTAACAATTTCAGCTATTTTCTATTTACTTGAAAACCCTAGACACTATTATAATATCACTGGATTTCCTATCAAATGTTTTGGTTAGCGTAAGGTAAAAACATTTCCATGTTTATGTGTGGGATGTCTTACGTGATACCTTTTGTTCTCAAAGGTTTTTCAAGTTAAACAACTTTAACCTGTTACTCATACCAGACCCATGTCTGACCCGGAGTTTATTTTCTGTTTTCCTAAACTCTCGGGTACCCAAATTTTTACGGGTAGCCAAGGGATTCAGGTTAGCTTTGACGTATTCTGGAGGAGCAATGGAGCAGGAGGCTTCAGCGTATAGATATATAGTGATTCCGCTGTGTTAGTATTTATCTGTATTCCGCTGTGTTGTATCTCTGTATTGTATTGAGATGTATCGAGTTGTATTAACTAGACAGGTGTTTATAACTGTCTAGTATGTGTTGTATTATCTGTGTAACTCTGATATATATGATTTTATGGAATCTCTTATGTGATATATTATATTTCATTCGTTCCGCTGTTGAGATTCTGGTGTGTTTTCTTCTTTCTTCTCTATCTTTTCTATTTCTCACCCTTTTCTTTCTTCATAGTGATGCGATTTTCCGGTAGTGGAAGGTCGGGTCGCTACAGTTGGTATCAGAGCGTTAGGTTGAGCGAATACCTAGGCTCTTAAGTAATTTCTTTCTTGAGAGAGCGTATTTGTATTTTTGATATATATATATATATATATATTTATATTCTACCTATTGTTGGGTTACCCGTTCAGGTTTTCCAATATAATTTATAAAGGTAGATAAGGTAGTGGTGTGTAACACGACTACCAATGGTTGAATTTGTTGAGGTCGGAAGTGTATTGACCGAGACGGTATTGGGTCTACAGTCCTTCTCGAGTGAATTTGTGGTGAAAGGATTTCACCAAGTCTCTGAAGGTAATCTGTTAAGATTTGGAGATCATTTTTGAAGTGTATAGTTCGGATGAGTATAGTTTGGATCTGTCAGTTGGACAGAAGCGAGTTATGATATCTTGATACCTCAGGATGTTGTAGCTGTGTGATGAGACACAGTGACTATGGATGTCTCCGAAGATGTTTTCTTTGGAACAAGTTAAGGGAGTGAGTCTGCTTCGGTGTTGTGGCTGTGTTCAGCAGGATGTTTTTGGTTGTTCGAGGTCCGAGTTTCTCGAAGAGCTTTGGATTGGGAATTCTTTGGCATTGGTGTCAGCAGTGCAGCTCAGAGTGTTCTGTGTATTGGCAAGAAGCTTTCTAGCTTAGCAGTAGAGATCAGAAGCAGCAGAGTGGTTTCGTTTCTTTCGTTGGATGGGCCAGTTAAGCGTAAGCTGTTCTGTTTGGTAAAGAGAGAACAGTTTTTCTTTGAAATCAGGATGGATTAATCGCAAAGTGACTTGCGATAGTTGGAGCGTTCTCTTGTGTTTCGGATATTTCTCTGGATGACTTCAGGAAGTCAGAGTTTTGTTAGCATTGGGAGATTGAGTTTGGTATCGACTGGATTCCAGCAGTGGTACTGATGGTTCAGCTTAGTAGTAGAATTATTTTTGGAGGAAGTTTTTAGTAGAGCAGCTCAGGTTTTGGAGGAACTTCTGAGTTTATTTTTGAATCTGTTGAACCATATTTTTGGAATTTGTTGTCCCGTGTTTTCTTGTGTTCGTCATCAGCATTGCCATCTACTCAGATCAGAGTTGTGTAGCGGAAGCAGTTGGGAGTGCATCTGCTTTTCTTTCCTGGAGAAGAGAAGTTGTTTTCTACGGATGATAGTAAAGGTTGTGTTCTTGATTTTAGTGGGTTTGAGAAGATCATTCTACTGGATTGTTGTGGATTCAGATTGTTCTGAAAGGCATTAGCGGAGGATGGAGGCAGCTATGGATCGTCCGTAGAGTTTGGTGGATAAGAGACGGAGGAATTTGGATTTCAGAGTTGGAGATTTGATTTTGGATGAATTTTCTCTAATTCAAAGGAGCTCTATAATTTGGTAAGTCTGGGAACTTAGCTCCGAGATGTTCTGGATTTTCTCTGTGTTCTGGAGAGGTAGGTGTTTGGTCTTCAGATTTGGATTGCCAGTTTGGATAACCGGGATTCGTTGTATTTCACGTATCTCTGAGGGAGTACGTGTAAGATTTTATCTATGGTTTTGGAACCAGCAGTTCAGGGAGTTTTGGTTGCGAGTCAGACTCGTCTGTAGTCTGATATCCTGTCTAGTTGTGTAGATCTAGTTGAGTAGGAGTTCTGTAGCTTAGTTGCATAGATTGTTTGGATTCTATAGAGCAAGCAAACCGGTATTTATACTCGAGGGAAACTCGAGAGAATCCTATTCGGAATTTTTGTCTGAATAGTTAGATTTGTTTGTTTGGATGAGTTGGTTGATATGGTTGTTAGTATATAGTTGATAAATGCTTGTGTTTTAAAAATTAAAATCCTAAATATATTATTAAATTACCTTTGTTTTAAATTTCGGGGACGAAATTCTTTTAAGGTGGGAGGAATGTGACGACCCGGAATTTCGAGCAATAACAATTTAATAATTTATATTAAATATTTAAATTGTTTTGTTATATTTTTGATTCATAAGACTTAAATAAATACTTTTCTTTTAATAAATATCGTATTGGTGAATTTTACCTTTTAAAACTAATGAATTATTTTATATTTAAAATGGATATATATTGATATATATATTGTAGATAGGAAGCTTTGTTTTAAATTTAACTAATTAATTATGTTTTCAAATTTCTTTTAGTGATTTGGGAATTTTGATTTATTTATAATAATCCTTTCAAAAACTAGCTAATAAATAAATATGTGGGTTTTAAATATATAAGATAAATGTTTAAATTGTTTAAAACTTATTCTAACCTTAGTTTATATTTAAATTCATTAACAAAAGAGATTTGTTCTATTTTCTTTGTAAGTATAGCTTGATAAAATATGATTTAAAATATATATAGGTTTTAAATACAATATTTGTCAAGTGATACTTTAGTATATAATATAAAATAAGTAGTTTATAGTAAGAAATGGTTTCTTTTATAAATCATCTCCAATTGTTAAATGTGTAATTTATTTTAAAATAATAAATTAAATATACATGTTGAAATACAAGATTTTAGTGGTAAGTTGGACATAGAGTGAAACAAATATACATAAGTAACTTTCATAGTTTTGTAAATAATAAAACAAATACATTAAATAAATCAAACAACATGTTAGAATAACACCCACTTACATTTCATTAGCATTCAAACTAGAAAGCTGCATAAGCAAGTGAACCATAGGAAATAATATTTCAAATACATTTCAAAATGTAAACCAGGCAAGAAAATACATAAGAATGATTTCCCAGCCTTCAAATTAAATCTGCATAGGCATGTGAATAATGAGAAATAATCTTCAATCACATTTCAAATGTAAAACAGGAGTATAATACTTAAGATGATTTGCCAGCCCCTAAGTGAAACCTGCATAGTTAAGTAAGCTTGAAAAATAAATCTGCATAGTCAAAAGTTATAAAAGTAAGCATAAGAGATATGAGACAAATGGCTCGAATAATATATAGATATGCAGTCTTGAGTATAACTAAGTATAGGTAGATATATAGGCTGGTAAGTAAAGATAGTATGTATGCAAACTTAAGAACAACAAGATTTAAAGTAAAGTGATAATATATGTTTGTGGCTTGTAAAGTAAGACTCAGGCAAGTAATAAAAATTTGATAAGTGTTAAAATGAGACACAAGTACAATAACATTAAATGTTCACATCCTTGCAGCCAAACAAAATCTGTTGAATTGTATTTCAGCCTCCATTGTATCAAATATCTCTGACATAAGAAAAGAAATATACAAACCCTGTAAAATGTTTTAAAACTTCAACCTGGAAGCAACCTTCTCTTATCATTTCTATTTCTAGTTCGAGCTCAACAAAACCAAAAATGAAAACTCCATTAAATCCTAAAACAAGTATTCAACATTATCAACAAATCAATATAACAGTGAGCAGAAGAATTTGGCAAGAAGATCTAAGTGAGAAGCATTTTTTTCAAATTCAAACTGTTTTCAAACAGGATGCTCTGTTCTTGATAAATCCTGGTGAGTAACATTTTTCTTTAAAATATAACTTGAGAAATTTGGACCCTGCTTTTCTGTGATGATATATTTTGTATATATATGATTGTGCACATCTGTGTGTATCTGTTCTCTGTGATACTCTGTTATTTGTTGTTATTTCTTTTGAGTAGATTGGTAAAAGAACCCTCACCACTTGATCTATTGATGGTTTGATTGTAAGATGTAAACAAAAGATGTTTGTTTGGTTATGATTTAAGTATTAAAAATTTATCAAAGTAGAATCAACTTGTAATTGTCTCTGGAAACAAAGAAAACTATGTACAACTTTATATATGCTTAAATCAAAACTCTGGTTTTAAGAATTCAGGAGTACAAATCGAATCTACATACAAAACTATGATTTTTAAAATGAAAATGAGGATTTTTACATTGGTATTTCATGAGCAGTTCATATGTGAATAAAAACTGCATTTTTATAAATTTCTTGAAATTGAATCAATAATAAATGATGAAACTTGACTTGAAGCAAGTTTAAACCTTTGTGATTTCGTGAAAATTAACAGAAAATTTTTCTATTGCGTGAGTTTTGGATTCGAGATCATTGTAGGGTTTTATTTCAAGTTTTCGAGCATGTCAGCAACGAGCCGAGTTTGTTGCCTACACGTGATCGAGTGTCACGAGGGTCTGGAGGGAGGAAGTTCGTCGTGTTGTCGTGGTGTGGTTGAACTTTAGGCATCTCCGGTGGAGTGAGGGGTGGTGGCGAGGTGATTATGTTGATTGGGTTGAGCTCTGAGTCTCGGTCGAACTGTTGTATTTCGATTCGACATTCCTGTAGGCAATTCGAGTTTGGTTTTCGTGTATACGTGGGTTTCGTGACTTGCCGACGACGTGGGTGTTCGCCGGAGGTCAGTGGTGCCGCCGTGCACGTGTACGGCGTGGAGGATGGAGGCTGCGTCGTGTCAGTGGGTATTCCCGAGTCATTCTCGAGTAAATGGGTATATTGCTTCGGGTTTTATCGTGTGCGTGAGTAAAGAACCTGATGTTTAAATTTATATCTAGGTAAACAAAACTTGCTGAGAAAAGAAGGGAGAAGAAGAGAACTCGAGTTTTACTCAGAGTAGATACGTGTTTTGCTCGAGTGAATTCGTATTTTACTCGAAGTAAATAAGGGGAACTCGGGTATTTGTTTGTCTTCCAGTTTTTTTCCTGTAACTTGATTTTCAGTTTTAAAAGTTTGGGTTTTAAAATTTAAATCAAAGTTAATCTGAGTCTAAGGAATATTTAATTCCAGTCTTTGAAATGAAGAGTAAGTTTAAAAAAATTAAATACTTTGAATAAGTTTAAATAATTTGAACTTAAGGTAAGTTTGATTTAAAATCTCTTCATAACTAAGATTTGTTTTAACTTGGGATTTAATGTTTTTATTTAAAATTAGATAAAGTGATTTAAAGTTAATTTAGTGATCATTTGAACTTGGGGTTTAAAGTGAAGTTCAAAAAGAAAAAAATGAAATAAATGTTTCAAATATATTGAAGTGAAAATTTAAATAAATAAATGGAAAATGGGTTTTCTTTAAGTAATAAAGATTAAAGATTTAAATTCATTAACCATTAAAATAACTAGAATGATAATTGATCAATTGTATTGATTTAATTAGTAATTATAAGTTGAAATGTAATATCCCGGAAATTTGAGCAATATCAGTTTAATAATCTGTTGAATAATTAAATTGATATGGATAATCTTTGATAATAAAATTTGAATTTAATTTAATAATCTGATTTAAATAAGTATTTAATTGGTGATTTTATCTTTTAAAAGTTAATAAGATATTTTCTATTTGAATATATATATCTATTTATATATTGTAAATAGAAGCTTTGGTAAATTGGGAATTTATATTTAATTTAATATGACTTTTCAAAGTTATTTAAATAAATAATCTTATAGTTTTAAATATACTTTAGATAAATATTTAAATTGGTTAAGATATATTTTAACTTAAGTTTAAATAAATAAGATTTACAAAAATGGTTTGTTTTATTTTCTTTTAAATATTACTTGATGATATAATCTCTTATATAAATTATTTAAATATCAAATATGTTAATTTCAAATAATAAGTATAATGTATTATTTTTAATATGTATGGATTTTAAAGATTATGGAATTGTTATTTAATTGAATAAATATATATATATATAACTTAACTTTTAAATTGAATCTTAGGATTTAATTTGATTTCAATTTGAATTTAAGCTTTGAAATTCAAAAGAATAAATATTTAAATTATTTTGAATTTTAGAATATTTGTATAAACTTTTATTTATAAATATAATTAGCTTTTGTTTCTCTTTAAAAAAGTAATATATATAGATAAGTGTTTAAATAAATAAGAAAAAAGCTTTTTAAATAATTTTAAAATAAATAAATATGAGTAATTACTTAAATGACAAGTGTCATTATCTAAAGCTTTTATTTACATTTAAACTAAAAGGATACTACTTAAATGACATGTGTTAACACATTAAGTAGCCAAATAATATGTGTTAAGTAAATATTAATTCAAGATGACAAATGTTGAGAAATTTTAACAAGTGTCATTAAGTTTTCATTTTCTTTTATTTTTATTAAATCTTATTTACAGCCTTTATAAATACATAACATTTCCCCTCTTTATTACTTTTCTATTTTCTCTAATCAAAAACCAAGAAACTCCAGCCTGTAACAAAACTCAGACCATTTCTCTAACTAAATTCGAAATCAACTCCTCACAAACCAGAAATCATATCCTCTAAAAATCGTTTTCAAAAATCAAATCAAAAGCATGCAAGCCAGTTACACTTTTCAAAAGCTGTTCCTGTTTTTCTTTCAAAACTAAGATGACCAAGCCTTGGCATTCTTCATTTTCAACCTGGAAATCAAGTCTTAAACCATCTCTTCAACAAATCCAATAACAAGCAATTTTCAGTAGCATGCATGCAGTTTAAAGAAATCAAAAGCCTGAAGTATCAAGTCTTAAATTTCAAGTCTTTCAGTTTTCAAATTCTAGCATTCAAGCCTCTGCTTTTAAAAATCTGTGAGTAAACCTATTTTATTTTAAAAACAGTGCAAATCTGAGATATAATTTGGATGCATGTGAATGTGTGAGATAATGTTGGATTGCATGGATGTTTTTAGCATTAATATAAACTTGAATTGATATGTATATGTATATAGTGTGATGCAAGTGAAATATTTGAAATCTACAGACATGTTCTCTGTTTTTTTTTACCTAGTGAGGAAACCATTTCGTTTAAAACCCCAATCAGTTTTAATAACCTAGTGCATGTGATTTATTCTTGAAGTTAGTTGTGGAAAATGTTTGTATGAATATATTTTGCTTGTATGTATATCAATAGGCAAAAATTTGATTGTGCATGTCTGGGAACAGGAAAGTTTGCCTCTGTTATTGATTTTAAGTTTCAAAATTATATTCAAAATCCAAATTCTCTTCCTCTAATTCTTTTTAGGCTTCGATCTCTAAATAAAATTTGATTGTAAGACTATAAATTCAATTGTAAAAATAACTTCACGAATTTATATTAAGTATGTACTTCGGGAATTTATAATTAACAGTGAAGTTCAATAATAGGTTTAAATCGTTGATGTTAATTTCAATTCTAGATTTTATAAACTGAAATGTTATGCAAAATGATGAGTTTTGATATATATATCAGGATTTTTAAGTTTGTATTCATTAGGATATATCGAGATGGTCAGTTTTGGGTTGTTCGTCGATTGCCTTAGATCGGCGAAGTAATAAGCAACGTGATCATTGCTGGAGGAGGCTGGAGTGTTGGGGATTCCAGGAAAATTGGAAGAAGGATTTATAGATGATTCTGGTGGTCGGAATTCGATGATCTAGGGTTTAAAGCTCGTTATTGGTATTAGTCGAACTCGGTCAACTGTAGCTTCATCGTCGAATCGGAATACACCGGACATGGGGGAATCGAAGCAGCAGTCGTCGGCAAGACCTTGGCTACGATCGCAGGATTTCTGATGGTCGGAGGAGAGGGAACAAGATGATCGAATTGACTCAGTTTTGTTCTAGGATTGGGTCGTGTAGCAAATTTACGAGTTCACCGTCGTTGGAGTTTCTGGATTCTCGTTTGGAGTCGCGTGAGTTCGAGTGATTGTCGGAGGTGGCCGCGATGATCACCAGAGGTCGAGGGTGTTGGTGCACGTGCACGTGTGCACGGTGATATCTGGGTTCGTTCGTCAGTTTGGGGAAGAAGAGGGAAACTAGGGTAGTATTCGAGTCTGGGCAAGGGATGACTCGAAGATGTTGAGGTAGGTGAGTGACTCGGGGCAAGCACGAGTTTTTGTAGAGATTGACTCGGGTTCAATTGTGTTTCACTCGAGATTTCCAGGCAACGTTAATAAGATTAAGTTTAATAAATTAAATTGTTTTAACAACATTAAATGTTTAAGTATATTTTAAAATGGTTTAAATTTAAAAGCAAACTTGGTTTAAATCCTTTAAGTTTTTTTTTAAGATGAAGTACGTCTTTAACATATGATTTTAAAAGTTTCTAAATGGTTTTTAAACTTTGTTAAAGAAAATTGTTTCATTTTAAATTTTATATTTGAAATGAAATTTGAAAGTAAATGTTTTCAAATGTGTTTGCGAATGATAATTTAATCATAAATAAGAGCAATGGTTATCTTAAAGCTTAATAATTTAGAATAATTAAATTATTAAGATATTAAATGGATAATTAATTGAATTAATTAATTAATGATTTGGATTAATTAATTTAGTAATTAACTGTTTAAATTAATCAATTAAGGTTTAAGTTAATTAATTAGGAATAATTAATTTGGAATTAAGGATCATTAATTTGATAAGAGTAGATTTTAAATTAAGTAATTAGAGATTAATTAATTGGTTATTAAGATTTATTAATTTAGAATTAATAATAATTAATATAAGTTAATTACTTAAGGAAAGTAATTAAATAATAGTTAATGAAGTCATTAACTATGGATTATTAAATAATTAATTAATAGGATTAATTTTAATAGTTAATTAGATTAATTAATTTAAAGATAATCAATTATAGAATTTGTTTTAAATGAATTACTTAATGGAAGTAATTAAAAATTAATTACTTATTGTAATTAATGGAAACTAATTTGATTAGTTAAGTTAATTAATTTAGTTTAATTAATTTAGAATAATCAAGAGATGATTTGATAATAATTACTTAATGTAATTATTAAGGTATGATTATTTAGGAAGTAAATAATAAGATAATTACTTGAAGTAATAAATTGATGGTTATGTATTAAGGAAAGTAATTTGAGTTTAATTACTTTGAATAATTAATCAAGGGATTAATTAAGAAATTAATTAAGGAAGTAATTAATTTAGTTAGTGAAAGTAATTAAGGGTAGTTAATTACTGATTTAAGATTAATCAAGGTGATTAATAAATGTTGTTTAATTAAAGATTAATTACTTAATGTAATTAATTTAATTGAGTAATTAATAATTAAGTTGTAATTAAGGATCATTAATTAATATAATTAATGATGTAATTGAGAATTGATTAATTAAGTAATAATTAATAAATGAAGTGATTAATTAATGTAATTAATTAAGGTTTAATATAATTAAATATAGTTGATTAACTTAATTAATTTTAGTTAATTAATTAATGATGTAATTAAGGTTAATTACTATAAGTGGTTAAGAATAATTAATTTAAGTAATTAATGGAGGATAAATTACTTGGATGAAACTAAAAGATAATTAATCAAGATGATTAATTGAAATGAATTATTAGAGAATAATTAATTAATTAATTGTAATTAATTAATGGTTAAGTAAGAAGGATTTATAAAATGAAGTAGTTAATTTAATTCACTTTAAATTAATTAGAGATAATATAAATCATTACTTATGAATGGGTGATAGTATTGGATACTTGACATTGATTGATATCTCTGATGAGATATATGCTGTATGATATGGATGTTAGTTGAATTGTATGGATTATCTGATAATGTTGATTATCTGTTGTGAATTATCTTTCTGTGTGTATAAAGATAATAAGTTAAATTGTTTAAACCTTTAAACAACTTGGCCTTAAAAGATACGTTTTGGATTTCGATGAGACCGGGATCGGGTTTCCGTATACCGGTATTCCAGGTCTGGAGACCCGAATACCACATCGATCCAAATTAACGATAGGTCGTGAATCTCAAGTGAAGATGAAGATTCAGAGTGCAAGGGTTATTGTCGTTAACTCTGAGGGTGATTCCAAAACGAGTGTAATGAGATAATGCCTTCGGTTTCGTTCGAACCCGGAACGAACTTGTATGGATTGAATGCTTTCAGCACATCGTCAGGCGGACGATGAGCATTCTAAGTGATATGTTCTGATTAAAGGTAATCGTAACCTCAAGCCTCATCAACCGGGAATGGCTAAAACAGGGGAGGTGCAGCAAGGCTTCGTGGGTAGCACCCACTGAGAGCAAGATAGATCCCTGTCTAGAGGTCCCTTTTCTTTTTATTCGGCTTAGTGTGTGGTTGGTCGCGCCAACTACGGGGTTATCTTGTTCGGGATTATCCAGTAAGGGATGGTTCCGGCTTTGTGTTGCAGGGGAGCGGGCGTACTCCTCGGTACGGTGATCTAGGCCACGTACTGTGACGGGCGGTACCCCAGTAGCCCTGCCATTGTATGGAATCCAAAATCCAATAAGTGCCAAAGGACTTGATTGTATAACCCACTTTGTGGCTAGTATGCTGGAATTTAATAATGTAACAATTTCGGCTATTTCATATTTATTTGAAAAACCTAGACCCTATTATAATACAATCAGATTTCCTATCAAATGTTTTAGTTAGCGTAAGGTAAAAACTTACCCATGTTTATGTGTGGGAAGTCTTACGTGATACTTTTGTTTTCAATGGTTTTCAAAGTTAAGCAATTTAAACCGTTTACTCACACCAGACCCATGTCTGACCCAAGTGTTTATTTTCTGTTTTATTAAACTCTTGGGTACTCAATATTGTATTGAGTAGTCGAGGGATTCAGGTTAGTCTTGACGAATTCTGGAGGAGCTGTGGAGCAGGAGGCTTCAGCGAGTAGATATATAGAGTTTCCGCTGTGTTTGTATTAGTCTGTATTGTACTGATGTACTTGTGTTGTATAATAGACAGAAGTTTATAACTGTCTATTCTGTGATGTATAAATTGTGTACTCTGATGTATATGATATTATGTAATATCTTATGTGATAATATATTTCTCGTTCCGCTGTGAGATTTCTGATGTGTTTTTGTTCTCTCTTCTTTTCTTTTCTTCTTCTATCCCTTTCTTTCTTCATAACGATGCGTCTTTCTGGGCAAAGAAAGTCGGGTCGTTACATGAAATGTATTATTTAAAGTAAATAATGAGTTAAGAAATTAATATGAAATTAAGAATTATAGAATTGACTTTAATTTGATTAATAAATAGTTAATTGAACTTATAATTAGAAATGAAGAAATTGTAAGTATTATTTAAGATAAAGTAATTAATAAATGTTAATGAAGATTATTAACTAGATTATTTTAAGATTAATTAATATAATTGATTTTTAATAGTTAATTAGATTAATTAATTTGATAATCAACATTGTAAATGTTTAAATTACGTAATGGAAATTAAGTAAGGAATTAATTACTCACTTTAGTTAATTGGGTAATTTGATTTATTTGAGTTAATTAATTTAGTTTAATTAATTTGGATTAATCAATTGATAATTGGGAGATATAATTACTCAGGAAAGTAATTGATGAATAATTACAGGATGTAATTTATGGCTAAAGATTCGTTAATAGAAGTAATTTGGATATAATTACTTGAAATTAATCAAGGGATTAATTAAATCTGTTTATTGGGAGTAATTAATTAAGGATAATTAATTACTGTATGTTATTAATCAAGGTGATTAATATATGTGATTTGGAAATTAGTTTTCTTAATAAAAATTAAGAAATAAAATAACTAATTAAAAGTTAATTACTTGATGTAATAGAATTAAATAGTAAATGTAATTAGAGATCATTTATTATAAATGCTGAAATCTTAGAATGAATTTATTTGGAATTAATTAATAAAGGAAGAGATTTATTAATAAAATAAATTAAGTCATGTAATTAATTTAGGTTAATTAATAAATGAAGTAAGGTAAAGGTTATTTCCTATATTTGGTTAAAGATAATTAATTTGTAAAAATAACTAAAGGATAATTTACTTTAAATGTAATTAAAGATAATTAATCAAGGACGATTAATTAAAATGAATAATTGGATGATGATTAATTAATTGATTGATAATTAATTAATAGAAGTATAAGCAAGTTTAATAATGGTGGAGTAATTAATTTAATTTACATTAAATTAATTAAAGATTTGTAATTAGTTTAATTCATTTTAAATTGATTATAAAATGAGGTGATTATTAATCTTTGTTTATATATGATGGATGATATTGATTTCCATGATTGATTGTGATCTCAGAGATATATCTATTGAGTTATGGATGTTTGGTTAAGTATGATGATATTGATTATCTGTTGAGTAGATAATATGGATTATCTGTTTATGATGATGATGTTGTTCTCCATTGTTATATTGTGTTTTATCTATCTGTGTTGATATAGGTAATAAATTGAATTGTTTTAACTTTAAAACAACTTGGCCTTAAAAGACACGTTTTGGATTTCGATGAGACCGGGATCGGGTTTCCGTATACCGGGATTCTAGGTCTGGAGACCCGAATACCACATCGATCCAAAATAACGTTAGGTCGTGAAATCCAAATGGAGCAAGTGAAGACTCGAGGTATAAGAACTATTCGTCAGTATAACTCTGTGGGTGATTCCGTAATGAGTTTGACGGAGATAGTACTTATAGATTCGAGATGGTGGTTCAAATTGCAAGGGTTATTGTCGTTAACTCTGAGGGTGATTCCAAAATGAGTGTAACGAGATAATGCCTTCGGTTTCGTTCGAACCCGGAACGAACTTATATGGATCGAATGCTTTCAGAACATCGTCAGGCGGGCGATGAGCATTCTAAGAGATGTGTTCTCTAAAGGTAATCGTGACTTCAAGCCTCATCAACCGGGAATGGCTAAAACAGGGGAGGTGCAGCAAGGCTTCGTGGGTAGCACCCACTTGAGAGCGAGATATACCCCTGTCTAGAGTCCCTTTTATTTCGGCTGTGTGGGTGGTTTAGTAGCTACAACCGCCGGGGTTGTCTTGTTTGGAACTGTCCAGTAAGGGATGGTTCCGGTCTTGTGTTGCAGGGGACTTAGGGTGGGTCCTTGGTACGGTGATCTAGGCCACGTACTGTGACGGGCGGTACCCCAGTAGCCCAGCCATTGTTGGAAACCCATTTTCCCTACGAGACTTTACGGTTTTGATTGTATTACCCACGTTGTGGCTAGTATGCTAGAATTTAATAGATGTAACAATTTCAGCTATTTTCTATTTACTTGAAAACCCTAGACACTATTATAATATCACTGAATTTCCTATCAAATGTTTTGGTTAGCGTAAGGTAAAAACATTTCCATGTTTATGTGTGGGATGTCTTACGTGATACCTTTTGTTCTCAAAGGTTTTTCAAGTTAAACAACTTTAACCTGTTACTCATACCAGACCCATGTCTGACCCGGAGTTTATTTTCTGTTTTCCTAAACTCTCGGGTACCCAAATTTTTACGGGTAGCCAAGGGATTCAGGTTAGCTTTGACGTATTCTGGAGGAGCAATGGAGCAGGAGGCTTCAGCGTATAGATATATAGTGATTCCGCTGTGTTAGTATTTATCTGTATTCCGCTGTGTTGTATCTCTGTATTGTATTGAGATGTATCGAGTTGTATTAACTAGACAGGTGTTTATAACTGTCTAGTATGTGTTGTATTATCTGTGTAACTCTGATATATATGATTTTATGGAATCTCTTATGTGATATATTATATTTCATTCGTTCCGCTGTTGAGATTCTGGTGTGTTTTCTTCTTTCTTCTCTATCTTTTCTATTTCTCACCCTTTTCTTTCTTCATAGTGATGCGATTTTCCGGTAGTGGAAGGTCGGGTCGCTACAAAATCACTCATCCCCGATCACCACAGTGCTTCAGAATTTCTACGAGTATTTTTCCCACCACCGGCAACCTACCAGCCACCTTCGACCACGACCTCGCCGCCACCTACCCTACCAATCGCCAGAAATTGGTTGAATCCCAATTTCCGTTCAACTAACATTTTCTCTCAACTTAATAATCTAAAAATCTTGAAATTTATATCAAAATTCGTTGATTTGCAATACGAATCCATTCATATAATTAGAACTTTAAATCCAAATGCATGATTTTGAACTAATTTTAGATTATCATTGTAAAGTTAAATTTTGAAATGATTACTTAATATAAAAATCTCGAAACCATTTTTATAATTGATGTTATAGTCTTAAAATAATTTCTTCTTTAAAGATCATAGATTGTTATTGATTATATGAAGAGAAATCAAATTTTAAACTCGATTTGAACCTGTAGATACCAAAAACAGAGATGCCTATGTATATACAGACATGCCTACTCAAATCTACATATATGTATATACATATAGGTATATTTTCATTCATACAAACATCTTTCATTTAGAGGTTAAAGCCTATAATCATTTAGGTGGAATGATTTTGAATTTTTAAATCTTACTTTTAGAACCTGTAAACTAAGAACAGGTATAAATATACCCTGTTCATAGACATTCATACATATATTTGTATGTATATACATATATACAACACATTTACTTCTATGCAAACAATTTTCACCACTTACTTCACATACATCAAGCATGAATCAGGTTTTAAAAAGTGTTTACTCGCCTTTGAAAAGGCAGAGAACTTGCAAATGACATTGAAAACTGGAATGAACTTCAGATTTTTGAAAGATGCTTTGATTTTCTTTAAAACTGAAATGCCTTTAGTTGCTACTCTTGATTTAAACACTGGAACTACTTGATGTTGCTTGATAAACTTGCTTGAACTTTTATTTCAGGTTTTGAACTTTTAAACTTGAGTATGCTTTGGTTTACAGGGTTGAAAAAATGTTTTGAGGGAAGTTTTCTTTTTTTTGTTTATGTATGAAATGATTTTATTTCATTCATTTTTTTTCCTTTCAGTTTTAATGGACGAAACTGTGATGAGGATTAATATATAAAAATTGGGTTACAGGGTGATGATAATATTTGTACAAGTAATATACGGGTTTGTACAAGTGTTTATATTTTGTACATTTTTGAATTGACTTTGGTGTGTTAGAGAGATCTTGCATTAATTGCTTTGCATTGTTTGTCTTGGCTGATAATTTTTCTTTGCTATGCTAGAGATGCAAACATTAAATGCATATGTACCTTATGTCTTCTTTGCAAGCCTAAGATATTTATATTCTTATTTGTTTGCACTTGAATATATATTGTTGTCTTTGTTTACATACTTATCTTCTTGCATTCATTTTGTTTTATGAGCATATCCATGAACAGGTTATTATCTTTGTCTTACTTACACTTGCATTCCTATATGTATATATAGATATCTTTCCTCTTGTCTTGTCTTATTTCTCTATAATATAAATAAACTTCTATTTTTACTTTATTTTCTTTTATTATTTTTGTTTGTTTTATTACTTGGTATTATTTTGTATTGATTTACTAAGATATATATATATTTACTTTATATTGAATAAAACTATGTATATGTATTTATTTATTTGGTAATATAGATGAATTTCTAAATTTAATTTGTTGTTAGATTTTAGTCAATGTTTACTTTGTATTTTATAACTTATCTTTTATTTATTCATCTCTATTTATAACTCAAATATTTATTTTACTTCTATTTTTTTTAGTTTAAATATTTATTATTAATTTTACTTTAATAATTATTGTCTTATATATATATATATTTATTTTAATTTCTAACATAAATCATCAATTCTAATTTTTTTCTATTATAATTTATCTTTAACCCATTTATTTAAGATAAATTAATGATTTCACAAATAATTTCATTGAGTTATTTAAATTCAAATGACTTAACACATTTTTATTTGAACTCGGGGAAACTCTCATCAACTTATCAATTAATTTTAAAATTTTAATTCAAAAATTCAATTAATTATCAATTTAAATTTAATTAAAATCCGGGGTCGTTACAGACTTCCCCCGTTAAAAGAATTTCGTCCTCGAAATTTGCCAGGGAGACAAAAAGACAGTTAAAAAAATGTTTCATCAAATCAACTGAATATTTATTCTGCATTTGGCTTACCAAATCAGAATATCAATAATAGATACAAGAATGAATCTATTGAATTCTTTTCCACAAGATACTTGGGTTATCCAGATCTACGAAATATGCAGTGGTATCGGTCAGTTCGAAGGGATAACAAACCATTCGTAGAACATATCGGGACCCAAAGAATAGATAGATATATGGATACAATTTCAAAACTTTTAGTTTAGAATTAAAGTATACCTATCAATCATAACAAACAAAGCAACCAATTTATCCATACAAACAATTTTGGCTTATTTGGAGTTTATGTCCCATATTAATATATCGAATCTTCTTCCTGGAGCTACCAGGAACTATTGAAAAGAGATACTGAACAAAAGAGATTGATAGAGAAAAGATTGTTTCCTTGTTGTTATAGGGCATTGACCATTCGTAGTGGTATTCCCTTGTCCCCTATCTCATCCTCTTTTTGCACTCATACTCACTATCAGCGGATAGTAAGAGAATTTATTGAGGCATACAGACAGATATCTTAAGGATACTCATTCTAGGGTATACTTCACCCTATCTCTAAAGAGCTACTTAATGTGTTATACTCCTGAGCTAAAGTTTTACCCTCAGCTCTAATACCAATTGTGAAGATCCAAAAACTCGGCCTTCGAAAATCGGCACCCGTACTTCACTTGTACTCAAAATGCCGCAGATTCAAACGCCGAATCTGGCCCTCCGGAGCTTATAACACCTTTAAGTATAACAACACAGCGGAATAAAGAAATAGATGATATCATATACAACTTCAATGAATACAATATCCAGAATGATATACAACAATGATATCAATAATACACAGTAATATCAGAGATATGATACAATGCTACAGCGGAAATAACAACAATGGAAGAGATCACTCCAAATGATCTACAAAAGAGAATGACTCCAACAACTCAACATCAGCTCGAACCACCATCACGATGCACAAAGATAAGCAAGTGCAGTCATCCACTCCGATGAAGTGAACTAGCTACAGATAATCTACTAAACCTGAATATTTGAAAAACCAAACTCTAGACTGCCCGTGTGAAAAATGATGGGCACCCAGAGTTTAGGAAGGGAACAATAAACTCCGAGTCAGTCATGGGACTGGTGTGAGCAACAAAAACAGTTTATCCTTAAAACAAACAACAACAAAGGAAGTGGAAAATATCCGCAATGCTTTTGGAAAATGAAACTACCATAAGACCTCCCGTCACACACAATGCAAACGCAGAATTGGAGGAGATTTCTTCTTATGATAGTCAAATATGCTTACTACGCAATAAAACTCTTTTGATATTATTATTAGTGCATAGTGGAAAACATTTCGAAAGTATAATATTAATCTTAGCCAGCATAGACATTCCGAACTATGCCTACTATAGCTACCATCTAAACAGTGATGACCACCATAAGTAAATGGCAGGTTCTACAACTAAAACCGTACATGGTTCGTATTGGAAATTGGATTTCCAACAAATGGTTAGGCTAAGGAACTTCCTACTACCACATGGGATCGCCTCTGGCGGGACGTCCCGAGAACCAACCTGGCTCTCTGCCAACACAAGGCCGGGTTACCTCTGGGAATAGGTAACTACTACACAAATATGCCATTCCCCGGTCCTTTGGGACCTTTATCCGAGAGCTCTCTACATCAACATCACACATAATAAATAAAGTGTGTCCATATGAGTAAGTATCTGGGCTCCATACCATGATACCATCCTTTTCCAGAAGGAAATGACATACCCTAAAGGGCGCGACCCTCATAACCTTGCCGCATTATTCCTGTTTCGACCATTTTCGGACTGTGAGGTTCGATGAGGTCTCATCCACAAAGCTACGCTTTTTCACAAAGCCACGCTTTGATCATCAAATGATCAATAAATGATCATCACACAGCAACACTCAGCATGCCACATTACCAAATTGGGATTATATTGCTGATAACCTTCAACTACATAACCTCTGAGCTCGTACGTCTCAGAGAAGGGTGTTAAGCTAAGAGAATAAATTCTCCGCCACCAATAGAAATGTATTTGAAAGAAATCAGCTTTATATCTAAAAATGTAATGTCAGACATGTAACCATACAAGTCTGTTCCGGGTTCGAACAGAACCGAAGGCACTTCCAAAGAAGCCCTTGCAATCCGGGTATTCACAATCCCTATCGAACTTCCCATCACTTAGGAAATCTCTATACCAGGAGCTACCCAGTGCAGAGACAATCGATAGGTTATCCTATCATTTTTGCAAACACCCGGTCTTCAACACCGGTCTTCAAATGCGATCCATATACGACGTATCACTTATTCGGAATGGGTTATGTGACACAAAGGTCCTCTCCCGGCTAAACCGAATAGTGAGTGTAATACTTTAAAACATATGGATATGGGATTTCAGTTAAGTCACAACTTATTACCCAAAACTTCTCTTTCAAATGGTTTAAACAAATTACCATTTTAAACTTTTACACAAAAAGATTCATCCACAAAGTTCACCCAGTTTCACAAAGATCTATTCATAGATTTTCCAAATCGATTTCCATTTCAATTGGATTAACTCGTTAAATCTTTAAATCAAGATTTAACTTATAGCTTTCAAAACAATTCCATTTCGAATGGTTTAAACAAATCATCATTTTAAATCTGTTAAAAATAAACAGATTCAATTCATAGCTTTCAAAAAGAATTCACTCATAAGTTGGAAAACCATTTTTTCAATTCAAACTTGAAATTCCTTTAACTTAAATTGGAATTTCATTTCTTATATGAAAGCTTTTATCATTTGAAAACAATAGTTTTCATTTCAGAAAATCTGATTCATTTATACGAGTTAAAGTCTTTGGGTTAAATTCAAATTCCCCAAACAATATTTTTAAAATGGTTTAAATTCATATAAACACATTTATAACATCTTTAATATTTTTAAATCATAAATCTCAAACATGGAATTAAATTCCTTATTTTGAATTGAAATTCAAATTGAATTATTTAAATTGAAAAACTTACCAAGTTATTCAAAATAACTTTCATCTTAAAAACTCCATTTCAAAAGCTTTAACATTTAACCCAAATCCATTTCCAAAATCAATTGAAATTAAAATTTCAATTTCAAAAATATTAATTTTAAATCATCCGTGACTTAACCGATTTCCACGTGAAATCCATATTTGTGTGTGTATGGTGTAGTCCAGGGGTTTCACACAGTAGTGCAACATCATTCAATCATCACAAATTAAAATACAGAAATATAGTTGATAAGCGGTATAACTATAACGCTTATCTTTTCATTCACAGATCACAGATCACAGATCACAGATATATAAATATTGCAGATAATATATTACATTCATCCCAGATAAATGAACTACAGTACAGATCACACACAAATCAGAATATATCGCACATCATCACAGATTAGGGAATATCAAACAATTCAACCATCCAATATAATCCAAACATTCATAAGTAAGATCAGTTAATTGTCTGATTAATTCAAATCAGATTAATTTCTTATGAATTACTAATCTTGGTTAATTAACATCAATAAATTACAAATCATTTTGATAAATTATTCTTTAATCATTTATTAATTAACCATTAATTATTAACTAATCAATCTTAATTAATGAATCAATTAACTTTTAATTATTTAATAAATCTTAATTAATCACATTCATTAATTAATCCTTTAATTATTAACAAATAATTATACTCAAATTTCGAATTATCATTAAATTTATTACATCCATAAACAAAATCAATTAATTAATTGAAACCAGATTAATTACAAATCCTGGTTGATTAACATTAGTTAATTACAATTTATGTTAATTAATTATCCCTTAATTATTTATTAATTAACCTAAATTAATGAATTAATCACCCTTTAATTTCATTAAAGTAATTAACTTTTGAATAATCACATTAAGTAATTTAACTTTAATTACTAAATCAATCTTTGATTAATTTCATTAATTAATCACTAAATATATTCATTGAAACAATTGATCTTTAAAACCTTTAATCTTCTTAATTAATTCCTTAATCATCTTATTGAGTTTATTAAAAATAATATATTGAAATAATTTTAAACTCAAAGAATAATTTTACTTTTAAATCTTTAATTAATTTTCAACTTAAATAACATTAATTTTTTTTAAGAGTTATGGTCAAAAATTTGTTCAAACTTGATTTAGCAAAAAAACTTATTATTTCTCTTTATCCAAACTGGATATCATCACCACACTCTGCCCACCATTTTCTTTCTTGTATAAACTACTGCTACACACGATGCGACTCGAAAAGAGACTCGAGCACAAACCCTTCTTCCCCGAACACGGCTTCGAGCCACTACCTTTCTTCCACCCTCCATTCCAACAGATACACCAAACAAACCCGTGCACGCTTCGTCGGAGGCCCTCCGATCTCTGATGAACTCTCCGGCACATCACGCTTCGATGGAGCAACCCAACCCAATCACCACCTCATCATTACAAACTTCCGATCAAAATCGAGCAGTGCTATTCCTATCCTGAAACCTAAACCCCATAACAAAATCACCTCGCTCAGATGACTGTGACCACCAGAGGCTACGTGACCATAACCAAAGACGCACCACGACGATACGCTCCGATTCCCCCCGGACCGATCATCTCAAACACCACGATGACGACGCGATTTGCTCGAGAACGCGAACAACTCAACATGACCACAAACCCTAAATCACTCATCCCTGATCACCACAGTGCTTCAGAATTTCTAAGAGTATTTTTCCCACCACCGGCAACCTACCAGCCACCTTCGACCACGACCTCGCCGCCACCTACCGTACTAATCGCCAGAAATTGGTTGAATCCCAATTTCCGTTCAACTAACATTTTCTCTCAACTTAATAATCTAAAAATCTTGAAATTTATATCAAAATTCGTTGATTTGCAATACGAATCCATTCATATAATTAGAACTTTAAATCCAAATGCATGATTTTGAACTAATTTTAGATTATCATTGTAAAGTTAAATTTTGAAATGATTACTTAATATAAAAATCTCGAAACCATTTTTATAATTGATGTTATAGTCTTAAAATAATTTCTTCTTTAAAGATCATAGATTGTTATTGATTATATGAAGAGAAATCAAATTTTAAACTCGATTTGAACCTGTAGATACCAAAAACAGAGATGCCTATGTATATACAGACATGCCTACTCAAATCTACATATATGTATATACATATAGGTATATTTTCATTCATACAAACATCTTTCATTTAGAGGTTAAAGCCTATAATCATTTAGGTGGAATGATTTTGAATTTTTAAATCTTACTTTTAGAACCTGTAAACTAAGAACAGGTATAAATATACCCTGTTCATAGACATTCATACATATATTTGTATGTATATACATATATACAACACATTTACTTCTATGCAAACAATTTTCACCACTTACTTCACATACATCAAGCATGAATCAGGTTTTAAAAAGTGTTTACTCGCCTTTGAAAAGGCAGAGAACTTGCAAATGACATTGAAAACTGGAATGAACTTCAGATTTTTGAAAGATGCTTTGATTTTCTTTAAAACTGAAATGCCTTTAGTTGCTACTCTTGATTTAAACACTGGAACTACTTGATGTTTCTTGATAAACTTGCTTGAACTTTTATTTCAGGTTTTGAACTTTTAAACTTGAGTATGCTTTGGTTTACAGGGTTGAAAAAATGTTTTGAGGGAAGTTTTCTTTTTTTTGTTTATGTATGAAATGATTTTATTTCATTCATTTTTTTTCCTTTCAGTTTTAATGGACGAAACTGTGATGAGGATTAATATATAAAAATTGGGTTACAGGGTGATGATAATATTTGTACAAGTAATATACGGGTTTGTACAAGTGTTTATATTTTGTACATTTTTGAATTGACTTTGGTGTGTTAGAGAGATCTTGCATTAATTTCTTTGCATTGTTTGTCTTGGCTGATAATTTTTCTTTGCTATGCTAGAGATGCAAACATTAAATGCATATGTACCTTATGTCTTCTTTGCAAGCCTAAGATATTTATATTCTTATTTGTTTGCACTTGAATATATATTGTTGTCTTTGTTTACATACTTATCTTCTTGCATTCATTTTGTTTTATGAGCATATCCATGAACAGGTTATTATCTTTGTCTTACTTACACTTGCATTCCTATATGTATATATAGATATCTTTCCTCTTGTCTTGTCTTATTTCTCTATAATATAAATAAACTTCTATTTTTACTTTATTTTGCTTTTATTATTTTTGTTTGTTTTATTACTTGGTATTATTTTGTATTGATTTACTAAGATATATATATATTTACTTTATATTGAATAAAACTGTGTATATATATTTATTTATTTGGTAATATAGATGAATTTCTAAATTTAATTTTTTGTTAGATTTTAGTCAATGTTTACTTTGTATTTTATAACTTATCTTTTATTTATTCATCTCTATTTATAACTCAAATATTTATTTTACTTCTATTTTTTTAGTTTAAATATTTATTATTAATTTTAGTTTAATAATTATTGCCTTATATATATATATATATCTATTTATTTTAATTTCTAACATAAATCATCAATTCTAATTTTTTTCTATTATAATTTATCTTTAACCCATTTATTTAAGATAAATTAACGATTTCACAAATAATTTCATTGAGTTATTTAAATTCAAATGACTTAACACATTTTTATTTGAACTCAGGGAAACTCGCATCAACTTATCAATTAATTTTAAAATTTTAATTCAAAAATTCAATTAGTTATCAATTTAAATTTAATTAAAATCCGGGGTTGTTACATCAACCTTCTCATGTCATTCACTTTACACTCTCATTTCTTCATTTCCGTATTCCTAACACTCTTCTTGCATACTTTTATTTCCATGGCTTCCAAACAAAAATACCTAAGTTAAAAACTTGTGTATACACTTTAAAAACTAGCTTAAAGCACTTCACTACACTTTTACTACCACTACCCTCCAAAACAAAACCCATATACCCCCAAACCCAAGTAGGCCGAGCCCAATACTAGCCAAGAACATGCCAAACTTGTCCCTCTAAGGCCACACAAAGTCATATTTTCAAGCTAAGACGGTTTGCTAGTGTTGTAGCTAAGTTCGGTGGAAGTTTAGTTTGATTTAGATAAGTTACAGTGAGTAAAGTTCATGTTTTTAAAACTCAGGTTGATAACTTTTTAAAGTTGTAAAATTTATGTGTTAAAATGTTTCTTAACTATGTAGTAATGTTATATGTTGTGTATACATGCATATAAGTTGATTTGGTGTTGATTGCTTATGCCGAAGTTTGAGTAGGCGATAAAGATTATAACTTGAATATTGGAAAAGTTAGTTAGTATTGTGAAGTAATACTTCGTTTATGATGGTGCTATAATGTTATGATGTGATGTTATATTGGAATGTTGTAGTTGTTGTATGTGGGTTCATGGCATGAAGATAGCAATACGCTAACCAAAAGCGACGTAGAAATTCGCTTTTTTTGAAAATTTGATTTTTGTTTCAAAGTAAAATGCTTTCAAGTTTAAAACTTTGATTTTGGTTTTTGAAGGTTTATTTTCATGTTTTAAAGAAGACAAGAGTCCAAAGTTGAAGTTTTTAAAGCTTACGAATCCAAATTTCAGAAAGTGAAATTACGGGTCCGTATAGCAATAGTCGTTATACGCGCAGTTCGGAAAATTAACTAGTTTTCTAATCCAAACTTGTTTTAACTTAGAAACCATTTTGGAAATGTTTTCTAATTTTAATATAGTAATTAGAAAACAATTATTTAATTATTTAATGATTATTTTAATTGATTAATTAATTAATAAAGGTAATTAATACTTAATCATTTGTTAATAATGGTTTTTAATCTTAAATGTTAATCGATTAAGTTAATCATGATTTGTTACTTAATTAAAGTGAATTATTAATTAAGGATTAATTAATTATTATTTAATTATCTATTAAAGATAATTATTAATTAATTATTATTTTAAAAAGGGGTTTTATTTAATTGATCTTTGATTAAAGTTACTTATGTTTTAATAAGGTTTAATTAAGGTTTAATTACCTTTAATTAGAGTTTAATTACTACTTAACAAGGATATGATTCTCATTTACAAGGGTTTTAATTTATTTTAAAATTGCTTGAGTTTAAGTAATCAGTTTTGTTTCAAACTATTTTCATTTCAAATTTGTTTTATATCAAGGGATTTCTGTGTCGCTTACCCTTAAGCAACCCCATATGATTAGGAAAACTAAATGACATCTATTAGCAGAAAAAAATATCATTCTGCTATTAAAATTAGCTTGGACATTTACTTAAGTTTATTGATTATTATGTGTTGATCCCTTATATACCTATTGTTATGTAATGCCACGTTAAACTGGATAAGTAAAACCAAATTAAAAGCACCATTTTGGTCACTAAGCCTCCGTTTGATTTTGTAAGGATAAATATTTCATTTTCTTTTTGAAATGGGTTTAAAGTTATTTCAATTTGAACAAGATATTTAAAGAATGATTTGACAAATGGTTTTACTAAAGATGTTTTTTTAACTAATGGAAATGGTTTTCCATATTATAAAAAAGAAGTTTTTTATAAAGAGTTTTATAAAGGAATTTGAAAATTTATAAGGTACTTTTGGGTAAATGGATTTGAGTTTTTAAGCGAAGAAGATTTCATAAATAAGGGAGATTTATAAAATGGATTTGCTTATTAAAGGAAGCTAATTTGATTTAAGGTTATTTAGGAAGTTGGTTAAACAGGAAGGGATTATAAAGAAGTTTTATAAATGATTTTGGGTTATTTATAAAAGAAGTTTTAGAAAATGACTTGGATATTCATAAAGGGAGTTTAAAAAAAGGTTTGGATATTTATAAGAAATTTATATAAAAAGTTTGGATATTTATAAAAGCAATTATTATAAATAATTTTGAATATTTATAAAAGGATTTTATAAATGAATTTAGGAAGTTGGAAAGTATTTTGAAATGGACTGGATTTCAAGTAAAAAATATTTCATGAATGAAATAGATTTGAGCAAAAAGGATTTATCGAAAGAAATATAAAAATAATTTGAGATCTGGTTTCTCTAAACTGACCTTTTAAAAATGGTAATATGGAACATCCGTTCCACACTAACACCGAGGGAATAATGTTTAGGGTTGTCCTTACCTCCAATTTAAACAGCAGTTGTTAATCCCTTTTAACATGATTTAGAAGTAAGAAGTTATTCACAAATGTTTTGTGCATATAGTTATGTTTGGGAGATAAGTATATGAATGTTTTAGACAAACCTTTTGAAAAGAGATTTGTTAAATAAAGAGTTGTTTTGAGGCTTAGTGATTGCTATGGATAAATAAATCTCAAATGAAATTGGTTGTTGTTTGTTTATTTCATAAGTAAATAACCGACTACCAAATATGGACCCAAAACGTAGCTTTGGAAATATCTAGGAGAAACACGTGAGTTATATGGCACAGTCATCTTCGATGATACTTTACGGTGCATATAAATCTCGTTTTGTTCTCCTAGGACAAATGATAAGAAAATTCGTCTATTAATGGTTAGGTGGTGATCTCCACTCTTTTCTTTCACTATTTATTTCCTAAAGAACCGGGGTTGATTTATCGGAACTATCGAATGTTGTTTTGAAGAGATCGGGATCAGATATATTATCCGAAAACCACTTCGATCCAACTTAAGTGTTTCAAAGTGAAGACATCTTAAAAATGAAGGAATGGAAGATAGAGCTCTTTGAAGTGCAAGGGCTGCTTGCTACTAATCTTGAGGATGATTCCAAAATAGATGTAGTAAAAGTAGTGCCTTCGGTTTGTTCATATCCTGAGCAACTTGTATGGATGAATGTTGACATTACACTACTGATTGGAGGGCATTGTTAGCATTCCAAGTGGGAAGTGCTATATGAAAAGTAAAATGTAGCCTCAAGCCTCATCAACCAGGACTGACTAAAACATGGGAGGTGTAGTAGGGCTAAGTGGCCCACTCCTATTAGGGTATGATCATCCCTATCTAGAGTCGATATTATCTCTCATTTGTATGCTTCGGGGCCCATTAACCAAGGGGTGATCATATTCGGTACTACTAGTCAAGTGGTAGGCTGGTTCTATGTTGACAGGGGATTCCAGCGAGATCCTTGGTGTTATTTTATCTAGGGATGCACCATTGCGAGCGGTACCTCAATAGCCCAATCATTGTATGGAATCTATTTTCCAATAAGTGTCTATGGTTTTAGTTGTATACCTAATGCTGGAATTTAACTAATGTAACAATTTTGGCTATGTTAATTATTTACTTGAAAACTCTAGACTTTATTATAATATCACTGGATTTTATATGTAAATGTTTTGGTTATCGTAAGGTAAAAACTCATCCGTGTTTTTGTGCGGCATGGTCTTACGAGATGCCATTGATTTAAAGGTTTTTGTTAAGTTAAAGACTTATGCTTTACTCACACCAGACTCATGTCTGATCCGTAGTTTATTTTCCCTTTTCCTAAACTCTTGGGTGCTCAAATTTGAATGTGTAGCCAAGTAGTTCAGGTTTTTCAATAGATTCATCTTGGAGGAGCTTGGAGCAGGTGGCTTCATTGATAGTTAGTTATTACCTTATTTTCCGCTGTATTATATGTATATTGTATCTGTTAGGTAGTGGCAGACTGTTATAACTGTCCTAGGCTAGAATCTGTATTATTATGACTTTGATGTAACATTTTGAAATGACTTTGTAATATATTATATTGAGTAATATATATTGTTCCGTTGCGTTGTGAGATTTTGTGTTGTTAGTTTCTTCTCTTCTATCTTATCCTTCCTTTTCTTTTACTCTTAATGGCTCGTCTTTCGGAGTAAGAAAGGCGGATCGTTACATTTGGTATCAGAGCTTAGCTTGAGTGAACACCTAGGTTTTGGTGGGGTAAACTCATTATAGAATGGGTCAGTAGTGCCCTAGAATGAGTCTGAGTGTAATATATATATATATATGAGTGCATATTTTTTAGTGAATAAAAATATTTTATATTGTGTTGTTTGGCCGGTTGAGTGGCTTAAGAATTTTGATCGATGCGCCTGATCAACGTTGTCGATAGGGATATCCTAAACACTTGAACAAGTTAAATTGACATAATATTGTTTTAAATTTGATAGATGAAATAATTTTGCATGGGAATATATTTCTGTATATAAAAAGGGATGATTTTCAAAATTTATATAGTTATCTATGAGAAGAGTGGGTTAGAAGTTAGTAATATTTAATTTATTAGCATTGAGGGTTTAACTAGTCATGCTCATCCAGTTTTGAGCATTGACTATTGTAAAATTTAATAGTAGTTTTCATTTTTCCATCGTAGGTTAGGTAGATAGAATTTGTAGGAACATTGAATCAAACACCTTGTGAATTAAGTTTCACAATTTGACTATAAGGCGTTCGACGATATTTAGGGATAAAAAATTGAATTTTAATAAGGTGTTCATTAAAAGAAAATCTTTAGATAGTTTTATAAGATGAATTAAGAGAGACGATTTTACAAATCAGAACTATTAAATGTGTTTTAAAAATGAAAAGGTTTTCGAGAATGTTAAATCCCGATGGCTTTGAAAAATTTCAAATGATTTTTGAAAAATAGCAGTAATCTTTCTTAAAGATATTTTTAAATATAGATATTTTAAAATAAAGTTTGAGAGTAAGGTTTTCTTTGGACAGTTCGGGAATAAGTTTGATTTGTTTTGTGATGATCACAATAATCTTCTACGTAACAATCGAATGCTTGCTTAGGCAGATATAGTAGTGCACTTCGTAAATTATCCTCTTTGTCATTGTACAATTAGGACGAGTTCAAATCTGAATGAATCCAAAGCAAGTGATTGATTTTGTTATAAACTATTTGTTTATAAATAGTACTGTTTCGAGAAGAAATTTGGAAGGAAAAAAAAGAAGAAATATTTTTATTAACTAGTCCGAGTGTCTCGGAAATGACTAAAAATGGGTAAGAGATGTGTTTAGATGGCAAGCATTTCTCTTGAGTATTGCCCTTCTTAGTAAAGGGGTATATGGTACTATTTGGTAGCACCCAGTTCCTTGACATTGTTTTGGAATTACTCGGGCTATATGTATGTTTTCAAAAGGTTTTTGAAATAAAACCCGGATATTGTGTTTTTGTATCCCTTAAAAGGACGAGTTTTCAAAATTAAAAGATATTTTGAAGGTGGATTAATAAATGAAATTTTAATTAGGTTAAATTTAATAAGGAGGTTTAATATTCTTTGTTTATTTAAATCGTGTCTTTTGATTTTAACATCTAGGATGTGAAGAAATTACTTGATGTTATTAAGCTACATCCACCACACATGCTCAATCTAACTACCTTTCTATCATAGTCTAAAATAGCCATATACATAGTCATCCAATCCATGCCCAATATCAATCCAAACCCAGAAAATCCTATTGCAAAGGCATCACAATTAAACTCGGCCCTAAAATAAGCAACTTCAAACCCCCTACATATCATAGACAAATAGGCCGATCCACCTACGGGGTTTGGCATAACTACAGGGCCCTTGACTATACTAGAAATGAAATAACGTGAAGCCCTAGTATTAAATAAAGTGCGAATAGATAAACTCAAAAGAATCAACACACCTTTGATCACTACTTTCTTTCTCCTGTCCATTACTGGTTGCACGCTTGAACTAGGGACTGCCTCCAGTGCGTAAGCCAGAACTACCTGAGTGGGAGTCGGAGTAGAAGCACTTGGTAGTGCTGTGCAAGCTTTCTTCACATGCCCAATCTGATCACAATTATAACAATTGACTTTAGAAAGATCTGTCTTGCATTCCTTAAAGAAATGCCCTCTTCTACTACACTTCTTATAGTGCACATCCTTCTTTTGTATCTTTCCTTTGAGTCCAAATCCTCCCTTCTTCTAATTATTCTAGTGCCTTTTCTCTCTGACCTTTTGAGGTCCTTCACGGAGACGGTGGGGAGTAAAGCATCTCCACTAACCGCTCATAGGTAGCACCCATTGGAACGTGACTCACATCTAAACCTTAGAGAGGTTGGTTTAGTCCTTTAGCAAATTTAAGAGCCTTCTTGTGTGGTGTGTTAATGAACTCCATTCCAAATCTAGCCAACTCATTAGACTGATTTACATATTCTTTGACTATCATGTCCCCTGCTTAAGATGGATAAACTTTTCTAGTTGAACGTCTTCCTCCTCCTTAGAAAGGAAATTCATCTCAAATCTCTTACTGAACTCATCCCAAGAAATATCACCTCCATCAGTCTCAGACTCAATAACCTCCCACTATCTTAATGCCTCCTCCTGCAACTGCCAGGTTGCTAACTGCTACAACATCAGTTAAACCCATTAGATCAAATATCCTCTCGCAAGCGTGGTTCCATAACCTCGAATCCACGTAAGACTCCATCCCCATGTATGGCTTCCCCCTAAGACTAGAAAAATCCTTGCATAGCTTAGCAAAATCTGGAGCAGTAGGTGGGCGGGAAGGAACCTCACCTGTAGCTTTCTCCATGAGCTCCCTAGTGGGATTGAGATCGGCTTATCCCTTAACTTGAAGATAACAGTGGAACCATATAGGGAAGTTCACACTTGGGATATCGGCTGCATCACCGGTGCCTAAACCTGAACCTACGGGATCAGTCATCTTCTATTTGTGAATGTTAAGGATTTCATTAGAACTTCCACAGATAGCATAAATACGATTAAAAGATAAGAGATAACATAGGCATGAATAAGAAAGATTTTTGATATATGAAAATTTTCGAAAAGCTTTTTGAAAACAATCTTTTATTTATACTTATATATATATATATATTCATTTAAAAAGCCCATTTTGGAAAACTTTTGGAGACTATGTTGAAAATATTTTCCAAAAACCCTTTTTTTCCAAATATGTTCTCTCAATAAGGTCCTAATCCCTAGGGAACCTTGAACCTATGCTCTGATACCAAATGTAACAATCCGCACCTCCCAACAATCCAACCCAAAGCCTAGGATGACTTTCGAGCTCGTGTCGTGTTAAGAAATACGGATCGTCGGGGTTTTTATTACATTGCAGAGACTAATATAAAAAGATATAATCTAAGATATACTACACTTTCAAAACTCATTGTGGAAGGAACAAAATGTATAACATAGAAAAATATCCATCTTAGAAAATATTTGAATCATATCTCTGAAAATTAGTACGTGATCCAATACGAAGCACATAGAAATTATCACTCCAAGTCTGATAAAAGAAACAAAATGTACTGATAAGATAGATAAATACATGGAGAGTAAATGTGATAAAAAGAAGTCTCCAAAGATAAGCTTGACTCTCCAAGTATCAAGAATAGGCCAATTACCTACCGCCCTATCTACCTGTGATGGGGAAAAAGAAGGAAAGAGAATAGGTCAGACAAAAGTCTGGTGAATGAGTACAATTTTAATGTGTGATGATCATGTGCAGTTAACTTTAGTACTACTCTAAATGACATATGATGTGCTACAGGTGTCTATGAATTCCTAAGGTCCATTACCTAAGGGTTCTTGTTCAATACATACCTACACTACAACTGGGTATAGGTTACTACTATGATCGGGCTACGTATAGAACCTCACAACTAACCATTGGCCACTACTCCTAGAGCTACCCAATAAGGAAACACTGCTCCTAGGCCCTACCGGGAAAAGATTTTCCCCTGACTACTACATGTAATCCTAACTAAGCATCGATTAGGAACACCTAGTACCGACTCACCCGAAGTGTATCATCGTCCGCATTTGTATCCATCTCTTATTCGTAGTGTTGGCCTCTTATTGCACGTGCCAAGATCCTCCAATCAAAACTGTATCACATTGCTTAAAAAATCATGCATACTAGGATTCCCGTTATGCCGAAGTACACTCCATCAGGCATCCTCATTAGTGCTGTGCGCCCATCGTGGAACCTTCTATGAATGTCATTTACGATAAGAATCGTCCCTTGTTGAATAATCGACCCCCAAATTGGGTAAGCAACGTATACCCAACACCACAACGACTTAGCATCCTCTGATAGGAAACTGGCTTCCCAACTATTTCTAACATACGGATTTATCCCTTAAGTAGGCTCAAACAAGCAACTATCATTTATATATTTTATCTACTTTATATTATTTTAATATTATCAACTTTGGCCTTAGGCCAAGGATCAAGATCTGTAATTTTTGTTCTGAACAGTTGACCATTAGACCCAGCCGGTCGACCGCTGCCAGTTGATGCTGGGGTCCAGGGTCGTCCATTCGCGAACAAAATTTTAGGTTTTTGCATTTGTTTATTGTCAATTTTTAATTAATGTTAATTACATGTTAATCGATGTCGTTAGCAATTATTGGTGAGCCTTAATTACTAGATGATCGGTCTAATTATTAATTTGCAATTCAATTTGTAAGATCTAGAGTTTACAAATTTATAGGTTTGTGATTCTAAAGGTTTATAGTTTAATTAGCAAGGAGGGTATACTAGCATTAGTATCACATTTAACCATTTACAGTGATTTCAATTCTAAACTACATTATAAATTGGAGTTTTACAATTTAAATTATAATTTACTAACACCCTAAATTAATTAGAATACTTTAAACCAAACTGTAATAATCATCTTATCAAAGCTGTTCCCACTCACCTTAAGCCTAAGCTCTTCCTATTGCTCTTGTCTAAGAATCGTCCCTTTATTCACTAGCTTCACCTTGATTCCAACGCTTGTATTCTTCTAGGTTGTTTTTATTTGATTTTTAAGAAACTTTCAAAGTGAGGTAAGACAGAAAATTTGGCAGAGTTTGTTATAGTGAACTGTCATGTGAATTTCAAGGTCAGGTTAGGCTTGAATTTATAGGGGTTGGAAGATAGTTTACGCCGTTGAATTCAGGTTGGTGAACCTTCAGATTTATCATGCACGTTAATCTATTACTTCACCCCAAAGCAACGCATCAGAGCCATTCGAAACGTCAACAAGCAGCCAATTCCTTTCGAATTTACACAACCTACGGTCGACCGCTCCGACAACTAGGTCGATCGCTACCGGTCGACTGGTCCCCATGTCAATTTGTGTCTTTTCTATATTTACTTTCTTATCCTATTACCAATTCTTCCAATGCCTGTAACTTTTCCATATTAACTCCGATTTTGAAGTGTTATTATATGAAAATCGTTCATAAAATCGCTACAAACTCAGTGGTGAAAGTTTCATTGACAAATTCGAATGTTTGTGAAAATATTCTTTTAGTCCTTGTTTTATTTTAATTTAATTTTCTTATTAAATTTCTCATTAAATTTTCGGGGTGTTACAATAACAGTTAGACCGTAAGCACCGCAATAGACGAGGAGTTTTGTAATGATTAGATGGTTTTACGAACAAGGCTATCAATTTCTACTCGTTATTGTTTAACTAGGAGAAAATCAATAGCATGTTGAAGATTGTATGTAAGAATATTATAACCGATTATGGGCAAAATTTTCTAAATGGTCAAATAGATATTTACAAAATAAAAGATTTCATTTTTAGCATGAGTGATAGTAGGCTCCAGGACCAAATAGTTTCTATGCAAGATTTTATAAAAATAACTCGAGAAAAATAAAGGAACTAATATGCCGTGCTATTAACAACTTTTTTTAGAAAGGTAATTTTTTTAAAGAATGCAACCACCTTTTCTTTGTCTGATTCCAAAAAGTATAAATGCGCAAGAAATCCAACTATTTAGGCTTATCTTATGTTGAAACATGTTATAAAATTTTTTCCAAGGTCATATGTAATCAGTAAAAATTATTGATGCGCTAATTTCAAAAAATTAGCATTCCTTCATAAAAAAACAGGGATACTAGGGATGGAATTTTGACTACCCATGAAATTGTGAGAGTGTTTGGGAGAAGTAACAACAAAAATATATGCATTAAAATAGGCTTAAGAAAATCGTATGCCTTCACAAATTGAAACTTTTTTCAGCACATGCTTAAGGAGATAAATTTCATAGGGAAATGGATCAAAATTATAGAAGAAATGATTAGCACACCGAGCTTTTCGATCATCTCTCAAGGGTCTCCATATGATTTTTTCCAGAGCTCTATAGGATTGTTATAAAGGAACCTTCTATCTCCTTTTTTACCATTATGGAATATTTTACATTACGTATGGAGGAGGAATTGAGGAAAGGTAGAATTGAACCGGTCATGGTTGGAAAAGCGGCCTAACATATTTAAGCTATGTGGACAACATCCTCTTTTTTGCAAAGACTGAAGTTGAAGGTGCAACAAAATCAAAGATGTATTTAAAAGTTATACGAAAAAAGGGTTTAAAACTTAATTATGAAAAGTTGGATATAATTTTTTGTGATGGAGTGAATAACAATGGTCAAATTGCATCTGTGTTGGGAATGAAACAAGAGGAACTACTAATCAAATATTTAGGCACCCCCTTTCTAGTTTTAACATTAGAGATCGAGAATGTGAAGGTTTGATAGAAAAATTAAGGTAGTGTTTGGTTTAAAAACGAATTTTGTATTTTCGGTTTTCAATATGTATATCAAAAATGAGAAGAGTGGAGAGATGACGGAGAGGATGAAAGAAAGACGGAGGGGAGAACGGAGGGAATAGAGGGACAATGGAAGAATAGATTGTTTCTTGTGATTGAGTTATTTTCCAAAACATGGAAAATGAAAAAAAAGTTGTTTTCTATTTTGTATGATAACTTCATTTTCTAATTTGATCGTTTTCGACAATATACATGCGATATGTGCATCTTTGTATGGACGAAAATCCAAAACTAAAAATAACAAACCAAACACCATCTAAGCTTTGTACAGAAGGATGGGAAATTTAATTTTTGAGTCTAGTAAGAAGAGTGGAATTCATCAAACCTACTATCTACCCCATAATCCAATATCAAATGTGGTGCTTCAAACTTCCATCGACGACAATTAGCAAAGTGAAACATCTCTGTCTTAACTTCATGTGGAAAGGTAAGATAAGTAAAATGTCATGGGAAATTGTGTGTTGAGAGAGGGAGGAAGGGGGTTTGGGGTTGAGGAATATGGAAAGTTTGAATGTATCAATAAGATTGAAACAAATCTGGAAAATGTTAATGGGAAAGGGACATGGGCTAATTTTATGAAGATGAAATACATTAAGGAACAATCTTTTAGGAGGTCAAAGAAAGGAACAAAGATTTTGGTGTGTGGACGCTCTTATTGAGAAAAAAAGAAACAATACTTTAATATATTAGTGAACGTGTTGTCGACAGTAAATCCACTTCTCTCTGGTATGATACTTGGATTTAAGGAGGAAGTTTAATTAACAATCTGGGATCAGAAATGAAGGAAAGAAGGAGGGAAGAAAATTTATTGGTCAAAGAAATAATATAAAACAGAGAATGGAGAGTGGATGGGATTAGTTATTTGAGACAAATCGAAGAAGAGGTTATAGCTATCAAAATTCATAATGACATGGAAGAGGACTATTGGTATTGGGGGCAATAATAATGGGAAATATAGCTTTAAGTCAATATGGAACTCGGTATGTATTAAATATAGCAATGATCCATAAGCTAAATTAATATGGAACAAAATTAACTCAAAATAGTTGTTTATCTGTATGCCAATTAAAAACAAATTGATGTAGAGACAAATAAAGATTGACCCCAGTGTGCACCATGCAATTACAATAATGAGGACATAGCATGCTTATTTTGTCGGTGCAAATTCAGTTCATATGTGTGGAAATGGTGCCGCATAAAACTGATTTGGCCAATCTCACAAACAGAGGTGATCAGGTCGAAAGCATGATGGAAAGTGTTATCCCACTTTTTAACAAAGTTGAGATATCAAGAAATTTACTGAAGAACAATGATTAGCCATCCCGAATATCGATTATGCATCGCAGGTTCACTATCGATATCGATGAATTTTGTCCGAGTTCGGATTAAGCTACAATTGATGAGACACAACGAGCAAAGCCGTAAAAGCCAACATTCCAAATTGCAAGTCAATCCGAGTTCGTATGCTCAAGATATGATCGATGCAAAATTGGACATTGTCCCCGTTCGTATCCATAGCACATGCACTATTCGTATCCATCGATTCTGTGTTCGAATCGATACATTCGAATCCATCTCAATTGTACTCTATTCGTATCCATCGAACATACACTGTTCGTATCCATCGAGTTTGCTCACTTCGTATCGATCGAATCTCATCCTACTTCGCATCCATACGATCATCACCATTTCGTATCGATACACTCGGCACCATCCTGTTCGAGATGGTACCCATCAAAGCATGTTGATTCGTATCCATGGAGTGCACTTCTTCGTATCCATAAATAGCTTGTGTTTCGTATCGATCCTCATCAACATAATCGATATGAAATGCTTATGAATTATCGATACGAACAGCGCCGCATAAGCGGATGCGAGTTAATACCCATGCGATCGATGCGAAGAAGGCCACGCGATCGATACGAACAACGGAACTTGGATCGATACGAACTGAGCCATCTCAATCGATACGAACAAGGCAGCAGCATCGATACGAACTAGGCGAAAATATGGGGACGAATTGGTCAACTCGGCGTAGAAATAAGATTGATCTGAAGAGTGCTCGCCACGTCATCACTTGGGCACACGCAGCCATCGAGTCGAACAAGATCGAGTCGAACAAGATCGAGTCGAAATGATCGAGTCGAACGAAGCAGTCAACCAAAAATCCCAATTCGTATCGATCATATCTCGCGATCCACAAGTCCAAATGCCACCAAATTTTCACAGGAGCTTACGCATGTGCTGGAGAATGTCCACGCCAAATTTCGACTTCATCGGACACAATCTTGATCGATACGAAATCTGTTCGAATCGATCACGGATCAGGCCGAAGCTTCGCGGGCTTGGGCGCGCGGGCCTAGTCACGTGCCAGAGGGGGTCTCCCGAGATCAGAGCGAAATATCAGCCTCCTACACCTATAAATAGAGCCCCAAAGCCAACAGAAAAGGGATCTTCTTCTTCTTTGAATTCTCCAATGCCCAGACTCTGCCAGATCCAGTTCTAAACTCCATTGCTGCTGCTACTAACGAATTTCACTGCTGTAAATTATTATTATCGACTGTAACATACTGTAATCAATTGAAATCATCAAGTGCTCATCAATAAAATCATCAACTTCAGAGTGGACGTAGGCAAGATCGTCGAACCACTATAAATTCTGTGTCGTTTACTGTTTTCCTTGGGATTTTCTGAGTGTTCCTCATTTTCAATTTTCTTTGCATACTTGTTATTTGTGATCTGGTGCTTTCGTCAACAATCGGGTGTTTGTGGCCAATTTTGGCGCAAACATTTTGGTGCTTTCACTGAGAATTGAACTCAAGAATTCTATCGTTTGGAAGTTGAGTTTGAAGGCTTGGAGATTCAGATCTGAAAAGCTATGATAAGGCAATCAAGCAGAAGACCAAGGCCAGAGAGAAGCCAGCATGAAGGGAGTCAAGAGGCTTCTTCGGGTGCGAATCAGACATCGATCTTCATCACCAGGGATGAGATGGAGACAATGATGAAAAGGCAAGAGGAAATGATCCAAAATTTGTTTCTTCAAATTGGGCAGCTTGGAGCGCAAGATCAAGGAGCAACCAGAGTTCAGAACCGAGCAGGACCATCTGGCGCAGCACCAGAACTAGGGGCAATAACCAAGAACATGTTGGCCCAGTCCCGGGCGGAGTACCAGGTGGAACTGCGCAACGCGACATTGACAGAGAAATGAATGCTCCGCCAGGAGAGCAGATTCCAGGAATCCCCCGTGAACTCGGGGGGCAAATCGGAAACGGCGGACAAGGATTACAACTGGGAGATAGTGACAGATTGGTGGAGATGGTCAGACGAGCCATGAGAGGCGGACTAGTGAATAGAGATCTGGAGGATGTAAATAGGAGTCCCTTTGCTCCTACGATCAGGCAAGCCAGGAATCCACCAGAATTCAAGTTACCATTATTGGACATGTATAATGGGAGGACGGATCCTACAGTTCATCTAAAGAAGTACATGAGGCACATGGAAGTGCTGGGGGCATCGAAGGAGGTCATGGCCCGGTGCTTCCCGCTGTACCTGGCAGACATAGCAGCATTATGGTTCAGACAACTGGAGAGTGGTTCCATTAGAACATGGACCGATTTGACCGAAAGGTTCATGAGGCAGTTCAGGGTTCACATTTCAAGACCCAAGAATGTGATGAGTTTGGCGGCACTAAAACAGAGAACCGGGGAGTCTTTGAGGAACTTTCTGACGCGATTCAATGCGGCGGCAGCATCGGTGGATCGACCCGATCCATCCATGGTTTTGATGGCAGCTGTATCTAGCATAGCTGATGGCACAGAATTCAAGAATTCGTTAACAAGGGATCCCCCAATGGATCTAGGAGAATTTTATCATGAGGCTGAAGGATTTCTACGATTAGAGGACGCAAATGCTGAGAGAGAAGAAGGAGAAGGAGTTGATGTTTATGCCGTCAAAGGCGAAAATCTTCCTAAAGCGGATTCAGGAACTGACCGAGGGAAACGAAAGGCCAAGGATAATGATGATGGACCAGCGCGACCATGAAAGGAACCGAGATTCACCTCTTATATGGAATTGAATGAGACTTTGGAGCAAATCTACCAAGACACCAGGGGGCAGATTCCTTATCGAAAGCCAATGAGAAGGGATCCGACCAACAATGAAAGAAGGTCGGACAAGTACTGCTTATTCCACGAGCTGAATGGCCATAGTACGAACGATTGCCGACACTTGAAGGATGAGGTTAAGGGACATATCCGGAATGGTCTGCTATCGTAGTATGTAAGAAGGGGAACGACAACGGTGGAACGGGAGCGACCACCACCTGCACCTACTGGGGACGGCTCAGGATCGAGGCGTCAGCTTGTCATCAATTGATTGAGATAATGACGAATAAGTAGAAAACTCCACACCAACGCAATTTAGTCTTTTTACACATGTACAGGACCGCGAACGATCCTCAGGCATGCTCTGATAAGACTATAAACCGCATAGATGTAGGTGTTTGCACTTTGACGTCCCTGTTTTGCTTTTGTTTTTGTTTCTCATGTTTAGACTCGATTTTGTTTAAGATTTCTGTTGGAAGACTTATTTTGGATAAAAGCATGCCATTTGTGATTCCATGACGGCTAAGCCACTTACACATGCACGGGGTCGCGAACGGTCCTTACGCATGCTCTGAGATGGTGATAAACTGTCATAACAAACAGTTCAGAAAATCACTCGAACGTGAAATCTAGCACTAATGATACTAAGTCCCCCTCGGGCACACACAAATCGCCTCGAACGTCACCCGACCGCGAACGGTCACAATTCGCCTCGAACGGCACCCGACCGCGAACGGTCACAATCCGCCTCGAACGGCACCCGACCGCGAACGGTCACAATTCGCCTCGAACGGCACCCGACCGCGAACGGTCACAATTCGCCTCGAACGGCAACCGACCGCGAACGGTTACAATTCACCTCGAACGGCACCCCGATCACGAACGATCACAAATTGCCTCGAACGGCACCCCGACCGTGAACGGTCACCATTCGCCGCGAATGACATCCGACCCCGAACGGTCACGTACTACCTCGAATGACATATGATCCCGAACGATCGTCATTCACGGTCAGATAAGACTATCAATTTCTTTGTAGGTCATCAACTGGATATGAACATCCAGCTTATGGCATTACAAAACACACCTTCCTACCGCAAGGCGTATTTTGGGGGGGGGAAGTGTTATCCCACTTTTTAACAAAGTTGAGATATCAAGAAATTGACTGAAGAACATTGATTAGCCATCCCGAATATCGATTATGCATCGCAGGTTCACTATCGATATCGATGAATTTTGTCCGAGTCTGGATTAAGCTACAATTGACGAGACACAACGAGCAAAGCCGTTGAAGCCAACATTCCAAATTGCAAGTCAATCCGAGTTCGTATGCTCAAGATATGATCGATGCAAAATTGGACATTGTCCCCGTTCGTATCCATAGCACGTGCACTATTCGTATCCATCGAGTCTGTGTTCGAATCGATACATTCGAATCCATCTCAACTGTACGCTATTCGTATCCATCGAGTTCGCTCACTTCATATCGATCGAAGCTCATCCTATTTCGCATCCATACAATCATCACCATTTCGTATCGATACACTCGGCACCATCCTATTCGAGTTGGTACCCATCAAAGCATGTTGATTCGTATCCATGGAGTGCACTTCTTCGTATCTATAAATAGCTTGTGTTTCGTATCGATCCTCATCAACATAATCGATATGAAACGCTTCTGAATTATCGATACGAACAACGCCGCATAAGCGGATGCGAGTTAATACCCATGCGATCGATGCGAAGAACGCCACGCGATCGATACGAACAGCGGAACTTGGATCGATACAACTGAGCCATCTCAATCGATACGAACAAGGCAGAAGCATCGATACGAACTAGGCGAAAATATGGGGATTAATTGGTCAACTCGGCGTAGAAAGAATATTGATCCGAAGAGTGCTTGCCACGTCATCACTTGGGCACGCGCAGCCATCGAGTCGAAATGATCGAGTCGAACGAAGCAGTCAACCGAAAATCCTAATTCGTATTGATCATATCTCGCGATCCACAAGTCCAAATGCCACCAAATTTTCACAGGAGTTTACGCATGTGCTGGAGAATGTCCACGCCAAATTTTGACTCCATCGGACACAATCTTGATCGATACGAAATCTGTTCGTATCGATCACGGATCAGGCCGAAACTTCGCGGGCTTGAGCGCACGGGCCTAGTCACGTGCCCGAGGGGGTCTCCCGAGATCAGAGCGAAATATCAGCCTCCTACACCTATAAATAGAGCCCAGAGCCAACAGAAAAGGGATCTTCTTCTTCTTTGAATTCTCCAACGCCCAGACTCTGCCAGATCCAGTTCTAAACTCCATTGCTGCTGCTACTAACGAATTTCACTGCTGTAAATTATTATTATCGACTGTAACCTACTGTAATCAATTGAAATCATCAAGTGCTCATCAATAAAATCATCAACTTTAGAGTAGACGTAGGCAAGATCGTCGTACCACTATAAATTCTGTGTCGTTTACTGTTTTCCTTGGGATTTTCTGAGTGTTCCTCATTTTCAATTTTCTTTGCATACTTGTTATTTGTGATCTGGTGCTTTCGTCAACAATCGGGTGTTTGTGGCCAATTTTGGCGCAAACAGAAAGATTTAACGCAAAATGTAAAAACAGTGACATGGCTAAAGTTGTGCTTTCAACCTATGCATGGCGCTTGTGGAAAGAAAGGTATAACTGGATCTTTAACGACAAATCTAATAAAATAAACACTTGCAAGCATGTATATGAACCAGTCAAAACCAGAGCATTCAAGTCTAAGCACCCAGAGCATACTAGCAGTCAAGATGAAGAAATCTATATAGAATGACAATAAGGATTAAAGAAGCCCGACGAACTGCCCAGTTTAGGTGTCATCTATCATAAGAATTGCTAGGCAACTCGAATATCCGCCAACACCTCACCGCTGTAGGTCATTTTTTTCCAGTATTAGTTACATTTTATTTCCAATTACATAAATAACATTAGGCCTGTTATGTTAACGGTAAATTTACCATTACCATACCATTACCAATCAATCAGTTATCATTATTGATTGATATCGGTATACCAGTTTAATCGGTATGGTAATGGTAAATTTACCATTTTCTACGGTAAATTATCGGTAAGATTTCTTCAAAACCAGTGGTAATGGTAAATTTACCAGTCGATTTAAAATACATGTATATTCATGTGATATGCTTTAATATAGACATTTAGCACCAAACAGATTACTAAATTTAGTTCAGTAATAAGGTCAAATACACTTCTTTTCCTTCTCATTTATGTCTTTTATTAAGTAACACTATAAATAGTATACCGAAAATGCGTTATACTGGAGAAACATGTCAAGTTATGGATTTTTTCGGACAAATGGTAATTTATTATTACCAGTGTAACGGTTACCAGATTATCGGTATACCAGTCTTCGGTATACCAGCCGATCGGTAACGGTAAACAATTTTAGATTACCAATAAAAATGATACGGTAACGGTATTTGTCGAATGGTAATGGTAACCACTACCATGACATCCCTAAATAACATTATGGGAGATAAAATTATATCCAAATCTAAAACGATAAAGCTTGTAAGTTAGGTCCAATAGGCAACGACTACCTTGTTAACAAAATTCAATTTAAGATCTATATAATAGTCACCTTTCTCATGACAAATCGAAGCAAAATAAAGGAAAGCACATATCTATAACGGGTATACAAAGCTAAAAGGTTCTAAGGGTCACCATGTCACTAGTTTAAGGTTTGCTCGACGTAATAGCTTCGGAACTAATGAGAGTTGAGATAATCTCACTGATCCAACTGAACTTGGAGCATATGTTAATTCTAGAAGGAGATGCAAGCTTCTTTGTTGAGTTTTAGGAGTAGACTTGGAGTTACAGAAGATAGGAGAAGTGATTTTAACAAAAAAAGTTGAGATTTTTTTTGCTAGATGTAAGAGAATATATAGCATTGCCATTATTCAATTTTCCAGCTCTAAAATGGAAACAAGTTAAGTGAATGAGTTGCGTTTAGCTTGTGAACATTTTTCTGAAGCTTTATCTTAGTTGGTTTTTAAATGGGTGGTGGGCTACTATTTTTGGGCCATAGTTTTTTGTTTGCATTTTGCATGTTGCTTTATGCATTGTTCTTGTGTATAATGTATGTATTGACATCATTATTTACTCAATAAAGTGGCCTAAGAATTACATTTTTTTTCAAAGTATGTTCATTGTATCATGTCCTTTCCTGAGCATGCTAGGGATTTTAGTTTTTTTTTGGTGCTTTAGTTTTGATCATTTTTTCAGATTTTATTTATTTTTAAGACAACGAAGGATAATTTCCTTTTCCTCTTGAGGTAATCAAGCTTACAATCAAATATCTTTATATTTTGTTTGTAATCCACGGTTGTTCAAATTTTCTCTACTATGTGATATATTATTAGACTTTTAGAACAATTATATTTTGATTAAGGTAAAAACCACTATTTATTCATTTTAGGGATGTGTGAATTTTTGCGAGATTTGAGTGCCTTTTGTGCGAGAAGAGCAATCATTTTCATACAATAATATTATTTACTTTGTTTCAGATGAATTAGCTCCCAATGAAAGTAAACCACTTGAATTTGCACAAGATATTATATTTTTCGATAAAAGAAAGGTTTTTACTTTAAATTTTTAGTACCACACACGTCTTATAAAGTATTAGTATGTCATTTACCTATACCTTTTTTAGGCCAATGATTCACTATATAGTTCACTTTTGGATATTCTAAATATGCGTGGAGAGGAAAAACCTTCCAATGTTTCAACATCTACTTCAAAGTTAATGATGTAACTTTATATTAAAAAATTGGATGTGATAAAGTTGAGACCATTGGAGGATTAGAGAGTTTCTGCGATGTCTATGTAGTTCAAGGTGAAAAAGCTCTAAGTGTTTGATGAGGATAGAGTTAACAGTGTGTTTAAGGGACAACTATGTAATTTGATTATACAACTTAACCCTTATAACGATTCTTGTGTGAAGTAAAGTAAGCTTTTGGTTTTATTTTCTTTTGTATACGTTGTTATATTGAGATATAACTTTTATTTTAAATACATTAAATATATACATGTTGAAAATCTTTAGGAAAAATATTTAATCGGTTGTAGCTATAAATATGACCATAACTGTGGGTTTTGAATTGTATAAAATAAATACTTGTCGTCAAATGTTGTAACGACCCGTAAATTTTGATAATTTATATTATTAAATTTAATAAAATTTTGGAATTTAATGTTGAGAGAAATTAAAATTTGTGATTTATTAATGAGAAAAATAGCTAGAATGAAATTTAATAATGTTAATTTAAGGTAATTGATAACTATTTTAATGTAATTTCAATAAACTGAAATGATTGTAAAGTTAAATTTGGTTATAATTTATAAATAAGGAAATAAATCAAATGTTGTATTAAAGAGTGAAATTGTATGTAATAAATTGAAATTGGTTAATATAGAATGATTATTCAGTATGTGAATTTATTAGCTTGGTTTGTAAACAATAAACATAGAAATATGTTTGAAATTGTAAGTTGTAACAATTGTTTAAATTATCATTTCACTATTTAATCCGTTGAAATTAAATTGTAAATCAACTGAAATTAATCTAATTAAATATTGCAGTTAATATGAATTAAGATGATAACTGTAGAATATTGATGTAATAAATGGAAAACCAATGTTAATTATATCCATAAGGTGATAGTTGATTGAAAATAAGATGTAAATCGAAATAAATGAATTTATTGGAATTTAAATTATAATTAATGAATTTATTGTAATTGAAATTGAACACTGTAATTAGTGTAATATTTAACATTGGATTTGACATGGAAATTTATTTTAAAAGATTGTAAATTACTAGGTAATCAAAATGATAAAATTTGTTAGTTATAAATTTGAATTTGAAAAGTAATTAAATCAATTTAATAATAATTTATTTAATTGGCGTGAAAATAGCCATTTTGGCCACTGTCTCAGATTTCGACGAAACTAGTTTCATCGGATTCGTAACAATGAATTATTATAGGATTTTAAGTTTCGTAGCGATCGGACTTGTCGTTTGATTGTGCGGGCTCGAAACGCGTAGAAATCAATTTAATGAATTCAATTAAAATAAGCTGATTTTAAAAGCTAATTTTTGTATACAATGGAATCTGGATTTGAAACCTGTTCCATTGAGTTTAAAAATATCGAAAACATTTATTTTGACATATGGGATGACCTACTTTCGTTTCGGAAATGGAACGGGCTTTTCGGGTCGTTATTGTCGTTTCGAACCAATTCGATATGTTCATTCATTCTTATCCAGATCTGTCCATATAAATAGATTTTGTTTCTAACCCTAGCAGCCTTTTTATTTCTTATTATTGTACGTACTGAAATTTTCTGTCCTTCCTTCCTTCTTTCCCAATGGCTGAAATCTAACTCTCAATTTCAAATTCAATTTCAAAATCAATTTCAAAAATTAGAACTCTCTAAACCCTAGCAAATTATATATCGTTGGAAAGCTCTTGACAAGCGCAATCTAGATCCGTTATTCATTTTCGCAATCGAGTTTTGGTTTGTCCAGAAATGACCAAAACATTCTCGGCCATCGATTTTGGTGGTTGTTCAACGGCCATGATTCATCGATTCAAGGGAACAGTCTTGTGGAGATTTGTGTGGGAAGTGTATCTGTGTGGTTTATTTGGCGTGATGACGGTTGGGTCATCGTCAATAATTCATTTAGGGTTTAATTGTGGTAGCGGTGGCTCACGTTAGTGGCGATCGGAGGGAGCTCGGAGGTCGGGGGGGTGGGTGTTTCAAGCGGGTCAACGCTCGCTTGGGTGGTGGTCTGGCAGGCCGCGGCTGGACTTGGTAGCGTATGGGCGAACGTGTGGAGCAGCTTCGTGGCGGCTGTAGGATGGAGATAGGGCTTCTTCATGCGTGTTCGAACGAGATGAAAGGGTTATGCGTGAACAAGAATGGTAGGTGACGTGTAAGGTTTATTTTATTTTATTTGAAATTTATATCGTCTAACGATCATATCTTTTGCATACGAGCTCGGATTCACGTGCGGTTTTCTCCGTTGTGATCGTATCAAAATTTCGGACATTATGGAACTAGTTTGGATGAATTATGAGACTGTTCAAATTTGGGCCTTTATTTGGATTTTAAATCGTCGACATACTAAAGGTGAGTGTTTTAACCCACTCACAACTACTAAATTGTCTTATTTTAGTTAAATTAAATTTATGATGTGATTAGAAACCGATTGATTGATGTTTGGTATATTTAAATTGTCATTCCAGTTAAATCTGACTTTTGTTGAATTTAATCTCAATTTAATGTAATATTGAATTTTAAATAGTCAATTAAATATCTGTTAATGATAACCAGTTAATTGTTGTTATTTAGTGGTTGATTTGAATGATGATTGTGATGGATGTTTACTTGTTGATATTTGGATGATTGGATGTATGTTTATTCATATGTTGTTATCACACTACAAGTTCCCTTAGTTTATTGTTAGGAAAATCACTGTGGGTTGAAATGATACATACCCGAACGATCTTATGATTAGGGAAAAATTGTTATGGGTTGAAATGATAGACTCGAGCAATTTTATGGACTTTGAATTTTAATTCGGGATTGCAGGTTGAAATGATATATACCCGTAAATTTAAATTATTGCGGGTTGAAATGATAGATATCTGTATCACTTGACCATAAAGTAGAAAATTATATACGGACACTGGATTGGTTAAATTAAATGATTTTTAAATCCTTAATTTTTGAATCGAGTTAAATGATATTTCGAAATAAAATTTGATTTATATAAACTGAATTATTTTCAAAAATCCAAGCTTTAAAATGTTGAAATTGAAATCAGGTTAAATGAATTGTTTAAAAATTCAAATTGAAGTTTCAAAGTTGAATTTTGAAATATAAATGAAATTTATCGAAATTGAGTTATTATAAACGTTTGAATATTTAAACTTTGAAATCTATTGAATTTGACATAGTTTAAATTTAAAGTTCAAACATGGATTTGAAATCGATATAGATTTAAATGGTTTATTTGAAAATTTGAATGGAAAGATTTAAATTGAGTTTGTTGATTTGAAATCTGGATATGGTCCAGATTTGTTGAAATGGAAGAAACAGTTGATTTGATATCATTTCCTAATTAATTACTTTAATATAAACTGTTTAAAGATATATTATTTTAAATTCAGATTTATTTAGATTTTCAAAATATTTACTATATAAACCATTTCAATAATCAAACCAGTTTAGATTTAACAATTAAAACTATATTAAATCTATTTTTGAACTATTTTAAACCATTTAACTAATTTAAACTATTTAATCTATTTTTAATCTATTTTAAACTATTTAATCTATTGTAATCTATTTTAAACTATTTAATCTATTTTAATCTATTTTAAACTATTTAATATATTTTAAACTATTTTAATCTATTTTAAACTATTTTAATCTATTTTAAACTATTTTAATCTATTTTAAACCATTTAAACTATTTTAAAGTATTTTAACTATTTTAAACTAATTATGACTATCTAAACTATTTTCAAAAAAATTCAAACTGTGCAAGGCTGAATTGTTTATATTGAAATCCTTGATTTAAAAGTGAATATGGTTAAATGATGTTATAATCTACATTGGAATTTGAAATGATATTTTCTAGTGAAATGACATATTTTGAGTAAATATGATGATTTTGTAATGAGGGTTTAACTTATTGTGGAAGTATGATTTCGAAAGTGAATATGATTTCGAAAGTGATATGGTTTGAATTGAATATGATATTTTGATATCAATATGAAATGGTTTTGGAAATGTAAAAGAACCATCCGGTGTGAAATAAGCGTAGTTGTTAAAGAGACTGGGATCGGATATTGTTATAATATCTGCCAATACTAAAAACCACTTTAACAACTGTGCACGTGGTGGAGATTCCAGAATGAAGTAGGATGGTTTGGCGAATGATTCTGTATGAGGTATTAACGTAGCCCTGACTTCCTCGAGTCAGCTTGATGTGACTAAAACATGAGCCACGTCGGGCCAAGTGAGGTCGCACCTTCGATTGGACATGCTTCTTCGATATCATATGTTTGACTTTGTGATTGATTTGGTGGCCACCCCTCGATTTGATTATGGGAGTGTGTTCCGAGGTGGGCGGTAGTAGCTGCTATGTGTTACCACCAGTCCGGATCCACAAAAAGGTAGTATCCTACCCTGGACATTGCCTCGCGTGCCTTGTCACATGCTTTATCGAGCCCATTACGAGTTTGGTTTGTACCGTTCCTATGGAGTGCCCTCTGATAGCCCTCCAGTTTACGGAAGAATTATGGTACTGTATAGACTACGGGAATGTATAAAAATGTGTTAAGGAGGATATGGGTAACGCCATAACGCTATTTTAATACTTTACTTTACTATAGACATATTATAATAGCGTATTGTACTATGTATTTAGATAGTTTAACGGATCCTTAGGAGATGGAATCCCGGACATCTCTTAAGTTATTACACGCACGTTAGACACTGGATGGAAGATGTAAAACCCCATAAACATCTCACATGATGATGTGTAGTAGTCTTTTGACTTGAGAACACTGTGAATCTAGGTGTTTAAACTACACTTTGATTATGGTCAATCACACGACAATGTTGATCGTGCCAAGGCCATAGTTGGGTATACGTTGAACCACTTAAAGTAAAACACTTTTCAAAAGAGGATTTGTTTACTTCAAGGAGAATGTTAGTATCACAATAATTGATAGTTAACGTAAAATCGGATTCTTTGGCCAAAGCAGACTGGTTAATCGATGATTGTTATCATATTGAACCCTAGACTTTAACGTTGGAATTCACAATTAAATAAAAATATTACTATTGTTTTGACTATTAACCGGGCGCTAGATATAAAAATGACATAGTGATGATGAGGAGAAAACATGTACAATATATTGTTTCTTAAGGTCATCGCTTTAAAATATAAGAAAATGGAATCCACATTAATAATTATTAAGCAACTGAATTTGTGTTCACTACCGTGCTTAAGGAAAGTCCTATAGATTTTAATATTTAAATTGTTTATGTATTAAATACGGTTGAGTTCGCACCTGGGAGTCACACAACCACAACTTTCAGTATTCAACCAAAAATAATTTATTAAAGTAACTTATAAAAATTATAAATTATTATAAAGAAATGAATATAATTGTTATATTACTTAATTTATTATTGTTTTTAACATTATTAAAGGGTGGAAAAAATGATAACTAACAACATATATAATTATTATTTATTTAATTATTTATAAAAGCTGAAAATAATATTAATTAAAGAATAAATATTTTAGGGTAGTTGAAATTATTAATATCGATTAATAATTATAGGGATAACTGTGTTGATAATAGCTAAATGGTCTATCGTTTATTATTTAGGTGAGTTAGTAAACCTAATTGTTCGACCCAGTGGAAATATATTAAGGAGTTATCTTTTTCACTAGTGTTATAAATAGTGCCATAGGGCCTCCGTTTAGATATAGTTTATCCTCTCTTCAAAATAAATTATATCTTAGTTGTGGGCTTTGCAACTCTACCATTGAGTTAAAGAATGGTCCTTTCAACGACAAAGCCGATAGTTCAAGGTGTAATTTGACGGATAGGATCATCAAGGAAAAAATTTCAAATTATTTTATCTAAAAATCTATTTACAAATTTTTTTTAATCGGTTAATTTTAAACTTCATTTTTCTTAAAAAAATAATAAATATTTTTTCCCTTCTTCTTTCTCTTGAGCACAACGTACATGCATAAGTTCATGCACTACATCATCAGTGATGGTCTAAGTAATCAGAAGGCAAGTGTCGACATGGGATAATTTATATTGATCGATTGGTGATAATAACTGGTGAAGAACAACAGTGATGCTTTAGGTGGTTCTAGATCGTGAGACTTCAAAATAAGGGTTTGGGCAACCTGCATCGGAATTGATAAAAATGATGTCAATTGGCAGCTTTCATCTTGAGGAGCACGATAGTGATTGCGGTATCATGGTTAATTATCTCCAACGATCATGAAAATTCGCAGAAGAAAACGACATTGGTGGCCCTAGAGTTTTAGGTAAATTTTCTTTTTAAAGTCCTTTAAATTTTAAAATTACATTTATTCTTTGTATTAAAATTATTTACACAGATATCCATATAACATACAACTCATAACTCGCACATATGAAGTTCATTTTACACATTAATTTTGTTTTTCGGATCATAATTAAATTACGAACACATTGAGATTACCTGACAATAAATTAAACATCCATTGGAAATTTTATGAAAATGCTAGTAGCATCAAAGATCTATTACTGATCTTCAAATTTCTTAGTGAAGGCACCGGAAAATGTAAGCCTTCAAAATGGGCTAACAGCCCTCGATGATCACATAAAGATAAAAGTGAATGAACAAGAAAAGTAAAGAGAGAAAACACACAAAAATTTTAGTGGTTCGGTAAATCGCTAGCCTACATCCACTTGATAGTTTTTATTCATTACTCTTTACTATTACACCCGAATTACAATAATAATTTCAAGATTCCATGGATTGATTTCGAATGTGGTAGCGTTCCCTAAGAAAGGAGATCAAAAGTCCAAAAGTCTTTTTCAAGTGATGAAGATTTTTATTCATAGCTGAATTTGTGCATTGGATTCTCTAGATATTATATCGAATCGTCGTTCAACTAGATCTAAGAAGGTAAGATAAAGAATATATCAAAAAAGCAGCATCAAACATTTTGATCCAACTAGATCGATGCAAATCCATGGACTTGGTCCTCTTATCCTCCAACTTCGCTCTAGTCCTCATGCTTTTGGTCTTCAGGGGAAAAATAGTAATTTTGATGGATCTGTAGCGATCCATTCCCTATCTTTCAAACATTTCTTTTTGTCAAAATAGCAAGCAAATTCATTATACAAATTGACTTAGGGCATTTTTAACCTTTTGTGGACCAGTCCCGATCCATGCATGTATTGGTACCGATCCATGGTGTTAGCTAAAAAATACTATCTTTTACTTTTGGCAGTTCATGGTTGGTCATCCTCAAGTCCAGGACTAATTCCTTCGTCACTTCATAGTCCAATTCCATCAAATATCACTTGGGTCAAATATCAGATAACACTAGGATAAGAGTTCCAAGAGTACATAAAAAGAGAATACGATTCACTCTCAAAATCACTTATCCTGTGCTATATAATGATGTATAGATAAGAAGTAATCAGACTTTGTTGGACACACGATTGATAATGAGAGATCTTGAGTTACTTCTTTCTATTAGGAAATGTACTTAAGAGTAATCACATATGTTAATTATGGTTTCCTCTAGAGATGAGATTATGATTTCATATAAGATATGAATTGTAAAGAAAACCCATCTTAAATAGTTTAAAAAATAGTTTAAAAATGTGGTTGTCCGACCTACATTATGAACGTAAGTTTCGTGAACTCAAGGCTAGATCTCTTTTATGCAAGTCTACGGCCAGTTCATAAAATGTTTTGAATACCCATTCCATCACATTGAGAAACAAATTATTGTTTCAAGACACACCACCTTCTTACCAATGGAATTTTTTTCTAAAGAAATTAGTAGTAGTGCGAAAGACTTAGATACGATCTAAGATTCGAACAGAGAAACCGACGACATAAATTATAAAATTTAACCAGGCCCTAAGGACACGACTCATTAGAATGTCTAATAGAAAATCTCGCTCAATGAAGAGAAAGTACGAGTTTCCTATTGATATAGATTATGTGGATTGTTAGCAATGGTAATATCCTCAATTGTCAATAAGCATGTAGAGTATAGATTCTACCACATTGTGTGATAATGTAAATTTGAAATGGATTCCAAGTACATTGGAAAAAATAATATTTTGGTAGTTGTACCTAAAAGGATATGATCCATCTGCCGCAAGTGAGTCTTTGAGAAGAAGATCAATGCAAGCAAGTTTGATGGGAAATGGCCTCATCAATTTCAAATGTTGAAATTATGAAGCAATTTCACAAGTTAATGTTCTTAAGTCCACTGAAATTTTCTTCTCAAATTATCACGCAATATGAGTTTGAGTTTTCACATATTGACATTGCTATAAAACTTCAAAATAATGGTCTAAAGGAAACTGTTTACACAATATTGCCAAAATATCTCGAATTCAATAAGAGGATAGCAAAGCTTGTGGACTTTTTTAAGATAAAATCTTAAACGATCATCTAAAGGTTGAGAAAGTATTTTGATGGAGAAACTTAATAGCTTGATTTTGGTATAAAATGTAAAGGAAATATGAGTCTATAACAAAGAAAATCGAAGGTAGTAAGACATTTCTACTACTATAAGTAAACAACATGCTACTTATTGGTAATAATATAACTGTGTTAAAATCATTTAAAGCTTGGTTGTTCAATTCTCAATAAAGAATTTGAAAGAGACGTCCTTTATACGTTGTATAAGAGGATGTTGGTATTGTCCCAATCAATATACAAAGAGATCGTATTAAAATGCTTAATATGGATCATATGAGATAAATCCTTATATATCGGCAATAGGGATCATCATATTGCTATGTTACGAATTAGATTGGAGACACTTATGCAACTATTCTGAGTAAAAATCACTTTGTTATAACTAAGTGTATTGTAACAATCCTCCATCTTCGACGTTCCGATCCACGTTTAAAATGGCTTTGGCATATTGACTATTTCTAGCTAGTTTCCTATTACAAATTTTATTGGCCATGTAAACTTTTCTAACTCCAATCCAAAATTTTGAGTTTTAATGAAAATCAAAATGACTTTTTCATTTTAGGTTTAAATAAAAAACCATTGAGTTTTGACTTTTTTTTCACAAAACCAACGAACATCTAAACTAAAAAAAATCATATACTAGTTTTGATAAATGTTTGTTAGAAATTATAACACAATTTTCTTTTTCTTTGAATTATACTCAGGAGAACCCGGCGGACCGGTAAACTCCTAAGGAGAATTAAGTTGTGTTTGTCCGCTTCAACTCATGGCACCTATAATCCCCAAATACTATTTTTTACGAGAAGTGTGGGCAAGGCAGGGCTCGAACCTGGGTTTGTTAGCAGACCTAGGCACCCCTTTTCCATTGCGCCATACCTGCAGACCATAACACAATTTCTTTTCAATTAAATTCTACTTAAATATATTTTCAAACAGTTTTACTTTAGGTGTTTCACGTTAAACCATTTCATAAGAAATCATAATCCACATTTATTTTAGTTTAACCACTTCATATCTGTTTGTATGTCCTCAAATAAATACTTATTATGATTTAAATTTTCAAAACTAATTTCTTTTCAACAATCCTTAAAAATATTTAACTTCAAAAGCTTAATTTTTTTAATCTTTACCAATTCAATATTATTTACTCAAAAATACAACTAGAATTGAAATAACTTAGGTTATTTTCTGTAACATCCCCCTACTTGGAAGCCCAAAACTAACGGCTACGTATGCTGCAGTCATCTATAGTTATTAATCCTCGATGATCAAATACGGTGGTGCTAGATTCATTGATACATAGATCACAAGAATATGGAAAAAATTTAACTATTCAAAAACATATTTCCACAATCCATTCAAAACTATTCATGTTCATTACATAATCCCAAAACGTTAACCACATTCAGCTAAATATAATTATTACACATACACCAAGAGCGACATATGAAGGTGCCCCCTTGGTTGATCAGAGTATATAGTAAGGCTAATAATTCTGCCTTTACATCCAAATACAGAGTGGAAAAGGAAAACTCTAAATAATTAACTGCCTCATGCACGACTCCGAAAGCTTTATTCGTCTAAGAAGAGAACCTATAACCTTAAATCTCAAACTATTCAAAATCAATTGAGTACCCGAGAATTTAAGGGGAAAACAAAAACTTCGAGTTAGACATAAAGCCTGGTATGAATAATAATCTAACATCTCAATCCTTTTAGATACCTAGTGAGACCATGCCGCTTAGCGGAATGGGTTTTCTCCTCACTAGTATCTTAAATCCTTTATAAAATCATATACTGTGCTCCTGCATCCACAATAGTTAAAAACATACATTTCAAAATATTATGATCATATGCATACATATAAACATTCGGATTTCCCATCCCCAGTTTAAATTGACACCCTGTCATAATTATAGTTTCTAGGGTCACTATTAACCTATTAGTTTTCATGGATTTTCTAATAACCTTTTACACATGGACACCCTGTCCTATTCCATAGTTTTCATGGGGTCACTAAGAACCTATAGGCTCCTGCCAAATAACATAATTAGTTCATGGGTCCTCTGAACCAATTAGTCATTCCAATAACTAATCCCCTTATCCTAGTTTTCATGGGTTGACTAGGAACCTATGGATTTATCCAGCAACTCACTTCCCATCCTAGTTTTCATGGGTTGATAATGAACTTACTGATGCTTTCCTTAACTTCTTTCTTATCGTAGTTTTCATGGGTTGACTAGGAACCTATTGAACGATGTCAATTCTTAATCCGGATATAGTTTTCATGGGTTCACTACAAACCAATTAGCCCCTGCCAACTGTCCTTAATACATAGTTTTCATGGGTTTACTATGAACCTGTTGGTTACCTCCAATAACTACCTTATTATAGTTTTCATGGGTTTACTATGAACTATCTCCTGGACAACTTCAAAGTTTAAGCATCCTATATTTTTGGTCTCCCCGACTCCCTAGATGCAATTCTACTCATTCAGGAGTTTAATCAATTTGTATTCACTACTGGGTTAACCTAGCTGGTTCTTTTACCCCTTTTTATCCCCAAAATACAGTTATGGGTTTGCAAGTGAATATATTTATATTTAAAGAAGCAAACATAACAATTTAACAATACCACTCCTGTGGGTTTAAGGTCCTTGAAATATATTTCATATAAAACATAGTTAATCCCTTTAACTTATATTTTTATCAAGGCAATACTTCTTCAAATTTACTTGCTTAAAGTCCTTTCAAAACTCCTTTATTTAGCCATGGGTTTTTCCTTCAAAATTTCAGTTTGGGTTTTAAAAGCTTTCGACACCTTCAAAACCTTTCTTCCGACCTTATAGGATGACCTCCTTCGAAAGCATAAAAGTCTATCTTTATAACACTAGGCTCCGCCCTTTCGAATACTTTTAAATATCTCTTTCGAAACCTTTCGACCTTGTTTAATTATTATTATATAAGTATAGAAGCATAGCTTTGAAACCATTTGAACGTATCCTTTCAAAACCAATGAAGGTTACCCTTCGAACCCAATGAAAGTCCCCCTTTTTAAAACATCATTTTGGGTCAAAGTGAACATAGGCAAAATCATCTCTTTCAAAACCTTTCTTTAATTAAAAAAGTATTGGGGAAGTTTGATGATGTTGAAACCATCCTTTCGAAAGCATTAAAATGTCTGGGTGAAACAATTGAAGGTTAGCTTCGAAACCTCTTCCGAAACCATTGCCTTCGAAACCCTTAACCCCATTCAAAAGCATTAGGAAGTGGTTTATATTTATAAAACAACTGAACCTTTCGACAACATTGATGCCTTCAATGCCATCGGAAGGTCACCAATTCACAGAAGGGTTTCGACTTAGTCGAAACTACCCCTTCCAAAAGCTTTAAACAAAATGCAAGTAACTCCTTCGGAAGCTACATTTTTAAAACATAGGCGGCAACTCTCTTTTGAAAGCCTCTTTGAAATACTCTTCCGAAACCATTGGTTTCGACTACTTCGAAACCCATTTATAAATATGCAAGCGCTTTTCTTTTAAAACTAAATAAAACAAAGGAACCAACCCCTTCGAAAGCCACCTCTCGACACCCTACCTTCCGCCTTGGTCCAATTCACTACATACCACCTGAATGATATCATGTGCATTGGGTTACTGGTTTCGACCTAGAAGGTTTCGACTAGGTTGGGGGCGGAAGGTCTGAGTCAGAGGGTCCTTCTAAAGAAGGCAGAACTCCTTTTTTTGAGCAAAAGGCTGTTTTTACCAAATAAAGTAAAAAATTTGTAACTAACTTGCCCACTTGTAAACACATGATTGGTTACATTAAACTTTCAAATTATTTTACTAAAATTTTGCTGCATTTTCTCAAATCTAAAACATGCTAACTTTTAACAATTAAGCCCTTCCTATTAACAAAACAATTAATCATTTAGGTCCTCCTTTCAAAATAATTTAATTTCCATACTAAATCACTTAGTAAAGATCCCTAAAAATTCCAACAATTCACTTTAATCACGTTATCTAACATACCAAAATTTCAGACCCAAATTCTTGATATATTTTCTAAAATAGATTTATAAACCCAAATAATCATATTTTTCTTTGAAAATTCATAATTAATTCTCCACAGCTTGAAAAATTATAAAAATTGAAACCCAACTCCAAAATCATATTTTCCATAACATATAATTTTTTCATGGCATTTAAAAATCATTTAACTTTGGTTTTACCTCAAAACCACTCATATCTCCTTTAAACAACCTTGTTTAAACCATATAAATAATAAATCAAGCATATCATCACTCAATATATCATAAAAACAGATTTATCCTTAAATCTGAAATCATATGGTTATAAAACCAAAATAGAGATGTAGTGATTATTATTCACCTTAGATTGGATAAGGAAATTGATGATTGATTGAGATTGATTTCTTCTAGCTTGATCCTAAGCTTTAGATTGATTTTCTCTTCTTTGCTATCTTCTTAATGGCCGACTCTCTTCTTGCTTACGGTTAAAATTTTATTTGTGATAAAATGAACGTATATGGCCTAAAGAAAATGATATAAGGGTGGAGAATTGTAAAGACCCAAAAATCGGCCTTCGAAAATCGGCACCCGTACTTCACTTGTACTCAAAATGCCGTAGATTCAAATGCCAAATCTGGTTCTCCGGAGCTTATAACACAGTTAAGTAAATAACACAGCGGAATAAAAGAATAATATATTGATATACAATATCTGATACAACAGGGTGATACAATGAATATCAATATACATCAGAGATATGATACAACAAATAGCAGCGGAAAGAAAAATAGATAACTAACATCAGCAACGGAACAAAAACTCCAAGATAGTCTTCAAAAGAGAACTCCAGTAGTAGCTCGAACTCCCAATAACGAGGCACAAAGATAAGCAAGTACAGTCCGATCCAATAGACTGAACTAGCTCCAGAAAATCTACAAATCCTGACTATCTGAAAAACCCAACTCTAGACTGCTCGTGTAGAAAATTATGAGCACCCAGAGTTTAGGAAAGAAACAATAAACTCCGGATCAGTCATGGGACTGGTGTGAGCAACAAAAACAGTTTATCTTTAAAAACAAATAGCAGAGAATTTTAAAGTCAATTCGCAATGCTTTTGGAAAATGAAACTACCATAAGGCCTCCCGCCACACACACAATGCAAACGCAGACTTGGAGGAGATTTCTCCTTATGATAGTCAAAGATGCTTACTACGCAAAATCAAATCATTTTTGATATTATTATTAGTGCATAGTGTAGAAAACATTTTTCGAAAGTAGAATATTAATCTTAGCCGACATAGGTACCATTATAGTATGCCTACTATAGCTACCATATTAAATGGCAGGTTCTACAACTAAAACCGTACAAGGCTCGTATTGTTTTGTTTGGATTTCCAACAAATGATCAGGCTAAGGAACTTCCTTTTCCACGATGGGTACGTCCCTGGAATAGACGACCCGAGAAATAACCTAACATTACGGTTAGATCTCTGCCAACACAAGGCCGGGTTACCTCTGCAAAAATAGGTAACTACTGACACGCGTATGCCATCCCCCGATCGTCACCGATCTTCCCGAGGATCCTCGATTTCCAACAACCACATAATAATAATAATGCAGTAACCACAGAGGTTAAGTATCTGGGCTCCATACCATGATACCACCTTTATCCAGAAGGAATGACATACACTAAGGGGCGCTACTCCCTAGAACCTTGCTGCATCCTTCCTGTTTCAACCATTTCCGGGGTGTGAGGCTCGACGAAGTCTCGTCCACAAAGCTACGCTTTGTCACAAAGCCATGCTTCGGGTCAAACAAATGATCAACCTATGATCACAAAGATATAAGATCAAACAAATGATCATATCGCAAATGATCAAACACTGATCATCACACAGCAACACTCAGCATGCCACATTACCAAATTGTGATATATCGCTGATAAATTTCAACTACATAACCTCTGAGCTCGTACGTCTCAGAGAAGGGTGTTAAGCTAAGAGAATAAATTCTCCGCCACCAAACAGAAATATATTTGAAAGAAATCGACTTTATATCTCAAAGTGTAATGTCAGACATGTAACCATACAAGTCTGTTCCGGGATCGAACAGAACCGAAGGCACTTCTTACGAAGCCCTTGCAATTCCGGGTAATTTCCAATCACGTCCGGACTTCCCGTCACAAAAGGGTGATATAAATCTCTATACCGGAGCAACTCAGTGCAGAGACATTCGACAGGTTGTCCTTTCATTTTCAAAAAATATCCGGTCTTCAACACCGGTCTTCAAATGCCATCCATATACGACGTATCACTATTCGGAATGGGTTATACGACCCAAAGGTCCTTTCCCGGCTAACCCGAATAGTGAGCGCAATATTCAAAACATATGGATATTGGGATTTCAATTAAGTCACAACTTATTACCCAAAAATCTTTCTTCAAATGGTTTAAACAAGTTACCATTTTAATCTTTTTAAACAAAAAGATTAAATTCACAAAGTTCACTTAATTTCACAAAGATTCATTCACAGATTTTTCCAAATCGATTTCCATTTCAGTTTAATTAATTCGTTAAATCTTTAAATCAAAGATTTAACTAATAGCTTTCAAAACAATTCCATTTCAAATGGTTTAAACAAACATCATTTTAAATCTGTTAAGATAACAGATTTAATTCATAGCTTTTTAAAACAGTTCATTCATAACTTGGAAAAATAATTCCAATTCAATCTTGAAATTCCTTTAATTAAACTGGAATTTCATTTCTTATCTGAAAGCTTTTATCATTTGAAAACAAACAGTTTCTATTTTGGAAATCTGATTCATTTATACAAGTTAAAATCTTTGGGTTAAATCCAAATTCTCAAAATTTTACTTTTAAATGGTTTAACTTTATATAAACACATTTATAACATTTTTAATCCCTAGTTTCAAATCATAGGATTCAATTTCAAACTTGAATTCAAATTTAAATCTTATTATTTAAATTTTCAAAACTCGTTTAAGTTATTCAAAATAACTCTTATCTTTGAAATTCCATTTCAAATGCTTTTCACTTTTAAACCCAAATTCCTAATTTCAAAATTGAAATTGAAATTAAAACTTCAATTTCAAAAACATCAAATTTAAATTATCTGTGACTTAACCGATTTCCACGTGAAATCCATTTGTGTGTGTAACTGTGTAGTCTAGGGGTTTTACACACAATAGTGCAACATCATACAATCATCACAGGTCAAAATACAGAAATATAGTTGATAAGCGATATAAACTATAACGCTTATCTTTCACATACAGATCACAGATGTATAAATATCACAGATAAAGAAATTACAGATCACAACATAAATCAGGATGTATCACAAAGCATCACAAATCAGGGATATCAAACAATTCACATTCAATAGAATCCAAACATTCATAAGTAGGATCAATTTATATCTGATTTCAATTAATTTATAGCAGATTAATTACTTATGAATAAACTACAAATCTTGGTAAATTACAAATCATTTTGATTAATTGACCCTTAATCATTTATTAATTAACCTTTAAACCAATTACATAATTAATTGACCCCTTAATTTCTTTTATGAAGTAATTAACAATTTACAATTGATTATCTCAATTAATTACTCTAATTATTTATCAAAATTTATCACATAAATTTGATTACTTAATAACTTCTAGTTAATTAACTTCATTAACTAATAACATTTCTTCAATTGTTTTCTTGAGAAATTATCTTAGATTAATTCATATTAAATCATTTCCAATTATAATTTAATCTAAATCATTAATTAACTATTAATCATTCATTTATTATCTTAAGTAGTTAATTACCATTTATTAATCACTTAATCATTACTTAATTCAAACTCCAATTACAATATGATTTAATTAATTGATTTAATTGTTCACCTAAATTAACACTTAGAAGTCTCTTCAAATTTTGAAAATCAATTATAGTATTAACTACAAATTAAAGCAATTCCTTTGTATGAAAGAATTTTAAATCAAATTCCCTCAAATTCAAAATATTTAAACTTATTTAAATTATTTAAAATTTAAACTTCTTTCATTTCAAAACTGGAATTTAAACATTCCTTTGGACTCAGTTAAACCTGATTTCAATTTTTAAACCATCACAAAAAAAAACTATGCACTGGTTCCAGGTTACACATGGAAACAAAACTACTCGTGCCCCCTATATTTTACTTCGAGAAAAACAAAAAAAAAGCTCGAGCAAAACATAACTTTACTCGAGTAAATCCCGAGTTCACTTCCCTGACACCCCAGATTCAACCAGAGCACAAATGTGCACCGTGCACATGCACCCACAATACCATCACTTCCGATCAACTACGGTCATCTCCACAAATCGGCGATCGCTTCCCCATCTTCTCCCAAATCTCCGATTACCACTTCCAGCTCGAGATCGAATTCGAGTCCCACAATCAACCTGGACAAAAACAGCAACCCCACTTCAAAAGCCTGGCAACACCACGCGCTCGACGCTCCGATCACCGGAGGCCACCCAACTCCGGCCATAGCCTCGTTCACCTCTCCTCTACCAAAACCCAAAGTCGCTCTACACTCGATCATACATCGACGTCGAATGAGACGAAAAACGAAAACCACGCAAAACTAGGTTTACGAAAATGAATTCGACGTCATCGCCTCCACCGTTGACGAACCACCACCGCACCATTTTTTCGAGCACCACCCATCACTCCTCTACCTTCAGAGAGAAACCCGACTCCCCCAGTCCAACACGTCACTGGAAATTGGCCAAAATGCCAATTCCGATCGTCCTCTATTTGCTCTCGAAATACCCAACTAAAGTTTATGAATTTCCTATCTAAATTCATAATTTTTCATCACAATTATATGCATGTAATTCAATTCAGAATTTAAAGCAGTTGATCTTTGACCAAAATTTAAGTTTCACTGTATTACCTTATTTAAACATTATAATTTAGTTTAAAAGTTATAGAAACTATTTTAAAATCTTCATCAAACGTTAACATACAACTTTTATTCAATCATCAAGATCAAATAAGGGTGTTATTGGAGGTTTTGAAGTTTGAAGTGAAATCTGGTCCTAAAAACAAAAAACAGAGTTCATATGAACACAACCTATCTTCCATATATATACAGATATACTTGCTGATATACACATACATTTATCATTTTCCTAGGCATTCATCATCACAGATATTAGAATCAAGAGAATGGTTTCAAAAAAATGAAGTTTGCTCACCTGGCAATATTTGAAAACAGAGAACACTTTTGTTTTGTGTTGAAATCTGCAGTTGAATCTCCCTTTTCTTTTTCTCTTCAATAAATTGTTTTCAAGCTTGAATAAAAGTGATGTTTTGCTTTTATTTCTTTTTATTTTCTGTTTACTATCTTGGTTTTCTGATCTTTGAAAATATTTGTTGAACGAATGAAACGAAGGCAATATTCCAGTATATAAAGAAAATGTGCAGAGGAAGGTATAGGTAAGTACAATATTACTTTTGCTCAACCCATGCTTTACTCGGCTGATAATGTTAGTGTATGGGCTGAGAAGTAAATAGCATTTAATGCTTGCATTAAATGAAAGCATGTAACAACCATGCTGTTTGATACTTGCAGCCTATGTTGTTGTTTTTTTTTCTCTTTTCTTTTATATGTGCTGTTTTGGTTTACAACTCACTTTCTTGTTTTACTTTGCAGGCTCTTGCCTAAGTCTTATTTTGTTTGGTTACTTTGTATTGTAAATAATTTCTATTTTATTTTTCATTTTTCATTTAACTATGCAGATCTTTGGTGGTTGACATTATCAATATTGTGTACTAAAGGTTCATATATTGTTCATATTTGAGTGTTGTTTCTATTCCTTTCTTTGCTTTGTCTTATGACTTTATAAATAAAATCCTATAGTTAATAGGTTGTTTGAACTGTAACCAATTTGTTTAATGTGTATATTTTTATATTTTATAGTTTACATAACCAAAATCTTAAGATATTTATTTTATTCCTTAATACTTATTATCTTATATGTTACAAAACATATTTTGTTCTTTACATTATCAATAAATCCCAATTCAAATATTTATTATTATAATTTATCTTTGGCCCATTTATTTACAATTTAAATTCAAATCAAATTATTTAAAGTTTAAATGATTTATACAAAATTCATCTACGATCGGGGAAACTCGCTTAAATTAACAATAAATTTTACAAATTTTATTCAAAAATTCATTTAATTATCAATTAAATGTAATTAAAATTCGGGGTCGTTACAAACTTCCCTCCTTAAAAGAATTTCGTCCTCGAAATTCGCAGGCACAAAAACAACAGAGATAGATAGATTCGATCTCCTATAATTACTCGAACACAAGATACGGATTCCGAATTCAAGTCGGAATATCACAGAATACATACCAATTTGTCCCTCTTCGGACTTTGTTATTCACAAGAAATTTCGATACCACTTGTAAAGACCCAAAAATCGGCCTTCGAAAATCGGCACCCGTACTTCACTTGTACTCAAAATGCCGTAGATTCAAATGCCAAATCTGGTTCTCCAGAGCTTATAACACAGTTAAGTAAATAACACAGCGGAATAAAAGAATAATATATTGATATACAATATCTGATACAACAGGGTGATACAATGAATATCAATATACATCAGAGATATGATACAACAAATAGCAGCGGAAAGAAAAATAGATAACTAACATCAGCAACGGAACAAAAACTCCAAGATAGTTTTCAAAAGAGAACTCCAGTAGTAGCTCGAACTCCCAATAACGAGGCACAAAGATAAGCAAGTACAGTTCGATCCAATAGACTGAACTAGCTCCAGAAAATCTACAAATCCTGACTATCTGAAAAACCCAACTCTAGACTGCTCGTGTAGAAAATTATGAGCACCCAGAGTTTAGGAAAGAAACAATAAACTCCGGATCAGTCATGGGACTGGTGTGAGCAACAAAAACAGTTTATCTTTAAAAACAAATAGCAGAGAATTTTAAAGTCAATTCGCAATGCTTTTGGAAAATGAAACTACCATAAGGCCTCCCGCCACACACACAATGCAAACGCAGACTTGGAGGAGATTTCTCCTTATGATAGTCAAAGATGCTTACTACGCAAAATCAAATCATTTTTGATATTATTATTAGTGCATAGTGTAGAAAACATTTTTCGAAAGTAGAATATTAATCTTAGCCGACATAGGTACCATTATAGTATGCCTACTATAGCTACCATATTAAATGGCAGGTTCTACAACTAAAACCGTACAAGGCTCGTATTGTTTTGTTTGGATTTCCAACAAATGATCAGCCTAAGGAACTTCCTTTTCCACGATGGGTACGTCCCTGGAATAGACGACCCGAGAAATAACCTAACATTACGGTTAGATCTCTGCCAACACAAGGCCGGGTTACCTCTGCAAAAATAGGTAACTACTGACACGCGTATGCCATCCCCCGATCGTCACCGATCTTCCCGAGGATCCTCGATTTCCAACAACCACATAATAATAATAATGCAGTAACCACAGAGGTTAAGTATTTGGGCTCCATACCATGATACCACCTTTATCCAGAAGGAATGACATACACTAAGGGGCGCTACTCCCTAGAACCTTGCTGCATCCTTCCTGTTTCAACCATTTCCGGGGTGTGAGGCTCGACGAAGTCTCGTCCACAAAGCTACGCTTTGTCACAAAGCCATGCTTCGGGTCAAACAAATGATCAACCTATGATCACAAAGATATAAGATCAAACAAATGATCATATCGCAAATGATCAAACACTGATCATCACACAGCAACACTCAGCATGCCACATTACCAAATTGTGATATATCGCTGATAAATTTCAACTACATAACCTCTGAGCTCGTACGTCTCAGAGAAGGGTGTTAAGCTAAGAGAATAAATTCTCCGCCACCAAACAGAAATGTATTTGAAAGAAATCGGCTTTATATCTCAAAGTGTAATGTCAGACATGTAACCATACAAGTCTGTTCCGGGATCGAACAGAACCGAAGGCACTTCTTACGAAGCCCTTGCAATTCCGGGTAATTTCCAATCACGTCCGGACTTCCCAAAAGGGTGATATAAATCTCTATACCGGAGCAACTCAGTGCAGAGACATTCGACAGGTTGTCCTTTCATTTTCGAAAAATATCCGGTCTTCAACACCGGTCTTCAAATGCCATCCATATACGACGTATCACTATTCGGAATGGGTTATACGACCCAAAGGTCCTTTCCCGGCTAACCCGAATAGTGAGCGCAATATTCAAAACATATGGATATTGGGATTTCAATTAAGTCACAACTTATTACCCAAAAATCTTTCTTCAAATGGTTTAAACAAGTTACCATTTTAATCTTTTTAAACAAAAAGATTAAATTCACAAAGTTCACTTAATTTCACAAAGATTCATTCACAGATTTTTCCAAATCGATTTCCATTTCAGTTTAATTAATTCGTTAAATCTTTAAATCAAAGATTTAACTAATAGCTTTCAAAACATTTCCATTTCAAATGGTTTAAACAAACATCATTTTAAATCTGTTAAGATAACAGATTTAATTCATAGCTTTTTAAAACAGTTCATTCATAACTTGGAAAAATAATTCCAATTCAATCTTGAAATTCCTTTAATTAAACTGGAATTTCATTTCTTATCTGAAAGCTTTTATCATTTGAAAACAAACAGTTTCTATTTTGGAAATCTGATTCATTTATACAAGTTAAAATCTTTGGGTTAAATCCAAATTCTCAAAATTTTACTTTTAAATGGTTTAACTTTATATAAACACATTTATAACATTTTTAATCCCTAGTTTCAAATCATAGGATTCAATTTCAAACTTGAATTCAAATTTAAATCTTATTATTTAAATTTTCAAAACTCGTTTAAGTTATTCAAAATAACTCTTATCTTTGAAATTCCATTTCAAATGCTTTTCACTTTTAAACCCAAATTCCTAATTTCAAAATTGAAATTGAAATTAAAACTTCAATTTTAAAAACATCAAATTTAAATTATCTGTGACTTAACCGATTTCCACGTGAAATCCATTTGTGTGTGTAACTGTGTAGTCTAGGGGTTTTACACACAATAGTGCAACATCATACAATCATCACAGGTCAAAATACAGAAATATAGTTGATAAGCGATATAAACTATAACGCTTATCTTTCACATACAGATCACAGATGTATAAATATCACAGATAAAGAAATTACAGATCACAACATAAATCAGGATGTATCACAAAGCATCACAAATCAGGGATATCAAACAATTCACATTCAATAGAATCCAAACATTCATAAGTAGGATCAATTTATATCTGATTTCAATTAATTTATAGCAGATTAATTACTTATGAATAAACTACAAATCTTGGTAAATTACAAATCATTTTGATTAATTGACCCTTAATCATTTATTAATTAACCTTTAAACCAATTACATAATTAATTGACCCCTTAATTTCTTTTATGAAGTAATTAACAATTTACAATTGATTATCTCAATTAATTACTCTAATTATTTATCAAAATTTATCACATAAATTTGATTACTTAATAACTTCTAGTTAATTAACTTCATTAACTAATAAAATTTCTTCAATTGTTTTCTTGAGAAATTATCTTAGATTAATTCATATTAAATCATTTCCAATTATAATTTAATCTAAATCATTAATTAACTATTAATCATTCATTTATTATCTTAAGTAGTTAATTACCATTTATTAATCACTTAATCATTACTTAATTCAAACTCCAATTACAATATGATTTAATTAATTGATTTAATTGTTCACCTAAATTAACACTTAGAAGTCTCTTCAAATTTTGAAAATCAATTATAGTATTAACTACAAATTAAAGCAATTCCTTTGTATGAAAGAATTTTAAATCAAATTCCCTCAAATTCAAAATATTTAAACTTATTTAAATTATTTAAAATTTAAACTTCTTTCATTTCAAAACTGGAATTTAAACATTCCTTTGGACTCAGTTAAACCTGATTTCAATTTTTAAACCATCACAAAAAAAAAACTATGCACTGGTTCCAGGTTACACATGGAAACAAAACTACTCGTGCCCCCTATATTTTACTTCGAGAAAAACAAAAAAAAAGCTCGAGCAAAACATAACTTTACTCGAGTAAATCCCGAGTTCACTTCCCTAACACCCCAGATTCAACCAGAGCACAAATGTGCACCGTGCACATGCACCCACAATACCATCACTTCCGATCAACTACGGTCATCTCCACAAATCGGCGATCGCTTCCCCATCTTCTCCCAAATCTCCGATTACCACTTCCAGCTCGAGATCGAATTCGAGTCCCACAATCAACCTGGACAAAAACAGCAACCCCACTTCAAAAGCCTGGCAACACCACGCGCTCGACGCTCCGATCACCGGAGGCCACCCAACTCCGGCCATAGCCTCGTTCACCTCTCCTCTACCAAAACCCAAAGTCGCTCTACACTCGATCATACATCGACGTCGAATGAGACGAAAAACGAAAACCACGCAAAACTAGGTTTACGAAAATGAATTCGACGTCATCGCCTCCACCGTTGACGAACCACCACCGCACCATTTTTTCGAGCACCACCCATCACTCCTCTACCTTCAGAGAGAAACCCGACTCCCCCAGTCCAACACGTCACTGGAAATTGGCCAAAATGCCAATTCCGATCGTCCTTTATTTGCTCTCGAAATACCCAACTAAAGTTTATGAATTTCCTATCTAAATTCATAATTTTTCATCACAATTATATGCATGTAATTCAATTCAGAATTTAAAGCAGTTGATCTTTGACCAAAATTTAAGTTTCACTGTATTACCTTATTTAAACATTATAATTTAGTTTAAAAGTTATAGAAACTATTTTAAAATCTTCATCAAACATTAACATACAACTTTTATTCAATCATCAAGATCAAATAAGGGTGTTATTGGAGGTTTTGAAGTTTGAAGTGAAATCTGGTCCTAAAAACAGAAAACAGAGTTCATATGAACACAACCTATCTTCCATATATATACAGATATACTTGCTGATATACACATACATTTATCATTTTCCTAGGCATTCATCATCACAGATATTAGAATCAAGAGAATGGTTTCAAAAAAATGAAGTTTGCTCACCTGGCAATATTTGAAAACAGAGAACACTTTTGTTTTGTGTTGAAATCTGCAGTTGAATCTCCCTTTTCTTTTTCTCTTCAATAAATTGTTTTCAAGCTTGAATAAAAGTGATGTTTTGCTTTTATTTCTTTTTATTTTCTGTTTACTATCTTGGTTTTCTGATCTTTGAAAATATTTGTTGAACGAATGAAACGAAGGCAATATTCCAGTATATAAAGAAAATGTGCAGAGGAAGGTATAGGTAAGTACAATATTACTTTTGCTCAACCCATGCTTTACTCGGCTGATAATGTTAGTGTATGGGCTGAGAAGTAAATAGCATTTAATGCTTGCATTAAATGAAAGCATGTAACAACCATGCTGTTTGATACTTGCAGCCTATGTTGTTGTTTTTTTTTCTCTTTTCTTTTATATGTGCTGTTTTGGTTTACAACTCACTTTCTTGTTTTACTTTGCAGGCTCTTGCCTAAGTCTTATTTTGTTTGGTTACTTTGTATTGTAAATAATTTCTATTTTATTTTTCATTTTTCATTTAACTATGCAGATCTTTGGTGGTTGACATTATCAATATTGTGTACTAAAGGTTCATATATTGTTCATATTTGAGTGTTGTTTCTTTTCCTTTCTTTGCTTTGTCTTATGACTTTATAAATAAAATCCTATAGTTAATAGGTTGTTTGAACTGTAACCAATTTGTTTAATGTGTATATTTTTATATTTTATAGTTTACATAACCAAAATCTTAAGATATTTATTTTATTCCTTAATACTTATTATCTTATATGTTACAAAACATATTTTGTTCTTTACATTATCAATAAATCCCAATTCAAATATTTATTATTATAATTTATCTTTGGCCCATTTATTTACAATTTAAATTCAAATCAAATTATTTAAAGTTTAAATGATTTATACAAAATTCATCTACGATCGGGGAAACTCGCTTAAATTAACAATAAATTTTACAAATTTTATTCAAAAATTCATTTAATTATCAATTAAATGTAATTAAAATTCGGGGTCGTTACAAGAATGTGGGCGGCAATTACCCTAATGCTCTTATGTTTATTAAGCTAACACTTAACCATTTATAAGTTCATTTTGTTAATAAGCATGGCCACTATATGTTTTTAATCAACCTCAATCTCCTTGTCTACATTATTCTATTTAATTTATTCTAATTAAATCTCCTAAATAATGTTATTAAAAATTAGGGGTGTTACAGGCTCCCCTCCTTAAAGAATTTCGTCCTCGAAATTCAGTAAGGACTAACTACCAAATATATCAATCATTTGTAACAACTCCTAACACCCATACTACCTTATTCGACTAGCAACTAATCTATATAAATTTAATATAGACATACCATCAAAGCAGATCAGGATAAGCCTCTCGAATCCTATCCTCTGACTCCCAAGTACAGTCCTTCTCGTTGTTGCTCCACTGAACTTTCACCAACTTGACTGTCTTGGTCCTCAATATTTTCTCACCTCTCGCTACAGCCCGAACTGGTTGTCTAGAAAAAGCTAAACCAGGCTCTACTATCAAGTCCTCCAAATCTGTCTGAGGAATAGTAGTCTATGGATCATGCACATACATGCAAAGATGAGACACATAGAATACATTATGGACACTTGCCAAACTGCTTGGCAACTCTACGTTGTACGCGAGCTTTCCAATCCTTTTTATAATCTAGAATGGTCCAATATATCCCGGGGCCAACTTTCACGACTTCCCAAATCGTACCACACCCTTCATTGGTGATACTTTAATGAAAACACTATCTCCCACTGAGAACTCTAGGTCTTTACGCCTCTTATCTGCGTTACTCTTCTGCTTGGATTGAGCTTCCTTCATCCGTCCTTGGATTAACTCAATCTTTTTTAGCGCCTCTCTAACTAAATCCGTACCTAAGACCAATCTGTCTCCAGTCTCTAACCAACATGCTGACGATTTGCATGGCCTTCCATACAAAGCTTCAAAAGGCATCATTCTTATACTAGTCTGATAACTATTATTATAGGAAAAATCAATCAAATGTAGGTTATCTTTCCAAGATCCACCGAAGTCTAATACACATGCTCTTAATAAATCCTTGAGTACCTTATGGACTCTCTCTGTCTGCCCATCCGTCTGTGGGTGATAAGCTGTACTCATCTTGAGCTTTGTACCTAATACCTCTTGGAGACTCCTCCAAAATTCGCTAGTGAATAAAGCATCTCTGTTGCTGACTATGCTACTAGAAATTCCATGAAGTCTAACTATGTTCTTCATGAACAACTTAGCCAAAACTGGTGCCGTCCTGGTCGACTTTACTAGAATGAAATGGGCACTCTTGGTCAACCTGTCCACAATAACCCATGTGCTCTCATTTCCTCTCCTTGACCATGGCGACCCATTAATAAAATCCATGGATATCGAATCCCATTTCCAAATTGGAATCTCTAAAGGTTGAAGTAACCCACTTGGCTTCTGATGTTCAGCCTTCACTTGTTGATAGTTTACACACTGCCTAACCCATAAGACAACTTCCCTCTTCATGCCTTCCCAATAGAAGCTCCTCTTCATACCTTGATACATCTTGGTCCCTCCAGGATGAATCGTAAACTTCGATCGATGACACTCTTCCAGAACTTCCCTCCTTAAGTTCTCTACATCCGGAACGCATAATCGTCCCTTCTTTCTCAACCATCCTCTTTGATCAAGACTAAAATCCTTTAGGTCATCAACCTCTGATTCTACCTCAAGCGTTCTAATCCTTTGGCTAAAACTGGATCATCTCTTTACTTAGAAACTATCCTCTCGATCAGCACTAGTCGAACTTCGAAACAAGATAACATGGTAGTACCTTGACTAGAACTAGCAGTAGATCTCAACTGCACACCACAACTGGCCAAGGCTTCTAGATCCTTCCATTTTGCCAACATTTCTAACACCACATTGTAATGTTTTCTACTGAGAGAATCTGCTACCTTGTTTCCTTTCCTAGGAGTATACTCGATACAAATCATAAGCTGCCAAAAATCCCAAGCACCTCTGCTGCCTCATATTCAACTCCTTCTGAGAGAATAAATACTTTAATGACTTATGATCGGTATATAACTTAAATCTCTCCCCCAAGAGATAATTCCTCCAAATCTTCAAGGAAAAAATCACCGCTGCCAAAACCAAATCATGAGTAGGATATCTTACTTCGTGCGGCCTAATCTGTATAGATGTGTAAGCAATAACTTTGCGCTTCTGCATCAACACTGCTCCCAATCCAGTCCGACATGCATCAATGTATACTACCAACCCTCAGTTACCATTTGGAACTACTAGCACTGGTGCATTGGTCAACAAATGCTTTAACTTAAGGAACCCTTCCTTACATTTGTCGGACCAAACAAACTTCACATCTTTCCTGGTCAACTTAGTCAAAGGTGCTGATATCCATGAGAAATCCTTAATGAATCTCCGGTAATAAACAGCAAGTCCAAGAAAGCTCCTGATCTCGGTTACCATCTCTGGTCTCTTCCAATTGTTCACAGCTTCGATCTTATCTGGATCGACTGACAATCCTTTCTCTGAAACCACACGACCAAGAAACTTAACCTCTTTCTTCCAAAAATGACACTTAGAAAACTTCGCCTTCAGCTGATTCTGCCTCAGCGTCTCCAGCACTACTCTAAGATGAACCTCATGCTCTCTTTCATCTTTCGAGTACGCTAAAATGTCATCTATGAATACCAACACGAACCTATCCAAGTGCTCTCGGAAAACTCGGTTCATCAAGTCTACGAAGAAAGAAGGTGCATTCGTCAATCCAAACGGCATCACCAACCACTCATACGAACCATATCTAGTCTAAAATGTGGTCAAAGGAATACTGTCCTCCACCACTCGCAACTGATGGAACCTCGTCGCCAAATCTAATTGGGAGAACACTCTGGCTCCACTCAACTGATCAAATATATCATCTATCCTCGATAGAGGGTATCTATTCTTGTTCATCCTTTCGTTCAACTTACGATAGTCGATGCACATCCTTAACAACCCATCTGGCTTCTTTACGAAAACCACGGCTGTTTAACGACAAATTTTCTATCGGATTAGAAAACCACCGATAAATTTTGAATTAAATTTATACCGCAAGCGCACGGCGTACTATCGTAGTACATAGTGAGTACGAGTCGATCCGCAGGGAATTGTTGATTTTAAAAATCTATTCAATCAAATTAACCAAAGATTTAGATAGTGTTAAGCTAAAAATGTAAGAAACTAACAAAAAGAAAGTGAGAAAAATATGAGAATAAATGACAATTTAGAGATAATTCCACTATCTATATCATATAGTTCAACAAAACATGGCATTATTATCTCTCTTTTTAGTCATTAGTAAGTTTAATTGATGTGCTTATCATAAGTATGGCCCATTTGTGCTATTAATTAACTCAACATATGCCATCAAACTATAACACACCATTTAAACTACTATTCAACTCTCATGAAAAATGACAACAAGTTGAAAGAAAAATCTATTTTAAGTATGGTCTATTAACTATTAATTAGAAATATAGACCATCAAATTTCAATTTCAACATTCACTTCTTTGCCATAATCATATGTAGATGAAGAGGCAATTTTTTGTTTGTGATTGTTTAAGCATAGCCTATTTTTTATGAACAACATAGACTATCAAATGCATCATGAAATAATAAATCACATCAACATTCATTTAAGCACAAAAGAGAGCAATAATTATCAAAATGTTGAAGCTACATGATTAGAGGCTTCATTACCCCTAAATTGAAGGGATTAGCCTCTCATTTGTGTTATCATATCAACACTTGTAGCATGCAACATGAAATTAAAAGAAGAGGAAAAAGAGAGCAAAATGAAAAACACAACTAAGTAAAAAGAAGTAAACACTAATCTACTTGCATGAAAAATAAACTAACTACTAACAAGAAAGGAATAGAGCATGTAAATAAGAGAGAACATTAATTTAACATTGTATAAAAAAAAGGAAAGTTACATGAAAAGAAATATGGCTAAGTAGCCATGAAAAGAAAGAAGAGAGATTGTGTTTATTTTCTAAGCTAAAAACTAACTAAGAGGAAGAGGGTTACATGAAACATAAGGGGTATTTATACAAGTTAGAAACCCTAATGCATATTTTTGGGGAATGCCCAAAATGCCCTTGTAGGAAGTGTGGTTGCCAAGTTATCATTAGCTTCAATAATCACCCATTAAGTGTGCATGAAAGTGTAATGGCCATTAGCATGTGGATTAGCTTCTAATTTGTACATGAAGGAAGGTGGGTTGATGGGGTCCTCCATGATCATGGCTTTAAATTATTTCCATCTCCATTCCTTTGTATTCATTCTTGTGCATGTATATACCTTCATGAACCCACTTGTATATGAAGCCAAATTCCTACAAAATAATATAGAAATTTCCAATTAAATTTTCTCCAATTAATATATGCACAAAAATGACCATTTTGCTCCCATACGGAGATGAATATGTGACAATTTGAAAATAATTTGAATTTGGTTTAAACAAGTTAAAATACCCGATATGATCATTTATTTAATTTAAATAGATTAAATATGGTGGTAAAAATATGCACATTTACGTGCACATCAAATACCCCCACACTTTTTTTATTCGTCCTCGAATAAAGAAAAAAACTAAGATAAATCCATTTTCGTAGGAAACACGATTGCATTGAGCGTATGCAACAAGCCGCTAAACCTCTGGGTGGCCCCAGTAGGAAGAGTGTTGTCTCGTGAGGGTTTTCAACGGATACTACCCACAAAATCCAAATGCAAGATGAAAATATTTACAAAATGGAAGATTTATTTACAAAGATGTGAATGCAAGTTTTTGAAAATATTTATGAACGAAGGATTTACTTTTAAATTAACACAAATAAGTTAAATATAAGTTTTGGTCATTATCTTGAAATTTAAGTCATTTACTCGTCAAAACATCCAACAAAAATCAAGTTATCAATGCAAATATACTATAGTTTAACTCGTTGTTTTGGTTGATAACACAGTGTAACTATGAAATAGATCCTTACTCGATTATCAAAGTTTATCAAAGTGGTATTTTCATTTCTTTTCAATAACAAGTCAAATCAAATAAGTTAAAATAGTGCTTGGATTTCATTAGCTTACTCTCTCCATTTTTTCTTTTGAAAATTTTATTGATATTAACAATATTTACATATGCCTAACTCAGATAAACTGAGGCCAGATATATTACCCATGCACTGCCTTGCGGATTGATGTGAGGGGAATACAGAGCATGGCGAGTGAACACACAAATGTGAACACTTATTGACTGTAGGCGTTATTAGTAAAATAATTTTTATATACATACACCTAACTCAGATAAACTGAGGCCAGATATACCGATCATGCACTGCCTTTCGGGCTTATGTGAGAAGGGTACAGAGCATGGTGAGTGAACACACGAGTGTGAACACATGACTCTAGGTGTTAAAAATATATACATATATACAATTTTTTTTCTTATATATATTTTTATGTTTTTTTTTCTATATTATATATATATATATATATATTTGAAAAGAGAGAGTTTTGCAAAATCATCTTAGCACCACTTAACTTAGAAGACAAAAAAATGTTATATCTTTACTTTAAATCAACCACTTTTTAAAACAAAGATTTTCAATTAGGATGTATTTTACAATTAACACGTATGAATCTTCATATATAGTAGTTAAACCATAGTTATTTGTAATCAAACTTCATTTTTATTTTTGTTAAGACAAATAAATTTTCAAAAATTTCAATTTAATTAACCAAAACCATATATTTATCCTATAGTGTTTCTTTTAGAAATAAATCAAAAATGCTTAAAAAAAATTGTTTTTTTTTGTTTTTGAGATTTTTTTTTAAATTTTGGAAAGCAAAATAAAAAATAAACCATGAAAAATTGAAAATGATGATGAGTCTCCCCCCACACTTGATTTTGACTGTGTCCCCACAGTCAACCCAAGTGGAAGGGGAAGAATAAAACAAAAATAAAACGATGACCTATATTTACATGAAAATGAGCGGTATTTACACGAGATCAGAAAGTATATCGTCGGAAAGTAAATGAAATGGTCTTATAAAGACCGATTCATTTGTCTCGTCCAATATGCGAGACACAGCTTAAGCACAGAAAACCAAATCGTAAAAGATTTCAAAGTTGAGTGTTGATTTGGAAAAACGAATGTCGTTTTATTAAAAATTGTACGAGTCGTTTTATTTTCAATGATTTTTGGGGTTGATAAAATGATTGATTGAAGTTCATGTTTATTTTCACCAAATTCAAATTCAAATTTATCATTGACAACTTCTTCAAAATTGTTGATTTAAAAAACAAAATGGTGATTTAAATCTTCCCCTTCAGAATTCGACAACTCATTTTCGAAAAGTCCAAAGAAATCATGTTCATTGAATTCATCTTCCTTATTTGGATTATCAACAACTTCATCGTATATATTAAGTTCAAAATCCAAAGTTGTTACATTTAAATTTTCGGAATCGAGAAAAGGAAGGTCGAATTTTAAATTTGGTTCCTCAAAAGAATTGAAATCCAACTCAATTATCGTGTTTTCAACAACTTCATTAAGAGTGTCATTTTCAATTTCGAAAGTTGTTATTTGAAAATCGTTGATTTGCGTAAAAGGTGGATTATTAGTTGACTCGTCACACGTTGGGATTTGATTTTGTTGCTCACGTTGTTTCATATATGTTTCAAACAACGAATCTGTGTGGTCATCGTAAATTTCGTTCATTTGATCAACAAAATTGAATTTATAGTTATTAACTTGAGAATTTTCGATTTGGATTTGTTGAGAACAAAAAATTTCAATCGTAACGTTGTTAAGATTATTCCCATTGCCAAATTCGTTTGAAAAGTTGTTTCCATTTTCATTTTGAGTTTGAAATTCATTTTGGAGTTCAAAATCGTTTGAATTTTGAATTGAATTCAAATTTTGAAATCCTTGAAAATTTTGACTTGAGTTATCACACAAATCATTTATCATTTGATTTTGTTGTGTAAAGTTCAAGTAGAGACGAAATGTTATTTTCAAGAGTTGAGGGTTGGTCACCAGTTTGAAAACTTTGTTGTTCAAAATTCGAATTGTTTAAAGAATAGTTGTCGTTAAAATATCCATACGAATTTGGAGTGAAATCATATGGATTATATTGATTTTCACAACTATTGTAAAATTTAAGTGAAAATGGAAATTCAGACATTTTCAAGATTGTTTTGGTTTTTTTTATAAAGGTAAAATATTTCCAGATAGAATTTATTTTTCAATGTGGAAAATTGATTTTTTTTTGTATTTTGATTTACTAAGAAAAACTAAGTAATTTTTTATTTATTTTTGTTTTTGATAAAAAAAAATTCAAAAGAAAGGAAAACAATAAGGAATATTTACAATTTTTTTTTGTTTTGGATTTTGAAATATTATTTTTGTTGTTTTAAAAAAAAAATATGCATGAACTAATGCAACTAAATGAATGCAAGGTTTTAATTACAAATGATTTATCCTAAGTTAACCTAAAATTGTATAATTACACTTTGTCTTAAATCAACAAGATAGTTCTCAGCCAGGTAACGGGCAAGGGTTATCGGTGCACCACGAATCACCGTAGCAATGCAGCCGAAGGTTTAAGTACCTTCAGAGAAACAATCAGTATAATATTTATGAATCACCGTAATATTTATAACTGATTATTGCTCTGCCGTAGCCTAGACACCAAGAAATTAAATTGTTCAAAGAAGACAACTTGTCAAAATACAATTAAAAGTTATCGATGTCTAATCGTTATTATTAATCAAAATCTAGAATGAAATGCAAAGCAGAAATTAAACGTGTATTAACAATGTAACTACGAATGGATTTTTGTTTTTGTTTTTGAATTTTTTTTTCAAATGCAAGCAATCAACAATGCAATTCAAATAAAAGTAGAGATGAAAGCAGCAATTTTTTTTATAAGCAAGCCAGCAATTTATTTTTGGCAGTAGAGCGAAGCGAGCAACTCTTCAAATCTGCCTTGGCAACCTGAAAAGAATTTAAACACAAAATATATACAGTTTTATATATATATAAGGATGGAACTTAAAATAAATTAAAACAAAACAAAACAAATTCAAACTCGATTTTTTTTAGTAAAACAAAACATATGAACAAGATATATACAATTGTTTTTTTTTGTTTTTTCTTTAAAAGATAGACTTTAAACAAACTAAAACGAAAACAAAACAAGTGAAAATGAAATAAATGAAAACAAGACAAATTCAAACTGGTTTTTGTTTTTTTTTAAACTCAATCATGGTTTTAAATCTCCTATATATCGCCCGAGATCTCCTTCGAGATCTCCTTTTCACACTTAAACGAGACGAGACATCAAATCTCCTCCATATCTCCCATGACACTCATCTCGTCCGAGATATTCAAATCTCATCCGAAATATGGATCAAAATCTCAATCCGAGATCTCACCCGAAATTATACATTTTTCTTATTTTGCATAATTTTTTTTATTTTCATATTGATTCAAAAGAAACTACTCAATCCAATTATAATTTACCAACTTCTTGAACATATTCTTTATTTTTTATCTTAATGAGTCATAGCGAAAGGTTTCACTTCTTTATTATGTTCAAATAAAAGGATATTATTCCATCATTACCAAATCAATTAAGCTAATCAAGCTACTACTCTTCTAAAAATATTCCTTTTTCCATGTAAATCAAGTATGTTACCATTTTTATTTTTACTAAGAAAGTCATAACCGTTAAATAAATTTTTGACACATCAATTTTAGACACATAAGTACATCTGAGATATTCCCGAGATGCATTATAAGACCCGAGATGTCAATCCGAGATGTACACCCGATATGTACTCATCTTGTCCGAGATCTCCCCCGATACGAGATAACTTATGTAAAAATTCCGAGACGAAACGTGATCGAAATCCGATATTTAAAACCTTGAACTCAATAAACAAACCCAAAACTTGAACTTTTCAACTAAAAAAATATATAAACAAACCCAAATTTACACGGCCCAATATGAATCACTTCCACGCTTCGTTTATCTCAACCGTCTCACTCAACAAATCACCTTACCTTCGGCAAATACTGAAACTATTCCATTTTATTAAGCATCCTTAAATCCCAGAAATCATTAAAAAAAATTAGAATTCGAAATCAATGCTGCTAGGCGATTTGAAGATGTGGTGAGACGAGGTCGCAATGTTGATTCGAAGTGAATTTGTTTGCAAATTTGGGTTGCGTTGGAGGTGGATTGAGACGTTGGATTGAGGCAAGATGATTGGAGGTTGCGGTGGTGAGATTGTATATGGAGTCGATGTCAGTTGGTGGAAGCTCGGCGGTAGAGGCGAGTGTCGTGATTTTGGGTGCGGTTGTTCGATTCGGTTGGGCAATGGATGATGTCGAATTTGGGTAGGCCACGGGGTTTGAAGCGATGAGGGGAGGCAACGACGACTTGGTTGAAGTTCTTGTAGGTTGATAGCCCCTTTTTTTGTTACTGCAGTTTTGAGTAGCAATGGAGATGATGAGTGATGTTCTCTGGTCAGTGAGTGATGATCAGTGAATAGATACTGTTTGCAGTGAGTGAGAGAGGGATCAGTGTTGGGCAGTGAGTTCTGAATGGGGTTGTTTCAGTGGTGTTTGGATGTCTCTGGTCATGACTGGAACCGGTGATGATATAATTAGTGAGTGAGTGATGATCAGTGTTGTTTGCACGTACTTTTGATGGAAGAGTGGTGGGTTGTTGCAGAGTTGGCTGTAGTTTGGGTGGTGGTGAATATTGCCGAGTGCTGTGAGTTTAAGTGAGTAGCAATGTTGTGGTTGAGGTTGTATGTTAGGCAATTGGCAATTGATGATGTTATTTGAAGTGTTTGAATTGGCGACTGGAAGGATGGATTGGAGATGCATTGGTGATTTCAGAGGGTCGCAGCAGAGTGGTTGTGGGATAGTTGTCAATTGCTATTTGTAGTTAAAGTTGTATGAGGGAGATTTAAGTTCGTGGCTGTTCTGAAGTGATGTCAGCAGCAATATGATGGTGGCACACATCACTGTAGTGAAGTGGGAAGACTGATGATCTCTGGTTGGTAGTTGATGATGATCTCTGGTTTGTGGAAGTGTAGTTGAGTTTGCTGTGCAGTTGCGTGGTTGTGAGGGAGACAGTGGTTGAAGCCATAAGGGTTGGTAGCAGTGGTTAAGGTTATATGATAGTTTTGAAGTTGAGGGTAGGCAGTAATGTTAATGTAGAGAAGAAGGTTGTTGAAGTGCATTGAATGGTTGTTGAGGAGTAGAAGCAATGATGGTTTGGATGGTTTGTGGCACTGTCTAATGATGAAGTGCTGTGATATGGAAAGTGTTGATCAACGAAGCAGTTGGGTGTATTGAATGTGGTGAATTAGGCAGTATGTGTGATGGAGTTTCAGGGTGACTGTCTGGTTGGATATGGTAATAGATATGGCACTAATGGAATATTTGAAGTGAACTCGAGGCAGTGTTGCTTTGGTGAAGTTTGCAGGGGCAAGGTGAAGTTTTCAGTTTGTTGCCCTGTCAAACTGGTAGTGTGAAGTTTGCAGAGGCAAGGGGAAGTTGAACTGATATGGTGAAGAAGAAGTCAAGACAGGCAGAAGTGCACTTGTTTGAAATGAATTTATCACTACACCATACTAGCCATTTTGCCACGCCCCAATGCGGAAAATTTGCCACGGCCTTGAGCCATGGCAATTTTACCACGGTTTAGGGCCGTGGTAAAATATATTGCCATGCTAACGGGCCGCGACAATTTTACCACGGTTTAGGACCGTGACAAAATTATCCTTATTTTTTAAACTCTCTTACATACGTATGGCCTACACCCTTTCTCAGAAAACAACGCCCTCCGGTCTCAAAAAACTTAAGCATACAGCCGCTCGAATCTTTTAATTTCAGTCCCGCTCATTGAATCCTAAAAAATACCTAATCCTCAATTTCAATCCCGCGCTTGAATCCTAAAAACACAACCTAATCCCGCTCTAGAACGTGGTTGATGCTGTTTGCAATTTTGGAATTGCACTTGTACCCGACAGAGATTCAGATCTCCAATTTTATGCCCCAATTCAAAGTGAAAAGGAACCGGCTGTCTTCATGCCCGAGGAAGTCGTGGCAGAGATTACAGGTAAATGAATGAATACCTTAATTGTATATGTTATGAGGGAACATCCTCTATATGACCAATTCAAATGTTTTGTTCATAACATAATAAAGCAAATTTCAGAATTTGAATTATATTTTAAGGCTAATGGTTTCACTGCTATTAAATTGCCTTCTTCGGTTGATTGTGACAATATTTTTAGAGGCGGTCCATGTACTTTTAATTCCAGAATTGTTATAATCAAAAAATGGAATCCGGATTTTCCATTGACTTGGGATTATTTTTCAACCAATCCTATTTGGATTCGTATCATGGATCTTAATTTTTCATACTGGAGCAAGGAGGGGATTAGTGGGATTGCAAGTGCGCTTAGAAAGCCTATTCGACAGGATAATACAACTAGCAAACAATCCCGACTAAATTATGCTCGAGTTTTGATAGAAATTTATTCTAATTTTTCATGTCCTGAAATAGTACATATACAAAGATTGAATAACTAACATGAGAGTGTTGATTTAAAATATGAATACAAACCAAAAGTTTGTTCAAGTTGCAAATTGTTTGGCCATAGTCCCAATTATTGTCCTTTTACATTTAAACAATAGTGACAAGAAAAAACAAACATGCCTGAATCAAGTTTTTTGATTAGATCCACAATGAAGCTCTTTATTATTAGATGCACAATGAATTTGATATAACATCATCCATGTAAAACATACAAAACAGGTGAAACACATAGTAGTACATGCTAGTTTTGTTGCAACAATGACACCGTTAACCTGGTTGTAAGAGCACATGAAACTGGCGACACGGCCCTCCTGAACACATGTTTTGAATGGCACATCGAACGTATCTTCCAGATTTTGTTTACTCACCTGCATTATTTTATCTTGTATTATTTACCAGTATAGAAAACAGTTACTGTTTTTTGTGATGTTTTCTATCAACTTGATTATGTGTATAGGGCGTGCAAATAACTTATGAATAAAGCACTATGGCACGATGGAATTTTTATGTGGCGAGGCTGAAAGCGATCAGGTAAGCACAACCTAGATGGTTTGATGAATTAACAATGTTTTAATGAGGATTCTTCGTTCACATGTAGGTGATTGATGAATTTGATCAGAACATACATACATACTGTTGAAATTGACATAGAGGAGGATCAACAAGTTGCAGAAACAAGTTGATCAGAATGAACATTTTGTTGAAATTGAACATGGAGTTGAGTGCACCTGCAAGCAAACTAAGAAGACAACTCAATTCTCCAAACCGAGCATCCAAGCTTTTCTCCCTAAAAATGACAAAACAATTCTTCCTCCCGGTACCAATTCTTTAAACCTTAGATCAAGAAAATTTGAAAAGTTGCTTTCAAACTACTTATAATAGGATTTAATTATATTTGGTGTACTTTTGCTTGCTATATGGATATTATTTTTATTCAAAATAACTCCGTTCTCATGTTTAACTCCACCAGGAACCTGCAAGCATTTGCAAATTAAACAGCATGTAAAAAGCAAATCTAAACAGCATGTAAATTAAACAGCATGTAAAAAAGCATTTGTATGATCATAGAGAGAAACATAAAGGTGTTTGTGCGAAATGAACAACCTATGTCCACTACAACAAAAGTCTTTGCATCATATATGTTGCCACTTTGGGTTCATGTTTTGACTGCAGAAAAAACATAGGAATCCCCATGTATGTAGTTTTTCAAAAATAAAGAAATACTTAGGTATGATTAATGCTTATCTTTCAATTATCTATCTGCTTCAATTGCCTAGATAATTAGTTCAAGTACACCAATAAGTCGACTTGCCTAAGTTGCTTCAAATTGCAATGTAACTACAATCTGTTTTGTTCAGGTAGGGTATTTTTATTAATATCGCAATGTATTCATTATAAAACTATCTTTGTAACTTTATATTATGTCTCATAACTTGTGTTAATCTTGATTTTTTCTTTTGGCATGTAGGATTGTAACTGGAGTGAAAATGAAGAAGGAATAAATAATTCATTGAGGCTGCTGGAGTGAAAATGTCTCATAACAATGTGTTCTTTTTGGATGCTGCTGGAGCAGTCTTAGTTCAGGTACATGCTTCATCTTTCAAATTTCCATTATGCTTTTGACGGTTACTTTTCTCACAGATATTGATCTATCGTGTATTTATAATTATCATCTTCGCATTGACTCTTCACTCTTCCATATGAAAATGTTCTCAGTTGCATGTAAAAAATCCAGATAGAAAATCCTTTTGAAAGATATCTTTTTGTTCACATAGCAACATAATCATTTATAAAATCTTATTTAGACTCTTTTTCATATCTTTCTTGTACACACCACCTACCCATTGCTACATCGCCAAACTTCTCATCCTGCCTATAATACTAACTGTAGCTATTAAGTTTACTAGCACATAATGATACAATTATCACAAGTTTCATTTGTATATTTATTAGACAATACTATCATTCATGGCACTGCTAATAATTAAATCTTAGTCTTCTAACATTATTAGGTAATATAAAAGTTGCTAAACAAATGTAATGGCATGCTTTTCATATTTCAGGAGCTTCTAACAATATATAATGACATGCTTTTCATTATTATCTATCAGTAATATCTCATGTTCAGGAGCAGCAGAATAAAGTATCGTCGCAGAGAAGTATCTGCGACTTGACTCACATACATTATTGATCATAGAAGAAGAAAATAGAGTGATTTCTCCCCTTTTCTTCTTTCAGCTAAAGAAAAATGCTGCTTCGTCATAGGTTATCTTTATTTCTCTATCTTTTATCAATTTCCCCTTTTTTATCTATCAGCTTTCATTCGCTTTTTTTACCATACTCGCTCGTTAATCATTTAATGTGAGCCAACTACATTTTCATGTTTGGAATTCTTTACTCCGGTTACAATCCTCTGATAAAAACAAACAAAGTAAAAAGTTCTGATTTTTAAATCAGAACTTGAATTCAGAACTTTTTATTAAAAACAAACGTTGCCTTAGTCTCTTTGGACGTTTTTGTTTCATCATGTAATGCAACTTCTACAGGTCTTTTTTTCTTCCCTTCCACATTTGCCTTAATTACACATTCTTTGTATCCTAGACCTCAAGTTTAGTTGTTATTCGATTTGTAAAGGTAATTTATTTTAAAGCTTACACAATTTAATAACGTTAGTTAGTTTCCTCTTTCTTCCCCTGTTCTTCCTTTTTTTGTCTCCAGTTTTCTTAGAAGAAAGTTAGAAATCAATATTTTCCATTTCTTTCGTCTGATACTACCATATTATAAAATCAAAAGGTTAAGACTGAGGTGATGGACAACTTACAACATTAATTAACATTACAATGTAAGCATAATAAATACACAAGGTAACAATACTGTCAAACACAATGTGGTTAACTTGTACATACTAACAGTCAACATATTTGTTTACATCTGGATAAGTTCAAACTCCTTTTAATATATTAATTAATCATTTTGAAATAGATTGTTGCTCTAATGTGAAAAGTCTACAAATATGTAAAACTTTGTAACCTGACCACGGAAACCCACATCGAGTTGTAACAAACCATTCACTCTCTCACGGATTGGTGTCGGGATTATCTGGCTTCCTACCATTCTTTATTGTAGAGATAATGCACATTCTGATATTGCCTGCAGTATAAACTGCGGTGCTAAACTCCGTGGTTTGCTCCACCTCTTGGGTTTGGTGGACTGCCTTTGGGATTGACCGACCTTGTTTGCTCGACCTTATATGAAACTTCAGATAAATTAAAAAACCAAAGAAACAATTCAAATCATTAAAACACAAAATGAGACAAATGGGATTGTGTGTGCGTGTCTTATTAATCGTTGGCCTGTGAACTTAAGATATTCAAATATGCTTCATTAATGTAAACCTGATACGCTGAGGCTTCTCACAAAGAGAGGCTCTGAAGATTTTTTTTTCTTCTTCTTCATGCTTCTTTTATTGTCAAGCCGTCCCAACTCTGATGAACTATGGTCATACGTGCCAGGTAGTTGATTCCATTGCTTATCTGTAGTAAAAGTCGTGAGTCATGTGAATAAATTGTAAACTCTACCAGTATACGGCATACTGTGTGCAGGTTCTTAAAGCCCTTTTAAATATTTCGGAAAAGACTTGGAGTCAACATGATAATTTATTGAAGCTTCGTCACAGCTTAATAATATTATAAAGACTTTTACTTAGAGCTGAGCAAATGAAATTGTAATTATATTTCCGACTTCAACTTTAAAAAATCGGTCGTTTTTAAACCCGAAGTGAATGACACTTTCTCTCTACCGCAGCTCTTCTGGAAGTTGACAAATCACGTAGCGTGTCATACAAGGAATAATCGCTATAGATGCACACAATATGCTACTGTTTTTTCAATTACGGACGGTAGTTTTCAAATTGCATCATTTTTTCTGTATAAAACAGCAGACATGTTTCTTTCTGAAGTACGTACGCACACCAAGCATTATTCACGGCCACAGCCTTGCACCTAGCCATCTCCTGCCTTTTTTTAAACACATGTCATATGAATCAATCCTTTTCACACCTTACGCAATCCTGCTACTTACATAATTATTTAGACTATTATCTTCTAATCGTCGCTATCTTTGATGACCTTATATCGTTTAGTATTTAGAATTTATTCGCATTTCCAATCTAGCCACGGCTCTAATGATTTTTCAAACAACAAAAGGTGACAAGATGTTGCAACGACTGATTGGATGATAAGAAAATAGTCATGTGTATTTTATTTCATGTTGCTGCACATTGACGTCCGATTTATCAGCTAGATGCATCAGATGAATATAAGCATCATATACAGCTGTGATCGCAAATTAGAATAGTAACGTATACCAAAAAGGTTTCATATACAGGGAAAATTCATTTAACGTAAGCATTGAAAGCTTGGGAAACCATTTCTGAAAACCATATTCATCTTGTGATTGGAAATCTCAAAGTTTTATGTAAATCTAACAACTTATCACCAAAAGATGCAAAAGCATCCAAAAAAATCAAACTTACAGAAATACTGTAAATCTAGATATACGATGATAAACATTCACTGCATTGAATTTTGATTAAGGATGGATACTTGGACAGGTTAAAGGAGTAAATCAAGGGGAAAGAAGAGAAAGAAAAGTAAAGTGAATGTCTCCCCCAATGGCTTAGGAAATGGGGGAAATCCATCAAATGCTAACTAATGATGTTTCTTGTTTGGAACGCGAGGAGATTAAACTTTCGACAAGAAAATATGATGTCACCGAATATACAAATAGGCTTAAGCCTTCGATTATTGTCTTATTGGAACATAAACTTAGCAAGGAAATCATAAATAATTTTGTTAAAAGAGGCATGATTGAAATGTCTGCATGAAAGGAACTCGAATAAAAGCAGAATACTACTCTTGTGGAACCCATGTGTCTAGTAGTGCAATAATCTAGCTAGTGATGATCAATTTATCTCTTGTTTTATATAGAACTATGGGGGGGCTAAATTTTATTTTAACTTGTATAGATAGGTTGTACATGTAACAACATAGAAACCGCTTGTGGAATCATATCAAGCGCCTGGCTAATGGCTTAGATTCTTTCTGGCTTATTGCAGGTGATTTTAAATGTGTATTCTATAATTCTAGCAGAATTGGCCCGAATATTTGCAGTTGTGGTGATGATAAATATAATTTGTATTATCTGTTTGTGCCTGGGTCATATCTGTTACCCTTGCTTGACATGTACATGCATGATGAGTTGCATCTTATTCACTTGCTATGCTATAGCCTGGTTGTGCATTTGAATTTGGTACATTCTGGTACATGTTCATACCTTACTGAAACTTGTACCTTGAGGTGCCTGACTTGTAGTTTCTTTGTGTTGTATGCTTTTGTCTTCATCATCATTTCATTTTACATTCTGTCCATGTTGATCTGCAGTATTTCCCTGTTGACTTGCGTTGTGTGGTCTTGCACTACTTCATCCCTTTCTTGTTTGTACATGTGTCATATTGAGATGGTTTTGATTTTAGACGGTCTCATTTGAAGCTTGTACATGCAGTAGCCATAAGATGGTGAAATAAAAACTAAACTGAAATTTCTAGTTTCCTTTCTGATTCAGAATTGTTTATATATACATGTCAATGCAAGTTGATAGCATAGATTACTGATTTCTTGTCTTACTTGTTTGCAGGTGAAGGAACTTCTCATAATACAATTAAGATTACAAACTCTCTAAACCCCGGGCAACATCTTTCTAACAGACTTTGATATGAATCGATTAGTTGATGTGTTTCTTTTAATTATAATGTATCTTTCAGTTAAAGTCTTGTTTGTAACCGCATGTTTTTGTGTCTATGAAACTTGTTATGGTAGTAAATGTGCCTAGGTGATTATCTTGGTCCTTGGTTCAATTGCAATGTAGTACTATTTACTGTATTGCTTCTTGGTTCTTAGTGTAAATTCAGTTGTGATACAGTAATATTTGAAAACATGTTATGTTAAATTCGATTTTATTTTGGAATGATATTTCAATTTTTTATCAATATTTTTATGATGTGTTGAGATATATCCTCTTCATTTTTTCTTATGATAACTTGTCTATGGAACTTTGTAATTGGAATTCTGGTGGTGAATACTGTTTATAATTAGCAAATATACATTTAGCCACGGTTTTGGACTGTGGCTAAACATATATTAGCCACGGCTCTAAGCCGTGGCTAAACATATAATTGCCACGGTCCAAAGCCGTGGCTAAATTTTTGCCACTCCCAATTTTGCCACGGCTCAGAGCCGTGGCGAAATCATTTTACCACGGTCCAAAGCCTTGGTGAAATGGCTTTTCTGGTGTAGTGCATTTTCTTTTCGCCACGGCTCTGAGCCATGGTAAAATGATTTCGCCACGGCTCTGAGCCGTGGCAAAATTGGGAGTGGCAAAAATTTAACCACGGCTCTAAACTGTGGCTATACACATATTTGCCACGGCTTTGGACCGTGGCAATTATATGTTAAGCCACGGCTTAGAGCCGTGGCTAATATATGTTTAGCCACAGTCCAAAACCGTGGCTAAATGTATATTTGCTAATTATAAACAGTATTCACCACCAGAATTCCAATTACAAAGTTCCAGAGACAAGTTATCATAAGAAAAAATGAAGAGGATATATCTCAACACATCGTAAAAATATTGATAAAAAACTGAAATATCATTGCAAAATAAAATCGAATTTAACATAACATGTTTTCAAATATTACTGTATCACAACTGAATTTACACTAAGAACCAAGAAGCAATACAGTAAATAGTACTACATTGCAATTGAACCAAGGACCAAGATTATCACCTAGGCACATTTACTACCATAACAAGTTTCATAGACACAAAAACATGCGGTTACAAACAAGACTTTAACTGAAAGGTACATTATAATTAAAAGAAACACATCAACTAATCGATTCATATCAAAGTCTGTTAGAAAGTTGTTGCCCGGGGTTTAGAGAGTTTGTAATCTTAATTGTATTATGAGAAGTTCCTTCACCTGCAAACAAGTAAGACAAGAAATCAGTATTCTATGCTATCAACTTGCATTGACATGTATATATAAACAATTCTGAATCAGAAAGGAAACTAGAAATTTTAGTTTAGTTTTTATTTCACTATCTTATGACTACTGCATGTACAAGCTTCAAATGGGACCGTCTAAAATCAAAACCATCTCAATATGACACATGTACAAACAAGAAAGGGATGAAGTAGTGCAAGACCACACAACGCAAGTCAACAGGGAAATACTGCAGATCAACATGGACAGAATGTAAAATGAAATGATGATGAAGACAAAAGCATACAACACAAAGAAACTACAAGTCAGGCACCTCAAGGTACAAGTTTCAGTAAGGTATGAACATGTACCAGAATGTACCAAATTCAAATGCACAACCAGGCTATAGCATAGCAAGTGAATAAGATGCAACTCATCATGCATGTACATGTCAAGCAAGGGTAACAGATATGACCCAGGCACAAACAGATAATACAAATTATATTTATCATCACCACAACTGCAAATATTCGGGCCAATTCTGCTAGAATTATAGAATACACATTTAAAATCACCTGCAATAAGCCAGAAAGAATCTAAGCCATTAGCTAGGCGCTTGATATGATTCCACAAGCGGTTTCTATGTTGTTACATGTACAACCTATCTATACAAGTTAAAATAAAATTTAGCCCCCCCATAGTTCTACATAAAACAAGAGATAAATTGATCATCACTAGCTAGATTATTGCACTACTAGACACACGGGTTCCACAAGAGTAGTATTCTGCTTTTATTCGAGTTCCTTTCATGCAGACATTTCAATCATGCCTCTTTTAACAAAATTATTTATGATTTCCTTGCTAAGTTTATGTTCCAATAAGACAATAATCGAAGGTTTAAGCCTATTTGTATATTCGTTGACATCATATTTTCTTGTCGAAAGTTTAATCTCCTCGCGTTCCAAACAAGAAACATCATTAGTTAGCATTTGATGGATTTCCCCCATTTCCTAAGCCATTGGGGGAGACATTCACTTTACTTTTCTTTCTCTTCTTTCCCCTTGATTTACTCCTTTAACCTGTCCAAGTATCCATCCTTAATCAAAATTCAATGCAGTGAATGTTTATCATCGTATATCCATATTTACAGTATTTCTGTAAGTTTGATTTTTTTGGATGCTTTTGCATCTTTTGGTGATAAGTTGTTAGATTTACATAAAACTTTGAGATTTCCAATCACAAGATGAATATGGTTTTCAGAAATGGTTTCCCAAGCTTTCAATGCTTATGTTAAATGAATTTTCCCTGTATATGAAACCTTTTTGGTATACGTTACTATTCTAATTTGCGATCACAGCTGTATATGATGCTTATATTCATCTGATGCATCTAGCTGATAAATCGGACGTCAATGTGCAGCAACATGAAATAAAATACACATGACTATTTTCTTATCATCCAATAAGTCGTTGCAACATCTTGTCACCTTTTGTTGTTTGAAAAATCATTAGAGCCGTGGCTAGATTGGAAATGCGAATAAATTCTAAATACTAAACGATATAAGGTCATCAAAGAGCGACGATTAGAGGATAATAGTCTAAATAATTATGTAAGTAGCAGGATTGCGTAAGGTGTGAAAAGGATTGATTCATATGACATGTGTTTAAAAAAAGGCAGGAGATGGCTAGGTGCAAGGCTGTGGCCGTGAATAATGCTTGGTGTGCGTACGTACTTCAGAAAGAAACATGTCTGCTGTTTTATACAGAAAAAATGATGCAATTTGAAAACTACCGTCCGTAATTGAAAAAACAGTAGCATATTGTGTGCATCTATAGCGATTATTCCTTGTATGACACGCTACATGATTTGTCAACTTCCAGAAGAGCTGCGGCAGAGAAAGTATCATTCACTTCGGGTTTAAAAACGACCGATTTTTTAAAGTTGAAGTCGGAAATATAATTACAATTTCATTTGCTCAGCTCTAAGTAAAAGTCTTTATAATATTATTAAGCTGTGACGAAGCTTCAATAAATTCTCATGTTGACTCCAAGTCTTTTCCGAAATATTTAAAAAGGCTTTAAGAACCTGCACACAGTATGCCGTATACTGGTAGAGTTTACAATTTATTCACATGACTCACGACTTTACTACAGATAAGCAATGGAATCAACTACCTGGCACGTATGACCATAGTTCATCAGAGTTTGGACGGCTTGACAACAACAGAAGCATGAAGAAGAAGAAAAAAAATCTTCAGAGCCTCTCTTTGTGAGAAGCCTCAGCGTATCAGGTTTACATTAATGAAGCATATTTGAATATCTTAAGTTCATAGGCCAACGATTAATAAGACACACACACACAATCCCATTTGTCTCATTTTGTGTTTTAATGATTTGAATTGTTTCTTTGGTTTTTTAATTTATCTGAAGTTTCATATAAGGTCGAGAAAACAAGGTCGGTCAATCCCAAAGGCAATCCACCAAACCCAAGAGGTGGAGCAAACCACGGAGTTTAGCACCGCAGTTTATACTGGAGGAAATATCAGAATGTGCATTATCTCTACAATAAAGAATGGTAGGAAGCCAGATAATCCCGACACCAATCCGTGAGAGAGTGAATGGTTTGTTACAACTTGATGTGGGTTTCCGTGGTCAGGTTACAAAGTTTTACATATTTGTAGACTTTTCACATTAGAGCAATAATCTATTTCAAAATGATTAATTAATATATTAAAAGGAGTTTGAACGTATCCAGATGTAAACAAATATGTTGACTGTTAGTATGTACAAGTTAACCACATTGTGTTTGACAGTATTGTTACCTTGTGTATTTATTATGCTTACATTGTAATGTTAATTAATGTTGTAAGTTGTCCATCACCTCAGTCTTAACCTTTTGATTTTATAATATGGTAGTATCAGACGAAAGAAATGGAAAATACTGATTTCTAACTTTCTTCTAAGAAAACTAGAGACAAAAAAAGGAAGAAAAGGGGAAGAAAGAGGAAACTAACTAACGTTATTAAATTGTGTAAGCTTTAAAATAAATTACCTTTACAAATCGAATAACAACTAAACTTGAGGTCTAGGATACAAAGAATGTGTAATTAAGGCAAATGTGGAAGGGAAGAAAAAAAGACCTGTAGAAGTTGCATTACATGATGAAACAAAAACGTCCAAAGAGACTAAGGCTGCGTTTGTTTTTAATAAAAAGTTCTGAATTCAAGTTCTGATTTAAAAATCAGAACTTTTTACTTTGTTTGTTTTTTATCAGAGGATTGTAACTGGAGTAAAGAATTCCAAACATGAAAATGTAGTTGGCTCACATTAAATGATTAACGAGCGAGTATGGTAAAAAAAGCGAATGAAAGCTGATAGATAAAAAAGGGGAAATTGATAAAAGATAGAGAAATAAAAATAACCTATGACGAAGCAACATTTTTCTTTAGCTGAAAGAAGAAAAGGGGAGAAATCACTCTATTTTCTTCTTCTATAATCAATAATGTATGTGAGTCAAGTCGCAGATACTTCTCTGCGACGATACTTTATTCTGCTGCTCCTGAACATGAGATATTACTGATAGATAATAATGAAAAGCATGTCATTATATATTGTTAGAAGCTCCTGAAATATGAAAAGCATGCCATTACATTTGTTTAGCAACTTCCATATTACCTAATAATGTTAGAAGACTAAGATTTAATTATTAGCAGTGCCATGAATGATAGTATTGTCTAATAAATATACAAACGAAACTTGTGATAATTGTATCATTATGTGCTAGTAAACTGAATAGCTACAGTTAGTATTATAGGCAGGATGAGAAGTTTGGCGATGTAGCAATGGGTAGGTGGTGTGTACAAGAAATATATGAAAAAGAGTCTAAATAAGATTTTATAAATGATTATGTTGCTATGTGAACAAAAAGAAATCTTTCAAAAGGATTTTCTATCTGGATTTTTTACATGCAACTGAGAACATTTTCATATGGAAGAGTGAAGAGTCAATGCGAAGATGATAATTATAAATACACGATAGATCAATATCTGTGAGAAAAGTAACCGTCAAAAGCATAATGGAAATTTGAAAGATGAAGCATGTACCTGAACTAAGACTGCTCCAGCAGCATCCAAAAAGAACACATTGTTATGAGACATTTTCACTCCAGCAGCCTCAATGAATTATTTATTCCTTCATTTTCACTCTAGTTACAATCCTACATGCCAAAAGAAAAAATCAAGATTAACACAAGTTATGAGACATAATATAAAGTTACAAAGATGGTTTTATAATGAACACATTGCGATATTAATAAAAATACCCTACCTGAACAAAACAGATTGTAGTTACATTGCAATTTGAAGCAACTTAGGCAAGTCGACTTATTGGTGTACTTGAACTAATTATCTAGGCAATTGAAGCAGATAGATAATTGAAAGATAAGCATTAATCATACCTAAGTATTTCTTTATTTTTGAAAAACTACATACATGGGGATTCCTATGTTTTTTCTGCAGTCAAAACATGAACCCAAAGTGGCAACATATATGATGCAAAGACTTTTGTTGTAGTGGACATAGGTTGTTCATTTCGCACAAACACCTTTATGTTTCTCTCTATGATCATACAAATGCTTTTTTACATGCTGTTTAATTTACATGCTGTTTAGATTTGCTTTTTACATGCTGTTTAATTTGCAAATGCTTGCAGGTTCCTGGTGGAGTTAAACATGAGAAAGGAGTTATTTTGAATAAAAATGATATCCATATAGCAAGCAAAAGTACACCAAATATAATTAAATCCTATTATAAGTAGTTTGAAAGCAACTTTTCAAATTTTCTTGATCTAAGGTTTAAAGAATTGGTAACGGGAGGAAGGATTGTTTTGTCATTTTTAGGGAGAAAAGCTTGGATGCTCGGTTTGGAGAATTGAGTTGTCTTCTTAGTTTGCTTGCAGGTGCACTCAACTCCATGTTCAATTTCAACAAAATGTACATTCTGATCAACTTGTTTCTGCAACTTGTTGATCCTCCTCTATGTCAATTTCAACAGTATGTATGTATGTTCTGATCAAATTCATCAATCACCTACATGTGAACGAAGAATCCTCATTAAAACATTGTTAATTCATCAACCCATCTAGGTTGTGCTTACCTGATCGCTTTCAGCCTCGCCACATAAAAATTCCATCGTGCCATAGTGCTTTATTCATAAGTTATTTGCACGCCCTATACACATAATCAAGTTGATAGAAAACATCACAAAAAACAGTAACTGTTTTCTATACTGGTAAATAATACAAGATAAAATAATGCAGGTGAGTAAACAAAATCTGGAAGATACGTTCGATGTGCCATTCAAAACATGTGTTCAGGAGGGCCGTGTCGCCAGTTTCATGTGCTCTTACAACCAGGTTAACGGTGTCATTGTTGCAACAAAACTAGCATGTACTACTATGTGTTTCACCTGTTTTGTATGTTTTACATGGATGATGTTATATCAAATTCATTGTGCATCTAATAATAAAGAGCTTCATTGTGGATCTAATCAAAAAACTTGATTCAGGCATGTTTGTTTTTTCTTGTCACTATTGTTTAAATGTAAAAGGACAATAATTGGGACTATGGCCAAACAATTTGCAACTTGAACAAACTCTTGGTTTGTATTCATATTTTAAATCAACACTCTCATGTTAGTTATTCAATCTTTGTATATGTACTATTTCAGGACATGCAAAATTAGAATAAATTTCTATCAAAACTCGAGCATAATTTAGTCGGGATTGTTTGCTAGTTGTATTATCCTGTCGAATAGGCTTTCTAAGTGCACTTGCAATCCCACTAATCCCCTCCTTGCTCTAGTATGAAAAATTAAGATCCATGATACGAATCCAAATAGGATTGGTTGAAAAATAATCCCAAGTCAATGGAAAATCCGGATTCCATTTTTTGATTATAACAATTCTGGAATTAAAAGTACATGGACCGCCTCTAAAAATATTGTCACAATCAACCGAAGAAGGCAATTTAATAGCAGTGAAACCATTAGCCTTAAAATATAATTCAAATTCTGAAATTTGCTTTATTATGTTATGAACAAAACATTTGAATTGGTCATATAGAGGATGTTCCCTCATAATATATACAATTAAGGTATTCATTCATTTACCTGTAATCTCTGCCACGACTTCCTCGGGCATAAAGACAGCCGGTTCCTTTTCACTTTGAATTGGGGCATAAAATTGGAGATCTGAATCTCTGTCGGGTACAAGTGCAATTCCAAAATTGCAAACAGCATCAACCACGTTCTAGAGCGGGATTAGGTTGTGTTTTTAGGATTCAAGCACGGGATTGAAATTGAGGATTAGGTATTTTTTAGGATTCAATGAGCGGGACTGAAATTAAAAGATTCGAGCGGTTGTATGCTTAAGTTTTTTGAGAACGGAGGGCGTTGTTTTCTGAGAAAGGGTGTAGGCCATACGTATGTAAGAGAGTTTAAAAAATAAGGATAATTTTGTCACGGCCCTAAACCGTGGTAAAATTGTCACGGCCCGTTAGCATGGCAATATATTTTACCACGGCCCTAAACCATGGTAAAATTGCCATGGCTCAAGGCCGTGGCAAATTTTCCGCATTGGGGCGTGGCAAAATAGCCAGTATGTTGTAGTGAAACACACACAACAACACAAAATAAAAATCAAACAAAAATAACTCGAAGAATAGAAAATTAAAATCAAAGCAAAGTTCCTGGCAACGGCGCCAAAAACTTGTTTAACGACAAATTTTCTATCGGATTAGAAAACCGCTGATAAATTTTGAATTAAATTTATACCGCTAGCACACGGCGTACTACCGTAGTACGTAGTGAGTACGGGTCGATCCGCAGGGAATTGTTTATTTTAAAAATCTATTCAATCAAATAAACCAAAGACTTAGATAGTGTTAAGCTAAAAATGTAAGAAACTAACAAAAAGAAAGTGAAAAAAATATGAGAATAAATGAATATTTAGAGATAATTCCACTCTCTATGTCATATAGTTCAACAAAACATGGCATTATTATCTCTCTTTTTTAGTCATTAGTAAGTTTAATTGATGTGCTTATCATAAGTATGGCTCATTTGTGCTATTAATTAACTCAACATAAGCCATCAAACTATAACACACCATTTAAACTACTATTCAACTCTCATGAAAAATGACAACAAGTTGAAAGCAAAATCTATTTTAAATATGGTCTATTAACTATTAATTAGAAATATAGACCATCAAATTTCAATTTCAACATTCACTTCTTTGCCATAATCATATGTAGATGAAGAGGCAATTTTTTGTTTGTGGTTGTTTAAGCATAACCTATTTTTTATGAACAACATAGACTATCAAATGCATCATGAAACAATAAATCACATCAACATTTAGTTAAGCACAAAAGTGAGCAATAATTATAAAAATGTTGAAGCTACATGATTAGAGGCTTCATTACCCCTAAATTGAAGAGATTAGCCTCTCATTTGTGTTATCATATCAACACTTGTAGCATGCAACATGAAATTAAAAGAAGAGGAAAAAGAGAGCAAAATGAAAACAAAAACTAAGTAAAAAGAAGTAAACACTAATCTACTTGCATGAAAAGTAAATTAACTACTAACAAGAAAGGAATAGAGCATGTAAATAAGAGAGAACATTAATTTAACATTGCATAAAAAAAAGGAATGTTACATGAAAAGAAATATGGCTAAGTAGCCATGAAAAGAAAGAAGAGAGCTTGTGTTTATTTTCTAAGCTAAAAACTAACTAAGAGGAAGAGGGTTACATGAAACATAAGGGGTATTTATACAAGTTAGAAACCCTAATGCATATTTTTGGGAAATTCCCAAAATGCCCTTGTAGGAAGTGTGGTTGCCAAGTTATCATTAGCTTCAATAATCACCCATTAAGTGTGCATGAAAGTGTAATGGTCATTAGCATGTGGATTAACTTTAATTTGTACATGAAGGAAGGTGGGTAGGTGGGGTCCTCCATGATCATGGCTTTGAATTATTTCCATCTCCATTCCTTTGTATTCACTCTTGTGCATGTATATACCTTCATGAAGTCACTTGTATATGAAGCCAAATTTCTACAAAATAATATAGAAATTTCCAATTAAATTTTCTCCAATTAATATATGCACAAAATGACCATTTTGCCCCCATATGGAGATGAATATGTGACAATTTGAAAATAATTTGAATTTGGTTTAAATAAGTTAAAATACCCGATATGATCATTTATTTAATTTAAATAGATTAAATATGGTGGTAAAAATATGCACATTTACGTGCATATCAGCGGCCGCTCCCCAAGGCAAACTGCTTGGTCTAATAATATTCCTTTCCTCAAGATCCACTAGCTGCACCTTCAATTCCTTCATCTCTGTCGGTGTCATCCTGCTAGGTGGTCTACTAACAGGTTCAACTCCCTGTTCAAGATCTATCCGAAACTCAACAGCTCGTTTCGGTGGTAATCCCATAACTGGCTCAAAGACATCTGTAAACTCTCTTGCCACTCGAACCTGACTAAGCTCTTCTCCAACCTCCATGGTACTTAACAAAGCACAAACATTCTTACTAGAATTCTCCACTGAGAAGATGATTCGGTTATGACTATCTGGGTGTCTTAATGATATTTCCCTATCTTGGCAATTATCCTAGCCTCATACCTACCCAACCAATCCATATCCAAAATGATCCCGAAATCTATGAAATAAAAAACATACAAACTACATGCAAACTTATGACCTAACAAATCAAGTTTTAACTGGTCACATCTCATCCTTAGAGTTGCATACCCTCCTATTGGATTCGCAACCCTTAAGGAAGTAACAAGGTATGCGGGTTCTATACATAACCTATCAAACAAATACTGTGAAATAAACGAATGTGATGCACTGGTATCAAACAGTACCCTAACTGGTATACTCTGAATCAAAAGCGTACCTTCCATCATAGTTTTCCCTTTCCCTGCAGCAATAGGCCTAGAAGAAGATGGTGGTCCAATAGAAAACACCTTCTCTTTGTCCGCCCTGACAGGCTCTGGACAATGGTTCGTATAATGCCCAACTTAGTCGCAGTTGAATCATTTCACATTCTTCTTCTCTGCAGGTTTCTTTCCCTTGCCTGTCCAGCACTCATGAGCATAATGGCCTTTCTGATCACACTTATAGCACACCAAATCAGCCTTTGCCTTCTTAGCAGCCTCCCTTTTCTAGGCTCCCTTCTTATTAAAGAATTTCCTTTTCTTTCTTGAGGATCCTGGGATTCAACTGGCTTTTCTCTAGCTAAAACAACAAGCATCTCCTCATGGCGAATGGCCATCTCTACCACTTCATTACAACGCTCTCTGACATGAGTCATAGTCATTCTGCTTAGTTCCAACTTCAATCCATGAATAAATCTCGAATTCCTTCTGATGTCAGTGTCAATCAAAGCATATCCATATCAAAACAACTCATCAAACTTAGCAGTGTACTCGATCACTGATATCTCTCCCTGGACAAGATCCATGAACTTCCTCATCAATGCCGACTTGGCAACCTCAGACAAGAACCTCTGCTTAAACCTTCTCTTGAAATCAGCCCAGGTCAGATCATCCTCCGGAACTTCGGTTGTCACACTGTTCCACCAGTGAAGCGCTAACCCTTGCAACTGTCTAGAGGTTAGCCTTCTATTTTCTCCATCATCCAAGCCTAAATCCAACTGTCTAGAGGCATCTACTGGCGGATTTCCAGCACCTACATTGGCTTCAGCATTTGGATTAGCATTAGCCTATTGACCTTGGTTTCTCCTGGTATTAGATCGAGCATTTCCGTTGGTTGTGGTGCTTCCTCCACCTAGATTTCCTCTACCGTTTCCTGCTTCCATATCCTTTTTCTCGTAAATTTGCATACGAGCCTTAGTAAGATACAGAAGAACGGTCTAAGAGAGAGAGGAATACATACTTAGATATATACTATATATCAAATACAAGTACATTACTATAGCGTTAACTCAAACCCCGATCATATTTTCAAATTCTTTGGATTATGTTCCAAAAAGCTTTAGGTTTTACTTTTCTTTTAAAGTTTCATAAACCTATGCTCTAATACCAACTTGTAACATCCCCCTACTTGGAGGCCCAAAACTAACGGCTACGGATGTTGCAGTCATGTAACATCCCCTATCTAGAGGCCCAAAACTAAGCACTACATATGCTGTAATCATCTGTAGTATTAGCTTCCGGTGACTAAATACGGCTATGTTAATGGTATCTATAATATCAAAAGCACTTGAATATGAAACAAAACACAAATTTCAAAACAACTTTTCTTCATTGCATTTAAAATAGACGTTCTATATTCTTAATACATAATCCCAATACGTTCCCAAGCACAAATAAAATATACTTAATACAAAATACGCCAAGACCGGTATATGAAGATACCTCCTTGGATGATCAGAGTCATATAGTCATAATAGACTTAATACAAACACAGCGGAAACACAACAAAACTTAAGACTACAACTCCTAAATAGCTATCTGTTTGCCTCCTACATGCCTTCGGTAGCTTTATTCTTCATCCTACTAAACCTAAAAAAGACCGTAACCCCTCAGCCTACTCAAATTAATTTTGAGCACCTGAGATTTTAAGGGAAAAACATAAACTTTGAGTTAGACATAAAGCCTGGTATGAATAATACTATACATCCCGGTTTAGTATGTTAAGTGAGACCACGCCGCTTAGTGGGACGGGTTTCCCCTCACTAACATCCTTTTAAAACATATCTTTGCAAAACCTCTTGCCTGCAATCAAAACTGATTAAACACTGTAAAGCATCATTATGTAAACATACATAAATATCAGGTAATAATGAACTATCTGTTCAAACACATAAGTTTTGTTTGGATAACTTTTAACGTTTGGCTGACTCGGGCCTACCAGACAATATAATCAAAATTAATCTAACACCCGTTAGCTATTCTTCTTCTGGATTACCTATCCTTAACTATCTTTTAAATACTTCACTTCTGGACGGTCTGTCCTTAACTTACTCATCTCCCAGGTCTTTCTGATCCTAATGGTTTTTCGGGCTCACCAATAACCTATCTGTATACAAACATATATTCCTTTCGGTGTGTAATCATAATTTTAGTCTATCCGTGACAAACCCCTACACACTAGAATTTTGGACAACAATTAGCTGGGGTTAATAGCTAATGTATAGGGCGCGACCCTATACTAGTCCAATTTGGTATTCTAATATCTGAGTCATTTTCACTAAAGGATCCCCTCCTATAATTTTCCTTGAAAACATTTTCAAAATGATTTAAAACCTTTAAATCAAAATTATACAACGAAAATATATATTCTTTATGCTTCACTCAAAATCACATTACCATGTTATATATATATCTTCTTTACTCAAACCTTAGTTGATGAAAACATTTAAACATTTGAAAGTTCTCCTTTCTAAATTTTTGAAAGTACCTCTTTCCAAAACCAAGTGAAAACCTTTTAATTATCTATGCCAATATGCCAAAACCTTACCTTTCGAAACCATTCATCAAACCTTTCGAAACCTTTGAAAAGCAATAAAACTTTGGACATCCTTCTTTAAAAATCACTTTAAAACATTGCCTTAGAAAAACATTGGAAAACTTTCCACCTCTAACCTTTCGAAACTATTGAACTAAAACCTTTCGAAATCATTGACCTCAAACCTTTCGAAACCATTAAACTCAAACCTTTCGAAGTCATTCGATAAACAAACCTTTCGAAACCATTCAATAAGCATACCTTTCAAAGGCATTAAACCTTCTAAAACATAAACCTTTCGAAGACTTACTGGGTTCAATCTATAACAAGTGGAAAATCTATTTTTAAAAACCTTTCGACTTCATTAGAAGCAACCTTTCGACTTTGTCGAAAGCTTTGCTTCGAAAGCTTTAAAACTTAACTTTTAAACAATAGGTTTCAACCATTAAAACAACTCCTTCGAAATTTCGGGTTATAATTTACTTAGAAAAACAAGGATAAATCACCTAAGTCGAAATCTCACTTTCGAAAGCATGGAGAAGCGACTGATTTTAGAACATGCAAACCTTTCGACTTTGTCGGAAGGTTCAAAAACAAAACAAAGCGGCAGTAATCTTTCAACTTTGTCGGAAGGTTTAAGAACCTTTATTTTAAACATTTGACTTGGTCGAAAGCAACCAAGTCGAAAGCTCTTATTCGAAAGCAAAGCAGGTGAAAACTTTTGGTTTATAAAACAAACATACCCCAACCTCTTTGGCCATCAACCTTTCGACTAAGAACCCTTCGGCCTTGTCCAATTCATTACGTACCAAGTAACTTGATACCATATGCATTGGTTTAACCTTGTCGAAAGCTATCACTCTCTCGACCTCGTCGAAAGGTCTGGGTCGGAAGGTTTGATGCCGTAAAAGGCTGAAACATTCTAAAAGTATGATTTCTTTGTTTTTAACATAAAAAGGATAACTTCTCAACTAACCTGCCTTTGTATGTCAAATTCTCATTGGTTAATAGATACTTTTCAGAAAAATGCTGCCACTAATTTCAGAATTAAATAAAAAATTTACTTTATAAAATGCCCCTTCTCCTTAATTAAATATATAAAACATTTAAGTCTCATACCTTAAATAATTTTGTATATTCATCTAAACACTTAAGAGAAATCTAGAAAAATTCCAAAAAACTTATTTTAATATGTTTTCCAACATATAAAAATTTCAAACCAAAATAATTATTTATTTAGTCGTAAATAATTTATAACCCAATAAATCATTTTCTTCACTAGAAAATTAATATAAAATCCACTTTAATTCAGAAAATTATGTAAATTGAAAACCATATCTGAAATATCATTTCTGACCTATATTTAAATTTTCAAGGCATTTGGATGTCATTTAATAGGTTTTTCATATCAAATATATCATAAAACTAATACGAACATGCATAATTCACCAACAAGCATATATATAACTTTAATCACCAAAAACATGGCATAAACTTGCAAAATCATTTCGGATCTAATCTAAAAACCGAAAACCATATGAAAATGGGATGAAGTAATTATTCACCTTAGCTTTGAGATTAAAAGATGTGAGATTTGATGTTGATTATGTTGATTATCTTCCTTTACTTGAATCCTAGCTTTAATCTTCTCTTGAGAACAATAACGGTGGTCGGCCTTAGATGTTTTAGTTTGCTAAAACGAAAATGAACGTGAGTTCTATTTCCTAAGGGTTTAGGGTATAAGCCTCCCCTATTTCCCATTTCCCCCTTACTCATTCCTAACACCTTTGTTTATGTTATCTTATTTTTAATTAACACACTAACATGGCACGACTACCCTTAGCCTAATCAAATCTCAACCTATTGATCTTCACATTATTTTATTTAATTTACCCAATTAATTATTCTAAATAATGTTATAAAAATATGGGGTGTTACAGACTTCCCACCTTAAAGAATTTCGTCCTCGAAATTCTTATAAGGTACACAACAAAACTATCAAAGGTAAAACATACCATCAAACAACTCTGGATAAGTATCTCTAATTCTGTTCTCAGTCTTCCAAGTACAGTCTCTAGCATCATCACTCCACTGAACCTTTACTAACTTAACTGTCATGTTCCTTAATTTCTTCTCATCTCTAGCCACAACCTGAATTGGCTTTTTAACTATAGTCAAATCCAGATCTACTACTAAATCTAATAACACTGTAAGTGCTATGGTAGTCTCCAGGTCTCTAACACACTTTCTAAGATGAGAAACATGGAAAACATCATGGACTCCTACTAAACTACTCGGTAACCCTGCTTTATAAGCGAGTTTCCCGATCCTCTCAACAACATGGAAAGGTCCTATGAATCTAGGTGCTAACTTTCCTGACTTTCCAAATCTAATCACACCTTTCATCGGTGAAACCTTAATAAACACATAGTCTTCAACAGAGAATTCCAAGTCCTTCCTTCTTCTATCAGCATAATTTTTCTGCCTAGACTTAGCATCCTTCATCCTAGTTCGGATTAACTCAATCTTCTCTGCAGCCTCTTTCACCAAATCCAGACCAAGAACCAACCTATCCTCGGTCTCTAACCAACATACGGGAGATTTGGATGGCCTTCCATACAAGGCTTCAAATGGTACCATCCCAATACTAGTGTAGTAACTATTGTTATACGAGAACTTGACTAAATGAAGATGGTCTTCCCATGATCCCCCGAAATCCAATACACAGCTCTTAATAAATCTTTCAAGACTTTGTTAACTCTTTCCGTTTGCCCATCAGTTTATGGATGGTAAGCGGTACTCATGTTGAGCTTGGTTCCTAATGCTTCCTGTAGACTCTTCCAGAACTCACTAGTAAACAAAGAATCTCTATCACTAATGATACTACTATGAATCCTGTGCAGTCTAACTACATTCTTCATAAATAACATCGCCAGGATATGTGCTGTCCTAGTTGACTTTACCGGAATGAAATGGACACTCTTAGTCAGTCTATCTACTATGACCCATATGCTTTCATTTGCTCTACTAGACCATGGAAACCCATCGATAAAATCCATAGAGATAGAATCCCACTTCCATAATGGAATTTCCAACGGTTGAAGCAATCCACTTGGCTTTTGGTGTTCCGCCTTTGCTTGTTGGCAATTCAAGCACTTCTTAACACATAAACCAATGTCCAGTTTCATACCTTCCCAGAAGAAACTTCTCTTCATATCCTGATACATCTTCGTTCCTCCTAGATGGATAGTGAACTTCAAACGACGGCATTCATCCAAAACTTCTTTCCTCATGTCTCCTACATTCGAAACACACAACCTTCCCTTCTTCCTCAACCATTTTGGTCAATACTGAAATCCTTTAAGTCATCGCCCTATTTTCCTTCCCTTAACCTCTTGATCCGTTCAGCCAAAACTGGATCCTCCTCCTGCTTAGAAGCTATCTTCTCAATCATTACCGGTCGAACTTCCAAGAAAGACAATACAATACTTCCTACAGTGGAACCTGCCTCGGATCTATACTGCACACTACAAGCTGATAATGCTTCCAAATCTTTCCACTTAACAATCATAGCCAACATTGCATTCTGATGTTTCCTGCTAAGTGCATCTGCTACCTTATTCCCTTTTTCGGGTGTGTACTCAATTCCAAAATCATAAGCAGCAATAAACTCCAACCACCTCTACTGTCTCATGTTCAGCTCCTTCTGAGAGAACAAGTATTTCAACGACTTATGATCTGTATAAAGCTCAAATCGCTCTCCCAATAGATAATGCCTCCACACCTTCAAAGCAAATATAACGGCAGCTAACTCCAAATCACGCATTGGATACCTAACTTTATGTGGTCTGAGCTGTCTAGAAGCATAAGCAATCACTTTACCTAGTTGCATCAACACAGCTCCCAATCCAGTTCCATACGCATCGGTATAAACAACCAAATCCTGATTCCCCTCCGGAACCACTAACACCGGTGCATGGGTCAATAAGTGTTTCAATCTCTGGAATGCTTCCTCACACTTATCAGTCCATACAAACTTCACATCTTTTAGTGTAAGCTTAGTCATCGGTACTGCTATCTTCGAAAAATCATTTATAAACCTTCGATAATATCAGACCAATCCAAGAAAGCACTTTATCTCGCTCACCGTCTCAGGTCTCTTCCAATTATTCACCGCCTTAATCTTAGTCAGATCTACAGAAAACCCTTTCTCTGAGACTACATGACCAAGGAACTTCACTTCCTTCTTCCAAAAATGACGCTTCAAAAACTTAGCCTTCAATTAATGCTCCCTCAACATCTCAAGCTCAACTCTAAGATGAACTTCATGCTCCTTCTTATCCTTATAGTATATCAAAATATCATCTATGAAGACCAACACAAATCTATCCAAATGCTCTCGAAAAATTCGTCTCATCAAATCCACAAAGAATGCCGGCACATTAGTTAGTCCGAACGGCATAACTAACCATTCGTACGATCCGTATCTTGTACTAAACGCCATCAAAGGAATACTATCCTCTGCCACTCTAAGCAGGTGAAATCCCATCACCAAATCTAACTGGGAGAATATTTTGGCTTCACTTAACTGATCGAACAAATCATCAATTCGCGGCAATGGATATCGGTTCTTTATCGTCTTCTCATTCAACTTACGAGAATCGATACATAGCCTTAACGATCCATGCGGCTTCTTAGCAAAACTACAGCAGCTCCCCAAGGTGAACTACTTAGTCGAATAAAACTCTTGCCTTCCAAATCCACCAATTGCACTTTCAATTCTCTCATCTCTATAGAAGTCATCCTGCTTGGCGGGCTACTCACTGGTTCTGCTCCTAGCACTAAATCAATCTGAAACTCAATGGCTCGTTTCGGTGGTAGTCCAACTATCGGCTCAAACACATCAGCAAACTCTCTAACTACAAAGACTCGATGCAACTCATCCTCCAACTCCATAATACCCAATAAAGTATTCATTTCGCAACTAGGGTTCTCTACGGTATAAACTATCCGATCACTACAATCCGGGTGACTAAGTGATATTTTCCTATCATGGCAAAATATCCTAGCATCATATTTACTTAACCAATCCATCCCAAGGATAATCCCAAATTCCACAAAGTCAAACACATACAAACAACAATCAAAAGTATGACCTAGCAAATCAAACTCTAAATAGTCACACCTCATCCCAAGTGTTGCATACCCACCTATCAAATTTGCAACCCTTAAGGAAGTAACCAAATATGAGGGTTCTAGGTTAAGCTTATCTCCCAAACATCGAGAAATAAAAGAATGTGATGCACCAATATCAAATAGAATGCTAACAGACATACCGTGAATCTGTAGAGAGCCTCCCAAAATAGCTTTCCCTTTCTCCTGCACAGCCGGCCTTAAAATTGCGGGCTCCAATGCATAAACTTGCCTCCTTCCTTCTTTAGCAGGCTCCTTGCATTGGTTCTTATAGTGGACGATCTGATCATAATTAAAGCATCGAATATTCTTCTTCCCAATCACCTCCTTTCCTTTCTCTTTTCCTTTTCCAGTGTGACACTCATTAGTATAGTATCCTTTCTTATCACATTTATAACAAACCACTTCTGATTTTCCCTTCTTCTGTGCTCCTCCCTTCTGAGCATTCTTCTTGTGGAAAAACTTTCTTTTCTGGCTTTGTCCCACCTGGGCCTCCTTCATTTTCTTCCTCAAACAAGCTAACGCCTCTTCCTGCCTCAGCGCCATTTCTACCACTACATCACTTGGATCTCGTAGGTGCAGCAAAGTAGCACTTATCAACTCTGGCCTCAAGCCTCTTATAAACTTCTCATTCCTCCTGATCACCGTATCAACCAAAGCATACCCATACCGGGCCAACTCTTCAAATTTTCTTACATACTCTAAAACAGACATCTCCCCTTGTTCTAGTTCCGCAAACTTCCTCACCAACGCCGACTGCGCCATCATCGACATAAACCTTTCTTGAAACCTTCTCCTAAACTCCGCCCAATTCATGGTTTCCTCATCAACACAAGCTACAATAGTATTCCATCAAAATAGAGCAGCTCCTTGAAGCTATCTCGAAGCTAATCTCCTCTTCTGCTCGTCATTCAATCCTAGGTCAGAAAAAGTCCTCTCGCAATGCAACAGATAATTTTCCACCTCGATCGCATCCTCAGTTCCAATGAACGGCTTCCCTCCAAGCCTGGTATAGTCTTTGCTCAAGTTGGCATACTGGTTGACCATCGGAGCTTCCTGTACTCCACCTCCAGCAGCATTTCCTCCGACAACTCCAGCTGCACTTCCAGTTTGCATCATGTTTACGAAAAACTGATACATGGCTCCCATGTCCACTTGGGGAACCCCAACACCAACATATTTAGCTTGAGCCTAACATGGACCTCTTCTAGCATTTGGTTGGGCATTTCCATTAGTGGTGGTGCTATCTCCTCCAAGATTAACTTTGCCTCTTCTTCCTTCCATATCTATATTCAAACCTCGGGAGATACAGATGAATAGCCTAACTAAGATAGGAGTCTAGAGATATAGCGTATACTTATATATAGCAAATACAAATACATTACTATAGCGTTATCCTATACCTCGATCTTAACTCTAATTACTAAGGATTTTTTTTCAAAGCCATTTTTAGTTAAAGTATTTCATAAACCATGCTCTGATACCAAGCTGTAACATCCCCTGTCTAGAGGCCCAAAACTAAGCGCTACAGATGTTGTAGTCATCTATAGTATTAGCTTCTGGCGACTAAATACGGCTATGTTAATGGTATCTATAATATCAGAAACACTTGAATATGAAACAAAATGCAGATTTCAAAACCACTTTTCTTCATTGCATCAGACGTTCCATATTCTTAATACATAATCCCAATACGTTCCTAGGCACAGATAAAATATACTTAATACAAAAAAAACCAAGAGCGGTATATGAAGATACCCCCTTGGATGATCAGAGTCATATAGTCACAATAGACTTAATATAAACATAGCGGAAACACAACAAAACATAAAACTCCAACTCCTAAATAGCTATCCGTTTGCCTCCTGCATGCCTTCGGTAGCTTTATTCATCAACCTACTAAACCTGAAAATGACCTTAACCCCTCAGCCTACTCAAATTAATTTTGAGCACCTGAGATTTTAAGGGAAAAACATAAACTTTGAGTTAGACATAAAGCCTGGTATGAATAATACTATACATCCCGGTTTAGTATGTTAAGTGAGACCACGCCGCTTAGTGGGACGAGTTTCCCCTCACTAACATCCTTTTAAAAATATCTTTGCAAAACCTCTTGCCTGCAATCAAAACTGATTAAACACTGTAAAGCATCATTATGTAAACATACATAAATATCAGGTAATAATGAACTATCTGTTCAAACACATAAGTTTTGTTTGGATAACTTTTAACCTTTAGCTGACTCGGGCCTACCAGACAATATAATCAAAATTAATCTAACACCCGTTAGCTATTCTTCTTCTGGATTACATATCCTTAACTATCTTTTAAATACTTCACTTCTGGACAGTCTGTCCTTAACTTACTCATCTCCCAGGTCTTCCTGATCCTAATGGTTTTTCGGGCTCACCAATAACCTATATGTACACAAACATATATTCCTTTTGGTGTGTAATCATAATTTTAGTCTATCTGTGACAAACCCCTACACACTAGAATTTTGGACAACAATTAGCTGGGGTTAATAGCTAATGTATAGGGCGCGACCCTATACTAGTCCCATTTGGTATTCTAATATCTGAGTCATTTTCACAAAAGGATCCCCTCCCATAATTTTCCTTGAAAACATTTTCAAAATGATTTAAAACCTTTAAATCAAAATTATACAACGAAAATATATATTCTTTATGCTTCACTCAAAATCACATTACCATGTTATATATATATATATATATATATCTTCTTTACTCAAACCTTAGTTGATGAAAACATTTAAACATTTGAAAGTTCTCCTTTATAAATTTTTGAAAGTACCTCTTTCCAAAACCAAGTGAAAACCTTTTAATTATCTAGGCCAATATGCCAAAACCTTACCTTTCGAAACCATTCATCAAACCTTTCAAAACCTTTGAAAAGCAAACCTTTCAAAAGCAATAAAACTTTGGACATCCTTCTTTAAAAATCACTTTAAAACATTGCCTTAGAAAAACATTGGAAAACTTTCCACCTCTAACCTTTCGAAACTATTGAACTAAAACCTTTCGAAATCATTGACCTCAAACCTTTCGAAACCATTAAACTCGAACCTTTCGAAGTCATTCGATAAAAAAACCTTTCGTCGAAAGGTCTGGGTCGGAAGGTTTGATACCGTAAAAGGTTGAAACATGCTAAAAGTACGATTTCTTTGTTTTTAACTTAAAAAGGATAACTTCTCAACTAACCTGCCTTTGTATGTCAAATTCTCATTGGTTAATAAATACTTTTTAGAAAAGTGCTGCCACTAATTTTAGAATTAAATAAAAAAATTATTTTATAAAATGCCCCTTCTCCTTAATTAAATATATAAAACATTAAAGTCTCATACCTTAAATAATTTTATATATTCAACAAAACACTTAGGAGAAATCTAGAAAAATTCCAAAAAATCTATTTTAATATGTTTTCCGCCATATAAAAATTTCAAACCCAATTAATTATATATTTAGCTGTAAATAATTTATAACCTAATAAATCATTTTATTCACTAGAAAATTAGTATAAAATCCACCTTAATTTGGAAAATTATGAAAATTGAAAACCTTCTCTAAAATATCATTTTTGACCAATATTTAATTTTTTAAGTTATTTAGATGTCATTTAATAGGGTTTTCATATCAAATATATCATAAAAACTAATATGAACATGCATAATTCACCAACAAGCATATATATAACTTTAATCATAAAAAAACATGGCATAAACTTGCAAAATTATTTCAGATCTAATCTAAAAACCAAAAACCATAAGAAAATGGGATGAAGTAATTATTCACCTTAGCTTTGAGATTAAAAGAAGTGAGATTTGATGTTGATTATGTTGATTATCGTCCTTTACTTGAATCCTAGCTTTAATCTTCTCTTGAGAACAATAATGGTGGTCGGCCTTAGATGTTTTAGTTTGCTAAAATGAAAATGAATGTGAATTCTATTCCCTACGGGTTTAGGGTATAAGCCTTCCCTATTTCCCTTTTTTTAGGGGTATAAGCCTTCTGTAACGCCCCACTCTGAGACCCACTGTAACAAAGAGTATTACGGGAGTAATACTGTCTGTTAAAGCGGAGAATAGAGTATAGTGGAAGCGACCATTTGTAATCAAGCTATAACTATCTACTGAATACGTCAAAAGGATGGTATATATATATATTTTTCAAGTGGTTTGACATATTCAATAAATATGTATAACGAAATTACAATGGCTAACGACCTATCAGAACAAGCATAGTAATAAATGATAAAAAATCACAGAACAGAATCACATAACAGATATAAAATCCCAGGACAATACATCGTCAATACAGATCCAGATACTATAAGTGGGTACAAAGCCACTGCCCACACATGTGAGTCAAAAATATGTACATATCAAAGTCTGAATAATAACAGAGTAGCGGAATAGTGGACAAATAAAAGCGCTATCTATCAGCATAGTAGATAATGTCCAAGCGGAAGCACAGAAGCTAAGTCCAGAGACCTAACCTGAAACAACTCGGTCTGACCCGAGCGAAAACACTCGGGTCAGGCTAGCTAAACAATCAGTAATAACTGAGATATATAATAATGCGGTACTTAAATAAAGCAGTACTTTTCCTAAGAGAAGAGTATTTTGGACCACATGAATATAATGACGGTCCCTAATCATCAATCAACAGTAAAAATCTCCAAAGAGAATATCAGCACCAAAGTGTTGAATAAATAAAATCGCCTCATATCATCGGCGTAGCCAAAGCTATATAAAGTTGCCCATAGGCAATAATCCCAAGAGTGACCAGAGTCTGTAATCAATGCCCAAGCAAAGATCGATGCTCCAAAGAGCAATGGGGATATACTGAAAAGTCAATGAAATCAATCACTGAAAAGCAGTGTCCAGAGACACTGAGAATCCACAAGGTAATCGCACTTACATCGTATGGTTCCATAGAACCAACACCGAATGGCGATACTCGAATGGATATAAAAATCATCAGATAATACAAGTATAGCACGTGCACCGATCAGAGTCGTTATTGCCTAGTACTTTAGAGTTGTGATCGATTACTCGCACAGATGCGGAACGCGCGAGACGGCAAGATCCTTCCCAGAAGGATAAAGGCCCAGAGGCACATGCCGAAAAAAGAAACTGCTCCATAGAACAGGTGTCCAGAGACGGTTTCCCAGAGGCGTGGTGACCCAGAGGTCCAGTACTGGCTGCCCAGAGGCTAATGTGTCACAAACTTCTTGGAGAGGAACCCGTAAAGTGTTAACAATGAGTCCCATACCCCACGTTCGCACTAAACGGTTTACTAACCAATAGTAAGCTCACACTCCAAACAATAAAAAGTCCACCTCGTATCATCGGTAAACTAGACCCAAAGGTCAAAACGATCAATCTAATAGGTCGGGGATTAACCGGAAAGAAAATACACACGGTTCCATAGGCCGGTGATTTCCTAACTGTTTAAGCACCTTTCCACTTCGCTTGACGTGCTAAAACGTGAGTGTGAGATTTTTATTATAGAAAATAATGGTTCGAAACGAATTTATAATTGATTTTGAGAACACTCTAAAATGGCTTTTGAAAACTCTCCTATTATGGAGTAAATAGTCTACTAATTAAAAATAATATTATATAATAATTTCGAAAGCCATTTCGGAGCGAAAAATCCTTTTAAAACCTTTTTATAAGGCCCGTGTACAAAATCCAGAGACAAATCTCAAAGAAATCGATAAAACCAGAAAATCACTGAAAATATTCTAAGTGTTGGAAAATAGTCCAAAACTGACGCGAACTCAAATTCGGAAAATTATTCGGACTAGCAGACTGAATTCGAATGGCATGAAAATTGGTAGGAATGTAGTCTGACATTCCTACTTCAGAACGCAAAAAGAATTACTCGATTCCGACTTGAAACGAAGGCGTAGCGACGTTCCAAAGTCGGACACAGAAACATGAAATGCACTGTTTTGCACAGCGATCTGGGTTCAACTCTGACAGAAAATTCGAAGGGTCTAATAAACTCAGATGATGACCAAACTTTCCAGATATGGAGTTCATAACTCCATCTTTCCAACGAGACCAAAATCGTCAAATTCTGACTAGCGGCTCAAAAGTTATGACCAAAATAGTTTCAGTTTCATCCATAGAGCTAATATGTGTATCGCTCTCGGGAAGATAGTAGAAAAATCAATTTTTGACCTAGTTAGACTCAAAATTACAGAAACATCACTGAAGAAAAATTGTAGCATAGGTTTTAAGATTTCCGGAACATCCAAAATTTTCAAATTCGGATCAAAAACGAGAGAGATACATGCAAAACAATATCGGATTGAAACTCAAGATAACTTGTTAAAGACAGAATTGGTCTTCTGTCTTTGAACGCATTTCAGGTCAACTAAATGGCAAAATTACAGAAAACTCACTGAACAAAAATTGTAGCATTGGTTTTAATCTTTCCGGAACATCCAAAATTATCTAATTCGGATAAAAAACGAGAGAGATACATGCAAAACAATATCAGATTGAAACTCAGGATAACTTGTTAAAGACAGAATTGGTCTTCTGTCTTTGAATGCATTTCAGGTCATCTAAATGGCAAAAGTACAGAAAACTCACTGAACAAAAAGTGTTCCTTATTGAATCTAGTTTGCAGCAAAAAAAACATGACCAAAAACGGATGAGAAATGAAGAAGTTATGCCTGATTTCGTTTCAGCTACAATTCCAAAACGAAAATTATAGAAGCATCAAGTAAAAAAAGGATTTAGCTAGAAATTTTACCTCAACCAATATAGCAAGCAACTTGTGTGCACACCCAAAATAAAAGCAAAGAGGATCAAAGAGCTATGATTCACATGTTACATAATAAAACATGTGTTACTAAATAATTACTGAAATCAAAAGATGATTAAACACATATTAGAAGAGGTTTTTAGCAATATATCTCTCACAAAAGCAACAAAGACTACTATAGCATCAACCCAAGTTAGAAAAAGATGATTAGGAGGCTATAAGATCAAAAAAACACATAAAACATGTGTTACCAATTAAATTTTAGAAATTAGAGAGATATAAAAATGGATTTGAGGTGGGTATTTGCATTACCTTTGCATAGAATGACTTGCATAAGCAAAAACTAGAAGGAGATGAAGATAGAGGCCATTTTTGTTATGAAAGCTTTAGGAAATGATTAGGGTTTTGATTAGGGATGAATGAATGAGGTTTGGAGAGTTTGAGATAATTTATAGAGGAGGTTTAGGGTGGCTTATTGGGTTAGGTTTAGTAGCCCAATAAGAAGAGAGTTATTTACATGTTTCCAAAAATTAGTCTAAGTGTTCATATATGTTTATAAAACTCATTTTTCTTATCCAAACCCATTTTAAAATCTCTCCTAAAATATTTGACTTTCCAAAATAACATTTTGTCCTCATTTTAAAATCCCATATTTCCCATTTAATTAAAATAGCCTTTTTCAAATAAATTTTGTTATTCCAAATCCTTTTATGCTTCATTAAAATAAATAAAAATCCTAACTTTTATTTATTAATTGGTAATGCAAATCCCGGGTTGTTACACCTTCCCTATTTCCCATTTTTACCTTACTCATTCCTAACACCTTTGTTTATGTTATCTTATTTTTAATTAACACACTAACATAGCATGACCACCCTTAGTCTAATCAAATCTCAACCTATTGATCTTTACATTATTTTATTTTATTTACCCAATTAATTATTCTAAATAATGTTATAAAAATATGGGATGTTACAAGTCATCCATAGTTATTAATCTTTGGCGACCAAATACGGCGGTGCTAGATTCATTGATACACAGATCACAAGAATATGGAAAAAATTTAACAACTCAAAAACATATTTCCACATTCCATTTAAACATTTCATGTTCATTACATAATCCTAAAATGTTAACCACGTTCAGCAAAATTCAATTCTTACACATATGCCAAGAGCGACATATGAAAATGCCCTCTTGGTTGATCAGAGTATATAGTAAGGCTAATAATTCTTTCTTTACATTCAAATACACAGTGGAAAAAGAAAACTCTAAATAACTAACTGCCTCCTACACGACTCCGGAAGCTTTTTTCGTCTAAGAAGAGAATCTGAAACCTTAAATCTCAAACTACTCAAAATCAATTAAGTACCCGAGAGTTTAAGGGGAAAACAAAAACTTTGAGTCAGACATAAAGCCTGGTATGAATAATAATCTAACATTTCAATCCTTTTAGATACCTAGTGAGACCATGCCGCTTAGCGGAACGGGTTTTCCCCTCACTAGTATCTTAAATCTTTTATAAAATCATATATTGTGCTCCTTCATCCACAATGGTTAAAAACATACATTTCAAAATATTATGATCATATGCATACATATAAACATTTGGATTTCCCATCCCTAGTTTAAATTGACACCTTGTCATAATTATAGTTTCTAGGGTCACTATTAACCTATTAGTTTTCATGGGTTTGCTAATAACCTTTTACACATGGACACCCTGTATTATTCCATAGTTTTCATGGGGTCACTAAGAACCTATAGGCTTCTGCCAATTAACTTAATTAGTTCATGGGTCCCCCTGAACCTATTAGTCATTCCAATAACTAATCCCCTTACCCTAGTTTTCATGGGTTGATGATGTGCACGTAAATGTGTATATTTTTACCACCATATTTAATCTATTTAAATTAAATAAATGATCATATCGGGCATTTTAACTTGTTTAAACCAAAATTCATATTATTTTCAAATCGTCACATATTCATCTTCATCCAAGGGCTAAATGGTCATTTTTGTGCATATGTTAATTTGAGAAAATTTAATTAGAAATTTCTATATTATTTTATAGGAATTTGGCTTCATATACAAGTGGTTTCATGAAGATGTATGCATGCACAAGAGTGAAGATAAAGAAATGAAGATGGAAATAATTCAAAGGCATGATAATGGAGGACCCCACCTACCCACCTACCTTAATGTACAAATTAGAGGCTAATGCACATGCTTATGGAATTAATGGCTTCATGTACACTTAAATGATGATTAGTAGAAGCTAATGATTACTTGGCCTCCACACTTTCTCAAGGGTATTTTGGGCATTCCCCAAAAATATGAATTAGGGTTTAACACATGTATAAAATCTCCTTATGTTTCATGTAACCATCTCCTCCCTTAGTCTCTCTTAGTTTAGTTTAGGCTCACAAATAAACAAGCTCTTCTCTTTCTCTTTTCATGGCTACTTAGCCATTTTTATTTCATGTACCTTTCCTTTTTTATGCAATGTAATTATTGTTTCCTTTTAATTACATGTTCATTTCCTTTCATGCTAGTAGTATAGATTTTCTTTTATGCAATTAGAATAGTTTTCTTTCACTTAGCTTTCACTTTACTTTCTTTTTGCTTTCATGTTGCTAGCTATATTTGTTAATCAAATGAAAAATATGAGAGGCTAAACCCCTTCAATTTAGGGGTAATGAAGCTCTCTAATTATGTAGCTTCAACTATTTGTTAATTCATGCTCTCTTTTTGTGCTTAATGATGATCAATGAAGTGTTTTATTTGTTGTTCTTGCTTTGAATTTGATAGCCTATATTGTTGACACCAAATAGGCTATACTTAAACAATCACTAACACAAATGCCTCTTCATCAAAGTATGATTATGGCATAAGAAAGTGATTTGAAATTAAAATTTGATGGTCTATATTTCTAATCAATAGTTAATTGGCCATACTTAAAATAGATTTCATTGTCAAGTTTCCTGAAAGTTAGTAAGTGATTTAAGGGGTGTGTTAAAGTTTGATAGCTTATATTGGCTAATCAATAGCACAAATATGCCAAACTTATGATAAACACATCAATTAAAACACTAATGACCATAAAAGAGAGATTATGATTTCATATGTGTTGAACTACATGATCTAGAGAGTGGATTTATTCTCTAAATTATCATTTAACTCTTATATTTGCATTTCTTTTCTTTTAGTTAGTTAGCTAATTTTCTAGTTCTCTAGCTTAACTTTCACTTGACTTTGGTTTAATTTGATTGAATAGATTTTTAAAATCATCAATTCCCTACGGATCGACCTGTATTCGCCACGTACTACAAGTGTACGCCGTGCGCTTGCGGTTATTTTTATTTCGAATTTTTTTCAATGGTTTTCTAATCCGATAGAAATTCCGTCGATTAACAGTTGACTAGGAACCTATGGATTTATCCAATAACTCACTTCTCATCCTAGTTTTCATGGATTGACTAGGAACCTACCGATGCTTTCCTTAACTTCTTTCTTATTGTAGTTTTCATGGGTTGACTAGGAACCTATTGAATGATGTCAATTCTTAATCCGGATATAGTTTTCATGGGTTTACTACAAACCAATTAGCCCCTGCCAACTGTCCTTAATACATAGTTTTCATGGGTTTACTATAAACCTGTTGGTTACCTCCTATAACTACCTTATTATACTTTTCATGGGTTTACTATGAACCTATCTCCTGGACAACTTCAAAGTTTAAGCATCCTATATTTTTGGTCTCCCAGACTCCCTAGATGCAATTCTACTTATTCAAGAGTTTAATCAATTTGTATTCACTACTGAGTTAACCTAGCTGGTTCTTCTACCCCTTTTTATCCCCAAAATACAGTTATGGGTTTGCAAGTGAATATATTTATATTTAAAGAAGCAAACATAACAATTTAACAATACCACTCCTGTGGGTTTAAGGTCCTTGAAATACATTTCATGTAAAACATAGTAAATGCCTTTAACTTATATTTTTATCAAGGCAATACTTCTTCAAATTTACTTACTTAAAGTCCTTTCAAAACTCCTGTTAACGCTAAAAAGTGAACGCTAACACCCGGTGTGTGTAATAGAATCGTGAAAGCACCACCCGTTGGTAAGGGAACAGAATATAAGCTGAAAATAGCAGAAAAGCAGTAAATGAACAACAGGTTTATAGTGGTTCGGCCCGTAATTAAGCCTACGTCCACTTTATAATCTTTTATTGCTGATTCGGTTACAATTTGATACAATATCCTTCAAAATACAATACAACTTGATCACGAAAGCATTCTTGACTAATAGCTCAATCTTTGATGATGAAACTCGGCGAATCCGTGTTGGATGTAAGGAATTCTTCTCGAAGATTGTTGTAGCGTCTCGAATGCTTGAAGATCTTTGATTGTTGAATGAGTGGAGACTTCGACAGAGTAACAGCGCTTGAAGAAATGAATGGCCAAAAGTCCCCTTCATGTTGGAAGTGGTGGCCTATTTATAGGAGCTGATTTCTGAGCAGAAAATTCGCCTAAGTCTTAGGTCACGTACGACCTTAGCTAAGTCGTAGGTCGCGAGCGACCTAAGCTAGGTCGCAGTTCCCTTGCGGCTTAAGAAATTAGCTGGTGAAGCTGTACTTGGCTTCATTTGATAAAGTGGTAGGTCGCAGGCGAGTTAAGGAATAGCCGTGGAAGCTCTAGGTCGTTGAAGTCCTAGCTTGTTAGCCTCTTAGGTCGTAGGGCGCTGAACATGTTTTAATAGTTAGGTTGTGCAACCTGTTAACTCGCTAGCTACCTTAGGTCGCAACCTTTTCCTGCTGTTAGGTCACAAACCTCTGTTCTTAGGTCGCAAAGCTTTATGCTGTTAGGTCGCAAAGCTTTCTGTTCTTAGGTTGCAAAGCTTTATGCTGTTAAGTCGCAATGCTTTCTGTTCTTAGGTCGCAAGCCCCTCTTAGGTCGCTAATCCCTTTTAGGTCGCTAAGTTCTAGGTCGCTGAGATTATGGAATTAACATTTGCCCCTCGAGGCATATGACTATGCCATAGGTCGTATACTTCGACTCAACCTTGCTAAGTCGCGAACGACTTAGAACTTGCACGCCTGTTCGCCTACCATTCTCAGTTTCATATAAATTGGTTAGGTCGCACCTTCTTCCTCACCTTACTGTTTTGAGCCTCCATCGCCATTAACGATTTTTCGAGCTTCCAAAGACAAATTCGACTAATTCAACTGACGATTCTTTCTCACCAATCATAATCCGTAAGTGGATCGACCTTTATTCGTCCATAGTCACTGCTTTGATCACGAATCGTTGTTACTTGTCCTAAGCCTAATTTCATGCATCATGCTTTCTGAACGGTAGTCTCAACTGACTTTCGTTCGTCATTTGATGTGTCGTGGTGATTTGCGATCATACGAAAGCTTTTACTACGGATCTGTGGGGTTTGCAATTGATTTGCTAGTTAATTGGTGGTATGTCGAGGTAGGATGAAGGGGAAGATGAACTCTTTTGAACTGGCAGTATTGGGTTATCGGACCCAATATGATGTTGCTTGGAGAGGAAGTCAACAACCTATCAGATTTGAACGACCTAAGAGTTAGGTCGCGTGGGAACGCCTAGCGACTTAAGCCTTTGCGATCTGACAACATTTGCGACCTAGAGAATCTCCAACCTAAAAAACAATTGTGCACGACCTAGGACTTAAAGAAAATTGCCTCATCTTAACCCATTCAATTGCAACGTGCAACTTACAGAAATCTTGACCCATGATAGGTCGCTGAACGACCTAATACTTAGACAATTTTTCACAGCCCGAACTTTTAACCTGAACAATACAGCATAAGAACGCTGCAACCTGTGTTAGGTCGTAAGCGACCTAACACTTAGAATTTTGAGCAGAATTTAACTGATTTTCTGAATTTGAATTGTTTTGGATTTTGTACTTCTTTTCAGATTGCCTTAACTTTAATGCTGATAACCTGTTTAGAAGCGACATTCACAGAAAAATGGGACGAGTATACTGCTGTTGATTGCCCACATCAAACGACAGATTAGTTGACAAAGAATATCAAACTTAAATGAACTTCGTGAATGAAATGCTGTGAACTAACAAATCTAAGTGAAGTATTAAAGCAAAATTGAAATGATCAACTAAAGCTAATTTATTTGCATCAACACAACACTATTCTTGGACTTAAGATATCAAGCCCTGAAACTTTATAATCGACAAGTATCAATTAATTTAGTGTCATTTACATTTGCTTGTTATTGCATTAGTTTTGCACAACACTTCACTCTTTTTAGGAAACGTGCACCTTAATATTTGATCGTCCAGTTCCTTGTGTAGAATGGAATCTCAACAGGAAGACTTGGAAACAGCTGGAGAAGCCTTTCCAATTGCTACTCCATTAAACTATCCTCCAGAAATGACTCCTACCACTTTGAGTCATAAAGTCTTCCGTCAATTATGCATCCAATTTGGCATTGCCGAAGCTGACGCTTTGTTCCCTGGGATAAATGACACTACTGATAGGCTGCCCCGTGGCTTTATCGCAGTTAACCGTCAGATGTGTTCGAGTGGAGCCATTCCCCCATTTAACGACTGTCTTCGAGAACTTCTCCTTCGGCTATCTATTTCTCCCTTTCAACTACACCCTAATGGATACTCCATCCTGCTGGGATTGTGTGTGCTTTTCAGGAGAACGTTGGACCGTTTTCCTACTTTTGCCGAAATTCGCTTCTTGTGTACATTTGCAAAGAACAAAGACCATCCCTCTATCACACTTGTGAGGAGTGCCAGGAACCGTAAACTAATTCTGGACTTGCCCGAAAGTGCCCATGGATTCTTGACTCAATTCTTTTACGTTCGCTGTCCTCCAGGATTTTATGCCATCTGGAGAGTCGGAAGTAAGATTGCCTTTCACCGATTCGTTTTCTAGATTTTTCAGAATTCGAATCGTCAAATGCTTAATTCCATTCTTTCTTTTTGCAGCACTTCCTTCTCTTCTTCGAGATACTAGCCACAAGTCGATTTTAGATACTTTGAGTGCCGTTGATGCTGAAGAGAGGAGTGCCAAATTCTTGCTGAAAGATGAATTTCTGCACCAGTTTGGTCTTTTACATCCTTCTAGATCGACTCAGATTCATGAAATTTCTAGTTTTGATGCGGAAACGTTAGTTGCTTCGGGCTCTCAAGCAGAGGCCTCGAATGCCCCAACTTCTGTAGAAGAAATTGCATCAAAAACACCCGTCGTAGAGGCTGCTTTGATAAAATGTTCCGCATCCATCGATGTTGTAGGGTCAGTCAGCAAGTCGGCACTTGCCCCAATTATTGAGGAGGAAGAGAATCCTCGAGTTTCTGAAAAATCAATTGATTTGGAAGTTGAAAAGGAGAAGTCTGCTGAGCTCCAGGGTGATGACACCTTTGATGGCTTGAGCGATATCATGATAACTTCTCAAGAGCTTTTCGGGGATAATAATCCAAAAGTGACTTCTCCCGTTGTTGAAGCGACTTCCACCCTAAAACAAACCCTGACGCCTACTACGCCAGTCGTCTCTATTTCCACACTAAAGCGTGGTCTGTAGTTTGACGCATGTAGCTTGCACGCCGCACACACTTAGGATTTTTCAGCACTTATAAACATTTATCCTCTTTTTCTGGAAATTTCTAAACTTTACTTCTTTTCCGTTTTTCAGATTCTCCGATGGGACGTACCGGCTCATACTACGACTCATTTCAGCGCCATGGAGGTCGTGGATCTTATAACTTTAGAAAATATCTTGACGATCAGAGAGAGAGACAGATGAGGAAAGGGCTCAAAGGAAGGCTCAAGAAAAATGGGATTATGAGCAGCGGCAGAGAAGAAGGGATGCTGACCGACATGATTCTTCTTACAAAAGTTACGATTCTCATAAGCGAAAATCTTATGATGACAAGGGAAAAACTCAGATTACTGACGAATCGAGCAAACGGTCCAAGCCAAGTGACGCGTCTGCTATTTCTGAGAAGGCTAACGCTCCCATTTCTTCTGATATTCCGGCCAGCTCTCCTCCTTTGAAGAAAACCGATATCTAAACAATCATCAGCAGGCCCCTATATCAGGTTAAAGACGGCCCTCCAACCCCTCAAAGTCGGTTTCCGAACTGGTGTTTAAAAGGAGTGCGCTTTGACCTGGATTTGGTCCCGATCGATAAGCAAGACATGTTTAAAAGTCTCGATGCAGTTCGGCTTAACATTGAGAGGATGTCGCAATGGCAGAAACTTGTTGATGAACTCCAGAGAGTCAACCATCTGAATCTTGAGGCCATGATGACTATGGAGAATGATAAAGCTGAATGGGATAAATGGTGTAAGCAGCATGACGTGGAGATGACGAACATCGCGGATGACAATGCAAGGCTTGAATCTGAAGTTAAGCAGCTTAAGGAAAATCTCGCCTCTTCTTCTGCATCACATACCCAAAAAGAAGAAGTCTTTCAAAAGCAAGTGCGGGATGCTCATGCTGCACAAAGGGACGTCGAAATGAAGCTTGCCGCTGAACAGAACATTACTGAGAAATATCGCACAGAAAACGCCGAACTACGGGAAAAATTCACCTCCCAGAACGCAGAGATCGAGTTACTAAAGTCTCGACTCGCTAAAGCTGAGACAGAGCGTGATGAGGCGATTGCTGGTCGAACTGCTGCCGTTGTTGAAAAAGAAGCGGCTGAGCAGTCACATGAGGCAACGAAAGCAAACATCAGCTCTACCCTATTCGACTTCTATTTACACAGCGTTCTGGGTCGTGGAAGTCTTTCTTTTCTGGGTCCCGACTATGAAATTACATTGGCTGAAGTGTGGGAAGTCGCAATGGATATGCTTGGCGGGGCCGGCTATGATGAGTCGGAACTTGAGGAGCGCTATCTTGATGATGAGGCTCGTGCCGCTCTTGTTAAGGGGAAGGAGCAACTTGCTAAAGTACGAGCTGAATCAACGGGAGAAGAGCCTCCAAAAGAAAAAGCTTCTTTAACTGCCCCTGTTCATACTTCTACTTCAGCTGACGTTAATATTATGGATTCCAGCTCTCATTCTTCACATCCAGCTAAAGTTGCCCAAGAAACTGCGACCACCCCTGCTGAGGATGAGACACCAGACGATATTGAAGCTGAGAAATTTGAGATTGATCTTGCAAAGCCAACTCCTCCAGGTAATTTTGGCGTCGTCCCGGGCCCAACGAACCAGTTATTTGATTTAACTGAATTCGATGACCTTCTTACTTGTTACTTAAACTTTGGTGAACCGATACCTTCTCTGTTTTCGGGGGATGTTGATTTTAACTTCTTTTCTTCTACAGCGGAGGTACCAAACACTGCACAAGCTTCCACTCCTTCAGTTGCCGTTCCTCCATCTTCACAAATTACTCCTCCTTCTGCTTCCCAGCCGGGATCACAGGCAGAGAAAATCGAAGCCCTTCAAGGTCTGGATGACACGGCAGCTTGGCAGGAACAGAAGGCGGAGGACCTTGAAGACGTCGAGAAGACCCCGGAGCAGTCCCTTGATGATGACACGAAGCTTTCAACACTGCTTGCTACTCCGGGGAGCGAATCTTCTTCAAAGAGGAAGGGGAAGCGTGGCATAAGGAAGAAGAAGAGAAGTGCTTCAACTGGGGAGGAAGCAGAAGTTGATCCAGCCGCGCCTTTTTCTCCTTCTGCCCCGACCCGTTCACAACGGCTCCAAAAACTAATCATTAGGCCGGGGAAAGGCTCCAAAGGTGGCGAGAAGAAGGAATAACAAGCCAGATTTTCTACTCCTTGCTTTTGCTTTTTGCATGTATCGACCGGGGATTGTGCGGGTACCGGTCCCTGCTTTTGCTTTTTGAGATATCTGCACATGTAAAGAATTTTCATAGTACTAAATAAAACAATTATTTTACTTGTACAAACTCTTGTGTATGTGAGAATGCATCTGTTTTTATTTTTAGTGTAGAACAAACGATTCTTTTTACTTGTGCAAACTTTTTGTCTGCGTTTGAGAATGCATTTATTCTACATCATCTATTTTTCATGATATTGTGATGAACTTGCGGTATGTTGCTTGTATATTACTTTGTTCATGTAACTGAATCGTATAGTATTGCCCCCATACCGCAAGTGCATTGCAATATTCCTAGCTTTTTCAAGACTGATACTCTTATTCCAGAGAATAACTATTCCACTTTTAAGGGAAGAATCATTCTGCTTTTAATAAAGTATATCTCGTCTTCCGAGAAGTTTTTACTTTCTCTTTCCTTCTGAAGAACACTTCAACTTTTGGGGATGATCACTTTTATTTGTTAAAAGTGAATTTTCCTACGCAGTGAAATGAGCTTCCGAAGAAGGTTTTGATTTTGTGCCCCAGTAAAGGGCTTATTTTTGGTACTTCAAGCAAGGTGAAGTGCGCCTCTGAAGAGGTTTTTTGGTCTTTGAAGAGAAGCGTTTTTGGTCTCCGAAGAGAAGCAATTTTGGTCTCCGAAGAGAAGCAATTTTGATATTTCAACTCCGAAGAGAAGCAATTTTGGTCTCCGAAGAGAAGCAATTTTGATATTTCAACTCTGGTGAAGTGGGTCTCCGAAGAGAAGCATTTTGCACTTCTACCCTGGTGAAATGTGCCTCCGAAGAGGGCTTTTTATTTTATGCTTCAAGCATGGTGAAGTGTGCCTCCGAAGATGGCTTGTGCCTCCGAAGAGGGCTTGTGCCTCCGAAAAGGGCTTTTGATTTTGTGCTTCAAGCATGGTGAAGCGTGCCTCCGAAGATGGCTTGTGCCTCCGAAGAGGGCTTGTGCCTCCGAAAAGGGCTTTTGATTGCCTGGAAGTCACTTTCTCATGGTCGGAGGGGTCCACGGGGCGAACGCAAGTTGCTTGATTGGATGTTTGTTTGCATAAACGATCGCAATTAACTAACAAAGTGCCCCTTTGGTAGTCCCACCGATCTTTTTGATTGAGGAAAGCTCTCCCATTTATTGGCGTGCCTCGTTAGAGGGCTTTGGTTGGTTGGTGTGCCAGGTAGGTTGCGACTTAGGGGCGCGTGGATCCACGGGACGGATGTAAGCTATCTGATCGGATGCATCACGACCAGTTTGCGAGGGTCCTGTTCCTTCCGCTTGGGAAGGTGTCCCTTTAGTGGATCTTCCAGCCTTCCTGTTGAGAGGCATACCTCCCTTTGTCTGCTTCTTTGTTTGCTTGGCCATGTTCTCCCACCATCTGCCCATTAGCGATCTTTTATTATCATTTCCAAGCGTATCTTCGTTCCTTTTGTAAGTAAATTGCCTCATCCGAAGAAGTGGACTTCACTGTTGAATAACTTCATGGGACAAACGCGAGTGACCTAGCTGGATGTCTGTTCATATTGACAATCACAATCGATTAACGAAGGCTTGCCCAAAAGAAGTTGCCAACTTTTTATGTGAGGTTCTTCTTGTATAGGATTTGAATATGGAATTTTTTGTTGCTTGGTATTTGCTTTAATAAATGATTTGTAAGGCTCGCTCCGGCTTTGTGATGGGTGAGTTTTGCTTTAATGACCTGCAATATTAGATCGACATTTTAGCAATACATTTAGAGTATTTACACATCGAAATATAATAGGCATTTTATAATAGAAAACACAGAATGCATAGTTTTTCATTATTCAGTCACGCTGATTTCTCAGCGGTTTACAATGCAGGAGTTACACATCCATCATCATTTTTTACAAATTTAAGCAACGCTGTTAAGCAAAAAATGGATGCTAGTGATTGTTGTTTCTGAATCTCCAAGCTGGATTTCCATTTGTGCTTGATTCATAGCTTTTGGATTTTTACGCCAGAGAAAGTGAGAGATGCCTCAGCCGCAGTTTTGTGGGTAATTAGTAGTCGTCCCAACTTCTGCCTGCTGGGTATGGACCTCCTGTGACAACATTAATGACAAGCTTTTCTGAATCTTGCGCTGCAGTGTTGTGGTGAGAATCGGGTGGATGGGTAGGACATTGTTGATCCCGAGTGGATGAGGTTGGATCGACTCCGCTTCTCTTAACATATTGTTGGAGTTTACCCTGCTCCAGCAATTCTTCAATCACATTCTTTAACTGGCGACATTGGTCGGTGTCATGGCCAGGTTGATTGTGAAATTGGCAGAATTTTCCATTACGCTTTGCACCTCTCGTCATCTCAGGTGGCTTAGGATACCTGACAACGTCCTTTGTTGCAAAAAAGATATTTCTTGGTGTATCAGTTAAAGGAGTAAAGTCCGAAGGATTAAAGCGGTGAGGTTTCTTTTCATTTCCCTGGCTCTTTCCTCCTTCATTCTCCTTTTTCTGACTTTCAGATTCTCTTTTCTTAGATGGGACACTGTTATTATTAGTTTGGGCAGCAACCACTTTCGACGTCGTAGAAAGGCTTTCAAGGCGAATGAACTCGTCGGCCTTTTTATAAAATTTATCAAGTGAGTTCGGTTCTTTCATCTTTAGCCATATTCCAAATTTACTCGATTTATCAATGGCTCGCATCAAATAAGTCAGGATCATGCGTGGTTCTGCATTTTCTACTTCGGCTAAAGCTATATTAAAACGGCTCAAGAAAGATTTGATTGATTCTCCGGGCGCTTGTTCCAGGTTAGACAGTGACATTATATCCTTAGCTTTTGAAGCATACAATCTGAACTGTTCTTTGAACTTTTGCGTTAAGTCGGAGAATTTATCAACAGACCGAATTGGAAGCTTTGTGAACCAAAGTAAAGCCACACCTTCCAGGTATACTGGAAAGTATCAACATTTGATCTCGTCTGATGCTCTTGCACCGGTCATATGCCAATCGTATTTGTATAGGAAATGATTAGGGTCACTCGTTCCCCTATAGGCTTGGATAGTAGGAGGTGCAAATTTCCTTGGAAATTCTGCTTTCAGGATCCTTTCCGTAAATGGAGTTCTGCTTGGTGCAAATCCCCAGTCGTTCTCATCCTCTTCCCTTTGCATGCTCTCTTTCATGATGCGGCTAACCATTTCGGACGGGTATTCTTTATTGTTCAAAGACACCTCCGGGCAAGCATCAGTTCTTCCCTCGGAAGTTTGCCCGGGCATATGTTCATGGCAAGTTGGTTGCGGCATAGAACCATCAGCTTGGAAAGGTGGCATTTCAGGAAGAGTAGTTTGATGGTTTTCTGGTTGACGATTTGCCCCGAGCAGAGCAGTTAATCTATCCATCATCAAAACGTTTTGGGTTTCAATCTGTTGGTATAATCCAGAAACTACGTCGTCCAATTCAGCCCTGGTGACTCCAAAGGTAGGAGTTGCTTGGTCTGTTGTTGGGGAAGCGGAAGTCCCTTCATGAACATTTCTGGATCTGATAGGTCTACCTCTTCTTCCAGGAGCCATTATTTCGGATCAACTTCTGGTTTTCAAGAGAGGTTCTTTTTATGAATCTTTGCGAAGCAACGGTGGATGATTGCCTGAGTTCAACTCTCAATGAAAGCACCAAAATGTTAACGCTAAAAAGTGAACGCTAACACCCGGTGTGTGTAATAGAATCGTGAAAGCACCACCCGTTGGTACGGGAACAGAATATAAGCTGAAAATAGCAGAAAAGCAGTAAATGAACAACAGGTTTATAGTGGTTCGGCCCGTAATTAAGCCTACGTCCACTTTATAATCTTTTATTGCTGATTCGGTTACAATTTGATACAATATCCTTCAAAATACAATACAACTTGATCACGAAAGCATTCTTGACTAATAGCTCAATCTTTGATGATGAAACTCGGCGAATCCGTGTTGGATGTAAGGAATTCTTCTCAAAGATTGTTGTAGCGACTCGAATGCTTGAAGATCTTTGATTGTTGAATGAGTGGAGACTTCGACAGAGTAACGGCGCTTGAAGAAATGAATGGCCAAAAGTCCCCTTCATGTTGGAAGTGGTGGCCTATTTATAGGAGCTGATTTCTGAGCAAAAAATTCGCCTAAGTCTTAGGTCACGTACGACCTTAGCTAAGTCGTAGGTCGCGAGCGACCTAAGCTAGGTCGCAGTTCCCTTACGGCTTAAGAAATTAGCTGGTGAAACTGTACTTGGCTTCATTTGATAAAGTGGTAGGTCGCAGGCGAGTTAAGGAATAGCCGTGGGAGCTCTAGGTCGTTGAAGTCCTAGCTTGTTAGCCTCTTAGGTCGTAGGGCGCTGAACATGTTTTAATAGTTAGGTTGTGCAACCTGTTAACTCGCTAGCTACCTTAGGTCGCAACCTTTTCTTGCTGTTAGGTCGCAAACCTCTATTCTTAGGTCGCAAAGCTTTATGCTGTTAGGTCGCAAAGATTTCTGTTCTTAGGTCGCAAAGCTTTATGCTGTTAGGTCGCAAAGCTTTCTGTTCTTAGGTCGCAAGCCCCTCTTAGGTCGCTAATCCCTTTTAGGTCGCTAAGTTCTAGGTCGCTGAGATTATGGAATTAACATTTGCCCCTCGAGGCATATGACTATGCCATAGGTCGTATGCTTCGACTCAACCTTGCTAAGTCGCGAACGACCTAGAACTTGCACGCCTGTTCGCCTCCCATTCTCAGTTTCATATAAATTGGTTAGGTCGCACCTTCTTCCTCACCTTACTGTTTTGAGCCTCCATCGCCATTAACGATTTTTCGAGCTTCCAAAGACAAATTCGACTCATTCAACTGACGATTCTTTCTCACCAATCATAATCCGTAAGTGGATCGACCTTTATTCGTCCATAGTCACTGCTTTGATCACGAATCGTTGTTACTTGTCCTAAGCCTAATTTCATGCATCATGCTTTCTGAACGGTAGTCTCAACTGACTTTCGTTCGTCATTTGATGTGTCGTGGTGATTTGCGATCATACGAAAGCTTTTACTACGGATCTGTGGGGTTTGCAATTGATTTGCTAGTTAATTGGTGGTATGTCGAGGTAGGATGAAGGGGAAGATGAACTCTTTTGAACTGGCAGTATTGGGTTATCGGACCCAATATGATGTTGCTTGGAGAGGAAGTCAACAACCTATCAGATTTGAACGACCTAAGAGTTAGGTCGTGTGGGAACGCCTAGCGACTTAAGCCTTTGCGATCTGACAACATTTGCGACCTAGAGAATCTCCAACCTAAAAAACAATTGTGCACGACCTAGGACTTAAAGACAATTGCCTCGTCTTAACCCATTCAATTGCAACGTGCGACTTACAGAAATCTTGACCCATGATAGGTCGCTGAACGACCTAATACTTAGACAATTTTTCACAGCCCGAACTTTTAACCTGAACAACACAGCATAAGAACGCTGCAACCTGTGTTAGGTCGTAAGCGACCTAACACTTAGAATTTTGAGCAGAATTTAACTGATTTTCTGAATTTGAATTGTTTTGGATTTTGTACTTCTTTTCAGATTGCCTTAACTTTAATGCTGATAACCTGTTTAGAAGCGACATTCATAGAAAAATGGGACGATTATACTGCTGTTGATTGCCCACATCAAACGACAGATTAGTTGACAAAGAATATCAAACTTAAATGAACTTCGTGAATGAAATGCTGTGAACTAACAAATCTAAGTGAAGTATTAAAGCAAAATTGAAATGATCAACTAAAGCTGATTTATTTGCATCAACACAACACTATTCTTGGACTTAAGATATCAAGCCCTGAAACTTTATAATCGACAAGTATCAATTAATTTAGTTTCATTTACATTTTCTTGTTATTGCATTAGTTTTGCACAACACTTCACTCTTTTTAGGAAACATGCACCTTAATATTTGATCGTCCAGTTCCTTGTGTAGAATGGAATCTCAACAGGAAGACTTGGAAACAGCTGGAGAAGCCTTTCCAATTGCTACTCCATTAAACGATCCTCCGGAAAGGACTCCTACCACTTTGAGTCATAAAGTCTTCCGTCAATTATGCATCCAATTTGGCATTGCCGAAGCCGACGCTTTGTTCCCTGGGATAAACGACGCTGCTGATAGGCCGCCCCGTGGCTTTGTCGCAGTTAACCGTCAGATGTGTTCGAGTGGAGCCATTTCCCTCATTTAACGACTATCTTCGAGAACTTCTCCTTTGGCTATCTATTTCTCCCTTTCAACTACACCCTAATGGATACTCCATCCTGCTGGGATTGTGTGTGCTTTTCAGGAGAACATTGGACCGTTTTCTTACTTTTGCCGAAATTTGCTTCTTGTGTACATTTGCAAAGAACAAAGACCATCCCTCTATCACACTTGTGAGGAGTGCCAGGAACCGTAAACTAATTCTGGACTTGCCCGAAAGTGCCCATGGATTCTTGACTCAATTCTTTTACGTTCGCTGTCCTCCGGGATTTTATGCCATCTGGAGAGTCGGAAGTAAGATTGCCTTTCACCGATTCGTTTTCTAGATTTTTCAGAATTCAAACCGTCAAATGCTTAATTCCATTCTTTCTTTTTGCAGCACTTTCTTCTCTTCTTCGAGATACCAGCCACAAGTCGATTTTAGATACTTTGAGTGTCGTTGATGCTGAAGAGAGGAGTGCCAAATTCTTGTTGAAAGATGAATTTCTGCACCAGTTTGGTCTTTTACATCCTTCTAGATCGACTCAGATTCATGAAATTTCTAGTTCTGATGCGGAAACGTTAGTTGCTTCGGGCTCTCAAGCAGAGGCCTCGAATGCCCCAACTTCTGTAGAAGAAATTGCATCAAAAACACCCGTCGTAGAGGCTGCTTTGATAAAATGTTCCGCATCCATCGATGTTGTAGGGTCAGTCAGCAAGTCGGCACTTGCACCAATTATTGAGGAGGAAGAGAATCCTCGAGTTTCTGAAAAATCAATTGATATGGAAGTTGAAAAGGAGAAGTCTGCTGAGCTCCAGGGTGATGACACCTTTGATGGCTTGAGCGATATCATGATAACTTATCAAGAGCTTTTCGGGGATAATAATCCAAAAGTGACTTCTCCCGTTGTTGAAGCGACTTCCACCCTAAAACAAACCCTGACGCCTACTACGCCAGTCGTCTCTGTTTCCACACTAAAGTGTGGTCTGTAGTTTGACGCATGTAGCTTGCACGCCGCACACACTTAGGATTTTTCAGCACTTATAAGCATTTATCCTCTTTTTCTGGAAATTTCTAAACTTTACTTCTTTTCCGTTTTTCAGATTCTCCGATGGGACGTACCGGCTCATACTACGACTCATTTCAGCGCCATGGAGGTCGTGGATCTTATAACTTTAGAAAATATCTTGACGATCAGAGAGAGACAGATGAGGAAAGGGCTCAAAGGAAGGCTCAAGAAAAATGGGATTATGAGCAGCGGCAGAGAAGAAGAGATGCTGACCGACATGATTCTTCTTACAAAAGTTACGATTCTCATAAGCGAAAATCTTATGATGACAAGGGAAAAACTCAGATTACTGACGAATCGAGCAAACGGTCCAAGCCAAGTGACGCGTCTGCTATTTCTGAGAAGGCTAACGCTCCTATTTCTTCTGATATTTCGGCCGGCTCTCCTCCTTTGAAGAAAACCGATATCCAAACAATCATCAGTAGGCCCCTATATCAGGTTAAAGACGGCCCTCCAACCCTTCAAAGTCGGTTTCCGAACTGGTGTTTAAAAGGAGTGCGCTTTGACCTGGATTTGGTCCCGATCGATAAGCAAGACATGTTTAAAAGTCTCGATGCAGTTCGGCTTAACATTGAGAGGATGTCGCAATGGCAGAAACTTGTTGATGAACTCCAGAGAGTCAACCATCTGAATCTTGAGGCCATGATGACTATGGAGAATGATAAAGCTGAATGGGATAAATGGTGTAAGCAGCATGACGTGGAGATGACGAACATCGCGGATGACAATGCAAGGCTTGAATCTGAAGTTAAGCAGCTTAAGGAAAATCTCGCCTCTTCTTCTGCATCACATACCCAAAAAGAAGAAGTCTTTCAGAAGCAAGTGCGGGATGCCCATGCTGCACAAAGGGACGTCGAAATGAAGCTTGCCGCTGAACAGAACATTACTGAGAAATATCGCACAGAAAACGCCGAACTGCGGGAAAAATTCACCTCCTAGAACGCAGAGATCGAGTTACTAAAGTCTCGACTCGCTAAAGCTGAGACAGAGCGTGATGAGGCGATTGCTGGTCGAACTGCTGCCGTTGTTGAAAAAGAAGCGGCTGAGCAGTCACATGAGGCAACGAAAGCAAACATCAGCTCTACCCTGTTCGACTTCTATTTACACAGCGTTCTGGGTCGTGGAAGTCTTCCTTTTCTGGGTCCCGACTATGAAATTACATTGGCTGAAGTGTGGGAAGTCGCAATGGATATGCTTGGCGGGGCCGGCTATGATGAGTCGGAACTTGAGGAGCGCTATCTTGATGATGAGGCTCGTGCCGCTCTTGTTAAGGGGAAGGAGCAGCTTGCTAAAGTACGAGCTGAATCAACGGGAGAAGAGCCTCCAAAAGAAAAAGCTTCTTTAACTGCCCCTGTTCATACTTCTACTTCAGCTGACGTTAATATTATGGATTCCAGCTCTCATTCTTCACATCCAGCTAAAGTTGCCCAAGAAACTGCGACCACCCCTGCTGAGGATGAGACACCAGACGATATTGAAGCCGAGAAATTTGAGATTGATCTTGCAAAGCCAACTCCTCCAGGTAATTTTGGCGTCGTCCCGGGCCCAACGAACCAGTTATTTCATTTAACTGAATTCGATGACCTTCTTACTTGTTACTTAAACTTTGGTGAACCGATACCTTCTCTGTTTTCGGGGGATGTTGATTTTAACTTCTTTTCTTCTACAGCGGAGGTACCAAACACTGCACAAGCTTCCACTCTTTCAGTTGTCGTTCCTCCATCTTCACAAATTACTCCTCCTTCTGCTTCCCAGCCGGGATCACAGGCAGAGAAAATCGAAGCCCTTCAAGGCCTGGATGACCCGGCAGCTTGGCAGGAACAGAAGGCGGAGGACCTTGAAGACGTCGAGAAGACCCCGGAGCAGTCCCTTGATGATGACACGAAGCTTTCAACACTGCTTGCTACTCCGGGGAGCGAATCTTCTTCAAAGAGGAAGGGGAAGCGTGGCATAAGGAAGAAGAAGAGAAGTGCTTCAACTGGGGAGGAAGCAGAAGTTGATCCAGCCGCGCCTTTTTCTCCTTCTGCCCCGACCCGTTCACAACGGCTCCAAAAACTAATCATTAGGCCGGGGAAAGGCTCCAAAGGTGGCGAGAAGAAGGAATAACAAGCCAGATTTTCTACTCCTTACTTTTGCTTTTTGCATGTATCGACCGGGGATTGTGCGGGTACCGGTCCCTGCTTTTGCTTTTTGAGATATCTGCACATGTAAAGAATTTTCATAGTACTAAATAAAACAATTATTTTACTTGTACAAACTCTTGTGTATGTGAGAATGCATCTGTTTTTTATTTTTAGTGTAGAACAAACGATTCTTTTTACTTGTGCAAACTTTTTGTCTGCGTTTGAGAATGCATTTATTCTACATCATCTATTTTTCATGATATTGTGATGAACTCGCGGTATGTTGCTTGTATATTACTTTTTTCATGTAACTGAATCGTATAGTATTGCCCCCATACCGCAAGTGCATTGCAATATTCCTAGCTTTTTCAAGACTGATACTCTTATTCCAGAGAATAACTATTCCACTTTTAAGGGAAGAATCATTCTGCTTTTAATAAAGTATATCTCGTCTTCCGAGAAGTTTTTACTTTCTCTTTCCTTCTGAAGAACACTTCAACTTTTGGGGATGATCACTTTTATTTGTTAAAAGCGAATTTTCCTACGCAGTGAAATGAGCTTCCGAAGAAGGTTTTGATTTTGTGCCCCAGTAAAGGGCTTATTTTTGGTACTTCAAGCAAGGTGAAGTGCGCCTCTGAAGAGGTTTTTTGGTCTTTGAAGAGAAGCGTTTTTGGTCTCCGAAGAGAAGCAATTTTGATCTCCGAAGAGAAGCAATTTTGATATTTCAACTCCGAAGAGAAGCAATTTTGGTCTCCGAAGAGAAGCAATTTTGATATTTCAACTCTGGTGAGGTGGGTCTCCGAAGAGAAGCATTTTGCACTTCTACCCTGGTGAAATGTGCCTCCGAAGAGGGCTTTTTATTTTATGCTTCAAGCATGGTGAAGCGTGCCTCCGAAGATGGCTTGTGCCTCCGAAGAGGGCTTGTGCCTCCGAAAAGGGCTTTTGATTTTGTGCTTCAAGCATGGTGAAGCGTGCCTCCGAAGATGGCTTGTGCCTCCGAAGAGGGCTTGTGCCTCCGAAAAGGGCTTTTGATTGCCTGGAAGTCACTTTCTCATGGTCGGAGGGGTCCACGGGGCGAACGCAAGTTGCTTGATTGGATGTTTGTTTGCACAAACGATCGCAATTAACTAACAAAGTGCCCCTTTGGTAGTCCCACCGATCTTTTTGATTGAGGAAAGCTCTCCCATTTATTGGCGTGCCTCGTTAGAGGGCTTTGGTTGGTTGGTGTGCCAGGTAGGTTGCGTCTCAGGGGCGCGTGGATCCACGGGACGGACGTAAGCTATCTGATCGGATGCATCACGACCAGTTAGCGAGGGTCCTGTTCCTTCCGCTTGGGAAGGTGTCCCTTTAGTGGATCTTCCGGCCTTCCTGTTGAGAGGCATACCTCCCTTTGTCTGCTTCTTTGTTTGCTTGGCCATGTTCTCCCACCATCTGCCCATTAGCGATCTTTTATTATCATTTCCAAGCGTATCTTCGTTCCTTTTGTAAGTAAATTGCCTCATCCGAAGAAGTGGACTTCACTGTTGAATAACTTCATGGGACAAACGCGAGTGACCTAGCTGGATGTCTGTTCATATTGACAATCACAACCGGTTAACGAAGGCTTGCCCCAGTGAAGTTGCCAACTTTTTATGTGAGGTTCTTCTTGTATAGGATTTGAATATGGAATTTTTTGTTGCTTGGTATTTGCTTTAATAAATGATTTGTAAGGCTCGCTCCGGCTTTGTGATGGGTGAGTTTTGCTTTAATGACCTGCAATATTAGATCGACATTTTAGCAATACATTTAGAGTATTTACACATCGAAATATAACAGGCATTTTATAATAGAAAACACAAAATGCATAGTTTTTCATTATTCAGTCACGCTGATTTCTCAGCAGTTTACAATGCAGGAGTTACACATCCATCATCATTTTTTACAAATTTAAGCAACGCTGTTAAGCAAAAAATGGATGCTAGTGATTGTTGTTTCTGAATCTCCAAGCTGGATTTCCATTTGTGCTTGATTCATAGCTTTTGGATTTTTACGCCAGAGAAAGTGAGAGATGCCTCAACCGAAGTTTTGTGGGTAATTAGTAGTCGTCCCAACTTCTGCCTGCTGGGTATGGACCTCCTATGACAACATTAATGACAAGCTTTTCTGAATCTTGCGCTGCAGTGTTGTGGTGAGAATCGGGTGGATGGGTAGGACATTGTTGATCCCGAGTGGATGAGGTTGGATCGACTCCGCTTCTCTTAACGTATTGTTGGAGTTTACCCTGCTCCAGCAATTCTTCAATCACATTCTTTAACTGGCGACATTGGTCGGTGTCATGGCCAGGTTGATTGTGAAATTGGCAGAATTTTCCATTACGCTTTGCACCTCTCGTCATCTCAGGTGGCTTAGGATACCTGACAACGTCCTTTGTTGCAAAAAAGATATTTCTTGGTGTATCAGTTAAAGGAGTAAAGTCTGAAGGATTAAAGCGGCGAGGTTTCTTTTCATTTCCCTGGCTCTTTCCTCCTTCATTCTCCTTTTTCTGACTTTCAGATTCTCTTTTCTTAGATGGGACACTGTTATTATTAGTTTGGGCAGCAACCACTTTCGATGTCGTAGAAAGGCTTTCAAGGCGAATGAACTCGTCGGCCTTTTTATAAAATTTATCAAGTGAGTTCGGTTCTTTCATCTTTAGCCATATTCCAAATTTACTCGATTTATCAATGGCTCGCATCAAATAAGTCAGGATCATGCGTGGTTCTGCATTTTCTACTTCGGCTAAAGCTATATTGAAACGGCTCAAGAAAGATTTGATTGATTCTTCGGACGCTTGTTCCAGGTTAGACAGTGACATTATATCCTTAGCTTTTGAAGCATACAATCTGAACTGTTCTTTGAACTTTTGCGTTAAGTCGGAGAATTTATCAACAGACCGAATTGGAAGCTTTGTGAACCAAAGTAAAGCCACACCTTCCAGGTATACTGGAAAGTATCGACATTTGATCTCGTCTGATGCTCTTGCACCGGTCATATGCCAATCGTATTTGTATAGGAAATGATTAGGGTCACTCGTTCCCCTATAGGCTTGGATAGTAGGAGGTGCAAATTTCCTTGGAAATTCCACTTTCAGGATCCTTTCCGTAAATGGAGTTCTGCTTGGTGCAAATCCCCAGTCGTTCTCATCCTCTTCCCTTTGCATGCTCTCTTTCATGATGCGGCTAACCATTTCGGACAGGTATTCTTTATTGTTCAAAGACACCTCCGGGCAAGCATCAGTTCTTCCCTCGGAAGTTTGCCCGGGCATATGTTCATGGCAAGTTGGTTGCGGCATAGAACCATCAGCTTGGAAAGGTGGCATTTCAGGAAGAGTAGTTTGATGGTTTTCTGGTTGACGATTTGCCCCGAGCAGAGCAGTTAATCTATCCATCATCAAAGCATTTTGGGTTTCAATCTGTTGGTATAATCCAGAAACTGCGTCGTCCAATTCAGCCCTGGTGACTCCAAAGGTAGAAGTTGCTTGGTCTGTTGTTGGGGAAGCGGAAGTCCCTTCATGAGCATTTCTGGATCTGATAGGTCTACCTCTTCTTCCAGGAGCCATTATTTCGGATCAACTTCTGGTTTTCAAGAGAGGTTCCTTTTATGAATCTTTGCGAAGCAACGGTGGATGATTGCCTGAGTTCAACTCTCAATGAAAGCACCAAAATGTTAACGCTAAAAAGTGAACGCTAACACCCGGTGTGTGTAATAGAATCGTGAAAGCACCACCCGTTGGTAAGGGAACAGAATATAAGCTGAAAATAGCAGAAAAGCAGTAAATGAACAACAGGTTTATAGTGGTTCGGCCCGTAATTAAGCCTACGTCCACTTTATAATCTTTTATTGCTGATTCGGTTACAATTTGATACAATATCCTTCAAAATACAATACAACTTGATCACAAAAGCATTCTTGACTAATAGCTCAATCTTTGATGATGAAACTCGGCGAATCCGTGTTGGATGTAAGGAATTCTTCTCGAAGATTGTTGTAGCGTCTCGAATGCTTGAAGATCTTTGATTGTTGAATGAGTGGAGACTTCGACAGAGTAACGGCGCTTGAAGAAATGAATGGCCAAAAGTCCCCTTCATGTTGGAAGTGGTGGCCTATTTATAGGAGCTGATTTCTGAGCAGAAAATTCGCCTAAGTCTTAGGTCACGTACGACCTTAGCTAAGTCGTAGGTCGCAGTTCCCTTGCGGCTTAAGAAATTAGCTGGTGAAGCTGTACTTGGCTTCATTTGATAAAGTGGTAGGTCGCAGGCGAGTTAAGGAATAGCCGTGGGAGCTCTAGGTCGTTGAAGTCCTAGCTTGTTAGCCTCTTAGGTCGTAGGGCGCTGAACATGTTATAATAGTTAGGTTGTGCAACCTGTTAACTCGCTAGCTACCTTAGGTCGCAACCTTTTCCTGCTGTTAGGTCGCAAACCTCTGTTCTTAGGTCGCAAAGCTTTATGCTGTTAGGTCGCAAAGCTTTCTGTTCTTAGGTCGCAAAGCTTTATGCTGTTAGGTCGCAAAGCTTTCTGTTCTTAGGTCGCAAGCCCCTCTTAGGTCGCTAATCCCTTTTAGGTCGCTAAGTTCTAGGTCGCTGAGATTATGGAATTAACATTTGCCCCTCGAGGCATATGACTATGCCATAGGTCGTATGCTTCGACTCAACCTTGCTAAGTCGCGAACGACCTAGAACTTGCACGCCTGTTCGCCTCCCATTCTCAGTTTCATATAAATTGGTTAGGTCGCACCTTCTTCCTCACCTTACTACTTTGAGCCTCCATCGCCATTAACGATTTTTCGAGCTTCCAAAGACAAATTCGACTCATTCAACTTGCACTTCCAAGCAATACCGACCCAGAGTGATACCCGGCCAGCTCTGTCAGAACAGATCACATCAGCCCAGGCCCGCCAGCAGCTATATACATCCAAGACCCCTGTCCCCAGCCTCACTCTATAAATAGAGGGGCAGGGGTACAACAATGGGGGACAAGTTTGAGAGCTCAAGCACGGAGAGAACTTTCAAACTACTTTCTTTTACTTGTATCAAAGCTTTGTACTTGTAATCAAAACAAGAGAAGAGAAATAACATATAAAGTGGACGTAGGCACATTCTGGCTGAACCACTATAAATCTGCGTGTCTTTTTACAGTTTAGCCCCTTGCTTTTCATATATTTGCATAAATCACCCAAATCACTAAGAACAACATAAGATCTACTAAATCATACAACTTTAAGGTGTTTGTCCATTTTTTGTGCAAACATTTTTGGTGCTTTCATTGAGAGCTTGAAAACTCGAAGCTTCAGCTTCATCCACTTAAACATTTTTCCTAACAGCATCATCCACCGTTCGGAAAACATGCCTCCCAAGCAGAAAAAAGATGTTAACAAAGGAAAAAACATCGCTTCCAACAGTCTTCCAGATCCAGCGGTCACGGATCAAGTAAATCGTCCTCCTCTAGCGGCAGTACCGAATGAAGGACAGGCTAATCCGACCACTCCTACCGTAGAACAGCCCGCAGCAATTACTAGGGCAGATCTAGACAGGGTTGTGGCTGAAGTAACTAATCGCTTCACGTCCCAGCTGGAAGCCTTGGTGGACCATCTCATGTCACGCTTAAGGGATGCTGAAGAGTCCAACCGCAACACTGAATCATGGGGCGAGTCCCAGTCTGGAGGGTCTCGGAGACAACAAAGATCTTCCTTCTGCGAAGGAGCTAACGGTAGAAGCAGCTATGGTAGGAGTCGAGATCGAGCACAGCCCGAAGTTAGGCCTGAAGAAATGCTTGGAACCGAACCCCACGGGGGAGGTACAGGGCGGAGGTCAACTGTAGCTGAGCCTGTCATACTGCCTAACCACGGAAACGCCAGTGACCGGGGCCGAGCTAGAGTCCAGCCCGAAGTTGGACCCGAGGAAGTGCTTAGATCAGAACCCAGCAGGGGAAGATCAAGGCAAGGGCCAACTATGGCTGACCCTAGCATGCTCCCAGAAGACCAAAGGCAGCCACCGGAAAATATGAGGAATGATAGACGATACCATCCCTACAGATCATCTGGACGGGATCAATCCCACAGAACAGAGCCAAATTCGTTTCTATCTGCTCCAAATTCTGATTAAAGGATGGCACGCTTATTTAGAGAGTGCGTCCAATGGGAGCAAAGAGATCGAGGGATAGGTGCTAGGGTAACCAGCCCCTTCGCCCGTAACATCGAAATTGCTATCACCCCCGAGAATGGAAGATGCCAACAATGGAACCTTACAAAGGAACCTCCGACCCCGTTGTACACTTACAGAGGTACACACAACATATGCTCATGAGTGGAGCGACAGAGGGAGTACTGTGCAAATGCTTTCCGCTCTTCTTAGCAGATCTCGCTACCTCCTGGTTCTGTCATCTACCCCAGGGATCCATCAGCTCGTGGGAAATGTTGAAAGAAAAGTTTATCAGCCAGTTCCGCATCCATGTGGAACAACTTAAGGACGCTTATTCCTTATCCAGCGTCAAACAGAAACCTGGAGAGAAACTGCAGCAATACCTAACCCGGTTCAATGCCGCAGCAGCCGCAGTCCAAGATGCCGATGAGAAGCTTATCCTAATGGCCCTCTGTAGTGGTGTACATCCAGACACTAAATTTGCTAGAAGGTTGACAAAAGAAAAACCAGCTACTTTACCCGATTTCTTCCATGAGGCTGGGAAATACATGAGGCTTGAGGATGCTGCCGTTGAGGGGCAGTCAGGACAGCAAAATAAGGCAACTCACAGCAACGCCCCTGCTGTGGCAAGGGACGTTCGAAGAAATGATTTCAGAGACAATGCTGGGGGCAAGAAGGGAGAAAAGCGCCTATATCGGCCTGGACCGAGATTCGACACTTACACTCCTTTAAACGAGACTGTCGAAAATATCTTCCTTGCCACCCAAGGCGAAGTTAGATACAAACGCCCACCATACAAGAAGGAATCTGATAACGCGCAGAAGTCTGGAAAATTCTGCCGCTTCCACGAATCTCATGGGCATGATACCAATGAATGCCATCATCTCCGGGATCTGATTGAGGAACACATCAGGAGAAAGAAGCTGGAACGCTATGTAAAAAGTCAGGACAGGACTCCAGCTCCTGCCAATGAAAACCCAAGGCTACCCTCACCGGAGACCGGCAAAGGAAACCGCAACGCTAGCGGCTCTAGTCAAGAGAAGATAGTGGTCCATACCATCTCAGGAGGACCGCACATCGCAGACAAGAGCTGGAAAGAGATGGAAAGATATGGAAAGTCGCTTAGAGACAGTAAAGACTATGTCAATTCGTTTATAGAAGAACGCCACCCGAAACGGAAAGAAAGTGATGACATCACATTCGGTAAGCGTGACCTGGAAGGAAGGTAGTACCCTCACATGGATCCCATGGTTATCTCTGCCCGGCTCGGTCCCGCCGAAGTTTACCGAATCTTAGTAGACACTGGAAGCTCAGTGAACATCCTGTTCAAACACGCATTCGACAAAATGAAATTATCAATGAAGGATGTATCACCCTGCGATAAACCACTACACGGTTTCACTGGAGATGCGAAGATGCCCCTCGGGCAACTAGACCTCTTTGTTGAGATTGGAAGCCATCCCCGTTCCACTGTACGAAAACAAACGTTTGTGCTGATAGAGAACCATTCGGCCTACAACGCCTTCTTAGGAAGGCCATCCCTGTCTGACTTCCAAATTGTCCTAGCCCCATGGTGCCTAAAGATGAAATTTCCAACGGACAATGGAGTAGGGGAAGTAGAAGGAGACCAAGACGTGTCTCGAGACTGCTATGTGACTGAACTTCGCAACAACCACAGGAAGGATAAAGGGAAGGGTGTAGAGGTTGCCCTTTGCACGAAAAGTCTAGAAGCATAGCAACTAAAGAAAGCCCCTCCTCTTCGATATACCAGCGACCCTTTCAATGAATTAGACCCTAGGGACAGAGAGGAGGAGGCCATCGCCGAGCCTGCAGAGGCTATGGATTTTATATCTGTAGACAAGCACGACTCAAGTAGACTATTGAAAATTGGGTCCCAACTAAAAGCAGAATTGAAGGAACAACTCGTCGATTTTCTCCGCCACAACTTGGATGTATTCGCATGGTCACACGCTGACATGACCGGAATCTCCCCCGACGTAGCATGTCACGTACTAAACATTGATCCTACCAAGGCGCCCGTAAAACAAAGAAAGAGAAGTATGGGGGCAGAGCGATTGGCAGCCCTCGATGAAGAAGTAAAGAATCTACTCGCCAACGACTTCATAAGAGAAGCCATCTACCCGGAATGGATCGCTAACCCGGTGCTGGTAAAGAAGGCTAATGGGAAGTGGCGAACATGCATTGACTTTTCCAACCTAAACGACGCCTGCCCAAAGGATTGCTTTCCACTTCCCCGAATCGACCAACTGGTAGACAGCACAGCCGGGCACGAGCACTTATCTTTTATGGACGCATACTCAAGATATAACCAAATTCCCATGCATGCTCCCGACCAAGACCACACTAGTTTCATCACCGACCGGGGTTTATACTGCTATAAGGTAATGCCTTTCGGACTCAAAAATGCAGGAGCCACCTACCAGCGCCTCGTCAACTAGATGTTTGCAGGGCTGATAGGGCAAACTATGGAAGTATACGTGGATGACATGCTGGTAAAATCAAGGAAAGCCGACGATCACGTAAGCCACCTAGGCGAGATGTTTCAAGTACTTCGCCAGTATGGAATGAAGTTGAATCCTCTAAAATGCTCCTTCGTAGTATCATCAGGAAAGTTCTTAGGATTCATCGTCCATGCCAGTGGAATTGAAGCAAACCCTGAACAAGTCCGAGCGCTAAGGGATATCAAGATACCTTCCACTCGAAAGGAAATGCAAAGCCTGAATGGAAAAGTGGCCGCCCTAAGCCGATTCATCTCCAGGGCAACGGACAAGTGCGTCCCCTTTTTTGAAGCTCTAAAGAAAGACAAAGGAAAGTTCGAATGGACTGACGAATGCTTAACCTCTTTCCTTAACTTAATCGAACACCTCCAAAAACCACCGGTACTCTCGACTCCAAGCGAAGGTGAAGAATTATACCTATACCTTGCTGTGTCATCTCACGCCCTAAGCGCTGCCTTGGTACAGGAAGACAACCCACCGCAGCGGCCAGTTTACTTCGTCGGCAAGAGGTTTACGGGGGCAGAAGTCAGATATCCTAAACTTGAGAAGCTAGCGTACTGTTTACTAATCACCTCACGGAAACTGCGTCACTACTTCCAGTCCCATTCCATCAAAGTTCTGACCGATCAACCACTGAGGCAGGTACTCCATCGTCCCGACACTTCTGGGCGACTACTTAAATGGTGCATTTAACTAAGTCAGTATGATATCACCTATCACCCTCGCACCGCCATCAAGGGACAAGCTATGGCTGATTTCATTGCAGAATTCACTACCAACGAAGATAAGGAGCAATTGGAAATAGCAGAAGATATCAAGTGGAATCTCTTTATTGATGGTGCATCGAACGAACAAGGCTCAGGGGCAGGTGTGGTAATAATCACTCCCAGGGGAAACAAACTGCACTGTGCTATAAGGTTGGAGTTCGCTGCCACCAACAACGATGCAGAATATGAAGCAGTAATAGCCAGACTAGAACTTGCCATAGAAATAGGAGCCAATTCTTTGTGTCTTCACAGCGATTCTCAACTTATTGTTAATCAAATACTAGGAGAATTCCAAGCTCGAGAAGAACGACTCATAGCATATTTAAAGAAGACCAAGTTACTTCTCAGCCAATTGGACCACTACTTAGTCAAACACATCCCTCAGGAAGAGAACCAAGAGGCCGACGAATTGGCGAAGCAAGCAAGTGTAAGAGACATCGCCATCTTCGGGGCAGTAACCATCTCAAAGCAACTGGCCCCAAGTTTTGAGCAAGTGAATCCGATTGCTGCAACCGAGGAAGCAACTTGGATGACTCCCATCCGAGACTACCTACAAAGCGGCACGCTACCCAACGGGCGTAACAAAGTCAAGAAAATCTTGAGGAAAGCATCCCACTACACAATACAAGAAGACATCCTCTATCGACGCGGATTCTCTAACCCGTTATTAAGGTGTGTCGCTGGAAGGGAAGCCAAGGAAATTTTATTCAACATCCATCAGGGAAGCTGCGGAGATCACACCGGAGGGCAAACATTAGCAAAAAAGATACTTCGATATGGATATTTCTGGCCCACCTTAAGCAAGGACGCCTTGGATTTCGTCAAAAAGTGTGACAGATGTCAGAAGTTCGCTAAGATTCCGCGGCTACCAACGACTGAGATTACTCAAATGACCAGCCCTTGGCCCTTCGCAATATGGGGAATTGACTTAATCGGCGAGCTACCAATGGGCCGAGGCGGGGCCAAATATGCTATAGTGGCAGTCGACTATTTCACCAAATGGGTGGAAGCGGAACCTCTGAATAAAGTATCTTCAGCAAAAGTTATTAACTTCTTGATCAAAAATGTTCTGTGCAGGTACGGAGTCCCACTCAAAATCATATCAGACAATGGACTTCAGTTTGACAGCGAGGAATTTGCCAACTGGTGCCAAGAGCACGGAATTCACAAAAGCTTCTCATCCGTAGCGTATCCCCAGGCAAACGGACAAGTCGAAGCCGTCAACAAAATTCTGAAAACTCTAATAAAAAAGAAGCTCGAAAAGTCAAAGGGCGCTTGGGTGGATGAACTTCCTATGGCACTATGGGCCTATCGCACATCTTTCAGAACATCAACGGGGCACACTCCTTTCTCTTTGGCATACGGATCGGAGGCTATGCTCCCAGTTGAAACCATTGTGCCTTCCCACCGTAGGATCCACTACGACCCAGAAGAGAACGAAGAACTCCTTCACATGTCTTTGGATCTAGTTGAGGAGAGAAGAAATAATGCAGTCCTTAAAGCAGCAGCCCACAAAAAAAAAGTGGCAGCACAATACAACTCCAAAGTCAAGCATCGTACCTTACAAGAAGGAGATCTTGTCCTCAAGCGAATCTTCCCTCGTCCTGGAGCACTAGATCCAATCTGGGATGGACCATATGTAATTCATAAAGATCTCCGCAATGGAGCTTATATTTTGTCAATAGTGGACGGAGAGGTGTTCTAGAGGGCATGGAACATCCAACACCTCCGTCGATACTTTTCTTAACTTGTACTGCCCATATGAAGTGAATTAACAAAGAGAATCAGTGGACGTAGGCCTTTTCGTGCCGAACCACTTTAAAAAACCTTGTCTCTTTTTTAACTTGTTCCTTTATATCTTGGCTGCTTGTTAACTTTAGCCTTTTCTGTTGAACAAAATCCTATGCGTATAGCATTTCCACCCGAAGCAATCCACAGCGCAACTTCACCTGGATAAGACCTAACAGGTACTATGCGAATCTACGCCCTCGCCAATGAGACACTTTTGCCCCGGCATCCCTCTGCTGCGGGTTAACTCATTGCTCGCGACGGCCCTTACCGAGAAGGCCGACTATAGCCGAGGCAGCTCATTACGGCGTTCGGCTCGCCGGCAACTGTGAACCGATTATAAGCCCCAACATAAGGTGTGGCCAGCCAGGGGCAGTTCACGGTTGACGATCGGCACCCACGCTAGCCGGCCACAGTAAATCGAATAATACCCACGATTACGGGCCATAATGGCCCGGGTAGTTACTGTGCGCGTTCTCGGCTCCGATGTGTCTTAAGTGCGGCTGTGGTAAAAAAGAATTAACTCCCCGCGGAGGCGTAAGATGGGTGACAAATGTCTCCAAGACCCACAGCTAGGGAAAGTGACTACAAAGCCCGTTTGCCATGAACTTAAGCACATCAAAGGCCTTCCGTGATTGGAGGTTTTACTATTTCACATATTTCAATTTTACTTAAGAAACTTTTCTCCTATCCTCTGTAACAATCCCTGAAGTGCAGGACACAAAACAGGGGACACTCACTAATAGAAGCGGATACTCACAGCAGGACACTGGACCGCATCCCTTACTCGGTCACACCGGATATTCAAAGCTGCCATCTACAAGCAAAATATAAAGGGCGGTATTTCCTTCTTTCATATATGCCTATAATTTGTTCACACCTCACGCTAACACTTCAAGTCATGAAATTATGTTTTAAACAAGAACCTGACATCAAACACAATTTAAGAATATGCATAGCTATATTTCTTATGCAACATGTCAAAATAGCGAAAACATTCAAAAGACGACAAAATCAACTTAAGTTAAAGAATTACACATCAAGAATAGAGCTATTTATTAAAAGTGGCAAGAATTACAACCTAAAAGTTACTTTACTGTTTTAAGACTAACATATACAGCCATGTCAAGTCCACAAAAAGAATTTTCCAGGTCTAATCAGGGAGCCGGCTGCGTTGGAGTCTTGTCCTTGTCCTGTTGCCCACCTGTCCGGTCAGAAAAGAAAATCATTAGTGATAAGCAACAGAGTTAACAAAAGAAGAAACTAATGAAGAAGAGGTTACCAGCAACTTCCCCTTGATCGTCTTGGTCGTCATCCCCTACTTCCACACCTGCCTCCTCAACCGCGAACAACCGCATCCCCTCTTTCACCGCTGTCTTCTCCTCCTTGGTAAACTGAGCGGTGACCACATCCATCCTAAAGGCCGCTCCACCCTCCTTATCCGCCTCAGCCTTGGCCTCCTCTAGAGCCCTGAGGTAAATCCTAGCCATAACCCAAGGGTAGTCGTCCATCCAAGATAAGCTGCCCTGCTTCCAAGTGCGAAAGTACATATCCTGCAGCATATCATCCATCATCCCCTCATTCTCCTCAAACTCCCTCATACGAGCCTCAGAGACCGATAGCCTTGCAATGGCAGCATCCCTCTCCAGTCGGTATCGCGAGCAGTCAGCCTGAAGGGACCTCCTCATCGCCTCCATCTCCTCCTTTAGCCTGACCTGAGCAAGCTCTGCGGCTTCAAGCTTCCCCGACAGCTCCTCTACCTGCTCAAGATCCGCCCTCCGAACCTCATCCACTGTCGAGATGGCCATATTTATCTGCTCCTTGCAGGCAGCCTCCATCTTCCGCAATTCCGCCTTACTAGCCTCCTCCATAGTCTTCCTCAACTGCCCGGAGGCAGCCTCATGCTGAGAAATCTGAATGGCCTGATCAGCCAACTGTTTGGCCTGATCCGAAACCATCAATCGTAGTCGGATGTTGGCACTTCCAATCTCCTCTCCAGCCTTAACCAGCCGGGCATGATGCCCCATCAGCTTCCTAGTCTCCTCCGCCACCCGATCAATATTAGCCTTGGCCTCGTCTCCCATGGTAACTATCCGAGTAGTAAGTAAATCGAGGTCTAAGGACTTAGCCTCATCAAGCACCCGTACCATGGGATTGCGGGGAAGAAGGTGCTCACCGGTAACCTCGTCAAAGGTAATATCATGGGAACTTGGATCCAGATCAAGATGACCCGCAAATGGATTACGAGCCAAGCCAGGACGATCAATCTGAGTAACGGTAGGATTTTCAGACGGGTGCAGAGGGAGTGCGAACTCAGTATCCTCCTCCGTAATATCATGAAGAGGCTGAACTGGGGGCTGAGGACCAAGTGAGGATTCAGATAAGGGATGACTCCTCTTTCTCTTTTGAATACCCTCTTCAATAACCCCGAGAAGAGGATGGTAGCCGACTACATCCCCGGAACGGTGGGTCGAAGGCTTCGGCTTGGCGGAAGCTTTGGAGAGCTTGTATTGTTCGAGCCTGTGCTGAAGATCTGAGGCCTTGGTCGTTTTACCTGCTCCTGATATGAAGAACAAGTGTCACAAGCTTACATTGATCCATAATTCGAGAAACGCGGTAAATTAAAAGTTAAAAGAAGAAAGGAAACACATTTGTTATACAAACCATGGGGAAGAGTAGGATACTGCAATAAGTCCTGGATTTCATTCCAGGACGGGAGCGGATCATAAAATATTCCTAAGTCCCTATCATAAATGGAGCCTGCAGGAGTCAAAAGTTCACCTTGAGTCGTCGGAGCCACCTTGGCTGGAATAGTCTGAGAAGGCTCGTTTGCACCGGTCCCGGCCTTGTCAGCTTTCCCGGATTTCTCTACCAAAGTCGGTTCTCCGTCCAGCCCCTCGAAAGCTTGGAGGAATGCATCATCCGTCCACTCCTGAATCTCGCCTGCTTGCCCAGGAAGCAAGGCCCCGATGCCATCGCCACCGTCACCACCTTCCCGGTCATCTCCACCCTCACCTCTCTCCTCCTCCACATCTTCCTTCCTCGGAGTAAGTGGTCAAGTGCTGGGGGAAGGGCCATCCGACTTCTTAAGCTTCTTACCTCCGACCACGGGAGATTTTGAGAAAGGTTTCCTCTTGCCACTCTCTACTGTGACACCTCCCTTAGCTTGAGCAACCGCCCGCTCCTCCGCCGTTTCCCTCTGCTTGACTACTGACTGCTGTGGAAGGATCAAATCATACTCCAGAAGGGTCGCATTTCTGATCAGGTAAGCAGCCGATCTATCTCTCCCGGGGATAGCTTCTATCTCAGCCGCCATCTGAACCAGGCGATCAGTCTCCACAACCGCAAAGCCATCTGTCGCTAGCAAGAATTGAAAACGTATGAGAAGAAGCATCGCAACCAGAATGGAAATTATAAATAAAGCATCGACTTACATCCAGAGGTGAAACACCGAATAGAAACAGAGTCGTCCCTGACGAAGAACCACTCCTTCTTGAACATGTTGTACTTAGAATACAGGTCCAAGACCGACTTGAAGGTTACAGTTGACTCCAAGCTGATGTATGGGGACCCCTTCTTATAGCCCCTGAGATTATATAAATACCGGATCTCCCGGTTGGAAGGAGCACGCTCATGCTTCCTCTGAAAGATGACGAAGAGGCTCACCAGTATAGTATAAGAGTTGGGTTGAAGCTGGAATGGGGCCACCTTTAGATATGTAAGAAAGCTGAGTACCCAAGCATTAAGAGGCGGGATGGCACCACACATACAGTGGTATCTGCTGTAGGCAAAGTACCCTTCGGGAGGGTCATATGGCATAACTTCTCGCCCTGGCAACAGCATGCGCGCCCTATCAATTCCAAAGGAACGGGAGATGACATCAAGCTGCTCTTCCTTAAGGGAGCTGGGAAAACAATCGGGCGGGGAGTTCAGAAGCTCCTGAGGGCCGTACCCGTCCACTAATGATCTCGGGGTAGATCCGTGACGTTCCGGTACTGGCTGAGCAAGGGGCACTGCGGAAGATTCTCCTTCGCCCTGGGACTTCTTTTTATCTGATCGAGTTTCTGCTTTGCGAGACATTATCTACAACATCGGAAAAACATGTTGTTAAAACAGAGAATATAAACAAGCAAGTACATGTAGTCCGGAATTTCGATCGTGATATAAAAAAAATGAAAAAACCCAGAGTGCAAGTTCATTCGGCACCCAGAGTACACGTTCGTTCGGCATTCCAACTCGCGAACACATTCGGCAATCGTATTCCACCATTCATTCGGTGCTTAGAAACCCAAAGCTCATTCGGTAGTGCAGTATAAAAGTTCATCCGGCAGTAAAAGGGTCTCACCTGGTTCGGCTAACACAGCTGATTCGACAAAGGGTAGAAATTTTGATTCGGTAGTCAGTCGGTTCGGCTATCTCAGACGGTAAGGAAACAACGGTGGCATAGCTCCGATATTTATAGGCAAGGAAGAGGCCACCGAACCAATCCATTCGGCACGCAGGACCGAACAAGGACGACCAGGCTTAAACAAAGTAAGCTATATGCCAGCATATACCTCACTTTGGGGGGAAAATGTTGGGTGCGTTTTCGCCCCTACCGAGCCAAAAGAAAGGAAGGCACAACCGGACCAACACACCTCTCCAAAACAATGCCGGACCAACACACCGTCCAAAGCCCTGCCGGTCCGACACCACCGAACCAAGTCCCATCCATTCACCACCGAACGAAGCTCTACCGAATCAACCTACCTCCATCCCCTGCCGAACCAAGCACCAACTCAACACCGGTCCAAGTACTACCGGATCGAACCCAACACACCTCACCGAACCAACCACCGGACCAACCTCACCATCCCACCACCGGTCCAAGCACTACCGGTCCAAACTGCACTTCCAAGCAATACCGACCCAGAGTGATACCGGGCCAGCTCTGTCAGAACAGATCACATCAGCCCAGGCCCGCCAGCAGCTATATACATCCAAGACCCCTGTCCCCAGCCTCACTCTATAAATAGAGGGGCAGGGGTACAACAATGGGGGAAAAGTTTGAGAGCTCAAGCACGGAGAGAACTTTCAAACAACTTTCTTTTACTTGTATAAAAGCTTTGTACTTGTAATCAAACAAAGAGAAGAGAAATAACATATAAAGTGGACGTAAGCACATTCTGGCTGAACCACTATAAATCTGCGTGTCTTTTTACAGTTCAGCCCCGTGCTTTTCATATATTTGCATAAATCACCCAAATCACTAAAAACAACATAAGATCTACTAAATCATACAACTTTGAGGTGTTTGTCCATTTTTTGTGCAAACACTTAGTAAAGATCCCCAAAAATCCAGCAATTCAATTAATCATGTTATCTAACATATCAAAATTTCAGACCCAAATTCTTGATATATTTTCCAAAATATATTTATAACCCCAAATACCATATTTTCCTTTGAAAATTCATAATTAATTCTCCACAGCTTGGAAAATTATAAGAATTGAAACCCAACTCCAAAATCTTGTTTTCCATAACATATAATTTTTCCATGGCATTTAAAAATCATTTAACTTCGATTTTGCCCTAAAACCATTCATATATCCTTTAAACAACCTTGTTTAAACCATATAAATCATAAATCAAGCATATCATCACTCAATATACCATAAAAACAGATTTATCCTTAAATCTGAAACCATATGGTTATAAAACCAAAATAGAGATGTAGTGATTATTATTCACCTTAGATTGGATAAGGAAATTGATGATTGATTGAGACTGATTTCTTTTAGCTTGATCCTAAGCTTTAGATTTATTTTCTCTTCTTTGCTATCTTCTTAATGGCCAGATCTCTTCTTTCTTACGGCTAAAATTTTACTTGTGATAAAATGAACGTGTATGGCTTAAAGAAAATGATATAAGGGTGGAGAATGTCGGTGGCTATTACCCTAATGCCCTTATATTTATTAAGCTAACACTTAACCATTTATAAGTTCATTTTATTAATAAGCACGGCCACTACATGTTTGTTAATCAACCTCAATCTATCTGCATTATTCTATTTAATTTATTCTAGTTAAATCTCCTGAATAATGTTATTAAAAATTAGGGGTGTTACATTTTCTGAAATACTCATACTTTATTTTTTACAACATTTTTTCATATAATTTACACTACTAGAAACACTATTTATTACAACGCCCATTAACGACGGTCGTCGACGACTCGTCGTTTTTTTTTTCGACGGCTACCGATGGCTAGTAATCGTCGTGGCATTACTGAAAATAAAATAAACTAGCCACCAGCAGCCGTCAGAAGTCGTCGTAAAAATACCCACCGGTAGCTGCGGAAGCCATCAAAAAGTTGCGAATACTTCAGCCCCAGGCCGACACTTCTTCTTCATTATCTAAAACCCAAATTTCCTTCCCAGATCTCACCTCCACCACCAACTTCCCCTCCTCCACACCATTAGCAAGCCTCAATGCCTCCAAGACTATTTCTATCTTTAATTTTTAAGTCCCTCCATTAGCTATTGCTCTTCAAGAAGGTTTAATTTATAAACCATATTTAATTTTGATTTAGTAAATTAGGGTTAATTTGTTGTTATAGTTGTTTATAATACCCCCATTGATTTTTTGTTATACACTATTGGATGCTAATTAGGTTGTTATTACAATTGTTTATCATTTAAATGTTGAGATAAATAATTTGTTTAGTGTATATGTGCGTTAATTAGTGTATATGTCTTGATTAATTAGTGCTTACGCGCATTAAGGCTAGTTTGGATTAATTAGAGTCGACGCTCAGGATTTAGTGTATGCGTTTTTAAGATGACGAAAATGATGATTTAGTGTATGCATTTCTTAGAATGTAAATAAATTATTGTAAAAATTGTTGTATAATACGCTTTACTTTTTATAAATCCCTTAGATAGTTTTTGGCCTCTCTGATAACTATTGTATATGATTGTTATATGGATATTCGTTTTTATCACAGAACGGACATTTATATTCATCTGATACAATATTTGTCAGATTTGTCCTTATATTGGACAAGTTACAAACACAATAAAGTAATTATATTTTGCAAATCATTTCATTTTAAACGGTTCACAAAATTTCGACAACACTTTCTTTTTGTCCCTGTGTACACGCATATGTGTACAATATAGGGAACAAAGGGGAAGTGTTGTCGAAATTTTGTTGAATCGTTTAAAATAAAATGATTTACAAAATATAATTACTACTGTGTTTGTAATGGGAAGTAAGATGAATAACCATCAAAGTGCAAAACAATAATCTAAAAATTTAAGATTATATTCATATAATTTATGTAAATCCGTTTGAAAATAAAATTAAATAGAATAATATTATATATTTGCGAAAATTTAAATGTAAGATTTAATTGAAAAATAAAATGTCAATACATAAATGATTAATACGTTTTGATGTTTTAAAGTAGGAAAAATGGTCAATCATTTTATCGATCGGAGCTGGATGTACCAACAAAGAAGGGAAATTGGAGGCTAAATAAGTGAATATTTTCAAAATGGTGTACACGTCTTTATTGAATTCGCTTTAAGTAATAATGGGAAAGACGAAGAAATTCGTTGTCCATGCGGTAGGTGCAAATTATTGAAGCATTTGATACCGGATATGGTAATAGTTCATTTGCACCAATATGGCTTCGTGCCGAATTATTTGTTATGGGATCGTCATGGAGAACTTATAGCACCTAATCCCGTACGTTCGAAGGTGAAGGTGGATAATGAAATTGTTCTGACGAATCTCACAGAAGATATGGTTGAAGATGCAGCACGTTCAATGTTCCCTACTATTGAAGTTGATGGTAACGATGTTAATGTCGAAGAAGAACCGAGTATTGGAGCAAAAAAAATTATGATTAATTGGATGCTGCTAAGAAACACTTTTGGAATGTTTGTACAAGCGATACTCAACTATCAGTAAGTGCAGAATACATTGCGATGAAATCAAAATACAACTTCATAGATATCAGGTTTACAGCTATAGTACAAGCTCCAAAACGACATATTTCACCCGATAATTTGATGTGCATGCGAAAATCATTATGAAGTGAAAAAACTTATGTCTGCTTTTGGTTTGCCATATCAAAAAATAGATACATGTTTAAATGGTTGCATGTTGTTTTGGAAAGAAGACATCAATCTTAGGAATTGTAAAATATGTAATCAGGAAAGATGCAAACCAAGAAAAAAGAAGGGAAATGAAGTTCTGTAAAAGCGTATGCATTACTTACCCATCACTCCTATGCTTCAAAGATTATATGCATCTTTGGTAACCGCGCATCATATGAGATGACACTCTATGAGAACACAGGGAGAAGGTATTTTAACACACCAGCTGATGGAGAAGTATGGAAGCATTTACCCCACTTTCGCAGCGGAGAGCCGTAATGTTAGACTTGGTTTATCTATGGATGGATTTTCACAGTTCTCTCAATTTGGTTCAAAATATCGATCTTGGCCTATAATCATTACACCTTACAACTTACCTCCGTTGATGTGTATGAAAACTCTGTATATGTTTCTCACTATTGTCATCCCTGGCCCTGGTGATCCGACACAAGGAATCGACGTATATTTACAACCGTTGATTGAAGAGTTGAAAACATTGTGGTATGAAGGAGTTGAAACATATGACATTTCAAAAAAAAAGAATTTTCATATGTTCGCTTCTCTTTTGTGGACTATAAGCGATTTTCCTACGTATGCAATGCTTTCGGGTTATAGTATGGCTGGTCGTCTAGCTTGTCCTTATTGCATGGATGAAACATGAGCATTTTCTTTACCGCATGGGAAGAAAATTTCATGGTTTAACTATCATCGGTGTTTTCTTCATATTAATCATCCTTTTAGAAAAGATTAAAAAACTTTACAAGTAATAGACTTGAGCCTTGTGGCCACCAACAATTTGGCCAAGCGAAGATATTTATGACCTTGTAAAGGATTATCCAAAGATACATGAAACTGGCGAACAAATTGAAATTCAAGGTAAATCGATGATTCATAATTAGTGCAAACAAAGTATATTTTGGGAGTTGCCATATTGGAAAAATATCCTAGTTCGTCATAATATCGACGTGAAGCACAACGAGAAAAATGTGCTCGATAAGGTGTTTAACACAGTTTTGAATGTTAAAGAAAAGACTAAGGTCGATTTGAAATCAAGACGTGATATAGAGGCAATATGCAATCGTCCTGAACTTCATATGAAGCCAAATGACATAAAAAACCCAAAGCAATTTATGAGCTAAACAATAACCAAGTTAAAGTACTATTAAAGTGGGTGGAAGGATTAAGATTTCCTGATGGGATTTCCTCTAATCTTCATAGATGTATGTACTATAATAACGATAAGCTAAGTGGGATGAAAAGTCATGATTGTCATGTAATGATGGAACATTTGTTACACGTCGCTTTCAAAGAACCGTTGCCCATAAAAGTTTGGATGGTTGTAACAGAACTTAGTTTGTTTTATAAGGAGCTTTGTTCAACTACGTTAAAAGTTGATCGCCTACGTAAACTTGAGGAAGAAATTGCTATATTGCTCTGCAAACCGGGGAAAATATTTTCTTCGGGTTTCTTTAATGCAATGGAGCATTTACCTATTCATCTTCCGTTTGATGCACGTCTTCGAGGTCCTGTGCAATATGGATAGATGCATCCATTTATAAGGTAATAATATCGAGTATGTTAAATATTAGTTTAATTACATGTAATAAAATTTAATTATAATTATTCTTAACAGGTACTTAAATCATCTAAAGAAAAAAGTGAGACAAAAAACACGAATAGAAGTTTCGATATGCAAATCATATATCGAAGAAGATGCTTCGTTCTTTTTCTCTCATTATTTTAGTGATCATGTGAACTTATCTTTTGAAAGTGCTATGCGAAATGATGAGGGCATTGAACAAGATTCTTCTAAATCAATGCTATCTATTTTTAGACAGCAGGGACGCTCTGTTGGAAAATGTGTGGAAGTATGGTTAGACGACAGAGATTACCATGTAGCGCACACATATGTTCTTCTTAATTGTGCAAAAGTTGCGCCATTTGTTAGGTATTATTAAATAACACACTATAATTATTTACTTGAATAATACACGTATGTATTAATTATAAAGCAATATATTACCTATATATGCAGTATTTACGAATCACAGCATCCAAGCGGCGATATCAACAAAAATTTTGCTACTTGGTTTTCAAACCACGTATTGATCCGGTAAATTGTATGGTCGATGAAGCATTGAAACATCTTGCGATGGGACCAAAAAGAAAAGTCAAGACATATCCAATATTCTTTGTCAATAGATACAAATTCAACATCAAAGAATATGGTGCTGAAAAATTAACTAACAATAGCGGTGTATATGTTAAAGGTAGTGATGATCTAAATGATCACATAAATGATTTTTACGGCGTGTTAACTCAAGTTTTGCATTTAGCATATTTCACTAGACCTACGGAAGAAGTTAATTTTTTATGATGCAACGGGTTCAGTACTGTTCCAGGTTTTGGACGATTATCAGATTTAGGTACTAAATTGCCTATTTTATGATAGATACTTCCTTGAGCTCGAAATGTGTATACTCCATCTTTACCGGTAGCCAAGTTCTCATCAACATGAACTCCGATCGATGTAAATGCAAACATGTGGTTATAAGCTCGTATGTTTTTTCTGAATTCTTTTCCTTCATTTGATTGGTCATTGTACAAATTGAAGATCTCATCGGGTGAAGAAATTGATTGTAAAATGATTTTTCCATTTAGACAGCAGAAGTTATTTGATTCTCGGTGAAAGAGTTTTGCTTGACAATGTCTGCATATTCTTGATTGTGGCAAATGGAATCTTTGAAAACCAGAATGATCTATAAAGTTTCTTGCACAATTATGTCTTGCTGTAGCACTTCGACATGGTTGAGTAACTCTATGTATTATGTTTCTATTGATGTTTCTTTGTTCAAAAGATGGTGTATTAGTGTTTTGTTCATCTTCATTGTTCACTGACTCATCGATATGTTGATCTATACAAATTATCGATAAATAAAATTTATAAGTATTTATTAACATGAAATTCAAATATATATTTTATTATATTTAATATATATATATATAATAAAGAATTGTAGTAAACGGTTTTCTTAGTAATACCTTCAATATTTCGAGTGCAAGGTAAAGAAAAGGAACTATCTGTGCTTGTTTGTGATTCGTAATCATTGATATTTTCTTCACATCTTCTGGATTTTCTAATATGATAATTAGAGCGAACTTGCTTTCTTTTTGCTTCTTTTTCAGCTTCTGTCATTGAATTTCTTTTCGTTCTCTCATAAATGTTACGACGCTCTAACTGTTGAGCCCTTTGTTCTGTATTTAATTCAGATCGACGTTGTCTTTTTCTTTTTGCCTTGATTTGAGCATCTAATAATGCTTGTTTTTGAGCTTTCTCAATGATTCTAGGGCTTCTATGAAGTATCAAAGATGGTGATTGATTAGATGTTCCTGCTTGACGTTGGTTTCTTTCAAGGATTCTTGGACTTCTACGGGGTGGTAACTGAGAACTGCAGTTTGATTCCACTGGGTTGTGTTGAATTCTATTGGTATTCGTTGTCCTTTGTAAGTGAACAACTTTGTTGGCTTCCATTGCTTGAAGTTGAGCTTTTTCGATTATTCTAGGACTTCTACGTGGTTTTGATTCGAGAAGTTGATTAACTTCCATAGTTTGGTAGTGAAATGCACAGATTCAAGATTGAAATTGTTTGACCCTAAAAATAGAACATTTACCATGTTTAATTAATTTAGGATTTAGGAAGAAGTAAAGATTATAAACCAATATTGTGTAAGAACTAAGGTATGTACAAAAATAATAAAAAAATACTTAATTGTTAAGTAAATTATGTTGTTTACTTAATTTGCGATAATAACATAATCATTCCTGGTAAGAAAATATATTGATATAATGTTTATAAATACTACTTCAAAGTATTTTCAAATCTTTAGCATACAGTAGGAGTTAAAATCGGCGTAAAAAAATATCTTTAATAATCTCTCAAATTTCAACCTATTCTACAAATAATACCACTTATGTTCAATTCAAAAGTTTTTATTTCAATTAGTGCGTTATTGAACAAAATGTTGTATTTTTATATAAAATATTTCTAAAGTATTGTTGTGATTATATATTTATGTGAAATTTTTTTTAAGGTAATAATCCATGCGTAAGTTTGTAGATATATTTTTTGTTTTCAGTTACAAATAAATATCCTTTTTAGTGCATGTATCAGTAGATGTATCAAATGTAAGTACTATCCTAGAGTTTTTAATTCTAACTCATGTATTATATAGTCGAGTGTAAAAAAGGATGTACTTAAAATAATTATAGTTGTTTTCAATGAATGAAAGATATTTGGTTGCCTTGTTTGCTGATGTCCAAACACCTTTGTAAAAATGTGTACAACACCTCACTTCTGTCTAAAACAAATTAAAGCATTTGGGACTAAATGCTTTAATTTCGACAGCACTTCACTTCTTTCTCGTGTACGCATAACTTTGCATCCAAGGGGTGTGTTGTCGTTGTATTTTCTAAAATAAATTAAAGCCTTTTGGGACTAAAGACTTTAATTTGTTGTTGTATTTTTTAAAATAGTATTTAAAGTTTATTTTCAAATAAAAATTATATTTATTTCTTAATTTAACCAAATGCAATAAATAAGACGAAGTCTTTAAACTCAGCATGTAACTATATTAAATAATCGTAAAACTTAATAACAAAGTAATGTTTTTCCTACATACTTTATCCTCCATTTTTTATAAATAAATACCGATCAGCGGTGATAACTGTTGGAGGTAGTGAGAAATAACAATTACTTATCTAGGTTTCATAGACTTACGTATGAAACAATATCATGATATTATGTCTAGTTATTTCATGTTAATATTTACAGGGAAAATGAAATAGATATAAAACTTAGGTCGTTGTCCATAAACGAAGGATGTGTACATATGCTTGATATTGTTCAGATGAGTCTGTAATTGAGTTTTATATATTAGCATGTCACTTCCTTTAACAAAGCCAACTCTATTTTTATATATTATTTATGATAGACTTGTTTGTAAAGAGTAAGTAGCTTTTTCACTAAAAGTTGAAATCAAAATAAGATTTCATTGTGAATAATTAAAGTTCAAGATATTTTGCATCGATTCATCACAGTACCATTGAAATTAATGTAAAAGAAAATTCCTGCTAACAATATAGAAAATGATACTTGCATGATAATTGCTTATAGTAAATACTGAGAAAACATAGATGCCAATTCCCTTTTGTTATAAATTGTAAATGATAAGGCAATTACTTGTTTCAATCATTTGACAGGCCTCAGTGAGAGCAACAATTCAGAACACCACAACTTAGCACTTAACTCGCGTGAGTGAGAAAAAATGTTAAGTATAAAAGCAATGTATTATTATAATTTTTTTCTAAAGAGGGCATGGACGAAAAATGAATTACCTCTCTTCGTTCCTATTTGTTCAAATTCATGTCAGCCATTCTCTCTTTCATTAAATCCCCATGATCCAACTCACTATCCATGTGTTTCCTGTATAGATAGAAAAGAGATTATTGAAATGCATGAGTGATTTTTTTATCTAAAAAAATGAACATAGATACACAAAGAATGTTACAATTAAGCAATATTCATTGTTAATACTAAAAACATTCATTTATTGGCACGTATCTGTTGTATCTTAGAATTGCATTCAATTTTTGAAACTGCATCTTTTACTTCTTTAAGTTCACTTGCCCTGAGATATTTTCAAAGGAAATGTTTAAATGTAACCTTTTGATTGGACAACAATGAGCAAGTTACAACAAGCTAAATAATCATATAATATCTTTATAGTCTATGACTTTCCCTTGTAAGAAAATCAAAATATTCGCTAAAATGTTCTTTATAATGATGGAAATAAGAAAATGCATGGCAGATGTAACCATATCCACAATCCAATGATTTTAATATTTAAAATCAACTTATCGACTTTGTTTTCATTAAATATAAATGCTTAATTAAGAATGGTTAGGAAAAAACTTAAATTCTCAAATCAACTAATAACGAAAAAATATACCATAAGATAAATGAAACATACATAAACCAACCTTTCTTCATTACTGTCAATAGATATATTAGGTACCAAAAGGGAGAAAATAGTGAACTTTTATTTCAGTTGTCTCCTAGTGCATAAACACTTGCCACTTAATAACAAATAATAAGTCACTATTATAGCGTAATGACCTATTATCAAATATATCAAACATGGCGATGTGGTTTGGAGATTTTCAAGAATAGTTTACTGACACAATTATTAGAAGGATTAAATATAGCTACAAACTTCTTATCATAATAAGACGATGATTAATAAAAATTAAATCATGAAAATCCTTATGTTCTTTTATCTTTGTTTACCAAACCGTGTGTGTATGAAAAAGTATGAAACGATTGTATGTACCAAACTTGTATAAATTTTTTAGTTATACTTCTATATTGGAAAGCATTATATCATAGTTGATGTAAACTACTCATTGAAATAAATATACTTACTTTACAATGCAACTATGCAACTTTATTTTGTAAAGGAATATATCGAAAATTTACAATTGAAAGATCAAATATAGATAATTGGTGTTAGTTCATAATTGATGGAAGTTTCCAATGAAATATAACAAATGGTCGTTTAGTTATGCAAAGTGCAATTATTTTCATAAAATTGATTATGTTTGTATGCATAAAATAAACAAATACCATGTTTAATGCTAAACCAAAAATTTACAGAGTAGTACGCTTTCATGAAAGTGGTTTCCCTATACGATATCTTCTTTCCCTTATATCATGCTTATATTTCAAAATAACATATTATTTATGCGTAGTGAGTACCTCAAATTTGAGAAACGGCATGTGTTTGATCTTGGGTTGAGCAGGAATAAATTATTTACATGCAGGTAGACAAAACTGTTATCAAGATATACTATCATTCCCTAACATACTTATTTTAATGTAAAAATAGTGGGTGCTTTTTTCCTAATCATGAAATACAAACCACATAATCCAACAATATTAAATATCACCCATATTGGCATTATAGTATATCCACATGACTCTGAATTTCTTGCATGATGTTGTACAAACAACCGCCAAATTACTAAAGAAAATTAATAGAAAAACAATAGTAAATGAACATATGACTACCTAAAACATGGGATATGCTAAGTTCATCTCCATCTAATTATTTGCTTCTAAAAGTTTTGTTATTATGAGCAATAATCATGTTTACATAGCCTTATGTTAATATATATCTTTACTACTAATAATGAAAACTCCATGAACTGATTTCAACCGCGTCCTTTTGAATTACCCAAAATACCCTTCCTTCAAGGAAAATTTATCTTAGGGACTCTAAATTGTTATCAAATTCAAATCTCGTCCTCCTTTCTGTCCTCTCTCCGCCCCCACATCTTTCCAACCTCGCATTCTTTCTATGGGACAATTACAACCCTCGCATGGTTTTTTCAGACCTTGATGATAAGGCCCCCATCGATTTGGTGTGTATCAGCTCCGCCTCCGTTGTCCATGCTTTCTGCCAACGTCACTTGCCCAATTGTGGTTGGACGACCTCGGTTCCTCGAAGGGGCGTCTTCAAGGTCACCAGCTCTTCTCCCACTGTAAGCACCTATTTTTCTTCTTCCTAGCGACCAATTTTAAATTACTTGACTTCTTCTTCTTTGCAATTACTTAGATTAGGTACTTGAAATTAGGCAATGTTAATATGGATTTTGTTTTATTACTATTTTTCTTAATTCCAATTAGACTCTACTTACTACTGATATAGATTTATTTCGGTGGCTTTCTCCTATTGCTTTTCTGTACCCTGACTCAATCAATGTTTAATCCTAAGTCAGTCTGCTATAATAATTCGTGTCATCATGTGTTTTAAACTTCCGGACAATCTTCTTATTTTTATTTGAAAACTATAACAGATTGACAATCATACCCTGCTATGTAGGTTTTAACTCATGTTGTTTCTTGCCTTTTTTTCCTTCTTCCATGTATGTTGTTTCCTTTTAGTTGAAATTTGAAACTGAATTATTTGTTTCTTTGATTATACAATTTTTATGTTGCTTTTTTGGGAATCTATATAGTTTGTTTGGTTTCACTTTTTCTTTATGATATTTGTTTGAATATTAATATAAGTGCTTAAATTCATAATACAACGGTTCCTTCAATTCAACCTCTGATCATTAAATCTCAGGTTTACTATGTTGTATACTTAGCCTATTATGTACAAAATATTACAATTATCTGAGATGCTTTTGAGACTTTAAGGCATACTAAGTTCATTGTCGAATATTAATTACTTTATTTGTATGTATGTATCTTTGAACACATGTTACTAATTGAAATGTGAATATCTTCGGATATATTTAATTTCCAATGGGAATGCTTATTCAAAAATTCTTGAACTTTACATACAGTTGTTGCAAAACATTGACTGGTGTATATTGTTCTTAGGTTTGCATAAACTTAGTACATAATATCTAAGTTGATTTCAACAGAAGTATGAGGATTTTATATTCATAGTGGCTTTATGGTTAATTTTAAATATACCTTTAATAATTTCATTCCCTTTCTTTAAATTGATTAACAATTTAAAATTTTATGTATGATGATTTTCCTTCTTTCTTTAAATCTTTTTACTCAGTTCTATTCATGTGGGTTAATAAACTATGCAAATGAATAAACTAGGTGTTTCTGCACTTTTATTAGTTGTTATATTACAAAACAATATTTGTAAATCTTCATTTCCTACATGTTATAAACTAGAGCAAATTTACTTACACCCTTTAGAATCTGTACTTCATTGTAAAGTTCCAGACCACAAATTACTATGATGAAGAGCAACCGGCTTTAGATTCCTTTCACACATTCTTCTTTCCTTCTAAACCTACACAGGTCCCTATCTATGGCCGTTGTAGACTCCTTGATTTTAATTTCCATGGGTTCGTTCGTTTGGGATTCAATTACGATTTCAACTGACCCTATTTATGGCCGAAGACTGGTCGATTTCAATTTCCACTCCTTCTTTTGGGATTCTATTGCAATTTCAGGTAATTATTTCAATTCGCTTTAAATTATTTCAATCTTTTTACACTTATGATTATCTCACTAATTATCTCTTCCGTAATTTCAAATTTTGGCTTATTGGTCTGTTCCGCCTATAGTTTTTCCAGCTTTTGCGCTATATTTTCAGGTAATTTTAGCCTCTTTTAAGTTGTTATTTTGATTTGTAGCATGTTTGTAGTATAATCTATTAATGACTAATATTTAAGTGGTTTAAAAATGTTTACTTCTTATATGTTTTGCACATTTCTGGTATGTTTGCTCCTTGACTATGATTCTAATAGTAAATTATATGTTTACCTCTAAAACCTATATATTTTTCCCACCGATTTTCTTAATTCTTTGGGCATTTTTTTGGAATTTTATGTTATTTATAGGTCATTGAAGTTTTGTTGACCTATGGCACATCATACCACAACTTTTATCACAATATATCAATGGATCTGCTATATAGGAAGAAAAATAAGTTTATCTTCCTATCGTGTTATTCTATTTAACTACCGTGCCTTTTTGCTGGACTGTCCATTTTATATGACATTTTATGTGTGAATTTGAACGATTACATTTTAACATGAAAATTTCAATGATCTAGCATGATTTATTGTAACCAATAATGATTTTTCATGTGCTAAAAACAAAATGAAGGGATAGTTGTCGTCTGTAAAAATCCTTTATCAAGCACCTTTGTTTGAAAATCTAATGTCAACTACCTGCTCCATTAAGAGACTCTTTCACAAGTTCTATTGTTTCAACTTTTAGAAAGAAAAGGTGATATCCATGATAATATCATATAATATGGTTTTGCATTTACATTATATATTTAGATTACAAAATTCTTTTAAAATTATTTTGTGCACTTTTATTCCAATACCATTATAAATAAATTTGTATAACATTTTATATACAGTTTTGCTCTACACCTTATAATTTAATTAAATTTTTTAGTGTGGTTAAGTTAATATGCTAGCATGATTTTATAATGCACATTCAGGCATAAATAATATCTTCTCATAGTTTACTACATTTTAGATAATAGGGAAAAAAATCCGATTTATGATATGCAAATTTAGAAATTTAATATAGTCTTTAAATCATTGTGATTGTATTAAAAACATCATATAAAATATGAATTCTTTTTTATGGCATATTAATTACTGTTAGTTTTCTAGGATGAAAATGACTTAAAGTTGTTCATTTTCTTCAAAATAACACTATGAGAATATGAAAGAATGATTCACAACAAATATGTGTGCATGTTTTGACATAAATTGGGATCAAATCCTCCATGTTTTAGCAAATTTATAGAACACATCCTATTTTCATTGTTGCATCATTTATATCATAGGACGACATATAGAAATAAGAAACTAATCTTATACTTGACACAAGTTCAACACCGCTATGCTTTTTAATTTAAGCTTTTATTTTATTATAACACTAAAAATGCTAAACTTGAAATAGAGTAACATTTTAATCATTGAATTCTACTATTAAATAAAGAATCAATAGTATGAAAAACCTAATTTTTTCCTTTATAAAATAACTTGCAGGAGATTGTCCCTTTTTCTCATAATAAAAGCCTGATGATTGTTGAGTGTTCCACTAAGAATGAGTTGGTACAGTTAAAAGGCAATTAATGGAATAACATTATGAATTAGAGCATGTAGCATAAGATGAAGATGTAATATTATATTCAGTTCGTTAATCTTTTCAAAAGAAAAAATTCTAATGTGTGGATATTCTATAGGTGGAGCAGTAGACAAAACTACAAATTTTAAATCACAATTTCTATTTATTCTAGAATAAAGTGTCTAAACCAACACTTTATTTGTTCAAAGTACCAGAATTATAGTTGAATAAATGTAACTCAAAGTTTAGTGCTTTGGTGATTGTGTTTGAATGTTGGTGCCATAGCGTTTCATAAACTTTAAAATGAGGACTTAAACAACAGGTACATGTTTTATCGGTAATTAGACTAGAATATCTAAGTTTAAGCTTGAATGGCAGCTTTTTTAAAGTGTAAAAAACAATTTCTTCATGACGAATGGAACTGAGAGCAGTTTATAATTTATGAAAAAGAGTACAATGTGGACAAACAAAATATGCAAATAAGTATTTATGCAATTTCAGTTTTATCAAGCTCAATATAGAAATACAAATAAAATTATGCATTTTTAGCTTTGATAATTGAATGAGCTCATATTGAATCAATATTATAGTTGATTCAAAATAATAGAACCAGATTATTAGAATATTAATATTATCATGATAAATTTCATGTGGAATATCATAATGCTATCCATGTTCGAATTAATGTCTATATTTCCATAAGATCAAAGTTTGTCTGCTACCTTATTCCTCAATATATAATTTAAATAATTCCATTTGCCTATTAGGTATGACTCAACATTGAAGAATATATGTTGAGGAACCTATCAAATACTACTAAACATTTAAAAAAATTTATATGGCAAGTACAATAAATTGGTGGAAGACGCATGCATACTACACCATTAATATCTATTCTGGCTATTTATGGACCTGTAGTTATATGCCTTTCTGTTAGCCATTTATGCATGTTAACTGCTAAACAAAGATGGAAATAAAATATAATATACTCTCAAATAATAGTAGGTCAATAAATGATGGATGATTTTGTATTTAAAGAAGTTACCAAAATAAATAGTAGAGCAAAAACAATTCAGGCATTTTTATCTCTTCATGTTAATCTGTGATGTTTGTGACTTCTATGCATAAAAATGGCATGCTTACATAGTAATACACTAATTTCCAAAGGTATTTCTTCATTCAACCTGTGAATTGTTATATAAACAATTTCGTTCTTTCCTAGCAGTTGAAATTATGGGATGCTTATGTCAAGAGCAAAATATAAACTTATGAACTTTGGAAGGAGAGGCAGTTGTGACCATGGTCCTCCTAACTTAGCCCCTAAATATTTATCAGTAAATTTTTTAAAATGTTCCCTATGGAATTTGTGTTGGATTTGAGTTTATTATTCTTACATTCAATTATTTTGCCTTATTAAACTATTGAACCTTTCAGTTTTCTGACCAAGTTTTTCTCGATAGTATACAATAGTATTATCTATTTTTGACCCATCTCTTAATTGGCAAGTTGTTTCTATTGTTATGTTATTTATATATTTTACTATGAATACTAGATATGACATGGTTAATTCTTGAAAAATATATGAGAATCAACAGTGAAATGTGATGCTTTTGGTACCGATTGCCAATCGTCTTCTTTTCATGGACTGTTTTACCTTTTGTTATCACCTTTTTTTAGTTCTTTAGTATAACATCATTTATTTGATATTATTTTATAATAGTTATTATGTACTTAATATTTTTTCTTTGCGTTTATGCAGACATGCGTTTATGCAGTCATGATGTTTGTGGATGCATGGGAGATACATAACACATGTTTATTCCTAAATTTAACTCTGTATAACAACAATGGGAAAGAAGAATGAGGGGATGCAATATGACATTTTGGATCAGTATTATTTAGCTTTATGTAATTAGTGGAATAACTATATTATTGTTATCCTAATATCACTTGAAATTTTTACCTCTTACAGATATACAAAGAAATTTGAAAGCATCATGCTCAATGTTTGGAAATGAAATATTAGTGTTTATGTTTCCTACATGTGATTATTTTCGAATAGCATTTGCATATTAGCTGTTTATAGATTAGGAGTCTTTAGTGTTTTCCTATGTAGATGAGAAAGAAATTGTTTACATATGTCAAGACAAAAACATGTATGATTTAACATATACAATTTTAATATTTTTATTGTGTTTCTTAAGATATCAGGTTTGAATGGACCATCTTATTAGTACCTAACTTTTTAAAGTGGGGTCAACTCAGGAAAACTCTGGCATATGCTAGCTTTAGATACAACCTCTTACATACTCCGGCATATGCTCTCTTTGGTTATAGCCTCTTATAAACTCTGGCATAGTTATCAAACGGTGTCCTAAATATTATGCGACGGTTGAAAGAAAGGTTGAAAGCCATTGTAATATTTGGTTTTGGAAGGTTCTGTAGGCTAGATTACTTATTTTTGCATTTTGAAATTGTAAAATCATACGGTGGATATATGCCACAATGAATATGTCTATGTATTAAAGGATAAATTTTTAATACATACTTTATCCTCTAATAATCTATGAATTTTAATATTTTCACTGTAATTATTTTGGTAAATTTTAATTATAATTATCACAATCAAATATATTTGTGCATTCTTTATCTTTGCACATTATTGTTAATGATATAACATTTTTGTTTAACAATGTTTTTTCATTAGCATTATACTAAAATTCTTATATATTTGGATATGGCCTATGCAACTACAATATTTTTGCCACAAATATTATTTAAGAATATAACCTTTAAAGATACTAAAATATTTTTATGATTCAATTAGTATTAGATAGCATCAATAAATGTACTAATGCAAATGTTAGAATATTATTTCTTTAAATCAATTTCAAAACCCTATTTCACACTTAAGATAATTTCTTTATTGCATATATGGAAAAATATCATCATATCGAATACATATTTGAATTTATATTCTATATAAATGAATCCGTGATGAATTTGTGCATCATGTAAATTAGTAAGCATGCTCACTAATGTAATAATGCTCCCAAGTAAAGGAATAGTCAACTTTAAATAATAATTTTTTTTATAAATCCATTATTCTCCACAAAATTGTTATAATATGTGCGCTTCAAGATTACTTAAGCATATGTATTGATAAAATTTTGCAATTGGTGTTCAATTAATAAACAAATATAATTATATTCAATCCATAAGCATACACTTTCATTTTCATATGATTAATATCTGAAAATACACCACTAATAAAAGTAAATATTTTTATTAGAAGCACGTTTGAATTAATGCATGCACATTGTGATCAGATGCAGGTCCATCTGGACGTGCATATATACTCGTTACTATAATAGTTTTAGTGCGAAGTAACACAAATTTAGAGTACTAACTGTTAATTGGTCAGATTTAGAGTACTAACTATTAAGTGCTTGTTGAAACCCACATATGCCATTAATCTACAACCATATAAAGATGCAAGTAGCAAGGAGACTCATTATGTTGCTTTTGTGAGGTAAGAAGGTGTAAATACTAAAAGTGAGAGAATGAGTTCAGTGATTATTTAAAATGACCTACCAATTGATGACATACAGTATTAAACCATATGAAATTATTATCATAACATATCAAATAATAATCTCACCTACAGCAGTTTCATTAAATATAACAAATCAATTGAAACCTTAACCCTGTTGCATTAAATAATAATGTCACATGTTGCGGTTCCATTGAAAGTGCATTAACACACACACGCGCGATAGATAATTTATTCTCACTGCAACTAATTAGGTAAAGCCTGGCAGATTTTTATCATCTAAATGAGATAATGAAGCTAGTCAGGCTATCATGTAATCTAATACAAAAAACATTAAATTCAAATGTTTACCACCTTACATGCATAAGTTCCAAGCATGTAGTTCTAGATATGTATGTGTGTACACACACATATGTATGTATGAATAATTGAACATTTTTCTGGGTAATATGCTAACAAACTTCAAATGGACCTGCATTTCTCGTTTAACCTCCAAAAAAATTTGAATTACAAATAAACTATTAAAAATCCTATTTTAATTTATCTTAAGTTGAATTTTGAGTTTGAGATTCAAGAATAGAGATCAATTATGGCAGTCTCTAAACACATTTATTTTGGTAGTGACACTTACATATACACACGCAATACACACACACACGCATACCCGTTCTTTTTCAAAGTTAAAACATTGAACAAAGTTATGTTTATTTCTTAAAGCAATAAACATATTTATTTGTTATTGCAAATTTCTTGTAATATTTTATCACATTGTCTTTGAAAGCATATATTATTATTATTACTTAAAGACTTACCCATATTTTGGTATCATATCCTACCTTTCAAGAATAAGGGAAAATTTCAACAACATACCTCTGCTAATAGATTTCCTTCTTTTCTTGTTCCTTAGTAGTTAACAGACTCTCTACATCCATTATTTGATTTGTTGGGATGAATTCTTCTGTAGATACCTGTAAAATTAATCTATTATTTGATCTGCACGCAGCCATTATGAAATTTATAAACCAAGTATCAATCTACAAATCAAGTTTCCTCACATCAACTAATAAACTGTATAGACAAATACACCATATAGCTAAATGAAAATGAGGTATAATAATCGTAAATAAATGTACATTCTGCTCATCAGATAAATTAAAATCAAGAATCAATGGGTAAATTGAAATAAAAGATAGTAATACTACCTGAAATCTCGTCAGGTCGAAATTCCTCTGTTGAGAAAAAGAATAGTTGTCACAATAAATGTCGACTTCCTCAAATTTGGAGCCGCGATGCTGTGAATCTGGTTTGCTCGACGTTGTCGGTGATTTTTTAAATTGTGGTTATGCTTGGTTGTTTAAGATCTGGAGTTTATACCGCTTCTGATAGGATAGGAAGTGGTTATTCAGTATCACGGTCGAAGTTCGGCAATGGAGGAGTTGTGGATCTGAGATTTCGACTTGAGCTCGACGGTGAAGTAGTTGTGGATGTGAGATTTCGGCTCGAGCTCGGCGGTGGAGGAGTTGTGGATGTGAGATTTCGTCTCGAGCTCGGCAATGGAGGAGTGGATGTGAGATTTCGTCTCGAGCTCGGCAATGGAGGAGTTGTGGATGATGAGAGGATTCGATGTAGAATGAATGCGTGGGGGAGATAGGGAAGAAAGGATGGAAGAGTTGGATCTGAGAATGATTTAGGGATCGTGGAAGCAACGATGAGGGATTTTCAGCCGGGGGTATTTTTGGCATTTCATAAAGACACGATTGAAGATAGTTTATGGAAGTTTCATTATCTATACTATATTATTATTAGTGAGTTGAATTTCAAGCTCACATAGGCCCTCTTGAAATTTGGCAACTGAACAGTCGCCATTTTTAATTTCTTTATATTCCAAACTTTAAAATGTGATAACTTTTTCTACATTGATTGGATTTAAAAATCGTTTTCACTATTAAATCTCAAATTTAATTTGCTTTCCAATGGTATCCATTGTTGATAGCTAAAAATAAATTTTTTAAAATCATAATTTTATATAGCAGCTTTAATTGCACAATTATTTCGTGTCACCGCTGTGTACCGCGTTTCTGTAACAGCATTATTATGATGATCATAAACATTACATGGTAGTTTCACCTAGATTATTATAATGTATTTATTATCTTTTAACATATTTGAAAGGAATATTTTTTTTGAATTATACAATTATGGTTGCCTTTGAATATTGTAACTACATTATGTAATAAAGTAATAATCTTGATTGTGTTTGATAGTATTCAAACTTAGTGCAGTAATAATTTAACCTCATCAAAAATGGTGTAATAATTTATAGGCATTTTTTGAATTAATTTAACTACGTTAGCATTTTTTTATTGCATTTGCTATTGATGATTTTGACTATATTTGATAATTTTATTCAATTTTAAAACAGTTATAAATTAATGAAATTAAGAAAATGCAATTATAATTTACCAGCAAGTTTTGGGTAAATTTAACTATATTTGAAGATTTTTAACCACATTTATGTGATGAAGTAATAAATTTGGCTACATTTCAGGAATTTATTCAATCTTAATACAATTAAAATTTAACTACATTAATAAAATGCAGTTATAATTTAATGACAATTTTGAATTATGCGTGGTAGAAATTGAATATTTCAGCTATATTTATGTGGTGCAGTAATAATTTTGGTTGTACACGATGATTTATTCGAGCGTACTGTAGTTAAAATTTAAATGCATTAAGCAAAAGCGGTTATTATTTTGCAGTATTTTTGGAATTAAGCAATTATTGTTTTTGAATATTTTAACTGCATTTGTGTGATGCAATACTAATTTAGCTGTAGTAATAATTTTGTTTGATGTTAACGATAGTTATTTAACCGCATTATGAAAATATAATTGAAAAATGAATTTTGATTTTTGATAGCTTGAGATGATTAAATAATGACTTCACATAATTAATGCTTGATTCAACCGTGCAGCTCAGCATTTAATACATTGCTTCCAGGTTTGATGACATAATTTGACTAAGTTTACTCAATTTCGTTTACAATTACGATGATCAATAATACAATAAGCATATAAATTGTTGTATTCGGGCTTAAGATAGATGCACAGTTTAAGTGCTGAGTCAAAACATGTGTTGTAGTGAGAATAATGTTGATAACCACCTAAAAGAGTTTATTTTTTATTTTTTGCAGTAAATTCTAAAATCACTTGCACCACCACCGTCGAAAAACTTCTAGAAAACAATTGATGAATGTATCTTTGTATAGATGATTATGTGTCATAGTTTGATTATTAGATATAGTTAATAGGTCAGACGAGCAGTGAGAGAATTTAGTAATAATACTGCATCAATGACACTTTTGTCTTTTTTGGCTACAGGTACAAATACCTTCAATGGTTAAAATAATTGACTGATGTAATGCATCTATTAAGGCCAAGAAAACATCACATATTTGTGCTCAAGCCAATATCATACACGCGTTGCTAGCAGTTATTTCTGAGGCTAAAAAATGAATGGACTTCTCACAATTGTTCTCTTCTGTATGTTTTGGATATTTTCAAATATTGGTTACTACGACCAGCTGTATGTCGTGTTTTGTACCCTGCATCGACATAGATTAGATTCGGTGAACAATAGTAATTTATATTGGAACCCATGTTATTTTCTTATTGCATCATCATTTCTATTTCAATTAAATCTTCTGTTTTACTACTTTTCCCCTGTACTACATCTGTTGCTTTTTTCTTTTTTCTTTTGCTTCCTTTTTTCAGCTGTTGACAAATACTTTTCCTCACTGTTTACAAATTTCATCCTATTACTATATTTCTCCTCATTGCAAAAAACTTTTGTTACTCTTATTTAATTGAATCGAACTGCACTGTGTCTTTGTGTCTGCAGTTCACAGTGAATACTTCAACTATATCTATGCACATTGAAGCAGTTGTGTAATTGCAAAAGCAACAACATTGGCGTTATGTGCCACAGTGAATATATCTATGCATTAGCGGATAAATTTTTAACACATTATCCTCTAAATAGTTTGTGAACTTTAACATATTCACTGTAATTGTTTTGTTCGATTTTAATTGTGATTATCATAACCAAATATATCTATGTATTCTTTATCCTACCAAATTGTTATTCATGATGTAACACTATCGTTCAACAATGTTTTTTCATTACCACCGTATTAAATTTCTTATACATTTGGATATGACCTATGCAACAACAATATTTTTTCAACATCCGTGTGCGAAGCACGGGTTCGCACTAGTTAGTAGTAAAGATAAAGATGGATATATTCTCTTTTGGTATATACTTTGTTATCAAACATCACATGTCATGTTTCAACTGTTATAACTAACTACAAAATACTAATGGCTATATTAGGAAGTACCTGTCCGATATACATTTTGATCAATAATTTTCATTTTCTTTTATAAATCACATAAATGATATATTTTATCCTCTAAAACATTAATATTAGCTTATCGTATCTCAGGGCCGACCTAAATTATTCGGTTGCCCAAGCCTCTTTTCATTTTTGATACCCCTAAACTTTTCCAGTGAATCGGCATTTTTATAAAAATGCAGCATTGTTTGGTATAAGAGGCAATTTCAACCATTATTTCTTTAGTGCCACTTTAGTTTGATTCATATTATAACTCATCCATTTCCAAGTTCGAACTACTCTTTTCTAAAAATCAATAAATTACCGTCCTAGCATTTGTTCCACCTATGTCTGTGCAATTTAGAAATACACTCGATAAGGTTGAGCATCAGTAGCTTGGCAACCCTTGAATAACTTATTTCTCTACATGACAGTGCAAATATATACCATTTTGATTTTTGATTAACTATAATTTTCTTATTAAACACAAATATGAATTCAAACATTCACTTTTCAATTTACATAAGCAACATAAGTATTCATACCAAAGGAAAAGGGCTCAAACCTAAAACTGCAAATATAAAAAAAAAATTGCACTAAACGAAGAGGATTCAGAGGGAGAGAAGATTATCAGTGTTAAAATGAAGCAATTTGAATCAAACCGAGACATAATTATACCAGTTATCCTAACATTGATTAAGAAAATATCAAATTTAATAATTTAAATAACTCACATGTACATTTACCCCTGGCCTTATAATCAATCTAAGTACCAGGTAGAGTGTAGAGAATTATAGAGAAGCTGGACGATGCTGATAACAGCGTTAGAGGCTGCAACAACACTATGGGCGGCGGTAGCTGCTGATGTAATGGCGCAACGATGGGAGAGACAAGAAGAAATGTAACCCTAATCGAATTTTAATGGTCACGGCACAAAATTTTTTGCCCCTGTTGTTCATGCTGCCCTGGGCGAAAGTCTCCCTTGACTTACCCTTGGCTGGGCCTATCCTCTCCAGCATTGATATTAGTTAATACCTTAATTAGTTATACGACATTACTGGATATGTATTTTTATCTACTCTAGCATTGCAATTCAATTTTTATTTATGTTGTTGACATTTTGATATTATTGATTATTAAATCGAACTTGTTTGAGACCTAGGTGAACTAGTGGTGCTGAGATCGATTTGACGAATTGAGAAACGACCAAGGGAAGGGCGACAAATTGAATTCTATTATTAATCAAAATGCCAAAATTAGCAATGAGAAATCAAAGTTGTTGAAAATGGAGAAAACTATAAAAGAAAATAACATGGATAAATACTATCCATAAAGTTAAAGAGACATGTGTTTCTACTTAAATAATATAATATTCATAGATTCGTAGCTACTAAAGAAATCATTAGTTATTAAACACGTGTCATGTTGTGATGTTTTCCAATTATTGTTTATTAAAAGAACTAGTAATTATGTTAGATATACATTTTCGATTAATAGAGGTAGACTTTGGTTTCTTTCAATTTCTTCAGTAAATTATGTAATTATTTCCACGGAGAGTAATTGATACTTTTAGTTTTTTTAAGTGAAGGCATTATATTTTTATTACTTTTCTTTGTAAAAAAAAAGAAATGTACAATAGGATCCAAAGAAACAATTTACAAAATAATAAACAAATCGGATCAAAGCCGAATAACCGCAACTTTTATAAGCGAAGTAAGATCTAGTGGGTTCATTCAATTAAGTCGTTCACTTGCTACAATGAATCTAAGGTAATTCCTTTGTGAATTCTATGACGACTACTTGTGAGATGTGAGAAATCAACGATGCTTTCTGATTTTTTTTTTCCTTTTTGGATTGATGTTTCATGATCTTTGAAGCTAAGTATTGCTTCTTTATCTCATTTTGCTTTTATTTTGTACGAGTTCATGTTTAATCTTGTACAACATCTGCGATACTTCTGGTTATTTGGCACTACTAGATACATAATTTAAATTTCAATCTACTTTAGTACCGTATCTTAACTATCATTAACATTTGATACTATCAATTACCTTAATATATAGGTTTTTTTTTCCTTGTTTCACATTTGTAAATATAGAAAATTGGTAATAGTTTTTAACATATTTTTTAATACTTAAGTAAAGTAGGCATTGTCCGTTAAATCCTAAAGATATGCATCGGTCGCACAGCACGTATTTTAGAATTTTCCATTGGATTTAAATCATTGTTGGAGATTGATTGGATTTCTTGTTTGGCATTTCAGTGGTTTAACAACATGAGGAATCCTTTCGCATAGCTCGAATTTTAGTTGAAACGCTATTTTTTATTTTCTTTCTATGTCCTGTCAAATGCACTGATGGAAAGAATCTAGCAAGGACGAGTCTATTGTCGTAACATGACCTATGAAATATATATATATATATATATATATATATATATATATATATATATATATATATATATATATATTCTTTTCTTAGAATGTTGGTGAAGCCAATTTAAATGCTTATAGTTGAACTATGTATCAAAAAATAACTTACATAGCACATATACCTCAAATTCCAATATCATGGCCTCATAGGACTCGACGCCATGCTATTTTTTTTAATTGGGTACTTAAATAATAATACATGTTAGTACTATAAGTCTTAGATAGTATATAATATATTGCATTTCAATATATGTTCGAATTACACTATCCAAGTTTTGAATCCGTAATATCTCGTACCAAAGTCGAAGCATCTAACCACTGAGATAGCCGTGTTGGTCAACTCCTTTCATATATACTTGCAACCATACAAGATAGAATTACATTAGAATTTAATCATCCATTATATCGATTTTGTTGAAGTTGTTGAATATTTACCATAAAGATTAACTATGTTGTTACAATGTGATTAGAGTTGAGAAATGTGGTGAAGAAGTTCATGTTCAGTTCAATGAACTTTGTAATGTAAAATCTTTTGCTAAGCTGCATGGTAAATTAGTGGCTTTGTTTTCCATCGGTAGTAAAATGATCTGGAGAAGAATCAAATTTGAGTGTAGCGTTGTAGAAACCGCTTTGTAAATAATAACCAATGTGCGAATAAAGATGCTGGTTAAGCCCTTACCATTTTAAGTTAGCCACTATACCATAAAGATGTCCACTTAATTTTATAATATAGTTCCATCATGACAATGACTTCTACTTATTGCCATTTGTAATTATTGTAGATTTCATCGTTACAAGTGGCACATTTGTGTCATGTTTTTACATTGTTGGAATGTTTGCCTCAATGGTAGCAGCAAAAATAACAGAAAATTATGGATGAAGAATAACGATTATGTACGGTGGGATTGCATATGTGATTGGTACGATTATAGGAGGTGTGACTTTAAACTTTTTGATGCTTTATCTTAGTCGAATGATAGGTGTTGGGCTCGGGTTCACAATTCAAGTTCAAGCCAAATTTACTTTCAACTTCTTTAAACTTGCAATAAAAGAATTAGAACTATAAACTACGTATGTAAACTTAAAACCAATCTTTTAAGTATAAATCAGCCAACGAGTTACATAATTACATGAAAATAGCTTGAAATTGAAATGTAAACTGGATTGGCCAAAGAATGAAAATTTAATAATTAAGTGGAAACAAACGTTACCTTGTTAATGCAAAGTTGACGTGATTTATAATTACTTATGCTAAAACAATAGTAATAGTCTTAAATAAAAAGAAGACGTATACTAGTAAAGGTTTACACGACGAAATTTACAATTTTTCAAAAAAAAAAATGAAATAGAAACAGAAACAAAAATAAAATCCAAAATTCAATGATTACCAAGAAGTGGATATTTTGTTATGTCGATGTTAAAACAAAAATGCTAATCTTCCTCCCATCTTCAAACGGTTTAATTGAATATTGCCTATTTATATGTGGATATTTGGATCCCTTTATCTTTAATTTTCATACGTGAAAAACCATTCCAAAACATGTTTCAAATTAAACTTTTATTTTTAAAAAATAATCTTATTATTTGAAATTAAATATGTCCAATAGTCCCACGTTTATATGATCAAAATTAATTATTTTTATTTTAAAAAAAGAATTGCCAATATTTGCTGAAAACTTTGTAATTATTTGTTGAAACTTCGCAAATATGTTTAGAACTCCGTGCAAGTATTTGCAATTCAAAAATTATATATTGGTGGAGTTTAGGGTTTTCTGCAAAAGTTCTTAAACTTAAAAATAAATGTTTTTCTAAAGGTTTTTTGTTTTCATGAGGAGGTGCCGATGTGTATTTTAAAACTTAATGGGGTGTTTTATATTATCATTTATTTTATCACCTAACCAATACGTTAGTGCTAGTTACTTTATTCTAATCATCTGAAATAATTTATTCTAATTTTTCAGTGGCTTTGGAGTCAGTGGTCATCATTGACATATAAAGATTAAAACTCGTTCAATTCATTCTAGGGCTCTTTAGAGATTTTGGATTGTATTTAAGTGCATCAAGGCCGATGAATTTCTTACGAATGAAAATTCATCACTACAGTGTGAAATTTTGTTATATGAATTGTCAAAAATAAAATCATCATCAATTTAGGCTTAGTAAGTGAAGCAAGTAATACAGAGGAAAGAATATACGGTATTATCCCTGTACATAGCAAATGCGGGTTGTATTATATTGGGCCAACCCGCAGCCCATTACAATATTTTCTGTCTTTGCCTATATATAAAGGCTTGTAACTATTGATCGGATTATTATCAAACTATAGCAATAAAACAATATTTCTTCATTTTTTCTATCTTGGTATCAGAGCGATTATTGGCTTAACAGCAAATTGCTCTCATCAGAGGATAATCATCATTTGAGAGTGTTTCATCATCTGAATCAAGTGTCGTGCCAAGAAGAAGGTGTCTCAGAGAAACCTCATCATTGAACACCCCATCGGCTGCACTTGGCTCATCAGAAGTTCCAATATTCTGATCAAATCTCAAGATTCTGATCATCCTACCTTTCATGTCGCGCCAAGAAACAGGTGTCAGAGAATTCTCATCACTCACTTGATTCTGGTTGCATTTCTTGACCCTTCCAGTCTTCTTTCATCTGATTATCGATCATCTCAAAATTTCTGCATCCAAAATGACAGAAGAAAACAACAATGTTGTTGCATCATCCAGCTCAGTTTCAAGAACTGCTCAAGATTAGTCAAATGACACTCAAGACTTAATCAAATCCATCATCAAGCCCCAGAGTCAGATCATCACCATTCAGTTAGATGAATCCAATTATCTGTTATGGAAGTTTCAGATTGAAACTGCTATAAGGGGCTATGGGCTGCAGGAATATGTTCATGGCACATCAATTACTCCACCAAGACTCACTACAGACAATGAAGGAAAACTAGTCAGGAATAAAGAATATATTACACATGAAAGACAAGATAGCCTGATTAGTTCTTGGCTTCTGTCCTCTATAGGTGCAAATCTAATGCCACAATTAGTTGGATGCAAAACAGCATATGAGATTTGGCACACAGTTGAGCAAGTATTCAGTTCTCAATCTGCAGCATGAATAATGCAATATAATAGACAGTTGCAGAACTTAAGAAAGGATAATGCTAGTATGAGAGACTATTTGTCAAAAGCAAAAACTATATGTGATCAATTGGCTTGTGCTGGACACAAAGTAGCAGACACTGAACAGATATTGTGTATACTAAGTGGTCTGGATGATGAGTATGAAGCTGTGGTAGCTATAATATCATCTAATGAAAAACTACCTTCACTTCAGTCTGTTCAGTCAATGCTAATTGCTCGTGAGGGCAGATTAGAACAAAAGAAACCAATAAATTTGGAATGTAATGTCAATTATGCATCTATGAGCAGAAATAGAAATCAAGAAAGGAATCAGAATATCAGAAACCAATCAAGTAATTACAGAGGTGGCCAATCCAACAGAGGTAGAGGAAGAAGTGGTAGATCGAATTATAATAACAACAACAAACCAAGATGTCAAATATGCGAGAAGTATGGTCATACTGCAAAGAAGTGATATTTCAGATTCGATGCAAACTTTACTCCAGCACAACAAAGCAACAACAATGCAAGATCACAAAACCCTAGTGTCAATTTGGTAAATATACAGCAAGAAACCAAGTCAGAAAGTTCAGACTTCAGACAACAACATAGCAAAGATTGAAGATATTCATGATGACAGCTGGTTTTCGGATTCTGGTGCAACCAACCATGTGACAAACAATTTGAGTCAACTAAATCTTGGCAATAGGGAATACAAAGGTAAACAGTTACCGTATATGGGTAATGGCAAGTCTGTACATATATCTCATACTGGAAATGCAAGTATTAATGGTACTAGGCAACTCTACCTTAAAAATCTACTTAGAGTACCATTAATTAGAAAAAATTTGATGAGTGTTTCACAATTTGCTAAAGACAATAATGTCTATTTTGAATTTCACTCAAAATACTGTGTTTTTAAGGATAATCTAACTAATGAAGTTCTTTTGTAGGGTAGAGAACATAATGGGTTATACAAATTTGATGTCATAAGCTCAAGAAAATCTGAATCCAAAAGAAAATGGTGTCATGTAACTGAAACAAGAAATGCTGAAAAATGTAGTGAAAAATTTGATGTATGCATCGTAGACTGGGACATCCCAGTATAACTGTTGTTAAACATGTATTGAGTGAATGTGATAATACTCTTGTTGATAAAATTCCCAATTCCTATATATGCGCATACTGTCAATTAGGCAAAAGTCACAAGCTTGCATTTCCAGACTCTGAGACTATATATAACAATACACTCGAACTAATTGCTGCAGATCTCTAGGGACCTGCTCCAATTAGTACTGATTATGGTTATAAATATTATATCTCATTTATTGATGCTCACTCCAGATTTGTATGGATTTATTTATTAAAATCAAAATCTGAGACTAACAATGCAGTGATACAATTCATTACAAATGTTGAAAGACAGACAAATAATCAGGTAAAAATCATGCAGACAGATGGAGGTAAGGAGTTTCTGCCACTAAGAAGGTATTTTCAAAACAAAGGAATCACACATAGGATCACATGTCCTTATACATCTGAGCAAAATGGTCTTATTGAGAGAAAACACAGACACATCGTTGAAACTGGTCTAACTCTATTAGCACAAGCATCTATGCCACTTAAATTATGGCCAGATGCCTTCTCTACAGCAGTCTATTTGATTAATAGACTGGCCACAAAAGTACTCAAATATAAGAGTCCTATGGAAGTGCTAACCAAAGTTAGACCAGACTATCAAAACTTAAAAATGTTTGGATGTCAGTGGTTTCCCTATCTAAGACCATATAACTCACACAAACTTGACTACAGGTCCACACCATGCACATTTTTGGGTTACCCTACAAATCAAAAAGGCTACAAGTGTTTAGATAGTAATGGCAAGGTGTATATATCCAAGCATGTGATATTTAATGAACATGAATTCCCCTTTAGCAATGCAGACATCAAAACATCTCAGAAAGTATACAATACAAAATTCTCTGTACCTCCTATAGTACCTTCACCAGAGATAGTCATACCAGTTCAAAGTGAAGATAGCCATGGCAGGAGAGATATCAGCCCACAACACACCATGCTCACAAGTGAACCAGTTCATGGCAGGAGAGATATCAGCCCACAACACACCATGCTCATAAGTGAACCAGATCATAAGCACAATGAAGCATCCCCGAGAGCTACTGAAACTGACAGCATCAACCCATGTGATCCTTGTCAAGTATTGAATGATCAACAATCACCCAATACTCAACAAAGGACCACTAATGCTGAAGGAAATCATTCCACTATTCCTGCAAGTACTGGTCACCATATGATAACTAGAGCAAAAAGTGGCATATTCAAGCCAAAAGTATACAGTGTTGAATCAGATATAAGTGAGCCTAACACGTATCAACATGCAGTAGCAGATGACAACTGGAAAGTGGCCATGACAGAAGAATACAATGCATTAATCAAAAATAACACTTGGGATCTTGTGCCACGACCTATGAACAAGAATATCATAGGGTGCAAGTGGACATACAAACTAAAGAAAAATCCTGATGGCTCAATTCTTAGGCACAAAGCAAGATTGGTGGCAAAAGGGTTTTCACAACAAAATGGGTTTGATTTTAATGAGACACTCTCCCCTGTTGTGAAACCCACATCAATAAGAATAATTTTAACAATTGCTTTGCATAAGAACTGGGTCATTCAACAATTAGATATGAATAATGCTTTTCTCAATGGTGAATTGCAGGAAGAAGTATATATGGAGCAACCATATGGATTCACAAAGAATGGCAGTGAACAACTCATGTGCAAACTCAACAAAGCACTCTATGGTCTCAAACAAGCACCTAGAGTCTGGTTTGAAAAACTAAAAGCTACACTATCCAAACATGGCTACAATCAAAAAAAATCTGACAACTCCTTGTTTATCAAATTTCTTAATCATACAGTTACATATGTACTAATTTATGTCGATGATTTTATTATTACAGGAAATAGCAAGTCTGAGATTGATAACCTTACACAATGTCTAAAGAAAGAGTTCTCCATTAAGAATCTGGTTGAACTGAGCTACTTCCTAGGCATTGAGGTTAAAAGAGTGTCAAATTCAGAAATTCATCTAAACCAGAAAAAATATATCAATGAAATCCTAGTGAAAGCCAAGATGGACAAGGAAAATCCACTTCCCACTCCAATGACAAGCAATCTACATCTTTCAAAAAATAAAGGCGATCCCATATTAAATGACAAACAATACAAGAGTATAGTGGGGGCATTACAGTATGTTACTATAACCAGACCAGACATCTCATATAGTGTCAATAAAGTTAGCCAATTCATGCAAAGACCATTGGACGAACACTGGAAGGCAGTAAAGAGAATTTTGAGATATCTTAAAGAGTCTATTAATCAAGGACTAATTCTGCAATCATGCCCATCTTTATACATTACTGGCTATTCAGATTCAGACTGGGCAACAGATTATGATGATAGAAAATCAACTACTGGTTACTGTGTGTTCTTAGGCAATAATCTTATATCCTGGTGCGCAAAAAAACAACAAACAGTGTCAAGATCTAGCACTGAAGCTAAATACCGAAGTATAACTAGCACTACTGCTGAGATTATATGGATAAAGTCTCTTCTAAGTGAGTTACATGTCAAATTTAATAGCAGAGCTACTATATGGTGCGACAATCAAAGTGCCATTTCTATCACTGCTAATCCAGTCCTACATTCTCGTATGAAACATATAGAACTGGATCTATACTTCGTACGAGAGCAAGTTATCAAAGGAGAATTGAGAGTTAACTACGTACCTTCCACTTACTAGAAGGCAGACATACTAACCAAACCCCTATCGAGGCAGAGTTTCATTCGCTTCTGACACGAGCTCAACGTTGATGAAGTTGACAGCAATCTGAGATCTAAAACTCAGATCTATATTCCCAAGGCTCCACAAGTGACAATTGAAGCATTCGACAAAAGTACCGAAGCATTCGGCAAAAAGGCAACACAACTTAACCCTCTGAAAATCATTGCTACCTGAGTTCATGATGCTGACTGAAGACAACTGAAGCTAGTGGCCTAACTTAATTTCTTCAAATCTTCAAGTCAGCGGCAGGATCTACAAATCGCTCGCAAACCCTAAACCTAATTTGGGTTTGAGGGGGGTGAGTAAGTGAAGCAAGTAAGAATATACGGTATTATCCCTGTACATAGCAAATGCGGGTTGTATTATATTGGGCCAAACCGCAGCCCATTACAATATTTTCTGTCTTTGCCTATATATAAAGGCTTGTAACTATTGATCAGATTATTATCAAACTATAGCAATAAAACAATATTTCTTCATTTTTTCTATCTGGCTTAAAGAAAAATAACGGGTGCACTTTAGTAATAAAATATACGCTAATTAATGACACATATAACCAGCTGTATGACCCTTATTTGCATATATAGGCAATCACCGTATACATTTTAGAGATAGCCCCACCGCAGCACATAGGAAAGCTGATGACCATTTTCATGCAACCAAACCGTACCGTTGGCATTCTGCTTGCAAACTTTGTCAACTTCAGCTTCCATGACACCGCCAAAAGCAGTTGCAGCCGGAGGATTCTCCTTGTATTCCCAGCAATACCTGCAACTCTGCTCAGTATCTGCACGTGTTTCCTTTTAGAAACTCAAATCAACATGCTTCAAAGAGGCCTGAGCCTTTACGTGCCGTAGGCATTCTCCAATGCCTCCGAGGCGACGCTCTCTCTGCGTTTTCCACTTCCCTTCCATCGTCTCCTAATTCTCTCTTCCAAAAGAAGTATGCATCAATCTTGCTACTACTAATCTATTTTTACTCAAAACACACACACACATATATATACATACATATATATATATATACATACACATATATACACACGAGTACCTTGGCACGTGCGATGCACGTATGCATGAGGAATTGGTATCAAACAACGTTGATTGAAGGTTTTTTGGATTTTATAAAATGACTTCAACGTGTACGTGATGTTACATCGTTTATGTGTGTATGCGCACAAATCAATCGTTTTCTATATATTTAGTATAACCATGTTACATAAATAACCAAATTGTTGTAATCAAACTGTATATAATATGTTAACATAAGTGAATATGCACACACGCAGAGTGTGTGTGGGGATGATAATTTACAGTAAAGTTAGTTCTTGAAAAGATACACTCAATTGATTTTTTTGGAGATTTAGCACATTCATGGCTGAGAATGAAACTTAATATAGTGCATTGATAAAAGTATCCATGTCTATGGTACCTGTTATCAAAATTATCCACGTCATCAAAGTATATATTTGACATTTCATAATAATAGACGAATTACTTTACTGCAAAAAATTTCATTGATGATTACGTACTTTAAGAAAATATTTCATTACAAATGCATGGATTATCCTTGTCATTATGTGCCTTTGAAAATTCATATAAACGGATATATCAGTGTAAACCAAAATGATTGACTTAAAATTAATGTTAAACGCAGCATGCTTATTTATTTGAAACTTATGAATTTAAAACTTTATACACATTCAAAGTTATATATTTATTTGAAACTACGTATTCATGAGAAACTCATATATATAAGAAGCTTTATGTTTACAAATCCAATATGCTTTCTGAACATGTATTTGAAATTTTATGCATTTCGAAATCATGTTTTGAAAGCCTGAAACTTGCAGTTAATTCCAAAACTTTATATATAAATTTGGAACCATAGATACCTGAAGCCTATATTTATTCATTCAAGACTTGTATATTCACAAACCCCTATATACTTTTTGAAATCTGCCATATAAATTTAAAGCTCTATGCTTTTGAAACTCAGGTACAAACCTGACACACACATGTGTGAAGCTACGTGTGTATCAGAGACTTCATACATTCAGCTGAAGTCATTTGAAATAAGCATATTATCCATGTCATCGAAGTATATTTGACATCTCATAAAAATGGATACATCAATCTACTCCAAAACAAATGAAATAAAATTACTTTACTACAAAATTATTCATTGTTGATTACATACTCAAGAAAATATTGCATTACAAATGCATGGATTGTCCCTGTCATCAAGTGCCTTTGAAATTTGATATAATCGGACATATTACTGTACTCTTGAACTAAAATTACTTTAATGTTAAACACAACATGCTTATTTCAAATAATCCCTTCAAACCTGGTCGTCCTTGCCATACAATTTCTAGAACCTTAATAAAAGCATAAATCATTGGTTACACACAGGAGATACACGAAACGGCATAAATCCATTTTTTGATTGAGCATACAAAAAATACTATATCAAAATAATACAAACTCACTGACGGAAAACAACATTGAAGACTATTACGCGTGACAAAAAAATTGAAAAAACCTAAACATCGTATATATTTTAGTTAATCGGTACTTAGTAAACTTTCCAAGACTCGATAACTATTCATAATTAACCCAAAACATGTCTTTCCTCTCCTTAGGCATATGATGTAGAACTTTAGTTTTTAAATCTCCTTCTTAGTTTCATGCATCTTATACTCATCAAATGGATACCTCACGTTATTCTTATCTTCATCATCATTTGCTTGCTTTTCCTTTGACTATTAATTTGTTTTTGTTTCTATGCAATTAGATACATGCCTTTTTTGCGATACATTCAATGCATAGTGGAAGATATTGCTAGACTCCTTTGTATCCCTATCATTGAGAATAGAAAGTGAAGGAAATGTGTTGAAACTGCATTCATAAAGTTGCATATTCGGTTTCAAACATCAGTCGAAAGTGGCTTGTATGGGTTAATTACTATAAAGGACATATTATTACCCTATTTCTACTTGGTGAAGCAGTATGGGTCCTCTCTCTCCCAACCAACAGATGTATTCTTCTCCATCAAGAAACACATAAAGAAATAGGGTTAGAGAGAGAAACCGAATTCTGAGAAGAAGAGTAATTATTAGAAGTCAGAAGAAGAGTAATGACAGCCATTACATCTTCCGCTGTTAATCAAGGTACGTCATCTTAAACAATAAATCATATTAAGTTTTGTTTGTGAAATATTCGGTATTGGTGATCCTTGGGCTATTACTTGAATTGTTCATCATTAATCATGAAAGATCGAACAGTAAAGAATTTCTGACATTTGGTATCAGAGCCACCAATCAATAACTGAATATTTCCTATGATTGCAATTGATCTTTCTATGCTCTACTCATGATGTTTAATCAAGTATGTGTTATAAGTCATTTATGCACATGAGATTTATGATTTTGTTAATCGCCAAAGTGGTCAAAATCAAAATAATCATTTAGTGCATAAGTGACATAATGATTATTGATAGAAATTGCCAGTTATAATAATATCAATTAAAAACTGGCGTCACTAATGATAGAACCTGAGAACTTACCCAAAGAAAAGTCTTGTTCTATAACTAGTTGACATGATGAGGTTTAATAGATATCTTGATTAAATAAATATTGATCATCCAAAGATGTCAGTTCTATTTAATTGAATATATTTATTACTTACTTATGTTTTGGTATTTAATTATGTTAAGTATAAGATAATATCTACCCAAAGGAGTGCTATATTATACTATTATGTACATATCTGAATCGCGTTAGCTATGAGCTTATAGTTATTTCGATTTTTTTATTTAATTTGCAATAGTTCCCATGAATACAGATGCTTCATCTATTATATTGTTCACTGGTGTTAATTTTTCTGAATGGAGAGAACAAGTCAATTTCCATTTAGGTGTTCAGGATCTTGACTTGGCACTCCTTGAGGATAAACATGTTGCTCTTACAACAGCTAGTACTGAGACAGAAAAATCACACCATAAAGCATGGGAACACAGTAACAGATTGAGCCTTATGTTTATTAAGATGACTGTTGCTAACAACATCAAGTCAATAATTCCGCAAATAGAAAGTGCTAAGGAATATATGCAGTTTGTGGAAGAGCGTTTTCGTTCAGCTGATAAGTCACTCGCTGGTACTCTTATGGCAAAACTCATGACCATGAAGTTTGATGGGTCGCGAACTATGCAAGAGCACATTATAGAGACGACTAATCTTGCAGCAAGGTTAAACTCCCTTGGACTTACAGTAGAGGATTCTTTTCTTGTCCAGTTTATCCTGAACTCGCTACCTTCTGAATATGGACCTTTTCAAATTAACTATAATATATAAAGGATAAGTGAAATGTTAATGAATTGGCCAGTAGACTTGTTCAGGAAGAAGGACGTTTGAAAAATCAAGTGTATCAATCAGTAAGTTTTGTGAGTATTAAAGCTGGTAATGAAAAGAATGGAAAATCAAGTCATTTCAAGAAGAAAAAGGCACCTGCTAAGAATGGGTAGGATAAGGAAAAGAAGGAACTAAAGGATGTTCGATGTCATTTCTGTAAAAGAAAAGGACATTATCAAAATGACTGTCCGAAAAGGATAGCTTGGTTCGAAAAGAAAGGTAATCATCTATCTTTCGTATGTTTTGAATCAAATTTAGTTGAAGTTCCTATTAATACATGGTGGCTTGATACTGGTGCTACAACTCATGTCTCCAATAATATGCAGGGATTTCTTATGATCCGAACCATAAATCCAAATGAAGATCATTTTCTCTTTATGGGAAACGGAATGAAATCCACAATAGAAGGCATTGGGACTTATCGCCTAATTCTAGAAAGTGGATATGTATTAGACTTATATAGTACCCTTTATGTACCTTCATTATCTAGAAACCTTATTTCCGTAAGTAAGTTGGATATTTCTGGTTTTAGATGTACGTTTGGATCTGGTTGTTTTGATTTATATAAGAATACTGATAATGTTGGTTCTGGTATTCTAATTGATGGTTTGTATAAATTGAAACTGAATGACACTTATGTGAATTCCTTGCTGAATGTAATAAATAATGTTGGATGCAAACGTAGCATGTTGAATGAAAATTCTGCTTTCTTATGGCATAAAAGACTAGGTCACATATCCAAAGAAAGAATGATGAGATTAGTAAGTAATGAAATTTTTTCAAATTTGAACTTTAGTGATCTAGAATTATGTGTGGATTGTATTAAAGGTAAACAAACCAAACATAATAAGAAAGGAGCCACTAGAAGCAGCCAGCTTCTTGAAATAATACACACTGATATTTGCGGACCTATGGACACTCCAGCCTTTAATAGAGAAAAGTATTTCATCACTTTTATTGACGATTTTTCCCGCTATGGTTATGTCTATTTGCTTCATGAAAAATCTCAATCTGTGAATGTCCTTGAGACGTTTGTAAAGGAAGTTGAGAGGCAATTAGATAAAAAGGTGAAAATCATAAGGTCTGATAGAGGTGGTGAATATTATGGCAAATATAATGAGTCAGGCCAGTGTCCAGGTCCATTTGCGAAATTCCTCGAAAGTCATGGCATATGTGCGCAATACACAATGCTAGGTACACCACAGCAAAATGGTGTAGCAGAAAGGCGCAATAGGACGTTAATAGATATGATTAGGAGTATGATGTCAGATTCTACACTACCTAAGAATTTGTGGTCGTATGCTCTCAAAATTGCTAATTATTTGTTGAATAGGGTTCCTAGTAAAGCTGTTCAAAAGACTCCTTTTGAATTATGGACTAACAGGAAACCTAGCTTAAGACACCTGCATGTTTGGGGTTGTCCAACGGAAGCGAGAATTTATAATCCACATGAAAAGAAATTAGATTCTCGAACGATTAGTGGGTATTTTTTAGGTTACCCTGAAAAATCTAAAGGATATGTGTCTTACTGCCCTAATCATTGTCCAAAAATTGTAGAAACTGGTAATGCAAGATTCATTGAGATTGATGAAGTCAGTGGGAGTACTAGAAGAGAAATAGTGGAAATAAAGGAAACAAAGGTAAATGTTACATTGCATAAAATAGTTCCTCCATCTACTATTACTCCAAATGTTGTTCCAGCTGTTGGAGAACAGCATGATGATGAACAACATATAAATGAAGAAGTACTTCCTGAAGGAAATGACTTACATAATGTTGATATGCATGAACCACAACAAGTAGCATTAAGAAGACCTCAAAGAGATCGTAGGTCAGCTATTTCTAATGATTATATGGTTTACATGCAAGAATCAGATTATGATATAGGAATCAATAAGGACCCAGTTTCGTTTTCACATGCTGTAGAAAGTAAAGAGTCAAAGGAATGGATTAATGCCATGAAAGAAGAACTAAAATCCATGCAACAAAATGAAGTTTGGGATCTCGTTGAGTTACCACATGGCTGTAAAAGAGTCGGATGCAAATGGGTTTTTAAAACCAAACACGACTCTAGTGGTAATATCGAACGGTATAAAGCTAGACTTGTTGCTAAGGGTTACACTCAGAAAGATGGTGTTGATTACAAGGAGACATTTTCTCCTGTTTCGAAAAAGGACTCACTAAGAATAATAATGGCATTAGTAGCACATTATGATTTGGAATTGCATCAAATGGATGTGAAAACAGCCTTTCTGAATGGAGATCTTGATGAGGATGTTTATATGGATCAACCTGAGGGTTTTTCTGTAAAAGGTAAAGAACAATTGGTGTGTAAACTTAAGAAGTCAATATATGGGCTTAAACAAGCATCCCGACAATGGTATATTAAGTTCAATACCATTATTACATCTTTTGGTTTTAAGGAAAATACGGTTGATCACTGTTTATACCAAAATATCAGTGGGAGCAAGTTTATTTATCTAGTCCTTTATATTGATGACATCTTGCTTACTGCAAATAATTTAAGCATACTGCATGAGACTAAGGAATTTCTCTCAACGAACTTTGAAATGAAAGATATGGGAGAGGCATCCTATGTGATTGGAATAGAAATATTTCGTGATCGATCACAAGGAATATTGGGATTGTCTCAGAAAAGATATATCGAAAGGATTCTAGAGAGATTTGGAATGAGTAAGTGTTCACCTGGGAAAGTTCCTGTACGGAAAGGTGATAAATTTAATCTCATGCAATGTCCTAAGAATGATGTTAAACGAAAGGAAATGGAATCAATTCCATATGCATCTGTAGTTGGTAGCCTAATGTATGCTCAAACCTGTACTAGACCGGATATCAGTTTTGCGGTCGGTATGTTAGGGAGGTATCAAAGTAATCCAGGAATGGAACATTGGCAAGCTGCAAAGAAAGTGTTGAGGTAATTACAAGGCATGAAAGATTACATGCTCATGTATAGTAGATCCAATGAATTGGAGGTGATTGGATATAGCGATTCAGATTTTGCTGGACGCATCGATGCTAGAAAATCGACTTTTCGTTACCTGTTTATGTTTGCTCAAGGAGCCATATCATGGAAAAGTGCGAAACAAACTATTGTTGCTTCATCTACTATGGAGGCAGAATTTGTGGCATGTTATGAAGCCACAATTCATGCATTATGGTTGCGGAACTTTATTTCAGGACTTACGGTTGTCGACACCATTAACAAGCCGCTGAAAATTTATTGTGATAACTCTGCAGCAGTGTTTTTCTCAAAAAACGACAAGTACTCTAAAGGTGCCAAACATATGGAACTGAAGTATCTTGTTGTGAAAGATGAGGTTCGTAAACAAAGAGTGTCAATCATGCACATCAGGACAGAACTTATGATTGCAGACCCTTTGACGAAAGGGTTACAGCCAAGACAATTTAAGGAACATGTTCAAAGAATGGGTCTTGGTTGTATTAATAATAATTGAAGTGTGACATTCTGAGCTCCTTTGTGTGTTTCTAATATACAATTATGTGTCTCTTGTTTTAATGTGGTAGTACGTACTTTATGTAATTTTAAACAAGAAAGAGTCTTATAAAGATATTATGTTTAATCATTATGATATAAGACATTATGTGGACCATTATGCTGTTTTATATTATGAGTATAAAATGATGGATTGCTGGTATTGTAGTATATGGAAGGGAATGCATTGAATTAATAATGCACAACCGCCATAACTCTCAGCAATTTATCATAGTATGATGTTCAACACTTGATATTATGAATAATCGGGTCAAGTGGGAGAATGTTAGAAATCTGCTATTAGAAACTGCAATCGTTTCATTTACTTTTAACGTTATGCGGTTTCTAATCTTAATGTGACCCTATTAATTATGTCATAAATAGAACGTTTCATTTACCTTTAACGTTAAGCAGTTTCTAATCTTAATGTGACCCGATTAATTAAGTCATAAATAGACCGTTCTATAATTAGAACATTAGGTATGTGATTAATCTTAAGCATTGAATTGGTATATGATGGACCTACCGGATTTAGAGTTAAATGTTATATAAAGGATTGGGTCCTCTCTCTCCCAACCAACAGATGTATTCTTCTCCATCAAGAAACACATAAAGAAATAGGGTTAGAGAGAGAAACCAAATTCTGAGAAGAAGAGTAATTATTAGAAGTCAGAAGAAAAAGATGACAGCCATTACATCTTCCTCTGTTAATCAAGGTACGTCATCTTAAACAATAAATCATATTAAGTTTTGTTTGTGAAATATTCGGTATTGGTGATCCTTGGGCTATTACTTGAATTGTTCATCATTAATCATGAAAGATCGAACAATAAAGAATTTCTGACAATATATACTAAAGTTCAATAATATACAAAATCAAATCAGTAAAAATAGATGGGTTAACCAACTTATAACAAATCCTATTATTTAATGATATGAAAAAAGGAAGTTGTTTGGTATTTAACTATTTGATTGAAGGGCTAAAATAAAATCAAGAGCTTATTTCATATCTTAATTATTAGCATAAACGCACGTAGAAAACTTTTGCAAGCAAACAAATATATTAATCATCAATTTTTATGATCAAATAGTGTTCATTGGAGACCAAGGAATTTGAGAAATCAGAATAACACATTGATTCAGTTATATTTGGCATATACTTATTGTTAGGGTTGTCCGTGAAAGTTTCAGTTGAAACGAACAAACAGTAGGTAAAAACATGGACATCTCACTTGGCGTAACAACCAAGTTAGAAGAGGAAAAGTGTAGGACTGAGAAGATAATTTAGGAAAAATAATATTCCTCGATCGATGCCAGGGTTAGTGGAATGAAAAATGGTAGAATGAAAGTAGGATTCGAGCAATTAATTAGATGAATGAGTTAACAAAACGAATGGTCTCATAAATACCAACATGCCGTTATTTGATATATAATGAAATAATATGAAAAAGGACATTTTTGACAGTCAAAAAAGGTTTCACTTATCATGTAGTTGCTTTAACAACTTGACAGCAAAATGGAAAAGAAGAAAGGATTATAAATACATGAAATGGTAGATATTTCAATTTATCGCCTTTTGCTTGTATATTTTGTTAACAATATCTAAAACGTATAGAATCAGAGAAAACAAACATACATGTCTTGTTTCATTATATACTTCAACTCGAAAAAGAAACTTGATTCACTGTCTATGTTTGCAAAAAAAGATCACAGATAAAAAAATTCAGACATTGGATCTTGCATAGTTGAACAAATTAGATGAAGGTTTCGATATTTAGTTTGCAGTTAGTAGACCTAATCTTCCACAACCATTAAACATACCAATAACAAACTTCAAAATCAAAGTTCTTATCAACAAATGTTAATTGTTGTAGAATAAAATTAATTAGAAGCAATTAGTGAAATTAAGATCTTAATCAAGTTCGCGGGTACCTGGCATGAAATAAAATCGGATTCCATAATCCATCTGCAATTGAAGACGTCTAAAATTTCTAGAAAGCATTTCAACCTCGATGGGGAAGCCTAATTCCTGAATTAGGCATAAAAGATGATACGTGAGATATTGTACAAATCCAAAATCAGCAAAAAAATTATAAATAAAAATTTTAAAAGCTAAATTGGAGGAATACCATAAACTCGAAAGCCGATCCGTGGCGTTCGAAACCGTAGATCCACAGCCATCACCTATTTCCCACACCGTGCCTCTTCCTCAACGATCCGCATCTTCCATAGACCTAAGTAAATATAATAAAAGTGATAGATTAATTTAATTGATGGTTATAGTTTTGAGCTTGGTTTTGGGATTTAATTTTTTGATTTGATTTCAACAGCGGTGGATGAGTTTTAGGAGAAGAGTGGGTGTTTAAGGGGAAGTAACCGTAACTATGAAATTATGTTGTACGTGTAGACGTGAGCCCGAGAAATATGACTGCAAAGTAAATGCTGTGTGCGCTTGAAAATGGAAAAATTAACCATGTACAAACATTTCTAATTTAATTATCAAACTGGGTATTTTGGTCCATGCAAAAAAGGCTTCACTTTGACCCTTTGACTCAAGGTTTTGTTTTATAGTATAAGATATATATATATATATATATATATATGAACACGCATTGTTTGTAGGTGCACCCCTGGGCTACTCACAGCAACCGTAGTTCCATTCTTCTGCCAAACCACAGGCTTCAACCTCATCCGTCTCTATACACCAATGCTCCTCTCGAACTCATTTGGCATGGAGGAGCAGAATGCCACTGCTCTTTTCACACTCCTTGCAGGAGTCATCGGCATTTCTTATATCATTGTTGTAGCTGTTTTAGTCAATAAAGTAGGAAGGCGCCCTCTTTTCTTGATCGGAGGTGCCCTAATGCTCATTCCACCCACACCTACGAACTCCCTAATGCTCATCCCACACCTACGAATTGGAGGATCCATGGGCGATACACGCTGCCTTATTATACTCATCATCAGTTGCATATTTGTAGTGGGCTTCCAGTTTTCTTAGGCTGTACTGGGTTGGTTGGTGCCTAGTGAATTATTTGCGATAGAGATGAGGTCGCTTGGATCAACCATTGTCGCCTGTGTCAGGTGTTTTGGTTCTGTTTTGATTGCTTTACAGATTAAAAACTTGCATAGTTACATTACGTTCTTGGATTTGGGGCTTTTTTGTTCTTCGCCATGTGCATTGTTGTTATGGCTTGTGTTTGTGGTTGTTTTGTTACCGGAGACGAAGGGCGTTCCTATGGAGAGGATGAAAGAAGTTGTATGGAGATACACTTGGATCCAGAGATATGTCCAACATGCCAATTAAGTTTTATAGCATTTATCTATGTATCAATAACAATTAATCTATAGAATAATTTTGAAAGCGGGCTAATTTTCTAAACTATTTCGCTTTTAAAGTTACTTTGCAAACTTATTACCAACAAGGCTGGTTTGCGCTAAGTTAGCAGTCACATCATTTTTATTGTAACTGCTAGGGCTGTAAATTTTGTACGAGTGTTCGATATCCGTTCGTGTCCGTAACTGAAATACGTCCGTCCGAGTCCGTTCGATTTTCATTTAGGACACGAGCTAGGACACGAAAATTTGTACGAGAAAAAATATTGTCCGGTCCGAGTTCGTTCGAATTCGTCCGAATTTCTTATAGTTCAGTATATCTGATGAAATTCTATTAAACAACATAAAATTTGATGTAAATAACATTGTCCGTCCGTATCCGTTCGGGTCCGTGTCCGAAAAATGTATGTACGAGTCCGTCTGATTTCATTTAGGACACGAGCTAGGACAACAAAATTTGTACGAACATAAATCTCGTCCGATCCATGTCCGGTCCGATTTTATTTAGGACATAAACTGAACACACCTCCGTCCGGTCCGGTCCGACCGATTTACACCCCTAGTAACTGCCAATGTTTGGATGGAACTATGAGTTGCGGCTACTTTAAATTATTATAGGCACAACCATTAGTTGTGCCTTGTTTAAAATTTCCAATTCATCAGGACTCTATCAGGAGTCGCGCCTTTAACTTTTTTAATAAAGGCGCAACTCATAGTTGCGCCTGCACAAGTTTGCTGCTGTATATACAGATAGCAGCAACCCACCCCCTCAATTTATATCAAACTCATCTTTCTCCTCCCCTTTTGCAGCTCGAGTCCATCTCCACCAAACTCCAAATCTTGCTTTTTTTTATCAATTCCAATCAACAAATTTCTTCGTCAATCTCCGAGTAGAACAAATCTATAAAATGGAAAAGGGATATTCTTTAACACATTACGATTTTGGTATTCTCTAAACCCTATATTTGTTTAGTAGTTTCTAATTTGCATATTATTTGTTTCTATTTGTAATAAACATTATCAAATAGCTTGTCCTAAGTGATCGTAATTCAATTTTTACCATTGAATTAATCTTAGCTTGTAAACGGTGTTATTAACTTGCGTTTGGTTTCAATGAACTTTTAGAACCGGAGAGCAGACGTGTCAATGATAGCGTTTTATATTTGTAGGATAATCACCACACAAATTTTGAAGGTTTAATGAGGGTAATTTTTTTATTTGCTAATTATAGTAAATAGTTGAAGAATTTTAACATTTTGAACTAACTATATGTTATAATTCTCCATTTTGTAGAGTGTAAAACTTGTCGACTGTCTGGATTATTCTCATAGTTTTGAAGACCTGATGGAGATGATTGATGAGCAACGAGTTCAACATTTACTTCATCAAGCGGGCTTTTCGTATTTCATGCAGATAAAGTATATTATATTTGATAGGTCTTTACTCACAGCATTATATGATAGATGGAGGCTTAAGACTAGCATCTTTCATTTCTCTGTTGGCGAAATGACAATTACTTTGTAAGATATTTCTATTTTTCTTTGCCTTCCTATATAAGACACCATTCTGAATTAGTTTGGTAATATGGACGTAGATGATGTTTGTCAAAGTTTACTTGGTGAGATTCCACCCCCGAAGTGGTGATTAATAGAAGAGAATTGAAGGTCAAATGGATAAACAACCTTATAATTGGCTAGGACGTTACTCCAGATTCATCAGTTGAGGAGCTAGAATACACGGACTGTTATATTGCTTCTTATAGCATACTGTCTTTTTTCAATTCTTTCAAAGGGTTGAGTAAGTGTCAAAAGGTTATACCTGCTATAGAACTTTGCTACTATTTCTGATTATTTGTAGGTAGCGCGGTTTTATGCGCTTTATATAAGGAGTTGGATAATATGGCGCTGAAGAAGTCAAACGGCTTAGCTGGTTGTCTAATCCTTCTGTAGGTATAACATTTTTTACTTAATATTTTTAAAACGTTGTTTGTAACGATCCAGATTTTTCGTCGTTCGATTTTGAATATTTAAATGGTTTAAATATTGGATTTGGGATTTTAATTTAATTAGTAAGATTTTAAAACTGAAAATTTCAAAATTTTTGAAATCTTCGAAATCATCGTTTTAATTACGTGTTAAAATTGCGATCCGGGGCATGGTCTCGGAATTCGACGAAACCAGCTCCATTGGATCCGTAATAATGTATTATTATCGGATTTCAAATTTCGTAGTGTTTGAAGTTATCGTTTGATCCTACGGGATAAAAACGTGCAAAAATTATATCGAAAATTCAATATAATAATTTGGTTCAAAAAGCTATCTTCACCATACGATCGAGTTAGGACTCGGAACCTTTTCCATTGAGTTCGGAATAGGGGTATAACATTATGAATGCCTAGCGGTATGTCTCGATAGGGATTCGAGATTTTGAGTTGCGTAAATCGAGATGTTTTAAAATTTTAAATAAATAATTGTCTAGTCAATATCCTTTTCAGTTGTAATTCCATCGCTTCACGGTCCTTTGGGCCATTCAACCTGCTACCCAAATCACACGCAACCTCCATTTGAAAAGCACGAGTATTCTCTTCCCTCTCCTTTCAGTCTGAACGAAAAAAAGAGATTCAAGCAAACAAAATCAAGTTAAGTCGCGAGCTCCCTCCTGTGGCCTTCATTTCAATTTCATCAATAAAAAAAATGCCTGCATCATTCAATCGCGTTGTCCTCTTCAGTCGATTTCGTGAACGTTATAAAAAAAGGGAGGAAGGAAATCATCGCCGCTAAATCGTAGAGGGAGCACGAAGTCGAGTCGCGATGCTCTGGGCCGAACTCAGGCGATTGAGCGGCCAAGGCTTGGGAAAATCGCGGTATGTGCGCGAGCACTGGGATCACGAACGACGAGGTGGCTTCCGGCGAGAGGTACGAGTGGAGGGAGATAAACGAGGTTGCGATGGAAATTGGGTCGATTGCTGCTATTGGTGACAAGGCTAGTGCTAGGGCGTGGCTGGAGGGTTGGGCGCACGCAATTCATGGTTCGTCTAATGAGGTGATCAGGTGGGTGGCTGGAGCTTGGTGGTTGCAGGCGCGAGTTTAGCGGAATGTGAGCGACACGAGGTTGGAAATGGTGAGGGGATCGGTAGTCTCGCGTTCGTTATCTGGAATTCTCGATGGTGATAGGGGGACTGGAAGCGTGTTTGAGGAGTGGAAGGAGATCGATTAGGAAATTAAGCAGTAATAAGGTAGATTTAATTTTTATTAAGCTAATAAATTTAAAATTTAAATTGAGTATGTTAATGGTAGTTTTAGATTTATTTCAAATGCTAATAAATTCGAAATTCATTTATACGAGGTCCTAAATCAATGAAACCAGTCGAGTTTGGTTCGTAGTTGGAAATCGATGCAATAAAATCAAAGGCGAGAAAATTCTCACTCATTTGGATTACCAAAATCTAAATTTTAAATAGTTGAAATTGAATTTTGGATGCTTGTGGAATTTATAAATTTATTTTCTATTGAATGATATAATATGTATGGTAGTATATATAGTAGTATTTGGAGTGATATTCCCGCACATTATAGCGGATGAGACCCTATGCGCCCCGCATAATAGCGGATGACCCTATATACTGTGATATCCCCATCGAAGTGGGATTGGTATTATTTTATGTTGTATTAACATCTGTGGATGTAGGGAAATAGGTTAGAGGGATCCAACTGGATTCCTCAAATATGTTGTTTATTCTTCATATATAGTGACATATGATTTGTGTAGAATAATCTATTATAGATTATTGTGGTGATTGGATTATTGGATGCTATTGTAGCACTGGCCTGAATTTTGATAATTTGAAAACTATAAATATATTTTTAGAACTTATGGAATTAAAGGGAATTTGATATAAAAATATATATTGGAATTGGAGTTATTTTAAAGAAATTGAATTAGAAAAATATATTTGATTTTTGGTTATACTTAACTATTGGGAATTTTTAAATGGAGATTTTAAAAATGACTTGTATACAAGAATTTATAAATGGTATCTTGAAATATGAAAAGGAGTTAAAACAAATGTTAAATATAGATTGGAAGTATAAATGGAACTTATAAGAAATGAACTTATATAACGGTATTTTATAAATAAGATTTGTGTTATAAACAAGTAAAACTCAAAGGAGTTTATAAATTATAAAACGATGTTTATAAATAAGGAAAATGATGGTTAGTGGATAAATTGGAAATATAGATTTACGATGTGAATTTATATCGAGTTATGGAAATCGTTTGGGAAATAAATAGTGGAATCTATTTCTGGATGTGAGAATGGTGATAAAATTAAAATATAGCCGATGTGATACAAATCGAGGGGGATTATAAATTGGAATTGGCAACATTGGATTTAAAAAAAATAGATATTTGTTGAGAGATTAAAATTGTTTAAATGGGATTTTTAATTACTATACTATGTAACTTAAATTGAGATTTGGGATTCCGGAAAGTTAGTTATTCTAATATTTAATATTTATTGAAATAAATTCTAATTTTTATTAACCAGCCTTGTAAATTAATTAGTTATTTAAAAAAAATGATTTGGAAACGAGTTATTGATGTTATTTAAAATGTTATGATATTTTAAAATTTACTTAAACATATTTGATAAATAAACTACTATTCCTTAAAAAATACTTATCTTATATATATATATATATATATATATATATAGCTTTAAAAGATTGAAGTTATTTATAAATCCTCTCGAGATTGGAAACAAAGTTTATTTAACGGATATGATGTTACAAGAAGAATCTTATAGTGGGATTCCGGGAACTTCAGAAGAATGAATTACAATTCACAAAAGAAGTTAGAAATGTTATTTGGACATATGGACAAGTATATTTGACTTGGAAATATTAAAGGAAATTGATTAATGAATTCCGGGACTTATAGAATCCGTTAAGGAATGTACAAATAAATTTTGTAAAAGAGTTTTGAGAAATAGGAAATAAATGGGCTATTTCTAGAATATTGGAACATAAAGATCTTGGAAAAAATTCAATTAAATATTCCTAAGTATTGGACGGAAAGGATTTGCAAAAAAAGGTTAACTTCGAGATTTTAATTATAAAAAATATTTTCAAATGGATGAATTATAATTGGAAGCGAGAACAAAAAATATTCTAAGTATTGACATGACTTGAAATATCCTGTTAAGGATATAAGAACTTGAAATTGATTTCCATTATTAAAATATTGGAGGGGTTCGAATATATATATATATATCTTATAAAGATATTTTGTGAATTTTTTTTGAAAATTATAATAAGGCCAGATGACTGCTTATGGATGTTATTTGATAGTTAAATAACCGGCTATTAAATATTGGCCAATTTCGTTAATCGTTTCAAAGAGACCGGGATCAGATTTAATTATCCGAAAACCACTTCGATCCGGTTTGAACGTAACGAATGAATACCGTGAAGATGATGAAGACGATGGTTCGGTTTGTCCAGACCCAGGATAACTTGTATGGACGAATGCTATCAGAACATCGTCATTGGAGGACGATGTGCATTCTAAGTAGAATTGTCTCTTGAAAGGTAATGCTTAGCCTCGAGCCTCATCAACCGGGAATGACTAAAACAGGGAAGATGCAGTAAGGCTAAGTAGGTCGCATCCAATTAGGGTATGTTATCACCTTTCTAGATGTCCTCGGAAACCTGTATATTATGGATATGGTTGTGCATGAAAAAAGGAGCTCTCGATGATAAGGGTGGGAACACCCGGGGTGATAACATATTCGGTCTATCCAGGTTAGGGATAGGCCGGTTTTGTGTAGCAGGGGATCCCGACGTGGTCCTCGGTACATTGTTCTAGAGGTGTACTGTGGTAAGCGGTACTCCAGTGGCCCAATCATTCGATGAAATCCATTCTCCAATAAGCGCCATACGGTTTTGATTGTGCCCTACTATGCTGAAACATGAGATGCAAGCATTTCGGCTATTTCTATTTACTTGGTTTAGACACTATTATAATATCAGACGATTTTGATAAAAGTGTTTTTGGTTATCGTAAGGTAAAAACCCGGCATGTTTATATGTGGCGTGGTCTTACGAGATACATTTGTTTTTCAAAGGATTTTTGAAAAAATAATAATAATTCAAATTGAGTATGTTTTTCTCACGTTGGTTTTTCAGACTGACTCGGGTGTTATTTAATTATAATGCTCGGGTCAGACCGAGTATTACAGATTCATGATAGAATGCTATGGAACTCAAAAGACGAGCTGGATGGCAAAGGCATACTTCCGTACTTGATTATTATTCCACTGTGTAAGGACAAGCTATTAAACTGTCCAGACTGATTATTGTCTATTGTACTCTGATGGTTGTAAGTATATAACAGTTATAGATTTCCTTGTATTTAAATTCTGTTATTATGTATTATATTTTGTTCCGCTGCGATTGTGAGACTCTGATGTTGTTGTTTTTTCTATTTTCTTCTACCTTTCTTCCTCTAACCCATAATAATCTGGCATTTCCGACACTTGAATATCCGGTAGGTTATATAGTGAATGTATAAATGTCGATTTTCGAGTGTCGAAAATACCCCGGGCCTTTACATTGTTTAACACTAATAATGTGCGAGTTTGGTCATGGATGCGTATTTCTATTGGTCGTCCCAATGTTCGTGCCAATGTCACTGTTGGATTAACTTACGAGCCTATATAAAAACCGCTAGTAATTTCTATTGAAACCTCTATGTTTTAGTACAATCTTCGCATATTATTTTGTTCATTGATTGTAGATGGACGGAAGATAAACGTTGGAGAGATAATCCAGCCCATCATCCACACTCCATCACAATGAGTTCGATGTTTTGGGGCAATATAATGTTGATTGGATGCCATACACAACTAAAATTGTACAAGATTTGCTGCCAATTTGCTTGGATGGACTATAAACTTGGTATTCAAGAACCCTAAACATTACCTATGAAGGTGTTAGTAGCTCGTACATTTCATCTCCTTAATAGTTACTTCTACATAAGACGTACCGATGGACAGGAGTTTACATCTGCACTCACGCTAACGTATGAAAAAATGATAAAAAAATATGCAGCTGAAACATGAAGTATGAGCATTAACAGGTTCGGCTTAACAAAGTTGCAAGTAACAAACACAAATGCATGTAATTACGCAGTAAATATTGCTAATGACAACTACAACTGTTCATGCAATATTCCAATTCTTGCCCATTTTCCATGTTTCATGTTTTGGCTGCATGTGCGCGATGCAAAGGAGGAGCTAACAGAAATTACCATTATCTTATTTCGTCGTGTTTTACAGTAAAGAGTTATAGACATATTTATTCCTCGGTTTTTCATCTAGTGCCCGACAGTAGATATTGGGATGTACATGAAGGCCCTACTATACAATTGTCGCCTATAGAAGAAATACAAGAAGACCAAGGTCCATAAAAATTAGGAGGGTCATGGATGAAATGGGGGATAGAAAACAGGACAGATATGGACAATGTGGTAACTTGGATCATAAGAGAAGAACATGCGGGAAATAATAGCTGATTTTTTTGCTTTTACTACTTATGTCATTCGTGTATTGTAGAACTAATCCTATTTTTATTCTGCACGCAATTTTGGTATTAAAAGTTATGTTTTGTCGAACATTGATGTGAGTTGCTATGTTTTGTGATTGTGATTTATTTTGTATGCAATTTTTGTATGCAATATCCATTGTACGCAAAGTCGAACAACAATAAAGTAATACATCAAACATTACATAACCATTACAACAATCAAGTAATACGTCAACCAAGTAATACATCAACCATTAAAACTAATGAATACATAACTCCATCAAATCAGTCTGATACACAACCATTACATAAAAATTGCATTAACCATTTTACTAAACCCTTTTCTAAATTGGATTTAAGGACTGTAAATAGTCTACCTGCTGTCGTAGCCTACTAATTTCCTTTTTCATTCGACTCACTTCTGCTTGCATCTCTAAGGCATATTTGACTTCCTTAGGAGTCAACGGAGGATCTATCCATTTGAAGTATCTACAGCCTCAATACCATTCGGGTTAGTCATGACTCATATGATCTAGGTATTGTGTACATCCATTAAACCGACGCCTTGCGTTTATCTGATTCCTACATACACCTACTTCACAAATAACTCCACAATGAAAAATTGGATGTGCTGGTTGTCTCACTCGACCTTTGCGGCTAATTTGTTTCCCCGGTCTTTGATTCGGTACATCTAAGCAAACCTGATTCTTCAAACCAGATTCAACAACATCATCAATATTTTGAGGAACCATTTCAAATCGAGTTTCAAGAACAAATTCACATTTAGCTTCCCATTGTTCACAATATTGCACCAATACACCGTCATTGATCTCCTAGTCGGTCGGCTAGCTTAATATGAAAGGTATGGAACTAAAAAAACAACGCAATAACATAAAGGAATTCAAAGTGACACTGGATATAAAAATAGGGTTTAGTCAATTACCTTGCAAAGATTGTGTTAGCTTTGTTCTAATCGATTAATGATGTAGAAATATAATGATTTTGAGTGGATTTGACCAATAAATTAGAATTTGGTGACTGAGGTTTTGGATTCAGAATTGGGAAAGTTGGAAGGTGGAATGAATGGTAAAGTGAGAGTGTAATAAAAAGTGTGGCTGTTACTGTTTTATAAACAGTAGGTCATACAGGCGCAACTAGGAGTTACGCCTAAAAATTTATAACATAAGCGCAACTATGAGTTGCGCTTATGTTATATTATTATAGGCGCAACTCATAGCTGTGCCATATCATTTTTGAAATAAAATTATTACACGCAACTAAGAGTTTCACCTATAATAATTTAGCATAGGCGAAACTCATAGTTGCGTACAAACATTGGCGGTTACAACAAGGCTGATGTGGCTGCTGACTGGGCGCAATCCAGTCATGTTTGGTAATAAGTTTGCAAAGTAGCTCTGAATGCGAAATAGTTTCGAAAATTATCCCACTTCAAAAATTTGTCCCTTATCTATCTATTAAATAACGGTAAATCAAAAGAATAATTTCAGTCTTTTTTTATCAATTCTAATAACTTTCTCTCTTCTTGATTCTACCATGATATTTTAATTTTGAATCTTTTAATTTATCAATTTAAATTTATTTCACTAAATCTCTCTCTTAAGTTTACATTCTGATATATACGTTTAAAAGTTTATATAATTATTTACAAATAATTCATTCATTACCTCCTGACATTTTATATCAAAATCCATATATTTAGGTTAGTTACATAATACAAAATTTAAACTATTTAAATAAATGCAGTTAATTAATATTTCTTAATATTTTAATAAATACGAATGAATGACAATTTCAACATGTATGCCACTATCGTACCAACCGATGTGGTAAAATTAATTTTTTATTTGATTATGATATATAAATCATAAGATAATAACTCAAATATAGTTTAGAATTCATTATTTTAAAATTTATGATGAATTGTACTGTAAATTTCTACTTTTAGCTTCAAATACCTACATTAAATCTGCCATGATTACTTAAAAAACACATCTCTATTTTACCCTCATATTTTACGTTTTAACTCATATATTTAAATTAATTATGCAATCTTATATTAAAACTAATTAGATAAATACAATTAAATGATATTTGTTAGTTTGTCTATTGAATTATGGAAATATGAAATTTCAATATGTACATTACACTCATATTAATAAAAATAGTAAAATTATTTTTTCTATTAAACTAAAATAACACTCAGATATTTAATGGTGATAACATTAACAATAATTTACCTGATGTTAATTGCACTTGTCGAATTAATGATGGAGGGAGAGAGTTCCTATCTAGCAGTGTTAGTTCTGATGAAGTTTATAATGCCATTTTCTCCATGTTTGATAATAGTAGCCCGGGTCCGGATAGCTTCTCTGCGAAAATTTTCAAAGTCCACTGGAATGAGTTAAATAGAAGTTTGACGTGTATGTTAAATCAGGTCTTTTCAACTGGCAAATTAGACAAAGGTGTGAATCATACTTTTATTACTCTTGTTCCTAAAATTAATAATCCCACTTCTCTTGCCGATTATAGGCCTATATCGTGTTGCAATGTTTTATACAAAATAATTGCCAAAGTTATTTGCAATAGAATTAAGCCTTTTCTTAATCATCTAATTTCTGAAGCTCAACCTGCTTTTATTCCTGGAAGAGTTATCTCTGAAAATATTTTACTTGCTCATGAGCAAGTAAGATTTTTTAATCGCAAAGGTGCTGGTAAGTTTTGCTTGAAGATAGACTTACATAAAGCCTATGACATGGTCAACAGAGAATTTATTTGTCATATGCTTAAAAAGATGGGTTTTCCTGAAAAACTGGTGAAATTAATCTACAAATGCATATCTACTCCTACTTTCTCTATAATGATTAATGGATATCCTAAAGGCTTTATATCTAGCAATAGGGGTATTAGACAAGGTGATCCTCTCTCCCCGTATTTGTTTTGTGTGGCTATGGAATATTTTTCTATTTTGATGTTGAAGGCTTACAAAACTAAGGAAATTATTCCTCCTTTTAATTTTGAACCGGCAATTACTCACCTTCTCCATGCTGATGATTTGATGATTTTTGCTCGGGCTACCACTAAAGGTGCTAAGGTGATTAGTAAATGTTTGGAGAAGCTCAAGACCTTTGTGGGATTAAATGTTAACAACAGTAAATCTAAGCTGTATTTTAGTAAAGGCACAACAAACAAGCAAGTTATTATGAATATTCTTAACATGCAAGAAAGTAAGCTTCCTGTCAAATATTTAGGTGTGCCTCTATCTCATAACTATCTACATATCTCTGACTGTGGGGCTCTTTTTGATAATATTAACAATAGATTAAATGGTTGGGATTGCAAGCTTTTATCCATGGCTGGGAGAATCGAATTAATTCATTCAGTAATTACTCCTATGGTTTTGTACTGGATGATGGTATATCAACTCCCTATGGCTACAATTGACAAGTTAAATAAAATATGTGCTAATTTTATATGGAATGGTAAAGTGCACAAAATTGCTTGGAATACTCTCTGTCGTCCTAAACTAGAAGGAGGAGTTGGCTTGAGGAATTTTGCAGATATCAGGAAAGCATCTAGTCTAAAACTTCTTTGGCATTTTATTAATTCAAAAAATATTTGGTCTCGCTGAATGAGCAAAAGGTATTGCGATAATAAGAAGTTTTGGACTATGGAGATTGATAATAACTCCTCTTGTACTTGGAAATCAATTCTCAAACATAGACAGATTGCTCGTAATAATATTTCTAGAGTCATTGTAAATGGGAGAAATACTCTTTTATGGCATGATCATTGGATTAATAGTGAATGTATGGTTTCTATTCTTGGTTGGGATAGCTTACATCTTTATGGCCACATTAATGATAAAGTATCTTCAATCATGCGAGATGGGGTTTTTAATTTGGATTTAGTTCCTTTCACTAGACAACTTTACAATCAGATCTCTAATATTCAAATAGATATCTCGGCTAGCTCGGATTACTGGAAATGGACTAGGGATATAAAAGGCTTTTGTTTCAGATCTGCATGGAATGCTGCTAGATCTCAAAATCCTACTGTTGAGTGGGGCAAGATTATTTGGAACAAATGCAATAATCCTAGGATGTCTTTAACTGCTTATAAAGCAATTTATAATCGCTTGCCTACTAGAGATAAATTAATTGAATGGGGATATATCACTGATATTAACTGTCTCCTCTGTAACCAATTCCCCGAAAATCATACCCATTTATTTTTTGCCTGCCCATACTTTGCCTACTTATGGACTACTTGCTATTTAAAAATGGAGTTACCTCAGCCGAGCTCACTGACAATGGAAGAGGGAGTTCAGCTCCTACTTGCAAACTTCTCTGTAGCGGACCAGGCTACTGGGTTGGCATTTGCTAGCTTTTCGACTATGATTTTCCACATCTGGCAGGAATGTAATGGTAGGCTTCACGACGGTTGGAATTTCTCTAATTTGGATCGATGGAAGCTTATTGAAATGGATCTGAAGCTGCTGGGGAACAAAGTGAAGAGGAAGAGGGTGATTTCTAGTAGAAGTAAGCGGATCTTAGAACGTTGGGGAATTGACTTATTGGACTTAGGTTAATTTTGGTAAAGTTAGCTCTTCGTCTTTGAGGGAGGAAAGTGATTTTTGTCTCTGGAATGTACGCGTTTTTTGTGTGTTTTTGTTAGCTTTTTTGTGGGTTTTTTCTAGTAGCAAATGTTGTTGGCTGCTTTATGGTCTTTGTGTGTATTTTGTTGAACATTGTACCATATGCTTTGTTAATGAGTTGTTAATAAAGCGCCGCACTCTTTTTCCCTGTCCTATATCCATGCTGGTTATAGGTTCAGGTTTTTAATGAGGCGGTTAATCTTTTCCAAAAAATAAATAAATAAGTCATGTAACCTATAGCATATACAAAAACAATAGAGAATTGTCTAACCATAATCAAGGACAACAAAGATAATGATTCTACAGAGAAAATTAAAGAAGTTGAGGATGGAATGAAAGCTATATTGAATATTGGATACAAACCCGCTAAATATAATCATAAATGGGAAAGAAGGAAAATCATGCACACTACTAATGATTTGAATAGAAACTCCAGAAATTGGTTGAGAGCTGATAATAAAAAAAGTGATATATGGAATGGTTATGTTGATAAATCAATTCTTGGACCAGTTATCAAATTCGTTCTATCTATAGAAATTTAAGGTTTCCACTCAGTTATGGGGAAAAACCAAAATCCTCATAAAAATCTCTAAAACTTCCTCTTTAGTCAGACCACCTGATGCATGCATCTCACATCAGAAAGCCATCTGAGGGTGTCATCATAGATGATAATGAATTCCAGTTGGTTCAACCAAGGTTTAAATAGAAAAAAGAGGCCAAGAAAACTCAAGAGTTGCCACCTGCTCCCATTAAAAGCAATATGAAGGGAAAAGAGGCTCCAAGAACCACTTTTCCATAACCATATAGAGACAGATCTGAGATAGGAACAAGGAAGCCGGCTACCTTCTCACCAAATAAAGAGCAAGGCCATAAAACATGGGTGGATATTGTTGCCAAAGAACCTAAGGAACCAACAGAGGAGGAGTACAATCTTGAAATCATTGCACCAATAAAGATCAATAACAAGAAGTTTGGTCTAGTTAAAGAAGCAGTATGCAAAAGAGCAATCGAATGTTGGAATAATTCGATCCTCGCCAATATTGTTGGTACCAAACCATACTACTTGTATTTTAAATCTTACATTCAACGAGTATGAAAACCATTGGGTGAGTTTGAAATATATACAAGAGAAAATGGTTTCTTTCTCATTAAATTCAATGGTTCAGAAGATTGTGACACGGTGTTAAAAAATGGTACGTTTTTCTATGATGACAAACTCATCATTATGAGAAGGTGATCTGATTCTATGAAACTAGATAGAGATTTATTAATGATTATGCCAATATGGGTAAGATTACCCAGTGTAAATCTGAAGCTAGGGGACCATAAGGCGTTTAGTTTCATGGCTAGCATCATAGAGAAACTTATTAAAATGGATGCAGCCACTACAATGAAGATGAGATTGAATTATGCTCGCCTTCTTAAAGTGTTTGCAAAAGATGAATTTCCTGATGAAATAAATCGGACTTTATATAATAGAGAAAATATCACTCAAAGGGTGGAATATGAATGGATTCCACCAAAATGTAATGTATGCAAATGTTTTGGGAATACTAGAGAGCAATGTAATCCAAGAAAGACTTGGATTCCTAAAGCATTTAACCAAGAAGCTCAAGGAAATGTCCGAAATAGTCAAGAGAATAACACTGAAATGCTCAGTAAAGATCCCTAAGGAAACAAAGAAAAGGTGAATTTTTCAAAATCTGTTGAAACAAATGACCAGGTCAACCAAGAAGGCATCATTTCTGATCAAGAAAATCGCAAAAATCAGCTCACCGATCAAGGTCAGATCCTAGCAGAGGAAGTTCATCTTTCTGATGTTCAAAAAGTAAGTAATATAAAAGAAATCATACAGAGCATATCAAAAGAGGGTCAAAAGAATACAATGGTCTTAAAATCTAAAACCCTTCATGTTTCAGATTCTTGTTTAATTACAGATGATAATAGTACAATTATGGAAGAAGACATTCAACATAATATAAACAAAAGTCCAGATGAAATCATGGAGAATGCCATTCCATCAAAATATGTTGCAGAGACTAAGGACAGGGAAGGCATCAACTCAGCCTTGCCTCCCACATCTAATCATTTTGATCTCTCTCTACTGCATGTTCCATAAACTAAGAACAAAGGATCCAATAACTCAGCCTCGAGAAGTATTTCAGGTCAGTTTGATATTTCTCAATTACGTATTCCACAAAAAGGAGGTAAAGGTAAGAATAAAGAGAAAGCAAAATTTAAGCAAAAGTACATTTCAATTAATCCAGAATGGGGAGAAATGACTATTAGGTTAAAAGCAAAAGGAACAGATTGCTAAAAAAGGGGTAGTGGTGCCAATGTGTCTGGTATAATATAAAGAAACTCTTCTTAAATATATTTGATTATGTCTATACTAGCATGGAATGTTAGAGGGATGAATTCCCCTGCTAAACAAACTGATATTTTGCATGTGTTGAGAAGCTATAATCCTACTATTATTGTTCTTATAGAAAATAAGATGAATGATGAAAATATTGAGAGGTTTTGTTTGAAATTGTCTAGTAACTGGAAATCTGTTAATAATAATGATTGTGGTAGTAAAGGTATATAGTAATTTGTGATTCTAACATTTGGACCAATATTAATATTAATAAAGATTTTCAGTATATAGACTGCAGTTTCAAAAATATAGAAGGTTTTTCCATTCAAGTTACTAGTGTATATGGTGGTAATTTCGAAAAATGAAAGAAATGGTCTATGGTGTAGATTAAAGGCTATGAATCGTGTTTATAAACTTCCATGGTTAATCATGGGAGATTTTAATATTGTAATGCATTCTTTTGAGAAATTTGGTGGTAACAAAATACCTCAAAGTAAGCTAGACGGAATCAATAAGTTTCTTTTGGAGATTGGTTTATTAGAGCCTAGTATTAATGGTAACAAATTTACATGGAAATCTAGTTTGGAAAAAACATTCATTACAAACTTGATAAGATTTTAATAAATAGAGATATTGTTGATATTTTTTCTAACTTTATGTGTAATACCTTTGAACAAAACACCAGTGATCACACCCCTTTATTAGTCAAACTATTTCATAGTTTGGATTATTTAGAAAAAAAGAATGTTCCTTTTAGATATAAAAATGGATGGACTATTGAAAATGATTATAAAACTCATATGAATGAGTCTTTAAATTTCTCTGTAATGGCACAAACCAGTTTCATTTTTACATGCTATTAAAACATATTAAAAGTAATCTTAAAAACTGGAATAAGAATAAGAATTAGAATAAAAAACCGTGTGGATAAGTTAAGAAAAGAAAAAAAGATTTTACAAGATTTAGCTGACAAAAATCCAAATGATTTAGAAGTCATTGAAATATATTTTATAAAATAAAAAAAATTTATCTAGAGAGCTTTATATAAATACAATCAATTCAAAACAAAAAGCAAAAGTTGATTGGCTTACTTTAGGTGATGAATGCACAAAAAAATTTCATGTCAAAATGAGTAGTAGAAAGCATATCAATAATATAGGCAATGTAATTGGCAGCTCTGGTAATTCATCTAATGACTATAATAAAATAGCTAGGGAAGCCGTGGACTACTATTCTAATTTATACTACTTTGAAAAGAATGAAACCAATTTCCCTAACATTGTGGGTAAAACTATATTGAATGCAACAAAAGAAGAAATTATGCTTGCTCCTGTTGTAGATAATGAAATTAAGCATATTATTTTTAATGCAGGGGATAATAAAAGCACTGGTCCTAATGGTTTTAATGCAAAGTTTTATAAAACCCATTAGGATTAAGGATTAGGTTGTCAATTTAATAAAAGAATTTGTTGAGAAAGGCAGAATTTAAAGAGCTTAAACCATACTTTTATCACTTTAATTCCTAAGAAAAAAAATCCTTCAAGTATTAGTGACTATAGACCTATCTCGTGTTGTAATTTAATTTATAAAATTATTGCTACTGTGCCGAGTGACAGAATTAAAGTCTTTTTACCCTTTTTAATCTTTGAAAACCAAAGTGCATTTGTGCCAAGTAGACTTATCTATGAAAATTCTTTATCAGCTCATGAGATGGTTAGAAACTGTAATACTAAAAGTGGGGATAATGTGTGCTTGAAAATTGATTTGCAAAAAGCATATGACAAAGTAAATATACATTTCATTCATCATATTATGAAATGCATGGGGTTTTCTATAAAATTTTGTGATTTGATCTTTGAATGTATTAATACCCATACTTTTCTATATTGATCCAAGATAAGCTAGAGGGCTTTATTAGGAATAATAGGGTATTAGGCAAGGTGATCTACTATCACCGTATCTTTTTACTATGGTCATGGAGTATTTCTCTATTTTAATGGAAATTAAGGTTATTAAATGAAATATTACTCCTATAAATAAAGTGCAGCCCACTATCACTTATCTTATTTATGCAGGTGATTTAATGCTTTTTATTAAGGCTAATAAATCTAATGCAGTTACTACTAAGTATATTTTTGAGTGTTTACATAAGCATGCAGGATTGTAGATCGATGAGTTAAAGAGTAAAGCCTACTTTAGTAAGTGCAGCAGCTACAAAAAGGAAGTTTTAGCCACATTGCAAATTGATGAAGGAAGTCTTCCTATTAAATATTTGGGTTTTCCTTTATCAGTTAATCAAATTAAGGACAGTGACTACTCTATGATAATAGAAAAAAATTCAGGTTAGAATGGAAACATGGTCTAGTAAACTATCTTCTATAGCGGTAGAGTGGAGCTTATTAAAATGGTGTTATATGCTATTATTTTATACTGGCTTCAAGCATATCATATACCAACAACATCTATTAAAAAAATTAAAAAGTAGACGTGCTGAATTTTTATGGAGAGGAGGTTATCATAAGATAAATAGGGATAAAATTTGTAGGCCAAAAAAAGAAGGTGACATAGGTATTAGAAACACGAATGACCTTAGTCTCACTTGTCATTTAAAATTATTTTGGAGGTTAATTAGTGCAGAATCTATGTGGGCCAAGGGGATGAAATGCAAATAACTAAAAAGAGGTAATTTTTGGAATATCATGTCTAAAAATAATCGGTCTAATGCTTGGAAACAAATTCTAAAATGCAAAGATATTGGAAAATCAGTACTAGAAAGGAATTTTAGACATGGTAATGAAACCAGTTTATGGTTTGATCCATGGTTTCAACATGAATCATTTATCAATTGAGTGGGATGGAATAATCTAGTGATACATAGAGGAGCAGATGCAATAGTTTCAATGATTATCGAGGATAATCAATGGAAGCCACCACTGCACCTAATTACAAATCCTCACAAGCATAATATTTGTAAAATTCCTCTATATATTAATGCAGATACTGATTACTGGAACCGGTTAGCTAGCAGCAAAGGGAAGTTTTCTTTTAAAAAAACTTGGGAGACTATCAGAAATAAACAGCCTATTTTAGAATGGTATAAATGCATATGAAACAAATTAAATAACCGTAAAATGGCATTTTGCACTTATTTTGCTATAAACTACAGATTGCCAACCAGGGATCGAATAAGAAAATGAGGAAATAGTGATAATTTACTTTGTCCTTTACGCAATTTAGATAATGAATGTACTAATCACTTGTTTTTCGAGTGCAGTTATGCATACTACATATGGAATCATATTCAAACTACTCTGGGAATTAAAGACAGTGGTTGTATGGATCTCAAGTAAGCTATTCAACAAATTAGTAACAATTTCAGCTCAAAATCACTTAGGAGAGATCCGGCACACATAATGCTAACAAATGCAGTATATCATATATGGAAAGAGGAATAATCATACTCATAATAAAGCTAGCTTAATGAAAGAGCAACGATGGCTACTCATTGAAGCTGATAGCAAAATTATTCTTCAAAAGTTAAGGAAAAAGGTTAAAGATCGAACTAGATTCGCCTACTTATCTGAATACTGGACAAGAGAAGCTAGAAGCAAGCATGTTGAAAGTTACTTATACCATCCGAAAGTCAGTCAGGTTGAACAAGCTTATCAGAATAAGCATGGCATGGAGCAAATGTCGAACGTCAGCAATCTACATAATGGATCTGAAGTGAAAGATTCCAATAGATTTGCAAATCATGAAGAGCTGAACAACAACCAAGCTTCTAAATATGGTAGAAAACTAACAGATCTGAGCCGCGATGGCCTCAGATATGCTAGTTACTCTACTCTTTTGAATGACGATTGGTCTAACGAAGAAATCGAGAGGATGAGGGACAAATTTAATGAATGCCTTTCATACTAGGAGAGGGGAGAGACAATTTAGAACAAAATAGAGAGGCTAAAGTTGAGGAAAGGAGGAAAATATCTTCTACCATTAAATTTCGTTTTGAGAATTTGAAAGGTGTTGTGTAAATGAGTTGCGGCGTAAGTTATTAGGGTTTAAGATATCAGGTGCGGTTGATTGAATGCACCCGATTTATATGGGCCTAGGCCTGTTTTGTATTTACCTTATTTTAAAAAAAATTCTTGGACCAGTTCTAAAACAAAAAGGATCTGATATCAACGTCGTTTCAACTTCTGAAATAATGTTTGATAAAATTGTTTCATGGAATATTAGAGAGCCAAACCTCAGAATCAAACAACAGGAATTAACGAATCTCATTGTAGATCATAATCTCCAAATGATTGGGATTTTAGAAACTAAACTCAACTCCAAATTAACTTCTAAGGCTGCTCACTTCATCAACTCTTCTTAGAAAAGCATCGATAACCTTTCATGCTCTTATGGGAGAATACTAATTATTTGGAACCCTACTATGTTTATAGTTATGTCTCATACCTCTACTTCACAATACATACATCTTCGTATCTCCCACATCTCTACCAATACCCCTTTCCTTCTCACTTTCATCTATGCCTTTAATCAACTGGCTACCAGACATGTCCTTCTTGATTCCCTTCCTCTACTCCTTGTCAATAACTTGCCTTGGATTTGTTTAGGTGATTATAATTGCATAAATAAAAGTGAAAATTTGGGTCACATCCCTAAAACCAAACGTAATACACAAAAACTTTTTCCGTTCGAAACTTTATAAATCCGGTCCCTATTTTTGTTTCAGCTTAATTCTTTTCCATAAATACCCTCGTTTATTTGTCGCAGTTTTGTGATTGCAGCCAATATTTGAAATCTATGTTTCCATTTATCGATCTACTTTGTGAAATCATATTTTGTTGATAATTACATGAATAATTGTCGTAGTTTTCTTTTTTTTATCAATTACATGAATAATTGCTGATAAAAATGCAACTATTTTGAATATTTGCAGAAATAAATGCGATATTTGAGAATAGTTGCAGAAATTGTACACAATAGTTGCAGAAATGTCTGCAACTATTTGCAATAGTTGCAGACATTTCTACAACTATTTACAGACATTTCTGCAACTATACCATATAGTTGCAGACATTTCTGCTACTATATGCAATAGTTGCAGACATTTCTGCAACTATTTGCAATAGTTGCATTTCTGCAACTATGTGCAATAGTTGCAGAAATGTCTGCAACTATAGCATATAGTTACAGAAATCTCTGTAATTTTTTGCAAATTTGAAGAAAAAAAATCGAAAATTTTCAATATTTGCTGAATTGTCTGCAAATATTTGAAATAATTGCACCTTTAATACAAATATAAATTTTTAGTATTAACAATGGATCTCATTTTAAAGATCATAAAATTTATGATTTTTTGGTTAAAACGGTATGTTGATCCGGTTTTTGTAAATAAAGTTATACACGTTTGAAAAGTTAAAAACATAAAGGGTATTTGGGTCTTTTTGCGTGCGCGAATTTGAAAATTGGAAGCGGAAACGTAAGTGTTGGTTGTGAAAGATGTTTTCTCTATTTTAAAACTTGTTAGGTAACAACCTGTCTCCTTCTAATATCTTTCCCCTTAATCAATCACTCTTCCACTCTTCCATATATGAAATCCTTGCTTCTAGATGCCCTTATACTTGGAATAATAAAAGCAAGCAGGGAAAAAGAACTTTTTGTAAACTTGATCGTTCCTTTTACATTATTGAAGCCATCTTTCTCTGGCCTTCTCTATCTACAACCGTACCCCCTCCAGGAATCTCTGATCACTCCCTTTTAATCATATCTTCGAATGAGAAACTCATGAAAAGTACTCCTCCTTTTAAAATTTTAAATTCTTGGACTAATAACTCTGAATTTTCTAATGTTGTTTTACAGGGATGGAATATACCGGTTTATGTGAATCCAATGTATAGGCTACAGGCAAGACTTAAAAACATAAAGAACAGCATTAAGCCTTGGACTAAAGCTACTTTTGGTCAAGGGAATAAAAAGTCATTTGATATTAGGAAACAACTGATTCTAATTCAGAAAGATATGATTAATAACCCAACTGATGATGCCTTATCAAAGCTAGAACATAATGTGAGTAAAAATCTTCTAGATTCCCTTATTGAAGAAAATGAAATGACAAAACAAAAGTTAGGGCAAGACATCTACTTCATGGGTGATAGGAACACCACTTTTTTCCACAACTCTTTAAAATTGAAACAATCTATAAATATTATTCATTCTATCATAAACCAAAATGGTATCATGCAAACTGAACAAATTGGAATTCAATGAGCCCTATTACATTATTTCTCCTCAAGTTTTAACTCTCAAGATAATGTTAATATATGTCTTTCCTCTACCAAAAATTCCAATTTACCTACAATTTCTGTCTCAGAAGCAAGCTCTTTAATCACTCAAATCTCTCAAGAAGAGATTAAGCAAGCAATAATATTCAATTTAAATCCAAATAGTTTAGAAGGGCTGGATGGTTTTAATGCCTACTTCTTTCGACAACACTACAAGATAAAACGGCTATTCCAATGGTTCCTAGCCGTTGGCGGCCGTTGGAAACCGTTGGAATAGCCGTTGGAATAAATCCCACGCCTTGCAATGCTTCCAACGGATCCAACGGGCCATTTCCAACGGAATTTCCAACGGCCGCTAACGGCTTTCTGCCGTTGGAAACCGTTAGAAACCGTTACAACAAAATGGCCAATAAACCGTTGGAAACCGTTGGAAATACTGGGTATATTTTGCTGTACAACAGCAGACCTATTAACCTTCTACCCATACCATTTCCAATCCATTCAATTTCCATTCCATTTCCAATCAATTCCACACATATATATCAATATCAATACAAACAACACACATAAATCAATAAAACACCAATATAAACAAACCAAACCGATTAAACATCACAAAATATACCATCAACGTACATACCATCAACAAATGTCAATGTACCATGTACATGCCATCAAAATATTTCTCACCCACTCCGTACCAATATATACAACATCACCATCAACATCAAAACATCTCCAAGTCAATATATACATTGTTCAAGCACAAATACTCAAAAACATACCTCCTCAAGGATCATCGTCGCCTCCCGAAGCACCAGACGACGAAGGAAGGGTACCATGATTCTGCAAATACTGCGCAAGCTTTTGATCCAGCTGCTCCACCTGGATGGCTCGTAGACGATTCTCCTCCCGTAGCTGCTCAACCATAGCTCTAAGCTCCTTGATTTCATCTTTGTCTTGGTCTTTTTGAACTTGTCGAGCCTGTCGAGCCTGCAAATAGAAATAATAGCAAAAGGGTTGTCTCAGCATATAAAATACTATAACATTATATATTTAAACGCTGATTTTTTGTAAATACGTAAAAGGATTAATTACCGTTAGGTTCCCGAAGCCAAAACGTCTACTCCGTTGTGCCGGATCCATAACAGCAGTAAAAATGTTATCCTGCTCCTCCTGTGTCAGCGCATCACGACCTGACTGCTGAAGCGCATTAGCCTGTGCCTCCTGCAATCTCGACTAAAATGAAAAAAAAACAATTTCAGTTGAAAAATAGTAGCATGTAATTATTTCGCATAGCTAGAAATTAATAAACTTATCGGTGTAAGTATTAGAAATTTAAAAATGCATACATATGCCTCGGTCGCCCTATCTTGATCACCCCACTGATATATGATATTGCCAGCCTCATCTACTTGCCTAGACGCGTGGGTGTGAGCAAACACGTCCACTAAGCCAACAGAGCCTCCACGAGCACGTTCCTGCAATTGATAATTTGGATAATTTAACTGTACATAATTAACTAATTACTGAACTGATCAATATACAAATGTGATAATAGATAAATTTACCAAATCTTCGCGGTGATGCTGGAAAGATTTGGAGCCTCCACGGTGTGATACAGGATTCCTACTCCTGTTTGCCGAGTTCCTAGCTGACTCCTCCTGCAAATTTACAATGATTAATTATTTATTAAACGGTAAAAAATTGCTGAGATTTATTGTAGAGTTACCTTGAACTCCTCAGAGTTCCACCACTCAACCCACTTCTCCCATACAGTCGCGCTCATCCACTTGGGCTTCTTTCCTACTTTTTTAGTCTCCGACATAGTCTCCCTATAGTTCTTCACGATCCTGGAGTTCCAGTGTCGCTGAACTAAATTGACGTCAGGCTCTTGCAAATCTATGGCGCCCTGTACAATGAGAAAATATTACTAATTATTTATTTGTATTTAATTAATCATCTTGTAAAGCGGTATACACTTACCAGAAAATCTTGCCAAATCGTCTCTCTCACGTCGTCGGGGATCTTGCCCCACTTGGGCCAGCAATCGGTCATCGTAGCCATGTACGCCTGCTTCGAAATGTTCAGAACCACTTTGGATGGCTCCAACTCAAATCCACTGCGTTAAATATAAAATTGAACTTTAGACAATTATAGATATATCATGTACAATTAAAATATTAAAATGCTATGCTTGCTAATTATGATACTTACGTCTCATCAGCCTTAGGCTGCAAGTAAACAAGTGGCCGAGCTGGTTGCTCACCACTACCCTCTCCAACATGACGTGAAGAGCCACGTCGCCGAGACCCAAAACCAGAACCAGAACCAGAACCGGACATAATATATATACCTGCCATATATACATACATATACAATTCATAATAATCATGATATGATGAACCATTAAAAAATGTAATACACTTATTGTCATTAAAATGGTGTAAATTGGATAAATGCATTATTAATCAGAGATCAATGTAATGTGAATACTTTTAAAAATTACCGGATATTACTCAATCGTCCTTATCGTTTTCTGATTCAGACTCGGTTTCGTGCTCTATGTCGTTTTCCTCTACACTCTCAAATGCTTCGACTAATACATTTGTCTCATCATTTAAAGGTCCAAAATCAGTTTGATCGTCTGTAATTGTTATTTCAGCATTTTCCTCCAGATCTGCTTGATAGGCTTGTTCGTCTGGAATATTTTGTCCATCAAACGTAAATCTTGCTTTGGTTTTAAAAACTGCAGACCAATCTGCTTTATCCCTTTTTAGAGATGGATAAGGGGCATAATAAGCTTGTAGGGCTTGTTTGGCTAGTATAAATGGGTCGTACTTTTGATAACGCGAGGTATGTTTAATTTCTATAAGATTATATTGTGGATGCACGTTAATACCAGAACCTGGAACATTGCTGAACCAGTTGCATCTAAACAAATAAACATCCTCAACGGGTCTTGTAAAATATGTTAACTGCAATATCTGAGTTAACACACCATAAAAATCATTTATATGATTATTAGGGTCATCACTGCCTTTAACAAATACACCAGTATTGTTTGTTAATTTTTCAGCACCGTATTCTTTGGTGTTGAATTTATATCCATTAACAAAAAATATTGGATACGTATTAACTTTTCTTTTCGGTCCAAACGCCAAATGTTTCAGTCCTTTATCGAGCACATTATTTGTGGGATCAGAAACGTATTTCGAAAACCAAGTACTGAAATCTTTGCTTAAATCGCCGCCTGGATTTTGTGATTCATAAATACTGCAAACACAAACATGATATATTACATTATTATTTATTCACACATGTAGTATTAAATTTAACAAAACTTGGAATGTGCTAATTACCTAACAAATGGTGCAACTTCAGGACAATTAAGAAGAATATATGTGTGTGCTACATGGTATTCTTTATCATCTAGCCATACTTCCTCACATTTTCCAGCATGTCGGCCATGTTGTTTAAAAATAGATAATACTGTTTCAGAAGAAGAATCTTGTTCAACGGCCTCATCATCATTACGCGGAACACTTACAAATGATAAGTTCACATGGTCTTTAAAATAATGAGAGAAAAAGAAAGAAGCTTCTTATTCGGTATATGATTTGCAAATAGAGCCTTCAACTCGAGCTTTTTGTCTCACTTTTTTCTTTAAATGATTTAAGTACCTAATAAAAATTATTTGGGTTAAGTATTAACTACTATATTTATACTTAAATCAACATTTGCATACTCAATATAGTAACATACCTTTCGAATGGATACATCCATCCATATTGCACAGGACCTCGAAGACGTGCTTCATATGGAAGATGAATAGGTAAATGCTCCATTACATTAAAGAAACCCGGAGGAAATATTTTCTCCAGTTTGCAGAGCAGTATAGGAATTTCTTCTTCAAGTTTAAGTAGACGGTCAACTTTTAACGTAGTTGAACAAAGCTCCTTGTAAAATAAACTAAGTTCTGTTATTACCGTCCAAACTTTTACCGGTAACAATTCTTTGAAAGCGATGGGTAATAAATTTTCCATCATTACATGACAATCATGGCTTTTCATTCCACTCAGTCTCCCATTTTTATAGTCGACACATCTACGAAGATTAGAGGAAATTCCATCGGGAAATCGTAATCCTTCCACCCATTGTAACAGTACTTTAACTTGGTTGTTGTCTAGTTCATAGCATGCTTTGGGTTTTTTATTGTCGGGAGTCATATGAAGCTCGGGACGATTGCATATTTGCTTTATATCACGTCTAGATTTCAGATCGTCCTTAGTCTTGCCCTTCACATTCAAAACTGTATAAAACACATTATCAAATACGTTTTTTTCGTTATGCATCACGTCAATGTTATGACGGATTAATAGATTTTTCCAATAGGGCAATTCCCAGAATATACTTTGTTTGCACCAATTATGAAACGTCGATTTACCTTGAATTTCTTCTTGTTGTCCGGTCTCGTGTATCTTTGGATAATCTTTTACAAGTTTATATATATCCTCGCTTGACCATACCGCTGGTGGTCGTAGAGTCTCATGTCTATTAGCTATGAAGTTTTTTTTGTCTCTCCTAAAAGGGTGATTAATATGAAGAAAACATCGATGACAATCAAACCATGAAATTTTCTTTCCATTTGGCAAAGAAAATGCTCGTGTTTCTTCCATGCAATAAGGACAAGCAAAACGACCGGCCGTACTCCAACCCGAAAGCATTGCATATGCAGGAAAATCGCTAATAGTCCATAACAAAGAAGCGAACATCCGAAAATTTTTCTTTTTTGATATGTCGTATGTTTCAACTCCTTCATACCATAATATTTTCAACTCTTCAATTAACGGTTGTAAGTAAACATCAATGCCCTGTGTCGGATCATCAGGACCAGGGACAACAATCGTGAGAAACATATATGGAGTTTTCATACACATCCACGGAGGTAGATTGTAAGGTGTGATTATTATAGGCCAAGATGAATATTTAGAACCAAACTGAGAAAACGGTGAGAAGCCGTCTGTACATAAACCTAGTCTAACATTTCGGCTCTCCGCTGCGAAATCGGGATATTTCTTGTCAAAATGTTTCCATGCTTCTCCATCGGATGGGTGTGTCAACGTACCTTCTTGAGGTGTTCTCACACTATGCCATCTCATATGATGCGCTGTTACAGATGATGCATATAATCGTTGAAGTCTAGGGGTGAGGGGCAAATAATGCATACGCTTGTACGGAACTTCTTTTCCCTTCTTTTTCCTCGATTTGTATCTTTCCTGATTACATATTTTACAATTTCTAAGATTGATGTCTTCTTTCCAATACAACATGCAACCTTTAAACATGTATCTATTTTTTGATATGGCAAACCGAAAGATGACATAAGTTTTTTTACTTCATAATAATTTTCGCACATTAAATTATCGGATGGCATGTGACGTTTAGCAGCTTGAACAACAGCCGTAAATCCAGCTTCTGTAAGGTTGTATTTTGATTTCATTGCAATGTATTCTGCAGTTACCGATAATTGAGAGCCGCTTAAACATCCATTCCAAAGGGGTTTTTTAGCATGATCCAATAAATCATATATTTTTTTAGCTCCAACATTTGGTTCCTCTTCGATGTTAACATCGTCGTTATCAATTACAACGGTAGGGAACATTGATCGTGCTGCATCTTCGACCATATGTTCTATGAGATTCGTACCACCTTCTTCGTTGATGACCTCCACCGATTGTTCTTGATTATTAGGGGCTACAATTTCTCCATGACGATCCCACAGCAAATAATTGGGTACGAAACCGAATTGGCGCAAATGAACCTTAGCCATATTCGGTTCTAAATAGTTCAACAATTTGCATCTACTACACGGACAACGAATTTCTTCATCGTTTCCAATATTACTTATAGCAAATTCGATGAACACTTGTACTCCTTTTAGAAAATGTTCGCTTATTGCGCCACTAATTTCCCTTCTTTGATACATCCAGCTCCGATCATTAAAATAATTGATCATGTTTCCCTACTAGAAAACCTATGATAGAGTAAAAATGTTATAAATCATTTGTTTTATATTTTGCAAGAAATTTTCAAACGGCTTCCAACGGACGCAAACTGCTAATTTCACAAACTTTATTTTAAATAAGCAACTATTGTTTCATTGCCACTTATGTGTCTTTCTTTGATGGTCGGTCATCCTACTTCCCATTACAAACACAATAGTAATTATATTCCGTAAATCATATCATTTTAAACGATTTACAAAATTTCGGCAGCATTTCCCCCGTGTTCCTTGTATCGTACACAAATGCGTGTACACAAGGAACGTAAAGGAAATGTCATTGAAATTTTGTGAACCGTTTAAAGTGATATATGATTGACGGAATATAATTACTTTATAGTGTTTGTAACTTGTCCAATACTGGGACAAATCCGACAAATGATGTATCAGATGAATAGAGTTGTCCGTTTTGTGGAAAAACGGATAACCCTAAAACGATCATATACAACACTTGTCAGACGGGGCCGAATAATATCTAAGGATTTAAATATTTGTTTATATTAAATTTTAATATATAACTCGTTTAATTAATATTGGTTCTAACGGCTTCCAAATGTTCGCGTGTTCGCACAAATACAAAGCTCGTGTTCGCACAAATGCAATATCCGTCCTAACGGCTTCCAAATGCAATAAACTCTATCACACACATACGTTTAATATACTTATAACCAAATAAACATAAACTAATGTAATATCTTAAATTACAAAATTTTCAATCAATTATAATAACTTGTTCATTATGTTATAATAGTTGCAATTAGGGGATAACATAATGTAATATGCATACACTAACAATTAGGAATCAATCAACATTCGAATTAAACCCTAAATCTAAAAAAACCTAAATATTAGCTTTAGGAAAATTACCGATTTGGAGAGCTAGAAGGGTGGAGATTGGCCGGAGCAGCTTCTAGATGGCGTCGGAGGCTGTTGGGTTGGTGCTTGGGGCGGCATCAGTTCGGTAGGAGGTGGTGGAGTTGGAGAATTTGGGGAAAATGTAAGTTGGGGAAGAGAGAATGAACTGCAGGTCTGGTCTCGGGTTGTTAACTCAGGAAAACTTCTAACGGCTACCAACGGCCGCAAACGGCATATTTCCAATGGATTCCAACGGCTTCCAACGGCTACGTAAAAAATTAACGGACCGTTGGAAGCCGTTGGAATAACCGTTGGCGGCCGTTGGAAATGAGGCGTTGGAATATACTGTTTTTCTAGTAGTGCAATTTTGGGATTTAGTAGGGACTATATTCTATAAAGGAACACAACATTTTTTCAAGTTACCTTGCTTGGAGGGCTAAATGCTACTAAACTGGCAATGATACCTAAATTAGATATTTCTACTACCGGTAACCAATTCAAAGCCATCTCTTGTTACACAGTTATATACAAAACCATCACAAAAATTATTGCCACTGGGATGAAACCTATTCTATATAGAATATCTCGCCTAATCAAACTGCCTTCTTGCCCGGTAGAAGCATAGCTGACAACATTCTATTAACTCATGAACTCTTGAAAGGTTATTCCATTAAGAACATTTTTCCTAGATGCATGATGAAGTTAGACATTCAAAAAGCATTTGATACTATTAATTGGAATTCTATTGTAGCCATTCTATATAAAATGAACGTCCCTATACCATACATAGCTTGGATTTATACATGTACATCTACCCCTCAAAAACTCTATCATTTTCATTGGTGAGGTGAAAGGACACTTTAGCTCTGCTAATGGTATAAGACAAGGAGATCCTATCTATGCTTATTTGTTTTTCATTGTCATGGAATTTCTTACTACTCTCCTTCATCAACGGGTTATAGAAAAGAATGTTAAGTTACATCCTAAATGCAATGATCATATAATTATATCCCCCATGTTTGATGACGATCTTATGCTATTTTCCAAACCAACAAGCAATCAATAACCTCCATTATGAACGCTCTTCTTAATCTTAAAACTGCTACTGGCCTTTCTATCAATCATGAGAAATCAAACATTTTAATTGGTGGTCTTTCTGATGCTGAAAGAAATGAAATAACAACTCACTCAACACTTAACTACATGCCTCCAAATTCTGTATACGCAGGTATTCCACTCACGTCTACTAAGCTATCCACAAACCAATGCATCCCCTTATTTGAAACTATTATTAGTAAACTTGGAAAATGGCCTACACATCTTCTTTCTCAAGCAGGAAGATTGTCTATCATTAATTCGGTTGGGGTGGCTATGACTTCATACATCTCTAGAGTTTCATCTTCCCAAAAAAACTTATTTCTATGCTTAACCGGGCACTGAATCACTTTTTATGGCTGGGTGATTGCTTCTCCAAAAGACCAATCCCCATTGCTTTTAAAAAAATTAGCATTCCTAAAGACAGAGGTGGCCTTGGTATTTTAAATATTTCAATATGGAATAGGGAAGCTGCTTCAAAGCATTTAAATTCTTTACTTCTGGACAATAAACAAATCTAGCACAACTAGTTGGTTCTACAACAATTTATTAAAGCTTCGACCTTTGTTGCTTCCTATGGTTCAATACAAAGTCAACAATACTGGTTATCGTAGATTCTGGCACACTCCTTAGGATGCTCAAGGCCTTGTTCTGAATGACATTCTAACTCAAAATCAAAAGCTAGCTACCAGTATCCCTTAAAATGCTCTGGCTAGAAATTATTTTGTTGATGGAAATATTACTTTGCCTTATACCAGTTGCAATGAAACTCGTCTCTTATGGAACTACTTGATATCTAAACCTATGATAGATTTAAATGATGATATAACATAGGGAAGTAACAAGTCTCTGCACTCTATTGCAAAGGTTTATAAGCTCTTCATTGAATATCAGCACCATCAATATGATCCTTGGAATAGAAGGATTTGGAACAGATTACGTACCCAGAAAGATAACTTCCTGCTTTGAAAAATAATCCATAATGCCTGCTTCACTAAACAGAAATTAATTGGAAGAGGTTTAGATATTGATGTTAGGTTGTTGGAATTTTAAGTGGATTAATTTTAAAAAAATTAATAATAATAAAATTCGTAATGAATGACGTTGCATAACGACAATATATTTATGAACTATTATAATGGAGCCGTTGAAAAAATTAATGGTAATAAAATTTGTAATGAACGAAATTGTATAACAAAAATATATTTACGAGCTATTATTACTGTTGCAAAAATTAATAGTAATAAAATTCATAATGAATGACAATAATTTTAGATCCGTTAAAAATCCATCGTTTCAGTAACACATACAATTTACATTCTACCTATTTAAATGATAAATATGCAGAAAGAAATATATAAAGTAGTAACAATTTTTCTTTTTCTTCTTCTTCCTTTTTCATTTCTCTCTCGGTAGATTTTTCTAAACAATTAAATTAGAAAGTGCTAAATTTAGAACAATTTGCTGTTGTGCAAACATCAAATCTACCAAATTTTAGAGGCTATTTTATCCTGGGGATGGTAGCCAGCTTTGCACCTTAGGGTTAAGCCGCGAATCGTCTTAAAGAAAGCGACGAAGTACACGACTCAGCCATTTCCAGCACTTGGATCCAACATAGGTGTTCTTTCTACAATTCTTCTTTTGAGAAAAAGGACCATATTTTCTTTGAATGTCCTATTATTCATAAGATATGGCATGTAATTCTTGCTTTTGGAGGTTATAATTCAACGCTGTCCACTTCAGCGGAAGAATGGAATTGGATTTACAAGACAACTAGATGGAAGTCTAGGAAAAATCGAACCATTCTCTTGATCCTCAAGAAATTTCTTATGGTGGTATGGAATGAAAGAAACGCCAAGGTTTTTACTCAAAAAGGCTACTGAAGAACAACTGTTCTATGAAGCCTTGAACTTGGTTACGCTTGCTGCTGCTACTCTTAGAATGAAGAGAAGTGCTACGGAGCGCGAAAACAAACAGGCCAGAAAGGAACGAAATGGAAACAAAGGGGATATTAGGGGGAGCTTATGAAATGTGTGGTTTGGATTAATTCGGGCCAAAATTCGTTCATAAATTCCGGACCTTATAGAATTAGCGTAGAATGAATAATGCTTTCAATCCCTCTTCCCATCGGTGAATGCGACCGATATTTGTCTCTAGCGGTTGTGCTATCTGTTCTTTTCTTGGTTTTGTTCTCCTGTTTTTTTTGTGTTGTTTTCTTCTTTGTTTTTGTCTTTTTCTTGTATTTGTTTTTGTCTTTTTCTTGCATTTGTTTTCTCTCTATTGTTTTTGTAATGCTTATATCTAGTTCCTTTAAAAAATTCTAGCAGGGGACCATTTTAAACTCACTTGCCTTCAAAATAGAGAATTTTTGTAAAACATGCTCTTTAAGTTTAGAAATACACAATTCTTCATTCTTAATAACATGTTTTGAAACATCCATGTTTTTAATTTCCTCTAGAATGCAAATGTTTATAGTAAAAACCGCAAATATTTGCGCTTTTACAGAGAAAAATCAAACATTTGCGCTTTTGCAGAAAATTTGAAAAAAAATTTATTTTTTAACTTTTGGTCCTAAAACATGTGATTAAGTTCGGATTTGATTTGTGAATAAAACGAGAAATATTGTTGAAAATAATTTCTTATTTAGACGTGTAATTTAAAACATATTTTTAATAAGGGGCTTTCGTATATTAATCTGAAAATAAGTGATGGAACCTAATTCCACTAAACAATAATAGCAAATTCAGTTTGTAATTCAATTATCTCAATAAATTCGCATTACAAAATTGTGTAATTTTACTTCACATACCTTCATTTTAACATTTCTGTAATCTTTTACAGGACTCCTTAGTTCCTTTCTAATATTTTACATTTAACTTCATATATTATAACTAATTATGTAATCTTAAAACTATTTAAATAAATTTAGTAAACTATTATTCATTAATTTGTCTAAAAAATTATAAAAATATGAAAATTTCAATATTTATACCATATTCATATTTAAAAATGGTGAAAATTTTGTTTAGATATATAAATTATACAACATGATTATATACATAAGTAATAATTACGAAATTAATATATAATTCATTTATATCAATATATTAGCGCATTGCACAAAATTTAACATCAAGTGCCTACATTTTGAAATTTCTATAATTGTTTACAAAATCCTCCTCAATATCACCTAATATTATACATTTAAATCAATATATTTTTAATTAATTATATAATCTTGAATTTAAACTATTCAAACTAATAAATATTCGTTAATTCATCTAATAAATCCTAAAATATGATGGTTTGAACATGTATATCATATTCATGTCAACATAAGTGGTAAAAAAAAATTTCATTCAAATATAAAGATATATAAATCACATTTTTATATACATAAAAAATATAAAGATATACAATGGCCTCCCCGTTTATCCCCAAATCGTTGATTTAGGCCTCCCTTTACCTGCTTCCACTCCCCCTTCTTCTCCCTATCTCGTCGTTTTGGGTATTCATAATGGCAAAGAACCGCAAGGATAAATCGCGCTTAAATTAGCCTTCTGTTGTTTCCGGTGGAAGCAGTACCTATAGTGGTCATAACTACTCACCTTCCCCGAAGGCGCATTCATTATACCCGTAGTGGCCGTAACTACTCATCTTCCCCGAAGGCGCATTCATCTAGGGTCGCTTTTGGTTCTTCTTCTCCGACCAGCGATTTTGTTCCGTCTGTGATTGAAAGTTTGGATGCTGATTTGATCGTCACTAATTCTCGTGTTTCTTTTCTTGATCGAGACTTCGCTATTTGAAAATCTTTAACGCTACATAGTTGTCTCGTTAGTGCTGATGATGATTAATCTCTGTTACCATCTCCTGTTAGAACGTCATATTTTGGTATTTTGATAGTGACAATTATACACCATTATATTGTGTATAGTTACCACTTGCACAGGAAAAGATCAATCAAACAAGAAGACGTAGTTGACAAAAAAAAGACCATGATGACACAATTATGTAGTATCAGTCATAGTGTCTTAGTCTAGAGTAATATAAATTGTTAAAATCTCTTCTAGTGGTATATACAAGCATACACGATCACAAATTAATTTCAAAAATCAAATAAGTCAAAATATACATCAGTCAGTCGACTGAAACACCCCCGTTAGTCGACTAACTCAAAGGAATTAAACATAAAATTATTTGACAGCTTCAGATGATTGAAAACACAAAATAGTCGACTAAACATGTTCTTAGTCGATTGAATTATAGATTTCAGTCGACTGAAACTGCTTGTTTTTGAACTGTTTACTTTCTGTTTTTGAAACGTTTATCTCCACTCAAATACAGTCGACTGGTTTATTTCATTCAACCTACTAAACGATCGTAGCAGCCATATTTTTTAAATTTTATAAAAAGGTGCTCTTCACAATGAAGAGTTATTCCTCTTCATTAATGGTTGCAATCATTCCTCTAACAATTGCAACTACTAATCATCTATATAAAGCAATCCATTTCAAGGATTCAATTCAATGATTTACAATTCTTTCTATCTCAACCTTGATTTACTCTCAAGCATTAAATTCACTATATTGCTTTAAGTTTTGGATCACACATTCGTTCAAGAATATTTTCTTGTAATTAAATTACTTCCTTTCTTCACGAGCACACATTATACCACAAAGAAGAAGATTATAAGAAGGTTGTACTCACTGGCTAATTCGTACTATACAAGAGCATAAGAAGTCACAAGCATTCTACTTATTTTGTAGATGAAGTCCTGTTGGAGTTTATCAGGCACGAAGTCCTGTTCGGTAGCTCATACGGTTTGTAATACCTATTCCTCCAGGTTAAGTGAGGATGTTTGTTAGTCAATTCCAGAAGGTGTTTGAGACTGGACGTAGAACGAAAAGTTCGCACCAATATAAAAATCTCTGGTGCACTTTACATATTGCAATTTTTATACTACAAGTTTAATATAAGTTTTTATTTAGTAAATATAATCATATTACTCGATCCGCATATACTTTCATTTAGTATCAGAGCAAGGTTATCATATAACCGTAACACGGTTTTTTGATATTTAAGTAATATGGATAATACTGCATCAAGTTTTGTTGAAGGTCAGTCTACTACACGACCATCGCTATTTAATGGATTAGATTATAATTATTGGTCAACTAAGATGAAGATACATATGCAAGCAAATGGTTATGACACTTGGAATATCACTCAACAAGAATACATTGTACCTACCCCGGCTTATACACAATGGTCAAAGACATAGAAACTAGATGTTATTGCAAATGTTAAAGCTATGAATATATTGTTTTGTTTTTTAGATAAAAAAGAGTTTAATAGAGTTAGTATGTGCACATCAGCATATGAAATTTGACGTACTCTTAAAATAAGTTATGGAAGTACAAATAAGGTCAAACAAAGTAAGATTTCAATGCTTAAAAATCAATTTCAAAACTTTAGAATGAAGCAAGATGAAACTATAAATGATATGCATTCCTGATTTCAAGACATATATCACTCACTTCTAGCACTGGGAGAAAAATACGTTGATTTTGATATTGTTTCAAAATCCTAAACTCTTTAACGGATGAATGGAAACGAAAAGTCTTAGCTATCGAAGAGGCTAATGACATTTCAACCTTTAAACCAGAAGAGTTAATAGGAAATCTCATGCCATATGAAGTAAATTTGCAGGAAAAACGAGTACTGGCTCAAGGTAGAACAACAATTGCATTTCAAGCAGAAAATGAAGACTCTGACGAAGGTGACGACGACATTGCATTTCTAGCTAAAAATTTAAGAAAATTTCTAAAGTCCAAAAAGAAAAAAATAGTAGCAATAGAAATAGCAGCGACAATCCATCAAATTCTTCTCTCAAGTGCTATGAATGTGATAAGATTGGTCACATAAAGAGAGATTGCCCAAAACGAAAGAAGAATACATTCAAAAATAAAAGTGAGAAATTTCATAAACAAAAGAAGCAGGCTTTTTCAGTAACTTGTGATGATTCAGACTCATCTTCTTCATCGGGTAGTGACAATGATTCTGAATAAGCAAATGTGTGCTTCATGTTACTAACAACAATGTAAGGGAACTTTCATTTGACGATCTAATTGAAATAAATTCAAAGTTATCAGATAAGCTAAAAGATTTGAATAGAAAATATAAAGATACAATAGCAAAATTGAATAGAAGCGAAGTAGAAGTTTACATGCTAAAAGAAGAAAAGAAAATACTAGAAGAAGAATTAGTAAAATCTTTGGATTCTTGTGCTAATACACCATCACAACTTACTTTGTTAAGCAGCGAAATAGAAACTCATAAAAATAAAAATGATGTATTAACGGAAGAAAATCACAATTTAAATTATAGTAATAAAATATTAGAATTAGAAATAGATGGTCTTAAAACAAAGTTAGAAAATATTACTAAAAATGTTTCTAAATTTAATAAAGGAAAAGTGAGTCTTTCTAAAATTATGTAAAATTCACAATCTACTTTTAGTAAAAAGGGATTAGGATATAACAAATCTAGAAAAGTAGTTAAAACTAGGACTAAACAATATAGTTATACTATATACTAATATCAAAAAGAAAAATTATAGTCAAAGAAAACAAATCAATAAGTCTAATTTCTACATTACAACCTCTTGAACTACTTCATTTGGATCTATTCGGTCCCACTCAAGTTCAATTTATAAATTATAACGAATATGTTTTCGTAATTGTAGATGATTTTTCTAGATATACATGGACATTAATTTTGCAAAAAAAAAGTGATACTTTTGAATCATTTAAAAATTTTACTAAAAGAATTCAAAATTTAAAAAGTGTAAAAATTAAAAATATTAGAAGTGATCATGGTGACGAATTTGAAAATAAGTTTCTTGAATAATTTTGTAATAGAAAGGGTATTAGTCACAACTTCTCATTTCCTAGAACTCCACAATAAAACGGAGTTGTAGAAAGAAAGAATCGGGCGTTACAGGAATGTTCTAAGATTATACTTAGTGGTAGCCAACTACCAAAATATTTCTGGGTAGAAGCTGTGTCTACTGCATGCTACATCTTAATTCGTGTCACTATTTGACCCTTAGCTAAACTTATTCCATACAAACTTTTTAACAATAGAAAACCTAATATATCATATCCACGACTTTTTGGATCAAAATGTTTCATTTTAGATACAAAAGATCAACTAGGAAAATTTGATCCAAAATCTTATGAAGAAATATTGATTGGATATTTGAAATGAAGCAAAGCATATAGGATATATAATAAACATACAAAAACTATAGAAGAAACTTTACACGTCTCATGAGAATTTCAATAATAATAAAGATGATGAAATTTTTTTATAGAAAAATCAGTCATAGAAAATTCACCTCAAAATTGTATAAATGAAGAACAACAAATCACAGAAAATCTAATTGAAAATGAACTTAGAACTCCACCAAGAATTTTAAAAGATCATATAATTGAAAATATAATTGGTGAAGTAAATACAAATGTCAGAACTAGACACCAATTAAATCAAATGGGTCATATTGCATTTATATCTAATATAGAACCTAAAAATCCTAAGGAAGCTTTAACTGACGACTATTGGATCTTAGTTATGCATGAAGAGTTAAGTCAATTCGAAAAAAATGACGTTTGGGAATTGGTACCAAGACCAAATGATCAAACCGTCATAGGTACAAAATGGGTGTACAAAAATAAAGCTGACGAAAATGGAAATATAACTCGAAATAAGGCAAGTTTAGTTGCACAAGGATATAATCAGGAAGAGGGGATAGACTATGAAGAAACTTTTTCTCCTGTTGTAAGACTTGAAGCAATACGAATCTTACCAACCTTCTCTTATCATCATAACTTTAAACTTTATCAAATGCATGTTAAAAGCTCTTTTTAAATGGTTTTATTAAAGAAAATATTTTTGTAGAACAACTAACTTTGTTTAAACCTAAAAATTTTCCTGACCACGTTTATCAACTTAAGAAAGCTCTTTACGGTTTGAAACAAGCACCCCGTGCTTGGTATGAACGACTAAAAGGCTATCTTATAGATTCTGGATTTGAGATTGGAAAGGTTGATCAAACGTTGTTTATTAAACGAGATAAGAAAGATATATTAATTATACAAATTTATGTAGATGGTATTATATTTGGATCTACAAATGAAATTTTATGCAATGAGTTTTCAAGAATAATGACAAGTGAATTCGAGATGTCTTATATGGGAGAACTCTCATATTTTCTCCATCTGCAAATTAAACAACTAAGCAATGGTATTTTTATTAATCAGGAAATATATTGTACTAATTTAATAAAATGTTTTGGAATGGAAAAAACATCAAGTAAACCGACACCTATGAGCACTATAGTTCATCTCGATAAAGATGAAAATGGAAAAAGTATGGATAAAAAATTATATCAAAGTATGATTGGATCTTTACTATATTTAACAGCTAGTCGCCCCGATATCATGATGAGTGTCTGCCTGTGTGCACGATTTCAAGCAAATCCCAAAAAATTACATTTGTGAGCCGTTAAATGAATTTTGTGATACTTAAGCAACACTAGAGACTACAACCTCTTTTGTCCAAAAGAATGTCCTTTCAAACTTGTGTCATATAGCGACATTAATTTCAGAGGATATCGAATGGACAGAAAGAGTACGAGCGATACTTATCATTTCATCGAACATTCTCTAGTATCGTGGTTTAGTAAAAAGGTAAAATTGTGCTTCATTATCGACGTGTGAAGCAGAATATATATTTGCTTCTTTGGTCTATGCACAAATGATATACATGCAGCAAACTCTTTATAATTTTGGGATATACGTAAATAAATCTCCAATTTATTATGATAATACAAATGCTATTAATCTGTTAAATAATCCAATAAATCATTCTTATACGAAACATATTGTTATTTGTCGTTACTTTCTATATGATAACATTGAAAAAGACGTATTATCACTTAAGTTTACCTCTTTTGAAAATCAAATCGTAGACATCTTCACAAAACCACTAAATGAAAATTCATTTATTAAGTTGAGATGTGAACTTGGAATTGTATCACTATATGAACTACAATAATTACTCTATATAACAAAATTCTTTATTACTTGGTCGTAAAGAAATAAATATTTAATACCAACAGTTGTTGTGAATACATGTTTAATGTCCATAAAAGCTTTCTGAAAACCAACAGATCATAAAATAAACCGATACACTAAAAATTTGTAAGGCCATAAACTCAGCTAATATCATCCATTAAAAACAAAGAATAACTATTAAATGTAAAAATAATTGATAAAAGGGAATGACATGCTCTGAGGTCAAATCTATTCTCAACCATTAAAACTAAAATCTACTTTTAACAATATATAGTGTATAAACAACAGTTTTCTTTTCTATATCCAAACTCAAATACATATTAAAGTCAACTTTAGTTCAATCAATGTCATCCAACCATGATTAATCTTATCCGTCTATCGACTATAGCCCTCCTTCCTCTAAAAGCATTTTATCTCCAAACGAAACAACTCCACCATCAAATAAATCGTCTTCAGTAAATATTATTCCATCACTTATATATCACACTAGTTACTCTCCAAAGGGTAAGAAAGTCAAATGGTCAATCAACCTTGAATCATCATCTGTGCAGTTAAAGCGCTGGGCAGATTCAAAGCGTTGGAGGTGCAAAAAGTCAGAGCGGGGATACAGCGAGGATATAGCGGGATATAGCGGATGGCTCTAAAATAGCATATAAAACTAGTAATTAATGTTTTTACAAATATATAAATGGTAATTAAATGAAAAATTATCATTCAATTAAATTATAATTAATACATAAATAATTTTAAACAAAAAACATGTGCGAATATATTTTAAATAAACATAAAACCGTTATATAACATAATTGAATTTAGTAGAATATTATAGTATTTTCATTTCTGAAAATATATTAGAAATTAAATCAAATAAATTAGTTTCATAATTTTTATAATGAATAAATGTAATTTTTTAATTCATTTTATTAAAGAAGATATAGCGGAATATAGCGAGAATAACGGGATATAGCGGGGCTTAAAGCGGAAAGGCTATATTTTGGGGCTATATGGAAAAATCATAGCGGTAAAAATCCGCTATAAGATATAGCGGGGTTATAGCGGGGTAATAGCGGGGCATTAACTACACAGACCATCATCTTCCAATACCAAAATTGATGAGAATTTTCACTATCAACACAAGAAATGATGAGAGTGCAGAAGGAGATGTATTACGAGCAAAGAAGACAAGGAGCACATCTAATTTTTTTTTTGTAAAGATGTGTTCTAGCCATTTGCGAACATTCACCCACAAAAAACAGCATATGAAAAAATTATCCTCGACTAACGGAAACACCGGTAAATAAATACGACTCAACTCTAAGAAATTCTTAGGAACAAGGACTATCGAACAATGATTGGAATCACACCCTGGTTCGAACAAATATATGGTCTCCCCTTAAGCCTTTGAATAAGCAAACGAAGATTGAACCTAGCTCATGGGAACACTTTCCCAAAGAAGAATCCGAGTCGAGTGAAAATAAATAAATTTTTAAGTGTGTGTGCGTGTGCGCGTGTGTGTAAAGTTGATTTTTTTAATATTTAAATAAAACTTGTATTTGTTTCTGTTGAAATAAATAAAATATATCATAAAAATTTATATTAGAAAGTCTAAAACAATACCTAGGAAATAAAATTTTAATAAAAATATGAACTTTTTAAACAAACAACAGGTTCAGTCGACTGAATGCCCTAGTTCAGTCGACTGAACGAGAAGAAAGAAAAATAATACAACACAGAATTCAGTTGAATAAATTGTTATTCAATCGACTCTGTAAAGAAGAAATCTTTTTATTCGAACTTAACATTATGGTCAATCGACTGACTTCAATATTCAGCCGACTGGTCAAATAAAAATAAAACATACTATTTCCAGAGCTAGTGGTCTAAATATTTATTTTAATCGACTCTGTAGACAAGAAAATTTGGTTCTCGAACTACCAACCTAAGTCAATCGACTGAGTGCCAGTTTAGTCGACTGATCCTAAAATAAAAAATATTCCTAGAGCAGTTTTCAGTCGACTGAATTGTCCTCTCGGTCGACTGATCAGGTATTTTTCAGTTTTTTTAAATCACACCATTCAACTTCACGTCTTTTGAGACACTTACCAATATAAAACCCTAACCTTTATTCAATCCCTCACATTTTCTGACTTTACTTTGTCATCTCCTCCTCCAAAGAGATAAACAAAATCAAATATTTCTCCTCGTCACTCAATTACAATGCCTCCAAAACGTTCAAGAGAATCATCTACACCCATTGGACCGACTGAATCTCGAATTAGAGGATGGTTATACAATGATGTTGTTGTCCAAAGGTTCAATATCATGTGGAACATGAGGATATTTAAAGGTTCATTCATCCATTTTAGAGATTTTGGAGGCTATGCTATTCGAGAATTCGCTGAAGCAAACCGCATTGCAACTTTGAAGCCAACAATCTCAAGATTTAATCATTATTAGTAAAATTGTTTTATGCTAACTTGAACATAGATTTCATGAATCCACACAATAGAGAAAATTGCATATGGACTCTTGTTTGTTGTGTCAAAATTTATCTATCTATCGCAAGATTAGGATCTAATTTAAATTGCCCTTCGGAAAGAGAAGACTTAGATGACATTGAAGTAGATTTGAACAATCATGATGAAATTAGTCATCTGTTTTAGCTGATAACTTAGAAGTGTTGAAAGCAAAATTCTTGCGTCCAAAATCTAGAATTTTGCATAGAGTACTTACTCATTCTATACAACCATGGACTGGTAGCTATGAAGTGGTCTATAAACACAACTTCCAAGCTCTTTATGCAATATATGGTCATCAAAATGTTAATTAGGCAAAGGTAATAATGGATGAATTTGAAATATTTCATAACCGTAAAGCCAAAACGATCATTATGGAGAATATATCATGCATATATTAGCTTTCAAGTACCTCTTCCAAATTCCGAGTTTACTACAGTTGTTTTTTTAGACTCCAAAACTCTTAGTCTCATGAAACTTCCACAAAGAGTCAAACACCGTAATATTATATCCTTCGAGCAATCGAAAGCAAATAGAGAAGCCGGCCATCCCCATCCTGCCAATCCTATTACAGCTTCCTCCTCTCAAGTTCCTCCACCTCTTCAACCTCAACATGATGAGGATGACATAAAAGAAATATCTTTGGAACATCAAACACGTCAGGCCTATGTCACTCTCTCCCGCAATCAGAGTAAGCTTGATCGACGTCTTTCTCGAGTTGAGCACAATGTCACTCGGATGGTTAACAAACTTGATTGAATTAAAGGATTCTTGAACAAAATTTGGGATAAAATGTCATGCGTTTCATCCTCTTCTGCATATACACCATCCAAAGAAATTCCTCAAAATCTTGAGCATTTAACATGGACATTATCCGAAGAGGAAAAAGGAGAAGACTTGGTTGAGCATGGAGAAACAAGCGAAAGTCATGGCTACTGAGGCTTGGTAAGATGGTACTTTTCTTGCATCCTTTATCACTTATGCATCCTGTTTTCATTTTATTTCTAAGAAACTTCAATCGTTTGTTAATTCCTGACAATTTGTGTTGATGTTATATGATTGTGATTATGACAATTATGTAATTTGTGTTGTTGTTATTGGTGACATTTTGTTGTCTTAGTAGTTTTATGTAATAATCATTGTGACATTTGTGTTCTCTTGTGAAATGTTTTGTCATGTCTTGATTGTGATCGTTCTTTGTGTTTAAAAATGTTCTCATCTTTAAGTATTACTTATCCAAATTTTCTCATACTAATTTTCATTTCCTTTTTGTCGATGATAAAGGGGTAGAATAACTATGGTCATATCGATAAGGGGAGGATAGACTTAACAATATCGATTACATTAAAATATATAGTTGTCATCATCAAAAAGGGGGAGAATGTTAGAACCTCTTATTTTGATATTTTGATAGTGATAGTTATACATCATTATATTGTGTATACTAACCACTTGTACAGGAAAAGATCAATCAAACAAGAAGATAAACTCGACAAAAAGAAGACCATGATGGAACAATTATGTGGTATCAGTCATAATGTCTTAGTTTGGAGTTAAATAAATTGTTAAAATCTCATCTAGTGGTATATACAAGCACAGACGATTACAAATTAATTTCAGAAATCATTTAAGTCAAAATATACATCAGTCAGTCGACTGGAACATCCCTGTTAATCGACTGACCCAAAGGAATTAAAAATAAAAATATTTGATAGTTTCAGACGATTGAAAACACAAAACAGCCGACTAAACATGTTCTCAGTCGACTGAATTGAAGATTTCAGTCGACTGAAACTGCTTATTTTTGAACTGTTTACTTTCTTTTTTAGAAATGCCTATCTCTACTCAAATACAGTCGACTGGTTTATTTCCTTCAGTCAACTAACAACTGTATTTTTCAAATTTTCTAAAGAGGTGCTCTTCTCCATGAAGAGTAATTCCTCTTCATTAATGGTTGTAATCATTCCTCTAACAGTTACAACTGTTGATCATCTATATAAAGTTATCCATTTCAAATATTCAATTCACTGATTTACAATTCTTCCAATCTCAATTTTGATTTACTCTCAAGCATTCAATTCACTATATTACTTTAAGCTTTTAATGACACAGTCATTCAAGAATATTTTCTTATGATCAAATTACTTCCTTTCTTCACGACCACACATTATACCACAAAGAAGAAGATCATAGGAAGGTTGTACTCACTGGCTAATCCGTGTTATACAATAGCATAAGAAGTCATAAGCAATTCTACTTATTTTATAGACGAAGTCCTGTTAGAGTTTATCAAGCATGAAGTCATGTTCGATAGCTCAGGCGGTTTGTAATACCTATTCCTTTGGGTTAAGTGATGACGGTTTGTTAGTTAATTCCAGAAGGAGTTTGGAACTGGACGTAGAACATGAAGTTAAAACCAGTATAAAAATCTCTGGTGCACTTTATTTATTGTAATTTTTATACTACCAATTTAATATAAGTTTTTATTTAGTAGATATAATCATATTACTCGATCCGCATATACTTTCATCTTCGACTGGTACTGCTTGATACCCTAATCTTCATGTTGTTAATGGGTCTGATATATTTTGAGATCTTGCTTCTTCTCTTTATAACATGGAATCGTCGATAGCTCCATTATTAGGCTTGAGGCTCGCACGCTGTTGCTAGCGTATCTCCTGTGTCCATTCTTCTTGCTTCTGCAGCCGACGAGAGTTGGAAAAATTGTGATATCTGTGTGGATAGTTTAGGAAAGTCAGTAGGTGTCATCTCTGATGCATCTGTTGGTCACATAGTGGACGTATTGGGCCCGAATAATGTTGCAATGCAAGCTGAAACCCTTTGCGCTCCTATAACAGCTAGTGTTCTCAATGTGCTTACTGTTGAAAACCCTCTCTGTGTTGCTTCTAAGTTAAATGCTGATTTGGGGAATATGGGTAAAGCAGCTCCTCCCAAAGCAAGCAAGTGGACCTCCAAGTTCTCTGCCTTAACAAGGAATGCAGGTGCTTATTCTCCCAGCTCTTTTGATGTTGTTGAAATTGACGGAGCAATGGTTCCACCGGTTGAGGTTATGCAAGCGGGTGTTGGTTTTTGGTTGGATTGTTTAGTCGGTTTCTTTCTTGACTCTAATCCGCCGTACTTTGCTATTAAAGAACATTGTTGTAGCTTCTGGAAGCTTAGGGGTGGCCTATGATTTCATTTTGTCGACTCGATGTTTTATTTCAAATTCTCTAGTAAAGAAAAAAGATTGCGTACTCTAGAAGCAAATCCATCCATCATTGTTGGTAAGCCTTTTATTTTAACTCCTTGGAGTTCGACTATTGATAGTGCTAGGGATCAGATTTTGTCTATCCCAGTTTGGGATCGCTTCACGCATATCCCATCTATTTTCTAACCCTTGCTTGAGCTCAATTGGTTAGCTAGCCTAGTTGGCAAATTCAAATATTTTTGATACTAACATTGTGGAAAGGAAGAAGCTCATGTGTGCTAAGGCACCGATTGAAATTACGCCTGATAAGCCACTTCCCTCTAGGCTAAAGGTGCGTATTGCAAAGGGAAGGGATGTTTTTATTGTGTTGAGTATAGTTGGAAACCAGACATTTGCATTGTTTTCCACTCCTTTGGACATGTGGTGGAAAAGTATAAGCATGGATTAGTTGATTCTCCCTTCCTTATCCTGATTAAGATCCCTTTTCCTCACCCTTCGGTTAGGAGGTTGTTTCCTAAACCTATTATCCCTGTCGTTGAAGTTATAGATGTTGTTGTGCTATCTGACCAGATTCTGTCTTTTATTCCTTCTACTGCTTTGTCACCTTTAGTGCCTTCAGCTAGTGATACTGTGAATGCACCTTTATTTCCTCCCATAGTTGATAATGATCTTGCATGGCATTCCTCTGAGCAAGCGTGGGTTCATGTGAAATCTAATATGAGATATTCTCCGACTTCTGCTAGCTATCATATGTTTGTTGGCAACTTAGGTGAGGATGGAGCTCTTTATTAAGCTATTTTGGGGAAGGTCTAGTGCTTGCTACGAATGGGGAAGAAGGTGACAGAAATAGGCTTCTCTTATAGGATTCCACTTGGGATAGGAAGTATTTTTACTCCGTTGTTTCGGTAGATTATGTGCCTAACTTGGCCGTTCTTTTTTATGGGGTTTTAAATATTATTGGGCCCAAATCAGAGGATGATGACAGTGGATCCTCCTCGTCCGAGGGGATCTAGTCTCCTTTTATTTGTTAGTAGCTTTGGTGCTTCTGCCTTGCACCTGCACTTTATTTTTCATTTAGCTGTTTTGGCGTATGTACCGAGCACCTGTTAAATTTGTAGTTTAATATAGTGGCACAACCAACTATAAAACCGACTAGCCCTGCTAAAAAAATTAATTTATTATTTGTTTATCTCAATAAATTTATAGCATTTAATAACCATGCAAAGAAACCCCAAATAATTTCTTACAAATTAATTTTTAAAAATCGCCGAATATAAAGCATTTTCAAAGTGCATCTATAGCGACTAATTCTCGCTTCTAACCTTTTCAACTTCGTTCAACCAGTTTTATAAATTTTTAAACCTTGATATTTTTATAGTAATAAGTACACATATTTTACTTATTAAAATAGTAAAGAAGACACTAAGGATGTCTTCCAAAATTAACTTTAAAAATCACCGAACACAAGGCATTTTCAAAGTGTATCCATAGTGGCATTTTTGCTTCTAACTTTTCAAACTTTGTAATATCATTTCTACAAATTTCCAAACCAATTCCTTGCTATCCTATACTCTATTATAAGTGTAGAGAACATAGTCACAATATATTCACATATGACCATTTTAAACAAGTTAAATACAAGGGATTTGTGAAGTGCACTTATAGCGACTATTTCGCTTTACAGATTCACATACATACACTTCAACTTTAAAAAACCCATTCAATCATGTAAACACAAAGTCTTGGCTATAATACATGTTTTAGAGGGTAATAGAAGTGAATATATAACATATAAAGTTGTCATTTTCTTTCCAAAGAAAGAAGGGTTGAAAATTTATAACTTGCGTAGTTCCTAACTTTACTTAATTTTATATTTATACATAACAAATACACACGCAATCTGTGACAACCTAAAATTTGACAATATCATAATTTGATAGTTAAAAATATTTAGAAATAAATTGAAATTTGATTATGAAAATAAAAGATAATTAAGGATTTGTTTAGAAAAAGGAAGAAATTTTGTTTCCTCGAACAAAATAAATTAAAAAGACTATTATTTTATTTGCCTAATAAACCAAATGAGAATGATAGCTTCTTAGGAATTAAGAAAAGAATTTTCCTATTAAAACTAGAAAGAATTATTAGCCTTGCCTAATAAACAAAATAACATAATGAATGACCTAATAAAACAATAATATAAAATAAAATAGTATAATGACCTAACTAATGAAACAAAATAATATAATGACCAACCTAATAAAACAATAGTAGAAAACAGAATAGTATTATCACTTACCTAATACAATAATAACACAAAATAAAATAACATAATGACTTGCCTAATAAAACAAAATAGTATAATTACTTGCCTAAGAAAACAAAATAGTATAATTACTTGTCTAATAAAACAAAATAATATGATCACACCTTGCTTATATATAAACCCCTTACCATGTCCTCTCATTTCATTCATTCTCTCATTTCTTTCATCTTCTTTCTTACCTCCTTTGAAACAATCACATTAGAAATCAAGCGAAAGCTTCAACTGGGAGAGTGAACTTCTCCTACCTCTATTGTTTACTTCCTTCCTTATTTATTTTTCTACATAAATTAAAGTATAAAAACATCTGCATAATTGAAATTAAAGCTAAACCATAGAATTATGTAGAAATCAAGGTAGTGTAACCCCTTTTGTTTTGTTATACTATTATTTATTCTATTATGTTATTTTTGCAAAGGTGGCTCTGCACCACCACATTCTGTTATTTTATTTTAACAAGGGCAGGCTCTGCCGCCGCCACACTCTATTTTTTATTTTTGCAAGGGTAGGCTCTACCATAACCGCATTTTGTTATTTTATTTTTGCAAAGGTAGGCTCTGCCACCATCGCATTCTGTTATTTTATTTTTACAAAGGAAGTCTCTGCCATCATCGCATATGTTAATTATTTGTATATATTATTATGGACAGTTGATCATGTATGTTATTTGAATAAAGTAAGAATATTGTGATTTAAAATTGTAAACCTTACTGAGACTATATACACGATAGTTATGGGGGAATTACTATCGTATATATATAAAAGGTGAAATGATATATAATGTGGTAAACCCTTTAGTGACATTGGGTTAATGAAAATTAGGTGGGTTTACTATCAGACTGGAATTTGAATATATTAAACCTCTTAGTGACGTCGGGTTAACGACAGTTAGGAGGGTTTATTGTCCTACATACACTTGTGAAAAATGTTAAATGTTGTAAATTGATCAATGTGTGTTATACCAGATAGAACTAGTATCCATCCTAGCCGGGTTGACTCAAGGTAGCGCCTTAAGTGTGGTAACCTTGCCCCAACATCACTAATCTGACGATCTATTGTACAAGCATTGAGTATTGTGGCTACAAGACTTAGATGAGATGATGGATAGAGAAGTATTTTCATGTAGGCTAGAGTAGACTAGGAAGGGTCATGTACAGTATTGTAGATCCTATGGGTGCACCCATAATGCTGATTCGTAGGTGATATTCGTTATCATAGGGTGTTGATTCGGTTCTGGTATATTTGAGTCAGTAGGTGGTATTGGGTATTTTTCGGTGTCGATTCAATTTTTGGTGGTTGATCAAATTTACCACCATTATATGATTATATGATGTGGTATTAATAACTTGTGATTAAGGAGAATCATAGTTGAGTAAATTTTCGATTGTGGTCAGATCAAATAGAACATCTGTAATATTATTTATTTATTATACCTACATGGGTTGGGCAATTTCCATATTAATATGATGATTTTGTTCTGTTCCCTTTTGTTGTTTGATATTTGATTTTACTCACAGCTAGTTTCTAGCTTGACCCGGGTTGTTATTTATTTTAACTACCTTGGGTCAGACCGAGGTTTTATTTTTGGATATACTTTCACAATATCATTTCTATCTTGTTCTTTTTGTAGAGGAACGCATACGATCTAGATATAGTATTCCATTTCTCATATTTTGTCGTACTAGCCACTGAAGATGAGGTGATCTTCAACCAGGTCATTCGAGACTTTAGGATAATACTCTAGTATTTAAGAGGGATGGTGACCATGTGCATAGTTATGTATGTATCTTTTTGATGGTGCATGTAATTAGATGTTGGCATTTGTTGCACATAAGGATGTGATCTATATATGTGTGTATGACGTTTTGAACACACTGATGTTGTTGTTGATGTTTTATTTTATATAATCTTATCTCTATATTATTCATCCTTGGAAAACTCGTGTATATTCCTTTGTGCTGAGACGAGATACATGCTTTGCAGAGATTCAAGTATATGATATCATGTATTCATGTTGAGATAAGGGAGTATATATAAGAGATCGCTCCTATCATGTCCTTTACCACATGCTTTCGGATGGTAACCTCCCTCTGATAGCATGGGTATTGGCCTAGGGCATTACAAAGTGGTATCAGAGCCAGGTTAGAATAATTCAGAGATAGAAACATAAATTAGCTTTAGAGGAGTGAGACTTAGGTGGTCCACCCGAGTCTAGATAACCTGTATATTATATACATAAGTGAGAAGAACATCTTTTGATTTTCAAGCAACCGTGTGACTGATTGTCAACGTATAGTATGAGTATAGATAGGAAAAACTTTCATTTTAGTTTTTGATTTCTATCTATACTTCTCCTCTATTTCTAATAAAGTTGTCTTTCACCTCCATGATACAGAAAAGATGGTTAGGCCAAGAGGTGATCGCATTAGTGCCCAGACTGGATTCCATAACAATCAATCTAGTGGTATCAGTACTTCTGATGTAATGATGAATATGGATCAATGAAAGGAATTTATGGGCGGTATGCAGGATACTGTAGTAGTCAAAACACCAAATCTTGTTCCTCACTCGAACTTTACTTAATAATGTAGTAATTATGCTATTCTCGGTGGTAAGCCATTATTTGAGAATGAAGGTTCCATGGGTGTCCATACATGACTGAGAAATTGTGAGAGAATCTTTGATGATATAGCTCCCACGGATCCACAGAAGAGGAAGCTCACATTTAGACAACTACAAGAAGGAGCATTAGATCGGTATGATGCTATGATATTAGAGATTCTTGAAGAAGGGATTTCATGGGAGCAATTCATAGGCATGATTAGAGCTCATTTTGTTCCTAAAGTGGCTAAGGAAACTCTATTTAGGAGGTTTATTGATTTGAAGCAAGATAATATGACAGTGCAAGAGTATGTGAGTCGGTTCATTGCTCTATCTAAATATGGACCGGCATTAGTTAGTACACTGTAACAGCACGCAATTTTGGATTAATTAATTAATTAATTAAAGGGTCGAAATAAGCTAAATAAGAAGGAATATGAGTAATGAATTAATGAAAAAGAAGAAAGAGGGCCCAAATCCAAATTATTATCGGACAATAAGGACTACTCTTTTCCATTCATTCATTTCATTCTAATAAAAATAAAATAAAAGCTTGAGAGAAACATTAATGGTGGTAGCTTAAAAAGAGAAAATAAAGAGAAGATAAGAAAAACACAAGCTAAAGGGGAGTTTAGAAGACTAAAGCAAGATAATAAAAAGATCTAGGTGAGTAATACTAAACCCATTTTTACCATACCCAAATATTTAGTTTCAGAATGATTTTGTAAACTATTGTATATGATGGAGTTCCATATTGATTTTTATTAACACGAAAAATGTTTAATGAATGTTTTAGGAAAGACAGATGAACATGAGATGTTTAGATGTATTTCCATATTCTAACGATTTCTAATGTTTAATAAATGTTTTTGGGGAAAAATGGATGAACACAAGATGTTTAGATGTATTTCCCTACCTTAATGATTTTGAAATGTTAAAAAAGTTTTATATGATGTTTTAACCATGATTCAAGAAATGGATTTTTAATTTGAGAGATTCCTTATTTCAAAAATAATTTGTTATGATTTATTAAAAGAGTATGCCTAGAAAATAAATAAGGCATACCCTTAAATCGAAATAAAAGATAGAGAATATTAGAACAAGTGTTCATGAATTTTCTGAGATTTTATTAAGGCTTTTTATAAGGAAAATAAGCTAATATGGCCGTTAGGGAAAAGAGTGAACTGCATGGGCGCATGTGATATAAAATTAGGTGGGAAAACAAGTGTTTGATAAATAGGCGACCAAATCCAAATAAAATGCTGAAAAGAAAAATGTAGGACAGTGTAAATAACAAATAGTGAAATCGTAATGTATCATATAATGACACATGTAAAGATGTTGTCAGATATGTCAGACTTTGTCTAGTATGGAGCTGAGGCAGCGACCTAACATTTTATAAAAGAACTAAGAATATGCGAAAGTGGTAGTGGCTTGCCAAAGAGATCCAGGGACTTTCGAGGGAAAGTAGAACTGCATCGCAATTTGTAGAGGACATACCACATCACAATAATGTAAAGTGGAAAGAGACTACACTGCACCGCCATATGTTAAGGACATACTGCGTTGCAATTTGGAGGTATTCGCTTAATAAATAAAGAGTGAACTACGCATACAGGTCGGGGCAGGGTTGTACTGTGCGAAGGAAGGATGTGAATGGAACTTAATAAAAGACAATTATGTAGTACTCGGGGAGAGCCCATGGATAGAAAGGAAAATAACTTATGTGCTAGGGATGAGATTGGAGGGCTATTGATGCCGAGTGGGAACTACTTAGAGTTAACATACTTTAAGAAGGTGAGGAGAGGCATTCAACTTCCAAAGACTATGGTGGGCTAACTCTAAGTAGTTCCAAATTAAACAAAAGTTTAGGGACTGTGGGTGGTTGTTTCACAGTAGTCCAGAGTTTAAGTAAAATAAACAAATAGGGACGGGTGGCTGTTTCATAGCAGTCCAAAGTTTAAGTAAAATGAAAAAATGAGGACTGTGGGTGGTTGTTTCATAGTGGTCTAGAACTTAAATAAATATAGAGGGACTGCATGTGGTCGTTTCTTTGTGGTCCAAGTTTTAACTAATAAATTGTTAAATACTGTGGGTGGGTGGGTCTATGCAGTTTGAACTAATAATGGAACATAAAGAATACTACAGGGGGATGAGTCTATGTAGTTTAAACCTAAAGAATGAACTAAAAGGATACTGTAGAGGGGGCTAATTCTAGATAGTATTAGATAAAAGAAAAACCTAAATGGGAAACTAAGTGGGTACTGTGCTGGAGAAGCAGTAGAAAATGTAGCCGCTTAAGAATCCATAAAGGTGCAACAGTAAATGAGAACAACTTGCATCAGTAACTATGATTGTTTCACTTATGATTGTTTTTGTATAGTGAGGGGGGTAACCCACTCCGTGCAGTATAGTTTGGTCTCACTATGTGTTAGTTTTGGATAAGTATTATTCATACCAGGCTTTATGTCTGATCCATGTTTTTATTATTATTTTCCCTATAAACCCACGGGTACTCATTTGAGTAGGTTGAGTTTATGGGATAGGAAGGTTTAGAATAAGAGACATAGTATAAAGATCGAAGACGGAGCAGGAGGCTTTGTTAGCTAATAAAGATATTGTTTCCACTATATGTTGACCCGACTCTTTACTATGTTACTTTCTATTGTTGTTTGACCCCTGCATGGGCATTACTTTAGGGTTAATTTTGGAGAAGATGTATGTAATAAAGATTAAAACAGTTTTTATGTAATGAAAATATTTAGCTCCTATGTTCACTTAAGCTGTATTTGAATGTACCGAACTCACTGCCATCATTGGAAGATAATTCTGGTGATGACTGCCGCATCATCGATGTTCATCGTCGAGTTTCATAGTTGGGGGTTTACCTGCAACCCAAGAGAAGAATGGGAAGTTTGTTTGAGGACTAAGGAAAGACCTCAGGGATAGACTTCTGGCTTAGTTGCTGATAGAGTTAGGGATATGCCCTAAGGGAATTATGTAATTTGTTACATATATCTAACTCGATAACCTATCTTGTTCGAAATGATAGGTATTTTCTTTCTATTATATGCTTAATAATGTGTTATATTAATTAATTAATTTAATTAAAAGTATATTTAATAGAAAATCTATAAATGGTATGTTTTGTGATAGTAGTTAAAGAGTGTTGTAACTGTGAGTAATTTATCATGGTGAAAATAAATATAACATTTTAAATATTCCTAGTCAAGATGCATCGAGATTAGATATCGATATATCCGTTGAGACTAGAGTACGTAACACTATCTAAATGTTGGGTAGTGTATTACTCATGACTGCTAAGGGCACCAAGAGGTTACGTACTTACAGTTATTAGATAACTATGAAATGACTCACTTGGTAGCTTCTTGTTGGTTAATATAACTAAGGTCAAATAGAAAATATCGATGTAACAGATTTACACGGTTCTCTTGACTTGAGAATACCATCAGTCTTCAATATGAAAGCTCCACTTTGATTATAGTCAAATCATAGCATGGTGTCCATCGAGTGACTATAGTTGGATCGAGTGGAAGTATTAGAAGTAAAGCACTACTCAAAAGAAGATTTATCTCCTCAGTTATATGGGGTTAGTATCACAGTTAACTAAATTCAACTCAAAGTCAAAGTCTTTGGACAGAGCATTTCGGTTAATAATAATTGTTACTATTGAACCAAGGACTTTGTGTTTGAATTATAGAGTTGAATATGGACGATATTGGAATTTTGACCATTACCAGATTTCATTAATCCAAGGTGATATAGTTTTGTCAATGAAAATTGGTGTACATAATTGTCATAACTGAGTAACGCTTAGTAAAGTGAAATTGAATTTTACTAAAAATAAGTAAGCGATAAATTTGGCCCAAATGTCACACCACCTGCTATCTAATGTGTGAACATTAACGTTCGAATAGTTTGATGTTAGTCACTGACCAAATTTACACCCAACGAGTCACAAAACTGAAATGATGAATTCTCTTTACACCAAATGATTTAATTAGTTTATAACCGTTATAAATTAATTAAATTAATTAATACTTATGAAATATTGATTATAAAATTTTGAATATGATTTAAGGAATAAATATTATTGTATACATTTATACATAAATATATTGATCGATATGTGATATCGATAAGCAATTAAATTAGATTTAATTAATAATATTTATTTGGGCTTAAATGGGATATTAGCCTATGATAATAAGATGATAATTTCGGCAACTACAGGGCTCTTAGGGGGTGGCTAAAAAGGCTAGAGGTGTTTGAGATGGATGGCTTAGATCTAGTGAGAGTTGGTATGAGATGTGATCAATATTTCTCTCTATTTCCCACTATAAAATGACCCCTAACTGTAATTCTTTTGAAACTTTTTGGCCACCAGTATTCCCCCATTACTGGCCGATCTCATCAACAAGAAGCTCTATCAAATTCAACTCAAATCAATTCAACGATGATAGCTATTGGATTCTCAAAGGTCAACGGCTCAAGGATTAGCAATCTGCCGAATCGAGAAGGTTTCAAAGGAGAGAGAAGTCATCATCCCAAGGTGTGGTCCAAGGCATTAGCTTTAGGAATGTATTTACTACACTATATGGTTTATAATTTCTGAATAACATTCTATTATTCATTTATATATATTATTATTCTATTATTAGTTAGCTAATGGTTCTTATATGTAAGTATGTTATCACATACTAGATTGGTTATATGTATGTATTAGTTTAATAAAAAACCAATTGTTTTTATTTAGATTTGATATGCGTAGCCGAATAAATTTTATTTTATTATTATCATTTTATAAATTTATATATACACACATATATACATATACATATACATGCATACACACAGATATATATATATATATGTGTGTGTGTGTGTGTGTAAATATGTCACTTAATTTAATTATATGACTTGTATTTAATAATATCATTAGATCATGTTAATAATTGAACTTATACTTTATAAATACATATTTCCATTGATTATAATTTTCGGTGAATGAAAATTAATTTTTAATAATTATTTACTACTATTTAATATTATTTAAATAAATATACTAATTAAATAATATAAATAAAATAAAAATATTTTTCAAAATTAAATTTTAAATTTTATAAAATTATTTTATCATCATATAAACTCTCAACCAAAAAATTCAGAATTTAAAAATTAAATTTTATATATTTTTAAAATCATTTTAATATCGGTCGAAATCAATTAATTAATAATAAAATAATTTTTTGATCGTGAAACTTACGAAAAAAAATTCCTAGCCATAAAATATCATACTTGATTTTTTGAAAATTTAAAATTAGAATAATATATTATGAAAATGTTTTTATTATAATTTTATTATTTTTTGACTATTTAATTCATATAAATATTTTTTAATACAATAAAATTATAATAAATTTTTGTTGTGCTATGAATATAATCTAGTAAGGTTTAAAAATAAAATAAAATAAAATAATTTATTTAATTTCATAATTAATATACACACATACATATATATAGTTGGACACTATAAATATACTTATATATATATATATATTTAAAAAATCCTTACTGTAATACACACATATATATGTATATTGATCCAAAAAACTTTATACATTATATATATAATATCTAATACAATAATATATATATATATACAAATCATTAATAGTTTTACATACAAGTAATATATATATATATGTATGTACATAATTATTATTTATATAAATAACAAGTTTACATACATACATATATTTGAACAACATACAATATATATATAGGATGATAATATGTTCATTGTGATGTAAATTCCAACATCTATATACAGGCATGTTATACCTTTCATGTATTATAATGTTACACATGCACTGTAACGACCCGTAAATTTCAGTGGTCTTATTTATTTAATTAATTGAATTTTTGTGAAATTTTAAACAATAAAATTTTGAAATTTAAATTTGATATTTGAAATGCATCTGTCTTAACATAGCAACTGGTAAATTTTCATCAGAAAATTTGGAAGTTTATTTTCTAGTGTAATTTTATTCCAATTTATATCAGTTAAAAATTGATGATAATAAAATGTTTTCCAAACCTAAATATTTTTACATAGAAAATTTGTAAATCATCTTCTGAGTGAGACGTCATCTTTCGTTTCGTTAAATTTGACCATCTATTGCTCCGTTTATCTTATTTTCGACGGATTTGCAGCATTTTCGGTACCGATTATCGACTTTTGATTCAATGATCGTACCACTAATATCTGTATACCGTTCTGTCTGTCGCGTCGTGCTGATCCCTGCAATATATTTATTTCTGTACTTCGAACTCTGGTATGCAACGATAAGAATGAAACAGTTCACCGTAACGGTACCGAATTTTGACTTTACATTTTCCCTTAGACTTCAAATCTATAACGTGCAGCCCAACAACAATTAATTGGTTTAATAATTTTCCATAAATCAAGGGGTGACCAATTCTATTCCTACTGTTCAGTATTTGTGGACCTGTTCTTTCGTTGTCTATTCCCATTTCAATTTATATCCTCTGGATTGTTTCGTATCCAGTTTCGATTGAAAGGAGTATAATAAAATAATATAATCATAAGATTATACAAAAGCCTGTTCATCATCCCTTTCATTTTTCTGAGGCCTACTCATATTCATTTTTCCTCTGCCTGGATCTCACGTCGCCACAACAATCTTCCTCCCAAACCGTGCCGACTTCCTTCATCTTCACCCTTCCCCTCGGCCACGTATCCTCCACTCATCTGCACCAATGGCCGAGCAAAACTTCCCTCCATGCAGCACCGCCATTCGATCTTCCATGTGCCTTCCTAGCAGCACGTTTATATATATACTATTGTTATATATATATAGTTGTTTGGGAATATGAGGTACATGTATTATATATATTCTAGTTATATGTGTGTTCAAAAATAAGGGAGTGCGGGTTTCATCATTGAGAAATAGTACATAGCTTTTATGTATGTGTGCATATACTGTTTAAATTAATTGAATATATATTATATGCTAGTTTATACATTCTTATATTTTTTTACCGTATGCTTTCAACAGTATGCTAGTTAATTTATATATGTATGTATACGTGAATTATTGGTCTGCTGCATTTCTATTTTACAGGCTAGTCTTAACTTATATACTAATGTCTATATATATATATATTTATATTTATATATAGGGTTGGTCAGGTTTTTGCATCTAATTGTCTTGTTTGTTTTGTACTGCTTTAAATTTTTATACTATACAGTATTATATATTATAAGGAAGTATTGTATAAGGAAGAATTATATATACTATTTATGTCTTGTTTCTGTGTATATATATATATTACTACAGGCCTATACAAGTTATAAAATTTTTGTTTGATTTAAGTTATTTGTATATATATATATATCAAGTTGTTCTCATATATATATAGGGGTCTGGGCTTGCTGCAAAGTGAAGAACTGTATATTATTATATTTAGTATATATATGTTTTCAAAAGTTTTATTTGCTTGGTGGTGAAAAAAATAATATGGTTCACAGTTGGTTTATATATATAAGTGCAGATGTACGATGTATTTGAATGATATTGGTATGAGAATACAATATATACAAGTTTTATATATATCAGCTTATATTAATATATATTTTTGTTTTGGTTATAAGCATATAGTAATGTACAGTTAGTTATATAAGTAAATGTACATTTGGTTACAACATATTTACTAATATATATATATATGTATGTATGTATTGTTTTGGTTGTTCTATATATACTAAACTACACATACATATTTTGTTTATATTTTGTAAACAGTGGTATGCATTTAGCTTGTATAGGGATATTTTTTTGTTACAGTTTTATATATTAGTTAACAGGTTTAAATAAATATGTACAACAGTTTTGTTATATTTTAAGTATAGTTAGTTATAAAATATAGTGTTATATCGAGTCTGTATATTTGGTTGTCTGAGTATATATATTTGTGAGTTGAGATATGCATATATAATTAGTTGTCTGCATATGAATGTTCTATTGTATATTTGGCATGTGAGTTTGGGTAGTTGCCTGCATTATATGAATATATATAGTCTATTTTTGTTTACGAGTTTAGTTTTGTACTGTTATATAGATATTTTTTCTCTGCAGCTTATATACCAATTTATATAATGGTATATATATGTTTAAAACTGAAAAATTACACGACTTTATGTGATCTGCTTTGAGCCGGTATATTTATTTTAGCAAAGCAAGTTTATATTAATATTCTTATGAACATTAGTTTTGAATTTTAAATATTAAGATTTTTCTTTCTATTTGGTTTGTCTGTATATTGGTTTAAAATATATATGTATATATATATATATATAGATTTATTTTGATTGGTGTTTAAGTTAAATGTAGATTTTAGAAAATATAAATTATATGCAATATATTTTGTTCTTATCGATTTCCCATTTATCAGCTTGTCCGTCAAATCGTGCCAATCTAGCTTCGTTTTGGAATTCGTGCTTGGGTTGTAACTCATTCCATTGTCAAATCTATCTAGCCTCGAAAGGTGAGCAATCACTCTGATTAACGTACTTATATTTATTAAATTTGATTTCAATTGAAACGACAATTGAAATATGCTGCTGTTAGATATTTACATTGCTATATATATATCATTGTCTGTATCTGTTCACCTATGACATCTGACACCATTATCTGTTATTTATACTGATGTTATATGCCTGTTACTGTTGTTATATTATTATCATATCTGTTATCACTCTGCAAGTTCCCTATTAGTATAGAATCACTATGGGTTGAAATGATACATACCCGAACGATCTGTAGAATAGGAGAAAATCGTTATGGGTTGAAATGATAAACCCAAGCGATTTTCATTGAATTGAATTTGGGATTGCGGGTTGAAAAGATATATACCCGTATATATATTTTAAATTGCGGATTGAAATGATAAATATCCGTATCACTTGACCATAGGATAGAAAATTATATACAGGCACCGTTGGTCTATATATATAAACGTTTTGAAAATGATTTCTATGGTTTTGAAAAGAAATATATGGTTTTGATAAATATTGATTTTTAAAGATTTATTAAAGTTGATTTAATAAAGTTGATAAATAATATGTTTAAGTATTTATTTAATATCTATATTTTCAAATATAGAATTTATAATGATTTGAAATTGATTGAAATTATATTTATTTAAGAATTATATTTAAATAAGTTTGATTTGAAATGTATTGAAATTTGAAATTTAAAGAAGTGATTTACAACTTGAAATTTGAAAAGGTGACTTAAATGGATATTTCAAATGTATAAATATTTAAATGAGATATTTTGTTTATTTAAATTGTAAATTGAAATTGTATTCAAATGTCATGGAAATGTTAAGTTAATTGTTCAAAACTAAATAATTGTAAAGTGAATTTGATATGTATATAAATTTATCGAATTTAGTTTTGAAATGTTGAATATTTAAAGCTTTAAAATATATTAAAATTGAAATGGCTTATTTTATGGTTCTGATATGTATTTGAAATCGATAATTTGAAATGGTTATTTAGAAGCTGAATCGAGTTGACACTGATGATTTGAGATTTGATTAAATTAAATTTTTGGAATTCGAGTTAATTTGAACCGATTTGTGAAATTTGAAGAACTATCTTATTTTATAAAGAAAATTTAAATTATATTTAAAACTATTGATACTGTACTTTATAAATTATTTGGTTTTATTTAAATGAGATATTATTGAATTGTTTTGGAAATGGAAATGATATATTATTGAATTGGGTTTTGAAATGGAAATAATACATTGATAATTTGGGTTTGAAATAGTAATAATATTTTGGTTTAAAGTATATACTATTTTGAAGTAAAGGATATGTTTTGAAATGGAAAAAAAATTGTGGTTTTGAAGTATAAACTATTTTGAAATGACCACGGTGTTATAATAACGATTGGTTGTTAAAGAGACCGGGATCGGATATGGACATACTCTCTGTCGATACCGAAAACCACTTTGACAACTGTGTACGCGGTGGAGTTTCCAAAATGAAGTAGGATGGTGGCGACGATCCTAAGGTATATATGTGGACCCAACTCCCGTGAGTTGGCATAAGGTGGCTAAAACAGGAGCGATCTCGGACCAGTGAGGTAGCACCTCGTATCGGACACACTTCTTCGATTTCATTCTATTACTTGTTGATTTTGGTGGCCACCCTTCGATTCGGGAGTGTTGTTCGAGGTGGAACGGTAGTGGCTGCTATGTGTATCCATTAGTCCGTGTGCGTAATTGGTATATCTACCCTGGCATTGCCTTGTGTGCCGTGTCACCTACCATATCGAGCTTTACTACGATTATGATTTTAAGATCCGACCGCGTTAAGGTTCTCCATCCCCTTAACGCTATTTTCTATATGATTATACTTTACTGATTAGACACTACTGTATATAGCATATATTACTACTTAGTAGATAGTTTAACGGATCCTTAGAGGATGGTTATCCCAAACATCCTTTAAGTTACTTGTATTTCAGTTGATATCTCACTTGAGTTGGATTTATTGATATAAGAATGTTAATCCTGACTCGAGTGTTTTGTGTTTTGCTTTACGCTCGGGTCAGACTGAGTGATACAGCATTTGAGACTCACCTTTGGAGTTGGAGCTTCGCTTGGAGATCCAGCTATCTATCGATCCTGCTTTCAGTTATTCAGTTGATTCCAGTGATGTATTCAGATCTTGTATTTGATTATTGTTTTGAGACATCTATTGTATTCGAGACTTCTGTTGTATCTTGTTTGACTCTGTTATATATATATAGTAGCTTCATGAACTACTATCCTTTTGTTTCCGCTGCATTATTGTTATATTACTCTGTGTCTGTGATCTGTAATTATTTTATTTACTGTATATGCTGAGTTTTGCCAAATTTTATTTACAATCCATTGTTTTGAATTATTCAAGTCTGACATGTGTGGATTTATTGTCGATTTGAATGGTCCAAAATACTGGGTCGTTACATGCACACACATAAATATATGTTTATGATACATCTGTCTACTTATATATTTAATTAAAAATAAGTTAAATAAAATTCTGTAATTTATACATTTAAATGAAATAAGAGATTTTATTTAAATTAAATTCAGAAATGTTTTAAATAAATTAGACTTCATAGGCCCAATTTAGATCCACTAAGGGAATTTTTTTGAAATTCACTCATATGTTCCGCTGCGGGCTGGTCCAGTTCCAACAATGGTATCAGAGCCAATAGCCTATGTAGTCTAAATTAGTCATATTAGGGTTAACTATTAAGCTCACAGCCCAAAAGTTGTCCTAATAGAAAAGGCCCAAATTTGAATTGGGCGTTGGGCTAATTTTCAAAATTGTTTTGATACTGAAAATAAAAATTTTAAATTTAAAAGTTAAATTTAAATTAAGAAAAATATTATAAATGTTATAATATAAAATTTCAAAATGTTTTGAAAATTCAAAATTTAAGATTTTTAAATTTAAAATATACTATATACATATTAAAAATGTTATAATATAGTGAAAATTTTCAAAATGATTGAAAATTAGAATAAATCATTTTCAAAATTTAAAATTTATTAATAAGATTAATAAAATATATTAATTAATATATATATGTATGTGTGTGTATATATATAAATGTATTGTATATTATAATACATGTTATGTTGTTTTAAAATGATAAATTAACATAAGTATACATGTATGTATATAAATGGATTTTGAATTTAGTATAAATTTATTAAATTTTTTAATTAAATAAAATTAATTAAAGGTTAAATAAATAAATTAAAGGTTAAATAATTAAATGAAATTAACATATATGAGATATATGAGTTATACTATAAAGGTTATAGTATATAATAAATATCTAATATAAATGTTATATTAAGATAATATAATTAATTAAAATGTTAATTAATTAAGGTTATCAAATAAAATTTAATTAATATAATATTATACATAAGACTTATATAAGTAATATGAAATATAAAACTTATATAATAATAAAACTTATATAATATGAATGTATAAACTAAAGGTGGAACATTAAAGAAACCCAAAATATACTTAAGGAATAATTACATATGTAAATGTATGTATACCATGATTTCTGATGTGTCCGACACTTGAATCACAAGAGTATTTCATAAAAATACATTATTTCATACATCAATATCACTCAATATAAATATATTAAAGATTATGAATCTTCAATATAATGTTGTTTTCTACCATATATATTAATAAATTACTTGCATACTCCTTAGTTGTTAAGCAAACTCAAGCTGGGGATGTTATGTGTAGTATTATTAATATATTGAATAGACAAGGTAAGATAACTATATGTATTTGTTGAGTAGACTCAAGGTACATATACTATACTTAGGCCGTCGCAATATGGTAGGTACAAGTGAATAATTTCAATTTGATTTGTTGAGCAGACTCAAGGCCGAAGCGGAATTAGGACAAGGTACCAAAGGATTAGGAGTTGTATATAATACAACCAATAAAGATTTATCCATCGTCTGAAGAGCTATGACTTATTGAGTAGACTTAAGATCGGAATTCTAAGACAGATGAGTCCTAACACTCACTAATGAAGTCGAAAGACTTCTATATTTCGACTTAGGGTTTGGCGAAACATAAAAGTCTAGTAGGAGACTTATTAGAAAAATGAAATGATAACTTTTAACCTTTCTAATATTGTAAGAACATATGCTATATAATATTATACTAATCTACATTGATAAATTTGTACATTTAATACGATTGATAAAATGTTTATCAATTAAGGTATACAAATGAACTGAATTAAAGATTGACAAATAGAAATATAATATATACACTTACTATTAACTACTTCTTGCATGTTAATATTTTCTATATCCATGCAAGTACCTAATTTTACAACTACTTGATACATTCATAATTTGACCGCTTATTTTTTTTTGGTAAAAAAACCGTGTATTGCATTCTAGGAGTTCTGAATTCAAAAGATATATGAGACTATAGATATCTAATCCATATACTATCACATATAAGTGTTATATGGTAAATGGTCACAGTTCGTAATGTACGATACTTGGACGTAATTTTTTTATTCAAAATAAGCAAATAAACCATATAGTGAGATTGAATAATCCATTTGATTGATTACAATAAAGATCACGTTATGTTAAAAGTAACACAAGACCAAAACTACAATATAGATCTAAGGACTCGATCGCTGATATGTTAGTTTGATCAGTTTACGAAAAATGCAATATATTTGATGTCCTTAAATATTAAGGTTGCTCAAGTGCACTTTTGTAAAGAGTCCATTATGATATTGTAGTAAAGGTTTTCTTGTGAATGGTTCGACCATTTAGAAAGAAAAACGAATGAACAAGAGTAGATGTGATTTAAAGGTACGGTTGGGGATAAAGAGAATGAATCTCACTTCTGCTTCATAAAGAAACATCGAAAATGAGAATTGTAAAATAATAATTGATATTTCTTACTGGAATAAGAAATATGATTTCTATTCTAAAATGTATTTTCATGTAGAAAATGATTTTCTATGAAAATTTATTTCTTTGAGTTCAAGATATTTGATCAAAGAATTTTCCGTTGTAAACTAATTGCAGTATATGAAATAAATAGTTTATATTAAGTGAATGATGGACCTTCGAATTCAGTATGCTATTATATTAATGGCGGAAATAATGGGAGCATACCACATAGTGCTTATTGATTACATCAAGTTATGAAAATTGTTTTTGTAAAACATACCGAACATTACTTATGAAACAGTGACTATTTTTCAGTATTGACTGAAAAATAGACATAGTTGTATTTCAATATGAATATTCATTATGAAATAAACCTATAATGTGGTATTTTTTACACAACAAAAGTGATGCAATTAAAAATAGTAAAGTATCTAAAATTATTTACAATTATTTTAGAATTATAGACTAAGCCGTAGTTTTGAGAAATAATTTTTATTATATGATTATGAGTCATATGATACTGGGTAATTATATCTCAAAAATTAAAGGGCTATGCACCCATTTAGTGGGAGCATCATAAGAGTTGATGAACTCTTCGGATTGGTACATATAGATGTATGTGATTATAAGTCTATCAATACCAAAACAATTCCCCGTACTTCATTATATTCTCCGATGTGTTATCACAGACATGGACATGTGTATTTGGTATGCATTTATAAGTCTATAATAAGCCCATATAATATAAAATGAGAGCAAATAATGTAACATGTGATAGAAATAATTGATTTGATCGAATGAGTGAGTATATTGGAAGGAGTTCCGTATGTACCAAACATGAATAATGATTTTGTCTCAAAAGGTCACTCCTACATATAATACATAATGATGTGTTGGTAAGGAGTAATCAAACTTTGTTAGAAAAAGCACGATTAATTATGAGTGAAGTTGAGTTAATTTCTTTCAATAAGGTCGTGTACTTAAGAGTAGTACACAAGGTAAAAGTTAATATCATCCAAAGAATAGTTTACAAAATCATACGAGATATGGGTTTATAAGAAACCCCTACATATCCTAGGCTAGGGAGTTGGCAGGTTGTGTGAGTCAAAAGACCGCATGCAATAATTGTAAGTAAGAATCTTGTATGAATCATCCCAAGAGAATTTTGGGATCGATAGTCATTAGATGAATAATTTATGTTATGAACATAAATTTATTGTGAACTAATGCAAAATCAGATTTATATGAGGCAATTCATAAAATGTTTATGAATGCACATTCCGTTGCATTGGGAAACAATTGTTGCTTTAAGAAATACCAACTTCGTAGCGAAGGAATTTCTTTAAGAAATTATTGGTATAAAATGGACTTGGATGCAATCCAATGATTAAACTGATTACACGGGATGAAATAAAATTGACCAAACCTAAATGAACACAAATACATTAGAACGTCTAATAAGTATTCTTGTATGTTAAAGAGAAACTGGTTTCTTATCAATGTCAAGAATAAATAATCCTCGGTTGTTTGGTTATACCATTAAGAGTATTGGCTCTATGATATGGTACAATGCGCAAATCCAAAATAGATTCCAAGTACATTATCAAAATATGATTTTGATAGTTGTATCTGAAAGGATATGATCCTTTTGGCCGTAAATGTTCCTTTAAGAGAAAGACAAATATAATTGTAATATAGTGAACCATAATGATAAGAATAACATCACAAATTTCAATTATTAAAATTAGCATAATAGATTCGACATTCAATGTGCTTAACTTAATTTGGATTTATTCACAAAATTATCACTTGGTATAACTTTATGTTTTGGTACGTATGTATCGAAATAGAAAATTCTAAATTATGATTCAAAGTAAGCGTTTGCACATAATAACCAAAATGTCTCGAAGTCGGTGGAAGCAATATTGAGTTTGTGAGTCTTTTGATAAGATCTAAGAAACGATAGAAAGCATCATTTTATAAGCATCGAAATTGAATAAATATTTTGATAGAAGTATCAAATAGTTTGATTAACAATCAAAATGCAGAGAAAGCGTCTGTTCATAAGAAAGAATGTTAAAATGTACATTGATATTTCTAAACTGTAAGTAAACAATACGTTGCTGTTTTTTAACAATGTACTTGTATAAAATCAGCCTTAGTTTTTTTAATACTTGACACTGGATTTGAAAATAATGTCTTTTATAGTAAGTATAAAAGATACTGGGAATGCCTCAGATCAATATGTAAAGACACCTTATTGAAATGTTTAATACGAAACATGTAAGATGAATTCCTTATGCATTAGCAATAGGAATTATCATACATGTTATGTTGTCTACGGTATCGTGATTTGTTAATGTATTTGATACCTGAAACAAATATCAAATCCAAATTGATATCATGGAATGGTTATTTGAAGTATTCTCATGTATTTATGAAATACTACAGAATAATTTACAGAAACAATGAACTCCTTATGACGGGTTGTTCGGACTCGAACTTTCATAAGTGATATTGAGTATAATATGTCAATAATAAATTCAAGTTAAGAATCTTTAAGTTAGAAATGTTCCAAATGAAGGACTGTAGTTGATTCAATGAATAAGATTAAGTACATCGCCTAGAATAGTGCTGCAATAAAACCAATGTATATAAATATAAATGCACAAATTTATAACTGAGCTGAGTTCAAATGTTGAGAATCCTATAACATTGTTATATGATAACAATGTTACAATATAGTTCATAACAGAACTTAGCGCTCACCGGAAGTCGAGATACATACTTCGAATTGTTCCACGTGATAATTGTAGTTCAATCAATGTCGAAGAGAGTTGATTGACGGCGTGGATAATTGAAACATAATAGCAAACACGTTCGCTAAGCAACTGACCCAATTGGTTTTGAGAAAACCGATTTGAGAAGTTAGAATAAGGTTCCATATTTGACCCCAAGTGCAAGTGGGAGGTTGATAGTGTTAGGGGTATACCTTAAGGGCAATTATATAATTTGTTACTTATGTCTCACTCGATAACCAATCTTGTTTGAAATAAAAGGTTTTTTCTTTTTATTATATACTTGATATGATCTGTTATATTAATTAATTAATTTAATTAAAAGTATATCTAATAGAAAATCCATAAATGGTATGTTTTCTGATAGTAGTTATAAAGTGTTCTGACCGTGAGTAAGTTATCACAGTGAAAATAAATATACCATTTTAAATGTTCCTAGTCAAGATGCATCGAAGTTGGATATTGATGTATATGTTGTGACTAAAGTATGTAACGTTCTCCAAATGTTGGGCAGTGTACTACTTATGACTACTGGAGGCACCAAGAGGATACGTACTTACAGTTATGGGATAACTATGGAATGACTCACTCTATAGTTTTCTATTGGTTAATATAACTAAGGTCAAACATAAAATATCTATATGACTGGTTTACATAGTTCTCTCAACTTGAGAATACCATCGATCTTCAATATGAAAGCTCCGCTTTGATTACAGTCAGATAATTGCATGGCATCCATCGAGTGACTATAGTAGGGTTGAGTTGAAGTATTGGAAGTGAAGCACCATTCAAGATAGGATTTGTCTTCTTGGTTATATGGGGTTAATATCACGGTTAACTCAAGTCAACTCAAAGTCAAAGTCTCTGACCAGAGTATTTCCGTTAATAATAATTGTTATTATTAAACCAGGGACTTTGTGTTTGGATTATAGATTTGAATATGGATGATAATGGAATGTTGACCATTACCAAATTCCAATAAGTCCAAAATGATATAGCTTTAATGAAGAGAATCGGTGTAAATAAATGTCATAACCGGGTAACACTTAAAAAGGTGAAATCAGATTTTACCAAAAATAAGTAAGCGATAAATTTAGCCAAAATGTCACACCACCTACTAAGTGACTAGTATTTAATTATATCATCATATTATGTGATTAAAAATGTAGATCTGATGTGCATAACCGAATAAATTTTATTTTAATTATTACCATTTTATAAAAATATGTGTGTGTGTCACCTAATTTAATTATATGATTTGTATTTAATTATATAACTTGTATTTTATAACATCATATCATGTTAATAATTGAACTTATATTTTATAAATATATATTTACATTGATTATAATTTTCAGTGGCTGCAAATTAATTTTTAACAATTATTTACTATTATTTAATATTATTTAAATTAATATACTAATTAAATTATTCATATAAAATTAAATATGTTTCAAAAATTAAATTTTAAATTTTATAAAATTATCATCGTATAAACTATCGGCTTGAAAAATTAGAAATTAAAAATTAGTTATTATATTTTTTAAAAATCATTTTAATATTCGACCGAAATCAATTAACCAATAAAAAATAATTTTTTGACCGAGAAAATTATGAAAACTTTTCCTAACCTTAAAATATCATACTTGATTTTCTAAAAATTTCAATTTTGAATAATATGCTATGAAAATATTTTATATTATTATTTTATTGTTTTTCGACTATTTAATTCATATAAATATTTTTTAATACAATAAATTTATAACTTAATTTTTGTTATGTTGTGCATATAATTTGGAAAGGTTTAAAAATATAATAATTTTTTTAATTTAAAATCATAATTTATTTATATATATATATTTGAATATTATAAATATACTTATATATATATATATATTTAAAAGTAATAATAATAATTTTATTACTGTAATACATACATATATATGTATATTGATCCTAAAAAAACTTTATATTATTTATTTATTTATTTAATATTTAATATTATAATATATATGTATACCGATCATTATTATTATTATTTTAGCAAAGCTAGCCGGCTTTATAGTGGGCCGTGCCACTGTATAAATAATGGAAAAATAGGTGTTCTACACATGCACAGATAACTAAGGGCAAAAAAGGCCCAAGATTCAGGAATACAAGCACAGGAGCTAGACAAAGGTGCCTAAACTACTATAACAACATGACTATGCTCCCTCGGAAGAGGAAGAACATCCACGACCAACATCCAACAATGGACCCAATAACATGTGAATAACCTAAGAAGAGAGCTGCCAGACGTGGATCATAACCTTCTGATTCAGGTGAGTAAATAAATTTCCTATCCCATGTGACATCATAAAACTTGCTTTTATTTTCCTTACCAATCTCGCCAACCCTAGTAAGGCACAAACCATCTCCCTCAATATGGTAGATAAGAAAACGAGTCTCGCCCCCAATGGCTGATAAAGGCATAAAAAGTGTCAGTCTCAGGCGAATATCTCATATCAGTAGGAGCGTGAACCCAAGCTCATTCGTCAAAATTCCAAGATATAGCATCAAACATAGAAGTAGAAGGTACCACATCGAGAGCCAATGGTGGTAAACTAACAGATGGAGCTACACAAACTGGAGCAACAACAAGGGGATCAACAATGGGAGCTATAACAATGGGATCTACAGGAGTTACAACAAAGGGAGTTACAGGAGCAACCTTTGGAACCCACTTTCGGACAGGGAGACGAGGAAGAGGAATCTGATCAGCTAGGGGAACAAAACCTACAACTGTCGATCTAGAACATGTATCCGAAAGATGCCCAAAAGACTGACAGGACGTGCATATCTCAGGTTTCCAACTGTAGCAAACTCTGACCTCAACAAACTGGTTCTTGTCAAGTCTGACCTTTAAAACCGAAGGTAAAGGTTTGTTAGGAGTAATCTCGATCAGAGCTTTGGCATAGAATAATTTCTTTCTGGCCACTGTGTTTGCGTCATAACATATCACCTTACCCACTAGAACAGCTAGCCAGTCAATCCCAATCAGCGGTTGAAGAACAGAAGGAATGTGAGAAAAGTGGGCCCAGACACGAATAGATAAAACTTGGTCTTTCGCCTGATCCACAGAAGGACTCCAGGTAGTGATAATGAATGGTTTCCCATCTATAAGAATTGGGTCGGCTTCTAGAATATGATGTCTTTCATCACTACACGAGAATCTAAAATAGAACATTTCATTATCAAAGTGAACACTCAAACTCCCCTTAGGCTTCCAAAACTGGTTGCACCTCGCCTTATTTAAATGATAGGGAGGATTGGAGTCGAGAGAAAAACCCACCAAGTGTCTTTCCAGTAATCCACGCCGACCTCAATAACTTCCTTCGGAGGGATCATCGCACCCTCAATCTCAACTAAATCAAAACGACGAGGCAAATGCTTGCCAGCATTATTTGGCAACTTGGTAAATAAAGATGATCACATAGGAGCAGGCCAAGGCATAGGAGGATCCAACGGATCAACGAGCGTTGCAGCAGACATGGGAATGTTGAAATCGACATTGTTACAAGCACTTGGAGTGCAACCCATTGATAACATACTGTCAGCATAGTTGTTACAAGCACCTGGAGATCATTTTTTTTTACATATAAGTAGTATATATATATATGTATGTATGTATATACATTTACATATTTTAATATTTATATAAATAACAAGTTTACATGCATATATTTATTTGGAAAACATACAATACATATAGGATGAGCTAACATGTCTGTTGCGATGTAAATCCAAACATTTATATACGGGTATGTTATACCTTGCATGGATTATTATGTTACAAATGACATATATGTATATGGTACATATGTATTTATAAATTTAATTGAATATAAATTAATTAAAATTCTTCAATTTATAAATTTAAATGAAATAATAGATTTTATTTAAATTGAATTTAGAAATGTTTTAAATAAATTAGACTTCATAGACCCAATATAGATCCAATGGGAATTTTTTTTGAAGTTTACCCATATCTTCTACTGTGGGCTGACCCGGTTCCAATAGTTGTGTAGTTCTTTGAGGATATTGTGGGTACAATGCTTCATTATGAGAGCGTCTATGAAGAAGATAAAGAAGCATGAACTCTGGTTGAACAACAAGGCCAAGTAGCGAAGCAGAAATTCTTTTATCCTAAGAAGGACTAAAGATTCAAGAAGAAGAAAGTTTGACCTAATCCTAGATCTCAACAAAAGAAGAAAGTTTGACCTAATCCTGGATCTCAACAAAGAAGAAAGTTGATAAATTTCAGATTGTGTGTTACATTTTTGGAGTCAAGGGACACTTTGCAAATGAATGTTATAAATCTTAAAATAGCGATACTAGGAAATGCTTCAACTGTAATGAGATTGGCCATATCATAAAGGATTATCGGAAGGCAATCAATCATAAACAGGGGAAGCTATTTGCTATTGAATCGGCAGGCCTATTGGATCAGGATAAGGGAAAAGCAGCCATAGTTCCTAATGGTATGATTATGATATCTAATATATCTGTATGAGTTCTTTTTGATATGGGCACTTCACATTCATTTATATCAAAAGAGCTAGTAGAGAAATTAAAGATGGATTATACATTGCTAGTAACATCGCTTAGAGTAGAAAATTCTATAGGTGGTTACGCTACTTTAGGGACTAAAATGGTATGATTTGATTGTTGATCTAAATGGATACTCCTTTGTGTGCAATTTGCATGTTATGAGTCATTTAGGTTTTGGAATTATTTTGGGAATGGACTGGCTTAAGCATTATGATGCTCGCTTGTTTTGTGCCGATAGAGTTATTACTCTAAAGCATCCTTGTAACAACCCGCATATTTTACGATTGTATATTTAAATATTTTATTTAAATATAGCGTCGTTAGTCGGATTAAAGTCCGAAAAACTACTTTTTGCAAACAGTCGAATTGGGACTCGAGACCACTTACATTGAGTCCAAAATGGCGTTTGCGACTTTTTTGAGTATAAGCTTCGATATGTTTGGAGTAAGTTGAATTTTTGCTATTTTCTAAGTGGGCTTTTGGGTTTGGGTTTCACCCAACTCATTCTATTACCCTAACTCAGCCCCCTCCTCTCCATTCACTCTCATTTTTCCTAACACTCTCAAGCTCAACTGATAATGGGGGAAAAAGATTGGAAATAGAAATTCAAAACCCTAGTTTCCTTTTGCAAGCTTCAATTCTTGCTCCAAAATCAAGGCAAAGCTTTGGTAAGTATCTCCTTCTTCTTCTCCAACTCATTCTCTCTTTGATTTCAGAAATTTCCTAAACCTAACTTAGGAAATGTTCTTCTTTTGAGCTTAGATTCAAGCTTCTGGAGTTGAAGTGGTTGATTGGTTGATCTTCCTTAACTTTCAAGCTTCTCATTCATTGTTTTTGGGATTAAAGGTGAGATTTTTATCTCACATCTATGCCTATAACTATCTTTGATTGTTAGGTATGAATTCCTAACATCTTTACATGTTCATTTGATTTTGATTCGGATTGATTTGGCGAATATTCTAATTTTTGGTTTTTAGTCCAATTTTGTGAAAATCCTTTTACGGATGTTTGAACATGTTTTCGGTGAAGCGTCGAAGAGCCTATATGGCCGGGTTGCCGATTGGCGTAAACCCTTAGCGCCCATTGCTCGTCCGATCGTCGTTTGTTGGATTTTCGCCCTACAAGGGGGCTAGACTGAATGTGCTTCAGAAGCAGGTTCAGTCGACTGAACCAGTGGTTCAGTCGACTGAACCAGAAGTCGAAAAATGCTTAGAAGCAGGTCCAGTCGACTGAACCAGACTTAGGAAATTGCCTGGGTCTGTATCAGTCGACTGACCATCTGGGTCAGTCGACTGACCCTGGGGATACACAATTCGTATCCCTGTGTTAGTCGACTGACCACCTGGTTCAGTCGACTGACCTGCTTGCTTCAGCCCCATTTGATTATTTTGCTCGAGATTTCCAATGCTAATCGATTCATGATTCTCCGTTTTGTTGTTATCATTTGTTACCGATTTTGATGACTTCTATTTCGGGATTTTTAGGTATATCCATTTTGATGGATTCGGCATCGATTTCTATGGATTTGATTCACGTCTTCGTATGTGGATTTTGGTGATTGATTGTTTCTACAATCATTTTTGTGGCTTGTCTCTTCTAAATACAAAGGTTTCCATACTAGTAGTAAATATTCAAACTCGTTTACAAAGATGATTTCAACTCTATTTTTAATACAAAGCTCGTTTATAAAACCGTTTTCCAATCTATTAGTATACACAAACCTTTACCTCATTCGTATGAGAAAATCTAATTAAATGACTTGGCAAAACAAGTGGTATGAAACGCTTGCGTTTACTTCGTCGGTTAATTCTTTGACTTGTTCGATTGAAACTCTTGTGACAACTTTCGAGTGGAAATCTACAATATGTTCGTAAATATTTGAGTTAAGCAAGTGGTTATGGGACATGAAGCTAAACTCTTATATTTACTAGCTTAGTGTAATCGACACTTCTTGATGATCGATGATGATCATTTTATGGTTTAGACTAGCAATGTGCGATGTCTCTTTGTCCACGTGGGGGACTATACCCCGTTCCTTTGAGCTTCGTCTCATTTTTATGGGCTAGCGACCCATGGTCCTTGGACCGTTCGTGGAGCAATCGGCTCATTAAGTCGGTGCATGGGGTGTATCTTTTTAGGTGCATCGATGTTCGACTAGGCATGGGGTGTATCTTTTTAGGTGCATCGATGTTAGTTTATACATGGGGCGTATCTTTTCAGGTGCATCGATGTTCTACTGTGCATGGGGCACATCTTTCTAGGTGCGTCGATGTTCGGTTTATGGTTAGCGACCATGGAATAGTGTTCCGTTTGTGATACACGTGTTGGTGAGTTTTCATGCTCCCGTTTGTGATAGGCCTCCCCCTTTTGTGATTTCTGGATTTCTCGTTGTGATTTCTAGAATTTGTGTTTCACCAACTTTTACGTTTGGCATTTATATGTTTGTCAATATTTGTAGTTCGGTGAATAAAATAAAGAATATGACATTCTTTTTGGTGTTTTGAGATGATTGGAGATATTGTATGATATTTGTTGTTATTTGATGTATACTTGACACAGTATGGCATTTCTTTGTTATCATACGTTTTTGGTCACATCTCTTATCCTATCTCAGTTTATCTGATATTTATAGCTAGACTGATCCGTTTATTATTTTCTTCTTAAATAATACTCGGGTCAGACCGAGATATTTCAGGTGCTCCTGCTTGACTTCTTATCAGGGATTATCATCTGCTTCTTTTGGCTAACTACTTTAGATTAGTAGTTTTTGTTATTATACATTTGAGATATGGACTCCTTGATGTATAATTATTCTTTTGCCTTGCACTTGTATCTATTCTCTTGTGATGTAGTGGATCTTGTTTTACCACTACTTTGATGTACTCCTTTTTGTGTTATATATTCATATCTATTTCCGCCTTTGTGATATGAATGTCTATGACTGATTTGTGTTATGTTTATTTCTATATTTGTTTCCGAGGTCCACTTAGCCACTGTGTGGTAGCTTTGAGTTTGTATTTGATATGTCGGATTTCCACTTGAAATGAAATGTAAGTTATATTTTCTGACATATCGGTACTCGCACAAAGCAATTACACAGATGGTCGCTCCTCAACAGCCTTATTCTTCGTGCTAGTCGACGACATTACACCGTAGTGTCCTTGGCTAGCGTGAGCATAGAGGTGGGGCGTCACAATCCTGATCATAAAAATCGTATTGTGTTTTCCCTTGATGTGTCGAAAGTGGGGTTTTGCATTTCACTTTATGCTATCGAATCTCAAGGCAACGAAGTCGAGAAGATTCCAACTGTGAGAGAATTTTCGGATGTATTTGATTCTGTAGAAGGATTACCCCTTCGTTCAGCTGTAGAATTTTGAACTAGATTTAATTTTGGGTTCTCATCCTGTTAGCAGACCTCCTAGTCGAATGTGCCCTACCGAGATGGAAGAATTGCGAACTCAATTAGAAGGACTTAAGCAGAAGAACTTTATTAGATCAAGTAGTTCGCCATGGGGTGAAGCGGCAATATTCGTAAAGAAGGCGGACGGGTCACTAAGGATGTGCATTGATTATAGAAAGTTGAATGAGATGACGATTAAAACCCGTTATCCATTGCCGTGGATTGATGATCTTTTTGATCACCTAATGATTTTTTAATCAGCTGAATGGAGCGAAAGTTTTCTCACAACTTGACTTAGCTACTGGTTTTCACTAATTATGAGTAGCTGATGATAATATTCCTTTTACAACATTCAAAACCAGATACGGATCCTAAGAGTGGCTAGTTATACCTTTCCGGTTGATGAATGCACATGCTTATTTCGTTGACTTAATGAATCAAGTTTTCCATGGTTATATGGATAAATTTGTATTAGTATTCATTGATGATATCCTAATCTATTCAAACATAAGGAAGAGCACGCAGAACATTTAAGGATTGTCCTAGAAACTTTGAGATCGCATCAACTAAAAGCTAAATTCATGAAATGTCACTTTTGGCAGGAAGAAGTGAAATTTCTTGGACATATTGTCTCCAATAAAGGTATTTCTATTGATTCGACAAAAATCGAAGTTGTTCAAAAGTGGAAGAGGCCGAAGTTAGTTGCAGAAATTCATAGTTTCTTAGGATTGGCTGGATATTATAGACGTTTTATTCAAGGCTTTACAAAAATTCAACTCCGTTGACCCATTTGATGAAGAAAGGAGTAAAATATAACTGGTCAGAGAGGTGTGAAACAAAATTTTAAATGCTGAAAGAATTATTATCTCATGCACTATTCTAATAGTGCTCAATGGTAATAAAGATCTGGTAGTATATACAGATGCTTGCGAGACTAGTCTTGGAGCCATGTTGATGCAACGCGATAAGGTCGTAGCATATGCATGAAGACAGTTAAGACCAAATGAAACTAGATATGCTATTCATGATCTTGAGCTAGCAGCAGTAGTATTTGCTTTGAAATTATGGAGACATTATCTGTTAGGAGAACGATTCGTTCTCTACATGGATCATAAATCCTTGAGACACTTATTATCTCAAAAAGATTTGAATATGCGATGGAAAAGTGGCTTGAGTTTCTAGTAGCTCATAATTTTGAGATACAGTACACTCTAGGGAAAGGAAACACAATGACCGATACGCTTAGTCGAAAGTAGCAAGCCATGGTTTCTATGATGATCGCGGAATGGAAAGATTGGAGTGGTTAAGTTCATGCAATGTTCAGTATAGAATGATGGCCGATTTATCCGCTATGTTGGCTAGTTTAGAAGTTCAACCAAGCTTAGTTAATAAAATTCAAGTTAGTCAGAAAGATGTTCAAGTGATGATTGATCGAATTCAATGGCTGCAGAATGAAGAAGATGGCGATAATCTAAAAAATTACAAGCTTGACTTGAATGGTAGCTTACGATCGAAAGGAAGAGTATGTGTTCCTAACATAGCTGATCTAAGGAAGGACATGCTTGATGAATATCATCGTCCATGTTCACTATCAATCCAAGTGGAATGAAAATGTAACGACCCGTCATTTCAAACCATTCAAATCGATAATAATCCACACATGTCAGACTTGAATTGCTCAAAACAACATATTGTTATTTATATTTGGCAAAACTTAGCATATATACAGTAAATAAATCAATCACAGAATCATAGACACAGAGTAATACAACAATATGCAGCAGAATAGATAAATAGTAGTTCATGAAGCTACTACATTAACATTAGAGTTTAAAGCAAATACAACAGAAATCCCAAATACATAGAAGTCTCTAATACATAAGCAAATGATAAGTCTGAACATAAATAACAGGAAATTACTGAAATAACTGAAAAGCTGAATAGATAAAAGATAGATCTCCAAGCAAAGCTCCAAGCTCTAAAGGTGAGTCTCAAATGTTGTGACACTCAGGCTGACCCGAGCATAAAGCAAAACACAAAACACTCGAGTATGGATTAACATTCTTATGTAAGTAAATCAACCCAAGTGAAATGTCCAAGTGAAATGCAATATAACTTAAAGGATGTTTGGGATTCCATCCTTTAAGGATTCGTCAAACTATCTACATACATAGTATAATACGCTACATAGATAATGTCTACAGTAAAGTAAAATATTAAAATAGTGTTAAGGCATTACCCGTGTCCCCCTTAACACATTTTTTATATAAATGTCGTAGTCTATACAGTACTGTAATTCCTTCGTTAACTAGAGGGCTATCAGAGGGCACTCCACAGTGTACGACATAAACCAAACTCGTAGTGGGTGCGGTAAGGCATATGACAAGGCACGCGAGGCAATGCCCAGTGTAGGATACCACCGTTTTGTAGAACCAGGCTGGTGGTAACGCATAGCAGCTACTACCACCCACCTCGAGACACACTCCCATAATCAAAGGTGCACCCAATCAAATCACAAAGTAATAGATATGGTTTCGAAGAAGCATGATCGATTGGAGGTGCGACCTCACTTGGCCCAGGTATAGCTCCTGTTTTAGTCATATCAAGCTGACCCGAGGGGGTCAGGGCTGCGTTCATACCTCATACAGTAGCTTTCGCCAAACCATCCTACTTCGTTCTGGATTCTCCACCACGTGCATAGTTGGTAAAGTGGTTTTCGGTATTAACAAAGAGTATGACAATATTCGATCCCGGTCTCTTTAACAACCAAACACTTATTTCACACCGTGGACATTTTATAAAATCACTTTTATAAACATTTAAATAAAATCTCAAATTACAAATTTAAATCAAAATTAAATATTCAACTTCAATTTTATTTAATTTTGAAAATATTCACTTAATCACCTTTAATCAAAATCAAGTTATCAAGTTATAAAATCATATCTTTTAAAATATCAAAATCAATAAGTTTCAAATCAATTCTTATTTAAATTCAATTCTTAAACAAATTAAATTACAAATCAACTTTAATTTATCTTTCCAACTTTTATTTATTAAAGTTATCACAAAATATATTTTCTAAATATTAATATAAATTTTAAATAAATATTTTAAACGTATTATATATATATATTAGTTAAATTAAATTTTATTATATTAAATTTTTTATTAAATTAAATCTTATTATTAAATTTATTTTATATTAAATCTTTTTTTTATATATTTAAAAATAATAAATTATAAGTAAAATCTTAAAATTTACATTTTTCAAAACTTAACTTATAAATTTAAAATTTCCAAACATATAATTTAAAAATCTAAAATTATACAGAAATATTAAAATAAAAATCTTTATATTATATTTTAAAAATCAATATTTATTAAAACACATATATTTTTCAAAGTTTTGGAAATCATTTTAAAAATAGACCAACGGTGTCTGTATATATAGTTTTCTATCATATGGTCAAGTGATACGGATATTTATCATTTCAATCTGCAATAATTTAAATTTACGGGTATATATCATTTCAACCCACAATCCCAAAATTCAAAATCAGTAAAATCGCTTGTGTTTATCATTTCAACCCGTAATGATTTTCCCTAATTTATAAGATCAGCCGGGTATATATCATTTAAACGCATGGTGATTTTCCTAACTAACAGGGAACTTGCAGTGTGAGAACAATAGAATAATAACATAAAATGACATAACATATAAATTACAACATGTATCATAAATAAAAATTTAAAAATAATATATATACTAACATGTTATGATGTCATATGTCAATTAACATATGTGAACAAATGCAAATAATAGCATATCATACTTAACAATTTAATCACTAATCAATTCAATTTTTACAATAAGTTTCAATCGTCATTTCATGTGAAATAAATTTACTAAATATATGAATGTTAATCGTGAGTGATCGCTCACCTTTCGAGGCCAGAGAGACAACGTTAATAATAAGCAAACAGACATGGATAAACACACGAAAAGCGAAGAACGCGACAACCGCCGCTGAAACTCTCCGGACAGCAAGCACAAGGGCAAAGCTAGCAAATAACTCAAGTTCGATGAAAAACAAAATATATATAAAATATATATTTCCTTTCTTTTTTTTATAAGGAGGAGAAAAAGGCTATGGGTTTCGGCTGTGGGTAGCGCAAGGATGATGCGGCTACTCGGTTAGGTGGCCGAGGGATGCTTGGGGTTTGATCAGTAGAGTGGGAAAGGCTGTGTGCTCGGAGGCAGATAAAGAGCTGAGGGTTGTGAAGGTCGGACGTTTTCATGGAGTTGTGGTGGGGAAAGGCGGACTATGCTCATGGCGACTGGCTGCTCGGTGGATCAAGGTGGGCGTAAGGCTGTTCGAGTGGAGGTGGTAGGCTGATGGAGAGGGTGGGGAGACGGAGCAAGCTGCTGTGGTGGAGTGGGTGTTGCGGCTAGAGGAGACGGCTATGTGAGGGATGGGAGGATGCGGCAGTGAGAAGCGGCTAGGTGGTGGTGTTATGGGAGGGAAGGCGACACGGTGGAGATAGGTCGAGAGAGAGGGAGAAGGGGTGAGTTCGGCGGAAAGGTTGGAGGAAGGCTGCATGTTTGTGGCTGTTAGGGTGGTTAGTGGTCGGTAAGGTGGCTGCAATGTGGGGATGGGTTCGGGTGGAGAGACGGAGCGTTTGACATGGCAGAAGTGGGAGGGAAGGAGAGGCCGATTTCAAAGAGGAAGAGGACGAACAATTTTCACGAATATATATATATATATACAACCTATACATACATACATACATACATACATACATACATACATACATACATACATACATACATACATACATACATACATACATACATATATATATTAGAAGCACAGGAACGAAAAGAAGGAAGTAAAAGAAAAATGGCAGGAAGGAAGTGAACCAGCAAATATATTGAACCGTGGGGAATAGCAAAAGTCAAGAGCTGAATTCAGAGAATATTAAAACTTAATGTCCATTAGCTTCAACCGATGGACAAATGAATGGACACAGGAAACCCAAAAGACCAAATTGGTACCGATACAACTATTCGTCTCGTAGATTTTGCCGTGTACTGGATGTCGAAATGCACAAATGAATATACTACGGAGATCAGCGCGATGAGACGATCAAGATGGTACAAAGATACAAGCGACAAGACCTTCCTATCAAAACTCGATTTTTGCGGCCAAAATGCAGCTAAATAGCCGAAAATAAGATAAATGGGGCTAGAGCAGTCCACATTTGGCGAAACGAATTATGACGTCTTACTCAGAAAATGTTCTACATTTTCTTTATGTAAAAATATTTAGATTTCAAAAATATTTTATTTCCATCAAATTAACTGATTCTAAATTGAAATTTCACAGCTAAACAAACTTACATATTTTCCGATAAAAATCTTCCTCTTGCTATATTTAAATGGACTTATCCTAAATATCAAATTTTCGTTGCAAAATTTTTATTGTTTATTTTCATGAAAATTTAGTTAATTATGTTATTTAAATCGTTAAAATTTACGGGTCGTTACACTCTCCCCCCATCAAAACTTTTCATCCCCAAAAAGGAACGAGATAGGAGAATAGAAGCAAACAGGAAGATAAGACAAATTCAAATGACTAGTACTTGAGACAAACAATATAGTTTCCCAGGTGCAATCCCGATCATCTTTACTCCACTGTACTTTGACCAGACTGACAGATTTCCTCCTAAGCTACTTCGTACCTCTATCGACAATACGAAGTGGCTTCCTCTCAATAGTGGGATTTGGCTCGACATCCAAATTCTCTAGTAAAGCAGGCTGAACAATCAAAGATGGATCATGAAGATATTTGTGAAGGTGAGATACGTGAAACACGTTATGCACACCCAATAGCTTCTCTGGCAAATCCACTCTATAAGCTAAAGGACCAACCCTTTCCAAAATGCGGAAAGGACCAATGAATCTAGGAGCAAGCTTCCTTCTCCGACCAAAGCGAACCACATTCTTCAGTGGCAAGATCTTAAGAAAGACCTGATCACCCACTGAAAATTCCAAATTCCTTCTCCACCTATCAACATACTTCTTCTGCCTATTATGAGCAATCCTCATCTTCCTCCTAATCTCCTCAACCTTCTCCGATGCTTCCAGAATCATATCAGGCCCAAGAACTAAGCGATCACCGGATTCGATCCAGCAAGATGGAGATTTGCAAGATCGTCCATAAAGAGCGGCAAATGGAGACATCTCGATACTTTCCTGAATTCAAAAGAATGGGATTTAAATTGATTTAAGCTTAAGATGATATAAAATTCTTCAAAATAAAGTTATACCTGATAACTGTTATTATAAGTGAATTCAACGAGATGGAGATGATCTTCCCAAGATCCTCCATAATCAAGAACACGGGCATGAAGAAGATCTTTCAGAATCTGATTCACCCTTTCCGTCTGACCATCAATCTAAGGATGGTAAGCAGTATAAGGTTCAAACGGGTACCCAAAGCTTCCTAAAAAGCTTTCCAGAACTTACTGGTAAAGATAGGATCATGATCACAAATAATGCTAGATGAAACACCATGGAGTCGGACAATCTCTCTCATAAAAACCTCAGCTAAACTCGAAGCGGTTCGATTCGACTTGACCAGTATAAAATGAGCAGATTTGGTCAATTGATCGACTACTACCTATATACTCTTATTACCCCTTTTAGTCCTTGGTAAACCATCAATAAAGTCCATAGAAACCTGATCCCACTTCTAAATGGGAATCTCGAGGGGTTGCAACAATCCGGCAGTCTTCTGGTGATCAGCCTTAACCTGTTGACAAGTGGCACATCTACTAACATAAATAAGGATATCCCGCTTTATACCACTCCACCAATACAACCTCCTCATATTCTGAAACATCTTCATGACACCTGGATGGATAGAGTGTTTGGACTGATGATTTTCCTTAAGTACCTCTTGCCTTAATCCGTCGACATTCGGAACACAAATTCGGTTATTAATCCTCGGAACTCCATTTTGATCAATTTGTGCTCCTCACTCACTCTGGTTATCTCCTTCCCTATTACGAATATTCTCCTTTATGAGCTTAAGCATCTCATCTTCATCCTTATTGGCTGTGATACAATCCATAAGAGATGAAGAAGCTACAATCTAACATAACATGGCTCTCTTCTGACTTAGGGCATCGGCCACAACATTAGCCTTTCTGGGAGTGTAGTTGATGTCGAGGTCATAAGATGCTAAGAACTTGAGCCATCTAACCTGCCTTTGGTTCAAATCCTTTTGGGTGAAAATATACTTAAGAGACTGATGATCCATAGAAAGCTCAAACTTAGTTCCCAAAAGATGATGCCTCCATAACTTTAAAGCAAATACAACAGCAAGCAATTCCAAATCATGTGTGGCATAGTTGGCTTCAAGGGGCTTCAACTGACGATTGGCATAAGCAATGACTTTCCCATCCTGCATCAAGACAGCACCCAAAACTTCTCGACTAGCATCGGTATAAACCGATAATCCTTCACTCCTATTCGGAATGGTAAGAACAGGAGCAGAGGTAAGCTTTTGCTTCAACTCATTAGATGCAGCTTCACACTTATCACTCCAAAAAAACTTAGCATTCTTACGAGTCAAAGTAGTGAGAGGTGCAGCTATGCGAGCAAAATTCTAAATGAATCTCGGATAATAACCGACAAGACCCAAAAAGCTACGAATATCGAAAGGAGTCTTAGGTGTCTCGCAATCCTGGAATAGCATAAGATGAATGAGCTAAAAGGAAGATAAAATAATTAAATTTCAAAAGAGAAAAGGTGGATAGACTTACATTAATCGCAATGACCTTAACTGGGTCAACCGAGACTCCATTTTCAGAAACAATGTGCCCAAGGAATCGGACTTCATCCCTCCAGAAATGGCATTTAGAAAATTTGGCTTTCAACTGATGTCTCCCAAGAGTTTGGAGAACATAGCTCAAATGAGATTCATGCTCCTTCACTGACTTAGAAAAGAAAAGAATATCATCAACGAAAACCAGGACGAACTTGTTGAGAACATCGCGGAAAACGCGATTCATGAGATCAATGAAGAAGGCAGGAGCATTGGTTAATCCAAAGGGCATTACTAACCATTCATAGAAACCATTATCTATTCGGAAAGCTGTCTGGGGAATGCTCTACTCAGCTACATGAAGCTGGTGTAAACCGGTAGCAAGATTAAGCTGAGAGAATACTTTAGCTCCGTAGAGCTGATCGAACATATCATTGATGCGAGGCATAAGATATCTGTTCTTAAGAGTAAGCTTGTTCAGCTCTCTATAATCAACACACATCCTCAAAGAACCATCAGATTTGGTGACAAAATCCACAGCTGCACCCCATTCTGAAAAACTCTACCTAATCAGACCCTTGGAAAACAGGTCTTCAATCTGCTTCTTTAACTCGGCTTTCTCTCTAAGTGCCATCCGTCTGGGAGGAAGAATAACAGGTTGGGCTTCAGGAATAATGTCGATGCGGAATTCAATTTCCCGCTTAGAAGGTAGAGAAGTGACTTCACCAAAAACATCAGGATAATCCCTGACTATCGGGGTGGAGTCAAGATCACTAGGCTGAGAATCAAGCGAAAAGATAAAACTGCCTGCATAATCCTGAGGCATTCGACATTCAATCACAAGAGAAGTACCCTGGTCGTCTACTAAAGAAACGGTTCGAGCTTTGCAAGAAATAACAGCATCATAACACTTTAACCAATCACCCCCAAGTAAGATATCAAATGCATCAAAACCGAGGACATAGAAATCTCCGGTGAATCGACGCCTGTTGTAAAGGAGTTTCACCCCTTTACAAATCATACTAAGGTTAGCGGGACCGCTGATGTGATTAGTCACACATAAGGATGAAGTTTCCAATTGAGGTTGCAAGATGTGCTCAATTTTATTACAGAGATCAACTAAAATAAAACTATGGGATGCTCCAGTATCAAAAAGAACACGAACAGGAAAATCATGGAAAGTAAAGGTGCCCTGGAGAGTACCATGGGTATCGCTGGAAGGAGGAGAAGTGGAAGAGCTCATGGTAAAGACCCCAGATGTCTTGCCTCTCTACTGAGTGGGACAATCCTTCTTGAAGTGGCCAGGCTTCAAGCAAAGGTGGCAAAGGTTGTTCTCGGTCACCTGGGTTGGAGGAATAGCGGCTCCGGTAGAGGAAGGACAGCTGTTGGCATAATGACCCTTCTAGTCGCACTTGAAACAAGTGATGGAACATAAGTCAAGAGATCGCTTCTGAGAAGAATAACCAATAGCCTGAGAATTCTGCTAATTCTTCTTCTGCTGATGAAAGTTGGGCTTTCTCTTCTTCGAACTGCTGGAATTTCCCTAAGATGCTGACACAACATGCTTTCCTCTGGAATTAGGGTTCTCAAATTTGGTGGCCATATCCATAAGAGAAGTCAAGGTCTGTGTACATGACTAATCAAACGGTCATAATATTTTGGACACTACACCAAAAAGTACTTTTGGTGGCGCACAAAAAACGCAACCATAACTTATAGTGGCATTTTAGAGAACGCCGCCATACGACATGCAACTAAAAAACCAATATTTTTGGTTGCGTTTTTGTAAACTCCATTATAATGTGCCTTATTGCGGCGGTAAAAAAACGCCACCGTAAATCTTTTTTGTAGCATGTTGAAACGCCACTAAAAGTGATGTTTGGGTTACAACTTAAACCCAAACCTTATAGTTGCGTTTATTATATGCCACAATATATATTTCGCCGCAACAATATTTTTTTCGTTGCGTTTTTTTCTGCTATTATATTTATTCCGTAGCGTTTGATAAACGCCACTAAATATTTTTGCTTTGCTACGTCTATTTCTCACATTCTGCTAGCTCGTTCACTCTCCAATTCACTTTATTCATAATTTATATTAAATAGTAATAATAAATAGTTCAATAATAAACAAAAAATACATGAACAAATGAACTACCATAAACACAAGTAGTACATTACCATACATAGATACAAAGTAGTACATAATCGTACATAGTCACACAACTAGTACATAAATACAGTAGTTTCAAGACAAAAGTTAACATAAAATCCATACGTAGAGAAGTTTATACAACTGAAATACCAGAAACAAAATGAAATAAACAACTGAACTACCATAAAATCCATACGTAGTTGACTAGCTAAGCAAATACCATAAAAACTAGCTAAGCAAATACCATAAGCAATTGATAAATTCTTCGGAGAAGTTCATCCACCTGTAGACAAGTAATAATCAACAATGAGGATCTAAAACTTGAATATTGGAATAAGAAAGGTATAACCATAATTTCTAGTGTTCTTAGCTACCCTATTAGAAATGTACAACCACTGCAAAAAAGACCAGACTTAACTATGTGCAAGTCCAAAGATTCATCTGCAAAAAGGACCAGACTTAACTATGTGAATTTGTCCCAGTTGAAGATGCTGAAACTGATTCAGAATGCACTGATTCTTCACCATAAAATTTAACAACTGAAAATCAGAGTTTCATCAATCAAATGGCAACAAAAATTCAGGATTTACTAAAATTTTCCCGAGATTTACTAAAATTTCTACCTGAAATCACAGTTCACTTTTCAGAAAAATTAACAAAATACCATTTGTATCATCAATATATGCAATTATTAAAAAATATTGATATGGAAAAGTTAAACTCCCCATATTCAATTGTTCTAAACGATGGATGGCTCCAAATATAAAAGCATGTGTGCTAATTTTGTTTTTGTCTATTGTCCAAATTTTAGATTGGTCTTTTCAAATGTTTATTTTCTTCATAAATAATTTACTAAATTACCGTTTCATCTTGGTATTTAGAATATCATATATCTTTAGGTTATTATTACGTAGTAAAGACTATAACTATAATTCTGATATTTCACCAATATAATTCGAATTTTCCCTGTATTGCAGATATCTTATATCAGTACTTGCTCGATAAGTATCCAATAACGATATTAACAACATCATTGTACATTATCTTCAATATTTTTACTTTTTATTCCTAATAAAGAAAATAATTTTTTGTTCAATTTATTATCATTATGTGTGTAATTGAAATTACTAAAAAATTGCAATAAATATGTTTTTTTTCTTTGCTATGGTTGAACTTTGAAACAACCAGCTGACAGAGCAGCAAACAGTCGATTTTAGGCAGATATTATCAATCAAATATATGATATTCAGTAGAGTTCCAGGATGAAACATACGATAACTTATTCCTGGATTTGTACTGTTTTATATATACGATAACTTAGTCAAACTCATCTCTAAAATGCGACTAATTAATAACTCTTAACTCCAGCAATCTAAAGTATTTTCAAAACTAATTTAGAAATCACTTTCCTTGCTGATAGATGAGGTTATAACTAAGTATAACATGCTAATGATAAGTAAAATGAACAAACACATAAGGAAAACTTACATCTTCTATGCCGATTCAATAGACAAGCAACTTCTTCCTTTCTCTATGGCTATAACTCTCATCTGTTCCATTGCCTTGTCTTCTTCGATATTGTTCCATTGCTTTCATTTGTTGGAAAATACCAGGTTGCGCATATTGGTTGGGCGCTGCTTTTATTTGCCTGGTCTTGCAAGCCGCTCTATTTCCTGGTCGTTCAGCTTGCGAATCCTATGTGTGTATCTCCTTATCCTTTTTACATATGTACTTCCCACTTCTATCAAACTTGTCGTTCACTTTGCACACTTATGTTGTCCTAGTCGCACCAGCCCATGATTGATGTTCTATTGGATAGGCCATCAACACTCTCAGATTGCCACTCGCCATTATCATCATTATAACCCCAGACATCAAAAAGTAGGCACTACATCATACATGCACATTCACCTACAGTAGCAGCCATCACTTCAGTAGCTAAGCACATCAGATCATCGATCCAGTCCAGGCATCAGCACCACTCTATCAAGTTCAATCCATTTTGCAGCACTTTTAATTTTTCCATGAATCAATTAGCTTTGCAATAACGGCAACTCAGTGTGGATTCATCCTTGAACACTTTCTTGCATCTTTGACAGTCCTATTATTTAAGTATAACCTAAAGACTATGAACTACCTTATAGATAGGAACCAAGGTTATTTAAATTTCATAAAAATGTACTTTTATAGAAAATAAAAAAATGTACGTTGTAAGTGTAAAATTATGAGAAGTGTGCCATATATGGCACAACAAATGAAATTTATTGTGTTTAGCCGACTAAAATTTAATAACATGGTTGATTAGTTTATACTATTTTGCATTATCCATCATATTAGTTGGTCACATATCAAGACACGCAAGAAAAATAAACTCATATTTCTCACATTCCATATCAATATAATTCACATGCATACCTTTGGAACAGAACCCAGCCATTACTTTAAGAAGTCAACTAAGGTTTATATCCTTCACCATTCACCTGCATGAACAAATTTACGGCTATGAGCTTGCATAACTTATTAATCAAATATTGGCAATGTATATACTGAAGAATAACAATTCCTTCTTTCTAAATCTGGTCTTTTTTTTATGCCTTTAGATTCTGAGCTAAGCATTTTAAACAACTGTACCAAAAATAGCATTTATCCCTTACATTCAAATTTTTTGAAACAGTTAATCATGCTTATATGACATATATTTTAACAGTAAGCAATATCAACTAGGTACCAAGTGAATGAATGTCTCAAACATAAAAATAACAAGACATTATTCTACGAAGCACATGTATAGATCATGTGCATAACGAAATAAAGTACATATGGCAATAATAAAAATAAAAGTACGTATCCAATGGGCACGACAACTATACACAGAAATCTAATAATAAAAAATAGCAGCAATTGTCCTTATAAAGCTCTTTCAACTAGCAAAGCAATTATACTAGAAAAAACTAACTATCAGAAAGTGTAGACCTTTTCACTAATAGAAAGGAAACAATAAAGCTCTTTCAGCTAGCAAAGCATGGATAAACCATTACAACTGCCTGTTAAACTTAGATCTTAATTTTGACAACCAATAGATGTGAACACATAGGTGAGCTCCTTAAAAAAATTGAAATGTCATCTCACCGACAGGTTTCACAGTGGTTTAAGTAATTAAGCTAAAAGCCTACAAACCTTATCAAAATGATCTGCAGATTAAGACGTACAAAATAGTTATTATTGCATGCATTACTCGTCTTTCCACAGTTTGTAAAACTATATAACTCATAAATTCTTGAGCAAAAGAAAAAGAAAAAAACAATGGACCAAGGCGGCTTCTGAATATCAAGAATGAAATCATACCTTTATTAAAAAATACATGATGCATACCACATGAAATTAAACATGGTGGAGCCCTTAATTGACAAGGATAATTTATGCTTATATGTGTCATTTTTCTTTGTTTCATTAAGAGCTAAAATGGGTATGAGTAAACATCTATGATCGAAAACACTAAAAAAACAAATTTCAGAACTATATGTTGTAGTGTTTATATTCAAATTTCATCAATATGCCTAACTGGTATAAACTATTTCAGAAATCGATATCCACTAATTATAGTTGAAGCATTGGGCATTTTTAATCATACAAATATAGACTATCAACTCTATAAAAAAGTTCATGTTTGAACGATGTTGATAGAGTGAATTCACCAAGCATGATAAAGTTCTGATGTAGAAAGAAAAAGCTGATATAAACAAAGCAACATTAATGAATTAAATCACAAATGCGTTGTCTCATGAATCTAGTAGCCAAGATGTCTCAGATGAATCTAACCAATAAAGTTCTATATTTAGTTTGGAAGATGGACTACCTCTATTAATCTAACCAAATAAAGCCATATCCAAATTAAGATCTAAGTTTAACCCGTGTTTGTTGACAGACCTCCAAAAAAAAAATCTACTCACTAACCACAAATAACAATCAAAGATGAGATTTATTTTATACCATAACTTACTGTTCCAATGCACTGACCAACCACTCAAAACCAGTATGTTAAAACCTCTCTTAATCAAACGAATTTAAGAAGTCAATGACAGCCAATGTCTTATTCTCAGTTTGATGTCAATTAGGTAAGCTTAAACTCATTTAACAAATAAATTCTTGTGGAGTCATTGTCTAAATTAATACTTCATCTTCCCTAACCAGAGGACAAAAAAACCTTTACATACATGCAAGAAAGTAAATGTTAAGATAGCTATCAAAAAGTAAAGGAGTTTAAAAGACAATTGAGATAACTCACCATCGGTGTATTACCATATTATGTGCTTGAGGCCAGTACAACCATTCAAATGTGTAGTCTTCGAATTGTGTAACAAGTACAACAAATCAGAAATAGATACAACCTTGATAAAAAAGGTCTTCTAATTGAACATAATAAATAATATCATTATACCAACATATTCTTTATTATCAGAAATTCTTAATTCAATGGTTTTCATCAAGCTCTCATAAAACAAAATTATTATTATTATTTCAATTGTGTCCTAATCTACATTGACATTCAACAAGCTTTTCTATAATCACAAACTCCTCTCTTGTAAACAAAGCAAGGAGATGATGTTATTACAAAGTTACTAGCTTATCCATGTGAGCTGAAAGTGAAGAAAGAGAAAATGTATAGAAATTTCTAACTAATACGCAAATATTATGCAAAATAAAGATAAATAAACAGTAATCTTTCCAAAGTACTAAATACTGACATAGTATCCCCTTCTTGGAGGCTACATTGTCTGGTTCCTATAACAAATACATACAATCATAAAATGCTCGTATGAATTAGCAACTGAGCTCTCATTTTATATATAAAAAATTGTTGCTGCTATTGATTCTTGTGAATTAGTGTGCATGTGTTTGGTTTCATCAGTATGCATCTGCATCATGTAGTGAGTTCAATCCTAGACATATTATAAACACCACTAGTGAAGAAGGGTCAGGTAGCAATGGTATGATAGGAAGCCACAAACGGGTTGATGTATGATTTCAATGCAACAATCTTATATCTGGAAAGAGTCAAATATTTAGAGGCACTGTCAAGATAAATTTCTTTCTTATTTTAACTTTGCACATATCATATTTTTAGTGTTCAACAAACAACTTATGATTCTTAAATACCTTATGAAAATTGCATGAAAAAAACCGTCAAGGTTATATGAAATGAATCTCGAACTATTACAAAGTCGGCTAAATTTGAATTCATTTTTTTTAATACAAAAAAGCACTCGCAGAATACAGTTCTCTATGACAACAAAGATAACATAAACATGACATTCAGATTCCACAATTATTAAGTAGCATATGCAAATATAAACCATAGAGATCATATATCATGTCTGAATGTAGGGAGTCAGCTAAGCTTAGCAGCACAAAATTTACAACATTATTTAATAGATAATGGGTGCAATAGTACCTTCCAACTTTTGCACAACCTTCTTTATGGTAGGCCTTAACCAAGGTTCATCTTCAACGTAAGAAATACCAACCATCAAAACTGTAGCCCACATTCAGATTTAAGATTGATTAGTTCTGGGTCTGACATCCCTCAAATTTGAATCCTTGTATTGAGATGTTTAGTAGGAATATACACATCGTTGTAGTAGATGACATACTTTTGTCTAATCCCTAAAATGTTCAACCTAAAACTGAAATAATCTACATGCTAGTAAATGTTTGTATCTGAGTAAAAATACCTGCACAGTTGCCAAAGGTGAATCTTGACTCAATATCTATGTTATAACACTTGTACTGCCATTATAATATAGATTCATATAGTTAGGCCTATAAACTAAAAAAACTAAGTTGTTGAATAAAATCAAAATATAGACAGTGTACCTCCCTCCACTATACTGAAAGCAGGTACAAGGTACTCAACAACTTCAATTAAAACATAATGTAACACCACCATCTCTATCTTTATATATATATATATCCATGATGGATACACACAATATTTTAGATATATCAGGAGATATACCAGGAAAAAAAAATCTATTCCATTAACTAATTGGAGAAGAGATCGGGGTTTGCACAAAAGTTGTAGGATGACCTGCGACTTAGGAAGCGGAGACTGGCCTTAGACAAGCATATCGATAGTAAGTTTATTTTAACACCCTTCACTAGTATGTAGTCAGTAAAAAAGCAATCGTTTACTTATCTTTAAAGCTTGATCTTGAAAAATCACCGTTACAACTCAGAACTCGGAAAAATATATATGCTACAATTCATCCTTAAAGCCTGATTTTGAAAGCCAATTATACAACTTATAATATTGAAAACGTATCCTTAAAGCATCATCATAATTTATACGGTGCTGGGCTTTTCTTCTAATTAAAATTACATTGTATATGAGTTTTAGGAATACTAAGATGAACTGGTGTATTGTAACAGCACAACATGAAAAATCATTTAATGGCATCATCACATTAAGCAATAAGAAAGGTATAAACTTTAGTTAAACATGGGAACAACACAAACAAGAAACATTGATACACTATTGCCTCATTTTTAAAAAATCTTTATCATAATTGAAAATTTCAAACTCACTCACATATTTCAATTTCAGAATCTAAGAAGCTGTCTAAAGCTAAAATCACAGATGCAACAAGCCACTGTCGGTTGTCTTATTAGATGGCCTTAGGCTTAGAATAAGAGAGGGCGACCTGAAAGCAACGACGTAAGTAGTAGACCGTAATGTGATGGTTGATGCAGCAAGGCAGATCTATGGTTTGCAAATTTGAAAGGGAAGCCAACGATTAAAGGAGCAAATGAGATGGAGGTGGGTTGGACAAGAGGAAAAGGTTGGGAGACAAGGTCAGAGTGGAGAAGTAGGTAAATGAGGAGTCGAGGAAGAGATAAGGGGTGGTGGCTGACAATTTATCTATTTTTATTTAGGTTTTTCTAATACAAATATGTAAGTGGAAGAAAGAAAGACGAGCGGCCAAATAAAGGTTTCATAAAAAATTTACCAAATTATCGGTGCCAACAATTAGTGGCATTGATTTATTTATTTTTGTTCTTCTAAATAAGAAATGGTTGCACTTGGCTTTAAACGCTACCAATTAATGCAGCTAATAACGAGTTTTCTTGTAGTGGGACGAGCACCATGGATAAACTTCTCATTCTTCTTAAGCAGGGTGTCTATCAAGCTGGGTCCAAACTTAGATAACTCATTAAACTTCCTCTCATACTCTGCAAAAGTCATATCCCCTTGCTCAAGGTCCATAAATGCCCTATATAACAAAGACTTCTCGACTTCGGGCATCCACTTAGCCACAAAAGCATCCCTGAAAATACGGATCCAAGATAAAGATAAAGATCAAAGAGATGGATTTCAAAGAGATAACCTAGCAAAAGGACAACTAAAGATCTCACCTAAACTGCTGCCAAGTGATATTAGCCTTGACAGTCCGAGCAGTAACTGGCTCCCACCAATCCTGAGCAGACTCCTACAACTGCCAAGTAGCTAACTGACGCATCCGAGCATCGGTGATCTCAAGTCTGGTGAAAATCCTCTCTAAACTCTTCAGCCACTATTGAGCCTCAATAATACTCTCTGCTCCAGTGAACTTGGTACCTCCAAGCTAAGAGTACTCCTTACAAAGAGTGGTGAACTTAACAGGCTGAGCTGGTGGAATGGGTGCAACAACTGGTGGTGCGGAGGCATTTCCACGACCCCTACCTCGAATGTTCCTACGGTTACTCATCTGGAAAGGACAAGAATGGATTTTAGAACAAAGGTAAAGTTCTAAAATTCAAAAGAAATCTTAATTAAAGAGAATCCTAACTAAGAATTTCAAGCTCGAACGAAGATGATTCTATGATTAATTTTACTCATTCTAGGGTATTACTACCTTATCTCTAATGAGTTTTACTCCATAAGCTAAGTTTTGCCTAAACCTGGCTCTGATACCAACTGTAATGACCCGTCATTTCGAACCATTCAAATCGACAACAATCCACACATGTCAGACTGGAATTGCTCAAAACAACATATTGTTATTTATATTTGGCAAAACTTAGCATATACAATAAATAAATCAATCACAGAATCACAGACACAGAGTAATACAACAATACGCAGCAGAATAGATAAATAGTAGTTCGTGAAGCTACTACATAAACATCAGAGTCTAAATCAAATAAAACAGAAATCCCAAATACATAGAAGTCTCTAATACATAACCAAATGATAAGTATGAACATAAATAACTGGAAATAACTGGAATAACTGAAAAGCTGAATAGATAAAAGATAGATCTCTAAGCAAAGCTCCACGTTCCAAAGGTGAGTCTCAAATGTTGTGACACTCAGGCTGACCCAAGCATAAAGCAAAACACAAAACACTCGAGTCAGGATTAACATTCTTATGTAAGTAAATCAACTCAAGTGAAATGTCCAAGTGAAATGCAATATAACTTAAAGGATGTTTGGGATTCCATCCTTTAAGGATCCGTCAAACTATCTACATACATAGTACAATACGCTATATAGATAATGTCTACAGTAAAGTAAAATATTAAAATAGCGTTAAGGCGTTACCCATGTCCCCCTTAACACATTTTTTATATAAATGTCGTAGTCTATACAGTACCGTAATTCCTTTGTAAACTGGAGGGCTATCAAAGGGCACTCCATAGTGTACGACACAAACCAAACTCGTAGTGGGCGCGATAAGGCATATAACAAGGCACGCGAGGCAATGCCCAGGGTAGGATACTACCGTTTTGCAGAGTCGGGCTAGTGGTAACGCATAGCAGCTACTACCGCCCACCTCGAGACACACTCCCATAATCAAAGGTGCACCTAATCAAATCACAAAGCAATAGATATGGTTTCGAAGAAGCATGCTCGATCGGAGGTGCGACCTCACTTGGCCCAGGTATAGCTCCTATTTTAGTCATATCAAGCTGACCCGAGGGGGTCAGGGCTGCGTTCACACCACATACAGTAGCGTTCGCCAAACCATCCTACTTCATTCTGGATTCTCCACCACATACACAGTTGTTAAAGTGGTTTTCGGTATTGGCAGAGAGTATGACTATATCCGATCTCGGTCTCTTTAACAACCAAACGCTTATTCCATACCGTGGTCATTTTATAAAATCACTTTTATAACCATTTAAATAAAATCTCAAATTACAAATTTAAATCAAAATTAAATATTCAACTTCAATTTTATTTAATTTTGAAAATATTCACTTAATCACCTTTAATCAAAATCAAGTTATAAAATCATATCTTTTAAAATCTCAAAATCAATAAGCTTCAAATCAATTCTTATTTAAATTCAATTCTTAAAAAAATTAAATTACAAATCAACTTTAATTTATCTTTCCAACTTTTATTTATTAAAGTTATCATAAAATCTATTTTCAAAATATTAATACAAATTTTAAATAAATATTTTAAACGTATTATATATATATTAGTTAAATTAAATTTTATTGTATTAAATTTTTAATTAAATTGAATCTTATTATTAAATTTATTTTATATTAAATCTTATTTTTTATATATTTAAAAATAATAAAATTATAAGTAAAATCTTAAAATTTACATTTTTCAAAACTTAACTTATAAATTTAAAATTTCCAAACATATAATTTAAAAATCTAAAATTTTACACACATATTAAAATAAAAATCTTTATATTATATTTTAAAAATCAATATTTATTAAAACACATATATTTTTCAAAATTTTGGAAATCTCTTTAAAAATAGACCAACGGTGTCTGTATATAGTTTTCTATCATATGGTCAAGTGATACAGATATTTATCATTTCAATCCGCAATAATTTAAATTTTTGGGTATATATCATTTCAACCCGCAATGCCAAAATTCAAAATCGGTAAAATCGCTTGGGTTTATCATTTCAACCTATAACGATTTTCCCTAATCTATCAGATCATTCAGGTATGTATCATTTCAACCCATAGTGATTTTCCTAACTAACATGGAACTTGCAGTGTGAAGACAATAGAATAATAACATAAAATGGCATAACATATCAATTACAACATGTGTCATAATTAACAGTTTAAAAAGAATATATATACTAACATGTTATGGTGTCATATATCAATTAACATAGGTGAACAAATGCAAATAATAACATATCATACTTAACGATTTAATCACTATTCAATTCAATTTTTACAATACGTTTCAATCGTCATTTCATGTGAAATAAATTTACTAAACATATGAATGTTAATCGTGAGTGATCGCTCACCTTTCGAGGCTAGAGAGACAATGTTAATAAGAAGCAAACAGACACGGATAAACACACGAAAAAGCGAAGAACGCGACAACCGCTGCTAAAACTCTCCGGACAGTAAGCACAAGAGCAAAGCTAGCAAATAACTTGAGTTCGATGAATTCGATGAAAAACAATATATATATATAATATATATATCCTTTCTTTTTTTATAAGGAGGAGAAAAAAGCTATGGGTTTCGGCTGTGGGTGGCGCAAGGATGATGTGGCTGCTCGGTTAGGTGGTTGAGGGATGCTTGGAGTATGATCGGTGGAGTGGGCAAGGTGGTGTGCTCGGAGGTGGATGAAGGAGCTGAGGGTTGTGAAGGTCGGCCGTTTGCGTGGAGTTATGGTGGGGAAAGGCGGACTATGCTTGTGGCGATTGGCTGCTCAGTGGAGTAAGGTGGGCGTGAGGCTGTTCAAGTGGAGGTGGTAGGCTGATGGAAAGGGTGGGGAGACAAAGCTGGCTGCTGTGGTGGAGTGGGTGTTGCGGCCAGAGGTGACGGCTATGTGAGAGGAGGGAGGATGCGGCAGTGAGAAGCGGTTGGGTGGTGGTGTTATAGGAGGGAAGGCGGCATGGTGGAGATAGGTCGAAAGAGAGAGGGGGTGAGTTCGGTAGAGAGGTTGGAGGAAGGCTGCACGTGTGTGGCTGTTAGGGTGGTGATTGGTCGGCAAGGTGGCTGCGATGAGGGAATGGGTTTGGGTGGAGAGGCGGAGGGTTTGACACAACAGAAGTGGGAGGGAAGGGGAGGCCGGTTTCAAAGAGGAAGAGAATGAACAGTTTTCACGAATATATATATAACTTATATATATATATATATATATATTAGAAGCACAGGAACGAAAAGAAGGAAGTGAAAGAAAAATGGCAGGAAGGAAGTGAACCAGCAAATATATTGAACCATGGGAATAGCAAAAGTCAAGAGCTGAATTCAGAGAATATTAAAAGTTAATGTCCATTAGCTTCAACTGATGGACAAATGAAAGGACATAGGAAACCCAAAAGACCCAAAATGATACCGATACGACTAACCGTTTTGAAGATTTCGCCATGTACCGGAAGCCAAAATGCACAAATGAATATACTGCAGAGATCAGCGCGATGAGACGATCAAGATAGTACACAGATACAAGCGACATGACCTTCCTATCAAAACTCGATTTTCGCTGCCAAAATGTAACTAAATCGCCGAAAATAAGATAAACGGGGCTAGAGTAGTCCAAAATTGGCGAAACAAATTATGATGTCTTATTCAGAAAATGTTCTACATTTTTTTATGTAAAAATATTCAGATTTCAATAATATTTTATTTCCATCAAATTAACTGATTTTAAATTAAAATTTCACAACTGAACAAACTTACATATTTTCCGATAAAAATCTTCCTCTTGCTATATTTAAATGGACGTATCCCAAATATCAAATTTTCGTTGCAAAATTTTTATTGTTTATTTTCATGAAAATTTAGTTAATTACGTTATTTAAATCGTTAAAATTTACGGGTCGTTACAGAAAATGTATAAAAATATGAAACACATGTATTATTGGGAAGGTATGAAGAGTGATATACCATAATATGTGAAGAAGTGCACAACATTTCAGCTAGCGAAGGGAGAACATCAAAACCCAACGATTACTTCAGCCATTAGAAGTACTGCAGTGGAAATGGGATCAGATTTCTTTGGAATTTATTGATGACTTCCACGTTCGAGACAAGGAAATAAGAACATTTGGATGATAATCGATCGACTCACTAAATGTGCACATTTTATTCATGTACGCTCGAAGCGAACAGTAGAAAGCATATCCAGATTATTTGTCAAACATATTGCCAAATTGCATGGGGTGCACTGTGGTATAGTTAGTGATCGAGATCCACTTTTTCACTAGCCATTTTTAGTAGAGTTTGAAAGGTGCCATTTGAGAGATAGACAAACTGAACGAGTCTACAAACTTGTAAAAGACCTTTTGAGAGCTTACATTCTCAAATTTAATGATTCTTTGAAATGCCATCTTCATCTAGTAGAATTCTCTTACAACAATATTTTCTAGCCTAGCATCGGCATGACTCCTTTCAAAACTCTTTATGGAAGGCCATGTTGCTCTCCTGCTTGTTGGTTAGAAATTGGTGATAGACTGATCCTAGGTCTAGATATGCTGTGAGAGACTACAGAGAAGATTGAGTTTATCAGAGACCGTATGAAAACTGCTTAGTCTAGACAAAATAGTTATGCTAACAAGCATAGAAAGGACTTAGAATTTTCAATTGGGGGATTGTGTATTTGTAAAGATATCTTCGATGAAAGGAGTAATAAGATATGAAAAACTGGGAAATTAGCTCCAAGATATATTGGACCATATCTAATTATGGAGCGCATTGGAAGCTTAGCATATCAAATTGATTTACCTACCTATCTATCAGAAGTACACAATTTGTTCCATGTTTCTAACTTGAGGAAATGTGTATAAGATACCGATATTGTTCTAAAGCCAAGATAACTTGAGGAGCTAGAAATTGAATCGAACACGGCTTTCACCGTCAAGCCAGCATGGATTGTAGATTCAAAGGTTAAACAATTAAGAAATAATGATGTTCTGTTAGTATAGGTTCAATGTTCAGACAATCCGAAAGACTATGAGAGATCAAGGAGCTAATGAGACGGACACATCCTAAAATTCTTTGCATAACCAGGTCCGATTTAAAATTTTGTTTTATTTTATTTGAGTCATGGATTATTGGATATTTTAATTGTTTCTTTATAAATAAACCTTGTTTATAAAGTGCAAGGATGCAATTTATTTTATAAGAATGGGAGTCTGTAACAACCTGAAATTTGGCAATTAAACTTATTTTGGAAGTGAATTGAAATTTGATTATGAAAACAAAAGATAATTTGGGATATTTTTTTAGAAATGGGGAGAAATTTTGTTTCCTCAAATGTTAATAAGAAGACTATTATTTTCTTTGTCTAATAAACCAAATGAGAATGATAACTTCTTAGGAATTAAGAAAAGAATTTGCCTAATAAAACAAGAAAGAATTATTTACCTTGCCTAATAAAACAAAATAGCATAATGACTAGCCTAATAAAACAATAATAAAAAAAATAGTGTAATGACCTGCCTAATGAACCAAAATAGTATAATGACCAGCCTAATAAAATAATAGTACAAAATAGAATAGTATAATTACTTGCTTAATAAAACAATAGTATAAAACAAAATAGCATAATGACTTGCCTAATAAAAAAAATAGTATAATTACTTGTCTAACAAAACAAAAGAGATAATTACTTGCCTAATAAAACAAAATAGTATGATTACACCATACTTATATATAAACCCCTTACCCCCTTCTCTCATTTCATTTATTCTCTCATTTCCATTCTTACCTTCATTGAAATACTCCACCGAGAAATCAAGCAAAAGCTTCGATTCTGAGTAAACTTCTCCTACCTCTACTGTTTACTTCCTTTCTTATTTCTTTTTCTGCGTAAATTTTAAAGTATAAAAACATCTACTTGAAATTAAAGCATAAACAATAGAATTATGTAGAAATCAAGGGTAGTGCGTCCTCTCTTATTTTGCTCTACTACTATTTATTTTCCATGCTATTATTGCAAGGGTAGGCTCTGCCACCATCATATTCTGTTATTTTATTTTTGCAAGGGCAGGCTCTGCCACCACCGCACTCTATTATTTTATTTTTTCAGGGGTATGCTTTACCACCACAGCATTCTGTTATTTTATTTTTGCAAAAGAAGGTTATGCCGCCATCGCGTTCTGTTATTTTATTTTTGCAAGGGTAGGCTCTGCCACCATTGCATTCGGTTATTTTATTTTTGCAAAGTTAGGCTCTGCCACCATCGCATATTTAAATATGTTATGAAATGTTAATTATTTGCATATATTGTTATGAACAGTTGATCATGTATGTTATTTGAATAAAGTAAGAATATTGCGATTTAATCTTGTAAACCTTACTAGGACCGGATACACGATAGTTTGGTGGAAATCACTATCATATATAAAATGATGAAATGATATATAATGTGGTAAACCCCTTAGTAACATCAGGTTAATGATAGTTAGGTGGGATTACTGTCAGATTGGAATCTGAATATATTAAACCCTTTAGTGACATCAGGTTAACGATGGTTAGGAGGGATTACAGTCCAACATACACCTGAGAAAAATGTTAAATATTGTAAATTGATCAATGAATGCTATACCAGATAAAGCTAGTATCCATCCTAGCTAGATTGACTCAGGGTAGCACCCTAAGTGTGGCATCCTTGCCCCAATGTCACTAGTCCGACAATCTATTGTAAAAGCATTGAGTGTTCTGGCTACATGACTTACATGAGATAATGGATAGAGGAGTGTTGTCATGTAGGCTAGAGTAGACAAGGGAGGGTCATGTACAGTATTGTAGATCATGTGGGAGCACCCACGGTGTTGATTTATAAGTGATATTCGTTATCACTGGGGTTGATTCGGTTTCTGGTATATTTGAGTCGTAGATGTATCACTGGGTGTCGACTCAATTTTTGCTAGTTGATCAAATTTATCATCATTATATGTAGGGCTGTTATGGTAATGGTTACCGTTACCATTTTGTAAATACCGTTACCGTACGTTTTTACTGGTAAACTAAAATTGTTTACCGTTATCGTCACCGATTGACTGGTATACCGATGACTGGTATACCGATAAACTGGTAACCATTACACTGGTAATGGTAAATTACCGTTTGTCTAGAAAAATAATAAGTTGATATATTTTTACACTAAACGATGCTTCATTATATATCTCATTGGTTACTTAATAAAGGACATAGAAAAGAAGTGTATTTATCATCATTTGAGTTGAATTACTGAAATAAATTGAACTATTTTCTTGCTTCTAAATGCCCGTAATACAACATCTTACATGAATATCAATATATTATGAACGGACTGGTAAATTACCGTTACCGTTGGTTTTGAAAAAATATTACCGATGTTTTACCGTAGAAAATGGTAAATTTACCGTTACCATACCGATTATACTGGTATACCGACTTTACTTTAAAATGGTAACCAATTGACTGGTAATGGTATGGTAATGGTATGGTAATGGTATATTTACCATTACCATACCAGCCCTAATTATATGATTATATGATGTCGTATTAATAAATTATGATTAAGGAGAATCACAATTGAGTAGATTTGCAATTTTGGTTAGATCAAATAGGAACAGAACATCTGTAATATGATTTATATATGATACTTACATGGTGGTTGGGTAATTGACATATTAATATGATGATTTTGTTCCGTTCTCTTTTGTTATTTGATATTTGAGTTTGCTTACGGCTAGTTTCTAGCCTGACCTGGGTTGTTATTTGTTTTAACAACCTTAGGTCGACTGAGGTTGTAATTCTGGATGTACTTTCACGAAATCGTTTTTTATCTTGTGCTTTTGGATAGGAACACATATTGTAACGTTCGCGGGATTCGAACCCCTACCATTTTGGAAAGCAACACCACGCACTAACAACTGTGCTAAAAGATCTTTATGTTAACTTTTCAAAAGGAATATTACAAACTACCCCCCTTAAAGAGTCCAATGCCTTATTGGTTCACCATTACACACCACCCAGGCATTGAACATGTAACTTACATCAATACCACACCGAGTGACATCCACCGCATTACACACACAATTCCGGTTAGGTAAAGGCTCTGATACCAAATGTGACGACCGTGGGATTCGAACCCCTACCATCCGGAAAACCAACACCATGCACTAACCATTGTGCTAAAAGATCTTCGTGTTAACTTTCCGAAAGGGATGTTACACATATGGTCTAGATATAGTATTCTATTTCTCATATTTTGTCATACTAGCCGTAGAACATGAGGTGATCTTCGACCAGGTTATTTGAGACTTCAGGATAGTACTCTAGTATTTAAGAGCTGTGCAGTTAATGCCCCGCTATTACCCCGCTATATCTCATAGCGGATTTCTACTGCTACGATTTTTCCATATGGTCCCAAATATAGCCTTTCTGGTTTAAGCCCCGCTATTTCCGCTATATCCCATTATTCCCGCTATATCTTCTTTAAAAGAAATGAATTGAAAATTAACATTTATACATTATAGAAATTATGAAATTAATTTATTTAATTGAATTTTTAGCATATTTTCAGAAATGAAAATACTCTAATATTCTACTAAATTCAATTATGTTATATGACAGTTTTACGTTTATTTACAGTATATTCGCAAATGTTTTTAATTTAAAATTATTTATGTATTAATTATAATTCAATTGAATGTTAATTTTTCATTTAATTTCCATTTATATACTTGTAAAAACATTAAGTACAAGTTTTATATGCTATTTTAGAGTTATCCAATATATCCCGCTATATCCTCGCTGTATCCCCACTATGACTTTTTGCACCTCCGCCGCATTGAATCTGTCGAGCGCTTTAACTGCACAATTTAAGAGGGATGGTAACCATGTGCATAATTGTGTATATATCTTTATGATGGTGCCTGTAACTGGATGTTGGCATCTGTTGTATATAAGGATGTGATCTATATATGTGTGTGCGCGACTTTTTAAACACATTGATGTTGTTGGTGGTGTTTTATTTTATGTAATTTTGTCTCTATACTATTCACCCTGGGAAACTTATCTATATGTAGTCACATAACATACATTATATACATAAACACTATGGAACTTTTGCGAAACACGATTTTTAAGTTTCAAAATACACAATTGTCCATTTTCAAAAACATATTTTAAAAAACATCCGTATTTTTTGTTTCATCCAAACTACAAATATTATAGTAAAAACTGCAAATATTTACATTTAAAAAAATTCAAATATTTGCACTCAAATTTTTTTTAACTTTTTTGTCATAGAAATATGCGACTAAGTTTAGATTTGATTTTCGAAAAAAATAAAAAAAATTGTCGAAAATAAATTTAGGGGTATAATTTAAACATGTTTTTTATAAGGGGTTCTCGTGCATGAAGTTTGAAAATCAGGGGTAGATCCTAATTTCCATTAAACAATAATAGTAAATTCAGTTTATAATTCAATTATCTTAATAAATTAATCATATAGCTCATTACAAGATTATTATTTTTTTACTTCAAATACCTTCATTTTAAATTGCTATAACATTTTGCATAGCCCCTTGGTTTCCTTCCAATATTTTACATTTAACTCCATACATTAGAGTTAACCACGTAATCTTAAAATTGTTTGAATAAACTCAGTAAACTATTATTCGTTGATTTGGCTAATAAATCATAAAAATATGAAAATATGAAAATTTCAATATTTATAACATACTCGTATTAAAAAACGTATAAATTCATTTAGATACATGAATGCATCAATCACATAACATAGTTACATACATAGATGATAATTAAGAATTTAATTCATAATTCATTTACATCAATATATTAATGCATTGTAAAAAAAATTAACGTCAAGCACCTACATTTTGAAATTCCTACATTTGTTTACAAAACCCTCCTCATATCCCCTAATATTATACATTTAAATCAATATTTTATAATTAATTATGTAATCTTGAATTTAAGCTATCTGAAAAAATTCAATTAACAAATACTCGTTACTTCATCTAATAAATCCTAAAATATGATGATTTCGATATGTATATTATATTCATGTCAACATAAGTGGTATACTTTTTTTAGCAAAGCTAGCCGGCTTTAGAGTGGGTCGTGCCACCGTATATATAATGGGAAAACAGGTGTTCTGCATATGCATGGAATAGCTAAGAGAGGGCAAAGAGCCCAAAAAAGAGGAAAAAATATAGAGAACAGGAGCTAGGCAAAGGAGCCTAGACTACTAACCACCCAGATTACTCACCATCCAAAGAGGAGCAATCAACCGACGACGGGCCAATAACATGAACAAACCTAGAGAAAAGAGCAGCAAGAGCTGGATCATAACCATCAGAAGCAAGGGTGTAAATGAATTTCCTATCCCAAGTGACGTCGTAGAACTGGATCATAACCAACATAAGTGGTATACTTGTTTTTTTATTCAAATATAAAGATATATAAATCACATAATATAAGCAATATTTAAAAAAATTATTATTCATGTATCTCAATAAATTCATACATTAAATTGTAAAATTATGCTTTCAGATTCAAATACCAACATTTTAGTATTTTTACAATTATTTACAGCCCCCATCCTCAATTGTTTCCTAATAATTTATATTTAAATTACTTACGAAATCTTAAATTTGACTTATTTAAATAATCTCAGTAAATATTATTCTTCCTATGAATCCTAAAAATATATGACAATTTTTGTACACACACATATTAACAAAACAGGAAAATTATTTTTTCCATTCAACTATATAAGTAAATAGATCACATAAATTAAATATGTACATAAAAAATAATGACAAAGTTAATTTATAAATCTATTATAAACATTTATTTCAAAAATTCATAATACACTATATCATAAAATTCTGCTTTCAACTCAAAATAACTTCACGTTAACATTTCTACAATATTTTACAAAAAATTTCACAAAATTTTCCTACTATTTATCATCAAGTCCATATATTTAAACTAATTAGGTAATTTTAAATTTAACATATTTAAAATAAATTCAGCTAAATAATATTTGTTAATTCATCTAAAATCATTTAAAACAAATTATAGTTTCAATATGTATACCATATTCATATTAACAAAAGTGATAAAATTAATTTTTTACACCAGTATAAATATATATAAGCTACATAACATAAATTGTACATAAACAATAATAATAGCTGTAATTTATAATTCATTTATTTCACTGGATTTATCATATATTGCATAACAATGTTTCAATTTTGACATTAAAGTACAAATACTATATTTTACAATATCATCGTGTGCAATAGACGGGTTACACACTAGCCTATTGAGTAATAGTAAACCATAACAATTTTAAAGCTCCTTTATTAATTTTATAGGGTTTTCTTCATTCCCCTTAATTCTCCCAAGTCAAGATATTTTATTTTCAAAATTCTGTAATTTTATCACTTTGCAATTATTCCACTAAACTTCTCTAACCATTTCACATTCAAATACCTACTTTTTAAAAATTCTATAATCGTTTACAAATCTTTTCTCAAATATCTCCCAATATTTTATATTAAAGCTCATACGTTTAAATTAATTTTATAATCTAAACATTAAACTAATTGACAAATTCAGTCAACTAATATATTATTTATTATCACATCAAGTAATTTCTAAAAGATGTCTGTTTCAATATGTATAACACTGTGCAGTTAATGCCCCGCTACTACCCCGCTATAACCCCGCTATACCTCATAGCGGATTTCTACCGCTACGATTTTTCCATATAGCCCCAAATATAGCATTTTCGCTTTAAGCCCCACTATTTCCACTATATCCCATTATTTCCACTATATTTCACTATATCTTCTTTAAAAGAAATGAATTAAAAAATGACATTTATACATTATAAAAATTATGAAATTAATTAATTTAATTGAATTTTTAATATATATTTTTAGAAATGAGAATACTCTAATATTCTACTAAATTCAGTTATGTTATATAACAGTTTTACATTTATTTACAATATATTCGCACATGTTTTTATTTAGAATTATTTATGTATTAATAATAATTCAATTAAATGTTAATTTTCATTTAATTACCATTTATATATTTGTAAAAACATTAAGTACGAGTTTTATATGTTATTTTAGACTTATCCGCTATATCCAGCTATATCCTCGCTGTATCCCCGCTATGACTTTTTGCACCTTCGCCGTATTGAATCTGCCGAGCGCTTTAAGTGCACAGGTATAACATAGGTGCATTAACAAATTTGTAAAATTATATTGTCATTTAGATATAAATATATATAAATCGCATAAAATAAATTTTATACATTAACTATTTATTTTATAGTTTATTTACCTGAAATACATTACACTATAAAATACTATTAACTTCAAATACATATATTTTTAAATTTCTGCAACTACTTACAAACCTTTTCCAATTCTCCCTAAATATTTTAGGTTCAAGTCCATTTATTTAACTAATTGTGTAATTCAATATTTAAACTATTTAAATAAATTCAATTAACTAATATTCATTAATTATTCTAATAAATCATAAATATATGAGAATTTTAGTATATACATATTCATATATATGAGAAAAAATGATACAATATTTTCTTATTCAAACATAATGATATTTAATTACATAACATAATGTATACAATAATAATAACAATTCTTTTAATTTCTAATTCATTTATCTCAAAAAAATTACAGTACATTACATAACATAATTTCATTTTCAACAATTTTCAAAGAACAAATTTATGTTTTGAAGCATTATGATATTAATGCAAAGATTACCGTGACAAAAAAATAAATCACCTAAACATTATCACTTTCAACATGATATTAAACCTTACCCAACTCATACTTCAACTAAATGCAGCAGGAATATTATTTTGCAATTATTAATATTTTAAACATGACTCTCTTACAAAACAAAAAAACCTATGGTTGACTACAAAGATAAAGTTGTATAAAATTAAAAACCAAATAATGGATAAAAGTTCATATGAAGATAAGTTAGACATAAGATACTCTTCTCAATTACAAAAACATACAAAGCACTTTTCAGTTTTCTTCAACTTTTTTACATACAACTTCTTATATTAACTAGTTCAGTTGATTATTGATTTAATTCAAATAAATTCAATTGTTTCATATTCGTTAATCCATTTATAAATTCTTAAAATAATGATAATGTTGTATGCGTACACCTTCATATTAGCAAAATCGATAAAGTTATTTATTTGTTTATACAGAAGAAAAAAAACATCACATAAAATAAATTATCACAACAATTTTCTTTATATTTTTGTTTGAGTTAGGACATCAATTCTCACAATAATACGTAGACAGTGAGGATTGAACATCGACCTTGCATCGAAATATCATGTCATTTTAATTTATAATTCATCCATCATAATAAATTTATCATATATTGCATAGTAAATTTTTTATTTTTAGCAATGATTAAAATATAAATACTATTTGTTAACACTTTCATTTGCAACACACGAATTACACACTAGTACATAATGAATAGAGTTTAAGATGATTACATCTAGAAAGAAAAATATAACAATGGGTACAATGTTTTAAAATTACAAAAGCTCTTTTAATTTGATTATTCATCCATCTCAAAACAAACATGCCAAAGTCATAATTAATCAACCGAGTTCAAGCATATTTAAAAGGATAAAAACTTGATTTTGCTTTATACGTTGATAGCCACGTTGGTCGCATATTTCTTCTTCTTTTTCAACAATTTTTTCTGTGCTTTCTTCTCCTGTCTCATTGAAGGCTGCAGACTATCACAAACTGTTGGTTCAACAACAGCTTCCTCCACTGGTTTGGGGTCTTCAGGTAAAGTTGAATGAAGAAATCTTTTAGCAGAACCATGGTGTGTGCAGAGTAGTTTCAGCATCTTTCTTCCTCTCATCCATTTCAACAGTATTTTCATGTGAGTTTTGCTACTGATGCCAGCAATACCAGCTTCCTGTTTAATTTCATAAAAAACAATAAGTTTAGAATAATTCATATTTACTGTAAAAACAGAATTTGGCTTTTTAAAAGGATACTGATCGACAAATAAACCTAAGGCTGTCAATGAATACCCGAAAAATCTGAAATCCGTCCGTACACGTATCCAAAAAGTGGATAAATATATGCTTTCCGGGAAAACAGATACGGATATCGATACAAAGGCGTCCACGTACGAAAATTATCTGTCTGGTTTTTTGTCAAGATTATAGTTTTATATCATGTGTGTTTTAGTATAATTAAAGATACGTATTTATTGTTTTATTAAATTAGTAGTTTATATTATATGCATTTACTGCATATTAACTGCTAAAAACAATTTATCGTCATCATGATTGTTTATTTTTCACACAATTGTCGTCAATGGAATTGAAGAAAAAACATTATGTTAAATAAAATTTGTTTGTTAATGTTTCTTGAGTTCCCGATCATTAGCGGATAAGATAATTATCCGATATCCGAAAATGATTCCAAATGCGGAGCGAATATGGAGCTATCCGCATCCGGAAGTATATATTGACAGGCATGCGGCATGAATAAACTGAAACTCAAGAGAGCAAATAATCCAACCTACAGACGACAAATTATACACAGAAATGTTTGGATTTGTATCTGCATTTGCAAACTGTCCCCATCAGTGTAAAACACATTGAGTGTTGAACTCTATATGCACAAGACATGACAAGCAAAATCATAATATTATACATGCAAGTTACCAGACAATTGAGAACAGTGCAAAAGGAAATAAAATGACACAGAAAGTACTTTAAAGGTTTTTTTGCTTGATTATTGTTAAACCTTTCCTTACTTTTCTGCTAAGAAGTCCAGATGTACTCTTATAAACATGCATATGAACCTGTAACCTCATTTTGACCAAAAGCACCAACAACCCTCCTATGACATATCCCTAAAATAAGTAGCATATTTTAAACTATTAGATACATTTACAACATTCACATATTATAAAATGAAAACTATTAGTTTTTTCCCTCCAATTTTCTTCCTTACCCTCATTCAAATGTCCTGAGTAGGACACAAATTAGTTCTCTTCAGAGTCCAAATATAGTCTATAGTTATCGTATTCAATATTAGACGATGGAGGATTAGAAAGTCTAACCCTAGTGCATCAACACCAGATGCATATTAACTGAACAAATAGTTTATAAACTTTCAGCACAAAATATTTTTCTTAAAGTTTAATATATTATTATTCTAGAATACCTGCAGATCCCCTCTTCCCATTCCTGATGGCTTATTCACATGATGACCAAACAAACAGTAATAATGTAAATTATACATTCAGTTATTTGGTATTAGTGAAATGTTACCAAAATCTAATATCCATTCCCCAAGCAGCACATACAATAATATTCTAATAGAAGATAAGTTCTAATAGCAGTTAAATAGTACAGCAAGTAAATAAATTATGAATCAATTGTATAGGGACTGGAGAGAATTTGAGTTTCTTGCTGATAGGAAATCCAATATTTCCCGTATGTTCCTAGCCTAATAAAAAGTAAAATACATACTTAACACCTGAAGTATGTTCATCTACATAAAATGAGCAGTGTTTTACATTATGAAGTTCAGAATAGCAAAAAAAGCATATAACAATAAAACAGGATTTAAATATTTATCAAACATTTCTCAACTACTATGTCATGCTCACTGATAATTTGCATCATCAAGGAGCTACATTGCTTAAAACAATGTTTATAATATTTAAAATATATAACTACGATGATCAAACTTTCAAACAAAGCAATAGATACATTATTACAAAGCAATATCTTAGGACGTTTTCTATGCATTCCTCACATCAAAATGCCTCTACACTACAAAATCTAGGTCAGCATTTATTGGAAACAAAGACAAATTTCACAATAGTTACATAAGTGTTTCATTAAAGTCCACACTTTAAGTAAATGCAAATATGCATGAATATGAACGAATTATCGCTGTATAATAAATTAACATTTCCAATATTATTAAATATATCAACAAAAAGAGATCATATGTGCATTTGATCAAACATCAAACGGACAATCTACAGAACCACTAGTTAAATTTGAAATGACAACAATAAGTAAAATAATATACCTTTAAATGATTCCAAGTATTACCAACTGATAAAGGCCCGTTATCTTTAATAATCCGATACAGACTTTTTGAAATTTCTTTAGCTTCCTCTCTTGGCACTTTAGGGTTTATTCTTTTGAGATCTGGAGCGGTTTTACGCGAGAAATTTCGCACCATGTTTATTATTCCGGCAGCTGCTGTCGTGCCTGCGCCGCCGCCACTAGCAGTACGGAACATCCTTCTTTCTTTTAATTTCTATTTGATCGATCTTTGATTGAAGACAAGACAGAACTATGATTTTGGGGTGATGGTAGACCTTCCTCTATTTGGGCTGAAGCCCAGTGGACGATTAAACAATCGTGTACTTTTTAACTGCTCAATTCTAAAGGTCATCTGCTACTTTCTCAAGGGCCGTAATATTCAGCTTTCGAACGAAGAGAATTCTACAACAGGCCGACAATTAATAGTAACTGCACAATTAAAAATATAGATATCTGGCCGATTCTTTTATCCGTTTATAAGCAAACAAATACAATATAATCCCGCTCACACAAAAAAACGCTTCTAGTATAATTTGTGCACTCTCATTATTCACGGGATACTACTTCTTCCTCGGATTTCTTGCAAGTATAATAAGTTTGCCGCACAACGAAATCCGGTTCAACACAAGTCGGCTAGAAGCTCCTAAGTCCGGCCGAATTTATGCTGGCCCGCACTCAGTCTGGCCTCACGCCAGCCAATCCACACAGCAACACTCCATGACTAATGCCGGCCAGCTGAACTCAAGACGAGTTTAACAGCCAATTCATTTGAACAAACACGGCTCAAGCGTGATCCGTCTTTGGCACGACTTCATCTCAACCCGCCATCGACCGGTCCTAAGCCACTACAAAAGTAAAGCAATTTACCGACATAAAAAAGGCGTCAAGGGGACGTCGGTAAAAGCCACACCGATGCCCGGCCAACGCGATATCTGGCATCGGTAAAAATGGGTAAGAAAATGCATTCCAACGACTTGATGACGCCTTGCGTGGGGTAGCTACCGACGTCATACAGACACCAATTTCTGACAACTTTCCGATGCCAGTTTTTCGAAGTCATTGCGACGCTCTGCCGACAACTATTAAAATTGTGTAACTTGGATTTTTTGACGTCATGTCAACGACTTTTTGATGCCGTAGCAACGTCCAATTAAATTGTTAAAATCGGATTTTCTGACATCATTTCGACGCCTTGCCGACGTCATTGCTGAAACATATTTGTAGCATTTCTGACCTCAATCACATGTTCAAATATGTACAATGTATATTCACCTCAACATAACATATTAATATCACAAATTCATATGCCATACTATCACATACCGCTAATTTTATATACCAAAACATATTACCCAACATAATAATATCATAAATATTAGCCAACATCATGATATCCAAGCAATATCATCACAATACAAGCCAAATATCCAAGCAGTATCATCACAATATATACAAACCAAACATCCAAACAATAACAACACAAATACTTCCTACTCTCCCGAACCATGTCTACCATCACCATCACTATCACCAAAAATGTCCTTGTTTGGAAAGCATCGCAAAAATGCATCCGTAAGCAATCCGAGCTTCTTCTCTAACTTACCGACGTATGACTTCAACCGTCGGTTTTCTTCTTCTACAGCATTACTAACTGTAGCAGCTCTATTTAATAATGATCTCTACATTTTAACCAAATTTGTTTATTAACGAGTAATTTTTTATTTCAACTATTGTATTTATTAAAACAAATTTTTTGAATTTGTGTTAATCATATATTTGTTTAATTAATTGAGTGATTTAACTTATATATTTGTTTAATTTATTGGGTGATTTAGAAAAAAAGATAATTTAACTCGAATAAACTCTCATTTAATTTATTAAAACAAAATGTATTAGTTAACTTAATTATATATACATTTATTTAATTTATTAAGTGATTTAACTTTATATTTGTTTAATTTATTGTGAGATTTAAAAAATATATAATTTAACTCGATTAAACTCTTATATAATTTATTGAAACAAAATTTATAACATATACATACATACATACATATATATATATATTGAGTGATTGTCCGCAGTAGCGGCCCAGTGGTTGAGACACCTGCCTCATGTTAATGAGGTCGCAGGTTCGATTCCCGGACTGCCCTACTACCAGAGCTTACCATGTGCATACGCTCAGATCAGCCACTTATGTGGTGCTCGCGGACCAGGCTAGGTGCACTAGGGGGTTTTACGACTCCGGTCGGTTTCCCCCCTGAACAAATTCAAAAAATATATTGAGTGATTTAACTTATACAAATATACTCTTGTTGAATTTTTTGAAACAAAATTTATATTATTTTTTTGCCTAGGAAAGCAGGGTTGACAGGACTCTTACCATATTTTATTAAGAATGAAAGAGAACATAGAAACAAAGGAAAAAAAATTAAAAAAATACAAGAAAAGAGAAACACAAAGAAAAACTAAATGAAGATCTAAGGCTCAAGACTCAAATACCCAATCAATTCAAAATAATTTGATTAGATTGGTTATACTCCATGACGCAGCGGCGGAATACAAAATTGATGATACGATGAACGTAGCAATCGGTGGATTGAGAAATACTGAAATGCCCAAATTCGTTGATCCGAAGATGCCGAATTCTAGCTATCTCTGACACGTTGATCGCGCACGATACCGTGAGGAGAGATCTACAATTCTTCGAGCGTTGATCAAGCGCACTTGATTCCGCGAATTGGCTTCAATGATCAAAGATTCGAGCGCACTCGAATGTCGAAGGTGGAGATAGGAGATACACTCAACTACCGATTTTAATTGTAAGCACAAAGCTAACAAACAAGAATTTTATTCAAAAATCAACAACCGTTTACAATGACATTATGTCCCTATTTATAGGGTTTACAACACGACACAATGACTTAAGAAAAATTACAACACTTTACACCAACACATAGGTCGTACGCGACCTAAGAATTACAAAGCATTACGACCTAAATTATATTCACGCGACTTAAAGAAGCCTTGCGACCTAACATTTGGCATAGCTCGCGAACTTCTGGAACAAATCAGTTTGCGACCTAAAATGATGTCTGGAATCGCGACCTAAGGTTAGCATCGTCTCGTTCGCGACTTGGGAGATGGAGTTAGGTCGTGGAAAGGGATTTAGGTTGTTGGAGTTAGGTCGTGGAAAGGTTTAGGTCGCTGGAGATAGGTCGTGGAAAGGGTTAGGTCGCTGGAGATAGGTCGTGGTGGAATTAGGTCGTGGCGATGGTTTTAGGTCGTTGGAATTATTTAGGTCGTGGGGTCTGGTAGGTCGCGGCCTTGTTAAGTCGGAGATGTTAGGTCGTGGAGGTGTTAGGTCGCGGGATGGCATTGTGGTGGAGTTTAGCTCGCAGGGGTTGGGTCGGAGAGGCCTGGTAGGTCGCGGTATTGTTTTTAGGTCGCGGAAATTAGGTCGTGGGGTTTGGTAGGAGTTTAGGTCATAGGTTGCGATGGAGGCTGTTAGGTCGGAGTGCTTAGGTCGTAGCTCGCCATTGCTAAGTCGTTCGAGTTCGTCCACTAAGGTATGCACTGCATCATCCTCCCCTGGTTGAGAAAAGTTCGTCTTCGAATTTAAAAGTTCCTTCCCATTGGATTGTTCATCTCCATAATAAGGTATAAGATGTTTAACATTAAACACGTCAGAAGTGTAAACATCCCCTAGCAGCTTCAACTTATAAGCATTTTCATTGATCCGTTTTATAATTTCTACTGGACCAATCTTTCGGGCTTTCAACTTGTTATAAGCACCCACTGGAAAACGATCCTTTGTTAACACAGCATACACCCAATCACCCTCGTTGAACTCCACACTTCTTCTCTTTTTATCTGCCGCTTGCTTATACTTCTCATTTGTTTTCTCCAAACGTTCCTGAACAATTCTATGACAGTCTTTCAACTCATCAACGAAATCAACAGCCCGTTTAACTGTCCCCGTCGGTTGCGGTACTATTGCTAAATCCAACGGCCCCTTTGGCAAGCTTGAATATACAATCTGAAATGGACTGAAATGTGTACTACGGTTGACAACATGATTGTGTGCGAATTTCGCCTGACATAATTTCATATCCCAACTCTTCAAATTATCCTGCACAAGACATCGCAACAAGTTACCCAATGATCTATTCACAACTTCAGTTTGCCCATCCGTTTGAGGATGATATGCACTACTAAAATTCAGCTTCGTCCCAACCATCTTCCACAGACTCAACCAGAAGTGACTCAGGAATCGAGTATCTCTATCTGACACAATAGTTTCTGGCAATCCATGAAGTCGATAGATTTCTTTGAAAAATAACTGAGCAACATGAACAGCATCCGCCGTCTTCTTACAAGCAATAAAATGTGTCATTTTCGAAAATTGGTCAACCACCACATAAATGGAATCGTTTCCCCTTTGAGTTCGAGGCAAACCCAAAACAAAATCCATACTCACATCAACCCAAGGCTTAGTTGGTACAGGTAACGGCATATATAATCCAGCATTGGTCGCAGTTCCTTTCGAAACCTGACAGATATGACATCGCTGCACAAATCTTTCTACCTCTTTCCTCATGGAAGGCCAAAAATAAGATTGAGAGATCAACTGCAATGTACGATCTCTACCGACATGTCCTTCCTCATGCAGCTCCTTCACTATCTTCATTCGCAAGCTACAATCTGGTATGCACAATTGATTCCCCTTGAACAAGAATCCATCTACCATCATAAACTCGTCAGTACTCCCGTCTTTGACTTTCTCAACAAGCTTCGCAAAATAAGGATCTTCTTCAAACAATTCTGGCAATAGTTCAAATCTTGTCACTTCAACCTTCATCGTTGTCAACAAATGATTCCTCCTACTCAAAGCATTAGCCACACGATTCGTCACTCCTGACTTGTGTTTGACAACAAAAGTAAACTGTTGTAGATATGCAACGCATAATGCATGTCTTGCTGAAATCTTGTCTAGCCCTTGTAAATGTTTCAACGCCTCATGGTCAGTGTAAAGAACAAACTCCTTCTGAAATAGATAGTGTCTCCAGTGTTTAATAGCTTGCACAACAGCATAAAATTCCACATCATATGTACTATATCTCATCTTTGCTTCCGATAGCTTCTCACTGAAGTATGCAATAGGACGACCCCTCTGACTCAACACCCCTCCAATTCCAACCTTCGACGCGTCAGTATGTAATTCAAACAACAACTGAAAATCAGGTAATGCTAGAATTGGTGCTGTCGTCAACAACTCCTTGATTCGTTCAAAAGCAACTCCTGCTTCCTCCGTCCATGAAAACTGTTTTCCCTTCATACAATCAGTAACAGGCGCCATCACACTACTAAAGTGTGGAATAAATCTTCGATAGAATGAAGCCAACCCGTGAAAACTTCGAACTTCTGTTATCGTCTTGGGTTGTGGCCAATCTCTAATCACTTCGATTTTACTTTGGTCAACCTGTATTCCTCCATCTGATACAATATACCCCAAAAATAAAACACTATGCGTCATGAACACGCATTTCTTCGTTGCAGCATAAAATTGTTCTTGTCGCAGTACCATCAGCACTTCTTTCAGATGATTCAAATGTTCCTCTGGATTTCCACTATATATCAGAATATCATCGAAATACACCACCACAAATTTTCCAATAAATGGTCTAAAAATTTGATTCATCACTCGCATAAATGTACTTGGCGCATTTGATAAACCAAATGGCATTACCAACCATTCGTATAGACCCTCCCTAGTTTTAAAAGCAGTCTTCCACTCATCACCTGGCCTGATACGAATTTGATGATATCCGCTCTTCAAATCAATCTTCGAAAAGATAGTAGCTCCGCTTATTTGATCTAGCAAGTCATCCAACCTCGGCATTGGAAATCTATATCTCACAGTAATCTTATTCAATGCTCGACTGTCAGTGCACATTCTCCACGTCCCGTCCTTCTTCGGTACTAACAAAGCAGGTACAGCACAAGGACTTAAACTCTCCTACACACGCCCTTGTTCAAGCAATTCTTCCACCTGCCTTCGCAATTCCTCATTCTCTTTTGGACTCATTCTGTAGTGTGGTCTGTGAGGTAACACAGCTCCTGGAACTAGATCAATTTGATGTTGAATGTCCCTCAACGGCGGTAACTCCGTTGGCAACTCCTCTGGAAATACATCCTCAAATTCTTTCAATACTGGTTTAACTTCTTCTGGAATTCAACTTCTTCACTGCTCTCACGCCCAATTAACAAGAATACTTCCGGCTCCTCTTCGACTTCTTTAACAAACTCCTTCAAGGTTAATAAAGTTTTCAGCTCTTCAATCTCCTCCAGTTTGTTTTCTTCCTGTTGACGCTTCTTGAGAACGAGAGTAATCTTCGTGCCTTCAAACATGAAACTGTAACTGTTGGTACGCCCATCATGTTGCACCGCCCTATCATATTGCCACGGTCTCCCCAACAACAAATGGCATACGTCCATGTCCACAACATCACACCAAATTTCGTCCTTGTATTTCTTCCCAATTGAAAAATTAACACAAGTCCTTCGACTAACTTTCACCTCCCCACCTTTCCTCAACCAAGCTAACTTATACGGTTTCGGGTGCTTCTCTGTCTCCAATGATAACTTCTTTACAGCTTCTGTAGATATAATGTTATCACAGCTTCCAGCATCAATAACAAATTTGCAAACCCTTCCCAAGATAGTGCACGTCGATTGAAAGATGTTACTCCTCAACCAGCTAGTCTCTTCCTCCTGCTTCGGTGTTAAGCAATTCCTCCTCATCATTAATGTATAACCATCATCTCCAGACAACAATTCTTCCTCCTCAACTGGTAACTGATTAGAATCTTCAGCCTCCTCATCCTCATCCTCAACCTCAGCAATCATTGTTCTCTTCTTTGGCTTTGGACACTCATTGCTTTTATGACCCAACTCCTGACAATTGTAACATTTGAAACCGTTGTTAACCTTTGCCTTCTCAGCCTCCTTCACCACAGGTTTACTGATAGGTTTAGAAATATTAGAACTTCCACTAACACCCTTCACTTGATTGTTGGAATTAGTAAACACACCACCTCCTCGTCGTCCTTGCTTCTCCCAAGCCAACGCTTTCTGATGTGCTTCCGCCACAGATCTTGGATCGAACATATTCACCATATCCTGGATCTGCATTCTCAATCCCCCAATGAATCTAGATGTCAGTTGTTCTTCCGTTTCCATAATATCATTCCTTGCAATAAGCTGATAAAACTCATCTGCGTAATCATTAACAGTCTTTGTGCCCTGCCTCAAGTTTTGCAAACGTTGATACATCAGAGTTTGATAATTGTAAGGTAAGAACGTTGCCTTCATCAGTTTCTTCATCTTCTCCCAAGATTCAACTTTTGACTTCCCCATTCGTTCACGTGTAAGTTTGGTTTGCTGTCACCATGCCAAAGCTCTACCCCTTAACCTTGTAGCAACCAATTTCACTCTACGATGTTCTGGAACTTCTTTGAAATCAAAAATTTCTTCAACATTAGCCACCCAACCCAAAAACTCCTCAGCTTGCATACCACCTTTGAATTCTGGAATTTCAGTCTTCATCCCAGATTCCCACTTGTGATCGTACTCCGACTGATTTCTTCCTTGTCCACGTCCTCGTCCATGAACACTACCACCATCATACTCTTCTTCACAATCTGATGTATATCGATGTCGATCCTGACCACCAACATCTCTACCACCACCATTTCTTCCACCAACATTCCTACGATCTTCATTCCTCCGATCTCGATCAGTCACATTTCTATCACGACTTCGATCATCAACATTTCTATCACAATCTCGATCCACGCTTCTATGATCACTATCGACACTTCTCTCTCGATTTGAATGTGGTGAAGCTCTACTTCTCCCATGGCTCGATTCAGGTGATACCCTTCTCTGATTTTGACTCATCTCCAACATCATTCTTTCTAATCGACCAATCCCTTCATTAATCTTCTCATTAAAATTGTCGTTAATTCTTTGCTCCATCTCATCGGCCTCTTCTCTCCCATCAAAGCATCAATGTTGCGATAACGGTTAGCTCTTCTCGGAGGCATGATCACTCTTCAACAAATTCCAACAAAAACTTCACTTCGATCTAAAAATCTTCAAATCAAAACTACCCACTTGTTGAAAACTTCAAAAATCTCCAAACGAACAAATCTCGATAAACTCCAAAAATCTACGCAAACTCCTTGCGTTCTAGCTCTGATACCAAATGACGCAGCGGCGGAATACAAAATTGATGATACGATGAACGTAGCAATCAGTGGATTGAGAAATACTGAAATTCCCAAATTCGTTGATCCGAAGATGCTGAATTCTAGCTATCTCTGACACGTTGATCGCGCACGATACCGTGAGGAGATATCTACAATTCTTCGAGCGTTGATCAAACGCACTTGATTCCGCGAATTGGCTTCAACGATCGAAGATTCAAGCGCACTCGAATGTCGAAGGTGGAGATAGGAGATACACTCAACTACCGATTTTAATTGTAAGCACAAAGCTAACAAACAAGAATTTTATTCAAAAATCAACAACCGTTTACAATGACATTATGTCCCTATTTATAGGGTTTACAACACGACACAATGACTTAAGAAAAATTACAACACTTTACACCAACACATAGGTCGTATGCGACCTAAGAATTACAAAGCATTACGACCTAAATTATATTCACGCGACTTAAAGAAGCCTTGCGACCTAACATTTGGCATAGCTCGCGAACTTCTGGAACAAATCAGTTTGCGACCTAAAATGATGTCTGGAATCGCGACCTAAGGTTAGCATCGTCTCGTTCGCGACTTGGGAGATGGAGTTAGGTCGTGGAAAGGGATTTAGGTTGTTGGAGTTAGGTCGTGGAAAGGTTTAGGTCGCTGGAGATAGGTCGTGGAAAGGGTTAAGTCGCTGGAGATAGGTCGTGGTGGAATTAGGTCGTGGCGATGGTTTTAGGTCGTTGGAATTATTTAGGTCGTGGGGTCTGGTAGGTCGCGGCCTTGTTAAGTCGGAGATGTTAGGTCGTGGAGGTGTTAGGTCGCGGGATGGCATTGTGGTGGAGTTTAGCTCGCAGGGGTTGGGTCGGAGAGGCCTGGTAGGTCGCGGTATTGTTTTTAGGTCGCGGAAATTAGGTCGTGGGGTTTGGTAGGAGTTTAGGTCGTAGGTCGCGATGGAGGCTGTTAGGTCGGAGTGCTTAGGTCGTAGCTCGCCATTGCTAAGTCGTTCGAGTTCGTCCACTAAGGTATGCACTGCATCACTCCATAAACCTCTATACTTTCCTCCTCGTCTTCCTGCGGATTCTGCTAACCACTGGAGTGACGTTGGATCTAGTTTCATTGAATACTCTATCATTCCTTTCTTCCCATAGTCCAGCTACCACCTTTTTCAATAGGCACAAGAGCATTACAGAAATAAGTTTTCTCCATCTAGTTGCTAAGAAGATCATATGCCATTCCTCCATGCTTTCATGCTTTGGTCTAAAATGACCTGCCAGGTTATGAACTCTTGCCCACACTGCATAGGAGTAGGAGCATTCAAAAAATAATGAGTGTTCGACTCATTTTTTCTATAACATAGCACACAAGTGTCATTGGCAATCGTTCCGATACACTTAAGTTTAGACTTGGTATGCAAAGCGTTCCCATCACTTTCCATAACATCAGATTGTCTTCCATAGAGTCAAACCAATTCCATAGTCTTTTAGCCCAAGGAAAATTAGCTTCTTGAGTCTCACTAGAAAAAACTTTATAGATTGTAGACGTAATGAGTTCTCTTTTCGGGAGGTTCTAGCTCACCACATGACCATTAACAAGAACTATGTTATCAGAGATTGAGCTCCAAAGTTGCCTTATGATATTAAAGCCAAAGTATGGGAGGATTATGCTGCCATTATAAATATAATCAATTGCCTTGGCTTTAGTAGGAATTCTAGATTACATCACATGATTATGAGCAAAGCACCTAGCAAGAATAATGCCATAGCCAGCTCAAGGAGAGTTCCAGAAGGAATAGTTGTTTGTGGTTGTTGGTTTGATTCGTATTACAGGAAGAAACTTGTCTCTGAGCTGAATATTATTCCTCCATAACCAACTACAGTTTTGTGGCACATCGAGAAGCCAGGAATCCTTGTTTTTGACATAGTGTTTCTTAATCCATTCTATGAGAAGGTTTGTTTTGTCCTAAATGATTTGGTTTAAGTATTTGGAGATGACTGCCCTATTCCAAACTGTAATATCCTTGATGCTCAGACCCCTTTTAATTTTGTTGTTTGAATTTTGGTATATGAGATCGGTATCAATTTCTTGGAGTATGGATGCACATGCCATATATAATGATTGAAAGCACGTTTCAACATATTAAGGAGTTTAGCAGGAAGAACAAAGTGAGCAGACCAATACATAATCATTGCAGTGGAGATTGAGTTAATAATAGTTAGATGACCACTTGGAGACAATTGATTATTTGGCCATGATGTCAGTTTATGGACGGTTTTTTCAAACAAAGACATGCATTGTGCTACTTTAATCCTACAGGAGCAAGGGTTACTCCCAAGTATGTAGTAGTATAAGGCATTTCATAGAAAGTAGAGTAGGAGATGACCTCAGATTTGGCAGAAGGAGATAGAGTAGCTATCATGATCCCTGACTTTTCCTTGTTGATTAATAAACCAGTGATGCTTTGGAATTTGTCAAGAATAAGGTTATCAAGAGATTTTTTCGTTGGTTTAGTAGAATACGCTAGGTCATTTGCAAAAATTATATTAGATATACTAGGATTTTTACACATAGGGTGATGTTCTAGAGTCTTATTTTTAATAGCTTGATCCATCATATAATTAAAGACTTCCATCATAGTAATAAAAAGATAGGCTGAGATCGGATCCCTGCCTAATGCCTTGCGTACCACTGAAGTAACCATGAGAGACACCATTTATGCTTATAGAGTAGGTTGGAGTTGATATATGAGCATATATCCAAGCCAAGATTGGCTTAGGGAAATTCATCTTAGATAGAATAGCAACAATCACCAGCCATTGAAGGGAATCAAAGGCTTTGTGAATGTCAATCTTTGACATGCATCTTGGTGATGTATTTGCTCGAGCATAACCTTTGATAATTTCATGAGCCAATAAGATATTGTCACTTATGCTTCCAGAAGAGAGAAAAGCAGACTGGCTCAGTGAGATGAGGTTATGAAGAACGTTTTTAAGTCTGTTGGCAATGACTTTTGAAATGCATTTATATATCACATTACAGCAACTAATCAGTCTGAAGTCATTGACCTTAGAAGGGCTGTTTATTTTTGGAATCAAGGCAATGACTATTGCATTGATACCACCAATTAAGGTTGTAGCCTTGAAGAAATAGTGCATTGCTTTCAAGAAATCCTTGGCTATGACAACCCAACATTTAGTAAAGAAGAAGGCATTGAAGCCATCTGGACCACCATAACTCTTAGTATCCAGATTGAACAGCGCTTCTTTAATTTCTAGGTCATAAATTTGCCGAGTCAATTCCACCTACTCCTGCTGGGAGATGCAAGTTAATGACATAGAGTCAAGAGAAGATAAGTCCACCTGCATTTGATTAGGGTTTCCAAGAGTATTAGAAAAGAAGTTAATGAAAGTTTCTAAAATACCATTAGAAGTGAGCTGCATCGTTCCTTCGTTGTCCTCTATCATATTGATGCTACATTTAGCTTACTTGGATTTAAGAGTCCGGTGGAAATAATTTACATTCCTGTCAACCATGCTCTCTCTAAGGTAGATACACTTTTGAAATGTTGTCTTCCCCTTACTATTGAGAGCCTTAACCAACTCTTCATTTAGAGTCTTAGACTGTGTACCATTGAGGACAGATTCTGATCATTAGGATTTTGGTATAAATCCATCTGAACTTGCTTAAGCTGCTTTCTAAATGCCTCAGAGCCATTATTTCCCCTACTAAAAATTGTTTTGCTCCAAGCTTTTAGAAGCTTCTTCAAGCATTAAGCTTTTGTTGCAGGATGAAATTTAGGTTACTAAAGAAAGTCGTATTTTATGCCTGCTTCAGAATTACCTGAAAATCTTTATGACCAAACCAAGTTAAAGAATTTAAAATGAGGGAACTTGTCATTTTTAACCTTACACCATATGAGGATCAAAGTTGAGTGCTTAGAGAGATTGTTTGGTGGGCTGTAATAGAAGTTAGGTTACCCCATAAGTCAAGTGCTTGCTAGTTGAACAATGAGTGATCAAGTTTACATAATGTTATATTTCCAGGGTAAGCCTTATTGTTCCAAGTAAAATTTGGCCCAAAGAAGGGATGTGCATCAGATTAGAGGCTTGAATTGCTTGGGCTAAAGGGGAGATCTGGTTTAAACATAGAGGATTTCCTCCTTGCTTTTGAGAAGCAAGCTTCATACAGTTGAAATCCCCCAAGGAAAGCCATGGGATGTTTTGATTAAAAGAAGGGAGAATATTCAGGAGGGGTTTTCTTTTGATAATGGAGTCGAAGGCAAAGATGAAGGTGATAAGAAAATTAAAGTTAAAAGGAATGTGGCAGATGTTAAAATGAATACATTGCCCATTTTCAAAGGTTTTAGATAGAGTGAAAGTGCTGAAATCCCAAACCACCAGGATACAACCATAAGGAGCAGAAAGAAGGTTATGATCATGATGCCATGATGGAGAAATGAAATGTATAGCTTGGTTAACCTTTGTAATAACTGACTTAGTTTCTAAAATGGCCAGAAGTTTTAAGTTATGTTCAAAGATGATATTTCTTGATTCCTTTTGCTTGCTAATTAGGTTAGCACCTCTTATGTTCCAAGCTACAATATTATCAACTGACATTGGAATTAGAGAGTTTGAGGAGGTGAGCAGCATGCCTTGTAAGCCTTTTGGAAGATCCTAGGGTAATACGTTTGTCTAAGCATGCTATTGGTAAAGCAGCTTCCTTCTTCCTAAACTCGGTGCTATTGTCAAGATCTATGTTCATTTCTCTGTCAGCAAGACTTGAAGTATCAAAAGATTTGCTTTTTCTTAAACTTTTATTATTCATGAAGGAGGTAGATGAATGGCTTGGGCCAGGGAAAAACCAGTAAGAAGAGGTTGTAAAGGATACATATTAGGTTATGGTAAAGAATGGAAAGAAGGGGGCAAGAATATTATAAGGACTTGCATTGTTGCAAACAATGGCATTTGTTTTGGTTGGTCAAAGAATGGAGCTTGGGGCAAAAATTGTTTATGTAACATTGGAAGGAGATTGTATAGCTTTTGGAGGATCAAGAGTAGGAGAGATTAAGCAAGTTGAAAATTCTTTAGATGTAGTAATGGATATTACAATGGTAGGAGAAGTGGCCTGTTTGAAAGGAGTTGCATGAGTATTTGCATTTTCATGCAGATTTTGTTCATCATCTATCAAGTCAGTGAAGTCTTGAAGTAATAGAAATTGGTTAGATGTGGTTATGATGTTACTTGTATCACGATTTTGCGTGGTTTCATGGGGTATAAATGTGATTGGTTGCATGAGAAAATATAGATTGTATGGTTTCTGAGGCAAGAACAACGGGAGGAAGTACATTAACTAAGAGGCAAGATTCTTATGTAAAAGGATATTGGTCATAACATTTTCTGGAGCTACTTTATTTGCATGGGAAGTATTTACTTAATCATCCTGCATCTCTTTGGTTACATCTAGCTTTGCAACACCTAGCAATAGATGTGTATTAGGTGATTCAATTGTCTATACATTTATGACAACAGACTCAGTTAGATTGGTTATGTTACTCTTCACACTTTCATTATACTTAAGAGCAGTTGATGGGATTTCAGATGTTATTATGGGCTTGTCACCATCTGCCTTACCTAAAATTTTACTTTTTGTTTTTCTTTTCACCCATTTCTATTTTGTTTGAGCTTTGGAGGCTGGCATAACCTCTTGACATTCATGTTCCTTAATATTTCTAACTTTATTCACCTTATCAATATGTTTCACACAGTAAGTAGTGGAGTGACCTAATTCTTTACATTTTGTGCATATTAAGGGTTTTTAGGAATATTCTAAGTCCACACAAGAACAAGTACCACCATCTTCACCTACATTAATAATGAGAGAAAGTTCTTGTCTGGGGCAACTTCAATGAGACATTTTGCACATTCAAGCTTCTTTAGTCTTTCTGTCGATTTATCAAAGCAAACCAATCTACCTATGTGGCATGCTAACTAGTTGATTCCTAAAAGCATCCACGTAATTAGAGGAATTTTATAAAGTGGAAATTAGATTGAAGGGCTTCTATTTCCAAGGTAATAAGTTGTAAGGACAGCACTTTTGAATAATTAGTTTTAAGAACAATTTACAGGATAATGATAAATTCATTTATCTTTTTAAGTTATATAGGAAAATGATAAATTTTTTTAGCATTATTTCTGTATAACTGAAAATAATAAATTCTTTTATCTTTTTCCTGTGAAATGTCCTTAAAACTAATTTTTCAAAAGTAGTGTCCTTAAAACTTATTACCCTGCAAAAATAAGCTCTTAAAGTGAAAATCCCCTGGCTTGGCTTTAAAGAGGAAGGACCAAGCACTTCCACAATTCTTGCTTTGATTGACATTGCCAAGTGGTACTGCATGGAGGCCAACAGATGAGGCCATAGAAGAGGACGCGATGAGGCCAAGCGTCTGAAGAGAGGAGCAAGGATTGGGTAAGGAAGGAGGGAATGGAACAGGTGGTTGGGGAGGGTCAGTAGGGACATAGATGCGAGGAACGGTGTTAGAGGTAGGTGGGAAGAATGAAGTGGGGATAGGTAAGGTCACCATGACAGTAACCAATTTTTATTTTTAACAAAATTTATACTTTAACTTAATTATATATACATTTGTTTAATATATTGAGTGATTTAACTTATTGTGTGATTTAAAAAAATCTATAATTTTACTCGAATAAACTCTTTTATAATTTATTAAAACAAAATTTATAATTTAACCTAATTATATATGTGTATATATAATTTAGTGATTTAACTTATACAAACATACTCTTGTTTAATTTATCAAAACAAAATTTGTAATTTAACTCAATTATATATACATTTTTTTAGTTTATTAAGTGATTTAACTTGTATATTTGTTTAATTTATTGTGTGGTATTAAAACAAATCTAGATCTCTTGTTTAATTTATTGAAACAAAATTATAATTTAAGCTAATTATATATTTGTTTAAATTATTGAGTAACTTAGCTTATATATTTTAACTCAAACTCGATTTATTTTTAAAATGATGATTTTTGGGATACATATAGCATTATGGTTCTTGGAATTTAAAATAACTCAAACTTAATTATACTAAATAAAATACATATATATATATACACACACACACACACACATACACACACATGTGGTTCTTGAGATTTAAAACAAATGTATACATATATATTTTGTACTATACACACATACATATATACATACATACATACATATATATATGTGTGTGTGGTTTTGTATACATGTATACTTATTATCATATTATGTATATAATGAATGTTTAAGCTATTACGTACTCTCGGAATATTGCTGTAGTTGGGCTTATGATCCACTCTTTTTGGAGCAGCTCTAGTACGTGCGTAGAATACATCTTTGTCCACCCAAACTCAGTGGAAGCATCATTCACCCAACTATTGATGGTGGACACATCCGATGACTTAATCCAGTGAGTCCTAGAATAAAGTTGCTAAGATGAAGGCTTACGGTGATGCTCTTTATACTAAAATTTGAATTAAGTATAAAATTGTATAAGTCTATTTTAATTATTTAAAATATTAAATATATTTAACAAATAAGTAAGTACCAGATCGTTAAGATGACCTGCGTATGATCTAGAGCCACTAGTATGCAATATAGGATTTCTATTCCTCCTTTTGGCATTATGTTTCGGTATTTTCTTGAATTCCTTTACCTCCTAATGCATTAAGAACTGCTCGTATATCTTATGGGAACTACGCATACTATATGTCCTTTCATGGTTTTTTGAGCACTGTAGCCAACCAAGTCTTATGCACTAGCTCTTCATGAACGCCCTCTTTCCACAAGAATTTCCTCTGTAAATGCAAATTGAATATATTATTAAAAATGCTATACATATTTATATAGTGTGTTATGTAATAAAATTATTTTACCATAAATTCTTCAAACATTACTTTCTTCACTTCATCGAGAATGTCACCAAATGTAGGCCGGAATGCCATGATCCATGCAAGCAAGTCATCACGGATGGCATCGGATGAGATGCCGCTGTTGGAATCATACATGTACACATATGTGTGTATGTGTGCGTGAGTGTATATGTACATGTATGTGTATGTGTATATGTATGTATCTGATGTGTGTATGAGTGTATAAGTGTATGTGTTTACTCACCTCGATCCTTGCGCTCTATTGTAGGCAATAAGTCGAGCCATGGATGTGGAAGATCTATCTCCGACACACGAGTGGATGGACCAGTACCATATTCCATAGGAGCATCAGGAGCATCTGTAGTCTGAATGAATGGTAACATCATATGTGCATTGTCGAAATCATGCTGTGATCAGTGGGAGCCACCATGACCTGATGATAGGCCACCCTGACCTGATGATAAGCCACCGCGGTTATGTCGGCGTCGATCGGACATATCTATTATAATAATACATATACAGATGTGTACAATGTAATAAAGAATGGTAAATTCATCTTCATATTATAAACTTGGCACAACAAATAGAGAAAATAGTCCTTCAATAAATTATACATAAGCTACCAATTGTCTGCATCGTTACCAATATCATCATCATATTCGTGATTATTTACTTCGACATCATCATCACCATCAACCTCGACGTTTTCATCTAATTCAACTTGGTCAAATATTTCATTGTTAGGTGATCCTATATCATTAGCATCTTCTGTTATTTGGAGTATTTTGTTGTCATTCGGATCATTTTGGTATGGCAGATAATCGGTTATGATCATATCCCCCTTGAATGACCTTCTAGGTTTTGTTTAATAACAAGCGACCTATCTGTAACGACCCAGAATTTTGACCAAATTTAATTGAGAATATTTAATTAATTTTAAATATTTGAACGGTAATTTAATTTGAATCCTCGATATAAATTTAATTTGACGATTAAATTATAAAAATTTAATCGATTGAAGTTGAACAAAAATTTGAATCTTTAATTTTAAGCCGAAGAAAAATATTTCAAACGCTTGAAAAATTTATATTGATAACACTGAAGATAACAGAAGCTTCAGAATCTAATTTCAAAGTGTTTTGTTCAGTTTTGAAATTATATCGTTTGAATCAACATTTAAAAATAGCCGTCCGAGGCACAGTCTCGGAATTCAACGAAACCAGTTCCATTGGGTCCGTAATATTGTATTATTATCGGATTTCAAATTTCGTATTATTCGAAGTTGTTACGTGACCGTACGATATGCAAACGCATCAGGATAAAATCAAATTCAAATTCATTTTTAATTTAAATTATTGGTCAACTCAGCCACCCTACTGCCTACTTTGTCTCCTGCCTTTTCCAAGCACGTACGCATCTTGTCCCTTTTATTTCGTTCACAGCAGAACACTTCATCATTTCGTTGAAAAGAAAATTTATGGCCGCGTGCTATTCTCCTTCAGTTCAAATTCTCGGCATTAAATAAAAGTTCGAATACCTATTTCCCTTCAACAGTTCATTCGAACGAAGCTAAGAAGAAGGCGCCTTTCACCATTCAATCCACACAAAAAAAAAAAAAAAATCGAAATCCCCTTCTCGTTCAAAAAAAAAAAAATAATACGAACGAACGGAACTGGGGAGGTTTGCGACAAGCGCGCGCGATATGGTGGCTTTGGATTTGGGGGAGCATCAGCGAGGCGCTCGAGCATGGGCTGGGTGGTCGTGGGCAAGCTACGATCGAAATCGCGAGTGGGATCTTTCTCGTGGCAAATCTCGGATCGAAGGCAGGCGAGCTAGGGCACGGCAACGAAGAGGCGTTGTTTTGGGGATGGCGGCGACCTGTGATGTTGTTCGCGATGGTTTCGGTATCGTGTAGAGTTTGTTGGAAGGCGACGTGGTCGCGAGTTGTTTGAGCAATAGGCGAAGTCGATTGGGAGGCGATTTCGATCTGGGCAGTTCGATGGCGAGCATCTAGGGCTCGGCGAGGCATTGAGGCCGAGTTGACCTGAAGTTGCTGTCTCGACGAAGTTGGAGAAGTCGATTGCTGTGAGGTATCTGCTGTCTTGTTTTTGATTTAATACAGTTACTTTAGATAAAAATATATGTGTATGTAAAAAGCAAAGTATGTCATTTTACAGTAAAGGTTGAAGAAAGTGATAAATAAATAATTTTTAAAGTAAAGTTTAAAGAAAGGGAACTTAGTTTTAAATTTTTAAATTGAAGTTAGATAAATTTATTAAAGGAGAAGTTTTGGTTTAGAATTTAATAATTAGTTAACTCAATCTGTTTAAAATGGGAAATTTATTTGTTCGTCTATTCAAATATTAATGAATTTGTATAATTATTTATACAAGGTTAAAAATGGGGAAATGGTCAAAATGGAAAATGGATGGCAAATTTAAAAGCTAAGGTGAGATTTTTCTCACTCAAAATATATTTGGTATTGCAGTTATTTATTGATTGATATGATTGCTATTGGATGTGATATTAGATATAGTAGGGTATATATATATATAGCAGTATATACATATTGGCATATGTATATATTGGATTGATGATTTCCCGCCTCGTATAGCGGATGAGACCCTATTGCGCCGTTAGTAAGCGGATTTTTATAAAACCTATATACCGCGATAATTCCGTACTGGAGTGGAATTGGTATTGTGCTAACATCTTTGGATGCAGGGGAACAGGTTGGAGGGATCCAACTGGATTCCTCAACTGTATTTACTTATTTACAGATATTGATATATATTCTGTTATCATATTGATATATGATATTGACTGTTGTGATGGACTGATTGGTGCTGTTGCATCATCGGATTCAGTTTTGAAATTTAAAAATAACAACTTTTACTTTAAAAAGGGTTTTTAAAGTGATCTTTGAAAATATACGTTTTATGGAATTTCTGAATTGATTTATAAACGTTAAAATTTTAAAGTTATAAAAGTTATAATGTTTAGTGAAATAAAACCAAAGGGTCGTTTTTGAAATAAATAGTTGATTTATTTATAAAAGGGTTTAAGTCGGGATTTTTAAAATAACTATAAACGATTTGTATAAAAAGATTTATCAAATTGATATTTTATAAATCAAAATATTGGACTTATAAAACGAATTTTTATAAGTGTTAAAAAGAAGTATAAAAGGATTTCATAAGTGAATGAAATTAATAGATTTATAACGTGAAGTTATAAAGTGAATAGATGTTGTAGAATAAACGATTTATAAGTAATTTACTTATAAATTAGATTTTTGCACTGAGATGGGATATAAATAGAAATTTCTAAATGAAATGATTTCATAAGTTGAAATTGTTATGAAGTATAAAAGTGATTTATAAACATTGTTTTATAAATCCAAAATCACTTATTTTGATAAGTAATTTTAGAAGTTAATAAAATGAGAATTTTATAAATCAAAGTTGTTAGAAAATATAAAGGTGAATTTATAAACGTTGTTTATAAATTCGAAATCAATCAAATTTGATGAATTTAAATATAGGGATTATTAAGGGAATTATCCACGATTTTGGACAGTGGATAATTTTTGAAATAAATGTGTAGAAAAGATTGAAATGTGGTTAGTGAAGTATATTCACGATTTTGGACAGTGAATATATCTTTAAGTAAAATGAATATGGTTTTGGAAAAGTGATATTTGAAATGAAGTTAATTGTTTTAAAAGATGTTTTAAAACGTGTGAACTATCGAAATCATAGATTTCAACATTTATTGTTGAAATAGACGTTTTCGAGAAATATAAGGAAATGGTGGACTATAACACTGTTGTTATAGTAAATGATTTCCGAAAGGAAATGTTTTATATAGTATTGGGATTTATATATCTATCTAAATTTCGAATCCCTATACTAGTGATTTTGAGTCGTCGTAACGATGTTTTACGCAACATTCGTTTTGACTCAAATAGATGTTAAAATTTATGATTTCCTTAAAGAATGAAATATATACTTAATTTGATTTAAGTATATCGAATATTTTCCAAGTGTTGAAAATAAATGATTTGTGAAATACTTATTATTAAATAAGTAAGGAAATGCATTTCCAGAATGAAATGAAACGAACGTTTTGAGAATTTATCTTTTTAAAGATAAATTGAAAATGAATATTTGAAAACGATTGAAAATCGTATATCAGTAGATATTTTGAAAATATAAATTCACTATGGAATTTATAAAAGAAAGGGAAGTTATTTAAAAATAAATATTGATTTATTTTTAAAAGTGTGGAAATTTTATATCTAGTAAAGATATTTTTTTTTGAAGATGAAATAATTTGGGAAATTATTTGGAATCTGATGATGTTGCGCATCTTTATTGATAGTTAAATAACCGACTATCAATAATTACCTTTAGATAGGTATTTGTTGTGAATTGGATGAATTTGAATGCCACACTTGTTTTTAAGTATACGCTCACTATTCGGGTTAGCCGGGAAAGGACCATGGGGTCGTATAACCCATTCCGAATATGTGATACGTCGTTATGAATCGCATTTGAAGACCGGATATTTTTGAAAACGGAAGGATTACCGTCGAGTTACTCTACATCGGCTGATCTCCGGTTTAGAGGTTTTATCACCCTTAGTGACGGGAAGTCCTGACGTGATTGAAAATTATCCGGATTTGCAAGGGCTTCGTGAGAAGTGCCTTCGGTTCTGTTCGATCCCGGAACAGACTTGTATGGATTGTGTGTCTGACGTTACAATTTGAGATATAAAGCTGATTTCTTTCAAATACATTTCTGTTGGTGGCGGAGAATTTATTCTCTTAGCTTAACACCCTTCTCTGAGACGTACGAGCTCAGAGGTTATGTAGTTGAAATTTATCAGCGATATATCCCAATTTGGTAACGTGGCATACTGAGTGTTGCTGTGAAATGATCAGTGTTTGATCATTTGCGATATGATCATTTGTTTGATCTTATATCTTTGTGATCATAGGTTGATCATTTTGTTTGACCCGAAGCAGGGCTTTTTGTAGAAAGCGTAGCTTTGTGGACGAGACTTCGTCGAGCCTCACACCCCGGAAATGGTCGAAACAGGAAGGATGCAGCAAGGTTCTAGGGAGTAGCGCCCCTTAGTGTATGTCATTCCTTCTGGATAAAGGTGGTATCATGGTATGGAGCCCAGATACTTAACCTCTGTGGTTACTGCATTATTATTATCTATGTGGTTTGTTGCGAATCGGGGATCCTCGGGAAGATCGGTGACGATCGGGGGATGGCATACGCGTGTCAGTAGTTACCTATTTTTGCAGAGGTAACCCGGCCTTGTGTTGGCAGAGATCCGGTTAGGTTCTCGGGTCGTCTATTCCAGGGACGTACCCATCGTGGATAGGAAGTTCCTTAGCCTGACCATTTGTTGGAAATCCAAAGAAACAATACGTGACTTGTACGGTTTTAGTTGTATTACCTGCTATGGAATGTGGCGGTAACCTGCTATTGAACATAGTAGCTATAGTAGGCATAAGTGCGGAATGCCTATGCTGGCTAAGATTAATATTATACTTTCGAAATGATTTCTACACTATGCACTAATAATAATATCAAAATGATTTGATTTTGCGTAGTAAGCATCTTTGACTATCATAAGAAGAAATCTCCTCCAATTCTGCGTTTGCATTGTGTGTGTGGTGGGAGGTCTTATGGTAGTTTCATTTTCCAAAAGCATTGCGAATTGACTTTAAAATTCTCTGCTATTTATTTTAAAGATAAATAACTGTTTTACGATCTCACACCAGTCACCATGACTGACTCGGAGTTTATTGTTTCCCTTCTAAACTCTGGGTGCCCACAAATTTTCCACACGGGCAGTCTAGAGCTAGGTTATCAGGATATTCTGGAGCTTTGGAGATAAGCTGGAGGACGAGACGTAGTATTTGTATCTGATAGTATTTATTCCGCTGTGTATTCTGTATGAGGACAAGTTTATATAACTGTCCATTGTTGTTTATTGACTCTGATGATATGATGTGATGTAATGTAATAACAGATATAATTCTTTTGTTTTTAAATGATATTCATTTATCTATTATATATTGTTCTGCTGCGATATGTGAGATTCTGTTATTGTTTTCTGTTCTGATGTTGTTCTGTTGTTCTCCTTTTTTCTCTTTTCTTCTATCTTTTCTTCTACCTCTACCTTTTCTTCTTTCTAAACCATAATATTTCGGGTTTCCGGCATTCGATTTCTCGGCAGTCGATAAAGTGAGTATCGATGTCGAATTTTCGAAAGTCGAAAATTTTCGGGATGTTACACTATCGTCATTATTGTTGCTCATGGAAGGATAAGGCGTATAATAAACTTGTGTTGCTTGCGTCGTCAGCATAAATGAATCATTTCCTTTATATTGTCTTTTATGATTTACCTCAATAAGAGGATATTCTTTATGTATATGATGTATTCATACATCAAGAGTAGTGTAACGACCTACTATTTCGAATCGTTCAAATCGACAATCATCCACTCATGTTAGACTTGAATTGCTCCAAACAACAGATTGTTAATTTATATTTGGCAAAACTCAGCATATACAGTAAATAAATCAATCACAGGCACAGAGTTATATAACAATAAGCAGCGGAATAGATAAATAGTACTTCATGAAGCTACTATATAAACATCAGAGTTTGAAATAAAATACAACAGAAAATCTAAAATACATAGGAGTCACTAATACAAAACAACTGACAAGTCTGAACAAACAACTGGAAATAACCGAGCAAGCTGAATAGATATAAGACTTATCTTCAAGCAAAGCTCCAAGCTCCAAAGGCGAGTCTCAAATGATGTGTCACTCAGTCTGACCCGAGCATAAAGCAAAAGACAAAACACTCAAGTCAGGATTAACATTCTTATACCAGTAAATCAACTCAAGTGAAAAGTCAAGTGAAATACAAAGTAACTCAAAGGATGTTTGGGATACCCATCCTCTAAGGATCTGTTAAACTATCTACATACATATTACAATATGCTACATAGATAATGTCTATGGTAAAGTAAACTATTAAAATAGCGTTAAGGCGTTACCCGTATCCCCTTTAAAACATTTTATATAATGTCGTAGTCTATACAGTACGGTAAAATCCACCAAACCGGTGAGCTATCAAGGAGCACTCCATAGGTACGACACAAACCAAACTCGTAGAATGTATGATAAGGCATGTGACAAGGCACACGAGGCAATGCCTAGGGTAGGATTCTACCATTTTGCGGATTCCGACTGGTGGTAACGCATACCAGCTACTACCGTCCACCTCGAGACACACTCCCTAATCAAAGGTGCACCTAATCAAATCAAAAGTAATAGAATGGTATCGAAGAAATGTGCTCGATTGGAGGAGCGACCTCACTTGGCCCAGCATGGCTCCTATTTTAGCCACATCAAGCTGACTCGTGGGAGTCAGGGCTGCGTTAATACCTCATACAGAATCATTGCCAAACCATCCTACTTCGTTCTGGAATCTCCACCAGTACATAGTTGTTAAAGTGGCTTTGGTATTGGCAGAGAGTATGACAATATCCGATCCCGGTCTCTTTAACAACCAAACGTTTAAGTCACACCATGGTCATTTATAAAATCACTTTTATAATTGTTTCAAACAGTTTATACTTCATATAAAAATATCATATTCATTTCAAAATCAATATCACTTTTGAAATCATATTCACTTCCAAAAATCATAACCACAAAATAGTTTAAATCGTCATATTAAAATATTCGCATTTAAATTCATTAAATCTAATCATAACTGTTGGAACCTGCCTTCTTCGATTTTAATGTGACAACTATATATTTCAAACTATATACTTGCTGTCAATTATTATTGCAGGAATCTACAAAGAAAAGATATTATCATATCGTCAACAAACAAAGCTCAAGCTCTCAAGTATATTGATTATTATTTCCGGTTAGATATTTTTGTACAATCTCTGATATGATGATAACAACACACACACACACAAATAGTTTTTGAAAAAACATGTTCTACAAATATAAAATATCTTTAACTATTTAAAGATATAAAAGTATTTTCAAAAATTATAAATATCTCAAGTTCAGAATCACTAAAATAAGGAAGAGGAACAAATCAGTACAAGTTCAGACGTCTGAACCTTTATTTAGCCGTCTGTCATCAAAGACAGACGTCTGATAATAAAGTTAAGACGTCTGTACTCCCTGTTTTAATATTTTCTATTTTAACTGAACACAGACGTCTAAATAATTTAATACAGACATCTGTCATGAACGACAGACGTCTGAATTAAACAATAGACGTCTGTATTCACTGAAATTTGTTTCTTTTGCCTATTTGACTTTTTAAACTTACTTAGCCATCTGACTATTTTTCTCAGACATCTGAACTTGACGAACTGAAGCATCTCTTCATGAAAAATCAAATTTTGAAGAGTTGTCTTCTTCACCAAGAGTTGCACTCCTTCTAATGGTTGCAACTATTGAATTAAAACTATTCAATACTATAAATAGAGATGAAAATTCACTATTTCAATTACCAATTCTTTCTATCTATTCTTGCTTTATATTGTTATAATCTCAAGTGATTTTCAAATCTCTACTTCCTACAATTGAACATTCAAATCATCATATCAAGAAGATTATAGGAAGGGTGTACTATATTGACTATATTCGTGTTACTCAAGAACACACAAGTCAAGAAACAATTTATAAATTGTATCTGAAGTCCTATTCGGTTGCTTAGGCAGAAAAGTCCTGTTCGGTTGCTCAGGCGGTGTAATACTTGTTCCTCCGGGTTAAGTGAGGGTTGATAGAGAAATTCCAGAAGGAGTCTGGGACTGGACGTAGAACGGGAAGTTCGAACCAGTATAAAAATCCCTGGTGTCATTTTTATTACTGCTATTTACTATTATTTATAATTCCGCACTTGCTAGACTAGTTTAACTATATTATCGATCCATATACACTTTCAATAACAGTTCCAACTTAAATAGTTTAAATATTGAAAATGGTTTATATATTGAATTAGTTATAAATTAAGATAGTTTATATTTAAAAATAGGTTATAGATTAAAATAGTATATATTAAAATAGTTTATATATTAAAATAGTTTATATTGAAAATAGTTCAAATTAGAATCATTTCTTCCAATTTCACAAATCAATTCAAATCAACTCTAGTTCCAAACTTCCATTTAAATCAACCTTAGTCCAACAATTTCAATTAAGAGTTAAATTCATATTCTTATTAAAACCCATTTTAATTTGTATCGATTTCAAATCTAGGTTTGAACTAAAATTTAAAACCATTTCCAATTCAATAGGTTTCAAAGTTTAAATATTCAAACATTTACAATCACTCAGTTTGATAAATTTCATTTCAAAATTCAACTTTTGTTTTATTTAAATTTGAAAATATTCACTTGATCATTTTTAATAACATATAAATAAAATCTCAAATTACAAATTTAAATCAATATTAAATATTCAATTTCAACTTTATTTAAATTTGAAAATATTCATTTAATCACTTTTTATCAAATCAAGTTATAAAATCGTATCTTTCAAAATCTCAAAATCAATAAGTTCAAATCAAACCTTATTTAAATTTTATTCTAAACAAATTCAATTATAAATCGATTCTTATTTAAATTCAATTCTTAATAAATTGAATTACAAATCAATTCTTATTTAATTTATCTTTCCAACTTCCATTTACTTAAAGTTATTACAAAAATCTATTTAAATTATTTATAAAAATTTGAAATAAATATCTTAACATATTATATATATTATTAGTTAAATTAAATTCTTAATAAATTTTGTTATATTAACTAATATTTAATTAAACCTTATTATTATTAAATCTATTTTTTTAAAATCTTATTATATATATTATAAAAACAATAAAGTTATAAATAAAATTTTATAATTTACATTTTAAAACTAAACTTATAACTTTAAAATTTTCAAACATAAAATTTTAAAATCAAAATCTTACTCATATATTAAAACTAAAATATCTTATATTATATTCTAAAAATTAATATTTATCAAAACTCATATATTTCCCTTTCAAAAATTCCGGAAATCATTTAAAATAGACCAATGGTGTCCGCATATAGTTTTCTAACCTATGGTCAAGTGATACAGATATTTATCATTTCAATCTGCAATTATTAAATATTTACGGGTATATATCATTTCAACCCGCAATCCCAAAATTCGAAAATCAATGAAAATCGCTTGGGTTTATCATTTCAACCCATAATGGTTTTCCCCTAATCTATAAGATCGTTCGGGTATGTATCATTTCAACCCATAGAGAATTTCTAAACTAATAGGGAACTTGCAAAGTGAGAACAAATATGATAATAATATAACATATCAACAACAGGGATATGTCATCAGTAACAAATTAAATATAATATATACAACGGGTTATGGTTCCATATGTCATAGATAAACAATTACAGATAATGGCATATCATATTTAATAATTAAATAACTTAACAATTCAAATTTAAGAGCATATTTCAATCATCATTTCATGTGAATTAAATTTACTAAATATAAGAATGTAAATCGTGAGTGATTGCTCACCTTTCAAGGTTAAAGAACAATGAGAATGGAAACAGTGACACAGATACGCATGAATGAGCTAGAGTTTCGAAAAAATCTCCAGAAAGAAATGGAACAATCAAAGCAGGGTGGACTAGAGATCAATGAAAACAATATATATATATATATATATATTATTTTCTTTTAAAATCAATATTCAATGTTAAACCCTTATTGCAAAATAAAATCTTCATATATATACTTTAAAATCAATATTATTATAAACATATATACATATATACTTTAAAATTAATATTTAATTTAAAACATATATAAAAATAAAATATATATATATATATATATTATCCCGTAAAATACCTATATCTTTTCAAAAATCCTTCCTTCCTTTTTTTCTCTATAAATAAGCTTCATGCAAATATAACTGTGTATATATATATATTACTGTTTTTTCACAGCAAAATAAAAAACAAGATTACAATGTATAACTATATATATATATAAACTGTAAATAATAGAAAAATATAAAATAAGAGAACCCATAATATAACAACTTATATGTATAACATATATTATATATACTATATATATAAGTGAAGATGCAGGTTGTTCTTGGCGTGAGGCGAGCAAAGCTGATGGAGACACGTGTTGCTTAGATGATAGGCTTGGTGATGGCTGCTCAGGTGAGAGTATGCGGGCTGAGGCTTGTGAAGTCGGGGAGGCGTCAAGTGGTGTTTGGGTTGGCGGAACCGATGAGCGCTTGGTGAAAGCAAGGCGAAAAGTCAGGGATCTGTGCGTGGAAAGGTGGCAGTGTGGAAAGAAGGCGAGGTCAGGGCGGTAGGGTTCGCTCGGGTGGATGGCGAGTGGTTGTGGTTCGATGTGTCAAGTGAAGGTGAGAGAGGGAAGACTGTCAGTAGGCTAAGCCGGAGCTTTGGGTGAACTATAGTGGAGGAGGCTATGCTCGGAGTGGAGAGAGGATGTGGTGATGGAGATAGGTGGCGGTTGAGAAATGCGCGGAGGTGGAAGCCGTGTGAAAACAGAAGGGAGAGGTGGTTTGGTGGTCGAGCTACTCGTGCGTGGGTTTGTTGATAGCTGGGTGGATGTGGTGGGGTAGTGGGTTTGTCGGCGGCCAAGGCAGGATGCTCAGAAGTGGGGCGAAATGGTGGTAGAGGGCATGGGAGATGATGGCCGGTTGAACAATCATGGACAAGCACTTAAATATATATGCTTTGTAATATAAATTTGTTCAAAGAAAGAACAGAGAGAAGAAAGAATGGCCGAGAGGAATAGAATGCAAACAAGAAAATGAGCAGACAAGCCTTAGGAAAAATATACAAACAAAAATATATTCGAAGTTTATATTTATTATTGTTATTAATTTCAAAAGCACAGTAACCAAGAGAAGGGGAATGGAAAACAAACCATCAAATATAAATTAAACCTTGGGGATAGCAAAGTCAGAGTATTGAATTCTGAGAATAAATAATACAGATGGCTATTGATAGCACTACAACAAAAAGTGTCTTTTATAGCGGCATATAGCCGCTATTAATCACAACCATAGCGGTTTGATAAGTGCTGTATATCGACATGTTATAAAAAACTGTTGAATATTTATAACAAAAAATATGCCGCTATGGTTGAGCTTAGTTTTATAATGCAAATTCGCCGCTATGGTACGTTAATTCAATAGCTCATTATAGCCGCCATAATACAGCTAAATCTCAACGGAATTGGAAATCTTTATAACACCATTTTGCCGCTATAAAATATTTATTCAATAGCGGTCATTTCACGCTATTAAATCAACATGTTATAGTATTGATAAATTCTTTTACATCTCATATATGCCACTATAAAAATCGTAGATACACTTTTCAAGAGCTATTCCTATATATTGCATTTTAATAATAGCAATCAAACTAAATCTTCATAAACGAATAAAGATTATAATCAACAAATATAACACAAGAGCATGCTCAGAAAGAAATGTGATATATTTTTCATTATAGTGTACAAACATTAAAGCAAGTGCATAACCATTGAATAAAACATAAGCCTGCAGCCAAGTTAACACAGAGAAACAGAAAATAATGTCAATTTAATTTCTCTTCCATTAAATCTTAAGAGGCATATCACCCACGAAATCATCCCATTTCTCTTCCATTAGACTTAAAATTCCCTCTGCTTGTTTTGGAGTAGTCAACGATGAAAAAATAGCCCATATATTTCCCAACGAAAAGAACCTAAAATCCATGTGAGCAGGTTGGAGATTACCGATTAAATACCCTCCTTTTTCAGGCATCCAATCAGTCAGCCAATCAGGAATTTGATCAGGATAAATATTGAACTTGTTAGTAGCGTGTTGAGAGTATTCTTCGGTTTTATAACAATAAATCTCATTTATTTTCTTCAAGTCCACCCAGTAGTATTCCCTTATGTGGAAAGACAGTGCACTTATTCTGTTGTTAATAGCACGCACTAGATCTTTAGATCCATCGTTGATCGTAATCACGTCTCGAGCGCAGCGTAAGGCTGAGTAGAATAAAACCTACAGAACAAAACAAATCAAATACTAGACATGATACTGTCTTACTGTGTTAATAACCATAAAATTCTATAAAAGCTCTAAAAGAATTACATTAGTAATACATTACCAAAATTAAACAAAAGCTAGCGGATAACCATATCATACGACTGATGAAGTTATTTTCTTCTTATGTAAGTATGTCCATTATTCTAATGATAAGATTTGGAAGTACTTGGAGTTGTTTTAACGACTGTATGAAAGTTTTTTTATATGTTATCTTCTGTGTTGGAACTTTTTTTTAATTTAGACACATTTGTGGTTACTAAGATATCCAGATTGATGAGTGCTAATCATCTACTGATAATTCTATGGAAAAGAAACGTTGATAAATCTTGTTGTATCAAAATATTGATGTAACTTGCTTTAGCTTGTGTCATGTGTACAATATATGAGAAAAATTTGTACATTTACAAAATTTTGATATATGTAATACTTTGTCATGCAATACACATGCAAATTATTTAACCGGGCAAAACTTTGATACAGCCCTCTATATCAAAACTTTGTTCTAATTCTATGTAGCAAAGATGAGCTAGATCTAAGCTTTAAGAGTAAAAATTAGAGAATACTGACCAACTGGTAACCGATCAGCTTACTTGAATCTCAAGAGGATGTCCATGGATGCCCATTCTGCGATCAATCATGCACGAGCCATCAGTGACTAACAAAGTAGGGAACATATCAAAACCATCAGATAAACATAAATTTAATATCAATCTGATGCCTGTCTGTACACCTCCTCTTTCTTGAAATGCATAGTCTCCTGTGATCTTCCCATATGCTCTCAGCAAAATAATCCACCATAATCCTGTAAAGAAGTATTTAGGTCTCAATGTTTTCTTTTTCTTTTTTCCCACTTGCATATGCTAATCAGTGAAGAGAAGAAAATATATAAATATATCTGTAAGATCAAAAGTTCTCGAAGGTGAAAACTGCAACCATTTTAAACTGGTAAACTGAGAAGTACTTATAATTGACAGAATTGAGTACACAAAAACCGGGCCCATATGCAATGTATGCAAAGATATTCAAACTGGGCTCAAACAACTGGTGGAGTGGACTACCATGCATTGTGCCTTCCTAGTAAACAGTTAAGTGCAGCAATGCAAATGTGTGCATATATGCAAATACATACACTTGTACTCCCTCCCTCCCTCTGTGTGTGTGTGTGTGTGTTTGTGTGTGTGGATATGTGTTATGACTCACCAGAATCGACGGGAGCAACTCTTCCTATAGCAGCTTCGCCAAAATCAGGATCAAGAACCTCTTCATACGAGCTACTATCATCATCTGAAGGTGCAGTTCTGACTTTAAAACTAGCAGGCATCAAACCCTGACCTGGGCTATAACAATCAACAGTCCATTAATTTCGGATAATTTTGTTGTATGTATATAGCTGCATTATATTTGCACATATACCTTTTGATAAATGCTCGTTCAATTCTAATAAATAGATTATTTTCATTTTATTTATTTATTTTTGTTGTTGTATATATAAAATTTATGTCGGTAACTAGGATTATATGAATGGAAGAAAAATGAACAGCTGGGGGTACACTAAGTACACAAAATAATTTGTTATCGTCGTCGTCTAAATTTTGGACATATTTCTGGAAACATCATGTTACAAGCGGAATGTGGTTCAATTGAGAAGAACTTACGTCTATCAATAACAATGTTTTTGGTGAATTAAGAACTCCTAAAAATATATATATATATATATATATATATGTATATGTATGTATGTATGTATGTATATATGTATATTGCACGTTAATGTTGTTATTGTATAAGGTTAATTATGATTTTTAAGATTCTACTAAAATAGCATTTTGAGAGATATTTATACTTTTTTATATAGTGACTTTGTTTGTATATAGCAACGTTACATCGACATATATACACATGGAAAATCTTCCAATTATCCACTATTTTTGGATAATTTTGTTGTTAAAAGGAATGGCTCATCCTAGGAACAAATCAAATTAGCCATTGCTAATCACCCGGAAATATACACATACTTATATGACAAAGACAAGAATATTTAATTTTGGTTTGCTAACTTAATACACTTACCGTTGTGCACTTCTCATAATTTCTGCTCTTTTAGGTCCAATGTTTTGTCGAGCGCTACCTTCAGATATATTTGAGTAAGGAAGAAACAATGTTACAATAAACACAAACATCGCTTGGTCTAAAATTATGACTCAATGAACGTAAGCTCCACTATTTCTGGAGTGAACTCAGATCGACCGTGTCTCTAAAATCTCAGGCAGCACAAATAAAAAACAACTTCTTCGGATAAAAAACACATAAGTATGGAACTTATAACATAGATATGACCTAGCATAAAAACTGATCGAAGCAAACGTAACCAACTAAATTTCTATCATGCTCAAACATTTCATAGATACAGCTAAGCAGATCGTTGAAAAAGTCAGACGACTCTTTAGAGTGGATGAAGTTTCGACATACGTCATCATCGAGTAGTACTTTTGACGTGATAACAGTTAACAATCTCGATGAATACAAATCCAATACAAGTAGAATTAAATGATGCATGAAACATGAAAAAGACGTTGTGAACTATGAAATTAAAACTGAAGTCATGTCTACAATCAATTACCATATGATTCTTTTTGTATAATTAGAACATGAAAAAGATGTTGTGAACTATCAATTCTTTTTTATTCTTTTCTTGTATTTTGATCATCCATGTGATGATCCCTAAGTTCCATTTGTATAATTTGATGTACCATATATATTAATAATATTTATCAATGAGTGCTCTCCCCTTTTTGAGGACCACTCGTCAAAGTTGCAAGTTTGATTCCAAGTATTATCAACATTATTTAGAGTTTGTTTTCTTTTACCATCTCGTCAAAGTGAAAAATCATTTACAATTTCATCTTTAAACTTGTAATAGTCTGCCAAAATTTAAAACAAAATGACAAATATTTGACTTGGTTTACCAGATATTCCTTCACTGTGATAAAGATAAAGGACGAGGAATGATAAATTTCACAATAGCTGTTAATGTTGATAGAATAAAGTAGATGGAATTCTATGTGATTTTCCATTATGATAGAAAAAACTACAGAATGGAAAAGTAAAGGCAGGATATGCACTACTCCAAAAGTTTGCAACAAAGATCAATAATGGCGATGCATAATTGCATAATTGATAATTGGTACAACGTTTATAAATTTTTTAATTCTTATTAAACTTAATTAATGAATTTAATTTTTATAAACTTAGTTAATTTACTATTATTATTATCAATATTATTAGTTAAATTTTATAAAACTTAGTTAAATTGGTTAATACTTTATCATTTACCACTATTATTGTTATTGTTGTTATTCTAAACTTAGTTATTTTTAATGAAACTTAGTTAATTTTTATAAACATATTTTGTTACTTGTTAATATTGCTATTATAATTTTTTTATTGTTATTATTATTAGTATAAACTTAGTTAATTTCCATAAACATCAGTTAAATTATTATTATTACCAACTTAGTGATTTATCATAAACATTAGTTATATTATTATTATTATTATAAACTTTGTTAATTTTTATAAACTTGTACCATGATTAATTCAGCAAACGAGAATAATTGAAAAGCTGCCTCATCGACGTTTCATCAAATAAAACAAATGGGCTTTGCGTAAAAACTAAAATACCTTACCATTATTAGATATATGACCAAAACTAGTGAAGAATCTATCAGAAAAGATAACATCATTTAGCTACTTGACTATCTGCAAATAACACCATGCAAGAAAATAACTTGTTAGTTCTTTAAATGAAAATTTCTGAAATTATCTCAAGTTTTGGACATAAATATGCTTAAATATACTTGTGATAATCAGTAATCAATTGCGAAAACTCATAATACTAACAAATGTTCCTTGTAGTGGGGAAAGGATTGTATATTTTGTACAGGGTCAACATAAACATAAGCTCACTTTATCAAGCTTACATATTTGTGGAAGTATATAACTTAAGTATGAAAAGCAACTACATATAGCAAATCACTAAAACACTGTGATAGTGAATCAGACTGATATAGAATGCATTTGCATCAGATAACATGGGATGTTAAGAACTGCACCTTCTAGTTGAGTGGGTTTGTCATCGGGTTCTAGGAGCGGTTTCCCTCAATTTGGTGGTCCTTGTTGCTGACACATTTAACTAATTGTGAGCAAATGAAGTAAAATAAAATTAAGACGTTGACTAGATAGAATTTGACTATACCTCTGTGTGAAGTCTTTGGTGATTGAACCTCTTGTTCCTCTTGCTCATCATTGTTTACGATGCTTGAAATGCCACTTTCATCTGTTTCCGCCTCTTTAGCGTAGGATGTAGATTCGCAATTTGTACTGCTTTTCTCGCCTTCAGCATCAATTACTTCACCATTTCCATCAATTGCTTCCCCATTTTCATCACCATTACCGTCAATTGCTTTGCCATTTTCATCAATTACTTCACCATTTCCATCAATTGACAATCAAAATTTATGACTTATTACGAGTGCATATAAGGAATAAGAAGCAAATGAAATTCAGAATATTCATCCAAGGTACTTGTGGAAAATCACATAGGATAATATGCCATTCTTTTACAGTAGTCTTTTATTTTGTTGCAAATATGGGGTCATCTTCGATGCTAATGTTTGTTAAATTGTATTAGTTACACATTTCTATGTCTCACAAGTGTCATTGCAAACTGCAATATCTATAACTATCATTTGAAAATACTAAATTCAAGCAATTACCGCTACAAAAGAGTTTTTGGAAATGTTTATGCATATTTGTGTGTGTGGTTCTATTTACTTTTATGTTACATCACGGTCGATGATGCCCTTAATATAATTCATGAAACTCATCAGCAACGAGCTATTTATAAAATCATGCTAGTGACTAATATAGTAAAATTATATTATTTTCTTCACGTGAAACATGTAAAATCTCATGCAACTCCATTACAGTCAATCTAAAACATACATAGATTTGGTTCATGAAACAAAAAAAACAAGAGTTCATGGCAAAACCCGCCTCTCTTGTGATGCTGAATTTTTTATGCACCTCCATGTTATATCTTTTTTAGTTAAACTAAATATTCAAAAAATTGGTAATGCAGTTCACTATCTCAGTACTCCTAATGCTCTCATTGTATGATACATGATTATGTATTCCTGCTATAATGTTATGAAACGAGACATTCATTTGTTTTTATGTATCTAAAAAAGAAGCAAATCAGTTCGTACATGTTCAATAATATTTTCTATAACTATAGTTGTTTGCACAAAAAATGGACAAACACCTCAAAGTTATTTGATTTAGTAGATCTTATGTTGTTCTTGGTGATTTGGATGACTTATGCAAATGTATGAAAAGCAGGGGCTAAACTGTAAAAAGACACACAGATTTATAGTGGTTCGGCCAGAACGTGCCTACGTCCACTTTATATGTTATTTCTCCTTTAGATCTCAGATTACAAGTACAAAGCTTTGGTACAAGTATCTAAAAGCGTTTGAAAGTTCCTTCCGTGCTTGAGCTCTCAAACTTTTTTCCCCATTGTTGTACCCCTGCCCCTCTATTTATAGAGTGAGGTTGGGGGCAGGGGTCTTGGATGTATATAGCTGCTGGTGGGCCTGGGCTGAAGCAATCTGGCCTGGCAACGTTCCGGTTCGGCGAAGCTTTGGTTCGGCCGTGCTTGGAGAAGGTTGGGATTCGGTAGGGATGTGGTCCGGTGATAGGTTGGTTCGGCATAGGGGTGTGAAGCAGTTGGTTCGGTGTTGTTTGGTTCGGCGAGGCCTTGGACCGGTGGTAGATGGCAGGTGAGTAGGTTTGGCAGTGAGCTGCCGAATGAAATTCTATAGATGGGAGTGCCGGATGAGGTAGTGCCGAATGAGGTAGTTACTCTTGGTGCCGAATGAACCTTATGCCCTTGAATCATGAGTGAAATACGCTTGCTGGCTGCTTCTTCTTGGTTCGATCGTGGAGGAAACGCACCCATCACTGATATTCCAGTTTTGACCAGAAAATGGGATAACACTTTGCCCCCCAAAACATGACTTGCGGTAGGAAGACGTGTTTTGTAATGCCATGAGCTGGATGTTCGTAACCTGTCAACAACCTGTAAAGAGCTTGATAGTTTTATATGGCCCCAAATGACGACTGTTCGGGATCGAGCTACTTGGGATGAAGCGCGGCCGTTCGTGGTCAAGCGCCTAACTTCAAATGACGACCGTTCGCGATCGAGTCGTTTGAGGTGAAGTGCGACCGTTCGCGGTCAAGCGTCTAAATCCATGCGACGATCGTTCGAGATCGAGTCATTTGTGGTGGAATGTGATCATTCATGGTCAAGCGCTTTACTTCAAATGACGACCGTTCGGGGTCGAGTCATTCGAGGTAAAGTGCGACCAAGCCCGGTCAGAAGGCGGACCCCGAATGGCGACCGTTCGTGATCAAGCCACTTGGGGTGAAATGTGACCGTTCGCGGTCAAGCGCCTTACTTCGAATGCCGATCGTTCGAGATCGAGCCATTCGTGGTAAGGTGCGACTGTTGGCGGTCAGGGGGTGGACCTCAAAGGGCGACCGTTCGCGATCGAGCCACTTGTGGCGAGATGAGTTGTGCCGTTCGAGGCGAGTTTGTGACTGTTCGAAGTCGGGTGCCGTTCGAGGCGAGTTGTGACCGTTCGAGGTCGGGTGCCGTTCGCGGCGAATTGTGACCGTTCGCGGTCGGGGTGCCATTCGAGGCGAGTTGTGACCGTTCGCGGTCGGGGTGCCGTTCGAGGCGAGTTGATGTGTGCCCGGGGGGGACTTAATACCATCCAAACCAGATTCACGTTCGGGTGAGTTTCTGGATTGTCTGTTGTGGCGGTTTATCACTATCTCGGAGCATGCCTAGGGATCGTTCGCGATCCCGTACATTTGTAAGTAGCTTAGCCATTTTAGAATTATCAAAACCAAATATCCATTCAACTAATGAAATTTAAAATAGAAATGTTCAGCAAAGTCAAATCCAAATTTAAGAAATAAAGAACAAAAGCAAAGCAGTGACGTCGGAGTGCAAACGCCTATATCGATGTGGTTTATAGTTGTATCAGAGCATGCCTGAGGATCGTTCGCGGTCCTGTACATGTGTAAACAACTTAACCGTATCAGTGTGGAGTTTGCTGCTCGTTCGTCGTTATCTCGATCAACGGATAATAAGATGACGTCTCGATCCTGAGCCGTCTTCGTCTTCAGTTGGTGCGGGCGGTGGTCGTTCTTGTCCCACCGTTGTGGCCCTCCTTCTCACATATTGTGATAGCAAACCATTCCAAATATGCCCCTCCACCTCATCTTTCAGATGCCTGCAATCGTTGGTATGATGACCATTCAGGTCGTGGAACAAGCAGTATCTGTCTGATTTCCTTTCGTTAATAGTCGGATCCCTTCGCATTGGCCTACGGTAGGGAACCTGCTCTCTTGTATCTTGATAGATTCGCTCCAAACTCTCATTCAGCTCGGAGTAAGTGGTGAATCGCGACTCTTTCCGTGGCCGCTTTGACCTGTCATCATTATCCTCAGCCTTTCTCTTTCCTTTACCAGTCTCCGCACCCCTTCCAGGTGGGTTTCCGCTCTTGATTGCGTAAACGTCAACTTCTTCCTCTCTTTCTGCACTAGCATCTTCCAAACGCAGAAACTTTTCAGCCTCATGATAGAACTCTCCCAGATTCATAGGCGGATCTTTAGTTAATGAATTCTTGAACTCCGTACTATCAGCTATTCCAGATACAGCCGCCATCATGACCATAGATGGATCTGGTCGATCCACTGATGCTGCTGCCGCATTAAATCGTGTTAGAAAACTCCTCAAAGTCTCTCCAGTTTTCTGCTTCAAGGTTGCCAAAGTCATCACATTCTTGGGTCTTGCAATATGAACCCTGAATTGCCTCATGAATCTCTCAGTTAAATCTGCCCACGTTCCTATGGAGCCGCTTTCCAGTTGTCTGAACCACAACGCCGCAATATCTGCCAAGTACAATGGAAAGCACCGGGCCATAACCTCCTCTGATGCCCCCAGCACTTCCATATGCCTTATATATTTTGTCAGATGAACCGTGGGGTCTGTCCTTCCATTATACATATCCAATGATGGTAGCTTAAAATCTGGTGGGTTCCTAGCTCGCCTGATTGTTGTGGTAAAAGGACTCCTATTCACATCCTCCAGGTCCCTATTCACTAGTCCGCCTCTCATGGCTCGTCTGACCATCTCCGCCAGTCTGTCACTATCTCCAAGTTGTAGTCCTCGTTCACTGCCTTCGACCTGCCCCCTGAGTCCGTGGGAGCTTTCAGGTGTATGCCCCTCTGGCGGAGCGTTCATTCTTCTATTATTACCAGGTTGTTCGGATGCCCCCGTCTCTCTTGTCGGGATTGGATCAACATGTTCTGCGCGTGTGCTCCCTAGCTCTGGTGCTACGCCAGATGGTCCTGCTCCGTTCTGAACTCCAGTTGCGCCTTGGTTCCGTGCTCCAAGTTGCCCAATCTGTTGAAGCAAGTTCTGGATCATCTCTTCTTGTCTTCTCATCATGGCCTCCATCTCATCCCTGGTGATGAAGACTGAAGCTTGGTTTGCTCCTGAGGAAGCCTCTTGACTCCCTTCCTGTTGACTTTGCTCTGGCCTCGGCCTTCTGCTTGATTGTCTTGCCATGATTCTCCCAGTCTGAATCTTTAGACTTTCAAATTCAGCTTCCAAGCGGTAGAATCCTTGAGTTCAACTCTCAGTGAAAGCACCAAAAATGTTTGCACAAAAAATGGACAAACACCTCAAAGTTATTTGATTTAGTAGATCTTATGTTGTTCTTAGTGATTTGGATGACTTATGCAAATGTATGAAAAGCAGGGGCTAAACTGTAAAAAGACACACAGATTTATAGTGGTTCGGCCAGAACGTGCCTACGTCCACTTTATATGTTATTTCTCCTTTAGATCTTAGATTACAAGTACAAAGCTTTGGTACAAGTATCTAAAAGCGTTTGAAAGTTCCTTCCGTGCTTGAGCTCTCAAACTTTTTTCCCCATTGTTGTACCCCTGCCCCTCTATTTATAGAGTGAGGTTGGGGGCAGGGGTCTTGGATGTATATAGCTGCTGGTGGGCCTGGGCTGAAGCAATCTGGCCTGGCAACGTTCCGGTTCGGCGAAGCTTTGGTTCGGCCGTGCTTGGAGAAGGTTGGGATTCGGTAGGGATGTGGTCCGGTGATAGGTTGGTTCGGCATAGGGGTGTGAAGCAGTTGGTTCGGTGTTGTTTGGTTCGGCGAGGCCTTGGACCGGTGGTAGATGGCAGGTGAGTAGGTTTGGCAGTGAGCTGCCGAATGAAATTCTATAGATGGGAGTGCCGGATGAGGTAGTGCCGAATGAGGTAGTTACTCTTGGTGCCGAATGAACCTTATGCCCTTGAATCATGAGTGAAATACGCTTGCTGGCTGCTTCTTCTTGGTTCGATCGTGGAGGAAACGCACCCATCACTGATATTCCAGTTTTGACCAGAAAATGGGATAACAACAGTTAAATTCGGATTGTATAAAAAATTAACCTAAGTTTCTGTAATACATGAATTCATAGTGATTTGATTCAAAGCATCTCAAATATGGGTTACCGTTTATCATCCATATCAGTTTGTTTGTAGAAGCTTTAGGAAGCAACGGTTTCATGCCCTCACTACTATTTCAAATAGATACATTTTACTGATTTAACTTCTACCTTCTGCATACTTTATTAAATAAAGCAGTTCTTAAACTCTAATATCTATGAATCTGAATACGAAAAGAGTGGCATTTATTTTTCATTTCTATCAAAATACCATCTTCTGTAGTAATGTTAAGGGCAGAATCTGAATATGAAAAGAATGACAGTTGTTCATTTGTTTTATACTTGCATAGAAGCTTTATATATATGAAATTCTTGAACCATCTAGAATATTGTCTAAGTTTGTAATGTACAAGAAATACTTGTATACATGCTCAAGTAATTTACTGATGTCACAGTCTTGAAGTATGTCTTGCATATTACCAGCAAGGTTTGGATTTACTGTTGCCTAATTCTCCTCTTTGCAACTTCATCTTCTAAAACTTTAAAATTCAATTTTTACCGTTGCTAATATCCAACCTAGTAACTTAACATTATTATCAATGTTAACCATTTATCATCGCTTGTATTATGCTTAAACCAATATTTTAGAGAAGATAATGTGATATACGAATAATACTAATGAAATAATACCTATTCTTCTATGTTAACAGTGATCCTTTCGGGAAAACCATCCGCAGAGATCATATTTGGTTGAAGAATTTCTACAACATGATCTAATGCAGCTTCTGGAAGTTTCCTAATCATTTTACCAAGCTGGTGTTTCTCCACAATGGTCATTGGTTTGCGCAGAGTTTTAAGGGAAGAAAAGTAGCAAATAGCAAATAAATCTTTTATCAGATTGATGGATGAACATCACATTTTTTGTGTTTAAGAACTTGATTTCATCTTTTATAACTTAGTCATAAAGGCTATCCATTTTGGATCCAATATGAAAATTTCTTTTTATTCCATGAACCAATTAAGAAGAGCAACAAATAAAAGTGCCAAATGTTGCTGCTATATGACTAATGTAAGTGGAACGTACTATTTGCTTACTCCATAACACTGCTAGTCAAAAAAATGAGTCCAAGTTACAAGCAGTTAATTATATCTTAACCAATGACGGCATTTTAATACCACCAAAAACAGCAAAGACCTGATTGCAAGTAAGGTTGTCAGTTATGCAACATATAATGGTTATGCTTCAAAAGCAATCTTCAAGCTAAATGGGAAAGGAAAAACTTGCTTATCCCATCATCTAGGGTATTAGACGCTTAATAACTTGAAGTCACATAAGAAAATATTACAGAAAATAAAATGACAGGTCATATATTGCATAAACTCAATGGCAGTACTGTACATAGTCTATAACCACAACAAACAACATACCCTATTATGAGGAGTGTCAAGTATCTCAAGGCAACATCATTCTTCATTTTAATAAATATAGGGTAAATCAAATAGGTAAGCGATTTTAAGACATAATTACTAGGTTGATAGCGAAACACACAAAAAACAAAAAAAAAACAAAAAAAATCAAAAATCAAAAATCAAAAATCTTTTGGTGGATACATTTCTAATGAGTTAAGAGGACCAGTGGAAAACCTGCATTTGGATACAGTAGTATTCAGGTTGTCTTCAAGATTAAGACTCATACTATCAAGATGAAAATAGAACGGCATATGATCAGTTAAGGTATCTTATATCAAACTTCTTCTTCCAGCATGGTCTGCCAAAATCACCTTTGTAAGTAAATGAAGTTTATATTTTTTAGAATCAGCTAAAGATTCACTTCCTTGAAGAGCTCGAACTCTATTATAAACCTGATAAAATTTAAAATTTCATTAAGCAATCAAATTCACCACAACAACACTGCCACTAAAAATTGAATTTTGTTACTTATTTAAGAAAGAGAAGTCTACTATCATACCTGTCTAGCAGAAGACGATTTGCTGCCCATTTTTTTCGGGTTCAAGGATTGCGATTTTCTTTTTCTAAGATTGAAAGGAGTCTATTATCCCACGTTCATATCTACACTAGCAGGTCACACCAGATATTATGATTGCATCTCCTCCTTTTAAATTGTCCTACATCACAACCTCCAAATCGCACGTTGCCTATTCCAACCCACGCTACAGCTACCGCCAAGCTCGCCTCTAAGTCATTGCGAGCATATCTCCGCGCTAGGCACCGAACTTCCCTTCCTCTCCCGTTGATGCATTGATTTAACTGGATCTGCTTAGGGTTTATGAAGGAGGAATGGATCTGAAGGAGTGATTTGGGGATTTGATTCAACTGGTATGGGAGACTAAGGAAAAATGAAACAAAATGAAAGAGGAAAGAGGAAGAGGGAAATAATTTGAGAAACCCACGGCCATAAAATAATTAGGAGATTTCGCGCTTTGTGAAGGCATTACATGTGAACAGTACAAAACAAATAGAGTAAAAAACAAATAATTAAAGACAAACAATAACGCTTTAGAATAATGCGTTATTAAATGACATTATTAATAATATATTTTCTTGTAGTGTAGACACGGTAGGTAGATGAAAGGGCATAGGAAACCCAAAAGCCAAAATATGGAACTGATACGGCAAATCGTTTTACTGATTCCGCCGCGTACCAGACTCCGAAATGCACAAATGAATATACTGCAGAGATCAACACGACGAGACGAACAAAATGGCGCACAGATATCAGCGATACGATCATCCTATAAAAAGTCCATATTCGCTGCCAAACTGCTGCTAAATCGCTGAAAATAAGATAAACGGGGCTAGAGAAGTCCAGATTTGACGAAACGAATTACGATGTCTCACTCAGAAAATGATTTACATTTTTATTATGTAAAAATATTTAGATTTTGGAAATATTTTATTTTCATCAAATTAACTGATTTAAATTGAAATTGAAAGTTACACAACAGAACTAGCTTTCAAATTCTCTGATGAAAATCTTATATTTGCTACGTTTAAATAGACGCATTCCAAATATCAAATTTTCATTGTAAAATTCAATTGTTTAAAATTTCATGAAAAATTCAATTAATTCGTTATAAAAACCATTAAAATTTTCGGGTCATTACAGATAGTATTAAACCAATTATATTTAAATGAAAATGTTTTAAGCTCCAATATTGCAGAATAAGCGAGTTCAACTATTTTCTATAACACTCCAAAATAATCTTGTAAATTATCACCCTGTTCATCGCCTTTAACACATACCCACAATTGTAAGTTGTTTTATTGGTTTCAAACTCCTTTGTGTGAAATTTATAGCAATTTACATACAGGCTTCAACATTTTCTGTATTTCTTCATTGGACAAAACTCAAGAGTTTTATACAAATATCACTGATTTCATTATCAACAACCTATTGCATTAAAGTAATACACATCAATATATGTAAAAATTAAACCTTTTCATACTAAGTTTATTCAATAATTATATATATATATATATATATATATATGCTTACATGTAGAAAACTCGATTTTGGTATTTTGATGATAACAACTATATGGCAGTGCTACTAATGTGTCTATTGAGTAATTTCAAGTCAAGTAGATGAATGATAAATTATATACAAGATATACTGAAAAAAAGTAATAAATAAGCATGCAAATGGAGTAAAAAAATGGGAAGTTAAATTGCCAAAGAAATGTAAAGACAATGATTTGAAATGAGATCATCAAGTTAGAAGGCCACAACAGGCCAACCAAACAACAAACACTTTTGTTTGAAATTTGGATAGCATGGACATATTGCTAGCGAAGAAATTAAAAAAAGAAAAAAGCGTCATAGTCAGAATTGAACTCAGGTGCTAGAAGCAAGCATCATGCCCTCTCAAACAACCAGACTACAATTGATATTGTGTATCCACTGGGTAGCAGTTTTTCATAACCGAAAAAGGTGGGAAATAAATGTACAAGGGCATGAATCGAACCCAGGCCACTAAACACAAATAAGTCGCACATCTCCCTACCAACCACACTACACTAGCTTTTGATAACAATTTGGTTTGCAGTCTTATTTTCAGCGGAGAACTTCAGAAAAATATACATTCACATTCCCCAAAATGGAAAAAATGGGAAACGAACCTAGGCAGCATGGGAAAGAGCATGCACCGTTACCACTACATCGTAGATGCTTTTGAATACAAGACTGCTAACAAATGTAAATGACCGTTATAAACGAACAGCTCAAGTGCCCCTCCAAGCATATTCTTCAAGTGTTGCGAATTTTAAATGAATGCATTTCTTCTAAAATGAATTTCTAAAGGGTTGCATCTATTTATTGGTTTCTTATCACTCCTATATAAGCCTTCTACCATCTCAAAAGTAGTTACTCACTCCCAAGTTCTCTAATTCCAAAAGCCCTAAACTCCATATTCATTCCAAAAGCAAACTTGGACCAACGCTCTTGCACCTCCATAATATGTGAGTCTGGTCCTAATTGACTTCCTAACCTTTGCACACTCACTTCGCATCATTTTGAGGGTTATAGAAGATTGTACTAAAATGTGTCGAGTTAATGTATTGAGACACAAAATATTATCGAAGAAATTTGTATTCTACTTTGTTGTAAAAGTCCGAGGAGTTGGCAAAGTCAAGTCCTGGAAGAGAAGTCTTCAAGCAGTGTCGTTGTAAACATGTTCCTATGGGTGAAATGAGGGTTATTGATTACTAAAAATCCAAAGGGGAGCTTCGAGACTGAACGTAGGACAGGTGATCCGAACCAGTATAAATCGACTGTGTGATCTACTGTTATATTTCTGCTGTATTTATATTATCTCTTATATGTTGGCCATCTTCGTTTATGTGCATAGCGACTAACAAGTGGTATCAGAGCCTGGAATTCTATCGATCATTACAACATCATACGATAATGACAAGAAAAAGATCCGGTCGAAATATAGTAAGCGAAAACCCTGGTACTATCAGAGCTACAACAAATGAGGACTGTAAAAGGTACTTTCTGATTTACAAATTTTAGTAAAAGATAATAATGAATTAGTTAGTATAAGCTATAAGATCTCAAAAATTAACTTTATTATTTTGGAAAAGATGAAATCTATCGAACTTGAAAATGAGAAATTAAAAATTGAAAAATTAGATTTAGAAAATCAACAAGGTGTTCTGAAAAATAATTTTACGTCTCGTAATGATTTTCTTGATAAAAAAACACTATTTTTGAAAAGGAGAGAAAAATTTTCAAATGAAATTTTGGATTTGAAAAGACAAAATGATTTATTACGATCCTCTTTAGATAATTCAAAATCCAGAATTTTCTTCTCAAAAATGAGAAATGTATGTTAAAAAATTGAGAATTCTAAATTAAAAAAAGAAATTCATATTTTTGAAAAATAGCAACATCTCTTCTGAAAGTAATAATTGTTACTTTAAAGCTAAACATGAACAACGTAAAAATGAATCATAAAATTTAATAAAGGTCAAAATGATTTAAACATGATTTTATCTTGTTCTAGACCTTTACATGATAAAATTGGTTAAGGATACAATAAAACTAACTACTTAGATAATACTAGATATGCTTTCATGTATATTACAAATGTTAATGCTAGTATTAGATTTCGAGTAAAATTTAAATCCAATTTTTATAGAAATTCAAGTACTTCTGAGGCTAATAATGTTTATAGTATCTCTAGAAGTACATAATCATTGACATGAAATATAAATAAAATTATCTAAGCATTTGGGTTCCCATTAATTGGAAAAACAGAGAAAAATAATTGATGATTATTTTGATACAGCATTTAATAATATTTTTAAAGGTTCCACCAAACCATCTTATATATGATTACCTTCGACCTAACCCCTTGGATCCTAATGTAGGAAGTGGGTACCAAAATATAGAATTTATTTTTTGTAGGTACCTAAGAAAGAAAAAAGTGAGATGGATTTTGAATAGCAATGTTCTGTACATATGATAGAGAAATGTGATGTACATATGATGAAGAATGAGCATTTATGGATAATGGAACTGCAGTCAATTCGGTATATCTAAATCTTTTTTTTCTTATAAACAATTTTGGGGTTAGTATTTTTAATTTTAGAGTACCACAAAGTAATAATTTTGAAAATAAATAAATCAAATACTCTTATATAAGACGTTAATTTCAAAAGTGCTAGAAATATTTAGAACACTTTCCTTTATGATATATGAGTGTGAGAAACTATTTCAATGAAAATAAAAATATTTTAAAAAAAAATAAATATTTAAAAAAAAGTATGACTATGCTTAATATTGTATAAATCATTTTTTATATACCTAACATCAGCCAATATCATGTCTATTTTGTTAAAATATTTTTGAAATTGGCTAATAATTATAAATTTTCTGACAAATCTTAAAAGATAGAATTTATATTAAAAAATCTATATAAGATAGTGCTAAAATTTATAATAGCATAATTTAAAACTATTCATTCCTTGTATCAAATATTTACAAATTAACAAGAAAGCACTAGGGTTGTTTATGTCAATTATGAGTATTTCAATAAAATTACTTTTGTTGACTAAATTACTCTACAACCCATAACCTATATTGATTTTCAACCTTTTTGTTGATAACAAAGGGGGAGAAATTGACCATATTGGTAAGGGGAGTATATAAATTGAGCAGGAACAAATATTAAGAGGGAGTAATATAATATAATATAATATAATTTTAGAAAATCATATAGTTGTCATTATCAAAAGGGGGAGAATGTTGGAAACCCGATTTTAGTGTTTTGATGGTAAGAACTATATGGCAATGCTTCTAATGTGTCTATTAAGTAATTTCAGGTCAAGTAGCTACAAGATGAATGATAAAATTTATACAAGTTATATTGAAAAAGTAATAAATAATCACGCAGCTAGAGTAAAAAAAATCGAAAAATAAATTGCCAAAGAAATGCAGGAATAATGATTTGAACTGAGATCATCAAGTTTGAAGGCCACAACAAGCCAACCAAACAGCACACGCTTTTGTTTGAAATTTGGATTGCATGGAAATATTGCCGGTGAAGAAATTAAAAAAGAAAAAAGAACTAAAGTTAGAAATAAACTCAAGTGCTAGATGTAAGCATCACGCCCTCTCAAACATCCAGACTATAACTGGGTAGCAATTTTTCATAATCGAAAAAGGCAGGAAGGCAGGATCGAACCCAGGCCAGAAATACGAAACAAGCCTCGCATCTTCCTACCAACCATAGTGCACTTGCTTTTGATAACAATTTGGTTTGCGGTCTTTTTATCAGTGGAGAAGTTCAAAAAAATATACATTTAGCAAAAAGGCAAAAGTAGGAATTGAACCTAGGCAGCATGGAAAGAGCATGCACACCTACCACTACACTGCAGATGCTTTTGAGTACGAGGCTACTAAGAAATTTAAATGACCATTATAAACGAACAGTTTAAGTGCCCCTCCAAGCATCTTCTTTGAATGTTGCAAATTTTAAATGAATGCATCTATTCCAAAACGAATTTTTGATGGGTTGCACCTATTTATTGGCTTCTTATCACTCCTACATAAGCCTTCCACCATCCCAAAAGTAGTTACTCAATCCCATGTTCTCGAATTATTCTTGTATTGCTTCATAAAGCCCTAAACTCCATATTCATTCCAAAAGCAAACTTAGACCAGTGCTCTTGCACTCTACAATATTTGAGTCCGGTCCTTGTTAGTCCTTGAGATGATGGTTTTGATGACAACAACCTTAGAATAGATTATAAAATATAAATACTAACATTACAAGTTTAGATATATATGTATTTGCAGGATCTAACCATGCAGGTATCAAGAATGAAGACTGTACAGTATAGAGATTCAAGATACAGAGATAGAAGACTCATGAGTATCAAGATTATCAAGAGTTCAAGGTTAAGTCTGTTTTATTAGAAAAATTTGTTAAAACTCGTAGAAAAGCACTGGCATCTTAATATCCAATTTATTCGTGGAATGGAATCCACTTCGAGCCCGTTAAAGGGATGGAACCCTAAGTAGGATGGAACCTACGAAAATCTAGCAGGACATTGTTTTGTATCCACTAATTTTAATTCAAATGGTTTTACAAAATTATCTTGTTTTCAAAATGATTTCAAAACTTTCCTTTTAAAAGATTCAAAACTCTCTATCCCGATTTTAAATAATTTTAGCCTCAAAACATCTTTAATTTCAAAGTCAAAATACTCCTGTTTTTAAATGTCTTTTCAAATAATATATTTAAATTTTAAATATTTATACTTAGATTTAAATATAAAATTATAGTTAAATTATTGTTCTTTATATTTACTTATGAATTTCAACTATATTCAAGTATATTTATAAAGTTTTAAATAGTTTTTATATAAGATAAATATTGTTTTTATAGAAATTCAAATTATCATTTTTGGCTGAGGGATGTCGACATGCCCCTAGATAGTATGTCGACATAGTGACAGTTGAAGTTCAAATTCAAATTTCAAAAGAAGTGTCTATTCGCCATAACTCTTCATGAATGGTCATGGCTGTTGGTTTTCTATAAATAGGGGTCAGTTTCAACGAATTTTTAGTCATATTTTTCTGATTTTCACTCCTCTTCATCTTCCACATTTCTTATTACAAAATTATACCATTACTCTGCCGAAATCAACATCGAATCATACTCGATTACTTCTAGTTTGATTCTACATCACTATCTCTACAAGGTTCTCAGTGCTATTCAGAGTTATAGACTTCTTTGTAATATATTAGCGAGAAAAGGTGTGATTGTAGCCTTTGAAATCAATCAAGCAAGAAAAGGTGTGATTGTAGCCTTGGAAATCAATTGGGTGAACTTGTTGCCCCTGGAAATCAAGTATCTATACCCAGAGGATTGGTATTCTGGAGGGTGTACCTCGTAGCCTTGAAATCGAGGGTTGTAATTGTTGAATTACTTTTGAATGGAAATCCGTACTTAGTTGTACGGGACTGGATGTAGGGTAACTCCGAACCAGTATAAAATCCGATGTGTTCTTTCCTTTATTGCTTTTACTTTATTTGCATCTGTGTTTGATTCTGTGTTCATATCTGTGTCTAATTAGTGTATACATTGTTAATAAAGTTAGATAAACTCAAAAAGATTAACAAATTTCTTAAAACACTATTCACCCCCCTCTAGTGTTAATTCTAACCTTAAGATCCTTAATCCGCATTTCTCACATTTGGTATCAGAGCGAGGTTTTCAAAAGTTTCATAATCTGAATTTTGAAAAAGTTTTTTTTTAAATGGCTATTTTTGAAAAATCTGTTAAAACTAGTTTAGAATTGTTTAAATCATCATTTTTCCATGAGTCTGCATATGAATGTTATTCAAATTCTAGTTGTCTACTCAAATTTTATAATGTGCAGGAAAGATGCTTTATGGGTATTGAGGAATCAATCCACAATGGACAATTTGTGCATATCAAAAGTAATATGTGGATACTTGATAGTGGTTGCTCTAGAAACATGACTAGTAATCCAGATATGCTGAATAATGTTATATACAAAGACGGAGGACTGGTTAACTTTGGAGACAACTCGAAAGGATACGTGATTGGCATCGGCAATGTCGGTAACTCTGAAACTCCTATTATTACTAATGTTTTGCTAGTTAAGAATCTAAAACACAATCTGCTAAGTATAAGTCAACTATGTGATAAAGGATATAAAATTAAATTTGAAAAAGATAAATGTCATATTGAAGATAATAACTCAACCATAATATTTGAGGGAACTAGGAAAAAGAATATTTATATTCTTAGTATAAAAGTTTCAAATGATAACCTATGTCTTTTGCCAAATACAAGTGACCCTTGGATTTGGCATAAGAGATTTGGACATTTGAATTTCAAACTCTTATCTAGACTGTCAAAACATGATCTAGTAAGAGGTCTTCCTAAAATGAATTTTAAAGTAGATAGTTTATGTGATGCATGTCAATTAGGAAAGCTTAGAAAAAGTTCCTTTAAATTAAAAGATATGATTTCAACTTCAAAACCCCTTGAGTTACTTCATCTTGATTTATTTGGTCCATCTCAAATTTTGTCAATAAATCATAGTAAATATGTTTTTGTAATTGTAGATGATTATTCTAGATTTACATGGACAATATTTTTGAAACATAAAAGTGATACTTTTGAATGTTTTAAAAACTTTACAAAAAGGATTCAAAATCAATTATCTTTAAAAATTATAACTATTCATGGTGATCATGGTGGTGAATTTGAAAATGAAAAGTTTGAGGAATTCTGCAATAAGAAGGGAATAACTCACAATTTCTCATTTCCAAGAACTCCACAACAAAACGGAGTAGTTGAACGTAAAAATAGAACGATACAAGAGTGTGCGAGAACTATGCTTTCAGATAGTAATTTACCAAAACACTTTTGGGCAGAAGCTGTTGCTACCGCCTGTTATATTTTGAATAGAATTTTAATTAGACCTTTAACTGATAAGACACCTTATGAACTTCTTCATGGAAAGAAACCTAACGTATCATACTTCAGAATTTTTGGAAGTAAATGTTTTATTTTAAATACAAAAGATAATTTGGATAAATTTGATCCTAAATCTGACAAAGGAATCTTTATCGGATATTCTAATAGAAGTAAAGCTTATAGAGTTTTTAATTTGAGATCTAACACCATCGAAGAAACAATGCATGTTTCGTTTGATGAAAATTTAAAAGATTTTGAAATTACAAATGATGAAGAGGATTTAATTACTCAAAACCAAGAGTCAACTGAAACTAATAATGAATTAAATCATCCTAATAAAAGGATTAGACTTTTAAAAGATCACCCTATAGAAAATATACTTGGAGATATGCAATCTGTTGTTAAAACTAGAAATCAACTAAGTCAAATGAGTAATGTAGCTTTTATATCATCTACTGAACCCAAAAATCCTAAAGAAGCATCAACTGATGATTCATGGATTTTGGCTATGCAAGAAGAATTAAATCAATTCACTAGAAATGAAGTTTGGGAACTCGTTCCTAGACCTGAAGATAAAACTATAATTGGAACTAAATGGGTCTATAAAAATAAAATGAATGAAAAAGGTGAGGCCGTTAGAAATAAAGCACGATTAGTCGCCCAAGGTTTTTGTCAAGAAGAAGGTATAGATTGTGACGAAACCTTTGCTCATGTAGCAAGATTAGAAGCCATTAGAATTCTACTTGCTTTCGCAAATCATAATAATTTCAAATTATTTCAAATGGATGTTAAAAGTGCATTTTTAAATGGATTTGTAAAAGAAGAAGTATATGTTGAACAATCACCACTTTTTGAAGATGAAAATTTACCAAACCATGTGTACAAACTTAAGAAAGCTTTATATGGTCTAAAACAAGCTCCTAGAGCCTGGTATGATAGACTAAGATCTTATTTATTACAATCAAAGTTTGAAATTGGTAAAATAGATAATACTCTTTTTATTAAAAGAAATAAAAATAATATTCAACTAGTTCAAGTATACATAGATGATATCATTTTTGGTTCAACTAACTTTGAAATGAATAAAGAATTTTCTGAAATAATGACAAAAGAGTTTGAGATGAGTCATATGGGTGAATTAAACTTCTTTCTAGGATTGCAAATAAAACAGTTAGATAATGGTATTTTTGTTAGTCAGGAAAAATATGCTAAAGACCTAGTTAGTAAATTTGGTTTGACTACTGCGAGTGGAAAACCCACTCCCATGGCAACCAATGAGTACCTTAGTAAAGAAGATCTCTCAAAAGATGTAGATCAAAAGTTGTATAGAGGAATGATTGGATCACTACTCTATATCACTACTAGTAGACCTGATATCATGCATAGTGTATGTCTCTGTGCAAGATATCAATCTCATCCTAAATAAACTCACTTAAAAGCTGTAAAACGTATCATAAGATATATTAAACACACCTCTGATTATGGCTTATTTTATCCTAAAAACGATTCATTTGATTTAATATCTTACTGTGATGCTAATTACGCTGGTTTCCTGGTTTAGTAAAAAGCAAAATATAGTTTCTTTATCAACAACTGAGGCAGAGTATATTTCTGCTGCTTTGGCTTGTTCTCAAGTAATATATATGCAACAAACCTTAAGAGATTTTGGATTAAATATCTCAAAATCGCCAATTTATTGTGATAATACTAGTGCAATAAATTTATCTAAAAATCTTACTCATCATGCTCGAACTAAACATATTGATATCAGACACCATTTTCTCAGAGATAATATAAGTAGAGATGTAATTACTCTCGACTATATCAATTCTGAAAATCAAATTGCTGATATTTTAACAAAACCCTTAAATGAATCTACATTTACTAAATTAAGAAGAGAATTAGGTATTTGCTCTTTAATTGAAATATAAAATATAAATAACGAGTATAATTAAAATTAATTCAAAAAAAATTAAAAAGTCAAAAATACAAGGACCATGTCGACATCCTCACTAGACCCATGTCGACATATAACGATTTTTATTTTAAAATATTTTCCCACCAAAATTCAAAATTTTAGTTATATATTCTTCTCTATTTCGAATTCTTATTCATTCCCTCTAGTTTCTCTTCATTTTCTATTCTGAAATATATATAATAATGGCATCTTCCTCTAAATCAAACATAAAACCAACTTTCTTATTCCCCTCTCCTACTTCTGGTCCATTCCAATGCTCTACTCTTGCACGTGTTACTAAATTGGAGGAGTCTATGAAGGATACTCTTCAGATGTTGACTGAAATTCAAGTGACTCAACTTCGTATGGAAAAAGAGCAAGAAAAGCAAGGCAAGATTCTTAGGAATTTACAAAAATTCCTAATGGATAACCAGGCCAACCCTATCTTGATCGATGAAGACTCTTTACTCAATCAAGAACATGAGGTCAGCGACGAAGAAGAAGAACCAATGGAAGAAGCACACGAGGAGGATAATGACCAAGTGGTATGCGTTGGAGAAGTGTGTTTTGATAAAAATGGGAATCTTGTCGAACAACGTGGAAATTTCTGTTTCCACTATCCAAACTGTTCGATTCATAAATCCCCTATGGAAGATAAATATTATTTTTATAGAAATTCAAAATATCAACTTTGGCTGAGGGATGTCGACATGCCCCTAGGCACTATGTCGACATAGTGACAGTTGAAGTTCAAAATTCAAATTTCAAAAGAAGTGTCTATTCGCCATAACTCTTCATGAATGGTCATGGCTGTTGATCTTCTATAAATAGGGGTCAGTTTCAACGAATTTTTAATCACTTTTTTCTGGTTTTCACTCCTCTTCTTCTTCCACATTTCTTAATACAAAATCATACCATTACTCTGCCGAAATCAACATCGAATCATACTCGATTACTTCTAGTTTGATTCTCCATCACTTTCTCTACAAGGTTCTCAGTGCTATTCAGAGTTATAGACTTCTTTGTAATATATTAGCGAGAAAAGGTGTGATTGTAGCCTTGGAAATCAATTAAGCGAGAAAAGGTGTGATTGTAGCCCTGGAAATCAATTGGGTGAACTTGTTGCCCCGGAAATCAAGTATCTCTACCCAGAGGATTGTCATTCTGGAGGGTGTACCTCGTAGCCTTGAAACCGAGGGTTGTAATTGTTGAATTGTTGTTGAAAGGAAATCCGTACTTGTGTTGCGGGACTGGATGTAGGGTAACTCCGAACCAGTATAAAATCCGGTGTGTTCTTTCCTTTACTGCTTTTACTTTATATTTGCATCTGTGTTTGATTCTGTGTTCATATCTGCGTCTGATTAGTGCATACATTGTTAACAAATTAAGATAAACTCAAAAAGATTAACAAATTTCTTTAAACACTATTCACCCCCCCTCTAGTGTTAATTCTAGCCTTAAGATCCTTAATCCGCATTTCTCATAATAAATACCATTACATTTATAACTTGTCCAATAAATACCATTACTCTGCCGAAATCAACATCGAATCATACTCGATTACTTCTAGTTTGATTCTCCATCACTTTCTCTACAAGGTTCTCAGTGCTATTCAGAGTTATAGACTTCTTTGTAATATATTAGCGAGAAAAGGTGTGATTGTAGCCTTGGAAATCAATTAAGCGAGAAAAGGTGTGATTGTAGCCCTGGAAATCAATTGGGTGAACTTGTTGCCCCGGAAATCAAGTATCTCTACCCAGAGGATTGTCATTCTGGAGGGTGTACCTCGTAGCCTTGAAACCGAGGGTTGTAATTGTTGAATTGTTGTTGAAAGGAAATCTGTACTTGTGTTGCGGGACTGGATGTAGGGTAACTCCAAACCAGTATAAAATCCGGTGTGTTCTTTCCTTTACAGCTTTTACTTTATATTTGCATCTGTGTTTGATTCTGTGTTCATATCTGCGTCTGATTAGTGCATACATTGTTAACAAATTAAGATAAACTCAAAAAGATTAACAAATTTCTTTAAACACTATTCACCCCCCCTCTAGTGTTAATTCTAGCCTTAAGATCCTTAATCCGCATTTCTCACAGTCCTAATTCACTTCCTAACCTCTGCACTCTCACTTTGCATCATTTTGAGGGTTATAGAAGATTGTACTAAAGTGTGACAAGTAAGTGTATTAAGACATAAAATATTATCGAAGACATTTGTATTCTACTTTGTTTTAAAAGTCTGAGGAGTCGTCAAAGTCAAGTCCTGGAAGAGGAGACTTCAGGTAGTGTTGTTGTAAACTTGTTCCTCCATGTGAAGTGAGGGTAATTGATTAGTGAAAACCTGAAGGGAAGCTTCGAGATTGGATGTAAGACGGGAGGTCTGAACTAGTATAAATCGACTGCGTGATCTACTGTTATATTTCTGCCGCATCTATATTATCTCTTATATATTGGCCAACTTCGAACCTATGTATAGTGACTAACATTACATATTTCTAAAACCAAGCCTTAAATCCTATACTAGATTGAACCCTTGGATTTTATTGTTCAAATTGACTGTTAGATAGCTGATATTGTTAAGACATGCATGATTATGCTATATAACACAATATTGATGGTAAATAAACAAATATTGTGTTACCTAATAAGATCTGATAGTTCTTCACAATTTAGAAGCACCATTGTTCTAGCTATGACAAAACTTTTTAAACGTTTGAAAATTTCCATCCTTCCATTTACTAAAGGACGTCCACATTTTTAGAAAATGAAAAGAGAAATTTCAGATGACTCATCCATGGCATCATCATTATGAGGACCAATGTTAGAATTCAGCTTTACATGGTCTTCAAAATAAACTAAAACATGAACGCTTTTCCAACAATGTATGCTTCACAAATTGAACCTTCAACGCATGCTTTTTGTTCATCCTTTTTAAAGGTGACTCATGTACCGTCGTATCAAAAGGATATCAATTATACATTTACTATTTTGATTTTGAAAAGAACATATAACTACTAATGTATCTTACGTACCTCTCAAAAGGAGACATCTGCCTTATTACATCAGTCCGCGCATTAAAGCTTTAGCTGGTAGATGTAGGGGTTGATGTTCCATGCAGTTAAATATTGTAGGAGGAAATATATTCTCCAATTTGCATAATAATTTGGGCATATCCGTTTCTAGTTTTTTTCAAATTACTTTTATTTAGTGCGGTTGAGCGCAACTCTTTACAGAACAAACTAAGTACAATAATAGGCACCCACACCTTCAACAACAAAAGCTCCTTGAATACCATAGGAAAAGAGTCTCTAAAAACATGACAACCGTGACTGTTCAATCCCGATAGTTAAAGATCCTTCGTATCAACACATCTTCCCATGGTAGAAGCAATTCCATCTGGAAAACTCAAATTTTGAACCCGCTCTAATAGTTTTTTTGACACTTATTTTTCAGTTCATAACAAGCAAGACGGTTGAAATTTGGTCGTTCGCTATCAATTTTATGCTCATGACGATTATAGTATAATGCAATATCTTTTCTTGAGTTCAAATCATATTTTATTTTTTCTTTCATGTTCATTATTATGTTAAAGAAGTTCTTGAACACATTTTTCTCGTTATGCATTATGTCTATATTGTGTCGAAGTTTATGATGTTTACAATTTGGTAACTCCTAAAATATACTGTTTACACCAATTGTGATGATCTCCTTTACTAGGAATTTTAGGCTCTTTTCCCATCTCGTGTATTTTTAGATATTCTCACATAAGATCATACACTTCTTCACTATTTAAAATGGATGACGGCTCTAAAATAATAGTTGTGTTTCGTTTGAATTTTTTTTTATCAAATCTAAAACAACCATTTACGCGTAAAAAACTACGATGTCGACCCAACTAACACTGTTTGCCACCATGTGTAGGTCTAAATGGTTCTGTCCAATCCATGCAAACAGGAAAAGAAAATTTGTCACTACTACTCCATCTAGAAAGCATCCCATACACAGGATAATCGCTTATCGTTCAAAACATAGAAGCAAAGAATCTAAAGTCCTTTTTATTTGAGACATCGTGTGTAATAATACCCTCAGTTTAGAACTTTTTTTACTCATCAACCGAATGCTGCAAGGACATGTCCAACCCTTTTTTTGAATTTTAGGTCTAAGAAAAATTATAATTAGAAACATATATGGATTTTTCATACACATTCAAGAGAGGAGATTATAAGATGTTAAAATAACTAGCTACGTTGTGTAAGGCTTACTAAATGAAGCAAATATGACAAACCATCTATACACAAACCAAGTCTAATATTACTTGATTCTTTAGAAAAATCAAGATATGTCCCATCAAAATGTTTCCAAGCTCTACCATCTGAAGGATGACATAAAACACCTTCTTTTTATTCTCGTTCACTATGTCATCGCATGTGTTTCCTCATAGCAGTAGATGCATATAACCTTTGCAATCTCCATGTAATAGGAAAATAATGCATTCTACTGAAAGGTATGCCTTTACCACTGGTTTTCATTGATTTATATCTAGGTTGTTTACATAATCTATACAACGCCAAATCTTTATCTTCCTTCCAATAAATCATGCATCCATCTAGACATATGTCAATTTTTTCATAAGACAATCCAAAGGCAGAGACCTCTCTTTTAAGGGAGTACTAGTTCTCCATCAATACATCGTCAGGCGGAAGCATTTATTTATACAAGCTAAGAATTGCGTTCATTAGGTTTTCTGATACATTGTATTCAAATATTATAGTTATTAACCTAAATGTTTTTGCCAAACGTGTCATTTTACAACGTTTATAGAGTAGTCGTTTCGATGCTTTTAATAAGTTGGAAAACTTTTTGCTTTCAAGTCAATATCTTCCTCCAAATCTAGTTCTTTGATCCACATACTCGAACCAACAACATCATAAACCACTTCAGTCATTTTATTTTCTATATCAGCGTTTTCTTTAATAAGGGGTTCATCGCAATCCACGTCCATAATTACGGTCTCCTCCTGTACCACATGATATTTTTCTCCATGGTATATCCACGCATGATAGTCAGACATAAAATCATATTGGTGTAAATGTAATATCATAGTATAATACTTTATAAGTTTCAGGCAACGATATTTCGAACATGGACATTAGACTTCTATCATATTAGTTTTATTACTATATGCCACTTTCATGAATTCATCCACACCATTTCAAAACTGCAATAGAATTGTTCCTCTAATTTTGCCTCTCATGTACATTCAACTTCTATCTTTCAAATAATCCATCTTCTATACTCTATACATAAACAAAATTTACATTATCTTTCACGATAATATTATTAATTCAAATTAAATAACGTTATTAATTTTATCATTACTTTAAATAACACTATTAATTTATTAAGTATTAATAATTTAAACAATTTTTTTAATTTTGTTCTTAATTTAAATAAAATTATTAATTTATGAATAATTTAAATAAAATTATTCATTTCATTCTTAATTTAGATAACATTATTATTTTTATGAATAATTTAAATAGCATTATTAATTTAGTTCGGTAACTTAAATAACACTATTAGTTTTGTTGTTGCTTTAAATAACATCATTAATTTAATTATTATGTACTTTCATTTATTTTATTAATACATTTAATAACATTGTTAATTTTATTATTAATTCAATAATGTTATTAATTTTATTATAATACAATGTAATTCACAAAGATTTTTAAAGCCATATAACCTAGGGGTCTCTACACTTTTTTGATTAGTTGGCTGTCCCATTTTCATTACAAATGCAATGATATTTACGTTTTGTAAATCATTTCAAATCAAACGTTTAACAAAATTTTGGTAGTACTTGCTCTTATTCCCTATATCATACACAAAATAGCATACACGGGGAACAAGAAGAAAGTGTTATCGAAATTTCATTAACCGTTCGATTTGAAATATTGATTTACGAAACATAAATGTTAGTCCATGAGATGATGATATGATGGTTTTGATGACAACAACCTTAGAATAGATTATAAAATATAAATACTAACATTACAAGTTTAGATATATATGTATATGCAGGATCTAACCATGCAGGTATCAAGAATGAAGACTGTACAGTATAGAGATTCAAGATATAGAGATAGAAGACTCATGAGTATCAAGATTATCAAGAGTTCAAGATTTCAAGGTTAAGTTTGTTTTATTAGGAATATTTGTTAAAACTCGTGGAAAAGTACTGGCATCTTAATATCCAATTTATTCGTGGAATGGAATCCACTTCGAGACCGTTAAGGGATGGAACCCTAAGTAGGATGGAACCTACGAAAATCTAGTGGGACATTGTTTTGTATCCACTAATTTTAATTCAAATGATTTTACAAAATTATCTTGTTTTCAAAATGATTTCAAAACTTTCCTTTTAAAAGATTCAAAACCTCTATCTAGATTTTAAATAATTTTAGCCTCAAAACATCTTTAATTTCAAAGTCAAATTACTCCTGATTTTAAATGTCTTTTCAAATAATATATTTAACTTTTAATATTTATACTTAGATTTAAATATAAAATTATAGTTAAATTATGTATATATTGTTCTTTATATTTACTTATGAATTTCAACTATATTCAAGTATATTTATAAAGTTTTAAATAGTTTTTATATAAGATAAATATTATTTTTATAGAAATTCAAAATATCAACTTTGGCTGAGGGATGTCGACATGACCCTAGGCACTATGTCGACATAGTGACAGTTGAAGTTCAAAATTCAAATTTCAAAAGAAGTGTCTATTCGCCATAACTCTTCATGAATGGTCATGGTTGTTAATCTTCTATAAATAGGGGTCAGTTTCAACGAATTTTTAATCACTTTTTTTGGTTTTCACTCCTCTTCTTCTTTCACATTTCTTAATACAAAATCAAACCATTACTCTGCCGAAATCAACATCGAATCATACTCGATTACTTCTAGTTTGATTCACCATCACTATCTCTACAAGGTTCTCAGTGCTATTCAGAGTTATAGACTTCTTTGTTATATATTAGCGAGAAAAGGTGTGATTGTAGCCTTGGAAATCAATTAAGCGAGAAAAGGTGTGATTGTAGCCCTGGAAATCAATTGGGTGAACTTGTTGCCCCGGAAATCAAGTATCTCTACCCAGAGGATTGTCATTCTGGAGGGTGTACCTCGTAGCCTTGAAACCGAGGGTTGTAATTGTTGAATTGTTGTTGAAAGGAAATCCGTACTTGTGTTGCGGGACTGGATGTAGGGTAACTCCGAACCAGTATAAAATCCGGTGTGTTCTTTCCTTTACTGCTTTTACTTTATATTTGCATCTGTGTTTGATTCTGTGTTCATATCTGCGTCTGATTAGTGCATACATTGTTAACAAATTAAGATAAACTCAAAAAGATTAACAAATTTCTTTAAACACTATTCACCCCCCTCTAGTGTTAATTCTAGCCTTAAGATCCTTAATCCGCATTTCTCACAATAAATACCATTACATTTATAACTTGTCCAATATTAAGACAAATCCAACAAATAATGTATTAAATGGATATCAATTTTTTATTTAAAAAAGGAATATCTATATAACAATCGTATATGGTACTTGTCAGAGTGGCCAAAATTAAACATCTATGAGGTTTCATTAATAATACAATATTGATAACAATGACTTTATCTACCAACTTCACAACAATACCAATAATCAAATTATATACGAACGATCATACTAAAAAATCTATATCTACTACTTTTCACTAATGAATTTGTAACAATGAATCTATATCAAACCATAACATATTAAAAAAAATGAATAAGAGCATTTAATCATACCGATGGAGGCATGGTACTTAAGGTTGTAGGGTACCTTCGGTTGTAGGCTAGTGCTTATGGAATGTTGGGTACTGGCACTAGGGCTGATGAAGGTTGGTGCTAGGGCTGCTAGGGGCTCATCGAAGGGGAGGCATGATGGAGGTAGATGAGGCTTGCATGGGGAAGGGGAGGCTTGCGGGCTGGTGCTTGGGGCTGGAGGCTTGCGTGGAAGAGGGGAGGCTTACAAGCTGGAGGCTTACGGGTTGGTGCTTGGGGACTGAAGGCTTGAGTGGAGGAGCGGAATCACGTGGTCGAGGGGGAGGTTAGGGGGAGCATCCATTTTTTTTCTTTTTTTTATTCGGTTGTAATGGGGAAGTGGAACGATGGTTGGGGTGTTACAGAGAGGGGCGACGCCATGCTGGCGCTCCGTCGACGCCTTAACATGAGCATCGACATGGCATAAGTAATTTTATGTAGGTAATAAGTTACTTATGACTTACCAATGCCACACCGATGTCGGTGGGACGTCGGTAACGTAAAGTATGTGAATAGTACGTCTTCTAATAGTGGACAGCTTGTCTCGCCATCCCATGATTGGCTCGGCACATCCCTTGCGCCTTGCCCTTTGCATTTCCAACTTTTCATATTAACCTTAGGAAACAAGAAACCGACCGTCATTATGCATGAGAAGCTTGTCATCCGCTTTGTCCCTTGCGAATGCAAGGTGAATAGCAAATAGTACATGTGTACCAAGTACTCAGCATATCTTTCTAAAGCATGTCTACTCCTATAGCAAGTCATCTTTCTCGATCCAAAACACGCACCTAATACAACAGTACAGTTGAATGCTTCTAAGCCACATGTCCACACTGCCTTTACAATTGTTATATATCAACCCTACGACAATATCAACAACCAGGAGTGGTTCCCGCCTATTTTACAGTACAATCTCAACCATCTATTATCCACGACTGCTACAAAAACCCATATATACAACATCAAGGTGGTTGATTTTAATATTATTGTAAGCTTAAGTGCTAATGTCTTATAATTCTTGGATAATTTCTTGTAATTGTAAGATATTAACATAGTAAGATATCTTTATAGTGGACGTAGGCAAACTCAACCGAACCACTCTACATCTTTGTGTCGTTTACTTAATTTATTCATTTTATTCCCTATTTTACATTTTTAAGCCTTGTGGTAGCAAGTAGCCTTTGCTAGCATAAATGCATTAGTTTAATTCCGATGTTAGTTCTAACACTACAAAATGCTATAAAGTAATGCCTCTACAAAATTCTGTAAAGGGTTCAGGAAATTCTGGAACAAAATACAGACCGAATATCCTATTAAAAGCAATAGCAAACAAGTGAGATAACCAAACTCAAAGGGTTAAAATTTGTCAACAAACTTCTCATACAACCAAGTGCATTTGCAGATAGGTTCAAGCAAGATGTAATGGACCGTACTGTATTCAAGGTAGCTCTCAGATGTGATGGCATCTCATTTCTCTCGAAATTCAAGATGACGGTGTATCTAGATGAGAGTATCCATTGACCAACCAGTTTAAATTTGAGCTCCCACCATTTCATAATTCAATATATGCTAGAACAAGTCTATGTGATAATGTGGAGAGTATTGACGAATTGGTGCTATGTTTGGTGCCCTCTTTTCATCTAAGCCCTGAGACTTGTATAAGAGTTTCCCAACATCAATCTAGATTTGATGACTAGATTGCTTACACAACCTTGGAAGTAGCAATTATGCATGTATTTCACATCTGAGCAATGGTTTGTAGATATACCCTATCGATTCATGAGTTAGAGGCCTTAGTAGTTGTCTTTTGTGTTTTCATTGTGCATTGTACCAAAAAAGTTAATAACAAATTTTTTACTTTATTTGCAATTTATGCATCCACCGTAATTTGTTGAGTGATTATCGACCAACTATAACATAAAGATGGAGTTATTTACTTGGCAAGAAAAACAAAGAAAAACAAAAATAATGTGCATATATAAAAATAGTCTTTTAATAAATTATACATAAGCTACCAATTGTCAATATTGTTATCAATATCATCATTTACAATATAATCATCATATTCATATTCATTAATTTCGACATCAACATCATCAACCTCGACATCTTCATCAAATTCAACTTCGCTAAATACTTCATTGTTAAGTATTCCTTTATCATCGAGATCTTTTGTTATTTGGAGTATTTCGTTGTTCTCCGGATCATTTTGGTATGGATGATCGTCGGTTATGATCATATCCTCATTAAATGACCATCTAGGTATTGTTTTAATGACAACCCAGTAGTCATACTTGTTATTTTTCATGGCAGGATAAGGCATATAATAAACTTGTGCTACTTGCGTCACTAGCATAAATGGATCGTTTCCAATATATCGCTTTTAATGGTTTAGCTCAATAAAAGGGTAATCTTTACGTATACAACATACTCCTACATCAGGAGTAGTATCAAATCAATTGCATATGAATGAAAATGTTTTAAGCTTAGTATTGTAGAATAAGCGAGTTCAATTATTTCTTATAACACTTCATAAAAGTCTAGTAACTTATCACCCTGTTTATCGTCTTTAACACATACCGCACTGTTGTAAAATGTTTTATTGGATCTAAACTCCATTGTGTGAAATTTAAAGCCATTACATACATAATTTGGTATTTTTTGTAATTTGTCATTGGACCGAATGCAAGAGTTTTACAAGAAATATCACTGATTTCATTATGAGAAACCTATTACATTAAATTAATACACACTAATATACGTAATATTTAAACTTATTAATACTAATTTTATTCAACAATTATATGTACTTACATATTTATGAAACCAAGCCTTGAATCATTTATTGGGTTGAACCTTTGGATTTTGTTGCTTAAATTGACTATTAAATGGATATTGTTAAGATAAATATGATAATGATATATAACATGGTATTGACAGTAAATAAAAAATTATAGTTTTTCATGATAATATCCAATATTTCTTCATAATTGAGAAGCACCATTTTTTTAGCTACGACAACTATTTAAGTGGTTGAAAAATTTTGTCCTTCCATTTATTAGAAGGACGTCCATGCTTTTTAAAAATGAAAAGAGAAATGTCGGATGACTCATCCATAACATCATCATTACAAGGACCAGTATTAGAATTAATCTTAACATGGTCTTCAAAATAATAACTGAAATATGTGGATGCTTCATCAACAATGTATGCTTGACATATTGAACTTTCAACGCGTGATTTTTGTTTCACCTTTTTTTAAGGTGATCGAGTTACCTTCTTACAAAAAATTTGTCAATTATAAGTTTACTATTTCGATTTTGAAAAAGAGAATATATATATAACTCATACTTGTATTTTGCGTGTCTCTCAAAAGGATACATCCATCTGTATTGCACCCGTCCTCACATTAAAGCTTCAGTTGGTAGATGTACAAGTAGATGTTCCATGCAATTGAATACTCTAAGAGGAAATATTTTCTCTAATTTACGAAATAATTTGGGTATATCCATTTTCGGTTTTTTTAAATTACTTTTATTAAGTGTGGTTGGGCACCACTCTTTATAGAACAAACTAAGCTCAGTATTATACATCCACACCTTTGGCGAAAATTGCTCCTTAAATACTATCAAGAAAAGAGTCTCTAAAATTACATGACATTCGTGACCTTTCATACCTGATATTTGAAGATCCTTTATATCAACACATTATCGGGTGGAAGCATTTTTTTACACAAACAATAACATTCATTTGGTTTTCCGATGCGGGGGGCTTCAACATTAGGGTTTGATGCATGGGGCTTCGTCCTTGCGTGTTAGGGAGGTTGGGGTAGGGTTTTAATTTTTTTTCTAATTACGAATAATGAAGGAGGGGACGACTCTATGGAGTGATAACTAGTAGTGGTGCAATACCGAATTTGCTCCAACATTTTAAACAGAGTGTGGTATGGTATTGATAATTTTTCGTTGTTAGTAAACTACTAATGTCCTACCGATGCTGTGCCAACGCCAAAAATAAGGTATCCGGACTATATCGATACCACTACCTAGGCATTTCACCCTTTTCTAGTATTGCATCGTCGACCTTTGATCATTTATTCCATCCAAAATACCACAACTGACCATGAACAAACACTATCAGCAACCTCCTCTCTACGATACAAATAATTTAAGACAAAACGTATCTCCTTTCAACTCCTTTGTCGGATCCCTTAACTGTGACGGTCTTTAACGATACAATTGGTTTGTAGTTCATCTTAGATTCTACATTGGTATTGGATGTTACACCTAGTGAAGTTGTTGTTTCTTCCTCTTTTTTCTCCACAATCGCCCACCCATTTTTGTTGGCCTTATGCTCATTTCTCTTGCCTAGGTTTAACGGTTGGTTTAGTGTGAATTAAGGAGCAACCATATAAAGAGGATGCCAATTTTAATGTAGAGGGTTTCAGGTAGTGCTTATGATATCCATTTAGCATAATAATCATAGCATTTGCTTTTATGATTAGATATATATTCCCCGCTCTGGTAGAAACAAAAGCAAGGGAACTCATATAGTAAAGTTCCTGCAATATACAACAAAGTTTTGAAAGCTAGTTAATGATGGCTGCTTATGATCAGACTAAGAGCCATTTCTCCACCAATCTTGTCCCTCCACTAGCACGCAACCTCTTTCTTCCCCAAATCTCGAGAAGATGTTGATAATGAGGGATTCCAGCAAGTTAGGAATCGCTAGAGAAGGTCTAATCTCCCTTACAACTCTGATAATAATCAAGAAGGTGCTAATTCACAGTTTAAAAATCCCAATCAAAGAGATTCAAGAACTGCAAGAAGCATGATGTTCAACGCAAATTTGACCTCTCATAATGGATCTGCAAGAAGTAGGCAGTTCAATGCAAACCCGAATGCACAGAAAAGCAACAATCCAGAAGCAAATGCATCGGTGCAACATCATCAGAACTCTGGTGATTTGTAAAGAATTCTTATCATGGACTGATATGATCAAGAATGGTGGCTTCACTCATACTTTCAATCTTGAATTTATACTGCTATTACAATTGGCAACAGAAAAAGAATTACTATGAAAGATGGGGTCAGTAGAAGGACAGATTCTAAATGGAGCAGTTCAGTTATTGCTTATGTGTTCGGCAATAGGCCTTATTTTCATCACTTCAAAGCCTTTATTCAAAGAACATAAAATCCCACAAGTAATTTCCAAATCTACACTATAAATAATGGGCTCTTTATAGTTAGATTTGCAAGTGCTAGTGATTGTGAAAAGGCGGTAAATGGTGGGCCTTATTCTATTTCTAGAAATATTATCATTCTAAAAAAATGGAATAACAAAATAGCATTCGATAGGGATCTTTTATCCACATACCTATTTGGATTTGACTCCTTGAATTAACTTAAAATTATGGGATAAAAAGGCATTTAGTGCCATTGCTAGTGTTGTTGGAATTCCTCTAAAGTTGGATGAACCAACAGCAATAGAAACCTAATTTAATTTTGCAAGAATTCTGGTTGAAATTAAAGCAAATGCAGAATTGCCTGAAGAAGCCTATATTACAATGCATGATGGAGAAAATCTTGTTCAAAAAATTGAGTATGAGTGGATTCCTCTTAGATGTATGATATGTGTTTGTTTTGGACATACCATGGAAAATTGCTCGACAAAAATAGTTTGGAAAGAAAAGATTAATGAAAATGCAGTTAATATAGAAGATAAAAACTTTGGCAAAACTAATTTTTTAATAAAGAATAATAACATTTCAAATAGTGCTTCTGAGCAAAACCCTGATTTAAGAGATGAAGTCTTATTAAATGTTGATGTAGCAGAAAACGTTGGTGTAAGAGATAAAAACATGTCAAATGATGCTTTGGGGCAAAGCAGCTCTATATTCAAAGGCTTAGAAACAATGCAGTAAAAAGGAAAATTCATTTCTTTGAAAGAATGTGAAATGATGCAACTTTATGAAGCATGGATGCAAATTTTCAAAACACAAATGATGTCAAGGATATGGAGATAACCCAGTCACAAGCAGAATCAGTAATTAATTTACAAAACTCTGTGCAAGAGAATGTGGTAGCCAACACAATAAAGCAAGTAGTAAACAAGCAGATGTTCACAGAGGATCGTAGTGCACGGACTGCTGAACACTCAACCTTGAAAGAAACTTTTGAATTCATGGTAGAAGGAAGTATTTTAGAAAATGTTCAAATTCAGACAACACGGCCTATGATATTATGAATTCTTCTAACAATCATCCTACTGAAAAAACATTTCATGCTTAAAGCATTTCAGAAAACATGGTTCAAAGAGCAGTAAAACTTTTATCAAATTCTTCCTCTCCTGCTAATAGAAGAAAGGAAAAAAGTAGGACAAAGAACTTGCAAGACATAATATCAAAATCTAGTGAAGAGAATAAAGAGTAACACAAATTCAAAGAGAAATACATTATTAAAAATCCAAAGTGGAAAGAACAGCTCAGAATATAAGATAAAAGCTACTTAGAAGAAAGGGAATAAAGAATCCTGAATTTGCGGAAGTAATAAAGAATTCTAGGAATACGGATCATGGAAATTCAAAATACTCACTGTTGCTAATAAAGATATCCTTTTGAGTATCCTTTAAAAGTACTATTTTAAATATTATGTGAATAATTGATTGGAATGTTAGGGGATTAAACTCACTAGAAAGAAAATTAGATTTAACTAATTTTATGTTTAATAACAAACCAAATATAATACGGATATTAGAACATAAACTAGATAACTTTAAAATAGAAGATTATCAGTCTGGATGGTTAAGAAATTGGAGCATTCTAAACAATAATAATGGGAGGTAATGGGAGGATTATGGCATTATGGGACTCAAATACTTGGGATTTAAAACAATATTTTATAAATTTATAATATATTCATTGTAAATTTATAAACAAAAGGAGGTTTTTAATTTGAAATTTCATTTATTTATGCTTCTATTAATGAAGATGAAAGAATATTTTTATGGAATCATTTGGATTTACTAAACAAAAATATGAGTAAACCTTGGATTATAATTGGGGATTTTAATAAGTGGAAATTAGGAAGGCATCCCTATCATACTTTCATATTGTAAAGCGGGTCCCTGTCTAAGTTTCATTGTAAAGCGGGTCCCTGTTTTCTGGAAACGAAGAAAAATTATTGCTGAAATGTCAGCAACTTTTATAAATAAGTGCTGATATTTCAGCAACTATCTGTGTCAAAGTTTTATTGTAAAAACAAAGAAAAATTATTGCTGAAATGTCAGCAACTTTTATAAATAAGTGCTGATATTTCAGCAACTTTCATAAACTGTGTTCACAGTGTACATAAATGTTGCTGAAATATCAGCAACTTTTATAAATAAGTGTTGATATTTCAGCAACTTTTATACACTATGTTCACAGTGTACAGAAATGTTGCGGAAATGTCAGCAACTTTTATGAAATGTTGCATCATGCTCTGCAATAATCGTGAATAAAAAACAGGGACCTAATTTACACTGAAATTTAGTAAAGGACTTTTCTTGAATTTTGAAACTTAATAAGGACCTGTGCCAAAAGTACCCTTTTAATAAAGTATTGCATTCATTTGAAAAAATGGAAGGTTTGCCTATCCCTTTTAATAAACTAGAAATCCTCATCAACTTTATTTTAAAAACTAGGTTGATTGAACCCATTATAATGGGTAATAAATTCACTTAGAAATCTGGTGAATTTAGAAATATGCATTGCAAATTAGATGGAATATTAATCAAATCAAAAATTTGCAAACTGTTTTGCTGATTTTCATACTCCGCTTTACCATAAGATTCTAGTGACCACACCCTTATCCAAATTCTCTTTTCTCGAAAAAACAATCTTAAGGAAAATATACCATTTATATTTGTGAATGTTTGGACACTAGAAAGCAATTATAAAGAAACTATAAGAAACAATATAGCAGTATCGATACATAGTACATCCCAATACAAGTTTAGTAAAATTCTTAAAAATACAAAGGAAAACTCAAAATTTTTGAATAAAAATCAAAATAAAGATAATATTAAACGAATTAGAAATGAATGTGAGAGTATCATAAATGCAATTGATTTTGATAGCTCAGACAAATCTCTTATGAATAAATTTTTCCAAATGCAAGACAATTTAAGTAAAGCTTTACATGTGCAAGCTATCAACGTGAGGGAAAAAGCTAAACTTGACTGGCTTACTAGTGGGGATGAGTCTAGCAAGTTCTTCTATGCAAAAATGTCCAATAGGAAATACATTAATGACATAGAAAAACTGTTCGACGATGAAGGGAATATAATTAATGATGTCTCACAAATAGAGAGAAATGCTGTTAATTACTTTACTAATCTGTATAATATTGATTCATACAAGAGGAAATTCCCAAATTTTGCTACAAAATTCTTGCTTAATGAAAATAGTAAAGAAATACTTTTTGCTCCTATGTGTTTGGGGAAATCAAAAATATAATTTTTAAAGCTATCATTGATAAGAGCTCAGGGCCAGATGGATTTAGGGCAAAGTTTTATAAAACACATTGGGAAGATATCAAACAAAATTTATTTGATGTAATAAATGAATTTTTCATGACTGGAAAGCTTTTGAAATGTCTAAATCATATATTTATAACTTTTATTCTAAAAGTTAAAATCCCTCATGCTTTAAGGGATTACAGACCCATAGCATGTTGCAATTTTATCTATAAAATCATAGCTACTATTTTGAGTAATAGAATTTAAAGTATTTGATTTTTGAAAACCAAAGTGCTTTTATACCAGCTAGGTATATTGTGGAAAACATCTTATTAGCTCATAAAATTGTTAGAAATTTCAATAAGGGTTGCAAAAATAAAGTGTGCATCAAACTAGATTTGCACAAAGCATTTGATAAAATAAACAGACATTTTATAATTCATATGATGTCACATTCGGGTTTTCAAGAAAAATATGCAAGTTAATTGAAGAATGCATCAATACAACTACATTTTCAATATTAAAAAATGGATCCTCTTGTGGTTTTATACATAGTAATAGGGGAATAAGACAATGAGATTCATTATCTCCTTTCTTATTCTCTATTGCTATGGAATACTTTTCTTTACAAGCGGAAATTGAGCAGTTAAATGGAAATTTAAAACCTTCAAATAGAACTAAACCTAGCATTTCTCATTTATTGTATGCTAATGATCTATTACTATTTATGAATGCAGACACATGTAGTGCAAATTTTGTAAAAAAATTATGAAAATACGAAAGATTATGCAGGACTGCAAATAAATAAGAGCAAAAGCAAGGCTTACTTCAGTAAAAATTGTACAAGAAAGGAGGAAATTCTTTAAATTTTAAAAATTCAGAAGGGTGATCTACTTGTTAAATATTTAGATCTTTCCCTTGGTATGAATCAAATCATAGATAGAGATTATGCTAGATTATATGATATTATACAGGGCAAACTAGAGAGCTGGTCCAATAAGCTACTACCAATTACTGGTAGACTAGAGCTTGAACACACTGTCATCACTACTATTACCATGTATCATAAACAAACCCACAACATACCATTAAAAGCATTGTGAAAAATAGAAAGAACGTTTGCAAATTTTGTTTGGAGGGGGCAAATACCATAAATCTCATGGGAGAAGGTCTGCAAAACAAAAAAGTCTGGGGGACTTGGCCTGAGAAATTTTAAAGACTTAAATGAAGCATGCAATCTCAATTTGTTTTGGAAATGTATTGAAGGAAACTCTTTATAGGCAAAGTGGATGCAAGTAAATATGTCAAGAATAAAAATTTCTAGAATATGCCAATAGAAAATCACAACTCACACACTTGGAAAAGAATTCTTAAATATAGATAAACAATCATCAAATTGATTGATAGAAAATTCAAAGATGGCAAATGTAACGACCCGCTATTTCGAACCATTTAAATCGAAAATAATCCACACATGTCAGACTTGAATTGCTCAAAACAACAGATTGTTATTTATATTTTTGGCAAAACTTAGCATATACAGTAAATAAATCAATCACAGAATCACAGGCACAGAGTTTACAACAATAAGCAGTGGAATAAATAAAAGTAGTTCATGAAGCTACTACAGAACATTAGAGTCTAAAACAAAATACAACAGAAATCCAAATACAAAGGAATCTCGAATACATAAGCAAATGAAAAGTCTGAACATAAACAATTGGAAATAACTGAAAGCTGAATAGATAAAAGACAGATCTCCAAGCAAAGCTCCAAGCTCCAAATGTGAGTCTCAAATGCTGTGACACTCAGTCTGAACCGAGCATAAAGCAAAACACAAAACATTCGAGTTAGGATTAACATTCTTATGCTAGTAAATCAACTCAAGTGAAATGTCCAAGTGAAATACAAATAACTTAAAGGATGTTTGGGATTCCATCCTTTAAGGATCCGTGGAACTATCTACATACATAGTACAATAAGCTACATAGATAATGTCTACAGTAAAGTAAAATATTAAAATAACGTTAAGACGCTACCCATACCCCCCTTAACACATTTTATATAAATGCCATAGTCTATATAGTACCATAATTCCTCCATAAATTGGAGGGCTATCAGAAGACACTCCATAGTGTACGACACAAACCAAACTCATAATGGGCTCAATAAGGCATGTGACAAGGCACGTGAGGCAATGCCAGGGTAGGATTCTACTGTTTGCACTCCCGAACTGGTGGTAACACATAGAAACTACTACCGCTCACCTTGGAACACACTCCCATAATCAAATCGAGGGGTGGCCACAAAATCAATCACAAAGTAATAAATATGGTATCGAAGAAATGTGCCCGATCGGAGGAGCGACCTCCCTTGGCCCGGTATAGCTTTTGTTTTAGTCACATCAAGCTGTCCCAAGGGGGTCAGGGCTGCGTTAAAACCTCATATAGAATCGTTCTTCAAACCATCCTACTTCGTTCTGGATTCTCCACCATGTGCACAGTTGTTAATGTGGTTTTCGGTATTGGCAGAGAGTATGACAATATCCGATCCCGGTCTCTTTTAACAACCAAACGCTTATTTCACACCGTTGTCATTTTCATTCCAAACAGTTCATACTTCATATCAAAATATCATATTCATTTCAAAATCATATCACTTTCGTAATCATATTCACTTTCGAAATCATATCACCTTCGAAATCATATTCACTTTCAAAATCATTATTCACTTTAAATCATATTCATTTCCAAAATCATAACCACAAAATAGTTTAAACCATCATACCAAAGTATTCGCATTTAAATCCATTAAATCTAAATCATAACAGTTCCAAATATATATTGGAATAGTTATACATTAAAAATAGTTTATACTTAAAAATAGTTTATAGGTTAAAATAGTTTATATATTAAAAATAGTTTATACAGTATAATTATACATTTAAAATTGTTTATAAATTTAAAATAATATATATTAAAATAGTTTATATCGAAAATAGTTTCAAATTAGAATTGTTTCTTCCAATTTCACAAATCAATTCAAATCAACTTTAGTTTCAAAATCAATTTAAATCAATCTCAGCTCAACGATTTCAATTAAAAGGCTTAAAGGTTCAATTCAAATTCCCATTAAAACCATTTTAGTTTATATCAATTTCAAATCCAGGTTTGAACTACTAATTTCAACTACTTCAAATTTAATAGGTTTCGAAGTTTAGATATTCAAACATTTACAATAACTCAATTTGATAAATTTCATTTATATTTCAAAATTCAATTTTTAATTTTATTTAAATTTGAAAATATTCGCTAAATCATTTTTTTATAACATTTGAATAAAATCTCAAATTACAAGTTTAAATCAATATTAAATATACAATTTCAATTTTATTTAAATTTGAAAATATTCATTTAACCACCTTTAATCAAAATCAAATTATCAAATTTTAAAATCATATCTTTAAAATCTCAAAATCAATAAGTTTCAAATAAATTCTTATTTAAATTCAATTTTTTAAAAATTAAATTCCAAACCAACTTTAATTTATCTTTCCAACTTTTTATTTATTTAAATTTATCACAAAATCTATTTTAAAAACATTAACATAAATTCAAATAAATATTTAAAACAATATTATATATATATATTAAAGTTATTATAAAAATCTATTTTAAATATTAATATAAATTATAAATAAATATTGTAAAACCTATTATATATATTAGTTAAATTAAATTATAATTAAATTTTATTATATTAATTATTATTAAATTAAATATTATTATTATTAAATCTATTTTAAATCTTATTATATATATTAAAAATAATAAAGTTATAAGTAAAATTTATAATTTATATTTTCAAACCTTAACTTATAATTTTAAAATTTCCAAAACATATAATTTAAAAATATAAATTTTACTCACATATTAAAATTAAAATGTCCATATATTATATTTTAAAAATCAATATTTATTAAAATACATATATTTTCCTTGCAAAATCCTGGAAATCATTTAAAAATAGACCAACGGTATCTGTATATAGTTTTCTAACTTATGGTCAAGTAATATGGATATTTATCATTTCAATCCGCAATAATTTAAATATTTACGTGTATATATCATTTCAACCCGCAATTCCAAAATTTCAAATTCAATAAAACCGCTTGGGTTTATCATTTCAACCCATAACGATTTTCCCTACTCTATAATATCGTTCGGGTCCGTATCATTTCAACCCATTGGGATATTCTAGCTATCAGGGACCTTGCAGAGTGAGAACAAATAAAATAATAGCATAAAATGACATAGCATATCCATGGAAAATATGATCATAATTAACAATTTAAATATAGTATATATATACTAACAGGTTATTGGTGTCAATATTGTCGATTAACATAGGTGAACAAATGCAAATAATAACATATCATATTTAACAATTTAATCACTAATCAATTCAAATTTAACAACATATTTCAATTGTCATTTCATGTGAAATTAATTTACTAAACTTAAGAATGTTAATCATGGGTGATTGCTTACCTTTTGGGGCTATGGAAATAATGACAGCGAAAAGAGTGACACGGACACGCAACGAGCTACGAATTCAAGCAATAAAGTCCAAACAAAGAACGATGAATTAGAATTCAAGAATTCTAATATTTATGTATATATATATGTATGTATATATGTATATATATGTATGTATATATATGTATATATATATATTTAATAAGAAAGAGAAGGGCCTGAGTTTACTGCTGCTGCACTCGGTAGAAAGATAGGGGAAGGCGGAGAGCTGCCATGACAAATGGAGTGAAACAGTGTTGGTTGGTCGATGGAGTGGTGCCGTGCTCCATCTACAGGGGAAAAGGGTGAGCAGATTCTTCAAAACCAATATATACAAACCTTTATATATATATATTATTTAAGATGACAAGCAGTAGTAGAGGGGACTGTCACGGCAGGTGTTTTGATGGAGGGTGCAGTGCTGGCTTCGGGTGCTAGAGGGTGTGGCGGATCTGTCGGGTGGTGGGTTAGGCGAGCTGAGTGGAGAAGAGTGTGGCGGAAATGGTGTGCTGCTTGCGTGGTTGGAGATGAACAGGCCGAGGGAGGACTGGTGGTGGGCGCTACCGATGGGTGTTGGCCAGGTGCTCGAGTGGATGGAGCATGCAGGTGTTTAGCTGACTATTGTTGTGGAGTGGATATTGGGAAGGCCGATGTTACTTTGAACAAAGCTGCGGTGGCGGAAAGAGGACGGAGAAAGGGGTTGTTTGAGGCGGAGCAAGGACTGTCTGGGTGGAAGGGTGGTGGCTGGCATGGGATGCAGACGGAAGCAGGTCAGAGGAAGGTTACAAGCAAGGGAGAGAGGACGAGCAGAGATCTCAGATGCAAACTATTCAAACCAATATATATAAACCTATATATATTAATGATTTTATTATAGAGCAGAACGAAAAAGAGAAAAGGGGAAGAAGAAATTGGCAGGAAGGCTAATATATTTAGAACCGGTAGGAATAGTAAAAGTTGATATTAATTTCTGGAATATAAAAAGGCTAATGGCCATTCATTTTCACGGTGGATTATGAAAGGACACAGAACACCGAAAGGTTCCAAACGGTTACCAATACGACTAACCGTTTCACAGATTTCGCCATGTACTAGACGTTGAAACACACAAATGAATATACTGCATGGATCAGCACGACGAGACAAACAGAATGGTACACATATATTAGAGATATTACATTCCTATCAAAACTCGATAATTCGCTGTCAAAAATGCTGCTAAAACGCCGAAAATAAGATAAACGGAGCTAGAGCATTGGCGAAATGAAATATGACGTCACGCTCAGAAAATGATTTACATTTTTCTTATGTAAAAATATCCAAATTTCAAAAATATTTAATTTCCATCAATTTGACTGATTTTAAATTTAAATTGAAAATTTCACAACTGCACAAACTTACATATTTTCTGATGAAAATCTGACACTTGCTACGCTTAAATAGACGTATTCCAAATATCAAATATTCATTTCAAATTTTTTTATTGTTTATTTTCATGAAATTTTTTAGTTAATTACATTATAAAAATCGTTAAAATTTCCGGGTCGTTACACTCTCCCCCACTCAAAACTTTTCGTCTCCGAAAAGGAACGAGATAGAAGAATAGAAGCAAACAGAAAGATAAGATAAATTCAAAATGCATAGTACAAGATACAACAATTAATTCAAAACCATATACATTTCATTTATGTTATTTTATTCACATAGTATATTTCCTTTAATGTCAATATCACTTAATTAACCCTTTAACAAATTATTTAAGTTTAATATTAACATTCCATGTTTTCTTTATAACTCAAGTTCATTTTTTTTCAATTTTTTTTATCTTATTAACTCATTTATTTAATCCACTTGACTTCACTTAAGTTAATTCCACTTCCTAATTCAATTTCAACTATTCTTTGTAATTTACTTTTGTATCACAAATGGTTTACAAAGATATAAATTTATTTAGTACCTATTTAGTTTCTTAAGATCATATTTATTTACTTAAATAGCATTCTCTTTTTATTATTCAATTTACTTCACTTAACATATCTTGCAACATAGATTAGGTGTATAAACATTTATTATAACCACTCAAATTTTATTTATAAATTCCCTTAACAAAATTTTATTTTTGGACATCTTATTACTTACATTTATATTGTACCATTCAATTACATATTCACATTACATTTTAACTTTTTAAATATTTCAGGTAAGTTATATATGTTTTAGAATGCAATTGAATATTATACGAATAAATTTTATCCTAGTTCAACTGTTTCAAGTTGTTTCAATTTCATTTCTTACTTTAGACACTCGAATTATTCAAAAAATTTGCTTCATTTCAATAATTGAAAACCATCACTTGACATAAAACATAAGAGTTAAATTTCTGGTTTCCCTTCAAACCATTTTGAAATATATATATATATATATATTATACATCAAATCATACTCAAAAAATTCAAATCAAATCCATTTTTCAAAACAAAAGTGTAGCAAAGCTACTAAGTGGTCTCCCCAATTTGAAACTCAAAAATGAATGTCGATGATGCTGCAGTCATTACCGAAATTATTTTCCAGCGACAAAGGGAAGAGTACTGACTTACTTCTTTAAAAATTCTCTTGAAACAATTTTCATTTGAAAATACTTTCAAATAATATATATTTTTTCAAAACTTTGGAAACCAAATTTTAAAAAGCACCGGAAATTAAATTCTCAATTCCATAATTTAAATTCATTTCATTTGCAAATCAGATTTATAAACCATGTTTATAAATTTCATCTCCTTATAACATACAACAATAGTTAACGGTTTAGGAATGTTGACAAAACAATAAATGATAATCTAGTACTATCATTTCTCACACCCAATTCATTTAACTATCAAATTTCAAAAAACTATATATATATATATAATATATAATCATACACAAAATTATTTCATTTACCAATTTCGAAAAACAATATTGTGTCAGTTTGCTCTGTTCAAGTGTTTTGGAATTCCTATCGATAGTGTTAGCTAGACGAATCGATCGAAACCCAAAATTCAAACTTAACAACTCAAACAACACAATATAAAACATTTTAATATCAATTACAAATACGCTCCCTCATAGGATGATTCAAGAATGGATTTTAGAACAAGGATAAAGATTCAAATTTAGAGGGACCCTAATCAAAGAGAATTCTAATTAAGAAGATATGCTCAAAAAGAAGATAAGATAAATAAATTACAAAAGAGAAAAGGTGGATAGACTTACATTAATCGCGGCGACCTTAACCAGGTCAACCGAGACTCCATTTTCAGAAACAATGTGCCCAAGGAGTCAGACTTCATCCCTCCAGAAAAGGCATTTAGAAAATTTGGTTTTCAACTGATGTTTCCCAAGAGTTTGGAGAACATAGCTCAAATGAGATTCCTGCTCCTTCTCTGACTTAGAAAAATGAGAATATCATCAACGAAAATGGGGACAACTTGTTGAGAATATCGCGGAAAATGCGGTCCATGAGATCAACGAAGAAGGCATGAGCATTGGTTAATCCAAAGGGTATGACTAACCATTTATAGAAACCATTCCCGGTTCGGAAAGCTGTCTTGGGAATGCTCTCCTCAGCTACACGAAGGTGGTGAAAACTGGTAGCAAGATCAAGCTCCAGAGAATTCAATTTCCCGCTTGGGAGGAAGAGAAGTGACTTCACCAAAGACATCCGAAAATAGTTGGACAACAGGGGTGGAGTCAAGATCACTAGGTTGAGAATCAAGTGAAAAGATAAAACTGCCTGCATAATCCTGAGGCATTCGATCACGAAAGAATTACCTTGGTCGTCTACTAAAGAAACGGTTCGTGCTTTGCAAGAAATAACAACATCAAAACCGAGGACATAGAAATCTCCGGTGAATTGACGCTTGTTATAAAGGAGTTTCACCCTTTTACAAATCATACTAAGGTTGGCGGGACACCGATGAGATTAGTCAAACGTAAGGATGAAATTGCCAATTGAGGTTGCAAAATGTGCTCAAATTTATTACAGAGATCAACAGAAATAGAGCTATGGGATGCTCCAGTATCAAGAAGAACATGAACAGGAAAAGACATGAATGGATTTTAGAATAAAGAGAAAGTTCAAAAATTCAAAAGAAATCCTAATCTACGAGGATCCTAACGAAGAATTTCAAGCTCGAACGAATATGTATAATCAATTCCACTCATTCTACAGTATTACTACCCTATCTCTAGTGAGTTTTTACTCCATATGCTAAGTTTTGCCTAAACCACAGCTCTGATACCAAATGTAATGACCCGCTATTTCAAACCATTCAAATCGACAATAATCCACACATGTCAAACTTAAACTTCTCAAAACAACAGATTTTTATTTATATTTTTGGCAAAACTTAGCATATATAGTAAATAAATCAATCACAGAATCATAGGCATAGAGTTTACAACAATAAGGAGCGGAATAAATAAATAGTAGTTCATAAAGCTACTACAGAACATTAGAGTCTAAAACAAAATACAACAGAAATCCAAATACAAAGGAATCTCTAATACATAAGCAAATGACAAGTCTGAACATAAACAACTGGAAATAACAAAAATAACTGAAAGCTGAATAGATAAAAGACAGATCTCCAAGCAAAGCTCCAAGCTCCAAAGGCGAGTCTCAAATGTTGTGACCCTCAGTCCGACCCGAGCATAAAGCAAAATACAAAACACTCGAGTTAGAATTAACATTCTTATGCTAGTAAATCAACTCAAGTGAAATGTCCAAGTGAAATACAAATAACTTAAAGGTTATTTGGGATTCCATCCTTTAAGCATCTGTGGAACTATCTACATACATAGTACATTACACTACATAGATAATGTCTACAGTAAAATAAAATATTAAAATAGCGTTAAGGCATTACCCATATCCCCCTAAACACATTTTAAATAAATGCCGTAGTCTATATAGTACCGTAATTCCTTCGTAAACTTGAGGGCTATCATAGGGCACTCCATAGTGTACGACACAAACCAAACTCGTAATGGGCTTGATAAGGCATATGACAAGGCACGCGAGGCAATGCCAGGGTAGGATTCTATCTTTTGCACTCTCGGACTGGTGGTAACGCATAGTAGCTACTACCGCCCACCTCGGAACAAACTTCCATAATCAAATCGAGGGGTGGCCACCAAATCAATCACAAAGCAATAAATATGGTATCGAAGAAATGTACCCGATCGGAGGAGCGACCTCACTTGGCCCAGAATAGCTCCTATTTTAGTCACATCAAGTTGACCCGAGGGGATCACGGCTGCATTAATACCTCATACATAATCATTCGCCAAACCATTCTACTTCGGTCTAGATTCTCCACCACGTGCATAGTTGTTAAAGTGGTTTTCGGATATTGACAAAGAGTATGACAATATCCGATCCCAGTCTCTTTAATAACCAAACGCTTATTTCACATCGTGGTCATTTTCATTCCAAACAGTTCATACTTCATATCAAAATATCATATTCATTTCAAAATCATATCACTTTTCGAAATCATATTCACTTACGAAATCATATCACCTTCGAAATCATATTCACTTTCGAAATCATTATTCACTTTAAATCATATTTGTTTCCAAAATCATAACCACAAAATAGTTTAAACCATCATATCTAAGTATTCGCATTTAAATCCATTAAATCTCAATCATAACAGTTCCAAGTTAAACAGTTGAATATTGAAAGTAGTATATATATTGGAATAGTTATACATTAAAAATAGTTTATACTTAAAAATAGTTTATAGGTTAAAATAGTTTATATATTATAAATAGTTTATATAATATTATATATATATATATTTAAAATTGTTTATAAATTTAAAATAATATATATTAAAATAGTTTATATCGAAAATAGTTTCAAATTAGAATTGTTTCTTCCAATTTCACAAATCAATTCAAATCAACTTTAGTTCCAAAATCAATTTAAATCAATCTCAGTTCAACGATTTCAATTAAAAGGGTTAAAGGTTCAATTCAAATTCCCATTAAAACCATTTAAGCTTATATCGATTTCAAATCCTGGTTTGAACTACTAATTTAAACCACTTCAAATTCAATAGGTTTCAAAGTTTAGATATTTAAACATTTACAATAACTCAATTTGATAAATTTCATTTATATTTCAAAATTCAACTTTTAATTTGATTTAAATTTGAAAATATTCACTTAATATTTTTTATAACATTTAAATAAAATCTTAAATTACAAGTTTAAATCAATATTAAATATACAATTTCAATTTTATTTAAATTTGAAAATATTCATTTAACCACCTTTAATCAAAATCAAATTATCAAATTTTAAAATCATATCTTTAAAATATTAAAATCAATAAGTTTCAAATAAATTCATATTTAAATTCAATTCTTAACAAATTAAATTCCAAACCAACTTTAATTTATCTTTCCAACTTTTTATTTATTTAAATTTATCACAAAATCTATTTTAAAAACATTAACATAAATTCAAATAAATATTTAAAACAATATTATATATATATATTAAAGTTATTATAAAAATATATTTTAAATATTAATATAAATTATAAATAAATATTGTAAAACCTATTATATATATTAGTTAAATTAAATTCTTATTAAATTTTATTATATTAATTATTATTAAATTAAATCCGATTATTATTAAATCTATTTTAAATCTTGTTATATATATTAAAAATAATAAAGTTATAAGTAAAATTTATAATTTATATTTTCAAATCTTAACTTATAATTTTAAAATTTCCAAAACATATAATTTAAAAATCTAAATTTTACTCACATATTAAAATTAAAACATCTATATATTATATTTTACAAATCAATATTTTAATTATCAATATTTATTAAAACACATATTTTCCTTGCAAAATTCTGGAAATCATTTAAAAATAGACCAATGGTGTCTGTATATAGTTTTCTAACCTATGTTCAAGTGATACGGATATTTACCATTTCAATCCGCAGTAATTTAAATATATACATGTAAATATCATTTCAACCCGCAATCCCAAAATTTCAAATTCAATAAAACTGTTTAGATTTGTCATTTCAACCCATAACGATTTTCTCTATTCTATGATATCGTTCGGGTATGTATCATTTCAACCCATAGAGATTTTCTAACTATCAAGGAACTTGCAGAGTGGGAACAAATAAAATAATAGCTTAAAATGACATAGCATATCCATAGCAAATATGATCATAATTAACAATTTAAATATATATATATATACATACACACACACACACACTAATAGGTTATTGGTGTCAATATTGTCAATTAACATAGGTGAACAAATGAAAATAATAATATATCATAATTAACAATTTAATCACTAATCAATTCAAATTTAACAACATATTTCAATTGTCATTTCATGTGAAATCAATTTACCAAACTTAAGAATGTTAATTGTGAGTGATCGCTCACCTTTTGAGGCTATGGAAATAATGACAGCGAAGAGAGTGACACAGACACGCAATGAGCTACGAATCCAAGCAACAAAGTCCAAAACAAAGCACGATGAACTAGAATCCGAAAATTCAATATATATATATATATTAATAAGAAAGAGAAGGGCCTAGGGGTTTACTGCTGCTGTGCTCGGTAGAAAGACATGGGAAGGCGGAGAGCTGCCGTGTCAAATGGAGTGAAACAGTGTTGTTTGGTCGATGGAGTGGTTCCGTGCTTCGTCTACAAAGGAAGAGGGTGAGCAGATTCTTCAAAACCAATATATACAAACCTTTATATATATATATATATATATATATATATATATATTTAAGATGACAGGCGGCAGTAGAGGGGACTGTCATAGCAGGTGTTTCGATGGAGGGCGCAGTGCTGGCTTCGGGTGCTGAAGGGTATGGCTGATCTGTCAGGTGGCGGGTTAGGCAAGCTGAGTGGGGAAGAGTGTGGCGGAAATGGTGTGCTGCTTGCGTGGTTGGAGATGAACGAGCTAAGGTGTAGCTGGTTTGGCTAGGCGAATGAAGGCCGAGGTTGGCGCGGTCTCTACTATATGCGGGCCAGTGGTGGGTGGAGCAGTGTGTGGGTTCGGGGTGAGTGGCGGAAACGATGGCGGTTGTGTGTGTGCTGACAGGGCTGTGGGGTCGATGGAGTTAAGGTTGGTCGTGTGGTGTTAGGGTAGGTGACTGCGGGTAGGAGCGGTTGATGCAGAGGGAGGACTGGTGGTGGGCGCTGCTGATGGGTGTTGGCCAGGTGCTCGAGTGGATGGAGCATGCGGGTGTTTAGCTGGCTGTTGTTGTGGAGTGTATGATGGAAAGCCCTATGTTACTTTGAACAAAGCTGCGGTGGTGGAAAGAGGACGGAGCAAGGGGTTGTTTGAGGCGGAGCAAGGACTGTCGGGGTGGAAAGGGTGGTGGCTGGCGTGGGATGCGGACGGAAGCAGGTCAGAGGAAGGTTGCAAGCAAGGGAGTGAGGACGAGCAGAGATCTCGGATGGAAACTATGCAAACCAATATATATAAACTTATATATATTAATAATTTTATTATAGAGCAGAACGAAAAAGAGAAAAGGGAAAGAAGAAATTGGCAGGAAGGCTAATATATTTAGAACCGGTAGGAATAGTAAAAGTTGATATTAATTTCTGGAATATAAAAAGGCTAATGGCCATTCATATTCACGATGGATTATGAAAGGACACAGAACACCAAAAGGTCCCAAACGGTTACCGATACGGCTAACCGTTTCAAAGATGTCGCCGTGTACCGGACGCCGAAACACACAAATGAATATACTGCGGAGATCAGCACGACGAGACGAACAGAATGGTACACAGATATCAAAGATACGACTTTTCTATCAAAACTCGATAAGTCGATGCCAAAAATGCTGTTAAAACGCCAAAAATAAGATAAACGGAGTTGGAGCAGTCCAAATTTTGGCGAAACGAAATATGACGTCACACTCAGAAAATGATTTACATTTTTCTTATGTAAAAATATTCAGATTTCAAAAATATTTTATTTCCATCAATTTAACTGATTTTAAATTTAAATTGAAAATTTCAAAACTGAATAAACTTACATATTTTCTGATGAAAATCTGACACTTGCTACGATTAAATAGACGTATTCCAAATATCAAATTTTCATTTCAAAAATTTTATTGTTTATTTCATGAAAATTTTTAGTTAATTACGTTATAAAAATCATTAAAATTTCCGGGTCCTTACAGCAAAGATACTGGCTTTTGGTTTGACTCATGGATAAAAGGTAAATGTTTGGTCAATTTATAAGGACGGTATACTTTGTTGCGGTTTGGAGAAACAAATGCAAAAGTGGAAAGCATAATTCAAAATCATAAATGGAGCACAGATCTATAACCAGTTGCATTAATATTCAAATCAGCAATAGAAAGTATTGAAATTGATTCAAGCCTTAAGACAACTAGAGTTGGAAACTATCAACAAAAGTAAAATTCTCTTTTAAAAAAGCATGGAAATATACTAAAGGAGCGGAAGTTGAAGTGGATTAATAAAAACAGTTTGGAATAGGGCAAATTGCCCAAAAATGGCTTATTGCACTTATTTTGCATTACTGAATAGACTGCCTATAAGAGATAGATGTAAAAAGTTGAACAAACAAGGGGAAATCAATTGCCTTCTATGCAAAAGTGAGTCTGAAAGTATATATCATATACTTTTTTATTGCATCTACTCAAGGCATATATGATATATTGCAAAAGGAAAACTTCAACTCAGTCAATTCGAACCTACCCACAACATAAGATCAAGCATTCAACACATTCAGCAAAAGTTCAAAAACAAATCCAAAGAATTTGATAAAGCATGTATACTACCAACTACCGTAATTTATCACATTTGAAAAGAGAGGAATTTCAGATTGCACAAGAAAAGTGAAACAGCAAGCATACAGTTGTGGAAAATCATCGAAGCATTCAAATACTAAATCTTAAATTCGTAAAAAAGTCTTCTGAATCTAACAATCAAAACACAACTATTCATGATCTGTACAATTATGAAGAGAGGGTCGAAGCATACCTACAAAGCAGGAAAGTCAATCCGATTCAATGCCCAAACCAAAAGAAACTACTGCAAAGCAAGTCAAAACATAATTAGTACTTATAATATAAATTCTAAAAATAATAAGATCATCAATTATAACCATAATTTAGCTGATTTGAATAGAAACTACCTCGTATCCAATATCATGCCAGAGGAGGAAATGTTCCTACAGCAATACAGAATTTCGCAACTCGATTTCAGTAATCAGAGGAGAAGTGAAAATTATTACAGAAGCAAGCTCAACAACAAAATATATCACCTATCTGCATGGAATATGAGAGAAAGCAGCAAGTCTCAAAGACAAGAGGTGATACTCACAAACAAATACGAAGCATCTCCTAACATTATCCCAAATTCGAAGCTCAACAACAAAGATCAACTACTTTTTGAAAGGAATAAGGGAGAAAACAACAATCTTCAAGACCAAGAGAAGCTAAACTCAAGTATACACGAAGCTACAGACAATATAAGTGATCTTACCTCAAACTCGAAGTCTCAAATGGAGGAAAATAGCAAGGAGAGGATCTAGAATACCCCTTGAAAGCAATCACAAACGTTTTAGTGGGAATTGGAACGAATCGCCATCAGATCGTCCAATTTTCTCTTTATCCTAGTTTTTTATGGCTCCAGTTGAATACGAGTAAATGTAATAAGGAGAGTGCGCCTCGAGTTGTTTATTGTGTGTAAGAGTTGTAAAGTATGGTTTGATATTATACCCAGTTTTGGAAAAATGGAGCACCTAACAACGCATCTTCACAGACCAAGAACTACGAAATCGCCCCTTTCATTCTGGGGTGACAGAGGGATCGTACCATTCGAGCCTTTTTTTCATGCTTTTACCGGAGGTCTGGAGAAAGCAGCAATCAATAGGATTTCCCTAATCCTCCCTTCCCGAAAGGAAGAACGTGAAATTCTTTTTTCTTTCCGCAGGGACCAGGAGATGGTCCATGGGGATATTTAACCTTTATTAGAAGAAAAAAAGGCACTCCTATTCTATACGAGGTACTCTTGATCAATACATGCACCGCCATGTGGTGCATTTTAGCGCAATAAGAGCACTTGAATGCATAAAGCAGTGGTATCTACTAGTCTAAGATTAGCACAGGGTTTAATCCTTTATAACGCATGCTAAAAGTCATTCAGAAAATATTTCAACTAGACGATCTCCTCACATATACCACATTCAAATATTACAAAATACAAAATGATATGCTAATATTAAGACTTCTGAAGTACGTGCGGAATATTTCACTCTCAAGTTACACCAGCTTGTTATTACATTGATTATTTTCTCACAATTAAGCACAGTCCGATAAAACAGTAGTGTTCAGTTCAAACTTCCAGCAATATCAACCACAAACCTATAACGGACATCATTCTTTGCAATCCTATTCAAAGCGTCATTGATTTTATCAGCTTTCACCACTTCAATTTCTGCAGTGATATTATGCTTCCCACACAAGTCCATCATCTCTTGAGTTTCCTTCATCCCTCCTAGTATGCTACCGCTTATTATCCTTCTACCTACAAATCATGGAACCATAAAAAAAGATTCAGTCAGGTACTACTACATTAAAGGTGTATTTTATAGTGTTGAAAGCTGCCTCATATGTATTGTATAGTATGGATTGATTAGGGAAGGATCAGAATCCAAAACTAAAACATCATAGCAAATGAAATGATGTATATCATCAGTTTATGTCTTACAGGAGCACGTTATATCGAAAAAAGCAAAATTTGCTTACCAAATATCAGAGGAAAAGCATGAAGTTCAATGGGTTCATCAGGCGCACCAAGAAACACCAATGTACCTCTGATTTTAAGCAACTCAAGAAATGGTCCAAGTGAATGTGGCGTGTTGCTGATTGTGTCTATAACATAATCAAAACGCTTTGCTGCAGCCTATGGATATAACAGTGCAATAAAGATCGCAGCATTATTGAAGAAAACCAATTAAATTCAAATACCAGATTTGATGACAAGGACTATTTGTACGTTGATATAAGGTTTACGAACTGATCATATCTCTTCTTTAAAAAATAATAATAATACCTTCATCTGTTCAGGATTGGTGCTAAGTAGAAAATCATCAGCACCTAAACGCTCTCTAGCTTCCTTTTCTTTAGAAGGGGATGTGCTAATGACGGTAACATGAAGTCCGAATGCTTTACCAAACTTAACAGCAAAGTGGCCAAGTCCCCCAAGTCCGACCAATCCAAGTTTTTTGCCTGGCGATTCAAGCATTTTGTGTTCTTTCATAGGAGTGAACACTGAAATTCCTGCACATAGAAGTGGCGCCGAGGAGTCCAAAGGAAGATTATCGGGTATGTGGACCACAAACCTAGGTTATTATCCGGAACTAAATTTCAGTTTGTTACAAATAAAAAAACATGAATTCAGTTTTAATGTTTCCAAGGGAGATGGACTTTATTATAATCAGGTCAAAGTACAGAAGTACATGTATGAGATTTTTAGGGACAACGTCCAGTTTAGTTAGATATTAAAACCTTTTGTGAGCAACTATCATTTCAGAGTAGCCACCATAAGTGGTGCTACCGTCCCAATAGATACCATTATATGTGGATTGCATTTGGTCGCAGTAATTTTCCTGAGAATCATTGCAAAACTCGCAGTTGAGGCAGCAAGCGATTATGTATCCAACTCCAACTCGGTCACCTACTTTGAAATTGCTCACATTGCTTCCAACTTTAGTCACTACTCCTGTTATCTCGTACCTGTAGTTAAAGGCCAAATCTTATGTATGTGACATATAAGGTATTACAAGAACTCACTTTAGGTTTGGGTGGAAAAAAAATAGTAAAATTTTATGTATATATCTAATATAACTGAGCTATTTATTAGTCAACTGGATAAGATTGTACATCTGTATACGATATAATTGACTGCGCATATGTCAGTGCCATGTGATCTTAAGCTAGACAATGATAACAATAAAATTAGTGCATTTATTCCGCCTGCAAACGGATGCATTATCACATGCAAGATGTGCTACACAACATCTTTATATATATATATATATATATATATATATATATATATATATATATATATATATATATATATATATATTGTAATGAAAACGCTTCATAACATTGGTTGGTATATACATACCCAGGAACAACGGGATAATTGGTGACACCCCACTCGTTTTTGACGTAGTAGAGATCAGTATGGCACATTCCGCAGTAGTGTATCTTTATACTCACATCATCTGCTCCATTTTCTCTGTTGATTAAGTGAAGGAGGCATAAAATTAAATAGGATTCTACATATATGTGAACTTGGATTGTTTTTCTTCACTCATTTTCAGACAGATTCTACACGTACAACTGCTTATATGAAGAGTTAGGAGCAAAAGATCACATTATGTCCAATACGGTCTCATTTCGTGATAAAATAAACGAAACTTTCTTTTACTGCAATGGGCATTTTTGCCGTAGAGTCATAATTAAATTTGACCTTATAAAGAACTACACAACGGGCGATTCAATCAACTCATTTGGATTACAACTGTGTTCACCTGTTTGTCTTATATAAATCCTATATTTTAGTGAAAATGAAGATGATTCCAAAGCTATATATAGCCATTTGGGCCCAATATAGATAATCTCCGATATTAATTTCTGATATAGACGGAGTTAACGTACAGATTTCTGAAATATCAATTGTGTTGGTTGATGTTCCGTAACTGATCGCATATATAGCTCCGTGTACATAATATAATGTAGGTTGTATTCCTACAGTAATCTAGAACTGCTAAAGGCTTTGACAATGAAAGGAATTTCAGGAAAAAGGTTAATGTAAGAAAAGTTACCTTCTTTTGAAAACGTAAGGGACGACTTTCCCAGACGAGTCCATAGCAGCCCAACCCTTAACTGTCTCCGAGTAGTTCAATGTACTTTGCGCCATTCCTTGATATGTATTTGAAATTCTTTCTTCTTTCTTTCTTTTTTATTTGATAATAGAAGTTTTCGTTGGTGTTTACAATTTATTATCTTGCTTGCTTTGTTGTCATTTATTGTGTCTTCTTGTCGCCAGTACAAATTTATTAGTTGTCTGATTTTGACAGGAAAGGACTTCATATCAGTGATTTTCTTTAAACCATGATAATTTGATCTCATCGTTTGCGAGGACACCCATTTACTTGTGCAATTAAAACGTATAGAATAGGAAGACCATCTCCAACACAAATTTTATTACATAATACATTTTTTTTAGGGATTAAAAAATGTAACCCGCATGATTTTCCATTAGAAGATCGAACTACACACTTGTTCAACCAGCTTTTGATTTTAGATGCTATTTGAACAACCGTCCGCATCTCGACATTAACGTGTAGGTGCTAGACGTTTGATCAACTAGCGCTTGTCGCTTGGAATTCAGAGGTTTGTTAAACAAGCACCTAGCCCTTCCTATCTATATGAGACGTTTTCACTTTTTCCCCCTCCTTTTTCACCTTCACAGCTTGAAGAAGAATTTGCTTTGATCTTCCAAACTGACAGAAACCCTAGATCTGACATTAACTCTCCATAGAAGATGGTTAGAGAGTTACTAGAATCTTGTGTAATTTGGAGACCATAATTCTTATTTATAATGTTGGCATTTTCTAATTTGATCGTTCAACAAATTAAAATGTCTCGGTATCTACAAATTAATCTCATGATAATTATATATTTTTAAGCCTTTTACCTTTAGTGTAAATTTGATCACTTAATTAGGTTTTACACCAAACATGCTATTATTTCACATGAGTTCCCTACTATAAGAGATTCAGAATTGTTACATCTATTATTAGTCTCAATGTTCTATTCGTTTGTGGTGGTTTACTGTTTACTTTTATGTTTTATGCATTTTTTTTCAGTGTTCATAGTTTTTCTATTCTTTCCTGTTGCACAACTTGAGTTCATTTACTTGCCAGTTTGAGATTGTTTTGTTTTAATTGAAAATACTACTTTTTTTTGTTCCTTACAAAATTCAAACGTACTTATATATTTACTCGGTTAATCATGAGTGTGGTTAACAAAACATTAATTAAATTAGACGTGCGTTGCTCGATTATTATAGTCTTATTACATCCAAATACATGAAATATAGACATGTATTTTCATGCTGAAATGAAAAATATTTCTAAAGCATCCAAGGTTTCTCCAAATTATAATTAGATACCTGTATTTGATTTACTCACTATGAAAACGTATACAAGAAATACATGCAAAATGCTACTAAAACTTTTTACCATTATACTGGACTTAATCACTTCAATTAGCTTAAAGATGGAGAAAATATTCCTCTTACAAGTATGACTGCAAAAGGCTAAATCATTGGACCCAAAATAAAAATATTATTGAAGCAGATGGAAGAATAATGGATTATATCCGTCTACCTACAAATCATGGAATCATAAAAAAGATTCAGTGAGGTACTCCTGTTGAGAAATTTCTATAAGAAGATGGAGGGAGAAAATGCTAATTTGCAAATGGAGATTGAGAGAATATTTTGTAAAGGAAGAAGTAAGCTTTATTTTCTCTCCACTTTTCTTTTTTTGCTTGCATACAAACGATGAGAGAAAACATTCTTATTATACTGTAATACATTCTCTAGACTTTTCTTCAATCTTCTTGACGAACCTATTTTTTAGAATTCTCCAAATTACATATTAGATAAGTCTAGCGTTTTCTCTATACTTCATTTGACATTTTCATAAATACAAAGATTATAATTGTCAACATAATCAACGTTTCCAAAAAAACCAAGTTTATTTCCAACATCCCCCGTAAACTTGGTTTTGTAACTCCAAGAATGCCTCATGGTCTTTCAAATTCATCATGCTTCAATGCCTTTGTGAAGGTATGTGCAACTTGTTCTTTTGAATCAATAAACTTCGCTTGTACCTTCTTTTTTGCAATCTTTTCTTGAACAAAGTGGTAGCATGTATCGATATGGGAACTTCGATTATGAAAGACAGGATTCTTAGCGAGTGCTATGACCGACTTGTTATCTATAAATATTTCTATTGCATTATGCTTTGACATATGTAACTCTTTCCATAAATCTCGAAGCCAAATTGCATGGCACACAAGTTGAAACAGCAACATACTCAGCTTCATAGGTTAATAGTGTCACCATTGGTTGCTTTTTTGAGCTTCAAGTGAATAATGTATCTCCTATGAAGAAAACAAATCCAATTGTACTTTTGTGGTCATCACTATCTCCAACCGAATCGCTATCACTATAACCAATCAACTTGAAATTATTAGAACGTGAATACAATAATCCAAAATTAGTAGTACCTTTAATATATCGAAGGATTCTTTTTGCTATCTTCAAGTGCGATGTAGTAGGAGCTTCCATGTAGCGACTAATAAGACTCACTCCATAGAGTATATCCGGCCTTGTGCATGTTAAATATCTCAAGCAACCAACCATGCTCTTAAATAGGGTAGGATCTACATTCTCTTCCTACATATGTTTTGATAGCTTTGTACAATATTCTACAGGAGTGTTTACGGGTTTGCATCCATCCATATTAAATTTCTTCAATATTTCATTTACATATAATTCTTGAGAAATAAATATACCATGCTCACTTTGAATCACTTGGATTCCAAGATAGTATGACATGAGCCCAATATCCGTCATCTCAAATTCTAAACTTATTTTCTTCTTGAAATCATCTAAAGCTTTTGGATTATTTCCAGTAAAGATTAAGTCATCCACATATAAACATACAATATTTTGATTTCACTTTATGTATAAAGCATGTTCATGGGGGCACTTTACAAAATTATTTTCTAAAAAAATACTTATCAATTCCTACATTCCATGCTCTTGGGGCTTGTTTTAAACCACAAAGCGCTTTTTTCAATTTTAAAACTTTTGTCTTCATGTCCTTTAACTTTATAACCTGGTGGTTGCTCCAAATAAACTTCCTCTTCTAATTTACCATTTAAGAAAGCAGATTTCACATCCATTTGATGTATTTTTGTTCGTCGACGGAAATTCTATCCGTTTAGAAAACCGTCGAACGAATTTAAATTAAAAATATAACCGCAAGCGTACGACGTACTATTGAAGTACGTGGCGAGTACGGGTCGATCCGCAGGGAATTGATGATTTTAAAATTCTATTCAATCAAATTAAACCAAAGTCGAGTGAAAGTTAAGCTAGAGAATTAGAAAATTAGCTAACTAACTAAAAGAAAAGAGATGCAAATATAAGGGTTAAATGATAATTTAGAGAATAAATCCACTCTCTAGAAAAAAATAGTTCAACACATATGAAATCATAATCTCTCTTTTATGGTCATTAGTGCTTTAATTGATGTGCTTATCATAAGTATGGCATATTTGTGCTATTGATTAGCCAACATAAGCCATCAAACTATAACACATCCCCTAAACCACTTACTAACTTTAATGAAATTTGACAATGAAAATGAAATTTATTTTAAGTATGGCCTATTAACTATTGATTAGAAATATAGACCATCAAATTTTAATTTCAAATCACTTTCTTTTGCCATAATCATATTTTGATGAAGAGGCAACTAGTGTTAGTGATTGTTTAAGCATAGCCTATTTGGTGTCAACAATATAGACTATCAAATTCAAGGCAAAAACAACAATTAAACTACTTCAATCATCATCATTAAGCACAAAAAGAGAGCATGAATTAACAAATAGTTGAAGCTACATAATTAGAGAGCTTCATTACCCCTAAATTGAAGGGGTTTAGCCTCTCATATTTGTCATTTGATTAACAAATGTAGCTAGCAACATGAAAGCAAAAAAGAAAGGAAAATAAAAGCTAATGGAAAAGAGAAGCTAATTAACAAGAATTAAAACTAATCTACTTTGCATGAATGTAAATCTACACTACTAATATGAAAGGAAAATAAACAAGAGAAGAAAAGAGCAATGTATTAAAGTTGCATAAAAATTACATAAAAGAAATGGCTAAGTAGCCATGAAAAGAAAAGAGAAGAGCTTGTTTATTTGTGAGCCTAAACTAAACTAAAGAGAGACTAAGGGAGAGAGGGTTACATGAAACATAAGGGGATTTATACATGTATTAAACCCTAATTCATATTTTTTGGGAATGCCCAAAATACCCTCTTAGGAAGTGTGAAAGCCAAGTAATCATTAGCTTCAAATAATCCTTATTTAAGTGTATATGAAGCCATTAATTTCATAAGCATGTGCATTAGCCTCTAATTTGTACATTAAGGTAGGTGGGTAGGTGGGGTCCTCCATTACCTTCACTTTGAATTATTTCCATCTTCATTTGTTCTCTTCACTCTTGTGCATGCATATATCATCATGTAACCACTTGTAAAATTCACCAAATTTCCTACAAAACAACATAGAAAATTCCAAGTAAATTTTCACAATTTAATAAATGCATAAAAATGACCATTTTGCCCATATATGAAGATGAATATATGACAATTTCAAATAATTTGAATTTTGGTTTAAAAAGGTTAAAATACCCAATATGATCATTTATTTGATTTAAATAGATTAAATATGGTGGTAAAAATATGCATATTTACGTGCACATCAATTTTTCATTTGTTTTTGAGCTGCTAAAGAAATTAATAATCTTAGAGTTTCTAAGAGGGCAATAGGAGTAAATACTTCATCATAGTCTATACATGCTCTTTGCTTGTATCCTTTAGCTACCAATCTTGCTCTGCATCTTTTAACTTCTCCTTTAGCATTCTTCTTCACTTTATATTTCCATTTTGCACCAATAGCTTTGTGTCCTTTAGGTAAAGTAGCCAACTCCCATGTATTGTTCTTTACGATTGCTTTGATTTCTTCATCCATAGTTTCCCTCCACCTTTTGTCTTATTTTGCTTTTTCAAAACCTATTGGTTCACAATTGGCAAAAAGACAAAAGAAGGTAGCATCATCGGAAATTGGAGTTAATTACCTCATATAATTCTTGCAATGGTCTCATGCATGGTGGTCTTTTATTTGAGCTTTCTTCAAATGGATATTCCTAATGGATAGTTCAAGGAGATGACGTCGTTGGACTAGTGGGTTCTTCTTCCACATCATGGTTGCACTCCTCTTCGTAAAGCGGAAAGAAACTATAAGCATCTTCTTGTTTATTCCAATTCCAAGCACTTTCTTCATCGAACTCCACATCTCGAATAACAACAACTTTTTCATTAATAGGATTATGTAACTTATATCCTTTGACCGTGAGTCATAGCCAATGAAAATGTATTTTTCACTTTTTTCATTTAATTTGAAGTGTCTTTGATCTGGCACATGGGCATATGCGATGCTTCCGAATACTTTTAAGTGAAATATACATGGCTTTCTACCACCCTATGCTTCTTTGGGGGTTTTATACCACACAGTTCGAGTTGGAGAGCGATTTGATAAATACACTATGCATTCGATGGCTTCAGCCCAAAACTCTTTTGAAACATTTTTGCTTTTTAACATGCTTCGTGCCATGTTAAGAAGAGATCTGTTCTTTCTTTCTACAACACCATTTTGTTGTGGAGTGTACGGGACTGTTAATGGATGATGAATTCCAATTTCTTCACAAAACTTCTCAAACTCTTTTGATGTGAATTCTCCATCTCGGTCGGATCCATGGCTTTGATCTTATAACCACTTTCATTTTCTACAAAAGCCTCAAATTTCTTAAAAGCATCAAATACATTCGATTTTTGTTTGAGATAATAAGCCCATGTTTTCTACTAAAATCATCAATAAAAAGTGAAAAATAGTTATTTTTTCCAAGTGAGCATGGTTTTATAGGGCCACAAATATCCATATGAATTAATTTTAATGGTTCTTTGGCTCTTGTAGTTGATTGTTTTGGAAAACATTTTCTTGGTTGTTTTCCAAATAAGCATCTTTCACATAATTGGTTTTCATGATTTATTGATGGTAAACCTTTCACTATTTTTTTTCTTTAATAATTTTAAGCCCCTAAAATTAAGGTGTCCAAATCTTAAATGCCAAAGCCATGATGAAACTTTATAGCACGATTTTAGGCATTTAGCAACATTATTATAGACATTTAATAGAAATATTCTATTTTTTGACATCTCCACTTTAGCAATTAAATTTGCTTTACCATCTCTCATTAAAAGACTTTTATTTTTCATGTGTATATCATATCCTTTTTCCAAAAGTTGCCCTAAACTTAATATTTTTTTCATCTTAGGCACATAATAAACATTAGAGATAAAGTCATTCTTTCCATTCTTCAAATTAATTTGTATGTTTCATTTTCCTTTAACTGGGATTTTAGATTCATCTCCAAAATGAATGTTTCCACTTACCGATTCATCAAGCCCAGTAAACATGTTCTTTCTTCCAAAAATATGATTGCTTTCCCTTGTGTCCAAATACCATTTATTATTGTCGCTAATTTCATTTCTTTTATGTGCCAACAGTAGTGCAGAATTTTCTTCATCTTCTTTAGCATAATTTGTACTCTCTTGAACTTTATAAAAAGTGGATCTACAAGTGGAAGCAAAATGCCCAAATTTATTACAATTATAACATTTTATTTGTGATTTATCACACCTTAGTCTTTCATTTTCCTTTATGTTTCCTCCTCTTCCTCGACCTCTTGGGTATATGTATTTTGCTTTTTTTACTCTTTATAATAGTCATTTCTTCTATAACTTTGACTATGACCTCTTCTGCTTTGGCTTCGACTTCCTCCTTTCTTAAATGTCTCATTTTCTTGCAAGGTGAGTTTCGTTTGAAAAGCTTGCTCTGATGCTCTTCTTTAACTTTTTTCTTTAATTTTTCTTCATGGGCTTGAAGTGAACCCATGAGTTGATCAACAGTCATGGATCCTAGATCTTTAGATTCTTCAATGCTACAACTATATAATCAAATTTTGAATCTAAAGATCATAGAATTTTCTCAACAACTCTAGAGCCTTCCATTTTTCTCCATATCTTTTCATTTGATTTACAATAGATAAAACTCGAGAAAAATAATCATCAATTGATATTGATGATTTCATATGTAAAGATTCAAACTCACCTCGTAGAGTTTATAGTCTAATTTTCTTCACTTTGTCAATTCCCTTAAAAGCGTTCTCCAAAATCTCCCATGCTTCCTTAATAATTTGTGAATTAGCTATCTTCTCGAACATAACATCATCCAAACCTTGGTAAATGAGCACAAGATCCTTCCGATCCTTCTTCTTCAAATTCTTTAAATTATCCCTTTCAATTTGAGATAAAGTGGAAATATCGACGGGTTCTTCATACCCATTTTGTACGATATCCCATGCATCTTGCGATCCAATTAGCACCTTCATGCAAATGATCCAATTTCTATAATTCTCCTTCTTTAATAAAGGAACTTGAAAAAGAGTCATTCTGTTTGCCATCTTTCTTGATTAGCAACCGAGCTCTGATACTACTGTTGAGAAATTTATATAAGGAGGGAGAAAATGCTAGTTTGCAAATGGAGATTGAGAGAATATTTTGTAAAGGAGGAAATAAGTTTTATTGTCTTTCCACTTTTCTTTTTTTTAATTGCATACAAAAGATGAGAGAAAATATTCTTATTTATATTATAATACATTCTCCGGGCTTTTCTTCAATATTATTGACAAATCTAATTTCTAGAATTCTCCAAATTACATATTAGATAACTCTAGATTTTTCTCTATACTTAATTTGACATTTTTGTAAATACAAAGTTATAATTGTCAACTTAATCAACGTTTCCTAAAATCCAAGTTTATATCCAACAACTCCTACATTCAAGGTGTATTTTTATAGTGTTGAAAGCTGCCTCATATTGTATAGTATGGATTGATCAGGGAAGGATCATAATCCAAAACTAAAAACCATAGAAAATGAAATGATGTATATCATCAGTTTATGTATAACAGGAGCACTTTATATCGAAAAAGAAATATTTACGTACCAAATATCAGAGGAAAAGAATGTGGTTCAATGAGTTCATTAGGTGCACCAAGAAACACCAATGTACCTCTGATATTAAGCAACTCAAGAAATGGTCCAAGTGAATGCGGCGTGTTACTGATTGTATCAATAACATAATCAAAATGCTTTGGTGTAGCCTATGGATATAGCAATGCAATAAAGATCACAGCATTATTGAAGAAACCAATTAAATTCAAATATTAGATATGATAACAAGGACTATTTGCACATTGATATAAGGTTTTCGAACTGATCATATCTCTTCTTTAAATAATAATAATAATAATAATAATAATAATAATAATAATAATACCTTCATATATTCAAAATCGGTGCTAAATAGAAAATCATTAGCACCTAATCGCTCTCTAGCTTCCTTTTCTTTAGAAGGGGTTGTGCTAATGATGGTAATATGAAGTTCGAATGCTTTACCAATCTTAACAGCAAAGTGGCCAAGTCCCCCAAGTCTGACCACTCTAAGTTTTTTGCCTGGTGATTCAAGCATTTTGTGTTCTTTCATAGGGGTGAACACTGAACTTTCTACACATACAGTGGCGCCGAGGAGTCCAAGGAAAGATTATTGGGTATGTGGACCACAAACCTAGGTTATTATTCAGCTAAATTTCATTGTTACAAATAAAGAAACAAGAATTTAGTTTTAACGTTTCCAAGGGAGATAGACTTAATTATAATCAGGTCAAAGTACACAAGTATGTTGTAAGAGTTTTTAGGGACAATGCCTAGTTTAGTTAGATATTAAAAACCTTCTGTGAGCAACTATCATTTCAGAGTAGCCACCATAAGTGGTGCTACCGTCCCAATAGATACCATTATATGTGATTGCATCTGTTCATAGTATTTTTCCTGAGAATCGTTGTTGAACTCACAGTTGAGACAGCTAGCGATTATGTATCTAACTCTAACTCAGTCACCTACCTTGAAATTGCTCACGTTGCTTCCTACTTCAGTCACCATTCATGTTATCTCGTATCCATAGATAAAGGCCAAATCTTATATATGTGAAATATGAGGTATTATAAGAACTCACTTTAGGTTTGGGTGAAAAAAATAGTAAAATTTTATGTATATATCTAATATAATTGAGTTATTTATTAGTCGGCTAAATAGGAAATCCGTATGCATTGAGATAAAGTTTAAAGAGAAAATGATTTTATTGATATTTTTGTAACTGCAGAATGACACGAACTGATACTTGTGAATTTTTCTTTAGTCTATATTTATAATACAATGTAATAATTCGAATGGGCTCAACTGAGGCCTAATGACCTGCATCCAATATTGAAAAGAATAAGTCGTGTGTAGACTTGGTCATTTGTATTCGTTTCGTATACACTTTCTCTTAATCCCCCTTCAAACCTAATGAGGATTAGGGTTTGTGATTTATCATTAATCTCAGCCAACTTTGTCAATCTTGAAATTTTAGCTCTTTAATATTGCAAAATCATCAACAGTGGTTTTGTAAGTTTGCTTGCTCACTAATGAGTTATCGAAATATGATTTGGGGATTATGAGTTGTTTTTGAGTTGCGGTTGACTTAATTACTCCTCGTTATGCTTCAATTCTACAAACTCTTTGCTTGACAATAATTTTGTAAAAGTGTTTGCTCCTTTGTTGGGCAACTGAAGCTGGATCTACGATTTGTTGGTTACTTCTTGGTTAAGCTTGACTTCTTCAACTATCCGTTAGTGCTTCAATATGATGAAACTTTGCTTTGATAGTGGTTTTGTAAATATATTAGCCTTCTGGTAAGCTGCAGGTATATGATTTACAACCGATTTACCTTTCATAACTTGTTCTCTTACGAAGTAGAGATCCAACTCCATATGTTTAGTTCTTGAGTGTAATACCGGATTTGCTGTTAGTAATGTTGCATTAAGATTGTCACACCATATTGTAGCTTTACTGGTAGGTTTGATTTTTAGTTCACTTAATAGTGACTCGATCCACATTATCTCTACTACTAGAAATACTTCTATAGTGCTTCAGTACTTGACCTTGAAATAGTGGGTTGTTTTTTTGAACACCATAAAATTGGGTTTTTGCCTAGAAATACAAAATGTCCAGTAGTTGACCTTTTATCATCATGATCTGTGGCCCAGTCTACATCTGCATACCTATTAATATTCAGTGTTTTGCATGACTCAAGAACCAACCCTTGATTTATAGTGCCTTTTAGAGATTTGAAAATTCATTTTATTGCCTTCCAATCTTCATCCAATGACTTTTGCATGAACTGGCTTACTTTATTTACACTGAATGTGATCTCTGGCCTGGTTATTGTAGCATATTGCAGTGCTCCAACTATACTTATGTATTGCTTGTCATTTCTTATTGGATCACCTTTGTTTTCTGATAAATGCAAGTTGCTTATCATTGGAGTAGGTAGGGGTTTTGCCTGATCCATTTTAGCCCTGATCAGTATCTTTGAAATGTGTTTACTTTGATTTAAGTGCATTTCAGTGTTTGACATCCTTTTTACTTCAATGTTAAGAAAGTAGTTTAGATTTCCTAAATCCTTGATGGAAAATTCTTTGTTTAGGTGCAGTGTGAGCTTGTTGATTTTTGATTCACCACTGCCTGTAATTATAAAGTCATCAACATATATTAATATGTAAGTTATAATATCATTAGTAAACTTGGTAAATAATGAATTGTCTGATTTTTTTCAATTATAACCAAGTTTAGCTAAAGTTGACTTTAATTTATCAAACCGCACTCTTGGAGCTTGCTTAAGACCATAAATTGCCTTATTTAACTTGCAAAAAAGTTCTGCACTCTGCTTTTTTTTGAATCCATGGGGCTATTCCATGTAAACTTCTTCCTACAAAACAACATTTAAAAAAGCATTATTCACATCTAATTGTTTGATGATCCACTCTTTATGCAAGGAAATAGTTAAGATAATTCTAATTGAGGTTGGTTTAAGGCGAGAAGGTTACATTAAGTCAAAACCATGCTGTTGTAAATACCACTTGGCTACTAGTCTTGCCTTGTATTAAAAAATTAAACCATCAACATTTTTCTTTAATCTATATGTCCATTAACATCCTATAGAATTTTTGCGGCTTGGAAAGGGAGCAAGATCCCATGTCCTGTTTCTTATTAATTCATCATATTCTTCTTTCATGGCTGCCATCCACTTTTCATTTTGCATAGCTTAATGATATATGCTTGGTTCTTTAGTTTCCAAGCTTGCATTATATATTTTTGGTTTAAATATACTACTCTTTTCTCTTGTTATCATATGGTACCCAATTCTTACAGATGTAAGTTGTTGATCTCTATCACTTGTTGTAGCTTCTTGTTGAGTATTGGGTGATAATGCATCATCCATTACTTGATGAGGATCTGATTGTGCATTGATATTTTGCTGTGATGCATGGTTTGAGCTTTATGGTGATTCATTTGACTCATGACCTGGTTCTGAATTAGACACTGTGATTTGTGGGTTGAAGTCACCTTGAATTGGTACTGCTGAAAGTGATCATTCTAACTTGATACATTCTGATTTGATACGATCTCATCCAGTTGAACATGTATTGGTGGTAAGAATTTTTTTGGGTTATGTATCTTTTGTGTAGTTTTGATTTCTGACTTGTTGAATGGAAACACTTGTTCATTGAATACCACATGCCTTGAAATATATATTCTTCCATTGCTAGTTAAGCATTTGTAACCTTTTTGATTTATAGCATAACCTAGGAAAGTGCATGGTGATGACCTGAAACTTAACTTGTTAGTGTTATAAGGTCTTGGATAAGGAAAATACAAACACCCAAAAACTTTTAAACTTTGATAATTAGGCTTGATATTATATAGTACTTCTATTGGACTTTTAAACAACATCACTTTTGTAGGTAGCCTGATGTAGCAAATGCATCTGGCCAAAACTTTAGTGGCACTGATGCATAAGTAAGTAAAGTGAGTCTAGTCTCCACAATATGTCTGTATTTTCTCTCAACAAGCCCATTTTGTTCTGATTTATATGGACATGTCATCCTTTGAGTTATTCCTTTCTTTTGCATATATTCTTTAAGTGGCAAGAATTCTTTCCCACCATTTGTTTGAATGACCTTTACTTGACAGTAAGTTTGCTTTTCAGCATTAGCTATATACTGTAATACTACATTGTTTCTGATTTTGGTTTCAAAACATATATCCATACATATCTAGAATACGCATCAACAAATGAAATGTAATATTTGTACCCATAATCAGTGCTAATTGGTGCTGGTCCCCATAAGTCTACTGCCACTAATTCTAGTGGTTTATTATACTAGTTTCAGAATCTAGAAATGCAAGTTTATGGCTTTTACCCAGTTGACAATAAGTACAGATGTAAGGCATAGAAAAATTATCAACTGGAATATTATTATTATCAAACTTGCTTTACAATTTTTACACTTGGATGTCCCAATTTACAGTGCCAAATATCAAATTTCTTACTATTTTCTTCTTGTTTGATTTCAAAAACATTACATTCCTTATATCCAGAATTTCTTAATTAGCAATATTGGATTTGTAAAGTCCCTTAACTTTTTTACCCTGCAAAAGAATTTCTTTAGTTAGAATGTCTCTAACTAGACAATATTTTGGGTAAAATTCAAAATAAACATCATTGTCTTTTACAAACTGTGATACACTTATTAAATTTTTTTAATTAAAGGGACTCTTAATCAATTATTAAGATAGAACTGCCTTTTACCCATAATGCATGCATCCCCAGTATGAGTAGTCTTAACTGACTTACCATTTCCTATATATAGTGATTGTTTATCTCTACACTCCTTATTGCCAAGATTCAGATTGCTTAGATTGTTAGTCACATGATTAGTAGCTCATGAATATGCATACCGGCTTTCATCTTGAATGTCTTTCACTTTAGTTGATCTGCATTCAAACTTTCTAAGTGACTTTTCCATCTTGTTGTGTGTTGATCATATTAGCACTTGGAGTATAATTTCTTAAGCTGTTGTTGCTTTGTTGTGATGGTGTATAATTTGCATCAAATCTGAAGTAGCACTTGTTTGTAGCATGACCAAACCTCTCACAAATTTGACATCTAAGTCTATTGTTATTGTTGTTGTTACTCCGTCTACCACCTCTTCCTCTGCCTCTATATTGTTGACCTCCTCTTTGATAGATGTTGTTTTGATATCTACCATAATTATTTCTTTCTTGGTTTTTGCCTTTACTGTAGCTAATAAAGTTGGCAGAGAAATCTGAAATTGCATGTTTCTTTTGTTATATTCTACCCTCATGAGTAAGAAGGGTGGAATGAACATATTGGATAGATGGTGTTATCTCTTTTGAAGGTATTATCGCTACAACAGACTCATATTAATCATCAAGACCTCCTAATATGCACAAGACTTGCTCTGTGTCAGTGATCTGGTGCCTAACAGATGCTAATTGATCACAGACTGTCTTGATCTTGGTCAAGTACTCTCTTATAGATAAGTTCTCATTCTTGCATGCAATTGCCTTTTGTAGGACATTATCTTTGTTGCTGATTTTGTGCTAAACACTTGTTCAATTGTTGATTATATTTCATGCGCTGTTTTACATCCAACTAATTGTGGAAACACATTTGCACCGATTAAAGATAGTAGCCAAGAACTGATTAGGCAATCTCGTCTTTGATGAATTACAGATTCTTGATTGCTTACCAGCTTTCTTTTATTGTCAGTGATGTATTTAGGTTGTGTAATCGGAGTTCTAAGAGCATGATCTTCAAGACCATATCCTCTGATTGCTATTTCAATCTGAAATTTCCAGAGGAGAAAATTTGATTCATTAAGTTGTATGGTGATCAACTGACTTTGGGGTTTGATTATGGCTTTGATCAAATCTTGAGTTGTTGTTTGTTGTGAAGCTGTGTTTCTTGATGTTGTAGAGGAGTCTCTTGGAATTGTAGGTGATGAATTATCAATATCACCTTCAGCCATTTGCAGAAAACCGAGAAGATACTATCAACTGTGGGATAAAAGACAATACTAGATGATGAGATGATCTCTAATAATAGTTGTGTAGCCAAAGTCTTAGGATGATGATCTGAAACCTGATAGAGGTACAATCAGCAATGGGTGATGAGGGAAGGAAATACTACAGTTCTTGATAAGAGGCTGCAGTTCTTGATAAGAGACTGCAGTTCTTGAGTGAGTAGACAACCAAATTTGGTTAATCAGATGAAGAAATTATAAAATCGTTAATGATAGCCAAAGGCACAGCCGATTTCAAGTGATGAATGATTATCAGATGAAGCTTTGGCAAGGCATTCTCCTTTGTTAGGGGGTTTTTGGTTGCTTTGATACCAAGATAAAGTTTGAAGAGAAAATGATTTTATTGATATTTTTGTAATTGAAGAATGATACGAACCGATACTTGTACATCTCTCTTCAGTCTATATTTATAATACAATGTAATAATTCAAATGGGCTCAACTGAGGCCCAATGACCCGCATCCAATAATGAAAAGAATAAGTCATGTGTAGACTTAGTCGGTTTTATTCATTTCGTATATCACTTTCTCTTATTCATTGTGTAACGACCCACCTTTTTGGACGGTTCAAATCGACAATAAATCACACATGTCAGACTCAAACCATTCAAAAGGGAGGATTGTTAATGGGGTAAATAAGAAAAAAAAAGAAAAAAAGGAAAGAAAAAAACAAAACACAGAATCTCGCAGCGGAACGATAAAATATAATAATCAAATAAACAGTTCATGAAGCTGTTTTACAAATAACATTTGATTACACTTTTACAAATTCAAATCAGAGTTATACATACATCATAAATAAACAAATAATGCAGCGGAACATAGAATGTAGTGGAATAATAAATAGCAATAATATACTGAATCTTCATCTTCGTCCACCAGAAAATAGTCTTCAACACTGAAAAACTCAAGCTGACCCGAGCATAATGAAAAACAATACACTCGAGTCAGAACTAAAAAAATTCCTATGTAAGTCAAATCAATCTCAAATGAAAATATGAGTGCAATGTCTTCAGAGATGTTAAAGGATTTTTCATCTCCTATCAAGTGTACAACGTGAGTGCAATAACTTACGAGCTTTCAAATAATTCGAAATACCAATTTTAACCACTTTATTTAAAATAAATCCGAAGTTTAAATTAAAAACTTAATCTTTTTAAATAATTCAGTTTCAATAAAAAAATCCAAATTCAAGAAATTGTATGGGTATATATCATTTCAACCCATAATTTAAATGTCTTAATTATCCAATTCTAAAATGATTCAGAGGACCATTTAAATGATGTCAATAATATACAAGGTGATAACAGGGACATATTAAAATAAATAAACAACCATACATCCAACATATCAATCAATAAGCATCCATTTCAAACAACATCCAAATCAACCAATATATTTCAACATATAACAGTTATCAATATCGGGGTTTAACTATCAATTAAATTCCAATATAAAATTAAATGTTAATTCAGATTCAATATCAATTCAAATGTCAACTTAAATCAACAAACAGCAATAAAAAAATTATATATCACACCATATATTTTATTTAACTTGCAATGGAATTTTTAGTATTGCGTGAGTGGGTTTAATCACTCACCTTTGATTTATAGCCAATTGAAAATCCAATAAAAGCCCAAAATTTCAACGTTCTCTAAATTCAACCAAACTAGTTTCATGTTGTCTGGAATTTTGATGCGAGAGTTCATATGCGGAAGATATTCAAGTTATAAGAATATTATGGAAATGAAATAGAAAACCATGTACACACATTTTAATAATAAAATAAAACAAGTTAGTTACTCACATTAAGAATTTTGAAGCCTGCTCATGTTTCTAAATTCTAGAGAATCAACGAAAAAAAATGACACGATGGCTCACACATGGAGGAAGGAGGCTTTAGGAAATGAATTTGTAAACAAATGGAAAAGATTGGCTTCATGAAAATAAGTTGCTCACATTTGTTTGTTTTTTTTTCTTTTTTTTAGAAGAGAAAGAAAAGTTTAGGCAAAAGAAATAATGGAAGCACGTTTTGGAAATGGAAGTTAGAGGAAGAGATTTATGAAATAGGAAACAAATAAGGGTAAAGCATGTTAGGAAATTGGAATATGAAAGGGAAGGATACAAGAAGATGTAAATTTGCAAAATAAAAAGAGCCTAACATGCAGGTAATTAACAAAAGATGAAAGACACACGTTGGAATTTGATAAGACATGTTTACATGGCAAGCAAATCTTTTGGTATAAAATTTCAAAACATGTGCTACCTCAATTAATTTCATCAACACACATGAAACATTTCAAGGTAAGGCTCGCTTGTAAGTAAATAAAACTTACTGGAAAACCAAAAGAGGCATGTATTTAATAAAAGAAAGTAATAATAAAATAAAATAAAATAAATGAAAGCGATGATTAAAATTTGAAAACGTAGACCGTACATAGAAATCACAAATCTAATATACTAAAAAAATAGTTCATTTTAACATATTTTATTAACCCTAATAAACTCAAATTTACACACATATATGTATTTTTATCTAGTACACAGTAAATAATATTAAACACTGCAATTAACATAATGAGGACCGCCACCCCACACACTAAAAGATGAACTGAGACTCCAAAGTCAAATTTGAAACGGAATAAATTTCCTATGTAAATATGCTAACTATTCCAAATCAAAATTTTAACCAAACCTTCAAGTTGTTTTCTTAGCATTCTATTATTGTTAAATTTTTATAAATTGAATTTAAATCAAGTTTGAATATTTAAATAAATTAAATATTCCAACTAGAAACATACAACAAAATTCAATTCTTTGTTTTAATGAAATTAAATTTACATTCACAAATGAAATATTCACTTTATTTGATAAAAGTATTCTTTTCAAGAAACCAATCCTTTTCTTTTATTTTTATTGAAACATATTTCTTTTTATTACACATTAATTTACAATTAACACCTCCCCCTTTAAAACCAACTTATATTTAAAGATTAGCCCATTAAAGAGTCACAAAAATAATACTTCGTACAACCATGTCGTTTCTTTATCAATTGATTTCCTATTATCATTATATATGTAACTGATTTAAGTACTCACAATTTGAACGTAGTATTTCTCATTGAAATTCTCATTATATTTTTAACACAAAATGTAAGTTGCACATATCATTAATTAATTACCATTTACTTCTATTTCTTATTAATGGCAAGATATAATTCTATTAATTACAATAATTAAATCTCAAAACATACCCTAATACAGGGAAGATAATTAATCCAGCTGTTTCCTTTGAAATCCAATTTTCCATGTTAAACCGAATATCTATATACTAAATTAATTCCAACATTTAATTACAACTGTAATAAAACCCGTTTATTATATATTTAAATTGCAAACAAACCTTTTATTTTGATTTACATTCTTATTATCAAATCAACTATTCCCTTATGAAATTGATTAACATAAGTTTTCATTTTATTACACTCATCACCAATAGTTAACGTTTCTTCTTATATCAATTGTAATATTTCAATTACATTAATTCTCCATTAATTACCAAATAGATTTCTAATGGATTTAATAATAAGATAATAAATAAACAATGGTTATACATTAATAATCCATATCTATTAACTTATTGTTTACAAACAAAGGTTAATAAATTTACGTACAAAATAATTGATTTCATACTCCATATTAAAACCAATTGCAATTAATAACATATGATTACATCAATTTATACATCATTCATTCTATTCCTTATTAACCTTTATTATTTAAATTGATTGAAATTACGTTAACATAGTATAGTAGTCAATTACATTCAATCAATATTAGCAAATTATATGTTAATACGTGTTACCATCTTTTATCTCATTAAAATTAGTTGTTTTAAGATTTATCTTAAGGTCAAAATTTCTAATCTAATGAGATTCAATTTAATAAATCATAAATTTCAGTTTCTGACAATATTAAAGTCCAAAACCTTATTAAATTTAATATTTTAAATTATAAAAATACGGGTTGTTACAGTCTCCCCCACTCAAAACTTTTCGTCCTCGAAAAGGAACAAGAAGGAATCAAGGAATTTGAAATATTTTATTCAAAATAATCAATTTATAAACAATTTAACTTACATATTTAAGTTTAATATAAATTTGAAAATGACTCAACTTCCACGAAAAATTTCGTGTAACGACCCATAAATTTTAACGGTTTTAATAACGTAATTAACTGAATTTTTGTGAAATTTTAAATGATAAAATTTTGAAATAAAAATATGATATTTGGAATGCATCTATTTAGTTATAGTAATTGGTAAATTTTTGTTGGAAAATATTAAAGTTAATTTATTGTGGAATTTAAATTTTAAATTTAATCAGTTTAATTGGTGAAATTTAAATACTTTCGAAAACTGAATATATATTTTTTTATAAAAATTAAAATCACTTTTCGAGAGAGACGTCGTAATTTGTTTTGGAAAATTTGGACTTCTATGGCTCCGTTTGTCTTATTTCCTGCGTTTTAACAGCATTTTCGGTAGTGGAAATTCGAGTTTTTATAATTTGATCATATCAGTGATATCTGTGTGTCATTCTATTCGTATCGTCGTGCTGATCATCATGGTATATTTATTTCTGTATTTTGAGATCCGGTACGCGACGGAAGCAATAAAAACAGTGCGTTGTATCGGTAACATAAATTTTGACTTTACTCTTTCCTTCAGTTTCAAAATTGAAACGTGCTGCCCAAACAAAATTAATTGCTTTAAATTCTCAGTTGAATCAAGGGACTGACCGTTGGAATTTCTTTTACTTTATATAAGCATTCGTTCAAGCTTACAAATTCCCTCACTGTTCATTTCAGAGGTGAAATACGGTACATTTATTATTTCTTTCTTTTTTTTCTCTTTTCTTTTTTTCTTCTCCTGCCACTTTCTTCTCTTCTTTCTTTTCCTCCTTCTTCTCTATAGTTTTCTTTCCAATCCTCCACTTATTGCTGCCGAGCATTCCTTCTTTCCCTTCATAAAAAAAATAGATTTATCCTACCACTGTATATATGCAAGTGTATAAATAGTTTCTTATATTTATATTTGTTACATTTTTTTTCTCTTCGACCTGACAATGTTTTCCTCCAACTTTCCTTTATAAAATATTCTGGGTGTTGTGATGCATGCTTTATACATAGAGTATTATTATAATATAAGATATAAATTAATGGTTTATCTAAGTTGTTTATATATGTATTTGTATTATATTCAATAATATGTTGTTTACATATTAGTTTTACAGATTGTTATACCTGAGGTTAGTTCCCAATATATATTATATGATATGTACGTTTTATATATATGCTGTTTTTTCTTTATGTGGGTATTGTAAGCCTATAAAATATGGAATCTATATACAGATGTCAATGTGTATGTATAAACTATATATATGGATATGTGGAAATATATATATATATATATATATATATATATATATGTTTTCATTGATGTGAGGCTACTGGACTTTAGTATTTATTTTTAGATATGTCACATATGTAATGATTCGATTTTTATAAGTGTTTTAATGAAAATATTGATTTTATATATAATATATTTGTAAATAATAATGATTTTGAATTATATATATATGTCATATTTTTATAATTTAGAATATTGATCTTAATAAAATAATTATAATAATAATAGTGCATACATATTTTCAGTTTATATCAAAACTGACTTTTTGATTTGTTCTCATCGATGTTTGTTATCAGCTCTATCCGTCGAATTCATGCCAATCTTGCTTTGCTTAGGAATTCGTGCTTGGATTCGTAACTTATCTCATTCTCGTTCATCTCTAACCTCGAAAGGTGAGCAATCACTCACGATTAACGTCCTTATATTTATTAAATTTGATTTCAATTAAAACGACAATTGAAATATACTGCTAAATTGAACTGTTAATTATATAATTGCTATATATGATATGCTATTATCTGAAATTGTTCACCTGTGGGATATGACACCATATCCTGTTGTTTATATTTTATTTAATTTGTTATTGATGATATATGCCTGTTTTTGATATGTTATATTATTATCATAATTGTTTTCACTCTGCAAGTTCCTTGGTAGTATAGAATTCTCTATGGGTTGAAATGATACATACCCGAACGATCTTGTAGAATAGGAGAAAATCGTTACGGGTTGAAATGATAAACCCAAGCGATTTTCATTGACTTTGAATTTGGGATTGCGGGTTGAAATGATATATACCTGTAGATAATTAAATTGTGGATTGAAATGATAAATATCTGTATCACTTGACCATATGATAGAGAATTATATACAGACACCGTTGGTCTATATATTTTGAAAAATGATTTCTAAGGTTTTGAAAGGAAATGTATGGGTTTTATTAAATATTGATTTTTGAAATTATAATATGTATAGATTTTAGATTTTAAATTATATGTTTTGGGAATTTTAAATTTATAAGTTAGTTTTGGAATTATAAATTTTAAGATTTTCTTATAATGTTATTTCTTAAAAATATATAATAAGATTTAATTTAATAAAATTTAATTTAATCAGTATATAATATGTTTAAAATATTTATTTAAAATTTATATTAATATTTTAAAATAGATTTATAACTTTAATAATAAAGGTTGGAAAGATAAATTAATGTTGACTTGGAATTTATATTGGTTAATAATTGAATTTGAGAAATAATTGATTTAAACTTATTGGTTTTGAGATTTTGAAAAGATATGATTATAACTTTGTTTATAACTTGATTTGATAAAAAGTGATTAAATGAATATTCTAAATTTTTAATAAAATTAAGATTTAATGTTTAATATTGATGTAGGTATATGAATTGGGATTTAAATAAATTATTATAAAAATGGTTAAGGGAGTAATTTCCAATTTGAATAAATTTAAAGTCAATGTTGAAAAATTAATGAAGTTTATATTGTAAATGTTTGAATATTTAAACTTGAATCCTTGAACTTTAAATTGAAATGGTTAAACCAGAATTGATTTCAATTGAATTTTTGGAATTTAAGATGATGTAAATCGATTTGCGAAATTAGAGGAAATTAATTTTATTATATAAAATAATTTATTATATATACAAACTATTTTCATTTATTATTATATATATAAACTATCAAAAGTGCTATGATTTCCCAAGTGTTATGATTTCCAAATGTTATGATTTCCAAATGTTATGATTTCAAAAGTGTTACGATTTCGAAAGTGTTATAATTTTGAAAGTGTTACAATTTTGGAAATGAATATGATTTAAAGTGTATAATGATACCAAATTGATATGGTTTGAAATGATATAATATTTTGATATGAATCATGAACTGTTTGAAATGAAATGACCACGGTGTTATAATAACGTTTGGTTGTTAAAGAGACCGGGATCGGATATTGTCATACTCTCTACCAATACCGAAAACCACTTTAACAAATGTGTACGTGGTGGAGATTCCAAAATGAAGTAGGATGGTTTGGTGAAGATTCTATATGGTATTTACGTAGCCCTGACTTCCGTGAGTCAGCTTGATGCGGCTAAAACAGGAGCTACGCCGGGCCAAGTGAGGTCATTCCTTCTATCGGATACATTTCTTTGATACCATTCTATTGCTTTTGTGATTTGATTGGGTGCACCCTTTGATTTGGGAGTGTCATGAGGTGGGCGGTAGTAGCTGCTATGCATTACCACCAGTCCGGATACGCAAACGATATATCTACCCTGGCTTTGCCTCGAGTGTCGTGTCGCATGCCCTATCGCACCTTCTACAAGTTTGTTTTGTGTCGTACCTATGGAGTGCTCCCTGATAGCCCACTTGCGAGTGGAGTTTACAGTATCTGCATAGACTACGACATTATAAAAATGTGTTAAGGGGTATATGGGTAACGCCTTAACGCTATTTTAATAGTTTATATTACTATAGACATATTATAATAGTGTATATTACTACATCTTAGATAGTTCCACGGATCCTTAGAGGATGGAAATCCCAACTATCCTTTAAGTTACTTGTATTTCAGTTGACATTTCACTTTAGTTGAATTTATTGATATAAGAATGTAAATCCTGACTCGAGTGTTTTTTGTTTTGCTTTACGCTGGGGTCAGACTGAGTGTCACAACATTTGAGACTCAACTTTGGAGTTGGAGCTTCACTTGGATATCCATCTGTATCTAATAAGCTTTCAGCTATCCAGTGGTTTTGTTCAGACTTGCCATCTGTTTGTATTCGAGACTACACTGTATTTGAGATATTCTGTTGTATTTTATTTCATACTCCGTTGTTTATATAGTAGCTTCATGAACTACTATTTATCTATTTCCTCTGCTTATTGTTATATTACTCTGTGTCTGTGATTCTGTGATTGATTTATTTACTATATATGCTGAGTTTTGCCAAATATAAATTAACAATCTTTTGTTTTGAGTAATTCAAGTCCGACATTTGTGGATGCGAATGGGTCGAAATACCGGGTCATTACAGTTGGTATCATAGCTCTGGTTTAGGCAAACTTAGCATATGAAGTAAAAATTAATTATAGAATCACCTTCGTTCGAGCTTGAATTTCTCCTCTTTGATTCGGATTTCTTTTGAACTTTGGAACCCTACCTTGTTCTGAAATCCATTCTTGTCTCTCAATATTCGTGTTCTTTTTGATACTGGAGCATCCCATAACTCCATTCTGTTCCGACAACCAAATATGATTGTAAGGGGTGAAAACTCCTTTACAACAGGCGTCGATTCACCGGATATTTCTACATACTCGGTTTAGATGCTATTATTTCTTGCAAAGCCCGAACCGTCTCTAGTAGATGATCAGGGTAATTCCCTTGTAGTCTTGACTCCACTCTTGTGACGACCGCCCATGACCCCTGCACCGAATCTAGAGATAGTGCGCTGTAAAGTGTGCCAGGCGACCATGGACGATTGTTAGGGTAGATCAAAATAACAGAATCTATCGCATTACTCACAGCGCATGGACAAAATACAATAGAACATATGTATAGTGAAGCTTTACAGAATAAAAGGCCATCATATAAAACTCCATAATAGTTGAATACAAGCATCCAAATAGTCAATACAACAAGCCTCACTACATATCACTCAGAGAATACAAACAGCGGAACATCCAGTACATATAAGAAGATAATATGCAACCCTCTAGCTCGTCTTCGATATCAGCATCGTGAGAAGAGAACAGCACCTGTCACCTGCTACCTAGTCTGCCCATCCCAAAATGGACGAACAGCCCAAGGCAATAAGAATTAAAACATAAAGCCTTGAGTCAGACAACAGTCTTAGTGAGCAGTAAATTAACTAACAACATACCAAAAGAGCATAAAGGAAAAGGAATAGGAATACAACCCTCCCACTCCAACCTCATTCTACAGTGATAGCCCCCAGACACACACTAAGCAGAAGCAAACATAGCAGAGCATACAATTTAAAGTAAAGTAATTATCACTCGAGTCAAGGGCGATGTTTTCCAAGCACAAACCCCCAAGGCCTAAACCAAGATTAGATAAGCACCCAGAAAACACTGCTCTTGAGACCGAATGACGATACAACCAAACATCCATGACTCTGGCTATCACTGTTATCATTGCTTCGATATCACCGTTAATTGAATGACCGGCACATTCTTTCAGCCGTCCGTCAAGGGCTAATGGAAACCCCGGTTCTAGACATAACTCCCGCACGTCGTCGCAGCCCGTGCCTAGGACTATCGAATCTGCCCAGAGTACTCGACCATCAACAGTTGGCCGTTGGGACTATCGAATCTGCCCAAATGTACTCTTGCTTAGAGCATGCTAGAACCTTCAATAACGATGCTATCCAAGCCTCCTAGTCATCCTCCTCGACGACTATTCTCATATCCATTCATTATCCTCAACTCGAATCATATCACCGAGTTACCAACGTGCTTGGAATGATCCCGTCTGGATTAGACCAAGACTATCTCATATCATATTTCGCTTCATCACATCCTCGCAAAGTCTCATCTCAACATCATCATCTATGCATAAGAGCTTCATCATCCCGCTACATATGCCACGAGTAGCTTTCCCAATTCAAGAGCCTTTCCCTTAGCTTTTGAATCATCTTCGATCTAAATCAAATCATCAATCATCTAATTCATAGCAATCAACCAAGTCAAACATTAATCCAAACAGTCAAGCATTCAAATATGATCTAAGTAGACAATTATCACAATAATGGCAATTTCGTAATTAAAGAGTTGAAAGTCCAACAAGCATGAAAACATGAACAATATCTCTACAAACTTGATGAATGAACTTGCATAGGTTAATATGTGATAAAATGGATGTAACATCATCATGAACAATGGATCTATATGGATCTACACTTAGGATGAAGAAAATGCATGGAAATCACTATTTTAACACCAAATCGAGCCAACAATCCGATATACTCCTTTGGATCCGTGTGAGAGATAATCACCACTCACCAAATCACCAAAACAACCTCAAAACAACACGCTTCAGATCTGGACAGCGAAGGATCAAGCTTGATCTATCACGAATCCGCTTCAAACGAAGAAATCTCACTTCAAAGGATGAAGATCTTCAATCCAAGCTCTTGAATCTTCAATCTTGATCTTCGATTTGGATGAAAGGAAGCACTAGATTAGAGTGGAGAAAAGAAGTGAAGAAGTGTAGAAGTCGAGCTCTCAAAATGGCAGCACTTCGTCGCTTCAAAATCTGGATCCCAAAAAGTGAGAAAAACCCCTCCTATTTATAGCTGAAAATTTGCTAAGTCGTAACTCGGCTATCTCCTAAGTCGTCTCCGACTTACGACCTAAGACCCCTCCGACCTAAAGACTTAACAACCTAAGCTATAGCGACTTACGACTTAACAGAAATACCTACCTACGACTTAGCACCCCATACGACCTACGACTTAACTGCTATGCCAACCTACGACTTAAGGAAATCTCAAGCGCGCGACTTAACTTACACACGACTTAACAAGTAGGCTACGACTTAACAAATAACTGGGGCTACAACTCAACTACTAAGTCGTCTACGACTTAAAACAGATTAACTCTTAAGTCGCTCGCGACTTAACAACTACTAAGTCGCTCACGACCTATCACTCAGGCAGAAACCCAGCGACCTAACACCTTAAGTCTTCACGCGACCTAAAACATGTTACGACTTACGACTTAACTCGTACGACTTAACTCCCATAGGTCGTATACTCCCTAAGTCGCTAACCTATAGGTCATACCAAGACACTAGGTCGTTACACAGCTATCTCCAAACTCCTTAGGTCGTTGCCGACCTAACAATGCTAACTCGGAACCACTAGGTCGCTCATCCCTAGGTCGTTAACTACTGGGTTTAACTTGCTACTCCCATAGGTCGCTCCAAACTGTCCACGATCTAACTCTTAACTCGGTCAGGTTCTATAGGTCGTCCTAAACCATATCCCCTAAGTCGTGTACGACTTACGACTTACACTAAGTCGTGGACGACTTAGGACTTAGAAATTTCGCCAATTCTCATGAAAACTTTTTCGACGAGATTTTCTTCGATGTTTCGATCCGTAAAAATACGGGTCGTTACAACTCTGATGATCAGGGAATATCCTGATGTTTTTGGTGAAGTCACATCTCTCCCATTTAGGCGGGAAATTGAATCTCCGCATCGATCTTATTCCTGGAATCTCGGTTGACCCGGTTAAGGTCACCCGCGATTTATATAAGTCTATCGTTTTTTCTCTTTTGTAATCTATATATCTTCCTTTCGAGCCTATCTTCCTTGTTAGAACTCTCTTTGATTAGAGTCCCTCTAAATTTGAATCATTATCCTTGTTTGAAATCCATTCTGGAATCATCGTGTGAGGGAGTGTATTTGTAATTAATATAAAATGTTTTATATTGTGTTGTTTGAGTTGTTAAGTTTGAATTTTGGGTTTCGATCGATTCGTCTAGCTAACGCTATCAATAGGAATTCCAAAACACTTGAACAGAGCAAACTGACACAATATTATCTTCAAATTTGGTAAATGAAATAAATTTTGTATGATTATATATATATAAGTATAAGATTTTCTGAAATTAAATAGTTAAATGAATTGGTTGTTAGAATGATAATGTTTGATTATCATTTATTGTTTGTAAACCAATGACTATTTCCATATAGTATAAATAAATGAAATTACAAAACATGGTTTATAAATTAATTTAGAATTTGAAATGAATTTAAATTAAGAATTTGAGAACTCAATTTCCGGTATTTTTAGAAATTTTGACTTTAAGTTTTAGAGTATATTATCTAAAATTATATTTTGAATAGAAATCATTTCCAAAGAATTTTAAATTTTTTTAATCAGTACTCTCTTTGTTTGTCGCTGGAAAATAATTTCGGTGATGACTGCAGCATCATCGATATTCATTTTCGAGTATCAAAGTGAAGAAACCACTTAGCAGCTTTGCTACACTTTTGTTTTGGGAAAAATGAATTTAATTTGAATTTCTTGAATATAAGTTGATTATAAAATATATATATGTATATAATTACTTCAAAATAATTTGAAGTCAAACCGGAAATTTGAATCTTAAGTTTATATTAAGAAATGGGTTCAATTATTGAAATAAAGTGAAATTTTGAATAATTGGAATATCTAAAATGGTAAATGAAATTTAACCAACTTGATATAGTTGAATTTGAATAAAAATTTATTTGTATAATAATCAATTGCATTCTAATATATATAACTTGCCTAAAATATTCAAAAAGTTAAAATGTTAGGGTATAATAAAGGGTTGTACAAGAAGAAAACTTAAGTAATAAATTGTTCAAACCAAAATCTGGCTTAATATAATTGTTGTAAATAAAAGAAAAATTTGTATAGTGTTTAATTACACTCAGATACATTAATATAACTTACATAGAAAGTTTAAATGTAATTAGAATGTAATTGGATAATATACATTATCCTATAAGTAATAGGATATCAAAAATGATATTTTGTTAAGGGAATTTACTGATAATAATTTGGATAAAAAAAAGGAAAAAAATATATTTGTTGAATAATATATGGTTATAAAATGTTTTACACCTAATATATGTTGCAAAATATGTTTAGTGAAATAAATTAAATAAATAAATGAGAAGGCCATTTAAGTAGAAATATGGACTTAAGAATAAGTGAAATTGCATTTTTGTGGAATCAACTTAGCTGAAGATGAATGGATAAAATAAATGAGTTAAGTTAAAAATGAATTTGTTTGAAAGAAATGTGATAAAATGAAAGAGAATCAATTTTAAATTAAAGGACTATTTATTAGTTGAATAAAATGGACTAAACTAAATTGTTGAATATTAATTTATTTAAATTTGAAATCTATGTGGTTTTGAATAGTTGAAGTTGAATGTTGAGGTGGAATTAACTATGGTTGATCAAATAGATTTGATAGATGAGTAAATTAAAACAAATTTTGTTGTGAAATTTTTTGTAATAAATGTTAATAAATGGGAAACAAATCAATTGAATAAAAATATATGGGAATGAAATCAATCAAATGTGAACATAATAAATTTGATTGATAAAATAAAATGAATTGGAATCAATTAATTGGATATAAACCAATTTTAAAATAAACGAAGTCTATATTGTTTTAAAATTAATTGTTTTATTTTGTATTTCAATATTTTTTTTTCTGGTTGTTTCTATTCTCCTACCTCCTTCCTTTTTGGGGATGAAAAGTTTTGAGTGGAGAAGAGTGTAACGACCCATAAATTTAAACGGTTTTAATAACGTAATTAACTGAATTTTTATGAAATTTTAAATGATAAAATTTTGAAATAAAAATATGATATTTGGAATGCGTCTATTTAGTTATAGTAATTGGTAAATTTTTGTTGGAAAATATTAAAGTTAATTTATTGTGGAATTTAAATTTTAAATTTAATCAGTTTAATTGGTGAAATTTAAATACTTTCGAAAATTTAATATATTTTTTTATATAAAAATGAAAATCACTTTCTGAGAGAGACGTCGTAATTTGTTTTGGAAAATTCGGACTTCTATGGCTCCGTTTGTCTTATTTCCTGCGTTTTAGCAGCATTTTCGGTAGTGGAAATTCAAGTTTTTATAATTTGATCATATCAGTGATATTTGTGTGTCATTCTATTCGTATCGTCGTGCTAATCATTATGGTATATTTATTTCTGTATTTTGAGATCTGGTATGCGACGGAAGCAATAAAAACGGTGCGTTGTATCGGTAACATAAATTTTGACTTTACTCTTTCCTTCAGTTTCAAAATTGAAACGTGCTGCCTAAACAAAATTAATTGCTTTAAATTCTCAGCTGAATCAGGGGATTGACCGTTGGAATTTCTTTTACTTTATATAAGCATTCGTTCAAGCTTACAAATTCCCTCAGTGTTCATTTCAGAGGTGAAATACGGTACATTTATTATTTCTTTCTTTTCTCTTTTCTTTTTATCTTCTCCTGCCACTTTCTTCTCTTCTTTCTTTTCCTCCCTCTTCTTCTCTGTAGTTTTCTTTCCATTCCTCCACTTATTGCTACCGAGCATTCCATCTTTCCCTTCAAAAAAATAGATTTTTCCTACCACTGTATATATGTAAGTGTATAAATAGTTGTTTATATTTATATTTGTTACATTTTTTTTCTCTTCGACCTGACAATGTTTTCCTCCAACTTTCCTTTATAAAATATTATGGGTGTTGTGATGCATGCTTTATACAGAGAGTATTATTATAATATAAGATATAAATTAATGGTTTATCTAAGTTGTTTATATATGTATTTGTATTATATTCAATAATATGTTGTTTACATATTAGTTTTACAGATTGTTATACTTGAGGTTAGTTCCTAATATATATTATATGATATATACGTTTTATACATATGCTATTTTTTTTCTTTATGTAGGTATTGTAAGCCTATAAAATATGGAATCTATATACAGATGTCAATGTGTATGTATAAACTATATATATGGATATGTGGAATATATATATATATATGTTTTCATTGATGTGAGGCTGCTGGACTTTAGTATTGATTTTTAGATATGTCACATATGTAAAGATTCGATTTTTATAAGTGTTTTAATGAAAATATTGATTTTATATATAATATATTGTAAATGATAATGATTTTGAATTATATATATATATATGTCCTATTTTTATAATTTAGAATATTGATCTTAATAAAATAATTATAATAATAATAGTGCATACATATTTCAGTTAATATCAAAACTGATTTTTTGATTTGTTCTCATCGATGTCTGTTATCAGCTCTATCCGTCTAATTCATGCCAATCTTGCTTTGCTTTGGAATTCGTGCTTGGATTCATAACTTATCTCATTCTCGTTCATCTCTAGCCTCGAAAGGTGAGCAATCACTCACGATTAACGTCCTTATATTTATTAAATTTGATTTCAATTAAAATGACAATTGAAATATACTGCTAAATTGAACTGTTAATTATATAATTGCTATATATGATATGCTATTATCTGAAATTGTTCACCTGTGGGATATGACACCATATCCTGTTGTTTATATTTTATTTAATTTTTTATTGATGATATATGCCTGTTGTTGATATGTTATATTATTATCATAATTGTTTTCACTCTGTAAGTTCCCTGGTAGTATAGAATTCCCTATGGGTTGAAATGATACATACCCGAACGATCTTGTAGAATATGAGAAAATCGTTATGAGTTGAAATGATAAACCCAAGAGATTTTCATTGACTTTGAATTTGGGATTGCGGGTTGAAATGATATATACCCGTAGATAATTAAATTGCGGATTGAAATGATAAATATCTGTATCACTTGACCATAGGATAGAGAATTATATACAGACACCGTTGGTCTATATATTTTGAACAATGATTTCCAAGGTTTTGAAAGGAAACATATGGGTTTTATTAAATATTGATTTTTGAAATTATAATATGTATAAATTTTAGATTTTAAATTATATGTTTTGGGAATTTTAAACTTATAAGTTAGTTTCAGAATTATAAATTTTAAGATTTTCTTATAATGTCATTTCTTAAAAATATATAATAAGATTTAATTTAATAAAATTTAATTTAATCAGTATATAATATGTTTAGAATATTTAAATTTTATATTCATATTTTAAAATAGATTTATAACTTTAATAATAAAGGTTGGAAAGATAAATTAATGTTGACTTGGAATTTATATTGGTTAATAATTGAATTTGGGAAAGAATTTATTTAAACTTATTGGTTTTGAGATTTTGAAAAGATATGATTATAACTTGGTTTATAACTTGATTTTATAAAAAGTGATTAAATGAGTATTCTAAATTTTTAATAAAATTAAGATTTAATGTTTAATATTGAGTTAGGTATATGAATTAGGATTTAAATAAATTATTATAAAAATGGTTAAGGGAGTAATTTCCAATTTGAATAAATTTAAAGTCAATGTTGAGAAATGAATGAAGTTTATATTGTAAATGTTTAAATATTTAAACTTGAATCTTTGAACTTTAAATTGAAATGGTTAAACCAGAATTGATTTCAATTGAATTTTTGGAATTTAAGATGATTTAAATCGATTTGCGAAATTAGAGGAAACTAATTTTAGTATATAAAATAATTTATTATATATACAAACTATTTTCATTTATTATTATATATAAAAACTATTTTAATTTATAAAGTGTTTTAATATATGTACTATTTTCAACATCTAAACTGTTTAGGTGGAAAGTGTTATGATTTCAAAAGTGCTATGATTTCCCAAGTGTTATGATTTTCAAATGTTATGATTTCAAAAGTGTTACGATTTCGAAAGTGCTATAATTTTGAACGTGTTACGATTTTGGAAATGAATATGATTTAAAGTGTATAATGATACCAAATTGATATGGTTTGAAATGATATAATATTTTGATATGAATCATGAACTGTTTGAAATGAAATGACCACGGTGTTATAATAATGTTTGGTTGCTAAAGAGACCGGGATCGGATATTGCCATACTCTCTGCCAATACCGAAAACCACTTTAACAACTGTGTACGTGGTGGAGATTCCAGAATGAAGTAGGATGGTTTGGTGATGATTCTATATGGTATTTACGTAGCCTTGACTTCCGTGAGTCAGCTTGATGCGGCTAAAATAGGAGCAACGCCGGGCCAAGTGAGGTCATTCCTCCTATCGGATACATTTCTTCGATACTATTCTATTGCTTTTGTGATTTGATTGGGTGCACCCTTTGATTTGGGAGTGTCACGAGGTGGGCAGTAGTAGCTGCTATGCGTTACCACCAGTCCGGATACGCAAACGATATATCTACCTTGGCTTTGCCTCGAGTGCCGTGTCGCATGCCCTATCGCGCCTTCTACGAGTTTGTTTTGTGTCGTACCTATGGAGTGCTCCCTGATAGCCCACTTGCGAGTGGAGTTTACAGTATCTGCATAGACTACGACATTATAAAAATGTGTTAAGGGGGATATGGGTAACGCCTTAACGCTATTTTAATAGTTTACTTTACTATAGACATATTATAATAACGTATATTACTACATAGTAGATAGTTCCACGGATCCTTAGAGGATGGAAATCCCAACTATCCTTTAAGTTACTTGTATTTTAGTTGCCATTTCACTTGATTTGAATTTATTGATATAAGAATGTAAATCCTGACTCGAGTGTTTTGTGTTTTGCTTTACGCTCGGGTCAGACTGAGTGTCACAGCATTTGAGACTTGCCTTTGGAGTTGGAGTTTCACTTGAAGATCCATCTATATCTATTCAGCTTTCAGCTATCCAGTGGTTTTGTTCAGACTTGCCATCTTTTGTATTCGAGACTACACTGTATTTGAGATATTCTGTTGTATTTTATTTCAAACTCTGTTGTTTATATAGTAGCTTCATGAACTACTATTTATCTATTTCCGCTGCTTATTGTTATATTACTCTGTTTCTGTGATTCTGTGATTGATTTATTTACTATATATGCTGAGTTTTGCCAAATATAAATTAACAATCTGTTGTTTTAAGTAATTCAAGTCCGACCTATGCAGATACGAATGGGTCGAAATACCGGGTCGTTACATTTCGACAGCATCTCATTTGCGCGGTTAGGTCCGGAAAAATAATAATATCAATAATAAACGTTTATATATCATATCTCAAAAATAAATATCCCAAACCAACAATAAAATATCGCTATAGAACCGTAATCTGAAAACGTACCTATTTGTTGGGAAAACAACTTTATTTATGAAACCAAAAGTAGTAACTATTGCTTCCATAAACGTGTATTTCACTTATATAATCCAAAATAGTGAGAATTATGTATTAGAGAGATATTTAAGTTGTTTCAATTTGCAACAAAAGCAAATCAAAATAAAACATAATCAAACAAATAATACAACCATTTATGCAATCAAAGAATCCATCATACATCCATAGCAACCAAAACCAATGGTCTGTTTATTCAGAAACTTTTAATCATGCAAGGTGATAAATAAAATATCAAGTGTACCCTATGCTCAACAGCCTTAGGTAATTACTTAATAGATTAGTCATACAACCTCAACAACTAGATTTATTCTTTCCCAAACTTCCCATCAGCCAAACAATAAGAATTTTAAATTTATTTAAGTTTATTCGATTGGTTTTTTTTCGTCATTTTCCTTTCATTCATTTATTTATATAAAGATCAATCACTTACATAATTTGGTTTCCATTAAAGATTTAAGTCATTAATGAATCATTTCCAAAAAAATATTACTTAATCTTTTACTGTCTTACTTAAGTTTATAACTTAATTCGGTTATTGAATAAAAATTTAAGTTTTTGGTATTCGCCCTTGAAGAGAAAAGAAATATTTCAATATATCTTAAAATTCAATTAAAACATTTAACCTCATTCACTTAGTAAAAATATAAGATATATTTAAAACATCCTCATAGCATTGTGCAAAGATTTTTCAAAGGTCTAAAACAATGTTAGAAATTTATATCAAAACATTATAATAAGCTTTAAAATAAAGTTCCTTAAATCCGATAATTTATTAGACTCGTTATTTTTAAAATAAGTATAAACTCAAGATTATTAAACTAAAACTAATAGTATACTCAAATATTACATTAAATTTCTAAATCAAAGTATAAAATTTCATATCTTCATAATTAATTTTACACACTTGTTTTAAAATGAATATTTAAATCATAGAAAACATTTATTGTGGATTAATACAAAATTCAAATAGTAAATAAACCAGTAAATTTACTATTAGTACTTCGAAATCAAGTAAATATTTCAAACTATACTTCCAAAATAGAGGTTCCAATTTATTTGTCAAGTATATTATTATAAATAAACTTCGCAAATCAATTTTTTTTCCATTTATATAATATCTTTAAATTATACATTCAAAGAAACTTATATAAATTTTACTTGAAATGTTCATTTGAAAACTTCATTTGCAAATCAATCATCTTTAATACTTTAATACTTTACAAAAATTCATTTGTAAAATTTCTTGCTTCATTTATAAATACCATTTAAATATTTTAAATAACATCTTTATAAATACAATTTGTAATGAATAAAGAAATAATTGAGAAATAAGTGAGAAGACCGTCATACCAAATCTGTATAAGAAAGTCATTACCATTAAAAAAAGTTGATGTGATAAGTTATCGAGCCCTATAGTTTGATAATATGAATAGATTGACAAAATTTATTTGATGTACAGGCACACTTTACAACAAATGTTTATGCATACCCTTAATTGAACACAATTTTTCAAACATAAACTTTGATTGTATGTTTCTTATAAATTGTATCTACATCATCTAAACCATATACAGGTTCATAAATGCATGTATTTAAAAATGTCTAATGGATTGTTATTGTTATTGTTAGCCTGCAGTTATTTAACCATTTATTATCAGCAATAGTTTTTTGAAAAGCATTGGGTTAAAACTTCTATGAATGAACATGAACTGCTGAAGTACTACAAAAAGGTATATTTACAAAATTTGGTTGCCAGATTTTAAACACCAAGGTTTGTATTCTCCTTGCGGTCCTTATATGCATATAAGAGTTTCTTTGATATAAAAACTGTGTATTAATAGTGGGATAACCACTACTAATGTATAAAAACTATCAATTTTATATCCTATAGGTATATTATTAATAATTTCTAGTAAATATATTATGAAGTAGCATTATAAGGCATTTTACCTTGAAAAGTCTTGCAAACGAAAAAAAACTTTCAAACCGATTGCTTATGGTTGGTTTATCCATTTTCTTTAAAAGAACCATTTACCATAATTCCTTTTAGTAATTGTAACGACCCACGTTTAGGAAGGTTTAAATTGACAATAATCCACACGTTTCCAACCCAAACAATCCGGAACATAGATAATTAATGGGGTTAATTAAGAAAAAGAAGAAAACAAACACAGAATCTCGCAGCGGAACGATAAAATATAATAATCAAATAAACAATTCATGAAGCTGTTTATATTATACATTTGATTTTAATTTATACAACATTTATTAGAGTTATACATACAACAGGGATAAATAAAATAATGCAGCAGACAATATGATGTAGGAATAATATCAGTAATAATATAACAAATCTTCGTCTTCATCCTCCAGAAAAATGATCTTCAATGCGCTGAAAAACTCAGGGCTGACCCGAGGGAAATGAAAAGACAAAACACTCGAGTCAGGACTAAAATATCCTTATGTGAGTCAAATCGATATCACATAACATGAGTGTAATAGCGTCGTAGATGTTTACGGGGTTTCACATCTCCTATCCAGTGTATAACCTGCGTGCAATAACTCAAGGGATGTTACGGGATTTTCCATCTCTTAAGGATCCATCAAAATATTATATATGGTAGAATATGCTACATATATAATGTCTAATCAGTAAAATAAATATTTTTCTTAGCATTAAGGCTTTAAATTTGTAACAACCCGAATTCCAACGATTCGGATTTTTCATAAGAATGCTAAAACCCAAACCACTGAAGCCCGAGTTTTGGATATTATTCAAAGATTGATTCGAATATGGTATTCAGTAGTGGAAATATGTTTTGTTTTATTTCTTTTCAAAATAAAAAAAAATTCATAATATAATTAACTTGGTAACTTATTCCACGATCATTTCTATCGCTACCATCTTTCTATCATTCATAATGGTTTTGTAAAATGAGAAGAGTGATTTCTTTTAAAACTTAAAAAAAAATTAAAAAAAATCTCATGCATTCATTCTCATTTAAAAGTCATTATGGTTATGCATGGATGGAGCATGTGAGTGAATTATTTTTATCATCATTCCATTCTCATTTAAAAGTCCTTATGGTTATGCATGGATGGAGTATGATAGCTAAGTATTTTTCTGGTCTCACTTAAAAGTCCGGATGCTTAGACTAATAAGTAACTGCTAATCCCATTTAAAAGTCCTTATGGTTATGCGTGGTTAGTAAGTGCTTATTTTTGTGCTTAAATGTCAAATTATTTTTGAAATTTCTCTCTTCTCATTATATAAAAACCGAATCATCGATTCATTCTCTACAATGTGGAAATTGTTACCTCGTTATGATATATTATGATTTTTTTTTGTTTTAGATTTGTTTTTTTATTTACAAAAAAAAATTCTTTTCCACTACTGTTCCATTAGTTTTGTCAGTCTTTGATGATAACAAAAGGGGGAGAAAAACAAGATTTTGATAAGGAAGTAAATATTTTTGGAATACTTCAACAAATTTGTTAAATGTTGTTAGTTATTTTTCTTTAGTTATTTAGTTCTTTTATTCTTCCGTAATTTTCTAAATCTTCTAAATAGGGAGTGGTCTCAGTTGTAGGGGGAGCTAAATATTTCATGCTCAAACACATTTATTAGAATTTCAAAATCTTTAATATATATGTTTGTCATCATCAAAAGGGGGAGATTGTTTGATGTGATTTTTTGTTTGATGATAACAAACATATATCAATTTATATATGTGTTTGCAGATTGTACTATACACATATAGGAATAAATATTTATATTGAATAATAATACTATTGCACAGAATTTATATAATTCAATCAGTATTTTTATTCAACATAATATTTTATTTCAACACTTATACAGTACAAAGTTTCCAGCTCTCTCTATATACATACACCGGTTTCATACATTTCACATTCATATTTTTTCTCACTACAACACTCAACACTTAGTTTTTCACTCTGTCTGCACATCTGCATCTATCTGCATTGTCCAGCTCCAGTTCTTGTCCTGTCTCCTGTGTACCTGTATAATTAGCAATTACAACAGTAATCTGAAAATAAACAAATTTAAATTTGCAAAAATATATATTTGTTTTTATTGGTGTCTCAGATATATGGGTTATTGTCATCATTTTTGATTGTGTAATACCTGTGCATATCAGTATTCTTATCAGGGACAGGTAATCATGAGTGGCTGCAATACACACGTGTACATTTATACACGTGTGCACTGCCTCGCCAACTCGTGTGCACAGTTGAGCCAAAAGACAAGCTGGATTCAACACAAGTGAAACCAAAGTGCAACTGAAGTGAAATCAAGACCAACCAGTTCATGTGCAAACCCAGACTCGAGCATACATGTACAACAGAGAAGGCAAACCAGAAACAGTGCAGACTCAAGGTGTACCAAGTCATTACAACAGCAGGGAACAAGCATATGACTCAAGATCTCAGTAGCTCGAACAGACAACTATACACATGAAGTCAAAATGATCACGGCAACAAGCCCAGAACCAAGTACACACACAAATGTACACATGGTGAAGCAACTCAGACTTGAAGTGACAGGAATGTAGCAATGACAAACATAGATATAAACCAGACTCAAAATCATGATGAAGCTAGTGTCACAAGAATTAAGCATACATAATGACTCGAGAACAAGCATACATGAAGACTACAAGAATGCACAGTACAGTGATACTTGCATATATGTACGTGTTAGCAGTGAACACAAGTGACAATCCAGGCAGCATCAAAGTGCAAATCATGATGAACTCAAACAATGCCGAAACCATGGAACAACAAACCAACTCAAGCAAAGCATGGCATGAACCAAGTTTAATTAAGACTTCAAAATCAAATACCAGTCAAAGCAGCCCAGTAATGAAATGCAAACACACGCGATACAACAGAGATGACACTACAACTACCTACATTATGACCAGAGCATGAACAAGAATGATAAACTGGAATGTAACCCGAAGTCAAGTCACAAAGCATTTAACAGTTACATCAAATCAAGCCGAAGTCAATAAAATTCAAGTCGAAGCCGTGAGGAGCAGGAAGCCAGAAAATCACAAAATCAAAAATGGCCAAAGTCAAAAAGAATTCAACATCGTGGTGACCACGAAATTGAATCAACACCGTGTCAACCAAGTAACACAAGTATATACGAATTGAAGAAGTCAGAAACCGTCTCGAGCATCAAAACAAATCAGAAGATTTGGTTAAGAAATCAAATATGGCAAACAAATCTTGGCAATGCAAATATATGGAAAATATTTTTCCATATTTGATTAAAGAATTCGAATGCATATATGGACAGAAATAATTCGAATATAGACCGAGAAAAAAATTCCAAATATCCTGCTATAGAAACAAAATAATTCCAGAACGAAATCAGCAGTTCGAATTTCAAAATTGAGAAAACATATAGGAAATATCCAAAGCCGTGGGTAGCAAGCAAAATTCGAATCGTATATACCCAAAATGTCGCAACAAAATCATGGAAATATTCAACGACGTGGAGGCCAAGCAAGAAATCAAATCATACGAAAATCAAGGATTTCGTATCCTATATAAAGCCACAATCATCATCGACAATAAATCAATCTAGTTCAAGCATTCAATCCAGAGAACAAAAGACACATATCACATACCGGAATAAAAGTCGAACTCGATCATCGAGGAGCAGCCGTGTGCAAGACGAAGAAACAATCGATCGACAAAAGCAACGAACGTCGAATCATCATTCGATCGAGAAAATAGAGTCGGCAGCCTCAATCTCTACAAGCCCTAACTTTATCAGAAAGGAACGATCGAAGAAGCCATTATCACAAACAAAGAACGGGCCGACATAGTTAAAGAAATAAAGAGGGAAGTTTGAAGGCCGGTCTTGTTTAATTAATTATATAAGGCTTTGGTATATTTTAAATTAGGGTTTTGAGTTGTTCTTGTTTTTTATTTTTAAAGTCTATACTTTTCGAATCAAATCTTGGTAAATTACCACCTAGGATTTAGGTTGTGTCAGATTTTCTAGTTAGGATTAGTTCAGTAAGCAGGGTTTGCAAGTTTGCAAAACTCTATAGGCGGTAGCAGGGTTTGCGAGTCTGTTAGAGTGTTTGTAAGCGGGAGACTGTTTAATTCTAATAGAAATCTGGGAATGCAGCAGTAGGCAGGGGTTGCCGAAGCTGGGTAAATTTTGTGTGTGATTTACTTTTCAGCATATTTACTTCTCTGCAGTTTGTTTTTGTGTTTAATTCGAGAAAATTTGCTATAACCCTATTCACCCCCCCCCCTCTAGGGTTAATCTAGATCCTACAAGTGGTATCAGAGCCCGGTATTTTTCTTTAACTCTAGAGTCATGAATCCACCAAATAATGCTTTCTTTGAGGGGCAATCTATTGCTAGGCCACCCATGTTTAATGGGAATGATTATGCTTACTGGAAAGTTAGGATGGGTATTTATCTTAGTTCTGTTGATTATGATGTTTGGAACATTATTGAAACTGGCTATAAAACTCCCACTATAACTGTTGATGATACTGAGATTCCTAAACCTAAGGATAGGTGGGACGCTAACGATAAGAAATTAAAAACTACAAATGCTAAATCCATGAATGCTTTGATCTGTGCTCTTGATAAGACTGAATTTAATAGAATTTCTCATTGTAAAACTGCACAGGAAATTTCGCATACCTTGGAGGTAACACATGAAGGAACTTCTCAAGTTAAGGAGTCTCGTCTAGCCCTATTCAGCAATGAATACGAGAACTTTGGGATGGACAAAGGCGAGAGCATAAAGGACATGTTTGGACGCTTTTCAACTTTGGTGTACAATGCTAGAGCGCTTGGGAAGGTATTCACTGAGGTAGATCTTGTAAGGAAGGTGCTACGAGTCTTACCGATGAGCTTTGAGGCAAAAGTCACGGCAATACAAGAATCGAAAGATCTGAGTAAACTAAGCATGGAGGAGTTGATCGGCAACTTGATGACATATGAGCTTGAGCTAAAAGCAAAGGAGGAACGCAACAACTCCGAATCAAAGAAGAAGACGATTGCCTTAAAGAGCAAAGAAGAGAGCGATGAAGAAGAAGAAGATCTAATTGAAGAGCTTGCAATGGCTGTCAATAATCTTAGAAAATGGTCAAAATTCAGGCCACACAAGAAGAAAACAAGTGGTAATAGGTCAAAAGATTCTGACAATTCCGATAATGAATTGACTTGCTTTAACTGCAAGAAGCCTGGTCACTTCAAACAAAAATGCCCACTTCTCAAAAACAACAAAGGAAAGAAAAAGAAGAAGAAGGCCTTTGCAGCAACTTGGGATGATGAAGAAGGAGAGGAAGTTTCGAATAATAGCTCAGAGGAGGCTAACTTGTGTCTTATGGCAAAATCAGATTCAGAAGCAAGCTCAGAGGAATCTAGTGAGGTAGGTGACTATTCTTATAAAGAACTTGTTTTAATGTGTAGTGATCTTACTAAAACAATTGATACTCTTGGATCTAAAGTTGAAAAACTGAAATCTGATAGGAGAGAACTTGTCCATGAAAATTCTAGGTTAGAAACTGAACTTGAAAATATTCAAAACCTAGACTGTAAAAAATGTAAAATTTTAGATTCAGAATTATCTAGACTTAAGAATAGCTTTGAGAATCTTGAAAAAGAAAACTTGAGTCTTAAGGAAACCATTAACACTAGGAAAAAGGATTTTATAAATAAATGCACCTCATTTGTGACTGAAAACACAACACTAAAAACCAAAGTCCAAAATCTTGAGAAATCTCTGAATAACTTTTCAAGAGGAGAAAAATCATTCAACATGTTATTGGAAAATCAACTTTTTGCTAACAATAGAAAAGGACTAGGCTTTAGGAAAACACAAGTTGATGATAATGCAAAAGGTAAGAGTGTCTTTACTAGATGTGAAATAATTGGACATCGTGTTGAAAATTGTAGTCATAGGAACAAGAACACAAAATTTATACAAGTTTGGGTTCCTAAGAATTCTACAAACAAATTTCATGTCTATTGGAACAAGAATGAAAGGACAAAACAAGTTTGGGTTCCAAAGGGATTGTTTATTCACAATGCTTCAGTCACTAATATCATTGGACCTAAGAGTTTCTCTAGGTCATCCTTCTCTCTCTTTATGTAGGTTTGTTGGCGGGCTAAGGAGCAACAAGAATGGTTTCTAGATTCAGGTTGTTCTAGACATATGACAGGTGACAAATCGAAGTTCCTTAGCCTAGAGAATTTTAAAGGTGGAAATGTGATCATGGGAGACAATAGCAAGTGTAAGATTATTGGTAAAGGTGAAGTAGGTAACGGTACTTTTTTCTTGACTAATGTTTTATACTTTTTTGTGTTTAATTCGAGAAAATTTGCTATAACCCTATTCACCCCCCTCCCCTCTAGGGTTAATCTATATCCTACACTTGCCACATTCTAATAAGGAATGATGTTAGTATGAGCCACATTTACTATCTTGCTTATTTAACTTAATATATAAATTCTTAAGTTCCTTAAAATAAGCCTCTTTTATTATTTCTATTTTATTTGCTTATTAACTTAATACAAGTTGTTTAAATAAGCTTCTATCATTATTCTCTACTATCATCACTTACCAATTTGTTTTAAGTTTCACGATAAGCTTTTCCATTCTTATTTCATAATTATAACCTATGTTATAATTCTACTTGGAATTTTTACTTTTTCTTCTTTTATAGTCCGTTATACAATTACAAGCGTTTCTTGCCTAGTCGGCGTTCTTTTATTACGATATAGAATTTTCTTTAATTCCCTAATATTACATGATTCACTTATCATAATAATTTCCTAGTTAAATAGCCTGCGCAGTAAATGCAGACTTAGGTTCCTTAAATTTCTTCATAGCCTCAAATTCTTAAATTAATAATTTTCTTGTTTCAAATCATACTTTACTTTATTGTACGATATTTTAGGAAGTAATTCTATTTTATTCGGTTGGTTATGAAGACTATATAACCCATTTCCATATTTTAATGTTGAATAATACTTTAAACAATAATCTGTAACTGCAAGGTGTTTCTTTTACTATTTTGGAGTAGTGTAAAATACAGTGGTTTCTCTATTTTACACTAATTTCCCCTTTTTATTTCTTTTATTCTGGCAGTTACCTTTATCATTATCTTTTAGCTATTAAATTATGGAAATGTATCCCTTCTTTTAACCAACCAATTAATCTAATAATTACCCCCAAATTAACTTTTCCCGTTTCAATGCAATTTATTACCGAAATTTTATCTCTCAACTTTTATTATTTTACATCTATTTTCTTTCTTTTCGGTTTTCTTATTTATATAATCCATATTTGTGTTTTATCTATTCTAATCTATATGCGAAGAAAGCAAAGAAGGGATGGAAGAAAACCGTCGCTTGCATAAAAATCCAAAACGTAGAACAAAAGATGTAAATAAGGCATAGAAATTAGTGTTTAAATACTGTAAATAAACTGCAAGTTTTCTTATAGTTTATCCTAATTTAATTAATATGATTAATTACCGAATAAAATTTTCTAAACGGGAATCTAACGATAATATATCTTAAACTTAAAAGATATATAAATAAATCCACTCACCTGTCGTCCTTAGCTTCGCTTGTGCTCCGCCTGGTTCCATAGTCCTTCTGGATCCCCTTCTTCCAATGCGTATTATATTTTAATTCAGAAGATTTTATCCCTAGAAATTATTTTCTATTTATGGTTCAGCCTTAGGCAATGAACCCATGGGGGGAAATCTAATTGTGAGAAGATAGCTAGGCCTAGGGTCCTATTTATATTAGAGCTTGGGGACCTCAGACCGTCGGATTCTTGGATTGAACCTGGAGCCACCATGTCACAAGGTCGTTTGGAGCCATAGGATTGAAGAACATATGGCTCAGATCGCACAAATAGGAGAAAACACGTCACGGTATAAATCTAGACGAATCCTCATCCAGATTGCGCGCGGGTCGACCGGGCGGTCGACCGCCCTTAGCAAGCGGTCGACCGTGCGATCGAACGTTGTGTCCATTGGGTCGACCTCCTGGTCGGCCCATATCTGTGTTATTTATTATATATTTTTTATTTTTCGGTTTGATCGCTTATTTTGTTTCGTTCTTAACTCCTTCATATCGATTCGGTTTTAGACAAGTTATATATGGAAACTGATCAGAAAATTGCCCTGGACGCAATGGTACAAGTTCCGGATCCATATTTCGACAATTCCAGAATTATTTATTTTCATTACTTATCATTATACGTTAAATTTTAACTATACAAAAATGTTGGGTGTTACAACATTAATCCCCCTTAACGCGTTTTTAAGCATTGTCGTATAGTTTGCATTTAGCACAACCAGTAGCACGTCGGTAGCCAGTGATACACCGTGATACGACAACACTAAACCAAAATCGTAGGGGTCTTGTATAGGGATAAAAGTATGACAAGGCACGTGAGACAATACCCAAGGTAGGATACTACCAGTTCGGGTCGTAGGGCTGGTGGTAACGCATCGTAGCCACGACCACCCACCGTGTCCATCCATCCCATATCGAGTCAGGAGGTTATCCCAAAATCAAGGTGCACCAATCGAAACCAACAAAAAAAGTAATAATATGGACCAAGTCCAAGAAAATCGAAGAATGGATGTTCGCTAGGGGTAATTATCCCGCTTGGCCCTGTCAAGCCGTCTTGTTTTAGTCATTTCAAATTGGCACAAGTGCCGGGGTCTATCCATCATCGTTCTCTTCCTTCAAATCGAGCAAACGACACCAAATCCAACCAATTCGTTCTGGAGTCTCCTCCGCATACACAGTTGTTAAAGTGGTTCCAATATTGACAGAGAGTATGCCAATAAGAGGCCCCGGTCTGTTTAACAACCAAACATCATTTTACACACCGGTAGGTACTTTTATATTTCGAAAACAATTCATACTTGATATCAAAATATCATGTTTGCTTCAAAATGTCTTTCGTTTCAAAAATCCTCATATTTACTCAAAGTATGTCAATTCAGTTCGATATGCCAATTTCACTTCAAAGTTTGATTCGAATCACAATTTAGGTTATAACTTCATTTTAACCCAATTCGCATTTAAATCCATGATTTAAATATAAATATTCCAACCTTTGACCAGTTTGAATTTTAGAAAATAGTTTGAATTTTTTTAAATAGTTTAAAAGGTTAAAATGGTTTAATATAAGATAGTTTTAGTGTTGAAAATGGTTTATATGGTAAAATAGCTTGGAAAATCAAAATAAGTTATTTAAAATAATTTATTTAAAAATAGTTTCAAAGTCAAACTGATTCAATTCCAAACCTTCCAATTCAAATCATTTCCAAGTTCCATTTCAATTTAAATCGATTCAATTTCGATTTCAATTTGAATTAACTTCGATTCCAGTTTCAATTCAAGTTAATTTCAATTTCAAATTAATTTCAATTTCAACTTCAACTATTCGATACAATGGTTAAATTTCAACTCAATTCTCAATTTTAAACCATTTCAATTTATATCAATTTCGAGCTCGATTTTCAAAATATCGATTTAAATCATTTAAATCAAATTTAACTTCAATATTTAATTTAAGATTCAAATCTTCAAAATAATTCAATTCCGAGCTCAATTTGAAATACCGATTTAAATTACGTTTACTTAGAAATATTTCAAAGTTCAAATCTTTTAAAAACAAATCAATTTCTGAAATTCAAATCATATTTCAAATATAACTTCAAAATCTCAAATTTCATTTTTAAACAATTTTGTTTAACAAATTCTAATTCCAACATTTTGAGCTCAAGTTCGAAAATAATTCAATTTTCGTAAATTCGATTTTTATTTCTTTAAATCAAAATCATTTAAATAATTTCAAAATCAAGAATTTTAACATCATTTAATTTAACCAATCTGGTGTTCGTATATAATTTTCTATCCTATGGCCAAGTGATTAGTTATTCCGATTTAATTTTAGGGATGGATATGTATCATTTCAATCCAAATAAATGTCATAGGTATATATCATTTCAACCTATTTCTTATTTTATTTGAAATAATTCAATTAACAGTATTATATATTGTCAAATAATATATAGGGTGATAACAGGATATTCAAAATAAATAAACATCCAAATCATCAAAAAAATATCAATCAATGGCATCCATCACAATCAACATCCAAATCAGTCAAAATATCATAACAATTTATTAGTTATCAATAATTGGGAATTTTAACTAGCAATTTAATTCCCATTTCAAATTTGACCGTCAATTCAAATTCTTATCATTATAATTCATATCAATTTAAATATCAGTTAAATTTACCAAACAACAGTCAATAAATTTAAATCACTTCACGATATAAATTTAACTAACATAAAAATTATTTTAGTACTTCGTGAGCGTATAAAACACTCACCTTTTATTTGAAACTGAAAATATTTCCGCTTCAAATAAATTCCAATTTGATTCCATGCCGAAGCCTTCGTCAATATGATTCCAACGCAATTCGTTTCATTCAAAACGGACCTCGTATGAAAGAGTAACGATTTTATCAATATAACAATAATTAAAATTTTAATTAACAAAATCAAACTAATTAATATAATTAACTTAACCTCACTAATCCTTTTCCCCTTTCGTTCCCAGGTCTATTCACTCTCGAAAAAGTCCGAGTCACACACGATTCTTTTTTTTTACCGATCGATGATCAACGTCCCCATGCCTGCTGCCTCCAGCGCCGAGCCCAGCGCCGCCTCCAGGCTATCACGCCTCAACGCGCCGCGAACTCCGCCTCCAATCCTCGATGCCTCCAACCTCGAGAAACCTTAAAATCGCGCAACATCGACAACCTCCATCGCGCCCTCCACCGGCTCCAAGCTTGATCCCGCCTACGGCCGCGGCGCCTCACGCGCGCATGCGATATACTCCCTTCATTCGAGAAGTGAGCTCTTTTTTTTCATTCAACTGCGTTTTTTTTCTTTTTCTTTCTTTTCTATTTCAATTCGATTTGGTGCGTTTGAAAGCGAAAGGGAGGTACAGGGAGACAATAAAGGAGCGGGGTGTACGTATTATCGAGTGAAGGAAAAATATATTATTATAATTTGAAAATATCTCACCTTTAAACGACCGAAATTCTCGAGCACCAATGGACCGTGTCGCCTGGCATTATATATGTTATACCTCCATTCCGAACACAATGGAACTAATTTCGGGAGCCAATTCCATCATATTCAGAAAATAGCATTTCAAAATCAATTTATTTTAATTAAATTTCTTTAATTAATTTATACGCGTTTCAAGCTCGCACGGCCAAAAGATAAGCCCGATCGCTACGAAACTTGAAATACTACAATAATTCACTATTACGGATCCGATGAAACTTGTTTCGTCGAAATTCAAGACAGTGGCCAAAATGACTATTTTACACGTTAATTAAGACAAGAAATTCCAAAATAAATTTAATCACTTTTAAATTCAATTTTAGAGGTTAACAATCTTCATTCTTGTTTAAATAAAATTTAAATCAACACTCGACATCATTTTCATTTACATTAAATTCAAAATTCAATTATTTAGATAATTCCAATATTAAATTTAAACAATTTAATTATTCAATAAATCACCATTAATAAATAATTCAACATTTATTAACAATTATTTTATTATAATCTAAATAATTCAACATTTATTATTCAATTACAGACATCGATTACAAACACATTCAATAAATAGAATTTCATTTCAATAGTTGTTATTGCCTAAATCTTCGAAATTGTTTACTTTAAGATTTTTTCCAAGTTAATATTTAATAAACAGGAAATTATTGTGAAGGACAAAAATTTTCAGTGTTTTTGTCTCAAGGACAAACCTTCAATATTTTATCCTGAAGGACAACTTTCTTTAGGTATCAGTTTTTAGTCATTGATAGTATCAGTTTGTAGTTATCGGTAACAGTTTTTAGGTATCAGTTTTTAGCTTGGTAGCAGTTTTGTTGTCCTTATAAATAATTTTGGAAAATATTTGTCCTTATGAATAATTTTTAAAAGAATGTTTGTCCTTATGGTAAAAATATTGAGGTTGTGTCCTTGAGGCAAAAAATATACAAATCTTTGTCCTTTAAATTAATTCCCCCATTTAATAAACTACATTAATAATTCATTAAAAAAATTATTTCTAACCATTTTGTTGCAATAATTATATTAAATTTAATAATTTAAAATAGTTAAAATTACGGGTCATTACAGTAATCCTCTGACCGAACCTATCAAGAAACTATTTTGGGTAAGTAGTAAATTGTATATTACATAATAAACATGAATCTGAAATGAGTCTTCCATAATGACTATGTATAGCTTGGAATTCGTATTCTTCAAATCCAAACATTGAATTATCAAAATGAACCATGTTTTTAATGGTATTGCTATCCTAATATATATTTATCTATAAGTTTACCTAATTTAAAATATTTATGTGGGATCGATGGAACTTGTACATATAAAGGGCAAAAGAATTTACTGTATAATATGATGATTTATTATGATCAATGGTGTGGTGCTACTATACTTTAGGACCAAAGAGGCGGTTATACTAATATATGTAGAGATAAGTTAATAGCCATTAATATTAAGTGAAATTAAACAAATCAAAACTTGATTTTTCTTTACATATGTAGTTACAACATAGAGGTTCCCCTTGGAATTATGTTATATGGCAATGCCTACAGTTGACCAATAAACCATGTTATAAGAACCATATACCCACCATGTTGGCCTTACAGACATCAAAATTAGATGGTTCTCTTGACAATGCATCATGGAAGGAATAAAGGGTATAAAGCGAGCAAAATAACTTGTACAACACTAAAATGAAATCAATCTTTGAACACTATAATTCAATATTGGAGGGTTAGCTTAAGTTTTACATGTTTAACTCTAAGGTAATATCTTATTATCATTTATCCTTATCCATAAATGATTGTAAAATAAACTTCTTTATCTTTAAGTAACTTTTAATCAAATCAAATACATTTAAAACTTACGTTATTGTCAGTACTAAAATATTCTATTTCTTCATAAACAATATTTTAGTAAGATGGTTCGCATGAGATTCTTTTCATCCCCAGTAGCAAATAAGGAAAAGTCTTATTCCATGCATGCTGATGGATAATATTTAGTCCATTGTTATTTGTTCTATCAAACTAATTGTCTATAAACCCAAAGAGTGACATTATAAAAACAATTAATTCAGTAATATAAATAATGTACAACTATAAATATCAGCATAAAAAAAGTAGAGCGGTACCTCCTTAGTTACATGCCATTTTCTGAGAGCTTTAGAAAACCAATTTGTAAAAGAGGAAGTCATTTTTCTCAGCAATTCTATCATCTGATTCGATTGATATTCTCCAACCAACACCTAGCGACCCTTTATGGATCTAAAGCACATCTATTCACATGTATATAAATTTGATATTAAATATATGAATGTACAGTGTGGATCAATGAATCTAAGAATGTAAGAGAATAAATTACATGAATTATGAAGTTGAAACCTTTCCCAAGCAAAAATGAAAACACGTGCACGTTAGCCATTATGTGATTGATGTTCCAGTATAGATCAATTGAAGGCTAAGTGCTTGTTATTGAAAGAAATTATGTAAAAGTTTATCTCATATACTTATTGTTGGATGAAATAAAGTTTTCTTGCACTTGTGCAAGTTTCTCAAAGAACAGCCCAAAATAGAAAGAACAAAAGTTAGCAAGCTGCATAAAAAAGATGCAATGAAACATGTTTAGGTTAGATTTTAGAGCCTTTTGTTACCATTTTGGGAAAGTACCTTTTTATGCTTAATTCATTTGCTAAATTGTACGATCAAATTGTTTAATGAGCAAACAAATCTTCGTATTTAGCTCACTACCATTTTATATTATAAGATGTAATAATTAAGGCACTTGAAATTTGCTCGGTAATAATACTGAAATTCTACATCACGTTGTTGAGAAAAACAGTATAATTCTAACATTATCAAATTGATAATCACCAATAATTTAGAGTTCGAAAATGAAGCTAAAAAATGCTACTTAAACTTGTGATTTGTTTACTATGGAAGCCATCCATTACACAAAGAGTTACCAATTTCTCATCAATCGACACCATCATATAAGCTTCCATGTTTAAATAGGAACCTAAACATCATAAATAAGCGGTTGCACTTTTACTCACTTCGCATTCACAAAAAATGATATTGAATTTCTAGATATTTATTTTTATTTAAAGAGGAAAATTGAAGATGGTTTCCCACTTAAAAAATCAGTCGAAGCTACCGAGTATATGAAAATTATTCCATTCACTTTTGATTTAGATGAATATAATTCGAAAAATATATAGATATAATTTTTAGCACAATGCAGAGTTCAGTATAATGAATTTAACAAACAGAACTACAAAATGAAGAACAAAGCAAAAATGGAAAATTATATAAATAAATAAATCAATGTTTAAATCGTGAAAACCTTCAATGACCTCTAGCTCAAGTGAATCAAAGTGTAAAATCCACCTCATCATACTCATGTCATGTTAAGATTAGAAAACAAACAGAAGAAAATACAGTAAGTAAAAAATAAATTGCAGTATAACTCATATCCTTTATTATGCGATGCACTGTTAAAATCATGAAAAGGTTGCAACTTCATAATCAACATAATTGTCGAATCATAATCCTATTGTAATATGTGAAGAGCTTGATAAAAGAAAAGAATTTAGTACTTTATGTATAATTAAAATAATGATTAGGCTTTAGTACTGGTTACCAAGAAATTAAAAAATTTAAACTCAAATAAACCAAGACTAAGTCCACTTGGGCTTAGCTATAAATTGTATCATAAACTCACAACTCACTTGTTATTTTATCAGGCTTTCAAACCAAAATTAAAGAAGTTAGAAGCAATGAGTAAGAAGATGGAAAATTTAAAAAGGTTATCTAGAAATATAATTAAAAAGACGTTACCTTCGACAATATTAACAAAATTTATATATAAAAGAAAAAAAAACCATTTTTTCCATTTAATGTCGTCTAAATAAAATAATATGAAACCAAAATTATAAAGTAATGAAAAATGTATATTTTAAATTTCACATGACTGTAATTAACAGTAATACATCAATCGCTCCTTATATATAGAAGTTAAATAATAATCCAGTCAAACAGCTTTACTGATAAAAGGGATGATGCATACTTTTTATAAACAACGTTAAATAAAGAACTTTATTATAGAGATGAGATGAAACTAATTAAACATTTCTTAATAAACGGTAAGTTAATTTACCTCTTTCTTTTTGCACCCTTTGTAACCATCAAATTTTTGCACCCACAAAGTTTGATTCAACGATCACCGTATATTGATCAAGTTTTTATGGAGCATCACCACTTTAAATACGAACAAAAAGATTAATACATAACGCATTAAAAACTGAATCATAGAGTGGTCATTCTTTCTTTTTGTTCTAGATTCAAAATCATAAGCTAATTTATCTCTTTCTTTTTGCACCCTTTGTAAACATCAAACTTTTGCATGCAGAAAGTTCAATTCAACGATCATCATATATTGATCAAGTTTTTATAGAGCATCACCACCATCATATATAAACAAAAAGAGTAATACATAACGCATTAAAAACTGAATCAAGATCGGTCTTTCTTTGCTTTTGTTTCAAGATGCAAAATTAGAAATCAGTGCCTTGTTAAATGTCTGTCTCACTAATCAAGCAATGAATATCCAACTTTATGTTTTTTTGGTGTACAATGATGTTAAAGCATACCCATATAATATATATCAAAACCTAGAATGCAAGTGAATGAACAAAATTTAAAAACAACATTCATTGATGAATCTAAATTGGACCTTCTTGGTACTTAAAGTAAGAAAATTACTGAACAATTCATAGGTGGAGAAAATACCAATCAAAATTACCTTTTAGATAATTTTATCCTTTTAGATTAATAAAGCAGTAGTGAAGTGGAAGATCCAAAAAGGATGAATAGAATAAAAGGCAGCGGGATAGATAAGGAGGAGGTGGTAGTAGAGGAGGAAATATGAGCCTAGGCATCATCTTTGGGCTCATCTTCCATATCGTCGACTATTATCTTTTGTCGACTCATCCAAATTATCGTTGAGTAAAACCACTGCCTCCATTAATGAATTGCACAATCGAATAGAATGGAGGAAAAAAAACCAATTTAGAGTTGTATAGTTGAGAACAATCAAAAAGTAAATGTGTAATAGATTGGCAATAAAGAAGAAGATGGTACCGAATAAGAAATATGAGTGGTCCACGGTCGTAATGGTTCTGCTAGATTAGACAGAGTATGCTTTTAGTACTTTATTTTGTTACGTGTCAAATTTTAGGCCTCCGTTTAAACAAACGAAGTTATATAGAAGTAGAAAGAACGTGCCAAGCCAGATATCATGGTTTCTACTTTCCTATTTAAGTAATAGATATGCAAGTGTAATAAAAATCTAACTTATAACTTGCAGAGTAAAGTAAATAAAAGTAAAGAAACATCACACTCCCATCCTACGTCCAGTCCCAAAGCTCCCCTTCAGCCTTAACTAGTAAACAACCTTTTCTTTGGCCGGAAGAATAGGCTTGATACAAAAAATCTTTCTTAGACAAGTATATGTTCTGAGAAACACTGATTTCGACTACACAGTACAAATCTTCCTATAATCTCATTTGAGTAGTATGTGTATGTGAAGCTTTGCTCCTAGGAAGTGATAAAACTGATATATTGTTTGCTTTTAGAAATCAGGGTATGCAAAGAGTATAGATATGAGATTCAGAAAATTCAAGTTATTTATTTCTTAGAATCTGTACATATTAATAGATGTTGAAGAGTTTTCTTAAAGAGTAACATCCGTTAGTGTGTTCTATTTCAATCAAAAGGTTGCAATCATTGAGGAGGAAGATATGCGTTGAAGAGATACGGATGCAACCATTAGAATGAAGTAAGTGATTGCTCATTGATTTTGCCCGTTACCCAGCACAAACATTTGTCCGTAATATTCAAACGTCTATTTATATATATTTTTTAAACAGAGGCCAGTGTCAGACGTCTGATACCTATTAATTTTTTAAACAGAGGCCATAGTCAGACGTCTGATCTATATTGATAGACGTCTGATACATATATTTTCTGCAATTACCCTGTTCGAGATAATGAAGACTAAAAGTTTGTCGTGCAATGTTTGTGTTAAAAAACTACTAAAGGAGATTTTACATGCTATATATCTATGACTATAGCACACTATAACAGCTTTTTTAATATCAATGATTCTTCTACTCTACTGGTCGTCTTCAAGTCGATATATTGTGAATTCTGAAAGCTTTTACCTGCAAATAGATTGAATATATTGTATGTTCATGATTGTATAGTTGTTGTCATCGAAATCATAGAAAAGGGGTTCTAACAGGTCTAACGTTTTTCGAGCCACTGCACTTTTGCACTAAAAGTGCAAAAACACGACCAAATATTTGTTTTCTGAAAACCCAAGCACTAGATCAACACAAAGATTTTCAAGAAAGATGGTATTTTTAAAGTGTTAATATAGCGACATTCGCTATAATGAGACTTCCATAAAACACGATATATATCATATATATACATCCATACATTTTACAAACAACCAAAATATGAAAGTGAATCAACATTGGCAAGAAACCCCTTAAGGTCTCTCTACAAGTGTTTCTTGTAAATCTCCAATATGTATATGCATTTCAAAGTGTTCCGTAGCGACCTACTCGCTACGAAGACACTTCAACTGCTTCTTTTTGTCTCCTGCAAAACAATGGTTACTCATAATATCCACTTTCAAGCGAGAATCAAATCCAAACATGCAAACATACACGAGTATAAACAATATAACCAACATTTTGTCAAATTTTAAACTATTTTAAAGTGAGTTTAGCTTACTTTAAGCAAGCTAAGACCAAACCAAAGCAACATAAGCCTTCCTCAACCGAGCAACACCACAAGAACCTAACTTTTGCTTGAAAAACTTGGCTCAGAGGACCCCGGGGATCTTTGGCTGTTCATGCACTTGCTCAAGGGAGGGTAGGGGTTTGGCTCGACTTTGGTAGTTTGAGATATAAGGAAGGTGGCTTATATTTTTAAGGGCTTGTGTACTTGTTTTAGAGAAGAAAGAAGCAACTTTTGAGGTGATTTTATTTTATGAAGCTTAGAGAAAAAGAGTGAAGAGTGAAGAGAAAATGAAGTAAAGTGAAAAGGTGGAAATGTGGTGATTTTTTATAGAAATGGAAAATGGTAAATTACTAACATAACCTTTCCTAAACCAAGGCACTAACCTCTATTAGAATTTAGACAACACCCCACTCCAACATCATGTCATGTCCTTACATCACATGCCTTTGTGTACTTCTCTTATAAAAGCACAAATATCTAAGTTATAGAAGTCACTTTTACTTAACTTTAGAGTGACTTCTAGAATATAATTTGTATTAATCCATTTAATCAACCAAAATGCCATTCTTGATTGTTTAAGTATGTGTTCATATGCACACTAGTGTGTACAACTTGTTCCAACAACTTTTGATAGATGAAATGTTGAAAATCCGAAAAAAAGATTTTCGGACACATTTTCAATTTTCTCCGAACTACTTATTTATGTAAACAAATTTACAAAACAAGTTTTCTACTATTATTTATTACACAAAACATGTTTATTTGTGTTATAAAATCCTTTATTTAAATATTAAAAATATATCAAATATTCAAGTTCAAAGTGATTAAATTACGGATAGTTACATCCTTCCCTCAAAGGAAATTTCATTCTCAAAATTAGTCACATAAACACAAGATATAAAAGATACCCAAATGATATCATGTATACCACACATATATACAAGGGAAGTGACTTCACCACAACCAGTGAGTATAATAAAAAGAAAGAACAAAATACAAACAATTACTACATCAATCGGGATAAGAATCCCTAATATAGTCCTTGGTTTTCCAAGTACAATTTCTATCATCTCCACTCCACTGAACCATAACAAGATTCACAACCTTCATCCTCAATCACTTTACATCTTGAGTAACAATACAAATAGGTCACCTAAGAATGGTTGGTTGGGCTGGACCTCCAAATCCACTTGTCATGCCGGTTCTACTATCATCGAAGGGTCGTGTACATACGTAAATGTGATACGTAAAATATGTTGTGCATCTGATAGTCTATCTGGTAACTCCACTATATATGCAAGTCTACCAATCCGGTCTAGTATGGTAAAGCGGGCCAATATATCGAGGGGCTAACTTTCCTGTCTTCTCAAACCTTACAACGCTTCTCAGAGGATAGACTTTTACAAATACCAATCCTTGACTGAGAACTCTAGATCTTGTGCCTTCGATTTGCATAACACTTTTGTTGATCTAACGCTTCCTTCCTCTTCCTTCTAAATAAACTGCCTTCTCATTACTTTTAAGATCATGTAAGGTCCAAAAACAAGTTTATCTCAAGATTCAACCCACCACGAAGGAGAACAGCATGGAAGGCCATAAAGAACTTTGAAATGGGCCATACCAATGCTTTTCTGATAGTTGTTGTTGTAAGTGAATTCGACTAAGAGTAAATGATCCTCCCAAGAACCACTGAAGTCTAAAATGCATGCTCGCAATAAATACTCCAAGATCTGGTTCACCCTCTCCATCTGTCCGTCTATTTAGGGATGGTAAGTTGTACTCAGACTTAGCTCAGTCCCCAAAGCAGTTTGCGGTCCCTCCCAAACCTGCTAGTGAATATCGTGTCTCGGTCACTTACAATACTACAAGGAATCTCATGGATTCTCACAATCTCCTTCACATACAAATTCGCGAGACTCGTAGCAGTCCTGGTCGGCTTAACAACAATGATATGGGTAGTCTTGGTCAATCGATCGACTATAACCTAAATGCCTTCGTTGCCTCTTCTCAACCTAGGAAGCCCATTAATAAAGTCCATAGAGATCTGCTCCTACTTCCACTTCGAGATCTCAAGTGGCTGAAGTAGTCCAGCTGTCTTCTGCTGGTCACTCTTAATCTGCTGGCAGTTTGCACAACGACTCGCAAAGATTGAAATATCTCGCTTTATCCCCTTCCACCAGTTTACTCTCTTCATATCCTTGAACATCTTGGTCACTTCTGGATGAAAATATAACCTTGAACGGTGGCATTTGGCTAACACTTCTTGCTTTAATCCATCAAAGCTGGAACACAAATATGCCCGTTCATTTTCAATATGCCCACGGGATCAACCTCAAAGCTAGAAACAACACCTTCTTCAACACCTTTCTTAAGTCGAGCCAAAATAGGACCTTCCACTTAACTAGATTTAATCCTCTCTAACAATACGGGCTTAACTTCTAGGTTTGCAACCTTTTCTACATTTCTACTCAGCGCATCAACAATGGCATTTGCTTTCCCAAGGGTATAAAGAATCTCTAGATCATAAGAAGCGAGAAACTCCAGCCATCTCTGCCGCCTCAGACTCAAATCTTTCTGGGTAAAGAGGTATTTTAAGGATTTGTGGTCTGTGTATAACTTGAACCTTTCACCCAAAAGACAATGCCTTTACATCTTTAATGTGAAGACAACAACCAAAAGCTCAAAATTATGCGTAGCATAATTTTTCCCATACGGCTTTAGTTGTCGACTTGCATAGATAGTAACTTTCATATGCTGCATCAAAACAGCTCCTAGTCAGATTCCACAAGCATCTGTATACACAGTTAAACCTTTTCTCCCATCTAGAGTGGTTAAAACATGAGCGCTAGTTAACTTCTCCTTCAATTCATTGAATGCTTGATCACACTCAGAAGTCCAAACAAACCATCTTTCTTGTTAACTTTGTCAGATGAGAAGCAAACTTCGAGAAGTCCTTGATAAACCTACGGTAAAAACTCGCCAATCCCAAGAAACTTCTAACTTTCGACTCACTTTCGAGCTTCTTCCAGTCTTGAACTACAATAACTTTAGCCGGGTCCATTGATATGCCTTCCTTCAAAACAACATGCCCTAGAAACCTAACTTCGGATATCCAGAAATGGCACATAGAAAACTTAGCCTTCAACACATAGCTTCTTAAGGTATCGAGTACGACATGAAGATGATATTTATGCTCCTCCTCCATCTTCGAATGGATAAGAATGTCATCAGTAAAGACGAGAACAAATTTATTAAGAATATCTAGAAATACTTGACTCATTAAGTCCACAAAATAAGTGGGTGCATTAGCTAGCCCAAACGCCATAACTAACCACTCGTAGAAATTTTCTGGAGTCTGAAAAGTTGTTAAGGGCACACTCTCCTCTGTTATCCTTAATTGGTGGAAACCGATAGCAAGATCTAATTAAGAAAATATCTAAGCGCCGTGGAGTTGGTCAAACATATCGTCGATCCTTAGTAAAGGATATTTAATAACCTTAGAGAACTGTCTGCCTTTGTAATAAAGACAACTGGAGATCCCTAACTTGAGGTACTACGTCGGATCAAACCCTTCTGTAACAAGTCACATGTCTTCCCTTCTAACTCCCTCTTCTCTTTTAAAGCCATCTTTCGTAGGGGTTGTACAATAGGTTTGGTTCCTAGAACCAAATCAATAGGAACTCTACTTCACGGTAAGAAGGTAAACCTTGCAGCTCATCAAAAATATTAGTGAAATCTCGAACAATAGGTACATCTCCTAGTTTTGATTTAGCCACTTCGAGTGGATAAATAAAACTGCTCATTACCTCATTAGGCTCTTCACAAAATACACCAATGCTTCTTCCTACTGCATCCCTTATTACGACAATTCTTCTACCATAATCCATGATAGCTTTAAACTCAAACAGCCAATCCATTCCCAACAACACACCAAAACCCATGAACCCCGGAACAAACAAATCAAAAGGAAAAAGATGATTTCGACACGAAAAAGGTATCTTTGAACAAACAGTGTTAAGCTTTGTCGAACCCCCATTAGGGTTCGACACACAAAGATGATTACTCATAAGGATGGGTTTAAGGTTAAGTTTATCAATAAGAGCAATTGAAATAGAACTATGGGAAGCACCGATATCAAATAATACTATTATAGGAATATCACAATCAAATAATATACCTTGCAACTCATGCTTCCACTTTGACCTGAAGAAGTAGATGGTATATCTTCTATGGTAAAAGCATGTCCACGCATCCCCATCTTTAGGAAAGGGCATTCATTCTTCATGTGTCCCAATTGGTGATAATAGAAGCAGATTGGTTCACTAGTGTCTGTGCACTAATTTGTGAAGTGACCCATTTTGTTGCACTTATAACAAAGAATGTGGGCCAAGTTGAGCTGCTTCTTTTGTGCTGGAACCCCACCTCCATGTTTCCTCCCTGCCCACTGCTTCTTTCCCTTAAACTTACGCTTGAAGTTTGGCTTGCCACCAACTGGTATAACTGATAAAGGCTTGGCACTAACTTCTAGCACTACTCCCTTCTGGACTCCTTCCTTAATATCAAGAGGTTCAAACCTCAAAGCCATGCTGATAATGTTGGTGAATGTACCCATAAGATGATTAGTTATTTCATGATGGAACTCTGGCCGCACCCCATTCACAAACATTTAATTTTTCCTGAGCGGTGTGTCTATCAATCCAAGTCCGAAACGGGACAAAGCATTGAAATTATGCTCATACTGCGACACCGTCATCTCCACTTGCTTTAAATAAATGAAACTCTAAGCAACTGAGTTCTTCCGGCTTCTAGAATAAACTATGCTTCAAAAGCTTCCTTGAACTGGGCCTAAGAAAACTCCTCCTATGAATCCCGCCAATCCATTGCCAACTTTTGAAGTTGCCGCAATGCCAACAGCCATTTCATCACATCTTCCAACTGAAGATCTCTAAATATTCTTTCACAAGGTCGGAGCCACATCTGCTCTCCTAGAATATCTTCAGTTCAATAGAACGGTTTCCCACCCAAACTGGAAAAATTCTTACACAAAGCCGCAGAGTTCATAGGGGCTAAACTTGCATTACCACTTCCCCTACTAGATCTACAGTTGACATAGTAGCATTTCTAGGTACCTTACCGTTGGTAGTCATGCTAATTCCAAATCCTCTCCTTCCTCGTCTTCTTGTATTAATTTTCTATTAAATAATAGGTATCTTTAGAATACAAAAATAGGATTAAAATGGTTTAAGGAAAAAACACGAAAGGATCTAAAATGAGACTTTAGAGGATAGATATTATTATTATAAAAGTTACAAATACGCGCTCTCGAGATTAACACATTCTAGGGCATTACTTACTCTGTCTCTAGTGAGTTGTACCCCAATCAGGCTAAGGGGTTCACTCAACCGAAGCTCTGATACCGACTATGATGACCCATCTATCTTACCCCTGGGACTGACATTTAATACATCCACGGTATTCGTATGTCGTTGCCCAAGCATCCGAAAGATGAGTTGTTGTGGGGTAAAATAAAATAATAGAACAGAAATCTCACAACAGAACGAGTTTCCCCTCACAAGAACAAGATCCAAGCATAAAAGAATGGACATTAATAATTAAACATTGTGAGGAGTGTAAGACATTTCCTAATGACACCCTATCAATACCTCTTGCCTAATCCCATATATATCTGGAACACATAGCCTTTCGTTCATCCTCACTATACCATGGCTATCAACCTCGAATCCCGACCACCTCTCCGGTGTCTCATTCTCACTTACCACTTTAGCTATCCTTGCAATGCAAGGATCATTGTAACAACCCACCTTTTCGACCCCTGTGAATGACACTTAATACATCCACGGTATTTGTGTGCCATTGCCCAAGCATCTAAAAGATGAGTTGTCATGGGGTAAAATAAATGAACAGAACAGAAATCTCACAACGGAACAGTTAAATATAATATAACCATAAGATAGTACATAAGATTACTCCTTAACATGGAGTTACCAGAGTTACAACAAAAGTACTACCATAAGCCAAGGCAATTATAACAAACTGCCTTTACACTTACTGATACAAAATACACATGCATAGATCCAACATCCCATAATAGCGGAAATGGATAGCGAGATAGATAAGGAGCCTCATGCTCATCCACCATCTTCAAAAGAGCCCAAAGAAACCTGTCACTCCCGGACTACTCAAATATAAAGGAGTACCCGAGAGTTAAAGGAAAACAAACAGCTCGGGTTAGACAATAAGTCTAGTATGACTAAACTACAAATAAAAGTGGAACACACAAAACATGGAACGGGTTTACCCTCACACGAACAACATCTAAGCATAAAAGAATAAACACAAATAATTAAACATCGCGAAGAGCGTAAGATATTTCCCGATGAAATTAAGAAAGAATCAATTTAAAGGTTTGAATCTAAAACAAGAAAAAGGAATTTTCCAACCATGACTAGAAGGGTGCGCCTTCCTTACCGAAAGTATACCTCTTGGAAAATATACTTGAAAGGGTCATATAATCTGTGACTCACTTAGAAATGTCCAAGCTGGAACCCACCAACCTTACCGAGAATCCGACTATTTCACATCTTAGTACGCATACAATCAAATCCAATCTAGAGTAAATGTGAAGATACCCTAATGGGAGCAACCCCACATATATTGATGTCCACTTGCTCTTTGGTTTTAGTCATTTTTGATAAAGGATATCAATTCTCTAAATGATCAATAAATTGTCTTAGATCGATGAAACATAAAGAAGATAGCGAAATTGATAGTCAATTAAATCAACTATCGAGAATAACTAAATGATCGTATATGAAAATTCAATCTCATACCCTTATCACCACTTGTCGATTTCAAACTTGTACTATCCCTTGGTTAACAATGAAACCAAAGAAATTAAGGTACCTTACCTCTAAGCTTGCCTCGTCGTATATTCTTAACTTTCGTGATAGAGATGAGTTTCCATACAACGACGTTTAGCGCTAAGTATATGCTTAAATCCTTTCCACATAAGTGATATCGCTTATAGAAATTAAATTTCTTATCCTTATCATCAAAATTCGATTTCCAATTCGTACTATCCCTTGCTTAAAAATGAAGCCAGGTAAGTCAGGGCACTGGTTGCCCAGCCTTACTAGGACATTTCGGTACTAAATCTCATAAATAGTAACAAATCTACCTTCTTGATGTTTGGTACTAAGGATAAACTAAATCCTTTCCATAACCAAATCAAACTTTTAAACTTTTAAAATCGAATTTTTGCTTGGTTCTCACATCACAAACATTTTTGAAACACATTTAAAATCCTTGGAACTAAGTTAAAAATATCCATATTAAATCTCAGAAAGAGAAAATAAGTTAGAACCATATTTATAAAAATTAGAAAAAAACATCGCAAAAACTGTCGCTAAATAGTACTGAAATTTTCTTCAAATTGGTCCCATATTAAATATAAATTTCTCCAAAAAATTTCAAAGTATGAATACTCTATTTTATTTTTAGAATAACATACTACGAACCTAGTATGCATTCGCAAAAACTTAGGGAGTTTGAAATCAAATAAACACCTTTGAAAATTCTTAAAAACCTGACTTTTTACGAAATCAATAAAGAAATTTCCTTTCTAACTTTTAAAGACTTTTGTTTTAGGGGTTCTAACCTTTTTCAAGCCATCGCACTTTTGGACTAAAAGTGCAAAAACGTAACTAAATATTTGTTTTGCAAAAAACCAAGTACGAGATCAACACAAAGATTTTCAAGAAAAATGATATTTTCAAAGTGTCGATATAACGATAGTCGCTATAATGACTCTTCTATAAAACATGATATATGTCACATATATATACATCCATACTTTTCACAAACAACCTAAATATGAAAGTGAATTGACATTAGTGAGAAACCCCTTAGGGTCTCTCTACAAGGATGCCCTATAAATCTCCTATGTGTATATGCATTTCGAAGTATTCTGTAGTGATCTATTCACTATGAAGACACTTTGACTACTTTTTTTGTCCTCTGCGAACAATGATTACTTATGCCATCCGATTTCAAGTGGGAATCAAATCCAAACATGCCAACATACACGAGTATAAACAATATAATCAACATTTTATATTTTTACACATTTTATCAAATTTTAAACTATTTTATAGTGAGTTTAGCTCACTTCTAAGCAAGATAAGACCAAACTAAAGCAACACAAGACTTTCGCAACCTAGCAACACCATAGAAATATACTTTTGCTTGAAAAACTTTGCCATGAGGACCCCGAGGGCCTCTAGTTGCTCACGCACTTGCTCAAAGAGGGGTGTTTGGCTTGACTTTAGTAGTTTGAGATGTAGAGAAGGCGACTTACATTTTTAAGGGCTTGCATACTTGTTTTAGAGAAGAAAGAAGCAACATTTGAGGTGATTTTATTTTATGAAGCTTAGAGAAAAAGAATGGAGAGTGAAAAGAAAATGGAGAAATGAAAAAGAAAATGAAGTAAAGTGAAAAGGTGGAAAGGTGGTGATGTTTTATAGAAATGGAAAATGATAAATTACCAACATAAACTTTCCTAAACCAAGGTACTACCCTCTATCAGAATTTAGACAACATGTCACTCCAACATCATGTCATGTCCTTACATCACATGCCTTTGTGTACTTCTCTTACAAAAGCACAAATATCTAAGTTATAAAAGTCCACTTTTACTTTACTTTAAAGTAACTTCTAAAATATAATTTGTATTACTCCATTTAAGTAACCAAAATGCTTTTTTAATTGTGGAAGTATGTGTTCATATGCACACTAGTATGCACAACTTGTTCCAATAACTTTTGATCGATGAAATGTCGAAAATCCAAAAAACAATTTTCGACCACATTTTCGATTTTCTCCGAAATACTTATTTATGTAAACAAATTTACAAAATAAGTTTTCCACTATTATTTATTACACCAAACATGTTTATTTGTGTTATCAAATCCATTATTTAAATATTTAAAAATATATTAAATATTCAAGTTCAAAGTGATTAAATTATGGGTCATTACAATCTCTCAACTGATTATCCTCAATACGAATAATCAGGATCGGGCGCACCTCTATGTTTTCCATAACTACCTAGCTCTTACTAAGCGCATCAGCTATAACATTCGCTTTTCCCGGCATATACAGAATGTAAGATCATAAGCCATGAGAAACTCTAACGGCCGTTGTTGTCTCATGTTTAGGTCCTTCTGGGTGAAAATATACTTCAAGGATTTGTGGTCTGTGTACAACTCGAATTTATCACCAAGCAAGTGATACCTCCACATCTTCAATGCAAAAACAACTACTTGTTAGAACCCTGTACTTTGATGTTTTGATAGTGATAACTATACAAGTATATATCGTATTCACTAACTACTTATCCAGGAAATAATATGATTTGAACAAAGAGACGAACTCGACAAAATGAAGACCAAAATGGTGTTAATCTGTAATATCAGTCATAGAGTCTTAGTATATAGTTCAAAATATTGTTAAAATCTCTTCTGGGTGGTATACACGCAAACACATTTTGCACAAATCAATTTTGAAAGTGAAAAAATAAATTGCTTCACACTCAGCCGGGTGAATAACGAAGGCCAGTCGTCTGAAACTATGTACGTCCACAAGTTTTCAAACATATAAAGATTCATCCATCTGAATTATCAATTCTAGCTAGCTGAAAACTGGCCAAAATTCACTATGGCCTTGCTGATTTCAAAATCATCGATTCAGCTGGCTACCACACTCTATTCAGCCGTCTAAATCTGCATAATGGCTAGTTTTCTAAAAAGGTGCGTCTCCTTCATGAAGAGTTACAACTCTTAATCAAGAGTTGAAGTCACAACTCTTCACCGTTACTCTTCGCGAATAATTATAACCTTTAAACATTACATAAAGAAAAGAATTCCAATGTTTTGATTAGCTAATTCTATTCCTAATTCTCTCTATCTTTGTTATTGAACATACAAGCCTTCAATTCTTAATGTCGTTGTATTTAGATCACTTGTTTATTCAATAATATTTTCTTATGATCAAATTTACTTCCTTTCTTCACAAACTACACTATATACCATAAAGAAGAAGATTATAGGAAGGGTGTATATTATCGACTTATCAGCACTATTCAAGAGCATACTCAGTCAAATACTTTTCTACCATTTGTAGCTAAAAGTCCTATTGTAGAATCATCATATGGTTAAAGTCCTATTCGGTTGTCTAGGCAGTTGAAGTCCTATTGGTAGCTCAGGCGGTTGTAATATCGATTCCTCCGGGTTAATAGAGGATATCGGTTTAAATCCAGAAGGAGTCTGGAACTTGACGTAGAACGAGAAGTTTGAACCGGTATAAAAATCTCTGGTGTTATTTACTTATCATTATTTACTTTTTATTTTTACTCCGCGCAAGTTTATAACTTAGATAATTATTCATATTACTCGATTCTTAGTAACTTTCATTTGGTATCAGAGCAAAGTCATCATATAACCGTAACAAAGTTTTTGATATTCAAGTAATATGGAAAATAACCCAGCATCAAGTTTTGTTGAAGGTCAATCCACTGCACGACCACCACTATTTAATGGATTAAACTATAACTATTAGTCAACTAGGATGAGAATTTACATGTAAGCAAATGGATATGACACTTGAAATATCACTCCACAAGAATATTTTGTACCTACCACTCCTATGCACAATGGGCAAATATATAGAAATTAGATACAACTGCAAATGCTAAACCTATGAATATGTTGTTTTGTTCCATAGATAAAAAAGATTTTCATAGGGTTAGTACGTGTACTTCAACATATGAAATTTAGCTCACTCTTAAAGTTACTCATGAAGGTACTAATAAGGTTAAACAAAGCAAGATATCTATGCTTAAGAATCAATTTTAGAATTTTAGAATGAAGCAAGATGAAACTATAAATAAGATGTATTTCAAGTTTCAAGATATATATCACTCACTTCTGGCATTAGGAGAAAAATATAATTTTAATATCGTTTCAAAAATCCAGAACTCTTTAACGGATGAGTGGGAACGAAATGTCTTAGCAATTGAAGAAGCTAACAACATTGCTACCACAAAACCGGAAGAGTTAACAGGAAATCTTATGTCATATGAAGTTAATTTGCAGGCAAAATGAGTTCAAGCTCAAGATAGAAAAACAATAGCATTCCAAGCCGAAAAAGAAGAATCTGGCGAAGATGAAGATGAAGATGATATGTCATTTATAGCTAAGAATTTCAAAATGTTTCTAAAATTTAGAAAGAACAGAAAGTTTGGGAATAACAGAAACAAAAAACCATCATCCTCAACTCTTGAATGCTACGAATGCCACAAAAAGTGGCATATGAAGAAAGACTGTCCAGATCACAAGAAAGATAGAAATAACTACAAAAGTAAGAGCAATAAATATAAGAAGAAACAAGCTTTTTCAGTTACATGGGATGATTCGGATTCCTCTTCCTCATCAAATAGTGACAGTGATAGTGATTCAGAACAAGCCAACGTATGCTTTATGGCTACAAACGACGATGTAAGTGATCTTACTTTTGATGATTTAGTTGATATAAATTCCAACTTATTAGATAAACTAAGAAATCTTAAGAGAAAGTATAAAGATTCACTAGAAAAGCTAAATAGAAATGAAATCGAAGTTGATATATTAAGAGATGAAAAGAAAATCTTAGAAGAAGAACTTGTTGTTTCACAAGAATCTTGTTCTAATATTTCTTCTCAACTTACTATTTTAAGTAGTGAAATCGAGACCCAAAAAGAAAAGAATGAGACATTATCAATAGAAAATCATGAACTAATTTTTTTTTTAAATACTAGAACTTGATATTACTAGTCTTAAAACAAAGTTAGATAATATTACCAAAAAATGTTTCTAACTTTAATAGAGGCAGAGAAAATCTTTCTAAGATTATAGAAAATTCACAATCCACTTCTAATAAAAAAGGATTAGGATATAACAAATTCACTAAAGTAAAAACTAGTCCTAAACAGTATAACTCTCTATATACAAATGTCAAGAAGAAAAATAATAGTCTTGAAAAACCTTTAAAATCTATCGGTAAAAAGAAAACTACATATCATTCAAAATCTATTACGATTTGGGTTCTAAAGACTAATAATCATTTAATTAGAAATAAGTAAATAAAATCTTTTATAACTTCTGTTCATAGGAATAATAATTTTGTTTATAAAGGCAATTCTAAACCCTCATGGGTTTGGCTTCCTAAGATCTAACTCTTAGGACCCTAACAAAGGAAGTGGGTACCAACATCATTTCTATAGTTTTTTGCAGACACCAAATAAGAAAAGAGGAAAATGGATACTTGATAGTGATTGCTCAAAACATATGATGGGAAATAAAGAATTATTGACAAATATTATCTACTCAGATGAAGGATCTGTCACATTTGGAGATAACTCCAAAGGATATATCATCGGCAAAGGCGATGTGAGCAACGACGATACATCTAACTTACGTCTTATTACAAATGCCCTATTAGTTAAGAATTTAAAACATAATCTCTTAAGTATTAGTCAACTCTGTGATAAAGATTTCAAAATTACTTTTGAAAAGGATAAATGTAATATTTATGATAAAGATCAAATTTTAGTTTTTGAAGGAAATCGTAAAAGAAATATATACGTTTTAAATATGAAAATTAATCATAACATAAATATATGTTTAATAGCCAAAGAAAATGATCCTTGATTATGGCATAAGAGGTTTCATCACATAAATTTCAAAGCTATAAGCAAATTATCTAAAAATAATTTAGTGAAAGGATTACCAAAAATGAATTATAATGTAAATGATATTTGTGATGCTTGTCAATTAGGAAAACTAATGAAATCATCTTTTAAATATAAGAAAATTATTTCTACATTACAACCACTTGAACTATCACATTTGGATCTTTTTGGACCTAGTCAAGTTCAATCAATCAATCATAATAAGTATGTATTTGTAATTGTAGATGATTTTTCAAGATATACATGGACAATATTTTTGAAAAATAAAAGTGATACTTTTGAAAATTTTAAAATCTTTGCCAAAAGAATATAGAATTTCAAAAATTTAAAAACTAAAAACATTAGAAGTGACCGCAGTGGTGAATTTGATAATGATTTATTTGAAAATTATTGTAACAAGAAAGAAATTTTTCATTGCCTAGAACTCCACAACAAAATGGATTTGTAGAAAGGAAAATAGAACACTACAAGAATGCGCTAGAACTTTACTTAGCAGTAGTAATTTGCCAAAACATTTTTGGGCAGAAGCTGTAGCAACTGCCTGCTATGTTTTATATCTTGTTTTTGTTTGTCCCTTGACTAAACACACACCATATAAGCTATTTAATGGAAAGAAACCTAACATCTCATATTTTAAAAAAATTGGTTCTAAATATTTTTTTATTAAATACAAAAGATCAACTTGGAAAATTCGATCCAAAATCCGATGAAGGAATATTTATTGGATATTCGAAACGAAGTAAAGCATCTAGAATATACAATAAAAGAACAAAAATAATATAAGAAATACCACATGTTTCTTTTGGTGAAAATTCAAAAATTAAAAATAATTATGATGATGAAGAAATAAATAAAAAATAATGAAATTCAGAAGATGAAAATATTGGAAACAATATTGAAAATTTACCTATTGAAAACAAAATACATTCACCACCTAGAGTATTAAGAAATCATCCTATCAAAAATATTATTGGAGAAATAAATACAAATGTAAGGACAAGAAGTCAATTAAATCAAATGGGACATGTTGCTTTTATTTCTAACATTGAACCTAAAAATGTAAAAGAAGCTTCAACCGATGACTATTGGATTTTAGCTATGCAAGAAGAGCTAAACCAATTCGAACAGAACGACGTTTGGGACTTAGTTCATAGACCTAGTGATCAGACAGTCATTGGTACAAAGTGGGTTTTTAAAACTAAAGCCGATGAGCAAGGTAATATAACTCATAATAAAGCTAGATTAGTCACTCAAGGCTACAATCAAGAAGAAGGAATAGACTACGAAGAAACATTTGCTCATGTTGCTCAATTAGAAGCAATACGTATCTTGTTAGCCCTCTCTTGTTTTCATAATTTCAAATTACATCAAATGGATGTAAAAAGTGCCTTTTTAAATGGTTTTATAAAAGAAAATGTCTATATAGAACAACCACCTTTGTTTACACATGAAAAATATCCAGATCATGTTTATAAACTAGAGAAAGCATTATACGGTTTAAAAAAAGCACCTCGTGCTTGGTATGATCGTCTCAAGAGCTATCTTATAAACTCGAGTTTTGAAATTGGAAAGGTATATCAAACACTTTTCATTAAACAGGATAAGAAAGATATTTTAATAATTCAAGTTTATGTCGACGATATTATTTTCAGCTCCATGATGTGCATGTAAATGTGCATATTTTTACTACCATATTTAATCTAGTTTAATTAAATAAATGATAGGGTATTTTAACATGTTTAAACCAAAATCCAAATTATTTTCAAATAATCATTTATTCATCTTCATATAGGGGGAAAATGGTCATTTTTGTGCATATATTAATTTTAGAAAATTTACTTGGATATTTTAATGTTATTTGTAGGAATTTGAATGGAAATAGGATGAAGGCTTCATGGAAAATATGCATGCACAAGATAAAACAAAGGAACGAAGATGGAAGTAATTCAAACTCATATATCATGGAGGACCCTACCTACTCACTTACCATGATGTACACTTAGGAGCTAATGCACATGCTAATAAAGATTAAAGTTACATGCACATTTAAGTGGAGGATTAACATATGCTAATGATAACTTGGTGGCCACACTTCCTCAAGGGTATTTTGGGTAGTCCCCAAAAATAGGATTAGGGGTTCAAAGCTTGTATAAATACCCAATATGTTCATGTAATTAATCTCTTAGCTTCTCTAAGCCTCCTTTGAGCCTCCTCTTGTAGTTAGTTTAGTTTTAGGCTCACAAATAAACAAAAGCTCTCTTTTCTATTTCATGGCTTCTTAGCCATTTCTCTTATGTAATTTTCTTTAATGCAATTTTAATTCATGCACTCTTCTTTTATGTTATTTTCTTGTTTATTTCCTTTCATGTTAGTAGCTTAGTTTATTTTTATGCAAGTAGATTAGCTCTCATTTTAATTTAATTTGCTCACTATTTTCCTTTTGTATTTATTTCATGTTTAATGCTACATTTGTTGAAATGATAACAAATATGAAAGGCTAAACCCCTTCAATTTTGGAGTAATGAAACTCTCTTAATTATGTAGATTCAACATTTTGATAAATTTTTTATCTCTTTTTATGCCTAATGGAAATGTTTGAGTGGGTTAAACTTTGTTGTTTTAGCTTTGAATTTGATAACCTATGTTGTTGACACCAAATAGGCGACGCTTAACAAATAAAAACGCAAATTACCTCTTCATCTACATATGATTATGGTAATGAAGTGAATGTTAAAATCAAAATTTGATGGTCTATATTTCTAATCAATAGTTAATAGATCATGCTTAGATTAGATTTTATTTTCAATTTCATTGCAATTTTCATAAGAGTTAAGAAGTGGTTTAATGGGTGTGTTATACTTTGATGGTTTATATTGGGCTAATTAATAACACAAATATTCCATACTTATGATAAACACATCAATTAAATTCACTAATGACCAAAAAAGAGATCATAATTTCATGCTGTGTTGATTTATGTGATCAAGAGAGTGGATTTATCTCTAAATTGCCTTCAAACTCTCATATTTTTATCCACTTTTGCTCGTAGTTAGATTTTATATTTTCTCTAGCTTAAAACAATTTTCAAACTCTTTGGTTAATTTGATTGAATAGAAATTTTAAAATCTAAACAATTACCTGCGGATCGACCAGTACTCGCCATGTACTAAAATTGTACGTCGTCCGCTTGCGGTTATTTTTAATCTAAATTTATCGGCTGTTTTCTAACTCGATAGAGATTTGGCCGGTTCAACCAAGTTTTTGGTGCTGTTGCCGGGGAATTTAACTTGATTTTAATTTTTGTTCTTCGAATTATTTTTGTAACGACCCGATATTTTCAACCATTCGCATCCGCACATGTCGGACTTGAATTGCTCAAAATACCGCGTTGTAAATAAAATTTGGCAAATCTCAGAATATACAGTAAATAAATAATCACAGACACAGAGTAAAATAATGCAGCGGAAGTAAAAGAAATAGTAGTTCATGAAGCTACTATGTAAATATATCAGAGTTAAATAAGATACAATAGAAGAAAAAAAGTACAACGGAAGTCTCAATACAATAACCAAGTACAAGCTGAGTAGGACAACGAAACTGAAGTAGATAGGACAAGACAAGTAGAAAATCTCCAGTGATTCAAATCTCCAAGAGAGTGGAAATCCAAATCTGTGAATAACTCAGGCTGACTCGAGCGTAAAGCAAAAACACAAAACACTCGAGTCAGGAGAATATATACTTATATAATGTAAACCAACTCAAGTGAACTGTAATAAAGGTACAAGTAACTTAAAGAATGCTTGGGATCGCCCATTCTTTAAGGATCCGTTAAACTATTTACTATGTAGTAATATACGCTATATACATTAGTGTCTAATTAGTAAAGTATAATCATATAGAAAATAACGTTAAGGGGATGGTGAACCTTAACGCGGTCGGATCTTTAAACCAAAATCGTAGTAAAGCTCGCTATGGTAGGTGACACGGCACAACTAGGCAATGCCAGGGTAGATATACCAATTACGCATCCGGACTGGTGGTGACGCATAGCAGCCACTACCGCCCACCTCGAACAACACTCCCAAATCAAGGGTGCGCACCAAATCAATCACAAGTAATAGAATGGTATCGAAGAAGTGTGTCCGATCAGAGGTGCTACCTCATTGGTCCGTCAATCGCTCCTGTTTTAGCCACCTTATGCCAACTCACGGGAGTTGGGTCCACGTATATACCTTAGGATCGTCGCCACCATCCTACTTCATTCTGGAAACTCCACCGCGTACACAGTTGTCAAAGTGGTTTTCGATATCGACAGAGAGTATGTCCATATCCGATCCCGGTCCCTTTAACAACCAATCGTTATTATAACCCGTGGTTAAAATTTAAAAACAGTTTATACTTTAAAATAGAATATCATTTCAAATCCAAAAATAAAGATCAAATCATTTCCAAACATTTAATATATCAAAATATCATATCTTTCCAAAACTTCATTTCAAATCATTTCAATATATCAAAATATCATACCTTTTCAAAACTTCATTTCAAATTATTTTAATATATCAACATATCATATCCTTTCAAAACTTCATTTCAAATCATTTAATATATCAAAATATCATATCTTCCCAAAAATTCATTTCAAATCATTTTAATATATCAAAATATCATTTGAGTTCAAATCTAAATATTCAACTTTAAATACTTTTTAAATTTAAAGATATCATTCATTTATTATCATTTCAAGTCACCTTTTAAATAGTTTATATTTCAATCAAAACAATTCATCTAAACCATTTAAAAGTGTAATTATTATACTTTCAAATCAAGTATTAAAATTTCCAAAGTTTCAATTCAATTCAATCATTTATTTCAATTAAATTTCCATAGACCATTACAAATCTTATAAATTTCAAATATAGATTTAATCCACAAAATAATTATTCAAATTTATAAAATAAATCCAAGCTTTAATATCTATATTTCACAAGTCTAATATCTTTTAAATAGATTCAAATTTCAAGTAAACCAAATGTTTTCATACTAATATAAACTTCAATTATTTATTCCAAGATTTAATATCATTTCAAATTCATTTCAAAATATCAAAATATCATTTCAAATATCATCTATTATATTTAAATACCATTTAATCATATTTCAAAATAGTTGTATTTCCAAAATCAACTATTCCATTTAAATCATTTAAAGTCAATTCATTATATTTAATAATTTAATATTAAATTTCCAAAATATAACTTATTTTCATTTATTTTACTTAATTAAAACTTCACTTTTAACAAAATTTCACAAAATTCAATTTAAGTTATATTTCCAAATTCAGCTTAAATATTCATTTATTCCATATTTTAATTTATACAAAATCATTAACACCTTTAAAATATTATTATTACTTAATAAAAATCATTAAATTCATCTTTAAATCAAAATTTTCATATCTTCATACTTTACATAAATTCCATTTATAAACAAAATCATAAATTCTAAAATTAACTTGTATTTCAAATTCTACTTCACCATTTACTTAATTCACTTATTTAATTGGTAGAAAATCACAAATATTTAATAAAAATCATTTTAATAATATTTAAATCAAAATATCATAATATTTACATTTTTAAAATATTTTAAAATTTTCAGAAAAATATATAAACCACGGGTCTATATAAAAATTTTCTAGCCTAGGTCAAGTGATACGGATATGTATCATTTCAATCCGCAGTTTATAAAGAAAAACCCGGGTTCTATCATTTCAAACCCGCAATCCGAAGTTAAATAAATAAAATAAAAAGTCGCTCAGGCTTATCATTTCAGCCCATAACGATCTTTCCCTATTCTAAAGTCCGTTCGGGTATGTATCATTTCAACCCATAATGAACCTAATCTACAGGGAACTTGCAGTGTGATAAACTGATAAAAATGAACAGAAAAACATGAAATAACAGTAACATATAGTATAACAGGTGTAAATACAGGTGTGAACATCATATGATTATAATATAGCAGTTACAACAGGATGATATGCATTTACATATTCAAGTGATGTCAGTTTATCAACTATATAAGTACACATCGTCTGGTGAGAATTACTCACCTTTCGCTGCTGAAGATTCAAATCAAACAACAATATCTACCCCGAAAGAGAAGAACAGAGGGCACGATCAAAAATTGGAAGAGGAGACAAACTGGTCTCGATCTTGAAACAAGATAAATAAATCAAACTTAGTACTCGAATTGAATCACAAATCAAAGCGAAATTTTAAATAAAAATTTAAACGAGATAATTTGACACATCTAAATTATATGCATGTATGTGATTCCTAGTGGGAAATTCAGGCAGTGATTTTTAAAAAGGCAAGAACAGTGCACGCAACCTTTATTTTTCTTTAAGCATGCAAAAGGTGACACAAATTTAGGTTCAAGAGTTGACAACTCATATCCATGCTTGGCCCATATGTGCATGCAGGTAAATCATGGCAGTGACACAAATTTTCCCTTTTTTTTCCGTATAATAGAAGGATGGAACTATAGAAACAAAGCAAAATAAAAAGGAAACAAGAGGAGGAAGAGGCCATACCTACTGGCACACGCAAGGAAGAAGAAACAAAAGAAGTGGAAAATTGCTTGACGCGATGCTTCTTTTTTTTCAAAGGGGATGCGTGAGTTTAGTACTGGAGGAGATGGAGGCCAAAAGAGATGAAATGGAAATGGTACGAGGCTTTAATTTATAGGAAAAATATTGGTTGCTTTGCACGCAAGGAAATAGGGATATGCGTAATCAAGGCATGAGAGTTTTATGGCCAGAAAGGAAAGAGTTTTATGGGCAACATTTATTGCATTGATTGATAAAAACGGCAAGAATTATTTGCTAACAATTTATATTCATTTAGAAATTCTTAGGAATAGGATGCGTTGATTGGTGAAAGATAGGCAAGAAATAATTTGCACTGGTCAACGAAATTGGCGTGAATAAAGGGTAGAGAAACGGCAAGTAATCAATTAGCTTTAAACGGAAATGGAAAATCTGGTGCGAACGTGTTTAAATGTTGATTAAGGTGAAGGATAGAAATATATTTATTATTTTGAAACGTCTATGAATTAAAAATTGGCAATTATTCACAAAAAGGAAAGTGGAAACCCCCGATGATTTTAATCTAGTTTTAAAAAAAATTAACAGCTCTTCGGAAGAGTCAAAAGATTATATACATTTATAACAAATGGAAGAAATGGCAAGGCATAGTGAATTTCCTCCTTTAAACGTGCACGACAATTGATTTAGGAACAAAGACCATAATTAGAATGTGAATGGTTTTAATTTTTGCGGGTAACGCTTCTATTAAATCAAAAGGAAATTAAATATATTAAAAGTGCGTACAACAGACGCAATAGTTTATGCCCAAAATATAATAAAACAACGGTTTTAAATTTTATAAGTTTTCCTATTTATACGTTATTTATTCCATCAAATAACGCGCCTTTTTAAACGCGTAATTAACAGTTTAATTATACATAAATTTTGCAATCTATTACTTAATAAAACATGATTTGTTTACATTGGGTTTTTATTCATTTACCATGTACTAAGAATCTATTACTAAACGTAACTAAGAAAAATATAAATGATTAAATTTAAAAGTATATAATCCATTTTTAAAGAACAAAAGTGAAATAAAACTTTGTTATGAATATATTCAATTGAACTAACAGATTTGAAAACTAGAAAAAGATTTAGATTCCGATGAACGTAAATTTATAACCAAAATATGCATTTTAGAGTTTTCTTATAAATAATAATCTTTGGCGAGCTAAATTTAGAAAAGGACAAAAAAAAAGAAAAAAAAAGAAAAAAGAAGAAAAAGGGAAGCGATGAAAAATTAGAGCTTGTAATACTTTTCTCTCTCTTAGGAAATGAGAAAATAAAGAAGATGAGAAAATCAGAAACTTGTACGTGAATTGCAAGGCAAAGTATACGGCTAAACTAAAGGAATGAATGCCTAGAAAAGGAATAAATGTTAGGAAAACAAAAAGGTAAGAATTAAGGCAACCTTTCTTTTCTTTCCCTAAAAACAGGTAATTAATTTAGAGCTTAATTATGTATATGGAGAGAGAAACCTTTCATTCTTTCTCTAATCAAATTGATTGATTAATTAAATGTCATTAACAAGCTATTTATTCATGGCATGGAATGTAACTATGTCCAAATGTATTCTACAGTAAATTATGTAAGTGCAATATACTAGATTGTGTACAAAGATGATGTTTCCTTCATATATATCTTTATTGGTCATAGCATTATTATTAAAAACATATACGTATACGTATATATATATACACACACTAGACTTATACATATAAATGTGTTAAAATTAAGTTTCACTATTTTATGAGCCTAAAATTAAAGACAACAATTTTGAACCTAATCTCCAGATTAAAAAGGGTTTAAGATTAAAAAGTTATAACTTTGCATACAAGTCCATCTTATAAATCTTAAGTCAAATTAACGCACACAAATATGTATATACAAATCACTGTAAATAATGTCTTAAACTTAATACAACATAATTTTTTTGTTAAAATTTATAATTTAAAATTTTAATTATTGAAAATTTTACGGGTCGTTACACTCTCCCCCACTCAAAACTTTTCGTCCTCGAAAAGGAAGAAGGTAGGAGAATAGAAACACCCTGAAAGAAAACTAAATTGAAACTCAAAATAGAATCATTGATTTAAACCATTATAAATTCAATTTAAATTAATTAATATTCAATAATCGATTTAATCCATTTGATTTTTACTGAAGTTAAATCAATCTCAACTATTTCCAAATTGATTATCTTATTATCCAATTATTTTGAAATTAACAATTTCTAAAATCATAAATTTGTATAATCATTTATAATAATCATCTTTTATTCAACAAATTTAATTCTTCTTTATTCCAGATTATTATTAAATATATTCTACTTAATATATCTTATCACACATATTAAGTAGATTACATTTATTATAACTGTTTTAATTTATTTTTAATTCCCTTAACATCATTTATATTGTAAATTATTAACCTTTTAGTCTATTTACCTCTATTAATCTTTTTATAACTAAAATTTAGGTGTATAATATTTATTATAACCACTCAAATTTTATTTATAAAAATCTTATTATATTGTATATTATCCAATTACATTATTAACTTCTAAAAATTTAAGGTAAGTTATATTGGAATGTAATTGAGAATTATACAAATAAATTTTCTAAAATTAATATACACTATAAACATTCTAATTCAATCATTTCAAGCTTGAATATTTATTCAAAATTTTGATTTTCTTTTTATACTTGAAGTTATTATTTAAGATAGAATTTAAGAATAAAATTTCCGATTCTTTTCGAACCATTTAGAAATAAATGAATGTATGCACAAAATTTGTCGAATCAAATTTAAGTAATATATCTATATATATTATAAATCAAATCATCTCTTAAAAATTCAAATCAATCAAATTTCCCAAAACAAAGCTGTAGCAAAACTACAGAATGGTTTCTTCACCTCGAAACTCGAAAATGAACGTCGATGATGCTGCAGTCATCACCGAAATTATTTTCCAGCGACAAAGAGAAGAGCACTAAAATTTTAAAACTTTAAAATTCTTTGGAAACAAATTTCTATTCAAAATACTTTAAATAATATATCCTTTTAAAACTTTAAACACAAGATTTGAAACCATCGAAAATTAAATTCTCAAATTCTCGATTTAAATTCATTTCAGTTCCAAATCAAATTTATAAACAACTATTTATAAATTCATTTATAGAATGATAAATCAAGTATTATCATTTCAAATAATCAATTTAAATCAATTTATTAAGTTCCATAATATTTACTGGTATCAAAATTTATTTCATTAACCAAATTTTAAAATAATATTGTGTCAGTTTGTTCTGTCAAAGTGTTTTAGAAAACCTATCGATAGCGTTGATCAGACGAATCGATCGGAAACCCAAATCAACATCAACAACTCAAACAACACAATATATAAAACAAAACAAAGATTTACAAGTACAATTCAAAATGTTTGGAGATATTTTGGAAACAAAGACAAGATGATTAATTAACAAAATATCAAGATGGATAAGCTTAGATAAATCGCGAGCAACCTTAACCGGGTCAACCGTGACTTAATGAATAAGATCAAATGTGTATTTTTTTCTGGGGTAAATCTACATCTGATCTCAAGAGATAGAGTTTGGAACAACAAAAGATATTAGCATCTAAACCCAGGATAGATATAAATCTCTGGTGAATCGATGCTAATTGTAAAGGAGTTTCCCCCTTTACAAGAAAATTAGAATATTGGTGAGACTGCCAATTCACTATAAAGATCATTCGAAGTGGATTTATGGAATACTCCAGAATCAAAAGAAGATGAATAGTGAGGGGCAAGGATGGATTTTGGAACCGCAGGGAACGTTCCAAAATTCAAAGGAAATTCGAATCAAAAGGAAGAGATTCAAGCTTGAAATTGAAGTGATTCTGTAAATAAATTTACCATACATTCTAAGTTTTGCCTAGAGCTACCAAAGCTCTGATACCAACTGTAACGACCCGATATTTTCAACCATTCGCATCCGCACATGTCGGAATTGAATTGCTCAAAATACCGCGTTGTAAATAAAATTTGGCAAATCTCAGAATATACAGTAAATAAATAATCACAGATCACAGACACAGAGTAAAATAATGCAGCGGAAGTAAAAGAAATAGTAGTTCATGAAGCTACTATGTAAATATATCAGAGTTAAATAAGATACAATAGAAGAAATAAAGTACAACGGAAGTCTCAATACAATAACCAAGTACAAGCTGAGTAGGACAACGAAACTGAAGTAGATAGGACAAGACAAGTAGAAAATCTCCAGCGATTCAAATCTCCAAGAGAGTGGAAATCCAAATCTGTGAATAACTCAGGCTGACCCGAGCGTAAAGAAAAAACACAAAACACTCGAGTCAGGACAATATATACTTATATAATGTAAACCAACTCAAGTGAACTGTAATAAAGGTACAAGTAACTTAAAGAATGCTTGGGATCGCCCATTCTTTAAGGATCCGTTAAACTATTTACTATGTAGTTAATATATGCTATATACATTAGTGTCTAATTAGTAAAGTATAATCATATAGAAAATAGCGTTAAGGGGATGGTGAATCTTAACGCGGTCGGATCTTTAAACCAGAATCGTAGTAAAGCTCGCTATGGTAGGTGACACGGCACAACTAGGCAATGCCAGGGTAGATATACCAATTACGCATCCGGACTGGTGGTGACGCATAGCAGCCACTACCGCCCACCTTGAACAACACTCCCAAATCAAGGGTGCGCACCAAATCAATCACAAGTAATAGAATGGTATCGAAGAAGTGTGTCCGATCAGAGGTGCTACCTCATTGGTCCGTCAATCGCTCCTGTTTTAGACACCTTATGCCAACTCACGGGAGTTGGGTCCACGTATATACCTTAGGATCGTCGCCACCATCCTACTTCATTCTGGAAACTCCACCGCGTACACAGTTGTCAAAGTGGTTTTCGGTATCGACAGAGAGTATGTCCATATCTGATCCCGGTCTCTTTAACAACCAATCGTTATTATAACCCGTGGTTAAAATTTAAAAACAGTTTATACTTTAAAATAGAATATCATTTCAAATCCAAAAATAAAGATCAAATCATTTCCAAACCATTTAATATATCAAAATATCATATCTTTCCAAAACTTCATTTCAAATCATTTCAATATATCAAAATATCATATCTTTTCAAAACTTCATTTCAAATTATTTTAATATATCAACATATCATATCCTTTCAAAACTTCATTTCAAATCATTTAATATATCAAAATATCATATCTTCCCAAAACTTCATTTCAAATCATTTTAATATATCAAAATATCATTTGAGTTCAAATCTAAATATTCAACTTTAAATACTTTTTAAATTTAAAGATATCATTCATTTATTATCATTTCAAGTCACCTTTTAAATAGTTTATATTTCAATCAAAATAATTCATCTAAACCATTTAAAAGTGTAATTATTATACTTTCAAATCAAGTATTAAAATTTCCAAAGTTTCAATTCAATTCAATCATTTATTTCAATTAAATTTCCATAGACCATTTCAAATCTTATAAATTTCAAATATAGATTTAATCCACAAAATAATTATTCAAATTTATAAAATAAATCCAAGCTTTATTATCTATATTTCACAAGTCTAATATCTTTTAAATAGATTCAAATTTCAAGTAAACCAAATGTTTTCATACTAATATAAACTTCAATTATTTATTCCAAGATTTAATATCATTTCAAATTCATTTCAAAATATCAAAATATCATTTCAAAACTTCATCTATTATATTTAAATACCATTTAATCATATTTCGAAATAGTTGTATTTCCAAAATCAACTATTCCATTTAAATCATTTAAAGTCAATTCATTATATTTAATAATTTAATATTAAATTTCCAAAATATAACTTATTTTCATTTATTTTACTTAATTAAAACTTCACTTTTAACAAAATTTCACAAAATTCAATTTAAGTTATATTTCCAAATTCAGCTTAAATATTCATTTATTCCATATTTTAATTTATACAAAATCATTAACACCTTTAAAACATTATTATTACTTAATAAAAATCATTAAATTCATCTTTAAATCAAATTTGTCATATCTTCATACTTTACATAAATTCCATTTATAAACAAAATCATAAATTCTAAAATTAACTTGTATTTCAAATTCTACTTCACCATTTACTTAATTCACTTATTTAATTTGTAGAAAATCACAAATATTTAATAAAAATCATTTTAATAATATTTAAATCAAAATATCATAATATTTACATTTTTAAAATATTTTAAAAATTTTAGAAAAATATATAAACCACGGGTCTGTATAAAAAATTTCTAGCCTAGGTCAAGTGATACAGATATGTATCATTTCAATCCACAGTTTACAAAGAAAAACCCGGGTTCTATCATTTCAAACCCGCAATCCCAAGTTAAATAAATAAAATAAAAAGTCGCTCAGGCTTATCATTTCAGCCCATAACGATCTTTCCCTATTCTAAAGTCCGTTTGGGTATGTATCATTTCAACCCATAATGAACCTAATCTACAGGGAACTTGCAGTGTGATAAACTGATAAAAATGAACAGAAAAACATGAAATAACAGTAACATATAGTATAACAGGTGTAAATACAGGTGTGAACATCATATGATTATAATATAGCAGTTACAACAGGATGATATGCATTTACAGATTCAAGTGATATCAGTTTATCAACTATATAAGTACACATCGTCTGGTGAGAATTACTCACCTTTCGCTGCTAAAGATTCAAATCAAACAACAATATCTACCCCGAAAGAGAAGAACAGAGGGCACGATCAAAAATTGGAAGAGGAGACAAACTGGTCTCGATCTTGAAACAAGATAAATAAATCAAACTTAGTACTCGAATTGAATCACAAATCAAAGCGAAATTTTAAATAAAAATTTGAACGAGATAATTTGACACATCTAAATTATATGCATGTACGTGATTCCTAGTGGGAAATTTAGGCAGTGATTTTTAAAAAGGCAAGAACAGTGCACGCAACCTTTATTTTTCTTTAAGCATGCAAAAGGTGACACAAATTTAGGTTCAAGAGTTGACAACCATGCTTGGCCCATATGTGCATGCAGGTAAATCATGGCAGTGACACAAATTTTCCCTTTTTTTCCGTATAATAGAAGGATGGAACTATAGAAACAAAGCAAAATAAAAAGGAAACAAGAGGAGGAAGAGGCCATACCTACTGGCACACGCAAGGAAGAAGAAACAAAAGAAGTGGAAAATTGATTGACGTGATGCTTCTTTTTTTTCAAAGGGGATGCGTGAGTTTAGTACTGGAGGAGATGGAGGCCAAAAGAGATGAAATGGAAATGGTACGAGGCTTTAATTTATAGGAAAAATATTGGTTGCTTTGCACGCAAGGAAATAGGGATATGCGTAATCAAGGCATGAGAGTTTTATGGCCAGAAAGGAAAGAGTTTTATGGGCAACATTTATTGCATTGATTGATAAAAACGGCAAGAATTATTTGCTAACAATTTATATTCGTTTAGAAATTCTTAGGAATAGGATGCGTTGATTGGTGAAAGATAGGCAAGAAATAATTTGCATTGGTCAGCGAAATTGGCGTGAATAAAGGGTAGAGAAACGGCAAGTAATCAATTAGCTTTAAACGGAAATGGAAAATCTGGTGCGAACGTGTTTAAATGTTGATTAAGGTGATGGACAGAAATATATTTATTATTTTGAAACGTCTATGAATTAAAAATTGGCAATTATTCACAAAAAGGAAAGTGGAAACCCCCGATGATTTTAATCTAGTTTTTAAAAAAATTAACAGCTCTTCGGAAGAGTCAAAAGATTATATACATTTATAACAAATGGAAGAAATGGCAAGGCACAGTGAATTTCCTCCTTTAAACGTGCACGACAATTGATTTAGGAACAAAGACCATAATTAGAATGTGAATGGTTTTAATTTTTGCGGGTAACGCTTCTATTAAATCAAAAGGAAAGTAAATATATTAAAAGTGCGTACAACAGACGCAATAGTTTATGCCCGAAATATAATAAAACAACGGTTTTAAATTTTATAAGTTTTCCTATTTATACGTTATTTATTCCATCAAATAACGCGCCTTTTTAAACGCGTAATTAACAGTTTAATTATACATAAATTTTGCAATCTATTACTTAATAAAACATGATTTGTTTACATTGGGTTTTTATTCATTTACCATGTACTAAGAATCTATTACTAAACGTAACTAAGAAAAATATAAATGATTAAATTTAAAAGTATATAATCCATTTTTAAAGAACAAAAGTGAAATAAAACTTTGTTATGAATATATTCAATTGAACTAACAGATTTGAAAACTAGAAAAAGATTTAGATTCCGATGAACGTAAATTTATAACCAAAATATGCATTTTAGAGCTTTCTTATAAATAATAATCTTTGGCGAGCTAAATTTAGAAAAGGACAAAAAAAATGAAAAAAGAAGAAAAAGGGAAGCGATGAAAAATTAGAGCTTGTAATACTTTTCTCTCTCTTAGGAAATGAGAAAATAAAGAAGATGAGAAAATCAGAAACTTGTACGTGAATTGCAAGGCAAAGTATACGGCTAAACTAAAGGAATGAATGCCTAGAAAAGGAATAAATGTTAGGAAAACAAAAAGGTAAGAATTAAGGCAACCTTTCTTTTCTTTCCCTAAAAATAGGTAATTAATTTAGAGCTTAATTATGTATATGGAGAGAGAAACCTTTCATTCTTTCTCTAATCAAATTGATTGATTGATTAAATGTCATTAACAAGCTATTTATTCATGGCATGGAATGTAACTATGTCCAAATGTATTCTACAGTAAATTATGTAAGTGCAATATACTAGATTGTGTACAAAGATGATGTTTCCTTCATATATATCTTTATTGGTCATAGCATTATTATTAAAAACATATAGGTATACGTATATATATATATATACTAGACTTATACATATAAATGTGTTAAAATTAAGTTTCACTATTTTATGAGCCTAAAATTAAATACAACAATTTTGAACCTAATCTCCAGATTAAAAAGGGTTTAAGATTAAAAAGTTATAACTTTGCATACAAGTCCATCTTATAAATCTTATGTCAAATTAACACACACAAATATGTATATACAAATCACTGTAAATAATGTCTTAAACTTAATACAACATAAATTTTTTGTTAAAATTTATAACTTAAAATTTTAATTATTGAAAATTTTACGGGTCGTTACAATTTTTGTTTGATTTTATTATGTGTTTGTTTTGTGTGTTCTAGTTGCATTTTAAAAAAAATTGTGTTGTGTGTTTGTGTGATTTTTGTTTACATTATATTTGTGTGCTTGTTTTCTAGTTCTATTTGCTTTTTCATTTCTATTAAAAATATATATATACAAGATCATTTTAAAAAGAAAAAAAAATTATTTCATTTTTTTTCTACAATACAATTTTCTATTTGTTATATTTTTATTGCATTCATCACAATTTGCAATTTACATTACAAATTACTGTTCGCTGCACACCATTTCAAATCTCTGTTACTCTCACCATTCCCCTACCCAACTGCCACTATTCACCTGATCAGAAACACTTCACTTCATCATCAAATCAGTGACCACACCACAACAGCCACAAACCACTTCAACTTCATCAACTTCTGCCTTGTACACAACTGCACAGTCCCTTCAATATTGTCAACAACCTTCCATTCACTCTTATACTGTGCACGTGCACATACTTGCATACTTGCATAAGCAACATACCCACCATCAACCTCATACTTCCCTGTCATACTTCATTACCACTGCAATCAGCCACTACTAGAACCAGATCAACATACCAAACATCACACTTCATCTCCTCTTTCCACTTCAACAAAATAAACCTGCACTTCATCTCCCATTCCCACTGCTGGGCCAAATACAGTTCCACTGCACGATTCACCAACCCCTAACCTTAAGCATTTCTATTTGCTGCTACTCTTGGGTGAATTCTCACCACCGGTCCAAAGCTAGACGAACCAAATCAACACTGCCGAACAAACCTGCCTTCAACACTGCCGAACCAACCTGCCTTCAACACTGCCGAACCAACCTGCCTCCAACCCAATACCGGACCAACTAGATGCTGGACCAACTCGATACCAACCCAATGCCAGACCAACCAAATGCCGGACCAACTCGAGACCAACTCGATGCCAACTCCATGCCGGACCAATCATCGCCGGACCAAATGCTACCGGACCAAGACGTGTCAGGCCAGATCACATCAGCCCAGGCCCACCAGCAGCTATATACACTCAAGACCCCTGCTCCCACCCTCACTCTATAAATAGAGGGCCAGGGGTACAACCATGGGGACAGGTTTTGAGAGCTAAAGCACGGACAGAACTTTAAAACAACTTTCTTTCACTTGTATCAAAGCTTTGTACTTGTAATCAAAACAAGAGAAGAGAAATAACATATAAAGTGGACGTAGGCATATTCTGGCTGAACCACTATAAATCTGCGTGTCTTTTTACAGTTTAGCCCCTGCTTTTCATATATTTGCATAAATCACCCAAATCACTAAGAACAACATAAGATCTACTAAATCATACGACTTTGAGGTGTTTGTCCATTTTTTGTGCAAACATTTTTGGTGCTTTCATTGAGAGCTAGAAGCTCGAAGCTTCAGCTTCATCCACTTAACATTTTTCCTAACAGCATCGTTCGCCACTTGGAAAACATGCCTCCCAAACAGAGAAAAGATGTTAACAAAGGAAAAAACATCGCATCCAGCAGTCTTCCAGATCCAGTTGCCACGAATCAAGTAAATCGTCCTCCTCCAGTAGCAGTAACAAATGAAGGACAGGCTAATCCGACCACTCCTGCCACAGAACAGCCCGTAGCAATTACTAGGGCAGATTTGGACAGGGTTGTGGTTGAAGTAACTAACCGCTTCACGTCCCAGCAGGAAGCCTTGGTGGACCATCTCATGTCACGCTTAAGGGATGCTGAAGAGTCCAATCGCAACACTAAATCATGGGGCGAGTCCCAGTCTGGAGGATCTCAGAGACAACAAAGATCTTCCTTCTTCGAAGGAGCTAACGGCAGAAGTAGCCATGGTAGGAGCGGAGATCGAGCACAACCCGAAGTTAGGCCTGAGGAAACGTTTGGTACCGAACCCAACGGGGGAGGTACCGGGCGAAGGTCAACTGTAGCTGAGCCTGTCATACTGCCTAACCACGGAAACGCCAGTGAACGGGGCCGAGCTAGAGTCCAGCCCGAAGTTGGACCCGAGGAAGTGCTTAGATCAGAACCCAACAGGGGAAGATCAAGGCAAGGGCCAACTGTAGCTGACCCTAGCATGCTCCCAGAAGATCAAAGGCAACCATTAGAAAATATGAGGAATGATAGACGATATCATCCCTACAGGTCATCTGGACGGAATCAATCCCACAGAACAGAACCAAACTCATTTCTATCTGCTCCAAATTCTGATGAAAGGATGGCACGCTTATTCAGAGAGTGCGTCCAACGGGAGCAAAGAGATCGAGGGATATGCGCTAGGGTAACCAGCCCTTTCGCCCGCAATATCGAAATTGCTATCACTCCCCGAGAATGGAAGATGCCAACAATGGAACCTTACAAAGGAACCTCCGACCCCGTTGTACACTTACAGAGGTATACACAACATATGCTCATGAGTGGAGCGACAGAGGGAGTACTGTGCAAATGCTTTCCGCTCTTCTTAGCAGATTTCGCTACCTCCTGGTTCTGTCATCTACCCCAGGGATCCATCAGCTCGTGGGAAATGTTGAAAGAAAAGTTTATCAGTCAGTTCCGCATCCATGTGGAACAACCTAAGGACGCTTATTCCTTATCCAGCGTCAAACAGAAACCTGGAGAGAAACTGCAACAATACCTAACCCGATTCAATGCCGCAGCAGCCGCGGTCCAAGATGCCGATGAGAAGCTTATCCCAATGGCCCTCTGTAGTGGTGTGCATCCGGACACTAAATTTTCTAGAAGGTTGACGAAAGAAAAATCAGCTACTTTACCTGATTTCTTCCATGAGGCCGGGAAATATATGAGGCTTGAGGATGCTGCCGTTGAGGGGCAGTCAGGACAGCAGAATAAGGCAAGTCATAGCAACGCCCCTGCTGTAGCAAGGGACGTTTGAAGAAATGATTCCAGAGACAATGCTGGGGGCAAGAAGGGAGAAAAGCACCTATATCGGCCTAGACCGAGATTCGACACTTACACTCCTTTGAACGAGACCGTCGAAAATATCTTCCTTGCCACCCAAGGCGAAGTTAGATACAAACGCCCACCATATAAGAAGGAATCAGATAACGCGCAGAAGTCTGGAAAGTTCTGCCGCTTCCACGAATCTCACGGGCATGATACCAATGAATGCCATCATCTCCGGGATTTGATTAAGGAACACATCATAAGGAAGAAACTGGAACGCTATGTAAAAAGTCAAGACAGGACTCCAGCTCCTGCCAATGAAAACCCAAGGCTACCCTCACCGGAGACCGGTAGAGGAAACCGCAACGCTAACGACTCTAGTCAAGGGAAGATAGTGGTCCATACCATCTCAGGAGGACCGCACATCGCAGACAAGAGCTGGAAAGAGATGGAAAGATATGGAAAGTCGCTTAGAGACAGTAAAGACTGTGTCAATTCGGTTATAGAAGAACGCCACCCGAAACGGAAAGAAAGTGATGACATCACATTCGGTAAGCGTGACCTGGAAGGAAGGCAGTACCCTCACATGGATCCCATGGTTATCTCTGCCCGGTTCGGTCCCGCCGAAGTTTACCGAATCTTAGTGGACACTGGAAGCTCAGTAAATATCCTGTTCAAACATGCATTCGACAAAATGAAACTATCAATGAAGGATGTATCTCCCTGCGATAAGCCACTACACGGTTTCACTGGAGATGCAAAGATGCCCCTCGGGCAACTGGACCTCTTCGTCGAGATTGGAAGCCATCCCTGCTCCGTTGTACGGAAACAGACATTTGTGCTAATAGAAAACCATTCGGCCTACAACGCCTTCTTAGGAAGGCCAGCCTTGTCTGACTTCCAAATTGTCCTAGCCCCATGGTGCCTAAAGATGAAATTTCCAACGGACAATGGAGTAGGGGAAGTAGAAGGAGACCAGGATGTTGCTCGAGACTGCTATGTGACTGAACTTTGCAACAATCACAGGAAGGATAAAGGGAAGGGTGTAGAGGTTGCCCTCTGCACAAAAAGTCTAGAAGCATAGCAACTAAAGAAAGCTCCTCCTCTTCGATATACCAGCGACCCTTTCAATGAATTAGACCCTAGGGACAAAGAGGAGGAGGCCACCGCCGAGCCTGCAGAGGCTATGGAGTTTGTATCTGTAGACAAGCACGACTCAAGTAGACTATTAAAAATTGGGTCCCAACTAAAAGCAAAGTTGAAGGAGCAACTCATTGACTTTCTCCGCCACAACTTGGATGTATTCGCATGGTCACACGCTGATATGACTGGAATCTCCCCCGACGTAGCATGCCACATACTAAACATTGATCCTACCAAGGCGCCCGTAAAACAAAGAAAGAGAAGTATGGGGGCAGAGCGATCGGCAGCCCTCGATGAAGAAGTAAAGAATCTACTCGCCAATGACTTCATACGAGAAGCCATCTACCCGGAATGGATCGCTAACCCGGTACTGGTGAAGAAGGCTAATGGGAAGTGGCGAACATGCATTGACTTCTCCAACCTAAACGACGCCTGCCCAAAGGATTGCTTCCCACTTCCCCGAATCGACCAACTTGTAGACAACACAGCCGGGCACAAACTCTTATCTTTTATGGACGCATACTCAGGGTATAACCAAATTCCTATGCATGCTCCCGACCAAGACCACACTAGTTTCATCACCGACCGGGGTTTATACTGCTATAACGTAATGCCTTTCGGACTTAAAAATGCAGGAGCCACCTACCAGCGCCTCGTCAACAAGATGTTTGCAGGGCTAATAGGGCAAACTATGGAAGTATACGTGGATGACATGCTGGTAAAGTCAAGGAAAGCCGACGATCACGTAAGCCACCTAGGCAAGATGTTTCAAGTACTTCGCCAGTATGGAATGAACTTAAATCCTCTAAAATTCTCTTTCGGAGTGTCATCAGGAAAGTTCTTAGGATTCATCGTCCATGCCAGAGGGATTGAAGCAAACCCAGAACAAGTCCGAGCGCTAAGGGATATCAAGATACCTTCCAATCGAAAGGAAATGCAAAGCCTGAATGGAAAAGTGGCCGCCCTAAGCCGATTCATCTCCAAAGCAATGGACAAGTGTGTCCCCTTTTTCGAAGCTCTAAAGAAAGACAAAGGAAAGTTCGAATGGACCGACGAATGCTTAACCGCTTTCCTTAACTTAATCGAACACCTCCAGAAACCACCGGTACTCTCGACCCCAAGCGAAGGCGAAGAGTTATACCTATACCTTGTTGTGTCATCTCACGCCCTAAGCGCTGCCTTGGTAAGGGAAGACAACCGCACGCAGCGGCCAGTTTACTTCGTCAGTAAGAGGTTTACGGGGGCAGAAGTCAGATATCCTAAACTTGAGAAGCTAGCATACTGTTTACTATTCACATCTCGGAAACTGCGTCACTACTTCCAGCCCATTCCATCAAAGTTCTGACCGATCAGCCACTGAGGCAGGTACTCCACCGTCCCGACACTTCTGGGCGACTACTTAAATGGTGCATCGAACTAAGTCAGTATGATATCACCTATCACCCTCACACCGCCATCAAGGGACAAGCCATGGCTGATTTCATTGCAGAATTCACTACCAACGAAGATAAGGAGCAATTGGAAATAGCAGAAGACATCAAGTGGAATCTCTTTGTGGATGGTGCATCGAACGAACAAGGCTCGGGGGAAGGTGTGGTAATAATCACTCCCAAGGGAAACAAACTGCACTATGCTATAAGGTTGGAGTTCGCTGCCACTAACAACGATGCAGAATATGAAGCAGTGATAGCCGGACTGGAACTTGACGTAGAAATCGGAGCCAATTCTTTGTGCGTTCATAGCGATTCTCAACTTATTGTTAATCAAATACTAGGAGAATTCCAAGCTCGAGAAGAACGACTCATAGCATATTTAAAGAAGACCAAGTTACTTCTCAGCCGATTGGACCACTACTTAGTCAAACACATTCCTCGGGAAGAGAACCAAGAGGCCGACGAATTGGCAAAACAAGCAAGTGTGAGAGACAGCGCCATCTTCGGGGCAGTAACCATCTCAAAGCAACTGACCCCAAGTTTTGAGCAAGTGAATCTGATAGCTGCAACCAAAGAGGAAACTTGGATGACTCCCATCCGAGACTACTTACAAAACGGCACACTACCCAACGGGCGTAACGAAGTCAAGAAAATCTTGAGAAAAGCTTCCCGCTACACAATACAAGAAGACATCCTCTATCGACGTGGATTCTCTAACCCGTTATTAAGGTGTGTCGCTGGGAGGGAAGCCAGGGAAATCTTATCCAACATTCATCAAGGAAGCTGCGGAGATCACACCGGAGGACAAACATTAGCAAAAAAGACACTCCGATATGGATACTTCTGGCCCATCTTAAGCAAGGACGCCTTGGATTTCGTCAAAAAGTGTGACAGATGCCAGAAGTTTGCTAAGATTCCGCGGCTACCAACGACTGAGATTACTCAAATGACTAGCCCTTGGCCCTTTGCAGTATGGGGAATTGACTTAATTGGTGAACTACCAATGGGCCGAGGCGGGGCCAAATACGCTATGGTGGCAGTCGACTACTTCACCAAATGGGTGGAAGCGGAACCTCTGAATAAAGTATCTTCAGCAAAAGTTATTAACTTCTTGATCAAAAATGTTCTGTGCAGGTACGGAGTCCCACTCAAAATCATTTCAGACAATGGACTTCAGTTTGACAGCGAGGAATTCGCCAACTGGTGCCAAGAGCACGGAATTCACAAAAGCTTCTCATCAGTAGCGTATCCCCAGGCAAACGGACAAGTCGAAGCCGTCAACAAAATTCTGGAAACTCTAATAAAAAAGAAGCTCGAAAAGTCAAAAGGCGCTTGGGTGGATGAACTTCCTACAGCACTATGGGCCTATCGCACATCTTTCAGAACATCAACGGGGCACACTCCTTTCTCTTTGGCATACGGATCGGAGGCTATGCTCCCAGTTGAAACCATTGTGCCTTCCCACCGTAGGATCCACTATAACCCAGAAGAGAACGAAGAACTCCTTCACATGTCTTTGGATCTAGTTGAGGAGAGAAGAAATGATGCAGTCCTTAAAGCAGCAGCCCACAAACAGAAAGTGGCGGCACAATACAACTCCAAAGTCAAGCATCGTACCTTACAAGAAGTGGATCTTGTCCTCAAGCGAATCTTCCCTCGCCCCGGAGCGCTAGACCCAATCTGGGATGGACCATATGTAATTCATAAAGATCTCCACAACGGAGCCTATATTTTGTCAACAGTGGACGGAGAGGTGTTCCAGAGGGCATGGAACATCCAACACCTCCGTCGATACTTTTCTTAACTTGTATTGCCCATATGAAGTGAATTAACAAAGATAATCAGTGGACGTAGGCATTTTCGTGCCGAACCACTTTAAAAAAACCTTGTCTCTTTTTTAACTTGTTCCTTTATATCTTGGCTGCTTGTTAACTTTATCCTTTTCTGTTGAACAAAATCCTGTGCATACAGTGTTTCAATTCAAAGCACTCCACAGCGCAACTTCACCTGGACAAGACCTGACAGGTACTATGCGAATCTATGCCCTCGCCAATGAGACACTTTTGCTCCAGCACCCCTCTGCTGCGGTTTAACTCATTGATCGCGACGGCCCTTAAAGCCAACTGTAATGAGCCGATTATAAGCCACCGAGAAGGCCGACTATAGCCGAGGCAGCTCATTACGGCGTTCGGCTCGCCGGCAATCGTGAACCGACTATAAGCCCCAACATAAGGTGTGGCCAGCCAGGGGCAGTTCACGGTTGACGATCGGCACCCACGCTAGCCGGCCACGGTAAATTGAATAATACCCACGATTACGGGCCATAATGGCTCGGGTAGTTACTGTGCGCGATCTCGGCTTCGATGTGCCTTAAGTACGGCTGAGGTAAAAAAGAATTAACTCCCCGCGGAGGCGTAAGATGGGTGACAAATGTCTCCAAGACCCACAGCTAGGGAAAGTGACTACAAAACCCGTTTGCCACGAACTTAAGCACATCGACGGCCTTCCGTGATTGGAAGTTTTTACTATTTCCTATATTTCCATTCTATTTTTAAAACTTTCCTCTTATCCTCTATAACGATCCCTAAAGCACAGGTCACAGTATAGGAGGCATTCGCAAATGAGACCGGATGGCTGAGCACTCGACCGCATTTTCATACTCAGTCGCGCTAAAGCCGCCGTCTACAACTAAAGCAGGAGGGACGGTATTTTATTTTTGTGTGCCTAAAAACATAGCTATAGTTTATTCGCACATCACGTTAGTATTACAAGATATGAAATTATACTTTAAGCAGGAACTTGGCATCAAATACCACTGAATCACAAGTACACGCATAGCTATATTTCTTATTCAGCACATTAAGACTACAAAAATCATCCATATATAACGAAATTATCATAAGTTAAGAATTACATGCCGAAAATCAAATCTCTTATTACAAGTAGCACCATTATAACTTTAAAGCCATGTTACTGTTTCAAAACCAACATGTGTAACAGTATCGAGTCAACCAAAAGAAACATCCAGGTCGAATCAGGGAGCTGGCTGCATTGGATCTTTACCCTTGTCTTGTTGGTGTTGACTGCCTGATCAGGCAAGAAGAGAAATCATTAGTGATAAGCGACAGAGTTAACGAAAGAAGAAACTAATGAAGAAGGGGTTACCAGCAACTTCCCCTTGATCGTCTTGGTCGTCATCCCCTACTTCCACACCTGCCTCTTCAACCGCAAACAACCGCATCCCCTCCTTCATCGCTATCTTCTCCTCCTTTGTGAACTGAGCGGTAACCGCATCCATCCTAAAGGCCGCTCCACCCTCCTTATCCGCCTCAGCCTTGGCCTCCTCTAAAGCCCTAAGGTAAATCCTAGCCATAACCCGAGGGTAGTCGTCCATCCAAGATAAGTTGCCCTGTTTCCAAATGCGAAAGTACATATCCTGCAGCATATCATCCATCATCCCCTCATTTTCCTCAAACTCCCTCATACGAGCCTCAGAAACCGATAGCCTTGCAATGGCAGCATCCCTTTCCAGTCGGTATCGCAAGAAGTCAGCCTGAAGGGACCTCCTCATCACCTCCATCTCCTCCTTTAGCCTGACCTGAGCAAGCTCTGCGGCTTCAAGCTTCCCCGACAGCTCCTCTACCTGCTCAAGATCTGCCCTCCGAACCTCGTCCACTGTCGAGATGGCCATATTTATCTGCTCCTTGCAAGCAGCCTCCATCTTCCGCAATTCCGCCTTACTAGCCTCCTCCATAGTCTTCCTCAACTGCCCGGAGGCAGCCTCATGTTGAGAAATCTGAATGGCCTAATCAGCAAGCTGTTTGGCCTGGTCCAAAACCATCAATCGTAGTCGGATGTTGGCACTCCCAATCTCCTCTCCAACCTTAACCAGCCGGGCATGATGCCCTATCATCTTCCTAGTCTCCTCCGCCACCCGATCAATATTAGCCTTGGCCTCGTCTCCCATGGTAACTACCCAAGTGGTAAGTAAATCGAGATCTAAGGACTTAGCCTCATCAAGCACCCGTACCATGGGATTGCGGGGAAGAAGGTGCTCACCGGTAACCTGGTCGAAGGTAATATCATGGGAACTTGGATCCAGATCAGGATGACCTGCAAATGGATTACGAGCCAAGCCAGGACGATCAATCTGAGTAACGGTAGGATTTTCAGACGGGTGCGGAGAGAGTGCGAACTCAGTATCCTCCTCCGTGATATCGTGAAGAGGCTGAATTGGGGGCTGAGGACCAAGTGAAGGTTCGGATAAGGGATGACTCCTCTTTCTCTTTTGAATACCCTCTTCAATAACCCCGAGAAGAGGACGGTAGCCGACTACATCCCCGGAATGGTGGATCGAAGGCTTCGGCTTGGCGGAAGCTTTGGAGAGCTTGTATTGTTCGAGCCTATGCCGAAGCTCTGAGGCCTTGGCCGTTTTACCTGCTCCTGATATGAAGAACAAGTGTCACAAGCTTACATTGATCCATGATTCAAGAAACGCGTTAAATTAAAAGTTAAAAAAAAAGGGAAACACATCTTTTATACAAACCCTGGGGAGGAGTAGGATACTGCAATAAGTCCTGGATTTCGTTCCAGGACGGGAGCGGATCGTAAAATATTCCTAAATCCTTATCATGAATGGAGCCTGCAGAAGTCAAAAGTTCACCTTGAGTCGTCAGAGCCACCTTGGCTGGAATAGTCTGGGAAGACACGCTTGCACCGGTCTCGGCCTTGTCAACTCTCCCGGATTTCTCTACCGAAGCCGATTCTCCGTCCAGCCCCTCGAAAGCTTGGCGGAATGCATCATCCGTCCACTCCTGAATCTCGCCTGCTTGCCCAGGAAGCAAGGCCCCGATGCCATCGCCACCATCACCACCTTCCCGGTCATCTCCACCCTCACCTCTCTCCTCCTCCACATCTTCCTCCCCCTGAGTAATTGGACAAGTGCTGGGGGAAGGACCATCCGACTTCTTAAGTTTCTTACCTCCGACAACGGAAGGTTTCGTGAAAGGTTTCCTCTTACCACTCTCTATTGTGACACCTCCCTTAGCTTGAGCAGCCGCCCTCTCCTCCGCCCTTTCCCTCTGCTTGACTACTAACTGCTGTGGAAGGATCAAATTATACTCCAGAAGGGTCGCATTTCTGATCAGGTAAGCAGCTGATCTATCTCTCCCGGAGATAGCTTCTATCTCGGCCGCCATCTGAACCAGGCGGTCATTCTCCACAACCGCAAAACCACCTGTCGTTAGCAAGAAATAAAAGCACGTAAGATAAAGCACTGCAGTTATAACGGAAATTATAAATAAAGCTTCACACTTACAGCCGGAGGTGAAGCGACGAATGGAAACAGAGTCACCCCTGATGAAGAACCATTCTTTCTTGAACATACTGAACTTCGAGTATAAATCCAGGACGGGCTTAAAGGATACGGCAGATTCCAAGCTGATATAGGGAGACCCCTTCTTGTAGCCTCTCAAGTTGTACAAATACCGGATCTCCCGGTTGGAAGGAGGACACCCATATCTCCTCTAGAAGATGACGAAGAGACTCACCAGAATGGCATAAGAGTTTGGTTGAAGCTGGAATGGGGCCACCTTTAGATATGTAAGAAAGCTGACTACCCAAGCATTAAGAGGCGGGATGGCACCACACAGGCAGTGGTATCTGCTATAGGCAAAGTACCCTTCGGGAGGATCATATGGCATAACTTCTCTCCCTGGCAACAGCGTGCGCGCTCTATCGATCCCGAAAGAACGGGAGATGACATCAAGCTGCTCCTCCTTGAGGGAGCTGGGAAAGCAATCGGGCGGGGATTTCAGAAGCTCCTGAGGGCCGTACCCGTCCACCAGTGATCTCGGGGCAGTGCCATGACGTTCCGGTCCTGGCTGAGCAGGGGGCAATGCGGAAGATTCTCCTTCGCCCTGGGACTTCTTTTTATCTGATCGAGTTTCAACTCTGTGAGACATTATCTGTAACACGAAAAAGTACGCCGTTAAAACGAAGGATGCAGAAGTGTAAAACAAACAAGTTTATATCAAAACCCATCCGGTATAAAACCCATCCGGGATAAAATCCATCCGGTATAAAGCCCATCTGGTATAAAACCCATCCGGTATAAAGTCCGTCCGGTATAAAATCCATCCGGTATAAAGTCCATCCGGCATCAAGACCATCCTATATTAAGCACATTCGGTAAAGTGAAATGAATCGAAGAAGCCATTCGGCACTCACCTGATTCGGCAACACAATTGATTCGGCAGGAAGTTTTGTTTTGGAAATTAGTTCGGCAATCTCGTTCGGTGGGCAATAGCGGAGGCCCTAGTTCCGTACTTATAGGCGAGAGTAAACCTCCGGACCAACCGGTTCGGTACTAAAAATCGAATGGGAATGTAAAAATTGGATAACCTGAAACAAAGTAGGCCATATGCCAGCATATACCCCACTTTGGGGGGCAAATGTTGGGTGAATTCTCACCACCGGTCCAAAGCTAGACGAACCAAATCAACACTGCCGAACCAACCTGCCTTCAACACTGCCGAACCAACCTGCCTTCAACACTGCCGAACCAACCTGCCTCCAACCCAATACCGGACCAACTAGATGCCGGACCAACTCGATACCAACCCAATGCCGGACCAACCAAATGCCGGACCAACTCGAGACCAATTCGATGCCAACTCCATGCCGGACCAATCATCGCCGGACCAAATGCTACCGGACCAAGACGTGCCAGGCCAGATCACATCAGCCCAGGCCCACCAGCAGCTATATACACTCAAGACCCCTGCTCCCAACCTCACTCTATAAATAGAGGGGCAGGGGTACAACCATGGGGACAGGTTTTGAGAGCTAAAGCACGGATAGAACTTTAAAACAACTTTCTTTCACTTGTATCAAAGCTTTGTACTTGTAATCAAAACAAGAGAAGAGAAATAACATATAAAGTGGACGTAGGCATATTCTGGCTGAACCACTATAAATCTGCGTGTCTTTTTACAGTTTAGCCCCTGCTTTTCATATATTTGCATAAATCACCCAAATCACTAAGAACAACATAAGATATACTAAATCATACGACTTTGAGGTGTTTGTCCATTTTTTGTGCAAACAGCTACCACCAGGCAACCAAACAAACACTACCTCCTCCACTATACATTTACCACCTCATCTTGAACCCCATTGTGCATACATCAACATCCTGTGCACATACATACAACTTCCCTCTTCATCCAAATTGCTACGCTGCTGCTCTTCAGGCCTCAACCACCACCATCTCAACCATCTCAAGCAACTACATACTAGTTGCCTTCACCATACCAGTCTACCATACCCTTACATCATTTAGCACCAAAACATATCACACTTACATACCTGAAACCACAGTTTCAAACTCCTCACTACACTTCTTCATCTACACCACATTCACCTTCAAACAACACTGCTACCTTACATATCTGTACCATCTACAGTTGCCACAAACTCACATACACTTGCCTCAAACACACCACTGTTGTACTGCCCCATCAACATCTACCATACTACTTCTTCACCCACTCCAGAAAACTGTTGTGCTATCATACATCAGTTCATTCATCACCAACATCACTTCACCATACAAAAAATTTCTTTCCAGCACTGCTTACATATACATCATATTGCCACCAACCAATACCACCCCTGTGCCTGCAACCAAACCCTACTGCAATAACTTGTCAACATCCCACTTCCCCTACAAAACTCATGCCATATCACTTCACCCCATACAACATCCACTTCATCTACCACTTTCCACTGTAACTACTGCTCCTCTGTCCATCTTCGCACATACAAATCATCGAAACACCAACCGCTTTGTGCACATTTTCATAACAACAACATACACACTGTCATCATCCTCCTGGTTTCGTTGCTTCTCTGCTTTCACATCATACAACTTCACTTCTTCACATCCATAATACATAACTGCTCCACCAACAGCTACAACTCACCTCTGTCCCGGTAACCATCTACCACATCCGTATCGGTGCACCAAAACGTCTGCCTACACTGTCAACTTCAACCTACCCACCTGAACATCGCACACTTGCTGCAGCAACCAAGCGAACCAGAACGCGAACCATCCACAATCATACCAGCATCCATATCATCACTACTTCACCCCAAATCGAATTCCAGTAACCATTAGAGAACTTCCCACTGCACCACCATAACAACTGACTGCAACATACTCACATCATCCTTCCACTGCAAAGCCACAACTTTATCTCAAAAACCATAGCAAAACCACACGACTCATCTCCATTCTGGACCACCCAATCGCCTCGACAACCAAATCCAATCACCGCGACCAAACTTGCTGCAACCGAACTCGAGGATCCGCCACCAAAGTAACCGCGACCCAATTCAATTCATTTTCGATTTGGGATTCACTGTCGATTTGAGATTTGAATAGAGGAGTTCACTCGAGTTTTTTTTCTTATATCATTTACGCGAATCTGAATAAAAAAGTGGAGAGTTGTTTTGGACTTGTGAACTTTATTGTTGGGCCAGAGATATTGTTATTTTTTAGTAAAGTTTAGTTTGTTCAATTTTTTTTATTTTGTGCGTTTAAGTCTTCTAAAACTTAAAAAAAAGAGTTGATTATAAATTCTTTTTGGGCTCTTGGTAGTGAGTTTTGTTTTTGGTTGTTTTCATTGTTATTTTGTTTTGTTTTGCAGACTAATTTATAAAAAAAAGAGTTATTTTGGTTTTCCTTGTTTTGGTTAATTTGTTTTAGATTCATTTGCTTTTTGTTTCCTATTTAAAAAAAAATTGTTTTCTTCCCACTTAAAAAAAATTTGCTTTTGTTTCATGTGGTAATCAATAAAAATTTTGCTCTTGTTTTTATTTTTCTTCCATTTAAAAAAAACGACCAACAAGTTATTTTTAATTGTTTTAGTTTAATTTGTTTTGTTTCTCATTTGTTTTAGTTTCGTCCTAAAAAAAATAGTATATATCTTGTTTTTAATTTTCAGGTTGCAGGTGGCAGAATTGCTTGCTAAAGAAACTGCTTGCTTGCTTATAAAAAAATTTGTCGCTAAAAAATAAAATTTGCTAATAATTATGCACGCTCTGGTATCGTTCCTCTATCTCTTGTTTTTATTTGCCTTGCATTGTTAGTTGTTTGCATTTTAGAAAAAAAATTTCAAAAACAAAAATCAATTCGTAGTTGCATTTTTAATACACATTTAATTTCATTTTGCATTTTATCTTAGAATTTTCTAATAATAACGATTAGACATTTAACATATGGGTGTCGCGAGCTCACCTAGGGCTTAATTGTATATTGATCAGTTGTCCTCTTTCGACAATTTAATTTCTTGGTGTCTAAGCTACGGTAGAGCAATAATCAGTTATAAATATTACGGTGATTCGTAAAAATTGTACCGATTGTTTCTCTAAAGGTACTTAAACCTTCGGCTGCATTGCTACGGTGATTCGTGGTGCACTAATAAATCATGTTCATTACCTGGCAGAGAACTATCTTGTTGGATTAAGACAAAGTGTGATTATACGATTTTGGTTTAGGAGCTACTAAGGATAGAAAATTTGTAATTAAACCCTTACATTCATTTAATTGCATTAGTTCATGCATATTTTAAAAAAAATTCAAAAACCAAAACTAAGAATATAGTAAATATTTCTTAACTTAGTTTTTAAATCCATTGAAATTTTTCAATCAAAATCAAAAATCCAAAAAAAAATTTGAGTTAGGTTTTTTTTAGAAAAACAAAAAAATTAATAATCTTTTCAAAAAAAATTGAAAATCTAAAAATCTAGTTTCCCTTTTTTAAAAAAATAAAAATAAATTCCTTTTGGTAAATAGTTTTCCTTTACCAAAAAAACATTTTGAAAATGTCGGAATTTTTTTACTCTACAAAATTTTACAATAGTTGTGAAAATTAATATAATCCATGTAATTTCACTCCAAATTCTTATGGATATTTTAATGACAACTATTGTACAAACTATTCGAATGTTGAACCAAAAAATTTTCAAAATGATGACCAACCCTCAAATCTTGAAAATAGCATTGACATGATTTTGTCTTTACTTGAACTCTCTACACAACAAAATCAAAAGATAAATGAATTGTATAATTCATATTTGTGCAATGATTCAACTCAAAGTTTTCAAAATAATCAAAATTTGAATTCACTTCAAAATTCAAATGATTTCAAGTATAACCCATGCCAATTCAATTTTGAACTCTAAAATGAATTTCAAAATCAAAACAAAAATGTCAATCACTATTTAAATGATTTTATGGGGTTTGTTTCAACGATGGTGAAAATTTTCATTCTCAACAAGTTCAAATTGAAAATTTTCAAATTCATAATTATAAATTTGACTTTGTTGAGCAAATGGATGAAATTTACAATGATCACACATATTTGTTGTTCAAAACATATATGAAACAACGTGAAAAACAAAATCAAATTCCAACGATTGATGAGTCAAATAATAATCCACCTTTTACCAAAATAGATGATTTTCAAATAACAACTTTTGAAATTGAAAATGACAATCTTAATTAAGTTGTTGAAAATGCGGTAACTGAGTTGGATTTCAATTATTTTGAGAGTGTGGAAGCAAATTTAAAATTCGATCTTCCTTTTTCCGATTTTGAAAATATGAATACAACAACTTTGGATTTTGAACTTGATATATGCAATGAAGTTGTGAATAATTCAACAAAGGAAGATGAATTTAATGAACATAAATTTTTTAGACGTTTCGAAGATAAGTTGTTGAATTCTGAAGGGGAAGAGTTAAATCACCATTTTGATTTCAAAATCAATAATTCTGAAGAAGTTTTCAATGATAAGTTTGAATTTAAATTTGGTGAAAATAAACTTGAATTTCAACCAATTGTTCTATCTACCCTAAAAATCATCGAAAATAAAACAACTCATATGATTTTTAATAAAACGACATTCGTTTTTCCAAATCAACATTCAACTTTGAAATCTTTTACGGTTTGCTTTTCCGAGCTTGAGTCGTGTCTCTCATACTCGATGAAACAAATGAATTGGTCTTTGGAAGACCGTTTCATTTACTCTTTGACGATATATTTTCTGATGTCGTGTGAATAATAACCGTTTTAATTTCATGTAAATATAGGTCATATATTTTTTTTTCTCCTTTCACTTGGGTTGACTGTGGGGACACAGTCAAAATCAAGTTTGGGGGGAGTCTCGTCTTCCTTTTGATTTTTCATGGTTTATTTTTAAAAAAAATTCCAAAAATAATTTTTTTTATAGCATTTTGATTTATTTTTAGAGAAACACTATAAGATAAATATATGGTTTTGGTTTTTAAATTGAAATCTTCGAAAATTTATTTGTCTCAACAAAAACAAATAATGTTTGATTACAAATAACGATGGTTTAACTAGTATATATGTAACGATCCGGATTTTTCGCGTTCGAAAATCAACATCCGTACTTCACATTGTACTAGAATGTCGCAGATTCGACCGTTCAAATCCGATTCGCCGGAGCTACGGCGATCAACGCTGCCACCTCCCACATGTCGTCGTCCATCGACTCATGTCCTCAGGCCAATCCATTCGTCGAATCCACGATGAATTCGAAATCGAGAAACTAAATCCAACCTGGAACAGTTTTCGACCACCATGAGCATCCTCGTGCCGCCACCACAGATCATCAGCGCCCACGAAACTTCGACCAGCCACACGTCCACACTCCCTCGACCATCTCCTAGAGTCTCATCGTACTCGATCATCCAGAGGCGTTACGCCGATCAAAAATGTCCATCCTATCCAAACTAGGGTTACCAACGTAAATCGATCACCACCACCACCACAGTGATCTTCCATCGCTTCTACTATTTTTCCCAAACTCCTCCATCACTCATCTAGCTTCAGCATCAACCCCGTGGCCACCGGACCTCGCGATCGCCAGAGATGGTCACGATTTCATTTTTCTGTTCAACTCAAAGCTCACTCGATTCCCAAATTTAAAAATCACAAAACTATTTTTAAAAATCATAACTTTCAAAGACAAATCTAGACATGTATTTGAAACATGAAATCTACACATTTGATTTCTGACCAATTTTAATTTGTCACTGTAAATACTCATTTTTCCAAATGATTATTCATTATATCCATACGAATCTATTTTTAAACTTGATATTACGCCTATACAATCCTTTTTCTATTATGATTATAACCTTAATTCGATTATATAGGGGAATATAAATTTCCTTTTGAATTTGTTGGGTCTGTAAAACCAACAGAAGTCTGTGTGTATATATATACAGACAGGCACATCTAAATTTTCATGTATATACATGTAGACATTCATACAACATTTTCCAAATCATCATCATCATTACAGGCATGCAAAATCAAGCAACAACATATAAATATATTGGAGGTTGGAAGTTTTTCGAGCAGGCTTTGTTTTGTGCTAGGGTGGGAAACATTAAATGCTAATGTACTTTTTGTATCATACTTTTCTTCTTTGTACATAGATGTTATATATATTCTTTTACTTTTGTTCATGTTGCTAAATTATTTTACTTGCCTGCAACATGTATACTTTGAACTTTGAAACTGATTTGTTTCTTACTGTTTGAATGAGTTGCTTCAGGTTATAGCTTTGATGAACGAAATGAAATAGAGTAGGTGTATATATATATATAAATTCAAATTTACTCATATTTATTCCATATACATATATTCACATATATAAAATATTTAAATTTAAATGATTTATATCAAATTTATTTTGTATCGGGGAAACTCGCTCCCATTTTATCGATTAATTTAACAAATTTTTATTCAAAAATTTATTTAATTATTAACTTAAATTAAATAAAAATCTAGGGTCGTTACAATATAAGAAGGTTCATACGTGTTAATTATGAAGTATATCCTAATTGAGAATCTTTGTTTAAAAAAGTGGTGGATTTAAAGAAAAGGATATAACATTTTTATCTTCTAAAATAAATGGTGCTAAGATGATTTTGCAAAACTCTCTCTTCAAATATATATATATATATATAACAAACAAAAGAAAAAAAATTGTATATATGTATATATTTTATAAACACCTAAAGTCATGTGTTCACACGCAAGTGTGTACACTCGCCATGCTCTGTACCCTTCTCACGTAAGACCGAAAGGCTGTGCACGATCGGTATATCTGGCCTCAGTTTATCTAAGTTAGGTGTATGTATATAAAAATTCTTTTATTAATAATGCCTACAGTCGATAGGTGTACACACTTGTGTGTTCACTCGCCACGCTTTGTATCCCCCCACGTAAGCCCGAAAGGCAGTGCATGAGTCATATATCTGGTCTCGGTTTTCTGAGTTAGGCATATGTAAATATTGTTAATATCAATAAAAAATTTCCAAATAAGAGAGAGTAAGCAATTGAAATCCAAGCACTATTTTTACTTATTTGATTTGACTTGTTATTGAAAAGAAATGAAAATACCACTTTGAAAAACTTTGATAATCAACTAAGGATCCATTTCATAGTTACACTAAGTTATTAAACAAAAAAACTAGCCAAATTAGAGTCTATTTGTTATAATAACTTAATTTTTATTGGAAATTTTGACAAGTAAAAGAACTTAAATTTCTTGATAATGACCGGAACTTATATTTAACTTATTCGTGTTAATTTAAAAGTAAATTCTTCATATCTTTGTAAATAAATCTTGCATTTATATCTTTGTAACTTAAATTTTCAAAAAGAACTTAAATTTTCAAAAATTTGCATCCATATCTTTGTAAATAAATCTTGCATTTAGAAAATTTTCATTTCGCACTTGGATTTTGTGGGTAGTATCCACTGAAAACCCTCATGAGACAACACTCGTCGACACCTAGAGGTTTAATGACTTGTTGCATACGCTCAATGCAATCGTATTTCCTACGAAAACAGATTTATCTTAGTTTTCTTTATTCGAGGACGAATAAAAAGATAAGTGTGGGGGTATTTGATGTGCACGTAAATGTGCATATTTTTACTACCATATTTAATCTAGTTTAATTAAATAAACGAGCATATAGGGTATTTTAACATGTTTAAACCAAAATCCAAATTATTTTCAAATAATCATTCATTCATCTTCATCTAGGGGCAAAATGATCATTTTTGTGAATATATTAATTTTAGAAAATTTACTTGGATATTTTAATGTTATTTGTAGGAATTTGAATGGAAATAAGATGAAGGCTTCATGGAAAATATGCATGCACAAGAGAAAACAAAGGAATGAAGATGGAAATAATTCAACCTCATGTATCATGGAGGACCCCACCTACTCACTTACCATGATGTACACTTAGGAGCTAATGCACATGCTAATGAATACTAAAGTTACATGCACATTTTAGTAGAGGATTAACACATGCTAATGATAACTTGGTGGCCACACTTCCTCAAGAGTATTTTGGGTAGTTCTCAAAGTAGGATTAGGGCTTCAAAGCTTGTATAAATACCCCATATGTTCATGTAATTAATCTCTTAGCTTCTCTAAGCCTCCTTTGAGCTTCCTCTTGTAGTTAGTTTAGTTTTAGGCTCACAAATAAAAAAAAGCTCTCTTTTCAATTTCATGGCTTCTTAGCCATTTCTCTTATGTAATTTTCTTTAATGCAATTTTAATTCATGCACTCTTCTTTTATGTTCTTTTCTTGTTTATTTCCTTACATGTTAGTAGCTTAGTTTATTTTTATTCAAGTAGATTAGCTCTCATTTTATTTTAATTTGCTCTCTGTTTTCCTTTAGTATTTATTTCATGTTGAATGCTACATTTGTTGAAATGATAACAAATATGAGAGGCTAAACCCCTTCAATTTAGGGGTAATGAAGCTCCCTTAATCATGTAGATTCAACATTTTGATAATTTTTTATCTCCTTTTGTGCTTAATGGAAATGTTTGAATGAGTTAAACTTTGTTGTTTTAGCTCTGAATTTGATAGCCTATGTTGTTGACACCAAATAGGCTATGCTTAAATAAACAAAAACACAAATTACCTCTTCATCTACATATGATTACGGTAATGAAGTGAATGTTAAAATCAAAATTTGATGGTCTATATTTCTAATCAATAGTTAATAGATCATGCTTAGAATAGATTTTATTTTCAATTTCATTGTAATTTTCATGAGAGTTAAGAAGTAGTTTAATGGGTGTGTTATACTTTTATGGTTTATATTGGGCTAATTAATAGCACAAATATTCCATACTTATGATAAACACATCAATTAAATTCACTGATGACCAAAAAAGAGATCATAATTTCATGTTGTGTTGATTTATGTGATCAAGAGAGTGGATTTATCTCTAAATTGCCTTCAAACTCACATATTTTTATTCACTTTTGCTTGTAGTTAGTTTTTACATTTTCTCTAGCTTAAAACAATTTTCAAACTCTTTAGTTAATTTGATTGAATAGAAAATTTAAAATCTAAATAATTCCCTGCGGATCGACCCGTACTCGCCACGTACTAAAATTGTACGCATGCGCTTGCAGTTATTTTTAATCAAAATTTATCGGCTATTTTCTAACTCGTTAGAGATTTGGCCGGTTTAACCACTCCACAAATGAAAAAATTTGTAAAGAATTTTCTAACATTATGAAAAGTGAATTCGGGATGTCACATATGGGAGAACTCTCGTATTCTCTCGGTTTACAAATTAAACAATTAAGTAACTGTGTTTTCATAAATCAAGTGAAATACTATAATAATTTAATAAAATGTTTTGGTATGGAAAACACTTCTGCAAAACCAACTCCAATGAGCACTACGGTCCATCTCAATCGAGACGAAAATGGTAAAAGTATGGATCAAAAACTATATTGGAGTATGATCAGTTCTTTACTATATTTGACTGTTAGTCGTCCCAATATCATGATGAATGTGTGTCTATGTGCACGATTTCAAGCAAGTCCTAAAGAATCACATTTGCGAGCCATGAAACGAATTTTGCGCCACTTAAGCAACACTATAGACTACGGCCTCTTTTATCTGAAAGGATGTCCATTCGAATTAGTATCACCTAGTGATGCTGACTTCGATGGATGTCGAACGGACCAAAAGAGTACGAGTCGTACATGCCACTTCATTGGACAGTCTCTAATATCGTGGTTTAGTAAGAAGCAAAATTGTGTCTCACTCTCGATGTATGAAGCAGAATACATCTCTACTGCTTTGGCGTGTGCACAAGTGATCTATATGCAACAAACTCTTCAAGCTTTTGGTATAAATCATTCTAAATCAATGATTTATTTTGATAACACAAGTGCAATTATTTTGTCAAAAAATCTCATAACTCATTCACGAATTAAACATATTGATATCCGACATTATTTTCTACGTGACAACATAGAAAAAGATATTATTTCTCTCTAATTCGTATCTTCAGAAAATCAAATTGCAGACATATTTACCAAACCATTAAATGAAAATATTTTATAAAACTAAGACGAGAACTTGGAATTGTGTCTCTGCAAGAATTATAAAATTTAAAAAAAATTACATAATTGATTTCCGTAGGCAATAAAGAAATAAGTGTATAAAAATATGGCTAATAAGATTCAAACCCAGGTTGCATGGGAAATGAGCACATGTTCAACCAAATTGACACATCTTCTTTTGCATTAGAACCTACTAATTTTTAGATAAATCAAGTAAAGGTCATAAAACTTGTGTTTATATTAACTATTAAAAATTATATACAATTTACAGGATACAAATCAAAAGAGATATTAAACTTTCAAAATATTTCTAAAAATAGAAATCAATTATATATAAGAACAAAATGAGTGTAGATGAAATAAATATTAAAACAATCATCTTCTCAAATAAAAATTGTCTTCCCAAGAGAATTCTACGTACTCATCCATTGATTTTGGCTCACCCTTTACCACACCATCCAATAACTCAGCTCCTATATATATTCCCGTATGCATTACACCTTCTCCAAATCATCACACTAGCTATACTCCGAAGGGAAAATGAGTCAGAAGGACCATAGATTTTGGCTCACCTTCAACACAACATTAAATAGATGATATACATCATTTTCAATGAGAAATGATCAGTATTCAAGGTGAAATGTACTATGAACAAAAAAAATCAAGGAGCTCCTTTGGGTTTCCTTGAGAAATGTGCTCTTAAGATTTGTGGTCATTCTCTTACTAGTAATAGCATCCAGATACAATCGCCTCGTCGCACAGATACACCTCGTAATCCATGGGACAAAGGTCCATCGTGCAAACTCACCCCTATGCGTAAAAACTTTTGGTCCCCTCTCAAACCGTTGAATGAGAAGACAAAAGTTAAACCCGATTCGTTCGAAGGTTTCTCTTCAGAAGAATCTGAGCCTTTTGAAAATAAATGAATTCTAATACGCTATATTGTCTAAATAATATATATATATACACACACACTCACACACACATGTCTTTTATATATTGAATAATATGTATGTCTCAAAATATTTTGAATAAATCTGTGTATGTTTAAAAAGATAATAAGTGAAAAAGCTCTTATAAATATACATATATATAAAATGTAGTTTACACAATTAGATAATGTTTGGATAAAAGATGATATGTGCAACTAAATCAAATTTAAACCCAGCAAACGGCCGACTGAATTTTAAATTAGGCTATTTCCTTTCGACCCCTAAAAAAATAAATTCAGCCGGCAGCCCTTATCCTTTCAACCGTTTGAATAGCCAGACTTCTGTTTTTTATATAAGAAGTCGATTCATTTTCTCTGCACCCTTTCATTTTTACCAACCATATTTTCCTCTCTTTAAAACTCTAAACCCCAAATCTACAGCCACACTCCATAACCAAAATCGAAAATTCTCCAAATCAACTTCAAATCAATTAATGGCTCTAAGACCTAAGAGAGCAAAGACTACTTCTACCTCAGCTGGACCATCCCAAGGTCAAACCAGGACATGGCTTCACAATGACATTGCTGTAACTCGATTCAATAGCACGAAGAACTGGAAAATCTTTGAAGGAGCATTCATGAAGTTCACCAATTTCAACAGTTATGGAATTAAGGAGCTTGCGGAGGCCAATACTTGGATTCTCTTATTGTGTATGACGCTAATAGTGTAAAAATTTATCCACTCTTGATTAAGCTTTTCTTTGCCAATATGAATCTAGATCATCAAAATTCCCAAAATAAGGAAGATTATATTTGGACATTAGTATATGGAGTTAAAATTTATCTTCCATTACAATGTTTGCGATACAATTTAAGATGTCCATATCAAGGAACCGACATTGATGACATTGAAGTCAATATGTTGAATCGAGATGAAGTATCTCATAGATTTCTTTCCGATATGATGTGCACATAAATGTGCATATATTTACATCCATATTCTATCTCTTTTTATTTAAATAAACATCATATTTGGGCATTTTTACATGTTAAAACCAAAATTAAATTATTTTCAAACCATCATATTTTCATCTTCATTCAGGGGCAAAATGGTCATTTTTGTGCAAGTGTCAATTTAAGAATTTTTACTTGGACAATTTTTATGATTTTTATAGGATATTTTGATGCATATGGAAGTGGGATTCATGATAATATATGCATGCACAAGGAAATACAAAGGAATGAAGATGAAATAATTCAAGTTCAAGATCATGGAGGACCCCACCCACTTACCTAAATGTACAATTAGGAGCTAATGGACAACTAAGTGGAGGTTAAAGCTTCATGCACATCAAATGATGGATTAATTAGTGGCTAATGGTTACTTGGTGGCCACACTTCCTAAAGGGCATTTTGGGAAGCTCCCTAAAAATAGATTTAGGGTTTTATGCATGTATAAATAACCCTCTTATGTACATGAACATATCTTCTACTCTTTCATATTTTTCCTTAGGAAATTAGCAAGTTGTAAACAAAAATCAAAGTGAAATAAAAATGGCTTTCAAGCCTCTTTCTCCTTTCTTTTCTACATGCTTTTATTTGCTTCTTTGTTAATGTTTATTTCTATGATCTCTTTCTTTTAATGTTCATAGCTTAGATTTACATTTATGCAAGTAGTGTAGCTTTAATTTTTATGCAAATAGTTTGTTGTTAATCTCTCTTTCTTCCTTTGCTTAGTTTTAGTTTCTTTGCTTTTTAATGTTGAAAGTTACAAGTGTTGATTTGATAACACAAATGAGTAGCTAAACCCCTTCAATTTAGGGGTAATGAAGCTCTAAAATATTATGTAATTTCAACATTCTATGATTTATGATCTCCTTTTGTTTATGATTCATAAGAGTGAATTTTGATGCAAGTTTATACAAGTGGGTTTGATAGCTTATATTGCTTTTGCAAATGAGCTATTCTTATTCAACATAAACACAATTTGCATCATCATTTGCTAATCCATTTTTGATTTTGAAATGAAAGTAAAAATGAATTTTGATGAACTATTTTACTAGTTACAATAGTAAATAGATCATACTTAAAATAGCTTTTGCTTTGGCTTCATTTTCATGAGAATTATAAGTTGTATAATTGTTGTATTATAGTTTGATGGTTTGAGTTATGTTAATTAATAACATAAACAAACCATACTTATGATAAATGCAATGATTATTTCACTTAATATCAAAGTTAGAGATCATAAATTATTTGTTGATTTACAAAAATATGAGAGTGGATTTGCCTCTAAATTGTTCTTTAGTCCAATAGTTTTTAAATCACATTTTAATTCTATCTTTAGCCTCTCTTTTTAGTTAACAATTTCCTCTCCACTGTTGGTTTAATTTGATTGATTAGAAAATTTTAAAATTAAAAATTCCCTGTGGAACGACCCGTACTCGCCACGTACTAACTTTTGTATGCCGTGCGCTTGCGGTTAAATTTTATTTCAAAAATTATCGGCATTTTTCTAATCAATAGAATATTTGTCGTTAAACACGATAATATGACCGAATTAAAATCAAGTGATTTACGTCCAGAAGCCCGGTTAGTTCATCGCACTCTTATTCGATCTCTTCAACCTCGCACCGATAGTTATGAAAAAGTGTATAAGAGAGACTTCCATACTCTTTACGCTATTTGGTCATCTCAAAACGTTAATTGGGGAAGGATCATTTTATAAGACTTTGACAATGTTAACCATCGAAGGAATTATAAAACAATTCACTAGGGAGCATATATTATGAGGATCTTACAAAATTTTGGCGTTGTTATTCCAAATTCTGAGTATACAACCATCAGTGAGCTCAACTCTAAAACATTGAGCCTAATGGGTCTTCCTAAAAGTTTTACTAGCCAAGTGATAATTTCTTTTCAGCAATGGGTCGCTAATCGTACCGAAGGAATTCCACAACCCACCAACCCTAACATTGCTTCCTCCTCCGAAGCACCACAAGCCCCAAGAGATGAGAATGAAATAGAGGAAATCACTTTGGAAACATCTACCAAAGAATCTGTTGTTACCATCTATAGAAATCAAAAGCGTCTTGATGATCATTTGTCCCGAATTGAACACAACGTCTCCAAGAACACTAAACGCCTAAATTCAATAAAAGGATTCTTAAACAAAATTTGGGATAGACTTTAATGCGTCTCATTGACAATGGCAATTCCACCCTCCTCATCTCAACCCGAGATTGATAAGTTGGACCAATTTCAGTGGATGTCTAAGGAAGAAGGAGGCCAAGAAGGAGACCATGAAGGGGAAGAAGAATTAGATAGCTCTAACAATAAAGCTTGAAACTTAGCTCTTTCTATCCTTTTTCAAGTAAGTACTTATGTTGTGTCTTTTAAAGAACTACTTGTGATGTTATTTTGTTTTGTCTTCGACTTGTTATTATGATGTTGTAAAACTACTAGTTCGTTTTGTGATGTCTAAACTATATTGTGATGTCTATGAATTATATTTCGTGATGTTTAAATGTTCATCCTTTTTATGTTAAATGTCTATGATGTTATTCACATATTTGTCTATATTTTGTGATGGTTTAATATTTGGGCTTTGATGTGATCCAAACAAAGCTCTTTCCTACATAATTTTTATATATTTCTCCTATAGATATCTATTTCCTTTTTGTCGATGACGAAGGGAGAGATTTACTTAAGATCATGTTAAAATTAAACTTATATAGTTGTCATCATCAAAAGGAGGAGAATGTTAGAACCCTGTACTTTGATGTTTTGATAGTGACAACTATACAGGTATATATCGTATTCACTAACCACTTATGCAGGAAATAATATCATTTGAACGAAGAGATGAACTCGACAAAATGAAGATCAAAATGGTGTTACACCGTAATATCATTCATAGAGTCTTAGCATATAGTTCAAAATATTGTTAAAATCTCTTCTGGGTGGTATACGCATAAACATATATTGCACAATCAATTTTGAAACTAAAAAAACAAATTGCTTCACACTCAGTCGGCTGAATAACAAAGGTCAGCCGTCTGAAACTGTTACATCCCTAATTTTTTATAACATTATTCAAGAAATTTAATTATATAAATTAAATAGAATATGTAAGAATTAGAGTGATAAGGAGATCGAGATTTGAATAAACCATAAGAAGGTCGTGCTTAGAGTTAATTAAATGGGCTTAAAAGAGTTTATAAGCTAATTAGTTTATATAAGGCCTTATTAGTGAATAGCCGCACCTATTATTCACATACCTTTTCATTTCTTGCATCATTCTTCATTTTCACAAACGCAAATCAAAAAACCTAAAATAGAAGCCGACCATTACAAAGAAGAAAAAGGGAGGAAATTTATTCAAGGCTAAGGATTAAAGCTAGGGGATTTATGCAACAACAAATCTCAAAGTCCTAATTATATACAAGGTGAATAATAATTTTATACCTTATGTATTTTATTCTATGATTATATGTTTTCGGATTTATGATTAAATTCATTTTTATGACGTTTTGGATGATGATACGCTTGAACTATTATATGTTTGATTTAAATCAATTCATTTACATATGAATTTACACGGTTTTAGGGCAAAACCGATTGGTAATGATTTTAGAATGCCATGGAAAAATTATATGTTATGATAAAATATGATTTTGGAGATGGGTTTCAATTTTTATCATTTTCCAAGCTATGGAAAATTTATTATGAATTTTCAAAGGAAAATGTGATAAAATTGGGTTTAAAATTAATATCGATTATTTCAAGAAGAATTTGGGTCTGAAATTTTAATATGTTAGATAACATGATGAAAGTGAATTTCTGTGATTTTTGAGGATTTTCTCTAATTGATTTGCTATGGAAAATAAATTATTTTAAAAGGACTTATTTGCAATATTTGTATTGCTTAAGGGAAGGGCTTAAACATTAATTTTTCCTTGATTTAGATCTAATAAATTAGGTAGTAATTTTTGTAAAGGATTTGAAAAGTTTTAAGGCAACCAATTAAAAGATTACAAATAGGCAGGTTAGTCATAAAGTAATCACTAAATTAGCATGATTTCAGCCTTTATTCAGAAAACCAGGTTCAGCCTCCTTTAGTAGTGTCTTTCGACTCCAATGCTTTCGCCTCGACTCAGTCGAAACCAACCCAGTCAAAACCCACCTAGTCGAAACCAATACACAAGGTATCACTTAGATGGTACGTAGTGGATTAGAGGGAAGGCGGGAGCCATGGTGTTAAAAGCAATGCTTCCGATGGGTTGAAACCATAGTTTTGTTTCCAAATGTTAAGTGCCTGCCTTGTTTTACTTAAAGCTTTTCGACGTAGTAAAAACATATGTTTTTGAAAGGGTTTTTTCTAAATATATTTCGAAGGAGGTTGCCATACTATGTTTTAAAGTAGGAGCTTTCGGATGAGTTCCTTTATTCTTAAATAAGACTTTCGAAGATGATGGTTCCGACCTAGTCGAAACCTCGCTGCCATTCATGTGCCTTTCGAGTGTTTTGAAGTCATCAATGCTTTTGAAAGGTGCCTTTGTTTTAAACTTATACTAAGTCACTTCTTAAATGCTTTCGAAAGGGTTCAAGGGTTTTGAAGGCAAAGGTGTCGATAGAGGGTTTCGATGCTATCCTTCAAAGTTTTACTGGGTTTTGAGCTTTCGAATAGATGGTTCCGACACTACCAAATTTTCCCCAAATAATTTTATTAAAGGTTTCAAAAGAGATACTTTCGTATGTAACCACTTTGACCCAAAAGATGTTTTTAAAAGTAAAACCCAATACTTTTGAAAGGGGTACTTTCATTGGTTTCGAAGCTATGTTTTAAGGTAATGTTTTGATACATTCGAAAGGTATATTTTGGTTTCGAAAGGAATAAGTTAAAGGGATTAGAAAGGTATATACTTAGTGTTTCGAAAAGAAGTTTTCTATGCTTTCGAAGGAGGTTATCCATGGGTTTCGAAAGTGATGTTTTAAGGTTTCAAAAGAAATAACCCAATCTCATTTTAAAGTAAAAACCATGGCATAAATAAAGAGTTTTGAAATGAAGTTTTTGAAGAAGTTTTCCTTGATTAACAGGTTAAAGGGAATAACCAAGTTTTATATAAAATGATTTCAAGGATATTTAACCACGGGTGTTGGTATTATTATGTTGTTATGATTGCTTCTTCATATATTTATTCACATTGTTATGAACCCATAACGGTACTTTGGGGATGGGAAGAATAACTAGCTAGGTTGACCCAGTAGTGAATATAAGTTAAGGATGCTAAAATATTAACTAAAGATATTGGCAGGAGGCAATAGGTTCATAGTAAGCCCATGAAAATTGTGTAAAGGAAAAGATATTGGCAGGGGCCAATAGGTTCATAGTCGACCCATGAAAACTATGATTTGATATTGGCAGGGGCCAATTGGTTTGTAGTTTGCCCATGAAAACTATATTCGGATTAAGATATTGAAAGAAGTTAATAGCTTCCTAGTTAACCCATGAAAACTAGGATAAGGTGAAGGATATTGGAGTTACCAATAGGTTCGGGGAGAACCCATGAAATAGTAACGATATTGGCAGGGGATAATAGGTTCTTAGTGATCCCAAGAAATCTAAGAAATTGGACAGGGAGTCCATAAACCTTTAACAGGTTATTAGTAAGCCCATGAAAATTAATAGGTTCTTAGTGATATCATGAAAACTATGAAATCAGACAGGGAGTCCATAAACCTTTAATTGGTTATTAGTAAGCCCATGAAAATTAATAGGTTAATAGTGACCCTAGAAACTATAAATGAGATAGATAGTCAGAATGAATGGGGATGGGTAATCCAGAATTAAATTACTTGTTTGCATATCATCTTATTATTTTGAATTGTTTTAACCATTGTGGATGCAGGCGCATAGTTTATGGTTTTATAAAGGTTTTAAGATACTAGTGAGGGGAAAATCCATTTCGCTAAGCGGCGTGGTCTCACTAGATATCTAAATGGTTTGAGATGGTAGATTATTATTCATACCAGGCTTTATGTCTGACTCGAAGTTTTTGTTTTCCCCTTAAATTCTCGGGTGCTCAATTGGTTTTGAGTAGTTTGAGGGTAAAGGTTTTAGGTTTTCTTTTAGATGAATAAAGAATCCAAAGACAAGCGGAAGACAAGATTATTAATAAGAATTTTTTTATTCCGCTGTCCGTTTTGGGTTGTAAAGGTAAACCTGTTTTATTGCCTTATTATATACTTTGATCAACCAAGGGGGCATCTTCATGTGTCGCTCTTGCCGTATTTTGTATTAATTATATGTTATCTGAATGTAGTCTGCATAATGGGATGATGTAATGAATTTGAAATATTTTGAAGTGGAATATGGAATTTGTTTGCTGCTTAAATTTTTTCCATATTCATGTTTTTCTATATATCAATGTATCTAACATAGTCGTATTTGGTCGCCGAGGATTAATAACTATGAATGACTGCAGCATCCGTAGCCATTAGTTTTGGGCCTCCAAGTAGGGGGATGTTACAAGTTGGTATCAGAGCATAGGTTAATGAAACTTTAAAGAAATTTAAACCTAAAATATTTTTTCTAACATAATCCAATAAATCAGATAATAAGATTGGGGTTTGGGTTAACATTATAGTAACGTACTTGTAATTGATATATATAGTTATGTATATAAGTATATATTCGCTGCTCTCTTAGACCATTCTTATGTATCTTACTAAGGCTCGTATACAAGGTTTACGAGAAAGGGTATATGGAAGCAGGAAACGGAAGAGGACATCTCGATGGAGGCAGCACCTAATGAAAATGCTCGACCCACCACCAGATGGAACCCAGGTCAACCGGCTAATGCTAATAACCAAAATGCTGATGCCAATGTGGGTGCTGGAAACCCACCAGTAGATATGGGGGCGATGTATCAATTCTTCGTCAATATGGTGCAAGCAGGAGTTGCTGCTGGAGTTGCTGGAAATGTTGGTGGAGCTAATCCTGTAGCTCCAGTTAGGAATAATTATGCTAAGCTGAATAGAGACTACACTAGTCTTGGTAGGAAGCCATTCATGGGGACGGAGAATGCTATGGAAGTTGAGGAATTAGTTGTTGCATTGAGAGAGGATATTTTCTAATTTGGGTTTAGATGATGAGAAAAAGAGAAGGTTGGCCTCTAGACAATTGCAAGGGTCAGCACTTCATTGAAGGAAAAGTATTACCGTTGGAGTTCTGGAGGAGCAGTTGACTTGGGCTGATTTTCGAAGGAGATTTGAGCAAAATTTTGTGCCTGAGTTTGCTAAGTCAGAGCTGATGAGGAAGTTTATGGATTTGGAGCAAGGAGAGATGTCGGTTGTTGAGTATACCACTAAGTTTGATGAGTTGTCCCGTTATGGACATAATACTATAGACACCATCATCAGAAGGAACGAGAAGTTCATTAGAGGACTGAGGTCCGAGATTGCTAAGGCGACCCTGCCACATCTTCGCGATCCTAGTAATTTAGTTGCGGAGATGGCCATTCGTCATGAGGAGATGCTTGCAGATTGTGTTAGAGAGAAGCCAGTGGAAATCCAGGGTTCTCAAGGAAAGAAAAGAAAGTTCTTTAAGAAGAAGGGAGCCTAGAAGAGAGATGCTGCCAAGAAGGCAAAGGCTGAGTTAGTTTACTTTAAGTGGGACAAGAAGGGTCATTATGCGAATGAGTGTCGGTCAGGTAATGAGAAGAAGGTTGCAAATAAGAAGAATGTAAAGTGCTTCAACTGTGATCAAGTTGGGGATTACAAAAATCAATGTCCACAGCCAGTCAGGGTGAACAAAGGGAAAGTTTTTGCTATTGGACCAGCATCAGCTAGGCCTACTGCAGTTGATAAAGGGAAGACTGTGATGGAAGGTACGCTTTTGATTGAGAGTATACCAGTTAGGGTACTTTTTGATACCGGTGCATCACATTCATTTATATCTTAGTGTTTGGCTGATAGATTATGCTTAGAACCCACCTACCTTGTTACTTCCTTAAGGGTTGCGAATCCAATAGGAGGGTATGCAACTCTAGGGTTGAGATGTGACTAGTTAGAACTTGATTTGTTAGGTCATAAGTTTGCATGCAGCTTGTATGTTATTGATTTCGTAGATTTCTGAATCATTTTGGGTATGGATTGGTTGGGTAGGTATGAGGCTAGAATATTTTGCCAAGATAGGAAGATATCACTGAGACACTGTGTTAGGCATGATCGAGTAATATTCTCAATGGATAATTCTGGCCGGAGTGTTAGCGCTTTGCTTAGTGCTATAGAGGTAGGAGATGAGTTAAGTCGGGTTCGAGTAGCAAGAGAATTTGCAGATGTCTTTGAGCCGGTTACGGGATTACCGTCGAAATGAGCAGTTGAGTTTCGGATAGATCTTGTGCTCGGAGCTAAACCTGTGAGTAGATCACCTAGCAGGATGACACTGACTGAGATAATGGAATTGAAGGTACAGCTAGTGGATATTGAAGGAAGGAATTTTATTAGGCCAAGCAGTTCACCTTGGGGAGCGGCCGTGGTGTTCGTGAAGAAACCAGATGGGTCGTTGAGGATGTGTATCGACTATCGTATGTTGAATGAGTGGACAATCAAGAATAAGTATCCTTTGCCAAGAATAGATGATCTATTCGATCAGTTGAGTGGACCCAGAGTGTTTTCGCAGTTGGATTTGGCGATAGGTTTCCATCAGTTAAGAGTAGCAAAGGACAGTATTCCTTTGACAGCTTTTCGGACTAGGTATGGTTCGTATGAGTGGTTAGTGATGCCATTTGGATTAACGAATGCACATGCTTTCTTCGTGGATTTGATGAACCGAGTTTTCCAAGAGTACTTGGATAGGTTTGTGCTGGTGTTTATAGATGAAATTTTAGTATACTCTAAGGATGAAAGAGAGCATGAGGATCATCTTAGAGTGGTGCTTGATATGCTGAGGCAGAATTTGCTGAAGGCGAAGTTTACCAAGTGTCATTTTTGGAAGAAAGAGGTTAAGTTTCTTGGTCACGTGGTTTTAGAGAAGGGCTTGTCAGTTGATCCAGATAAGATCGAAGCTGTGAATAAGTGGGAGAGACCAGAGACGGTGACTGAGATTAGGAGTTTTCTTGGACTCACTGGCTACTACCGGAAATTCATTAAGGATTTCTCACGGATAGCGGCACCTTTGACTAAGTTAACCAGGAAGGAGGTGAAGTTTGTCTGGTCCGACAAATGTGAGGAAGCATTCCTTAAGTTAAAGCATTTGTTGACAAATGCATCAGTGCTAGTAGTTCCAGACGAAAACCAAGGGTTGGTGGTGTATACGAATGCATGCAGAACTGGATTAGGAGCAGTATTGATGTAGAAGGGTAAAGTTATTTCCTATGCTTCACGATAGCTTAGACCGCGTGAAGTGAGATATCCTACTTATGATTTGGAGTCAGCTGTGGTGATCTTCGCGTTGAAGATTTGGTGACATTATCTCTTAGGGGAGAGATTTGAGCTTTACACGGATCATAAATCTTTAAAATATTTATTCTCTTAGAAGGAGTAGAATATGAGACAATAGAGGTGGCTGGAGTTTTTGACTGCTTATGCTTTTGGAATAGAGTATACACCAGGGAAAGGAAATAAGGTAGCGGATGCTCTTAGCAGAAGACATCAGAATGTGGTATTAGCTATGTTGGCAGAGTGGAAGGATTTAGAAGCTTTGGCCAATTGTGGTGTGCAGTTAAGATCGACTGCTAGTTCTAGTTAGAGTACCACCATGTTATCTTGTTTAGAAGTTTGACCAGTGTTGATCGAAAGGATTGCTTCTAAGAAGAAGGAGGATCCAGTATTGGTCAAGAATATCAGAAGGCTTGAGGTGGAACTGAGATCGATGATCTAATGGATTTTAACCTTGACAGAGTGGATGGTTGAGAAAGAATGGACGATTGTGTGTTCTGAATGTGGAGGACTTGAGGAAATAAGTTCTTAGAGAATTTCATCGATCCAAGTTTATGATTCATCCTGGAGGGACCAAGATATATCAAGATATGAATAGGAGCTTCTATTGGGAAGGTATGAAGAGGGATGATGGCTTGTGGGTTAGGCAGTGTGCAAACTGTCAACAAGTGAAAGCCGAACATCAGAAGCCGAGTGGGTTGCTTCAGCCTTTAGAGATTCCAGTTTGGAAATGGGATTCGATATCCATGGATTTTATAGACGGGTTGTCAAGGTCAAATAGAGGAAATGAAAGTATAAGGGTCATAGTGGACAGATTGGCCAAGAGTGCCCATTTCATTCCAGTTAAGTCAACCAGGAAGGCACCTGTATTAGCTAAGTTGTTCATGAAGAATATAGTTAGACTACATGGAGTTCCTAGTAGTATAGTCAGTGACAGAGATGCCTTGTTCACTAGTGAACTCTGGAAGAGTCTATAGGAAGTGTTGGGTACCAAGCTTAATATGAGTACTGCATATCACCCTCAAACAGATGGACAGACAGAGAGTGTCAATTAGGTACCCGAGGTTTTGTTAAGAGCTTGTGTATTAGACTTTGGTGGATCTTGGGAAGATCACCTACATTTGGTTGAGTTTTCTTATAATAATAGTTATCAGACTAGTATAGGAATGGCACCTTTTGAAGCTTTCTATGGAAGGCCATGCAAATCACCAGCATGTTGGTTGGAGACTGGAGACAGAATAGTCTTAGGTCCAAATTTGGTTAGGGAGGAGTCAGAGAAGATTGAGTTGATCCGAGAAAGGAAGAAGGAAGCTCAGTCCAGACAAAAGAGTTATGCAGACAAGAGGCGTAAAGACCTAGAATTCTCAGTTGGAGATAAGATTTTCATCAAGGTATCACCGATGAAGGGTGTGGTGTGATTTGGAAAGTCAGGGAAGTTAGCCCCGAGATATGTTGGTCCATTCCAGATTATAGAGAGGATTGGAAAGCTCGCATACAGAGTAGAGTTGCCAAGCAGTATGGCAAGTGTCCATAATGTATTTCATGTGTCTCATCTTCGCAAGTATGTGCATGATCCAGAGACTATTATTCCTCGACAGGGTTGGAAGACTTGGTAGTAGAGCCTAATTTGACTTTTGTTAGACAACCAGTTCGGGTTGTAGCAAGAGATGAGAAAAGATTGAGGAACAAGACAGTCAGGTTGGTAAAAGTTCAGTGAAGCGACAACGAGAACGACTGTACTTGGGAGACAGAAGACAGGATTCGAGATACATATCCTGATCTGCTTTAAGGGTATGTTTATATTAGATTTATATAGATAGTTACTAATCAGATAGGCTAGTATGGTTGTTAGGAGTTGTTACAGATGATTGCTATGTTTAGTGTATAGTCCTTACTGAATTTCGAGAACGAAATTCTTTAAGGGGGGAGCCTGTAACATCCCTAATTTTTGATAACATTATTCAGGAAATTTAATTAGATAAATTAAATAGAATAATGTAAGAATTAGAGTGATAAGGAGATTGAGATTTGAATAAACCATAAGAAGGCCGTGCTTAGAGTTAATTAAATGGGCTTAAAAGAGTTTATAAGCTAATTAATTTACATAAGGCCTTATTAGTGAATAGTCGTACCTATTATTCACGTACCTTTTCATTTCTCACGTGCATTCTTCATTTTCGCAAACGCAAATCAAAAAACCTAAAATAGAAGCCGGCCATTACAAAGAAGAAAAAGGGGAAACATTTATTCAAGGCTAAGGATTAAAGCTAGGGGATTTATTCAATAACAAATCTTAAAGTCCTTATCATATACAAGGTGAATACTAATTTTATACCCTCTCTATTTTATTCAATGATTATATGTTTTCATATTTATGATTAAATTCATTTTTATGACGTTTTGGATGATGATATGCTTGAACTATTATATGTTTGATTTAAATCAATTCATTTACATATGAATTTACACGGTTTTAGGGCAAAACCTATTGGTAATGATTTTAGAATGCCATGGAAAAATTAAATGTTATGAAAAAAATATGATTTTGGAGATGGGTTTCAATTTTTATAATTTTCCAAGCTATGGAAAATTTATTATGAATTTTCAAAGGAAAATGTGATAAAATTAGGTTTAAAATTAATATCAATTATTTCAGGAAGAATTTACGTCTGAAATTTTAATATGTTAGATAACATGATGAAAGCGAATTTCTGTGATTTTTGGAGATTTTCCCTAATTGATTTGCTATGGAAAATAAATTATTTTAAAAGAATGACTTATTTGCAATATTGGTTTTGCTTAATGGAAGGGCTTAAATGTTAAATTTTCCTTTAGATCTGATAAATGCGGCAGTTATTTTTGTAAAGGATTTGAAAAGTTTAAAGGCAACTAGTTAAAAGATTACAAATAGGTAGGTTAGTTATAAAGCAATTACTAAAATTAGCATGATTTCAGCCTTTATTCAGAAAAGCAGGTTCCGCCTCCTTTAGTAGAGCCTTTCGACTCCAATGCTTCTGCTTGACTCGGTCGAAACCAACCCAGCCGAAACCCACCGAGTCGAAACCAATACACAAGGTATCGCTTAGATGGTACGTTGTGGATTGGAAGCAAGGCGGGAGCCATGGTGTCGAAAGCAATGCTTCCGTTGGGGTCGAAACCTTAGTTTTGTTTTCAAATGTTAAGTGTCTACTTTGTTTTACTTAAAGCTTTCGACGTAGTTGAAACATATGTTTTTGAAAGGGGTTTTTCTAAATAGCTTTCGAAGGAGGTTGCCATACTATGTTTTAAAGTAGGAGCTTTCGGATGAGTTCCTTTATTCTTAAATAAGACTTTCGAAGATGATGGTTTCGACCTAGTCAAAACCTCGCTGCCGTTCATGTGCCTTTCGAGTGTATTGAAGTCATCAATGCTTTCGAAGGGTGCCTTTGTTTTAAACTTATACTAAGTCTCTTCTTAAAAGCTATCGAAAGGGTTCAGGGGTTTCGAAGGCAATGGTGTCGAAAGGGGGTTTCGATGCTATCATTCAAAGTTTTACACAAGGGTTTTGAGCTTTCGAATAGATGGTTCCGAAACCATCAAATTTTCCCCAAATAATTTTATTAAAGGTTTCCAAAGAGATACTTTCGTATGTAACCACTTTGACCCAAAAGATGTTTTTAAAAGTAAAACCCAATACTTTCGAAAGGGGTACTTTCATTGGTTTCGAAGTTATGTTTTAAGGTAATGTTTTGATACATTCGAAAGGTAAATTTTGGTTTCAAAAGGAATAAGTTAAAGAGCATCGAAAGGTATATACTTAGTGTTTCGAAAAAAAAAATTCTATGCTTTCGAAGGAGGTTATCCAGGGGTTTCGAAAGTAATGTTTTAAGGTTTCAAAACAAATAACCTAATCTCATTTTAAAGTAAAAACCATGGCATAAATAAAGAGTTTTGAAATGAAGTTTTTGAAGAAGTTTTCCTTGATTAACAGGTTAAAGGGATTAACCAAGTTTTATATAAAATGATTTCAAGGATATTTAACCATAGGTGTTGGTATTATTATGTTGTTATGATTGCTTCTTCATATATTTATTCACATTGTTATGAACCTATAACGGTACTTTGGGGAAGAGCTAAATACTAGCTAGGTTGACCTAGTAGTGAATATAAGTTAAGAATGCTAAAATATTAACTAAAGATATTGGCAAGGGCCAATAGGTTCACAGTAAGCCCATGAAAACTGTGTAAAGGAAAAGATATTGGTAGGGGCCTATAGGTTCATAGTCAACCCATGAAAACTATGGTTTGATATTGGCAGGGGCCAATAGGTTTGTAGTTAGCCCATGAAAACTATATCTGGATTAAGATATTGACAGAAGTCAATAGTTTCCTAGTAAACCCATGAAAACTAGGATAAGGTGAAGGATATTGGAGTTACCAATAGGTTCGAGGAGAACCTATGAAACGGTAAAGAGATTGGCAGGGGCCAATAGGTTCTTAGTGATCCCATGAAAACTATGAAATCGAACAGGGAGTCTATAAACCTTTATCAGGTTATTAGTAAGCCCATGAAAATTAATAGGTTCTTAGTGACCCTAGAAACTACAAATGAGACAGATAGTCAGAATGAATGGGGATGGGTAATCTAGAATTAAATTACTTGTTTGCATATCATCTTATTGTTTTGAATTGTTTTAACCATTGTGGATGCAGGAGCACAATATATTGTTTTATAAAGTTTTTAAGATACTAGTGAGGGGGAAACCAGTTCCGCTAAGCGGCGTGGACTCACTAGATATCTAAATGGTTTGAGATGATAGATTATTATTCATACCAGGCTTTATGTCTGACTCGAAGTTTTTGTTTCCCCATTAAACTCTCGGGTACTCAATTGGTTTCGAGTAGTTTGAGGGTTAAGGTTTTCAGGTTTTCTTTTAGATGAATAAAGCTTCCGAAGACGTGCAAGAGGCAAGCTTATTAATAAGAGTTCTTTTATTCCGCTGTGTGTTTTGGGTTGTAAAGGCAAACCTGTTTTATTGCCTTATTATATACTCTGATCAACCAAGGGGGCATCATCATATGTCGCTCTTCGCATATTTTGTATTAATTATATGTTATCTGAACGTGGTCTGCGTACTGGGATTATGTAATGAATTTGAAATATTTTAAAATGGAATATGGAATTTGTTTGCTACTTAAAATTTTTCCATATTCATGTGTTTCTGTATATCAATGTATCCAACATTGTCGTATTTGGTCGCCGAGGATTAATAACTATGAATGACTGTAGCATCCATAGCCATTAGTTTTGGGCCTCCAAGTAGGAGGATGTTACAGAAACTGTGTACGTGCTCAAGTTTTCAAACATATGAAGATTCAGCCATCTGACCTATCAATTCCAGCCGGTTGAAAACTGGCCAAATGCATTATGGCCTTGCTGATTTCAAAATCATCGATTCAGTTGGCTGCCACACTCTATTCAGCCATCTGAATCTACATAACGGCTAGGTTCCTAAAAAGGTGCGTCTCCTTCGTGAAGAGTTACAACTCTTAATAAAGAGTTGAAGTCACAACTCTTCACCGTTACTCTTCACGAATGATTGCAATCTTTAAACACTATATAAAGTAAAGAATTCCGATGTTTTGATTAGCTAATTCTATTCCTAATTCTCTCTATCTTTGCTATTGAACTTACAAGCCTTTAATTCTAAATATCTTTATATTTTGATCACGTGTTTATTCAAGAATATTTTCTTATGATCAAATTTACTTCCTTTCTTCACAAACTACACTATATACCACAAAGAAGAAGATTATAGGAAGGGTGTACGTTATCGACTTATTAGTGCTATTCACGAGCATACCCAGTCAAATATTTTTCTACTATTTGCAGTTAAAAGTTCTGTTGTAGAATCCTCGGGCCGTTGAAGTCCTATTCGGTTGTCTAGCAGTTGAAGTCCTGTTTGGTTTCTTGGGCGGTTGTAATACCTATTCCTTCGGGTTAAGAGAGAGTATCGGTTTAAATTCAGAAGGAGTCTGGGACTGGACGTAGAATGGGAAGTTCAAAGCAGTATAAAAATCTCTGGTGTTATTTACTTATCATTATTTCTTTTTATTTTTATTCCGCATAAGTTTACAACTTAGATAATTATTCATATTACTCGATCCTTAGTCACTTTCACTACAAACAACTCAATTCATGGGTCGGGGACCTCGCTTTATGCGGCTTGAGTTGCTGGCTGGCATAAGCTATAAACCTTCCATGCTGCATCAATACTGCACCTAAACCTATCCCATAAACATCTGTACAAACAATTAAACCCTTGCCTCTATCTGGAACAGTGAGAATAGGAGCGCTAGTTAACGTTTCCTTCAACTCTTTGAATGCTTTCTCGCATTTATCAATCCAAACAAATTTGATGTCTCTCTTTGTCAAATTTGTTAAGCATGAAGCAATCTTCGAGAAATCCTGAATAAACCTCCTATAATAACTTGCTAATCCCAAGAAGCTCCTAATCTCGATTGCACTTTTCGACTTCATCCAATCCTGAATAGCCATAACCTTTGCTGGATCAATAGAAATACCATCATCCGAGACAACATGTCCTAAGAACCTAACTTCAGACCGCCAAAAGTGACACTTTGAGAACTTAGCTTTCAACACATGCTCTCTCAATGTTTCAAATACAATCCTCAAATAGCATGTAGCTCCTCCTCGATCTTGGAGTAGACCAAAATATCATCAATAAACACAAGAAAAAACATATTCAACACTTTTCAAAAAACACGATTCATCAAGTCAACAAAATATGCTAGAGCATTAGTTAGGCCGAACAACATAACTCACCACTCATAAAACTTACTAGACCTAAAAGTTGTTAAAAGCACGCTCTCCTCTACTACACATGCCCGATGAAACCATATGGCAAGATCTAGCTGAGAAAATACCTAAACACCATAAGGCTAATCGAACAAGTCATCTATCCTAGGAAAAGGATAATTGTTCCTAACTGCCCACATATTGAGCTCACAGTAATCCACACATATTCTTAAAGAATTGTCCGCCTTTGTAGCAAAGGTGACGGGCGCTCCTCGATTCAATCAACTAGGTCGGATTAAGCCTCTAAGAAACAAATCGCTGACCTGGTTAACCAACTCTAACTTCTCCTTTGGTGATAGCTTATGAACCAGCAACATAATAGGTTTAGAATCGCGAACCAAATCTATATTAAATTAAATCTCACGATGAGGTGGTAAACCAAACACCTTTTAAACACATCTGCAAACTCCTACACAACAAAGATCAACCCCAGCTCCCCATTTGCCACATCAAGAGAATAAAGAAAGGTACACATAAGCTAGCTAGGTCCTTCATAAGACACTACCCAAATCTTCCCATCTTCCCTCTCAAATGATGCAGTTCACTTAATATAATCCAAGACTGTATGATTTTGAGACAACCAATCCATTCCAAGTAAAACATCAAATCCTAAAAAACCAAGAACATACATATCGCATGGAAGGAGTAAGTCATGATAAGTAACTGAAACTCCTAAACATATCATACTAGGATCGGCTGAGCCTCCCCCCCCTCCAGGGTTCGACACAAATAGAGTCGAAAGCCATAACTGGCATTAGTTTCATTCCATCAACAAGGTTAAGGGATATGAAACTAAGAGAAGCACTAACATCAAACAAAACACGAACAAGAATGCCATAAACAGATAATATACCCTTAAGAATATGCTTCCCCTTTGCAGCTGCAGAAGTGGAAAGTGTTGTAGCAAGAGCGAAACCTTAGGCTTCTGTCCTTTTTGAAGCATCAGACTATCTTAACAAAATGACATGGCTGGTGGCAGTTGTAACAACTCCTCGGGGAAAACTATGCCTTGGCTACTTGTGGCTCAAGCTTCGATACCTTAGAAAATGGCGCTTTAACTATCCATGCCTTTGCCACTTGTCCTCCCCCACCAAACTTACAATTCCTAGAAAATTGTTCCTTTTGTCCACACTTATATAAACATCTTTCGAAGGCTGAAAATTACACTTTTTGTTCCCAATTCATGTAGATATAAATGACTTTGGAGCTAAACTCTCGAACCATAAGCCCATACCTATCAGATGCACAAACGATCCCTGGATATGATTTGTCATGTCCCTCTAAAACTCAATACACATACCTGTAATGAACATCATGTTCTTCTTCAGCGGCGTATCTACCAACCCCAACCCGAACTGAGGTAATGCATTGAACCTATTCTCATACTCAACAACTGATATAGCACCCTACTTCAGATCTAGGAAGCTTATAAACAACAAAGTCTTTCCGGCCTTTGGAACAAACATAATCACAAACACTTTCTTGAATTAGGCCCAAGAGAAGTTGTTCTCCTAGACATCTGCAGTAATCGAACCACATCAATCCATAGCAGCATCAGTCAGATGCTGTGATGCCAAATGATGCTTCAACGCATCATCCAACTCCCTATCTCCGAATATCCTATCACACAAACTAAGCCAAGTCTGAACCTTAATGATTGTCTCAGTGCCATTAAACCTCTTACCGCCCAACCTCTCAAAGTCATGCTAAAGTGAAGCAAATTTCATCTATGGATGAACCTGCACGACCTCTTCCACAACATTCACCATCGATTCCTCGATAGGAGCGGCATTCCTGGGTGCCCGATTCTCACCATTAGTAACAGTACTGTTAACCCCGAAAATGGCACGGCATCCAATAACCTGTAGAAATATCGAGATCTAACAGAAAATAAATGTAAAGTGGTAAGAACATAAGATTTTTATAGTGGATCGGCAATCTCTGACCTATGTCCACTTTATATTTTATTTATTAGAGATTTGAGAGAGATTGAAGTCACAAGTACAAGTAATTGACAAGTTCTTAAGCCTAGAACTTTCAACAATGACTATCTTAGTGACTATTGTAAAGAGAGATAAGGGATGAAGAAGGAGAAGTACCAAAAAAGTCTTTTCTTAGTTTCCATAGGGTCTATATTTATAAGGGAATTCGCCAGTAAAATCAGAGGCCTACGAAGTGCAAGATCCAGATCCAAGCCTAAAGCTACAGGTAAGCTGAAGTTAGCCCAAATCCCCATAAAATCCTCTTGTGGGAATATCCTTCCCTTCTTCATCTGTATAACCTTCTCCTCTGATCCATTGCTTTCCAAACACTCTTCCTTGAAGGTGGAGTTGTTTCTGATAACCTTCTTTGTACTGCTTGTCCTTTCCTACTTTCTTTGCCTTTGTCTCGAGAAATCCTTGGAGTTGATCATCTATTCTTTGGGAAAAGCACTTGACGATGATTGCTCGAAGTGGTACTTAAGATGCATGAAGTTTGGATTGTTCAAACTAGAGGAAATACCTCCCGGTATCGAGAGGTCTTCTCGGTACCAAGAGCATTCCTTTGCCCCCAACTTGAATGAAACTTCTCGAATAGCTTCTTATAGTCCTTCTAAGTGTGCTTCCAAGTTCATGAGTCGTTTTGTCCTTCAACTTTCAGTAGAAATTTGCTTGGTTAAAAACCCAGTTAACATCTTCCCTCCAAAGTACGCTTTATGAATGTAAGGTGTGTTTTGCTCAAGAACAAGTTTCGGCAGTAGTCGACTTCTGGCGGTCAAGCTTTCCAACCATCTATCGATCCAAGTTGTGGTGAATCATCTAGTTCCTTTAGATTCCCTCCAAACCAAAGGTCATTCCAGACCCGTTATAGCTAAGGACTCCAGCCTTTGCTTCAGTGCTAACCACGAATCATGATTAGCATGTCTTTATCTAGAGGTATCATATTGTATATCAAAATAATCATGTGTTCGCCCATTATTTATCTATTTTATTCTAATTATAAGGCATTCAAATCCTTATACTAAGTCAATATCCTTTCCAGGGTTCGATCTAACTGGATCATTTATCATCCAAACTAGGGTTCGATTCTATGGATCGTTTATCATCTAATCTAGGGTTCGATCTCTTTGGATCGCTTAACATCCAATCTAGGGTTCGATCTCTCTGGATCCTTACTGAGTCTAATCCTGTTGCCCTTCGACAATAGGACTCAACGTCTAAGTAAGTCCATTCGCTCACTCTTTGGTGAGCGGACTTACTTTTATCTCTTTGGATCCTTGCTAAGCCCAATCCGCTCGCTCTCCAAAGAAGGGGCCCAATGTCAAGCAAGTCCATCAACCTACTCTCCGGTAAGGGGACTTGCTTCTTGCGATCACCACCCCATCTCTCTGGATGGGACTACCACGATCAATATCAATCAACACATTCAAGTGGATTTCAAAAATCAAATATTCAAATCAAAGCAAGCAAGCAAATATCCTAATTATTCATCTCAGACATCCGACTCAAAGCATGCCTAAAGACCAATCAAGGTCTCGTATGAGTGTAAGCGGTCCAAGGTTATTATCGTCTTAAGTATTCAAAATGGAAAGAAAAGCGTGAGAAACAAATATATCGCTTGTTCATCTCGATCATGGGATTACCAATCTCGACCCAGATCCATGGTCGTGTCTTGATGCATTCACTGTAGATAGTGGCTGCTCCGGCTGCACCATCGTAGTTCGATTCCTTACATACAATTGTAGCTGGTTACTCCGAACCAATTCTTCTATCAAATCACGAAGGTATATGCACTTGTTTGTTTCATGTCCATCTAACTCATGGAATAGGCAAAACTTTCCAGATTTTTTCTCCCGATCCGTTGGTTCCCTCTTAGTTGGTCTTCGATGGAGGATCTGTCTCTAGTCTCTAGTCTCTAGGTATATCTTCTTTGGAGTTTCTGTTAGGTCAGTGTAAGAAGAGAACTTTGATTCCCTCCTTTTCCGTTTTAGTCCTTCAAATTTGTTATCAGCTTTTCACTTCCCCTTGTTTTTTGCCATGTCCTACTTCGGACAGTCCTCTGTCATCCACAGCATTAATATTAGCATCCTCTTGACATAGATATCTCTCATATTTTTGGTAAAACTCTGTGAGATCCACTGGTAGATCCTTTTCTAACACAATTTTAAAGTTGGTCTTGCTTGCGACTCCAGACACTACAGCCATCAGGATTATCGATGGATCCGGCTTATCGATTGCTGCAACTGCTGCGTTAAATCTCATTAGATTATTTCTCAAGGTCTCTCCGGGAATTTGCTTTATGCTTGAAAGTGTCATCACATTCTTTGGTCAAGAGATATGAACTCTGAACCGTCTCAAGAAATTCACTAACTTGGTCTATGTGCTTGTGGACCCATTCTCTAGCCATCTGAACCACATCGTCGCTAAATCTATTAGATATAGCGAGAAGCACCACCTCATCACCTCCTCAGAAGCACCCAACACCTCCATATGTCAGATGTATCTCATTAGATGAATTGTTGGATCTGTCTTCCCATCATACATTTCCAACGTCAGAAGCTTGAAATCGGGAGGATTCCTCGTATTTTGGATGTTAGGAGTAAATGGATTCCTATTACATCCTCCAAACTCTGGTTTGGTGGTCCAACCCTCACTGTCCTTCTCACTAACTCATCTATTAGGTTGTTTCCGTCCAATGGTAGTCTATGCTTAATAGCTATTTTTGCACCCTGCTCCTATGGGGAAACTCTAGTACATATTCCTCTCGTTGCGCGTTAGCATTCTAATCTGCTCTTCCAGCTTCATTCTTCCCCCTGTTCCTACGGAGAAGCTCTAACGCATACTCCTCCAGTTGCTGTGATTTGCGTTCTGACTTGCATTTCTGGCTCCAGCATTGTCCATTCTCAGCATCCCAGCTCGCTCTAAGCCCAAACCAACATTGCCCCAAGTAGATTCCTCTTGGTACCAACACGATTCCGATCAGTACCGACTGGTTCTGGTCATGGGGACATTGTTCCAGCTTGCTCCTCTCCAATTCCAAATACTCCTACATTGGTCCTTGGTTCTGAATTTCAGCAGCTTCAACCATTCCTTGTTGTCCCATCCTTTGGAAAAATCCATCTAGCATCTCATGTTGTCGAGCTATTATTCCATCTTGTGTTTCTTTCATCATTATCTCCATCTACTCTCTGGTCACGTAGATGGAATGATTAGAATTTAAGGACACCTCTTGGCTGCCCCTATGCTCCGGTTGATACCGTTCCATCCTAAATTTGGTGTTAGGTCTCTTCATCTTCTCCAAACTTCAGATCCAAGCTCTTCTTTTCAGTGAAAGCACCAAAATGTTGACGCCAAAAATGGCACAATATCCAAAAACCTATAGAAATATCAAGATCTAGAAAAAAATAAATGTAAAGCGGTAAGAACACCAAGACTTTTATAGTGGTTCGGCAATCTCCGGCCTACGTCCACTTTATATTTTATTTATTAGAGATTTGAGAGAGATTGAAATCACAAGTACAAGAAATTGACAAGTTCTTAAGCCTAGAACTACCAACAATGTCTCCCTTGGTGACTATTATGAAAAGAGATAGGGGATGAAGAATGAGAAGTGCCAAAAGTCCTTTCTTAGTTGTCATATGGTCTGTATTTATAGGGAAATCCACCAGTAAATTGGTGGCCAACAAAGTGCAAAGATCCAAATCCAAGCCCAAAGGTGCAGGTGAGCCAAAGTTAGCCTAAATCCTCTCGGTACCAACTGCTTTTTGCAGAAAAATCCTTCCCTTCTTTATTTTTTTAACCTTCTTATCTCCAATCTGTTGCTTTGCAAACACTCTTCCTTGAACGTGGAGTCGTTTCTGATTACCTTCTTCATACTGTTTATCCTTTCCTACTTTCTTTGTCTTCTTCTCGAGAAATCCTTAGAGTTTCTCGTATATTCTCTAGTAAAAGAACTCGGCGATGATTGCTCAAAGTGGTACTTGAGATGCATGAAGTTTTGGTTGTTCAAACTAGAGGAAATATCTCTCGATACTGAGAGGTCTTCTAGGTACCGAGAGCTTTCCTTTGCCCCAATTTGAGTGAAACTTCTCGAGTTCCTTCTTCTGATCCTTCTAAGTGTGCTTCTAAGTTCGTGAGTCATTTTGTCTTCGTTTTGCCTTCTACTTTCAGTAGAAATTTTATTGTTTAAAAACCTGGTTAACAAGTGCTACTCCTTCCACCTCTACCTTCTCCTCTAGCAATAGTAGCTCTAGTACTTATAATTCTTACTATCTGAACATAGAAAACATCTTTGGGATACTTAAGGATAGAGTTATTTCAAAGAAAGAGTTACTCCTAAGGAAATACTATAAAGGGATAGGTTTATAGAAAAATACAAATACGTTATCGTATATATAATACACTCAACTCATTCTAGGGTGTTGCTTACCCTATCTCTAATGAGCCATGCCCAACCGAAGCCAAGGTATTTGTTAAACCTTTGCTCTATACCAAATATAACGACCCGGCTTTTCGATCCTTAAAAGTCAACATTAATACATCCACGGTATTTGTGTTTTGAGCACCCAAGTGCTAGAAAGATAGATTATTAGGGTAAAATAAAAAGAAAAAAGAATCAGAACAAGAAAAAAGAACATGATATCAGAATCTCACAAGCGGAAAGACACTACAAAGGGTTACTCCAAAATACAGAGTAATTTCATAGTTATTAAACCTAAGTACTATCATCAGCCTGGATAGTTATAACTGCCTATTCTCATAATGCTGATACATACATAATAGTAGTGCAATGGAAATAGAAATAAATAGATAAATGAAAGCCTCCAGCTCATCTAATGAAGTTCTGAAGTGTCCAAAGTAAAACTTGCTTTACTCAGCCTACTCGAAAGAGTACATAAGGAACTTAGGAAAAATAAAGACCACGTGTCAGACATAAGTCAGATATGAGAAATTCAAGATATATGCATCCATATAACAGTAACTTTTGAGATCGTATGAATCAGCATAACAGTTTTCCCCTCAAAAGAAACCAAACCATCTAATATGTACATAAGGTGATATAATAGATAATGTCTAGGGTGTAGAATATAAATCAGAAAATAGATGTGTTGCTTGCATCTCACAACACAACAGTATTAAAAGTACGTCTAAAACCGCTAAGGTACGTTCGCATATGGATTTTCAGTGGAGGTCCCCTCAGTAAACTGAAATCAGCGTCCTGACAAGGGTCCAAAGCTACCATTTAAGTGCTGTATATCTCTAGAAAAAATATACCCTTAAGATTAACATAGCTGGTTCATGCCCTAATACATGATACTGAGTATCATCAACTCTTGCTAGTAACTTCGATAAGCATCTCTAGATATGGAGTTGATATACCCTTTCAGGTTCGCTAAACCCACTGGTTATGCATCTTACTCTGTTTTCTATCATTTCCTGTGGTGAAGTCATGTACAACATCTCTCACGCGAGTCTTTATCACTCGAACAGATCACGATCCTTTCATGGATTCCAGCACAAGTCGTTTGACAAATGCTAATGCTGACCTTTCCCTTGGACTTAACCATAGGATAGACAATTCAACTCTATAGCATTAGTCTAAAATGTTAATGCTAACCTCTCCCTTGGACTTAACCTGAAGATGGACAATTCAATTCTATAACATTCCACAACCACTTCTAAACGTAGACTCATATACTAGTTTTGAAGTGGTATTCGGTAAGTAATACACATATCGAACCCGGACTCTTCAAGACTAAACGATGAATTTTCAGTTGACTCAACTCTGGTTCTTTTAGAAGTAAGCGAACTACATATAAAGGAGTCCTCCCTGGGGGATCTCGTGTGTGTGTGTAATCCTTAAAACTAGCGACGTTTCATACCAATGAGTCCTCGTCGGGGGGATCTCAAACCGTATGAAGCCGTGAAGCTTTCATATACTTCCTAAGTTAAATGGTCAAGTTCGACTAATCGACTATCTATTTCTAAAACGATCGCTTATGGAAATCAAGTTCTATATACTTAACCCGTTTCTAACCTTCTCAACTTACTATCCATCGGTCAAGAGTGAAGTCGGTAGGTTAGAGCACTATTGCTTCTAAACCCTCCTCGACCATAATTCTATACTCTCACAGATAGACAAGCCACTTTGTCGGCTTTTAGTGTTAAGTATAGTTAATTGCTTTCCATAAGCCAGTTAAATAAACAAACATGATTAAGCCACTAAGTAACTCCTAAACCTCTTTTTAAACTATTTGTTATAATTTAAAAACCCTTTTGAAAATTATACACACACGCTAATTTATTTATAAGATTAGATATTTAATAAATACTAAAAACAATTTAAATTATATTATATTACATAAGCTTTATAATATTTTAATAAAATAATAACCTAATTTTCTAAAAACTATATATACTTAAAATATACTTATAATCATAGTTTAAACATTTAACTAAAATATTACTTAAAAATATATTTTTGATAATTTATTTAAAACTTCAAAAAAAATATGTTTTCCTTTTATTTAAAATAAACCTTCTACTTTAATATTTCATAATTAATTATCAAAAATATATTAAAATTTTAAACCACTTTTAAAATACTCTAATAAAAATTAAAGAAGACTACTAAAAAGACTGAAGTAAAATACTTAATTTAAAAGTCATTTCAAAACAATTAAAGTTCAAAATAGAAAATACAACATTTATAAATGCAGGTTCAAAGATACTACAGCCTTTAAAAATTGCTTCAGCGAAGTGTCGTAAATGATTATGAACTGGGCCAGTTTTATATACTTAGAAGTTTTGCCATTTTTCGATTTGCTAACAAACTTTTTAGCATCCAATCTTTTTACAATTAACAATATACACAATATATATCACAATCATGGCAAGAAACTCCTAGGGATCTCTATGTAAAATTCTATAAAAAAATATTGAACACAAGGCATTTTCTAAGTGCTTCTATAGCGACTATCGCTATAAAACCACTTCCAACCTAAAGGCCGATTCACTCCAAGTCCAACCAAACCCTATGTGCTTTATGTCAAGGCTATGCAACTAAGTCTTAGAAAGTCATATGAGTCCAAATGCATCATTTACATATGCCATTTGCTTTCCAAAGCAAGAATTATAAGAGAATATAGCAATATAAATTCAAGAAACATTACTGTAGTTAAACACAAACATATACACTTTGTATTCATTCAAATGGTGAGTTAGCTCACTTCAACAAGTAAACAACTAAACACAAGCTTTCACTTCCTACCTCAACCTTGCAAGCTCTCAAACTTCCTACCTTCTCCTTGTTTGCTCACGGCCTAAGGCAAAAATGCCTTTAGGTGCTCACGGCCTTGATGGGGTTTGGGGTGTGTGCTCCAAATCTTCAAGCTCCAAGTTGCTAATAGTTATTGTTATGTTGTAGGCTTCTAGCAAAAGTTTGATGAAGAGTTACGTTGATTTGTCTTAGGAATTTATGAAGAGAAAAGAGAGTGAAGAGCTAGTTTATTATGGTGCTAAAATTTGTAAATAGGATTCATTAACCTAATAGCCTTAGGATCCTTTATATAGGCATTTATGTGGTCACTATAACCTTTCCCTCACCCTCCATAGCCGACCAAGCCCCCCCCCCTCTCTTTCATGTGCCACCATGTGATCGGGTTTCACTACAACAAACTGCACTTTTTAATAGCGTTTAAAAATTGTTGTAAAAGGATTTAATAGCGTTTTTAACTACACTGTATAACATGCCATTATAGGTTCGAAACAAACCATAGCAGTAGTGTAAACGCTATAAAAAGTATTTTCTAATAGCGTTTTGTAGATGTGTTTAATACATACGATAGTGTTTATGTTGATGAGCTAAACACTTTCCGTAGCGTTCCACTTTAGTTTCAAATATATTTAACAGCGGTTTTTCCTTGTTAAGATAACTATTTTATAGCGTTTAACTCTATGCTGTTAAATATACACAGCATTAAACTTTTGCTATGGAAACTTTTTAACAGCATTGTTAACATTGTCATGAGTTCTTTTCACAGCGTTTTTCATTGTTAAGACTCTTTAGTATAGCACTCTACAAACGCTGTTAAAAGTTAAAATAGCACTTTTGAAATGCTATAGTTTATAGTATCCGCATTTTTTTACCAACGGGTTCCATTTCTATACACATCAATTACAATTTATATATTAGATATATAGCATGTTAAAATCAACACATTATATATTATCCACTTTTCATAACCAACTTGTTATATTAATCACACGTCTTATAATCAATATGTAACATTACATAAACCAACATACGCAATATTCTTACACCAAAACATATATAATACGTCCATAATATTTCATAAGCAATATAGAACAAGTAGTGGCTAGTGACCCAAAATAGTAATACATACAAGCATATAAACCAAAATGTAGTTCTAACATTAAAAATAACTTTGAATCGATAACTTGTTGCGGCATGTTACTACTTTTTTGAATCAAAGATAACTATCTACCTGTAAAGTAAAAGTTCAAAAATTAGAAAAATAATCATAAACACAATAAATACAAATTTGAAAGGCTGGAACCTTGATCATAGTAAAGGTTCCATCAATTCCAGTGCACGTCACACCGTTTTTAATTGAAAACTTTGTTTCCCAACAATGTAATTCAAACAATACAATCTAGTATAGGCATTGTCTTTAACTACCATTTAAACCAGCAAAGGTACAATAAAGTTACCTTATATTTTCAGTTCTATTAAAAATGGATGAAGACGATTGCATTGCTTGGGGAGAACAGGAACAGGTATGACTAATGGTGTAGAACAAGTATGACTAATGGTATTACATCGACTAAAAGGGATACTTAAAGAAACTTTAACTAAATTAAATAGGTAATGATTATTTGAGAGCTGGATTGACATTTAATTTAGAGACTTAAGGTATGGGGGCAATTTGAAAATTGGTAAAATGTTAAAAAATGAAAGATGCATGGTTGAACCAAGTGGCAACGGGGGCCTAACCAACAATGGCTCGATCTAAAGTAATGGCTTAACCAATTGCATATGGTTAATATTTATATATTTAATAAATTTTTAGTAATTAAGTTAATTTAGTTAAATTATTGTAAAACATAGTTAATTTTCATTAACTTATTTAGTTTTTATAAAACTCATATAAATTTTACAAACTTAATTGATTTAGTCAAACATTTATAAAACTTGGTTAACTTTTGTGAAAATTAGTTAAATTTTATTAACCTAGTTATTTTGTAAATTAAGTTATTTTTTTTTAAAATTAACTAATTTTTATAAACTTATTTAATTTTTATAAAACTTAGTTAACATTTCTAAAAATTAGTTAACTTTTATAAGTTAGATTAATTTTTATAAGTTAGGTTAATTTTTATAAATTTAACTAATTTTTATAAAACTTAGATAATTTGGTTAAATTTTTATAAAATCTAGTTGATTTTTACAAAATTTTGTTAATATTTAGAAAATTATTTAATTGTTATAAAACATGGTTAACTTAGTTAAATTTTTATTTAACTTAGTTAATTTTTATGACTTTATTTAAGTTTTATAAAACTTGGTTAATTTTTAGAAAATTATTTAACTTTTATTAAACTTGAAAATTTAGTCAACTTGGTTAAATTTTATAAAATTTAATTATTTTTTATAAACTTAGTTATTTCTTTATAAAACTTACATAACTTCTGTATTTAATTTTTATTAAATTTTCTTAACATAATTCTTTTTTGTGAAAATTAGTTAATTTTTGTAAAATTAGTTAATTTTTTAAAATTACTTAATTTTAATAAAAATTCAACTTAGTTAAATATCTATAAAATTCAGTTAGTTTTTATAAACGTAGTTAAGAAAATAAACCTGGCTAATTTTTAGACATTTAGTTAATTTAGTTAAATATTTATTAACTTGATAAATTCTTTAGTAACTTTCTTAATTTAGTTAATTTTTTATAAAACATAGTTAATTCTTATAAACTTATTTAAATTTTATAAAACTTAGTTAAATCTTACAAACTTTGTTAATTTAGTCAAACGTTTATAAAAGTTGATTAACTTTTATAAACATTAGCTAAATTTTATTAACTTAGTTATTTTTATAAACTTTGTTATTTTTTATAACTTATTAATTAACTTTTATTAAAATTAGTTAATTTTTATATATTAGGTTAATTTTTATAAATTTAGTTAATTTTTATAAAACTTAGTCAACTTCATTAACTTTTTATAAATCCTAGACAATTTTATTAATATATGTAATGTTTACAAAATTTTGTTAATATTTAGAAAATTATTTAATTTATAAAACTTGGTTAACTTAGTTAAATTTTTATATAACTTAGGTAATTTTTATGAATTTATTTTTGTTTTATAAGGCTTGGTTAATTTTTAAATGATTATTTAATTTTTATAAAAATTGGTTAACTTGGTTAATTTTTATAAACTTAGTTAACTTAGTTAAATTATTGGAAAATTAGTTAATTATATAAATATTTAGTCAACTTGGTTAAATTTTTATGAATCTTAATTATTTTTTACAAACTTAGTTATTTCTTTATAAAACTTAGTTAACTTACGTGTTTAATTTTTATAAAACTTGCTTAACATAGTTACTTTCTCTAAAATTAGTTAATTTTTATAAATTAATTAATTTTTATAAAATTACTTAATTTTAATAAAAATTCAGCTTAGTTAAATTTATATAAAACTTAGTTAATTTTTATAAACTTACCGAATTTCATAAAATTCTGACAGTACGTCCTTTGCACGGTAATTGCTTTTTTGCACACCTTAATTTAATATATATTTACACAATCAAAACAAGGCCGTATTTGTATCATATGTAACAAAATATACTTGAAACAACATACACATTTAAATGTATAAAAACATACTTTTTATTAGCAATTTTAGCTAGCAACCTTCCATATAGCAAAACAATGTTTTGTATACCTATATAGCAAAGTAAAGAGAATAATTAGTGCGCAAATCTATAAATGAGTTATGTAATTATGCAAAAGAGTTAAATGCTTAATATAAAACTAATTAATATAAAATTATTTTAAATAATGAAGTATCGAAATGAAAAAAAGGAATAAAAAATACCTACACATTTTACTCTTCAGCAACCTTTGGAATAATCTCCAAACCAAAACCATTATCGTCTTAGTCCAATCTAAAAAATAACCAAAAATATTAGTATTATATAATATCCTTAAGGATATTTCATAATGTTGAACATCAGGGTCCGGATTCATCAAATATGCTTTATGTCAAGTGAAAACGAAAACACGATGACCTGCAGGTGAGAAAATAAGGACAGAAGCTTTGCCAAATTTACCTTGATTACCAGGAAACAGTATTATATCTATGATTCCTTATGGACTTTGACATATTGAACCTAGAATCTATATAGCATTATCATTTTGTCAACTCTAGAAATGAAGTAAACTTGACAAATAAATCTTGTATTCAAACAACTAAAGTAAAAATCTTTGGCCTGACAAATTTAGATGTGCTACGCTCAACTGAAATTACAGATGAGAGACAGAAATCTAATTAGGAGGGAAATTATTGCATTGTTAGCAAAAGTAGAGCACTTCAACAAAAGGTAATTGTATGTTTCTCTGTTTTTGGAAAAAAATTGGTGCCTTAATAACCATTTCTTCTCCGAATATGATTTCATTCGACGATCAAGTCTTCAAAATCAGAATATATAAATAAAAATATTGTGCAAGCTAAAAAATAGAAGGTCCTTGTATATTGATCATATGATATAGTGGAATATTGAGTTTAATGGCATATGAACAACACAATTATACCTTCATTCAGATTAATCAACATGTCAAGTTCATCCAGTAATAATACCAAAATCTCTGGTACATATAGCATCTCTTCTGCAGGTATAACTATTATGACCCTCAATAAGTCAAAATATAAAGTATGCTTAGTTTTCTTCAACAGTGTTATATAAATCACCTCTCATTTCTATGTCGACAAGTAAAGCTTTGGCAGTTGCATGAACAGTGGTACTAATAGTTGTTGCTTTTTTAATAACAAAGTATTGTCTAAAAAATAAGAGTTGCTCGAACAGTATTACTGGTACTAAAACCACCTATAAATAATTAAAAGTTGAACTTGCATCAACAGAGAACTTTTTAGATGAACTCATAAAAGAAAACACATAATCTAAAAGAATTCACAAACAACTACACAACCAAATAAGGTTCAGGCAGATTCAGTGAACTGTACAAAGGAAGATTTTCGAATAGGATGCATAAAGTAGTTAAAGTGCTTCATAAAACAATAAATAAAAGCACAGAAGTACAGTTCATAGCAAAAGTCAGTACCATTGGCAAAACATATCTTATCACTCTAGTTAAACTCTACGTGTTCTGTTTCAAAGCCACGACAAAAGCATTGGTACATAAAAAGAATCATGTATGAAAGCAAGTAACAGTGTTCGGTTAGAAATACAATAGCTAGTGGTGTATTGTTCGTAGTAGTTAAGGCGCTAAGGTGCAAAAAGGCGCAAGGCTTGAGCCTTGGGCTTTTTTGTGCGACTTTTATACAAGTGTGGGCTTTTCTGATGGAAAAAAAGGCACTACAAATTGCTACTAAAAATGATAAATTTAGTGATAAAAAAACATAGATTAGTAGGTGCGAAGTCACAAGTGGAATTCCCGAACTAAAACGATCACAAATTCAAGTTTCAACACCAAAAACATAGATTTATAAGTCACAACACAACAACAATAATAAAAGGCTAGAAATGATAAAGGAATTCAAGTTCAACTTCTACTAATCCCAACTATCATCATCATCCTCCGAACCATCCTCCAACTCTAAGTCGTAGTTTTCCTCCTCCTTCGAATCATATTCAAAATTCTCATCCACCGAATCATCATCAATAGTAGCTTCTTCTTCAATTTCAACATAACTAGGTCGCATAGTAGAAGATGAAGCCTTTTCTTTTCCTTTTGACTTGGCATTGGCATGTTGCCTAGTCATGTGCAACCTTTCTCCCACTCTGGAAGCGCGTGTCATGTAACAGCCCAAAAATTTTAACAAGTATTTTATTCATTTATTTAAAGACTGTGGCGTTTGATTTCTTAAAAATATAATTTTGGAAAATTTCTTGTAATGATTGTTAATCAATTGCCCAAAATTTTATTAAAAATAAACGTTCTGTAATGTTGATTTGAATTAAAAGTGTAACTTTAATAGAAATTTTAAATTTTTTAAATTTTATAATTCTAAACTGCCAAATTTTCATCTTGAACTGTATACAATTGTGTAACATTTGTTTTGGTCAGATTTGTTGTATACTTTTAAAAGTTAGTAATAATTAGTGTGAAACGGGAAATTAAACTTTACATTTCTTTTACGTATATTTACATCCGTTCCTTAACATTATATTAATCAATCAAATGGGTGAAGCTAAATCAAATTTTATTAATTATGGTATAATAGCTATTAAATTTTGGTTTAAAGTGATGGGTTATTTTTCCTAATAGAAACGTTAGTATTTTAAATTTATTTAATAAGAGAAACAAATAACATTTGTACGTTACTTTGGGCATTGCATTTTATGTTTCTTTTGCCTTGATTCTTTGTCTATTTTTGTTTCTAGGCGTTAACATTACAAGTTTTCAGCCGTATATTCTCTTTTGAGAAATCAAAATCTTGCCCAAAATCTTGACTTAAATCATTTTCGTGTGTGAATTATTTCTTTCCCTTTGCCTTCCATACGTTTCCATCTATTAATATAATTAAATGCCTTAAATTCCTTTGATTTCTCTACCGTTCAAGCATTTTTTCTTGCCTTCTCTCTACATAAATCAAGTGAGCAGCTGTTATATTATTCCACGTTCACAAATTTTTCCAGACCACAAAAATTTCGCTTCAGCTTCCATTTGTATTTGCGTGATCATCTTCCTGAAGGAAAGGCCGCATGTTTTTTTTCTCTCCTTTCATTTTGTTTTATTCTGTTTGTTCCCCTGCTTTGTTTTGCTATAATGTTGTTGCCCCATCATGCTCGGCCTATCCACCGAACCCCATGCTCCAACCCCATGCCAGACCACCCACGCCTCCACCCCAGGCCAGACCACCCACGTCACCTCCAACCCCTCCTCCAGACCGAGCCCAGGCAACCACAAAATCCTTGCCGTTCCACTTTCCTCCACCATCAAGTGAAGCCGCAGCCACCACCATTGTCATGCCTCCAGCTAGCCTGCCATGTCAGACTGAACCCCACGTCACCGAACCCTCCTAACCTAACCCCATGCCACCATGAACCCATGCCACCCGAAACCCCATGCCACTGGCCTTTGTTTTGAAAAAAGAAATGAACAAATTTTGCTTTTGTCACCTTTGTTTTTGAAGTCATAATTTATTTGCCACCGAGCCTTTGTTTGAAAAGAAAAATGATGAACAACAATTGCTTTTGTCACCTTGTATTATTTTCCACCGAGTCTTTGTTTTGAAAAAAAAAAGAAATGAAAAAAAATTGCCTTTTGTCACTTTTGTATTTTTAAGTCACAGCCTATATTTCCTCCGAACCTTTAAAATCTTGGATCTAGTGAATGATCGAGCTATGTGACTATGGGTTGCGTCGTATGGTGAAGTGGTCGAGCTATTTCTTTCTATATTTTTCAACTTGTTCCTGTCTGCTTCATTTGAAAAAAATTGTTATTCGTATCCGTACTTAGTTTTGTTTATTTATTTTGTTTCAAGATTTGAATCTCGTTGGCGCTTTCTCTAAAACCTGATCGTGCTTTCCGGGTGCTTTTCGATAGATAGCGTATTTCCTTTTTGAATCGAATCTCCAGCTCCGTAGAGGTGAGTAAATCTCACACAAATATTAATACTTATATGATTGTGAAACGACCGCAACTGAACGTGTAAAAAATAAATAAATAAATAAATAAATAAAAATAGATGTTATAATTACCTGTGATTATTTATATATGATGTAAACTTGTTAAAATTGCATAACATATCATCTGTTATATTTTGTTCTTATTTTACTGTTATTCTATTCTGTTAAATCACACTGCAAGTTCCCTGTAGAATAGAATCACTATGGGTTAAAATGATACATACCCGAACGGACTTTAAAATAAAGGAAGATCGTTATGGGCTGAAATGATAGGCCTGAGCGATCTTCGATTAAATTTTATTTACTTGGGATTGCGGGTTTGAAATGATAAAACCTGGATTTTTCTTTGTAAACTACGGATTGAAATGATATATTATCTGTATCACTTGACTTAGGCTAGAAAATATTATACAGACCCGTGGTTATTTTCTGTATTTTTTTTGGATACTTTTAAATATTTTAAATATTTGAAAGTTGATTTAAATTGAGTTTTTAAAATGATTTATTTAGAGTAGAAATGATTTTTCTATGTGATAAATGTAAATAAAGGGGAAAAAAATATTGACTTTCAAGTGTAACTTAAATTTGAAAATTTGATTAAAAAGAAAAGATGGAAACTTAAGATTAATTAAATTAAAATGAAAATTAAGTTTTAAAATGGTGTAAAATGGAGATTTAAGTTTAAGTGTTGAAATGAATTGTTTAAAATGAAAATGGGAATTGACACACTTGAATTTAATAAGTGAACTTTGTAAATTTTTGGTTTTTATTTGCAAAATTTCTCTTTAGAAAAATCATAAGTTAAAGGATTTAAATGAACATTTTTAATGTGAAAATTTATGATTTTATAAGTTTAAATGATTTAAATGGAAGTTTATTTATAGCTGGAATTGCACTTAAAACCTGGAAATTTAATTTATAGCACTTCAGAAATGCTACCATTTCTGGAAATGAACCAATTCTGAACTAAGTAGAATCTGCAGCACTTGTTAAGTACTGTGGTTATATAAATGAACCAAAAGACTAAAATGAACTAAGGCTATGATAGCACTTGGTAAATGCTGTTGTAGTAGGAACTAAAATTTAACCTGAAACTAATAAAGGGGCTACTGTAGCACTTGTTAAGAGCTGCAGTAGGCTGAAATATGATTTTGTTTAAAACTGAACTGTTAGTTTATAAATGCTGTCTTTACTGAATTAAATTGTTTTCAAATATAACTTACCGCGGCACTTTTTAAATGCTGTGAAAGCTGAAATTTTAACGTTTTATTTTTTTTAGTGAATAAATGAACTCAGAAAAGGCTAAATTTTTGGGAATTTAATATTTGATGTAAAAGAATAATGACTTTGTTTTTAAATGGTTTAATTTGAAGTATTTTGATATAAATTGTTTGAAATTTGTAACCACGGGTTATAATAACGTTTGGTTGTTAAAGAGACCGGGATCGGATATGGACATACTCTCTGTCGATACCGAAAACCACTTTGACAACTGTGTACGCGGTGGAGTTTCCAAAATGAAGTAGGATGGTGGCGACGATCCTAAGATATATATGTGGACCCAACTCCCATGAGTTGGCATAAGGTGGCTAAAATAGGAGCGATCGACGGGCCAAGGAGGTAGCACCTCTGATCGGACACACTTCTTCAATACCATTCTATTACTTGTGATTGATTTGGTGGCCACCCTTGATTTGGGAGTGTTGTTCGAGATTGGCGGTAGTGGCTGCTATGCGTCACCACCAGTCCGGATGCGTAATTGGTATATCTACCCTGGCATTGCCTTGTGTGTCGTGTCACTACCATATCGAACCCACTACGATTTTGATTTAAAGATCCGACCGCGTTAAGGTTCACCATCCCCTTAACGCTATTTTCTATATGATTATACTTTACTGATTAGACACTACTGTATATAGCGTATATTACTATATAGTAAATAGTTTAACGGATCCTTAGAGGATGGGCGGTCCCAAGCATCTTCTAAGTTACTTGTACCTTTACTACAGTTCACTTGAGTTGGTTTACATTGTATAAGTATGTATGTCCTGACTCGAGTGTTTATGTTTTATTTTTACGCTCGGGTCAGCCTGAGTATCAGTTTGGACTTCAACTTCCCGGAGCTAGGACTACTGGAGATCATCTTTATCAAGCTGCTTTCTGTTTTTGCTATTCAGTCTTTTATTTTAGCTTATGTAATTGAGACAAATGAATTTGGGATTTTCTGTAGTTGTTCAAACTGTATTGGTTTTAGACTTTGTAATTTGTACTTGTTTTGAGACTATGTATTTTAGTGGCTTCATGAACCACTATGGTTATTTTTAAATTCCGCTGCGAGTTATTCTGATATATTTCTGTGTCTGTGATTCTGTGAATGATTTTATTTGCTCCAAATTTTATTACAATCTGTTATTTTGCATTATTCAAGTCTGACATGTGTGGATTATTGTCGATTTGAATGGTCCAAAATAGTGGGTCGTTACAGTTGGTATCAGAGCTTTGGTTGTAGGCAAACCTTAGCCTATGGAGCAAAAACTCATTAGAGATAGGGTAGAAATACCCTAGAATGAGTGAAATCAAACTCAGAGTCATTTCTTTATGAGTGAACGTATTTTCAAAGTATAAAATGATTTTAAATGATTTTTCAAATGATTTTCAAAGATTATTTTGAGATAAAATTTTCTTGTTTGAAAAGAAATTTTTCTAAACTTCCTTCTTTCCGTATCTACCTTGTTAGAAATTTTGTTATTAGGATATTCATCCAAGTGATCTTATCGTGTCTTATCTTAGCTTATCTTTGTCTTCTCTGTACCTTTGTCCTAAATTCATTCTTGATATTTCCAGGATGAATCGTGGAAATGCTAGAGGTAGGGGTCGTGGTGCTGCCCCAGCTCCTCCCCCTGTTGCACCGGTTAGGTTTACTGTTCTTTGCAAGGAATTCTCTCAGCTCGGTGGTACTAAGTTCACCGGTTCAGAGAGTATTATCGAAGCCCAGCAATGGTTATGGAGTTTGGAGAGGATATTTACTGGTCTTGAGATCACTGATGCCCAGAAGCGTCAGTTAGCAGCATGGCAGCTGCAAGAGTCAGCCTTAGATTGGTGGGAGTTTGTTACGGCTCACACTAACGAAGGTGATCTTTCGTGGGAGCAGTTCAGGTATCCTTTGTGTTATCTTGAATTTTCCCCATTTCCTTTTTCTTTTGAATCTATCTGAAGTTCGGTTTCTGTATCTTCTTTCCAGGGAGGCTTTTGTGGCAAAATGGATGCCCGAAGCCGGGAAATCTCAGCTTTATCGTGAATTCATGGATCTTAAGCAGGGTACCATGTCTTTTTCAGAGTATGAGCGGAAGTTCAATGAACTTTCCAAATTTGGTCCTGGTCTTATCGACACTCAGCTAAAGAAAAATGAGAAGTTCATTGCTGGAGCTCGTCCAGAGTTCTACGACCATCTTATTTCACATGTTCATGGCACTTTTACTGAGCTCATGGATATGGCTATTCGCTATGAGAACCCGACTTCCAAGGGTCCTGCTGCTTTTGGTGCTCATGTCTCACAGTCTTCCTCTGCAAATTCCAAGAAGAGAAATCCCAACTTCCACCAGCAGAAGAAAAATTGGCTCAAGAATCCGGGCTTGGGATCTTCATCATCTTCTCCTTCCCAGAGGCACCCTATTGATCTATCCACCATTACCTGCTTCAAATGTGACCAGAAGGGACACTATGCTAATAGTTGCCCTACTTCGGTTAGTGCTGCTGTTCCTTCACCTCAGGTTAGCAGGAACAATCTTTGTCATGTTTGTCTTCAGCCAGGTCATTTTAGGAATGACTGTCCTTTGTATCAGAAGGGAAAGCCATCTGGTGTATTTGTTGTCACATCTGCTTCTTCTCTTACTGCACCTACTCCTGCTCCTAGCGATGATCAAGGTACTCTTCAAGGCACCTTTACTTTATTTCATCATCCTGTTCGTGTTTTATTTGATACTGGAGCTTCGCATAGTTTTATTTCTAATAATTTGTGCAATAAGTTTGAACTTCTCCTTTCTCCTGAGTATGCTTCTGTTCCTCTATGTGTTTCAAATCCTATTGGTGGTCCCGCAAATCTTGATAAGATTTGTAAACATGTGAAACTCTTTCATTCTGGTTATCGGTTTTCTGGAGATTTTTATGTTCTTGGTTTCGATGCTTTTGATTTATTACTCGGAGATGATTGGCTTGATAGGCATGATGCCCGTATCTCTTGCAAAGCACGTATCGTGACTCTTGTAGGAGATAAGGGTGATCCTTTGGTTATTCAGTGCCGCATGCCTCAGGCTTTTGCTGGAAATTTTATCTACTCTTTGGATTCTTCTCCTGTTGATCTTCAATCGACTCGTGTAGTCAATCTCTATCCCGATGTTTTTGGTGAAGTTACCGCTTTACCTCCTAAGCGGGAAATTGATTTCCGCATTGATCTTATTCCTGGAGCTCGACCTGTAGTTCTTCCTCCTAGAAGAATGGCACCCCGCGAGAAGGTTGAGTTAAGGAAGCAAATTAAGGACCTGTCTTCCAAGGGTCTGATCAGACCGAGCTATTCTGAATGGGGAGCTGCGGTGGTTTTCGTCACCAAGTCCGATGGTTCTCTCCGGATGTGTGTTGATTATAGGGAGTTGAACAAGCTCACTATGAAAAACAGATATCCAATGCCTCGCATCAATGATATGTTTGATCAGCTTTATGGTGCTACTGTTTTCTCTCAGCTTGACCTTGCCACGGGTTTTCACCAACTCAGAGTTGCCGAGGAAAGTATTCCCAAGACTGCTTTCCGTACTGAGAATGGATTCTTTGAATGGTTAGTCATGCCTTTTGGTTTGACTAATGCTCCTGCTTTCTTTGTTGACTTGATGAATCGTGTTTTCCGTGATGTGCTTAATAAATTTGTTCTAGTCTTTGTGGATGATATCCTCATTTTCTCTAAGTCTGAAGAAGAACATGAGTCACATTTGAAATCTGTTCTTGAGACTCTTCGAAATCATAAGTTAAAGGCTAAATTTTCCAAATGCCATTTCTGGAAGGATGAAGTCCGATTCCTCGGGCATATTGTTTCTGGTAATGGAGTTTCAGTCGATCCAGTCAAGATCGCTGCGATCAATGTAAGTCTCTCTTCCTTCTCCTTCCTTGTCCATCCAACTATTCTATCTTTCCTATTATCCTTCTATCCCTATTCTGTACAGGATTGGGAAACTCCTAAGACTCCTACTGATATCCGTAGTTTTCTGGGCCTTGCCGGTTATTACCGGAGATTCATTGAGAATTTTGCTCGGATTGCTGCACCTCTCACTGCTTTGAGTAGGAAGAAAGCTTTGTTGTGTCATCTTGTTGTTTCTTCACCTCTTGTGGATCGTATTATGGCTAGGCATGATGAGGATCAGATGCTTAGATTGATTAAGGAGAATGTTCGAAGTAGAGTTGGAGGTAGTAATCTTGATGACAGTAGTGCTCAGATTGATGATAAGGGTGTGTTAAGGATTAATAATAGGATTTGTGTCCCGAATGTTGATGGATTGAGACAGGAGTTACTTCAGGAGAATCATCAGTCTAGACTTTCTATTCATCCAGGCATGACCAAGATGTATCAGGATATGAAGAAGTTGTATTGGTGGAGAGGTATGAGGCGTGATATTTCCATTTTTGTTAATAGGTGTGCGACTTGTCAGCAAGTCAAGGCAGATCATCAGAAGACCCCTGGTTTATTGCAGCCTCTTGAGATTCCCAATTGGAAGTGGGAACAAGTTTCTATGGATTTCATTGATGGTTTACCGAGGACTAGGAAGGGTAACGAGAGTATCTGGGTTATTGTGGACAGATTGACCAAATCAGCTCATTTCATTCCGGTCAAGTCTACCCGTTCTGCTTCTAGTTTGTCTGAGATTTACATGAGGGAGATTGTTCGTCTCCATGGTGTCCCTCTCAGTATCGTTTGTGAACGTGATCCTATCTTTACTAGTAGGTTTTGGAAAGCCTTTCAGGATTCTTTGGGTACTCGTCTGAATCTGAGCACTGCTTACCATCCACAGACCGACGGTCAAACGGAAAGGGTGAATCAGATTCTTGAAGATCTCCTTCGTGCTTGTGTGCTTGATTATGGAGGATCGTGGGAAGATCATCTCCATCTTGTCGAATTCACATATAACAATAGGTATCAGGCCAGTATTGAGACGTCTCCGTTTTCTGCTCTTTACGGACGACCGTGTAGATCTCCTTCTTGCTGGATTAAATCCGGTAATCGTTTGGTTCTTGGTCCTGAGATGGTTTTAGAAGCTTCTGAGAGAGTTGAAGAGATTAAGAGGAAGATGAGGATTGCTCAAGATAGGCAGAAGAAGTACGCTGATCGTCGAAGACGGAGTTTAGAGTTTGCTGTTGGTGATTTGGTTTTCCTCAAGGTCTCTCCCTTATGGAATGTTGTTCGTTTTGGTCGTAGAGGGAAGCTTTCTCCTAGATTTGTTGGTCATTTCCGCATTATGGAAAGAATTGGTTCTCTTGCTTATCGTCTGGATTTGCCCGAGAAATTTTCTGGAGTGCACAATGTATTCCATGTATCTCATCTTCGTCGATATCTACATGATCCATCTCTTATTATCCAGCCTTCTACTCTTGATAGTTTGGATATTGAGCCAAATCTGACTGTTGAGAGGAAGCCACTTCGTATCGTCGATCGAGGTACGAAGCAGCTAAGAAGGAAATCTGTCAACCTGGTCAAAGTGCAGTGGAGCACTGATGAACGGGATTGCACCTGGGAGACGGAGGAGAGCATTCGTGCTTTGAATCCGGAATTGTTTATTTCAGGTACTTTTGCTCTACTGTCTTATCTTTCTTTGTTTTCCTTTTTCGTTCCTTTTCGAGGACGAAAAGTTTTGAGTGGGGGAGAGTGTAACAGCCCAAAAATTTTAACAAGTATTTTATTCATTTATTTAAAGACTGTGGCGTTTGATTTCTTAAAAATATAATTTTGGAAAATTTCTTGTAATGATTGTTAATCAATTGCCCAAAATTTTATTAAAAATAAACGTTCTGTAATGTTGATTTGAATTAAAAGTGTAACTTTAATAGAAATTTTAAATTTTTTAAATTTTATAATTCTAAACTGCCAAATTTTCATCTTGAACTGTATACAATTGTGTAACATTTGTTTTGGTCAGATTTGTTGTATACTTTTAAAAGTTAGTAATAATTAGTGTGAAACGGGAAATTAAACTTTACATTTCTTTTACGTATATTTACATCCGTTCCTTAACTTTATATTAATCAATCAAATGGGTGAAGCTAAATCAAATTTTATTAATTATGGTGTAATAGCTATTAAATTTTGGTTTAAAGTGATGGGTTATTTTTCCTAATAGAAACGTTAGTATTTTAAATTTATTTAATAAGAGAAACAAATAACATTTGTACGTTACTTTGGGCATTGCATTTTATGTTTCTTTTGCCTTGATTCTTTGTCTATTTTTGTTTCTAGGCGTTAACATTACAAGTTTTCAACCGTATATTCTCTTTTGAGAATTCAAAATCTTGCCCAAAATCTTGCCTTAAATCATTTTCGTGTGTGAACTATTTCTTTCCCTTTGCCTTCCATACGTTTCCATCTATTAATATAATTAAATGCCTTAAATTCCTTTGATTTCTCTACCGTTCAAGCATTTTTTCTTGCCTTCTCTCTACATAAATCAAGTGAGCAGCTGTTATATTATTCCACGTTCACAAATTTTTCCAGACCACAAAAATTTCGCTTCAGCTTCCATTTGTATTTGCGTGATCATCTTCCTGAAGGTATGGCCGCATGTTTTTTTTCTTCTCTCCTTTCATTTTGTTTTATTCTGTTTGTTCCCCTGCTTTGTTTTGCTATAATGTTGTTGCCCCATCATGCTCGGCCTATCCACCGAACCCCATGACCCAACCCCATGCCAGACCACCCACGCCTCCACCCCAGGCCAGACCACCCACGTCACCTCCAACCCCCCCTCCAGACCGAGCCCAGGCAACCACAAAACCCTTGCCGTTCCACTTTCCTCCACCATCAAGTGAAGTCGCAGCCACCACCATTGTCACGCCTCCAGCTAGCCTGCCATGTCAGACTGAACCCCACGTCACCGAACCCTCCTGACCTAACCCCACGCCACCACGAACCCATGCCACCCAAAACCCCATGCCATTGGCCTTTGTTTTGAAAAAAGAAATGATCAAAATTTGCTTTTGTCACCTTTGTTTTTGAAGTCATAATTTATTTGCCACCGAGCCTTTGTTTGAAAAGAAAAATGATGAACAAAAATTGCTTTTGTCACCTTGTATTATTTTCCACCGAGTCTTTGTTTTGAAAAAAAAAAGAAATGAAAAAAAATTGCCTTTTGTCACTTTTGTATTTTTAAGTCACAGCCTATATTTCCTCCGAACCTTTAAAATCTTGGATCTAGTGAATGGTCGAGCTATGTGACTATGGGTTGCGTCGTATGGTGAAGTGGTCGAGCTATTTCTTTCTATATTTTTCAACTTGTTCCTGTCTGCTTCATTTGAAAAAAATTGTTATTCGTATCCGTACTTAGTTTTGTTTATTTATTTTGTTTCAAGATTAGAATCTCGTTGGCGCTTTCTCTAAAACCTGATCGTGCTTTCCGGGTGCTTTTCGATAGATAGCGTATTTCCTTTTTGAATTGAATCTCCAGCTCCGTAGAGGTGAGTAAATCTCACACGAATATTCATACTTATATGATTGTGAAACGACCGCAACTGAACGTGTAGAAAATAAATAAATAAATAAATAAATAAAAATAGATGTTATAATTACCTGTGATTATTTATATATGATGTAAACTTGTTAAAATTGCATAACATATCATCTGTTATATTTTGTTCTTATTTTACTGCTATTCTATTCTGTTAAATCACACTGCAAGTTCCCTGTAGAATAGAATCACTATGGGTTGAAATGATACATACCCGAACGGACTTTAGAATAAGGGAAGATCGTTATGGGCTGAAATGATAGGCCTGAGCGATCTTCGATTAAATTTTATTTACTTGGGATTGCGGGTTTGAAATGATAAAACCCGGATTTTTCTTTGTAAACTACGGATTGAAATGATATATTATCCGTATCACTTGACTTAGGCTAGAAAATATTATACAGACCCGTGGTTATTTTCTGTATTTTTTTCTGGATACTTTTAAATATTTTATTTGAAAGTTGATTTAAATTGAGTTTTTAAAATGATTTATTTAGAGTAGAAATGATTTTTCTATGTGATAAATGTAAATAAATGGATAAAAAAAATATTGACTTTAAAGTGTAACTTAAATTTGAAAATTTGATTAAAAAGAAAAGATGGAAACTTAAGATTAATTAAATTAAAATGAAAATTAAGTTTTAAAATGGTGTAAAATGGAGATTTAAGTTTAAGTGTTGAAATGAATTGTTTAAAATGAAAATGGGAATTGACACACTTGAATTTAATAAGTGAACTTTGTAAATTTTTGGTTTTTATTTGCAAAATTTCTCTTTAGAAAAATCATAAGTTAAAGGATTTAAATGAACATTTTTAATGTGAAAATTTATGATTTTATAAGTTTAAATGATTTAAATGGAAGTTTATTTATAGCTGGAATTGCACTTAAAACCTGGAAATTTAATTTATAGCACTTCAGAAATGCTACAATTTCTGGAAATGAACCAATTCTGAACTAAGTAGAATCTGCTGCACTTGTTAAGTGATGTGGTTATATAAATGAACCAAAAGACTAAAATGAACTAAGGCTATGATAGCACTTGGTAAGTGCTGTTGTAGCAGGAACTAAAATTTAACCTGAACCTAATAAAGGGGCTACTGTAGCACTTGTTAAGAGCTGCAGTAGGCTGAAATATGATTTTGTTTAAAACTGAACTGTTATAGCAGTTTATAAATGTTGTCTTTGCTGAATTAAATTGTTTTCAAATATAACTTACCGTAGCACTTTTTAAATGTTGTGAAAGCTGAAATTTTAACGTTTTATTTTTTTTAGTGAATAAATGAACTCAGAAAAGGCTAAATTTTTGGGAATTTAATATTTGATGTAAAAGAATAATGACTTTGTTTTTAAATGGTTTAATTTGAAGTATTTTGATATAAATTGTTTTAAATTTGTAACCACGGGTTATAATAACGTTTGGTTGTTAAAGAGACCGGGATCGGATATGGACATACTCTCTGTCGATACCGAAAACCACTTTGACAACTGTGTACGCGGTGGAGTTTCCAGAATGAAGTAGGATGGTGGCGACGATCCTAAGATATATACGTGGACCCAACTCCCGTGAGTTGGCATAAGGTGGCTAAAACAGGAGCGATCGACGGGCCAAGGAGGTAGCACCTCTGATCGGACACACTTCTTCGATACCATTCTATTACTTGTGATTGATTTGGTGGGCACCCTTGATTTGGGAGTGTTGTTCGAGATTGGCGGTAGTGGCTGCTATGCGTCACCACCAGTCCGGATGCGTAATTGGTATATCTACCCTGGCATTGCCTTGTGTGCCGTGTCACCTACCATATCGAACCCACTACGATTTTGATTTAAAGATCCGACCGCGTTAAGGTTCACCATCCCCTTAATGCTATTTTCTATATGATTATACTTTACTGATTAGACACTACTGTATATAGCGTATATTACTATATAGTAAATAGTTTAACGGATCCTTAGAGGATGGGCGGTCCCAAGCATCTTCTAAGTTACTTGTATCTTTACTACAGTTCACTTGAGTTGGTTTACATTGTATAAGTATGTATGTCCTGACTCGAGTGTTTATGTTTTATTTTTACGCTCGGGTCAGCCTGAGTATCAGTTTGGACTTCATCTTCCCGGAGCTAGGACTACTGGAGATCATCTTTATCAAGCTGCTTTTTGTTTTTGCTATTCAATCTTTTATTTTAGCTTATGTAATTGAGACAAATGAATTTGAGATTTTCTGTAGTTGTTCAAACTGTATTGGTTTTAGACTTTGTAATTTGTACTTGTTTTGAGACTATGTATTTTAATGGCTTCATGAACCACTATGGTTATTTTTAAATTTCGCTGCGAGTTATTCTGATATATTTCTGTGTCTGTGATTCTGTGAATGATTTTATTTGCTCCAAATTTTATTACAATCTGTTATTTTGCATTATTCAAGTCTGACATGTGTGGATTATTGTCGATTTGAATGGTCCAAAATAGTGGGTCGTTACATGTCACATCTCCCCATGTCAATGTATCTCCTTCGAAAACCAAGTCATCCTCAAACTCAACATCTGAATTATCTCCTTCCACCACGTAGCCGGTCATCCACTCATTTGAAGCACCAATATCTTCCAAAGTAATTATATCAATCAAATCCCTTCGCTTAAAGCGGTTCTTCAAATTTTGATTGTACTTGATAAACACTAGCTTTTGTACCCTTTCATGCTCAAGTCTATTACGCTTCTTGCTATGGATCTAATTAAAAAAAATACAAATGACAAATTGGTAATATGTTTAAAACTTAAAGATACGAACAATTAGAATTAGTATGGAGTGTTATGCAACAAACTTACATGCTCAAAAATGCTCCAATTTCTTTCGCAACCAGATGCACTACAAGTCAAGCTTAAAATTTTTATCACAAACTTTTGAAGTGTAAGGGTTGAATTTCCATATAAGCTCCACCACTCGGCTAAGGAAAAAAGTATAAGCTAATTAATATTTAATATCGCTTATCCAAAAAAATTGCTAATGTAATTTATGATGTACTATGAATATAATTATAAACTAACACTTACCAGGGGATTTTGTGTCTCTTGATTTGATTGCCAAATTGCCCCTCCACTTTCTTATATAAGGTTAATTCATCCATCACCTTCTCTTGCTTGTCTTCGGAAAGAAGTCTCTTAACACATTTGTACAACCCACATGTTACTTCTTCATCATGCTCAATGGAAGGATCTTTGTAGAAGAATTGTGGATTGAGAAAATGGCCCACCGCGTGCAATGGATGATGAAGTTGACATTCCCATCTTTTATCAATTATGGCAAAAATATCCTTGTACTTCTCTTCATCTTTAAAAGATTTTTCAATGACTTCTTTAGCTCTATCCATTGCTTCATATATGTATCCCATTGCCGGTCTTTTCTCACCATCGACTAGTCGAAGAAAACGAACAAGAGGTCGCATCACTTTTCGAATATAAGAGACGCTATTCCAAAAGTATGTATTCAAGATCGTATCACAAGCTTTCTTCCTTTTCATTTCTTTGCCCACTTGCTTCTATTCCACTCTTCAGAAGTGAACATTGCACGTAGAGAACTTTTTGACTTGTGCAAACATAGGAAACTAGTCGCGAAACGTGTAACTCTAAATCTCGCCAATTCTTTGTTTCCATTGAACTTCCTCGTCATATTCAAGACACCGCTATGGTTATAAATAAATCCGAAAGAGCAACTCCTTTTCTAATTGCATTTCCCACCTTATTTATTTTTCCAATATCCTCAAGAATAAAGTCAATGCAATGAGCCGCACAAGGAGTCCAGTACAAATTTTTCCTTTTTGCCATAAGCAACTCACCTAGATAATAAAAAATATGAATTTCATTAGTTTCAAGTTTCAACAAAATTGAGTGATTATTAATTAAAATTTTATAAATAGATACAGGAAATTATTGTCAATGACAAAATTTCTCAGCATTTTAGCCTCAAGGACAGACCTTCAGTATTTTTTCTTGAAGAACAACTTTCTTTAGGTATCAGTTTTTAGTTATTGATAGCAGTTTTTAGGTATCAGTTTGTAGTTATCGGTAGCACTTTTTAGGTATCAGTTTTTAGTTCAGTAGCAGTTTTGAAACAATGTTTGTTCTTATGAATAATTTTGAAAGAATGTTTGTCCTTATGATTAATTTTTAGGAGAATGTTTGTCATTATGGTTAAAATATTGAGGTCGTGTCCTTGAGGCTAAAAATATACAAATTTTTATCCTTTAAATTAATTCCCTCTAAATAGATATTTGAAAAATAAAGTACAACTCACCTCCTAATTTAAAATTACTTCCATTGTTCGTTATAACATGAACAACATTCTCTACGCCAATTCTTTCAACAAACTCATCAAGCAACTCAAATATCCTCTCCCGATCTGTCCACCCATCCGACATGATGGAGCAACCATATTCCACCCATTCGGCTTTATGCCCCTTCATTCATTCATTTGTATACTCCAACTCTTTCTTCAGCAATGGAACTCTCAATTTATGATAACTTGGAGGCTTTAGATTAGGTCCATCTCTACCAATTGCTTCAAACATGTCCTTAAATGAATCCATACGAGCAACATTAAATGCAATACCTACTTGATAAAAAAACGAGCAATAAACTGATTGGTTCTAGCTCTCAACTTTTTATTACATGCATCATTTATACTTGATTGCCTCAACTTGGCCGATCCTGAAATTTTATCTTGTTCACTTTGCTTTGATGTCATGTTACTCATTAGCAAATCAATCAGACCTTTTGCATTCCCCCTTGACGATTTTGCCTTCATCCCAATATTGCTTCCACCAATGTTCAACCTCTTATTAGTTGGTGCAACTTCATCATCTTCTAAATCCAAACAATAGTTCTCTAACTCATTGCTCGCATGAGCTTCAAAAGCATATGTCTTCCTACGTTGTTTACTAGCCATAGCTTCCAATAAAATAGCTCTCACTTCGGGTGGACATTTAGGACAAGCGCTTGCATTTCTAAAGCCTCCAATTTGATGTTGTTTTGCTCTATTTATTCCCCCCAAAGTCACTTTCAAGCAATACATGCAAGTGACGCTATTAGGGTTGTTTTCATCCACCAAAAAATTATAATTTCATCCAACATCTGCTCTACGATTTTTAAATGCGATGGAAGAAGCTGCTGAAGTATGTGTGTTTGGATCCATATCAACCTGAAATGAAAAAAGGCAAAAAAAGTTATTAAACTATTTTACGAACTACAATTTAAAATTAAAACATAACTCTATAAACTTTAAAACATAACTCATTAAATTTTAAAACATATAAATAATTAAATTTCAAATTAAAACATAAGTAAATTTAAAATTTAAAACATAAGTAAAACATAACTCATCAAATTTTAAAACATAACTCATTAACTTTTAAAACATAACTATTTATTTTAAATTAAAACATAACTACAATTTAAAATTAAAACATAACTCTATAAACTTTAAAACATAAACATAACTAAATTTCAAATTAAAACATAAGTAAATTTAAAACTTAAGTAAAACATAACTCATTAAATTTTAAAACATAACTATTTATTTTAAATCATTAAATTTTAAACATAACTAAATTTTAAATTAAAACATAAGTAAATTTAAAATTTAAAACACAAGTAAAACATAACTCTTTAAACTATAAAACATACCTCATTAACTTTTAAAACATAACTATTTATTTTAAATTAAAACATAACAACAATTTTAAATTAAAACATAATTAAAATTTAAATCATATTTAAAATTAACGTAACTGGCCGTTCTAAACTGACAATTTTACAATTTAAATCATATTTAAAATTAAAACATAATTGACGGTACTAATTTCTAAAAAAAATATCTAACTGGCGGCGGCAAAGAAGAGTGGCGGCGATAGAGGGTGGCTGCGACAGTGGAGAAGTGGGCTGGAAAAAGATGTCGAGCAACGCTGCAGCAGTTAGTCGATTCGATGTCGAGCAGGAGCAGCAGTTTTTTTTTTTTTGAGATGTCGAGCTAGAAAAGAAAACCTTAGGCTGCTGGTTCGAAAAAAAAAGCCAAACAGATCGGGTCGGGTCGATTTTCAGATGGGCTTCTAAAAAAATTTCCTCATTTCGACAGCGATGTCGAGGCGCGCTTGAATGCGCCTCAGAGCCTGAGAAAAAGGCTCGAAAAGCGCGCCTTTTATGCGCCTCCGTTAGAGGAGGCGCCTCGAGACTCCCCAAGGCGCAGGCTGTGCGCCTGCGCCTAGGGCGCGTCTAGGCGCGCACCTTAACTACTATGGTATTGTTACATCTTTTTTATAGTAGCAAGCAGTTTATTCCACATGAGTATTCACTAATATTGTTTTTACAACTTATTTATTATATAATATAATTTAAAGATATAAAGTTGTTTTATTATAAAAGGAAGTCAATTTAATGAGTATATGATTCTAGTTTATTATTCATCTGACTAATGGCAAGCTTATCTTTGTCAGCACATGATTTGTTAGTTCTGATAAATTGTATATTGAGGCAGAACATAGGGTGGAACATGCGAGGGATTAGAATACTAGACACCGGTTCATCATAAATGAATCTCATAATAATCATACAAATTGTAGGGCCAGACGTTCAATTCTTGACACTAGAAATGTGTTCACAGTAAAATTATGGATAAAATAATAGATAAAAACGAGTTTGAGTGCACTAAAACCCCTTACATTTCCTAATACTTCTTTACGTTCAATCTAATTATGTTTTTGATTTCATACGTATCTTCAAAGCTTTGAGTTTCCAGTTTGTAATTTATAGTATTTAATATTTATACTTCTAGTTTCTAAATATTTATAAATCTAGTTTCTACTTGTACTGTATTGCTGTATCTTCTTTGCTTGTTACTGGCCAGCACTACTTGTTCCAAAAAACATGAACTTAATGTATTGTCTTGTCTTCTTTAATTGGTAAAGGAACTGGTTGTAATAGAACATCTTAAGCTCACTGTTACCACCAAATCCACTAACACATATTTCACACCATTAAATAATGCTAATTTTTGTTCCATCAGACTGCAATTAATAAGATACATTAATTGAACCTGACAATCCAAATCCATCACCACTTGGAACCCAGGAATAAGGGTATATTGAAATGGAAAAAAAGACATTACAAAGGTTTAAGAGAACATGAGAATGGGATATCAACAATGAGAACAACAAAAACATTTAGAGTGGACCGACGACTACATATTAGAACTACAAATGAAGGCTAGTCCGTTCCAAATCTGACAGACCTACAAAATAACATATTCATTTATCAAGAGAAAAATCTAGACTCCAGTATCTTCTCGTCTGATGTCTATATGTTTGGGTAGCTCCAACAGCTATGGGATGTTGAACATTGTTGCTATCTGTTATAAAATGTTAAGTACATAAAAATAATCATTTGTTTCTTTCATGAAAAAAAAGCTTATTTCACAAATTGAACATGAAATACCGATTGAACTAATATATTCAAACTACTCCAAATGGTCATTAAAACATACACGAAACAAAAGTACACATTAGATGATTAACAACTTATGATGATATAAGGTACTCATTCAATTCATTGTTGAAAATGAATTCAAAGTTTAATAAAATATATTTCGGAGTTTAAATCAAATTCAAATGCTCCTTAGGAAAATAAATGAATTTCAGAACAATATTTGACTTCAAACCCATTTTAAGTATTATATATTTGGATTACCAAGTGAATAATGCTTACCTGTGTATTGAAAAGTTGAAAAGTCACATGATATAGCTGGTAATTATTATTGAATTTAATTTATGTTAGACGAAACACTTGAGACTACGTTTGAAATTTTGACTCGTATAAAATCTATTGTTTTTTCTTTCAAATGCATTGCTTAGACAACATTATCCTGACATTTATAAACGAAATATATGTTGAAAGACAATTTTAAGCCATTGAAGTTGACATGACCAGTTCAGAATTGGAAATTTATAAGCTAATATGGCAAAGTAGTAATCAATTTGGAAGCAAAAATTAAGAAGAAGATTACTATGTTAAGAATGTTGCAGTGTTGAAAATAAATAAGGATACCAAAATATTTTTATTAGGAAACAAGTTTTGAGTATACTGGAATTTGGAGAGGCAGAAACAAATGGTTTTAATTTATGAAACAACAAGTTAGTGTTGGAAACAATGTCTAACTTCGGCTGAGTCGTGTACTACGTCACTCTCTTGAAGACGTTTCGGCGATCTGCTATGTAGTGCAAAGCAGTTCGGATCAATCGCCACCGCCTCTAGGATAAAACAGCCTCTCAAGTTTGGTGGTATCGATTCGTTTGCACGTACGAATCGATTCTGTTTGCACTCAAATATGTTGCTCTAATTTTAAAAAAATGATTTTGAACTGTATGTAGTTCTTTCTGTTTCGTCCTCTTATTAGTTAAGAAAACGGAATAGCAAAAGAACGTTGCTGATTGGGGGAACGTGATCTCGAAAAACGGATCTGAGAAAATAACAGATCAAAATAATGAACGTTATGTAACGTTCTCTAATACCGTTCCAGTCCGGTCAAAACGGTTAAAGAAATTTTCATCAAAAATATAAGTGTTACACCACTACAAGCCCGGACCCGGGTCGAGTCGGTCGGTCGGCGCGCGCACGTGTGGTGGTCAAGCATGGTCTCCCTCCTCACAAAAGAGCATCATTGGGTGCCCAAAGGGCCCAACTTAGCTTCAAAGAATCAAGTATAAATACTTGATTCTTTCATATAGTCCTACAATGTGGGACTATTCACATATAAGAGCCATCCATTCACTTAATCAATTTTGAATAATTCACTTATTTTAAAACATTTCCAACAATCCCCCATTTGAATTTTTAAAAACGATTTCGAGCAATTTCTGAAAAAACAGAAGATTGTGCATAAACAAAGGTGTCTTTCGACTTGAACCTTTGCATAGTGGATAGGATTCAGTTTTTACTAGAGTGACACGTAGTCTTGAACTCTATTCCTGACATCAGACCACACACAATCTTTCTAGAGTGCAATCAAGTAAGCACGTTCATTTATGGCCATGCACGTCCATCCCAGTTTAGTGAATGCTCTAGGAGTTTTGCCCAAAACTCCATAGGAAACGGTCAAATTTCCACATTCACACGGGTGAGTCTATCAAGAGTACTCCTGAAGGTAGGTACTCCACTCCAAATGTAGTATAGATCTCATTAAGAGTTTCTATTAACTCAACCTCTAATCACTTCAGGAATATATGCTTCTATATATATGAAAAATAGCATATTCAACTCATATCACTACACAACTTGTTATTACCCATTGAACCTAGTTCTTGGGATCTACAGTCATTAGGTCGGGTTACCATTGTGCGTGACTCAACAATCTAAGGGCAATAGTCCCATTTTTCTAGAAATTGTAAAGACTTTCTCTCTGGCCAGTCCTTTCGTCAAAGGATCTGCCAAATTCTCCTCATTGCGTGTGTGATCCACTCTAACAGCTCCTGAAGAGAGTAGCTCTCTAAAAGTGCTGTGCTTACGACGTATCTGTCGTCTCTTACCATTATAATAACGGTTCTGTACTTTTTGCAATAGCCACGGTACTATCGCAATGGATCAACACAGCTAGTATCGGTTTTTCCCATAAGAGAATCTCAACTAGCAGATTTCTTAAATACTCTGCTTCTTCACTAGCTGTAGCTAGTGCTATCATCTCAGACTCCATAGTAGACTGAGCCAAAATAGTCTGATCTTGGATTTCCAAGAAACAGCTCCTCCAGCAATGCTAAATATATAGCCACTGGTTGCTTTTGAATCATCAGATAAAATATTCCAGTCTGCATCGGTGTAACCTTCAAGGACAGCTGAAAACTTTTCATAATGTAACCCTAGGTTCATGGTTCGTTTTAGGTATCTCATGACCCTCTCAATAGCATGCCAATGCTCTATACCAGGTCTACTAGTAAACCTGCATAATAATCCCACGACATAGGCAATGTAGGGTCTAGTACAATCGGTGACATACCTAAGGCTGCCAATGATGCTCGCATAATCAGACTGTCTTACACCCTCACCAGTGTTCTTGAATAGCTTTACACTAGGATCATATGGTGTGCATGCAGGTTTACAGTCAAAGTAATTATATTTCTTTAAGATCTTCTCAATATAATGAGATTGATCCAAAGAAAGTCCCTTATCGGACCTAGTAATCTTTATGCCAAGGATTACACTTGCTTCACCTAGATCTTTCATATCAAAATTGGCACTTATCAAAGATTTAACAGTGTTTATGGCATGAATGTTTGATCCAAAAATAAGTAGATCATCTACATACAAACATATTATAGTGCAAATGTCATTTTCAGATTTATAATAAATGCATTTGTCACTTTCATTAACTTTGAAGCCATTTGAAATTATTAAGTTATCAAACTTTTCATGCCATTGTTTAGGTGCTTGTTTTAAACCATATAATGATTTATCTAATTTGCAAACTTTATGTTCTTGACCATGAATTACAAAACCTTCCGGTTGGTCCATATAAATTTCCTCTTCTAATTCACCATTTAAAAAAGCAGTTTTAACATCCATTTGGTGTATAATTAAATTATAAATAGATGCTAATGAAATTAGTACTCGAATGGATGTGATTCTTGTTACGGGTGAAAAAGTATCAAAAAAGTCTACATTTTCTCTTTGCCTAAAACCTTTAGCTACCAAACGGGCTTTATATTTATCAACTGTGCCATCAGGTTTTAGTTTCTTTTTAAGTACCCATTTACAGCCTATAGACTTACAACCATGTGGTAAATCTACTAAGTGCCAAGTCTTATTGGATTCCAAGGAATCCATCTCATCATTTATAGCCTCTTGCCAAAAATCGGCATCTAATGAAGATAAGGCTTCTTGGAGATTTGTGGGATCCTCCTCTATAGTAAAAGTGCAAAAATCCGAGCTAAAGTCTTTATCAACTCTTGCTCTTTTACTTCTTCTAGGTTCGATTTCAGAAGATTCATTAAGTTCTGTTCCAATAGGCACGGTGTTATTTGACGTGCCCCCACTATTCCTTAATTTAAAAGGAAACTTAGTTTCATAAAAATCAGCATCATTAGATTCTACTATATTATGTGTATTCGGATTATAAAATCTATATGTTTTGTTGTTAACAGCATAGCCAATAAATACACATGCATATGCTCTACTTGCTAATTTTATTCTCTTAGGGTCAGGTATACGAACATATGCCAAACATCCCCAAGTTCTAAAGTAAGATACATTTGGTTTATAATTTCTTAAAATTTCAAAAGGTGAAATCTTACTTTTTGATTTAGGAATTCTATTCAATACATAGCATACAGTCAATAAAATATCCCCCACCAATGTTATGCTGCACCCGAATTTAATAAAATAACTACAACTAATTCGGTAAAGGTCCTATTTTTTCTTTCAGATTTACCGTTCATTTCAGGTGAATAAGGTGCAGTTCTCTCATGAATTATACCATTCAGTTTATAAAAATCAAGAAAAGGACTAGACTCGTATTATGTTCCTCTATCACTACGAAGTCTCTTAATTTTCTTATTAGATTGATTCTCGATTTCAGTTTTAAATAATTTAAACATCTCAAATGCATCACTTTTATTTTTCATAAGATATACATAAGTGAAATCAGAGCCATCATCAATGAAAGTGATAAAGTAACGGTGTCCATGTCTAGTCAAAGTGCCATCAAGCTCACATATGTCAGAATGAATTAAATCTAAGGGTTCAGAAATTCTATCAACTGATTTATGGGGTTTCTTAGTGATTTTTGCTTGACTACAGAATTCACACTTATCAAAGTCAGTTTGTGACATTTTAGGAATTAAATCTAAGGTGCTCATGTTATGAATAATACGTTTATTTACATGACATAATCTAGAGTGCCAGATATTAAAATCACATAACATATAAGCAGAACTGGTTACTTTATTAGATTCAACATTAAGTTTAAACATACCCTCACAAGCATAACCCTTCCCTACAAACATCTCCTTATAAGTCAAAGTGTACAAATCAGCCCCTATAACTTGAGTAAAACCAGCCTTATTAAGGAGAAATCCAGAAACCATATTCTTTCTCATTTCTGGAGTATGCATAACACCTTTCAGAAGAACTGTCTTTCCAGAGGTAAAATTTAATTCCACATTTCCAATGCCATCAACTGTAATGGTGTGAGAATCTCACAACAACACTTTCTTATCATCAGCAGTCGTGTATGTACTGAACATAGCACGATCGTAGCAGACATGGCGGGATGCACCAGTGTCTACCCACCAACCCTCTGATCCACCAACTAGGTGAATCTCAGAAATCATAGCCGTAAGAGGCTCCTCAGTCAGGTTAGCCTGCGGTGCAGGGCCTGGTCTGTTCCTACACTTACGTGCCATATGACCTGGTTTTCCACGGTTGTAACACAGAAACAACTGTCCAGTATCATTTCTTTGGGTCGGTTTATGCTGTCCTTTTTGGTTCCCTTGCGGGTTCCAATTCTGTTTGTTGCAGTTGCGGTTCTGATTCTTAAAGTTTTTCGGATTCGGTTTCAGAACCGCAGGTTTGGACCTTTTAGTGTTGTTGTTTGTGACAACAAGCACTTCCTCTTTTTGGTCCTGCTTACGAGCCTCCTCCTCAATATGGAGGCGAGTTATCAAGCTCTCTAAGGAGAACTCCTTAGTCTTGTGCCTAAACACATTCTTAAAATCTTTCCAACCTGGGGGCAGTTTATCAATAATAACAGCAACTTGAAACTGTTCATCCAAACTCATACCTTCGGAGATGATCTCATGAGCAATTTTCTGAAGCTCATGCGACTGCATCTCTACTGACCTGTCATCCGTCATCTGGTATTTCAGGTAGCGACTGACTGCATATTTCTTCGCTCCAGCCTCTTCCGTATCATATTTCTTTTGCAATGCTTCCCAGATTTCTTTGGCTGACTTGTCTGAGTTGTAGTAGTCGTAGAGGTCATCACTGAGGCCGTTGAGTATGAAGTTCCTGCACAGGTAGTCTTGCTCTGTCCAGTTCTGCAATTGATTCGATTTTTCTGTCCAGACTCGCATGAGATCTGCGTCAGCTTCGTCTGGCCTATCCGGTAGCTGCGGTTTGTCAGTTGTCAGCGCAGCAACCACCTTTCTCATGGTTAGAAAAAATTCCATCTTCTATCTCCAGCGTTTGAAATGGAGGCCTTCGAACTTGAAAGGCGCAACAGAGACCATCGGAACCTGGAAGAGCGAAGCGGGAGCAGCGGCATCTAGATCTGCAGCGGAAGTCATTGTCTGTGGCGTCGTCTTCAAATTGTTGGAAACAATGTCTAACTTCGGCTGAGTCGTGTACTACGTCACTCTCTTGAAGACGTTTCGGCGATCTGCTGTGTAGTGCAAAGCAGTTCGGATCAATCGCCGCCGCCTCTAGGATAAAACAGCCTCTCAAGTTTGGTGGTATCGATTCGTTTGCACGTACGAATCGATTCTGTTTGCACTCAAATATGTTGCTCTAATTTTAAAAAAATGGTTTCGAACTGTATGTAGTTCTTTCTGTTTTGTCCTCTTATCAGTTAAGAAAACGGAATAGCAAAAGAACGTTGATGATTGGGGAACGTGGTCTCGAAAAACAGATCTGAGAAAATAACGGGTCAAAATAATGAACGTTATGTAACGTTCTCTAATACCGTTCCAGCCCGGTCAAAACTGTTAAAGAAATTTTCACCAAAAATATAAATGTTACACCACTACAAGCCCGAACCCGAGCCCGGGTCGGGTCGGGTCGGTCGGTTGGCGCGCGCGCATGTGATGGTCAAGCATGGTCGCCCTCCTCACAAAAGAGCATCATTGGGTGCCCAAAGGGCTCAACTTAACTTCAAAGAATCAAATATAAATACTTGATTCTTTCATATAGTCCTACAATGTGAGACTATTCACATATAGAAGCCATCCATTCACTTAATCAATTTTTAATAATTCACTTATTTTAAAACATTTCCAACAGTTAGTAAACATAAGTGCATTGATCAATTACCACTAACCTTTAAATCAAATACTATTAGAGTCACAAAAGCAATTTTATAGTAAATTCAATGTATCACTTGCACTATAATATAACAAAGTCTAAAAAAGTTAGCTACTACGATTAACTAAATAAGTTTTTCTACATGTCTTGTAGAATCTATCTTAACACTACATAATATTTTCCAATTGAGCCATTTTTATATCTTTCATAATAGAAATTACAATGAGATGTTCGGAAAATTCTGAAAAGATTTGTCCTTACAGGTGTGATAGAGTTCCATATACATACATATATCATGTAGCCAAACTAATATTTTTCCATTAAATGACATCAATGTCAAAAGTTTGCTGCATCCATGCAACGTAAATGGTCAAAATTAAATGAATGTGAAATCATTCTTTATTAAAATACCCTACATTCATCCACTACACGATTACATGTTTATTTTCTTTTTGCTTATAAAAAAACTGATAGTCAGCATAAAATAAAAATCACAACTAACCCCTTCAATCAGTAGCGAGTTTCTTTCGAGCAGCTCTAGCATTATCATGTTCAAACTTGAGCATGTTAGGTATATCATTGTTATTTCTTGATATACAAATATCTACCATTGTGCTATCCTCAATCAGTGGGAAATAGTCCACTGGCGTATTGTTCACAATCCAAAACCAAATCCCACCAAGAACAAAACCAAGTACATCTCCAGGGAAAACCTATTCCATTTACAACAAAAACAATGCATGTGCTAATCCTAACCAAACTATCAATACGATCTAAACATATGTTAAAATATATAACCTGAGCGATAGTATAATATCCCAAATAAACTCTGGACCACATAGTCAACCCCACCAAGGTCAATACAACAGAAACTCAAATGGCCTTCCCCTTCCCCTTAACAAGCAAAGATAGATAGCAAAGAAGAACATATACTAGCAATGACTGGAGGGCCATTCGCTAAAATCGCAGATCTCCAAAGCAATGTCTTTTGAGCCTGGATTGTTGGATCGAGATTTTTGATGATGTCGTTGAGGACCAGAGAGATTAGAAGGCCGACGGTGAAATGCGACCATGGATATCGCATTGAAAATTGTGGTAGGACCGTAGGGGTGATTAGGATTGTGACGTGTTCAAGGATAAATGTTTTGAATGGGAAAGGAATTGGGATAATTTTAGGGTTCAATAAATTTTGACAAGAGTGAAGAGGGAACAAATTTTTTCTTCCAATGTTTCGATAAAATTAGGAGGAGGGAACAATTTGTTTTCTGTGAGGTGTTGATAAAAACAGCGGGAGGAAACAAATTTTTGCCCCTAATTTTTTATAAAGGTAGCGGGAACGAACTAAATTTTCATCGCCTCGCTTTTGAAACAGCGTTTTCATATTTTTTACCCTTAATAGAATTACAAACGACAGGAATTTTATTACAACGTTGTTCCGTTATGCCCTCAAAGTTACTTTTCTTGTAGTAGTGTTTCCACCTCACATGATGTTGAATCGACGGTTTTTCTATTGAACTAAAAAATCACCGAAAAAAATTGTAATAAAAATAACTGCAAACGCACGGCATACAATTTTAGTACGTGGCGAGTACAGATCGATCTGTAGGGAATTAAATGATTTAAAATTCTACTCAATCAAATCAATCAAAAGTTTGAAGTTGTTAAGCTAATAAAATGTCAAAAAGCTAACAAAAGTAAATGAATAAAAATATGAGAGTAGAAGACAATTTAGAGGCAAATCTTTTCTCATGATCACATAGTTCAACACAATGAAATTATGATCTTTCTTTTTTGTCATTAGTGAATTTAGTTGATGTGTTTATTATAAGTACGATCTATTTGTGCTATTAATTAGCCCAACATAAACCATCAAACTATAACACACCCACTAAACCACTTGTTAACTCTCATGAAAATGATAATGAAGTTAAAAACAAAATCTATTCTAAGCATGATATATTTACTATTGATTAGTAATATAAACCATCAAATTTTGATTCTAAAATCCACTTCATTACCAACATCATATGTAGATGAAGAGGTAATTTGTGTTTATGTTTGTTTAAGGATAGCATATTTGGTGTCAACAACATAAACTATCAAATTCAAAATTAAACATCAAAAATTTTACCACATCAAACATTTAATTAAGCACAAAAGGAGATCATAAATTAACAAGTATGTTGAATCTACATGATTAAGAGAGCTCCATTACCCTTAATTTGAAGAGATTTAGCTTCTCATATTTGTTATTATTTCAACAAATATAGAGTTCAACATAGACATAAACAAGAGGAAAAAGAGAGCTAATTAAAATAAAAAAAGAGCTAATCTACTTGCATGAAATAAAACTATATTAATTGCATAAAGTAAATAACAATAATTAAAAGAGCATGAAATTAAATTGCATTAAAAAATTACATAAAAGAAAAAAAAGCTAGGAAGTCATGAAAAAGAGCTTATATTTACAATTTGTGTCTACAACTAAACTAACCAAAGAGGAGGTGCTAAGAGCTTCATTATATGAAATATCAGGGGTATTTATACATGCCTAAAACCCTCATGCATATTTTAGAAGACTACCCAAAATACTCCTCTAGAAAATATAACCTCCAAGTAATCGTTAGCATGAACATAATCCTCCATTTAAATGTGCATGTAGCTTTAATGTCCACTAACATGTGCATTAACTCCTAATTGTAGATAAACGGGTGAGTGGGGTCCTCCATGTTGCATGAATTGATTTATTTCCATCTTCATTTGTTTTCTTCTCTTGTGCACGCATGAATATATGAAGGCCTCTTCATATTTCCATCCAAATTTCTATAAATAAAAATAAAATGTGCAAGTGAATATTCTCAAAATTAATATATGCAGAAAATTACCAATTTACCCCCAAGTTGATGCATGAATGATGACTTGAAAACATTTTTGAAACTTGATTTTAAACATGTAAAAATATCCGATTATGACATTTATTTAAATAAAAATAGATTAAATATAGATATAAAAATATGCACATCGCATGCCATAGAAAAAATATCTTCATCTCCACCTCACACCTTCTATAAGCTTTCCAAAGATAGATTTAGTTGATCATAATTAGTCAAAATATTTTTAATAGCTATGAATGACCTCTTATGTTATTTTGACATGTACAGAAAGTTTCAACAACTTATTTTGAATAAAAAATTGTTTATCGATAAAACAATTTTCGATCACATTATTAATAGTGGAAATTAGCCACAAGGACCTCTTAAGTAAGTGGAATTAGTTTCTAGGACACACAACCGAAATAATTACTTTCAAGGACAAAACGTAAAATAATTAGTTTCTAGGGCCTAAAATCCTATGAAATTATATCCTTGAAAGTAATTGGACTGCTGACTTTGTCCTTGAAATTAATTATTCTGCTGACTTTGGCCTTGAAAGTAATATCTTTGAATGCATGTTCTAGAAACTAATTGGACTGCAAAGTTTGTCCTTCTGGTGAAATGCCCCTTATTAATATTTCTTCAAAATATTTATAGTTGTAAACAAATTTCAAAAACAGGTTTCTTACCATTAGTTATTAACTAGAAGGAATTTAGCAAAGTTATAAAACCATATTTATAATACAATCATATTCCAAAAGTTTCAATATTCAAAGACGAAGTGTTCGAAATTACGGATCGCTACAACGTTGCTTCTTCCCGACTTGATGTCACTTCTCTTTTGCTTAGGTAATTATAAATATAAATAACTTCCTTTTATTTTTTTCAAAACTAGAAATATTAGCGAATTTCGACCCGGTCATCGTTGGAATCAGGCCGGAATGGCCGAAATTCCAACGTGTCGGCTGAAATTTGGAACCTTGCTTAGTATACATTCGGTTCTAAACTATTATTTATGAATACTACTCTTAATTTTGATTGTATTCCACAACATAACAATCAGTTCCAACATTGTACTTAAATATACTGTATTAAAAATAATTACATTAAATAACAATATTTACCGACGTTGGTTAATAAATATACACCATCAGTTGCACGTTGATTAATAATATACACCATCAATTGCATGTGTGCAAATCAGAGGTTCCATCCTAATATTTTGTAGTGATACTAAATCAAAAGAATTACGTTATTCATCGATGAAACAATTCGTGCAACAACTACATTATAAACAATTGAGTTCGGGTGGCCTTTTTGTTTAGCGAAAGGAGAATTATGAAAGGGTTAAACTAGTGAAAAAGAAATGTGTTTTTGTGTTAGGAAAAGAGTACGAAAAAGGGGTTTTGGGAAACGGTATTGGAAAGGATATTAGAAATGTTGGGGGAAATATTAGTGAAATAGCCGTTGGCGTCAAACATGTCAGACGCTTCGGACGCCAACTTATCATTTTCCTCATGCACATAAACTGGTTAGAGAAGTCTTTTATCTTGTTCTGACGTTGGATGTGTCTGACGTCAAAACTGAGTAGAAGATGACCGAGAACGCACTCATCCCTAACTAATTTATACCGGTAGCTAGCAAGCTAATAAATTTTATATTGTAAATTATTTCAAGTCATGTTTGTAACAAGAGTTCACACAGGTAAACTCTATGAATGTACTTTGCTTTTTATCAAATCCAACGAAAGATGGATTCCAATTTTCAGTTTTGAACTCTCAAGGTATATACGAAGGATGCGAACATCTAGAGTGAGAAATCTTCAAACCAAATAAACCAACCTAACCAGTTTATTTCGATCAGATTTAATTTGGTTTTGAAATTAGATTGATTTTTAATCGTCCCAAAAAAAAAATTAGTTCAATTATCTATTTAATATAATCAGTCGAACTTTTATTATATTGTCAAAATTATTAATGTTACAATGATTTTTTCAAACTAGTGTAGTGGTCTAAATAAATTTTATCAATCATATATGTGTTAAAATTAATATTAAAAAGCATAAGAATATTTTAAACATACATTTATGTTTTATGTTAGTATAATGAATATTCCAGCATATAATGTGAATCATTTTTAATTTGGTTAAATCGAATAACCAACCATACCAACTAAATTTAATTTGGTTGTTTTGATTTGATTTTTATTTTTATTGGTTTTAGTTTGTTTTAGCACTTTTAATAATAGAACTGACCAAACCAACCAAAAGTTCAACCCTAGACACACCTTGTAGATGCATGTGTATACCCAGTCGAAATTGCTTCAAAAAAAACTACGTGTTTTTTGTTTTGAAAAATTTGGAATTTTTAAAAATATCCTTTTGGTTACCTTCTTCTAAGAAAACAAGCATTCCAATTACAAAATTCAAAATTTGGAAATTATTCGAAGACATTTGTTCATTGTTTATTTGAACAGTTTTAAATACTTTGACAGCTTTGTAAAAAGAAAAAGGAAAAAAGTCCTCTGGCGACTTTGTTACTCCAGAATATTTCTTATTTGTTATCTCTCCAACCTCATCCGGGAACTTATAAAGTTTTTTGGTTCTTGTCCACCATTATCTCTACTTGGCTTTACAGTGCTACCAATATCATTATTGCAGCCAATCAATTTGACCAAAACAGACATGATTGCATATGATAATTGCTACAATAGTAATCAATGTCATTGGATAGAAATACAAACTGAATTCATACATCAACCTTCCTGCAAAGCTGCAAGGATTAAGACAAAGCTAACTCTCTTATATGCATAAACCAGCTTCATAATTTTCTAAAGCTGTTTTTTAATAGTGAATTCATCAGAGAAAAGCAGTCTGTTAAGTTGAGTATGTAGTTAGCTCTCCTATAAGACAGAAACTCACTCAGCGCTTCTCTTCTCATTTGTGTGCCAGACAGCCGAAACTAATGTTTCAGTCAGAAATTTTAAACTCCAATCTAATTTTCCATAATAACATCAAAATGCTAATAACCTAAGTCGTTTTCTAAACAGTAGTATCAGAAACACTTTGAGTAGAGTCTGCCACAACGGCCTTTATTTTCTTCATTTTGAGAGATTTGGCCTCCTTTTTCATTCCTCTTTTTAGATAAGCGTCTAACATCAAAGTTCGAATTCTTTCATCATACCGACTGCATTGAGATTCCCATTCTTTGAAACACTGCTTCATACCATCAACGTCATCTAAGAGTTCAAGAGCTTTAAGAAAATTGTAGTAGCATGTGTTTGTCAACTTATCAAAGGCAGTTTTTAGTGACTTCCAAGCCCTAATAGTCTCGCTTATATCACCAGCCCCTGCATACAAACTAATTAAAGAATAAAATGGCTGTCTTTGTTTTTTGTCCATAACTTGCTCTGCTTTCTTCAGAGTACTCAATGTTTTCTCAAAAGCGCAATTTGAGTTATAATAGCTAGCCATTTCAAAGTATATGGCCGAGAATCCAAATTTAGCCGATTTCAATTCTTGAATAACTTTGTCAATTGAAATGATATTGTTCATAGATAGATAGCATAGGAAATCACGTGTAAGTTTATCAGGTAGTACCTTAGCCGCTCTCATTTCATTGTAATACTCAAAGACCACTTGAGGTTTATCTAATTCACAATACAGTGCCATCATACTGTTATAGCACACTGAATAGGCAACATACTTCAGTTTTTTCATCTCCTCGAAGAGTGCTACAGCTTTGTCTTCCATTTTTGAATGGCAATAGGCATTTAACAGAGCACCATATGTCTTCTCGTTTTTTGCATTTTCTGGAAGGTCGTGGAAAAGTTTATCAGCCATATCGATCCCACGAATTTTTGAAGTAAGATTTACACGTCGAGCTAAGCAAGAAACGTTCATCTCGATACCTTTATTTTCCATCCAGTCTGTCAACTGTTGAATAGAAAAGTTAACCATTGCATAAACTGTTTTCCCCGACTGTCTTACAAATGTAAATGTTCAATAAGATGCATAAAAGATCAGATAATTTTGAGTTTTTCATCATTTACAAACAATTCTTACCAAATGATTTGGTGTAATATTTCTCCCTATGACACTAATCCTCTCAAGACATATTAGAATAACAATTACGATGAACAAATCAAGCAACAATGCTATGGTTCAAAAAAGAGCTCAATGTGCATGCTACATTTTGAAATAAGATCAAAAGATTCTGATACAAAACAATGAATGCGCACTCTACCAGACAAATAGACTATTACCCCCATGATTGCAGAATTCTACAAACACAGTGGTAAATATTTTAAGATTTTAAACAACACAGACTAGAAAGCACACAACAGAGACTTTTTCAATCTTTCTATAAATCTTAAAAGTTATGAAATTTTACGGCATCTTGATTTGGTAGCCTAGTAGAAATTCTAGGCCCCATCTTTAATTAGGCAGAATATTGTTAATATGTGACTTGATTCTGCTTACGAACCCATGTGAAGAAAAAACATGATATTTCTAAGATTTTAGGATAAATGTGATTCCTGGTTTTTTTTCCTAATACGATTTAATATACTAAAAAGGTTATTGAAAATAGACAAACATCACAGTAAATCTCAAAATTTCAATGTTTGCAAGTAACATTTCCCGTATATTCTAATCTAAAATCATATCAAGTTGAAATATATCTCATCGTATAAATGGGAAGGAAGCGTTCTTATAATCATGGGCATTTTTGCATATACTTAGATATGAACCTTAACATAGTGGACAGAAGAACAACTATTCGGTATTTTACCTCTAAATTCATTTATTGGTCAATGTTTAATTACTTTTTTAATTTAGAAAAGAAAGTCGGGGCAAGCGCTTTGTTGCTCAAATTTTTTGCAAAAGTTAAATGGCCGCCCGCAGAGAGACAAGCGCATCAGCCAAGCTAATCCAGGCTTCCTTGGGAACCATCCGACCCAAGGACAGACCGATTTATACGTCTGGGTTCCTCTCATATAATAATAGAAAACCGACCAAAGTGGCTTTAAGGATATAAGACATTCAGACCAGCAGAAAAAAAAACATACATGCTAAAGTCCTGCCATCCACTGCTTCCATCCAACGTGGAAAGCGGCAACAAATTTTGAGTTACGTCGTCTCACATCCTGCAAAGGAAGCAACCAGAGTACGGAAAGGGAGTTTGATCCCCAGGACTCTATGAACTATGTGAAGGGATGCGACCGGTGCCAGCGATTCTCGAAGGTCCCTAGGACTTCTCCGACCTCTCTAGTCTCCATGACGTCCCCCTAGCCGTTTAATACATGGAGGATCAATCTGATCGAGAAGCTCCCTAACGCTAAAGACGGATACAACCACGCAATCGTAGCCATAGATCATTTCATCAAATGGGTTGAAGCAGAACCTCCAACCGATGTCATGGCTCCAAAAGTTCTCAACTTCGTTATCAAGAACACCGTTTACCGCTTTGGCCTCCCAAAGAAAATTGTTACGGACAACGGGACCCAGTTCGAAAGCACGATGTTTCAACAGTTCTGCGACAGATATGGAATAGAAAAAAACTTCTCGATCGTTCACTCACAGACCAATGGACAGGTCGAGGCAGCCAATAAAACCATCAAGTCTACTCTCAAAAAAGGCTTGCCAAAGCGAAAAGAAATTGGACGAAAGAGCTGCCTTTTGTATTGTGGTCGTATCACACCTCCGCCCGAACTTCGACTGGCAACACACCCTTCTCCATTTCATATGGGCACGAGGTCATGCTGTCAATCGAGGTGGACGTCTGGTCCCCTCGCAGGGTGACCTACGACCGTGAGCAAAATGACAAGCTCCTCGGGATTGGCTTGGACACACTTGACAAGAGGACAATAGAAGTGGAAAGTCACACAGAAGCTTAAAAGAGAAGTCTCAAAACATTACAATGCAAGGGTGAAGCTCCGACAGTTCATCGTAGGCGACTTGGTATTACGTCGTGTGTTTGCAAACACCAAGGACTTGGCCGATGGGGTGCTCGGTCCGAATTGGGAAGGACCATATGTTATCAATTCCGTACTAGCTAACAGTGCATATGTCTATCTCACCCTGATGGAACTCATGTGTCCTAGACCTGGAGTCCAGAACACCTACGGACTTACTTTATATGATGAAATTACTTCATAAATAAGACCTTAGCATGTAATTGCTTCTTTTTGCAAGGATCAATGGAAGGTCATCTCTTTTTGGCAAGACAATGTTAGCCGCGCAAGTTCGGAATACCCGGACAGGGATGAGTTTTTACATGCTTATTCACCCGATCCGACGACAGCCCACATCCTGTAAAGGGACCGTGCGAGCTACCGCCTCCCTTCCTTGATAAAAGGACGTGCTCGGCGAGGGTGGATTACCGTGCATCCACTTCGCTTAGGCACGTCAAGGATGCCCAACGACCTGCAGGTCGTCCCGGTGCTACCCGACCCGCTCCGGCAGGCACCCAAGATATAACTCTTGCCTCCTGGGGTGTATCGATGAGTTGAATGGCGACCGCAATGGTCCGGTTCCCTTCGCCCGTGATGCTCCTCGTCCCGACAGGACGAGACATTGTTGTCGAGACTGGCGCATGATTACTTAGCGCAACGTCATGATAGTATCTCCGAGATCCAACATCAGTAGTGTGCCTGCAAGCAAATAAGCCGGGCTTCATTCCAATCCCTGAGTGTCGAAAAGGGTGCTCATAAGCAAATAAGTCGGGTCCTTCCTTGCAAACTCCACAGGTCTCAATTCCAACGCCTAGATGTCGGAACGGTTGCCCACAAGCAAATAAGCCAGATCCTTCCGTCAAATAAGCCGGGTCCTTCTGTGCAAACCCTACGGGCCTCAACTCCAACACCTAAGTGTCGAAAAGAGTGCCCGCAAGCAAATAAACCGGGTCCTTCAGTGCAAACCCTACGGACCTCGACTCCAACCCTTGGGTGTCGGAAAGTGCGCCACAGGCAAATAAGCCGGGTCCTTCCGCGAAAACCCCATGGGTCTCGCTAAGGCCTCAATCCCTCAAGGCGAAACATACTCGCCACACCAACCCTTGTGCTTTTCTTTTATTTGCGGGCACAATAACAGAAATGAGAATCTCAAACACCACATGATACAAAAAAGTTCATAACAAACAGGGGGCACGACACACAGCCCGCCGTGTTGGGCGCAATCAACCTATGACAACAACAAAAATGGAAAAGGGGAAAAACAACAAAGACAACCAGGCTACAACGAACAACACACAACAACCTCCTTATTCATTTGGTCGGGTCAAAGAGTCAATCTTCTCAAACGTCAAGATAGCCGGCACGGGCATACCTCTCCTGGTCAATTTGGCAGTTGCCTCTTCCCGGTACCTCTGCGCCAAACGGGCATCACTCCCAAGATCACAATAGGAAGGTGGAAGTTGTTCATGAAAGTGCCCACCGCCATATTAGTCAAACGAGTCGACCAGTGAGCGTCCCTTTCTTGATGGATTTTCTTTTTCAACCCCTCAACGTCGTCCGGGAGCAAGCAAGTTGGATGGGCATCCAAAAGCCCTCGGAGACACCCTATCTCCTCCACTCCTTTCAGCCATGTAACCTCTTCCCCAAGCAACCCCGGTCAGCAACAGCCTGGTCTCTGACAGCATCGGCCCAGCGGCAGTTGGCTTCTGCCACACCTTTGGCTGCAATAGCCGTCTCACGCTCATCAGCGGCCAACACAGCTGCCATCCGGGCCGCTTCAACCTTCTTTTTCGCAGCTCTCAACTCTACCTTCAATTAGGCAACTACGTCATTTCTATCCAACAAACTGGTTCTGACTGCTTCCAACTCTATCATCTCATCCGCTGCGTGGACCTTATTCTCCTCCAACTTTTCCCTCGGAGGAGTCAACCTGTTGTGACCTCCTCCCAGTTCGTCTGCGATCCTCAATATCCGCTGAGGACCACCATGAGAAGACTCCCCCACTTCTTCTACGGCATGCCCCTAGTAGGTCTCGCCTGTAAATCAACAAGCTCATCACAGACCCGCATTGTGCACGCACCTGCCTGAAAATAAGGCAGTCCGAGTTATTGAAAAAGGAGATGGAAGAAAAATGAGAAGGTAAATAGGTCTTACCATAGTCAGTTCCTTGCACAAGCTATCAACAACAGCCTGTAATCCGTGACTTGGCCAATCAGAGCGTGGCCGATGGGAAATCCCTAGAGAATGAGTAGCAGCCACTTGGAAGGTTCGCAGAAATCTGTCCAAGCCCTCCCGTCATATCTCGAACTGATCCGCATGGAAATCGTCTCAACCTTCTCTTCATCCTCTGCATTAGGAAGATACACAGATACATCAACGTCGTCTTCATAAACTTCGCCACGAGCCACCCTCGTTTCATCCACCGCAGGCTCCTCTCCTCCTACGTCCCTCATCGGTCCATCCTCCTCTGCGACTCCGGTCCTCGCATGTTTGCTACCTAGAGACTCCTTAACACTGGACTCTCCATCAATGTGAATCACAAAGCAAGAAGCGTCGACCGCCACTTCGAGAGGCGGCAAAGGAGAGACCATCAAAGGCTCCCCCCCCCCGCATCTTGCCCTGGAAGGTCCGCGAAAGGATCGTTCACGTCATCCTGCTCCTCAAAATTGATCTAGCCCACTGAAACAAGGAAACATATCAACTTAGAAAACAAAAAACCAGCTACGGTAAAGATAAACATATTTAACTACCGAAAGGAGCACCCCGGTTTCGGTTCCCAATCAGAGATGCACAAGGTTCAAAATCATCCCCTTCAAAGTCTGTAGGTCCTGCTCTTCCTACGCCCGACGGTCCAGCATCATGACCCCTATTTTGAGTAGGACCGTCACCTGAGGAAGACCAAGTCATACTTCCTCCAAAGGCCGAGGACAGAAGCTGGCCAGAAATTCCATCATATTTTACCGGATCATACTCTTGCCATTCCGATAGCACATCAGAAAGGGCGTCCGCATCAACTATGGACCAGCCATCGATATCCCACGGACCAACGTAATCGTCCGTATCAATGCACCGCTAGTCGGCCTCAGGTAAAAGTATTGATTCGTGTAAAGGAGATAAAACAAGACGACTACCTACGGGTTTCTTCGAAACTGTTTCCTTCCTCCTCTTTTGATTGGTTTATGCGCTCTTCTCCATTTTTGTGGGAACACGAATGGACTGACCCTCCGATAGTAGCCCGACTTTCCGGAGCATCTCGTCAGTCACTATGTTGTCCAAATATCGGAGGGTATCATCGGCCCCCCGAAGGCCCAGCACTTGCCTCTCCACTAACTTCGCCTCAGCCTGGCTCAGCATTGGGGACCCTACAATGGACAAATTGTATGAACATCAAAAAGCAAAAAGAAAGAGAAGGGAGAAAAAATCACAAAGACAGTCTCACCAAAAAATCGAAACGATCAGAAACGCAACCCTTCATTTTGCGGTCCACGGGACAAAAAAATACTAAGATTTTCAACCGGAGACACCTTTATCTAACCCTAGTAAAGACCACTTCTCTCTTCTTCTTCATTTGGATGTGGTAGTAGGTCCTAGGGCGATGATCGGGCTTTTTGTTAATATTAAAGAGGCGGGCGACAAGGCATGCGGAAGGTGTCCCAACTCTAAGCAATGGCACGCCATGCAAAGGCCCACCAGATAACGATAGCTGTTCGGAGTAAGTTGACCCGGAGCAAGGCCGAGTCCGTTCAAAAGGGACACAATGGTCGGATGCGGGGGTAGTACACTCCGACTTTCAAGTAACTCAAGGAGAATGTGTGTAGTTTGGTGGGGCGGTGTTAGCTCGTTCATGGGCTTTCGAAAATTGGATCAAGTCCGGGGTACAACCAAATAAGTTCAGCTCTCTGACCACGCTGTCTGGTCCACCCACGAAGTCAAAATGGACCATGGGAGCGAAACTTAAAGCACTATCGAAGCAGCCATCCTGTGACAAGATCACAACAAATATTAGAAATCAAGCACGACGGATGTCTCCCCTTCAGAGACTAACCAGCCTCAAAGCATTGTCGAATGAAGAGAAGCACCGTCAAAAAGAGGAAAAAACCACCAGAAGGGACACCACCAAAGGGCAACCCACGACGAATAAATGAGTCATCAACGACCGGATGAAAATGATAAACAACAATGAAGAGAGGGATATACCTGTTAATGGAGAATTTTCAAAAAATATTTACAACAATGGCAAAAGAAATAGAGAAACGGTGAGAAGAGAAGAAGAGGTAGATGCGTTTATTTATAGACCCTCACCAGCCAAATCGCGACCCTTTATCTCAAAAAGCCAACCAAATTTGGATCGTGCAAAGAGATGTGACGTTAAGGTCGATTCGGGCTCAAAAGTTGCAGGGAAAAACGGACCGTCAACGACGCCCATGAAAAGACGGATGATAGCAACATTAATTACACTGCAGGCATCCATCAAATCACGTCATTTCGTATCTTCAAGTCTGTCACCGCCCGCAAGGGCAGGCTTGGGAGCAAAATGTTGTTCAAAATTTTCGCAAAAGTTTAATGGCCGCCCGCAGAGAGACAAGCGCATAAGCTAAGCTAATCCGGGCTTCCTTGGAAACCGTCCGACCTAAGGGCCGGCCGATTTATACGCTCGGGTTCATCTCACATAAAGACAGAAAACCGACCGAAGTGGCTTTAAGGAATAGAACAGTCAGACGACAGCAAAAAAACATACCTACTAAAGTCATGCCACCCTAGAAAAGCGCTAATACAACTGTCTTGCCACCAACTGCTTCCATTGGAAAGCAGCAACAAACTCTGAGTTACGTCGTCTGACATCCTGCAAAGGAAGCAACCAGAGTACGAAAAGACAGTTTGCCCTCATATCTGCATGTATTGCCACTAACCCTCCAACTGGCAACCATCCACGGTCCGATCTGCGTACAGACCGCAAATATCCTCAGGCAATCTCAACCACAGATCAAATGAGGCTTGCTCATATAAATACCTCAAGCACTTCACCAGACAAGGGGTCGGGTTTAATAAAAACTGAGAAGGATAGCATTTCCCACCATACTCTTATCATCTTCAAGCATTCTCCATCACCTTCATGTATCTATTGTAATAATACATATATGTAGAGAGAATAATATATATGGTGGACGTATGCATTTATTTTGACCGAACCACTCTAAAATCCATGCCTCCTTTATTACTGGCATTCCATCATTAATTCATGATCATGCACTGCAAAGCTAACAACACCACTAAACCCCACTCTCTCACAAATTCCGAGATTGATTAGTCATTCTTTCTTGCTAATGGAATTTTTAGTCAACACACTTTCTTTGAAATATCACCCCTGATTAAGGGGCAGATTACATTGTTAGCAAGAGACTAGAGGATACTGTTGTTACCTTAACAACAGCTTCTGATCTCTATGACCCGCAACCACTACTTTTATTACACTCTTGCTATGGCTACTCATGTTTCGGTTATGTTCTTTGCAAAGCTTTTCCATTCACATGGATTTCACTTTCTATAACCACAGTCGATCTCGTTGTTCAAATCGTGTTACCTAACATAAGGAATACAAGTTCCACCATTCGACAATGAACGCGAGTCTATCCATTTATATGTATGGGTTTGAGATGCCTCTAACATCATGTAGAGGCACACTGTCAACCTTTGGTTTTATTTATTGCACATTTCACTCATTACAACAAAATACAATTGAAGATGTTGACCAAGGTTCGAGAACTCGGTTTCGGTCTCGGTTTCGGTCATTTGAAATTTTGTTTGTTTCGGTCAGTTTCGGTCATTTCGCTTGTTTCGGTTTTTATTTCGGTTTCGGTCTTGATATTGGATTTTTGCATTTTTAAAGAAAACGTAACGATAAACGATTCAAATTCATATAGAAATATAGCATACAATAAAATAATAATGTTACATACAACACTACTACATCCAGAAACTATTTCTCGAAGCTACATCTGGATTGTTTTCATAATTTTCTTCATCGTCTTGTGTTGTATAATATGATGGATAACCATATTGCATTTGTCATGGGCCCATAAATGTCGCCATCATATTATCAAAAGACGATGGTTTTTCATTTTGTGTTGTATATGTAGCTTGACTATTTTGATCACTTGAGATATCACTATATGAGTTACCACCTGTATAGTCAGAAGTAGAATACCTATAGGTTGGTGGATCAGTTGAAGTATATGGATTGTGGTGCTCATAATCATGTTGAAGTCCAGATTCAACATTTAAATTACTATCTCTTCGGTTAGAATTGCCGCTCGCACCCCTTCTTCTTGAATATGTTTGAGTTGGTCTATATAATTCACCACCATCACTAGAACCAATACCATAATTACTTGTTAAACCAACGCCACTTCCACCTGCATTACCATGATCATCATTTGACGAGCTGCTACTATTTTCATTGCTTTGACTCTTTGTTGCTCGTGTAGGTATACCATCAACAGCAGCGACTGCATCATTCAATGTATTGGTCATCCAAGGGTCGTTGTCCAACAAGGGTGGTTCAATTTCAGTAGTCCATTCTGCTAATGGATCCTCTTCATGAAATATATAGTCTAGATCGATCAACTGACTTTCAGTGTCGCGGCGTCTTGAATTTTTTGCTCTTAGTCTCATGTTGTAATGCACATATACCAATTTTTCAAGATTTTTCATTTTGATTCTATTTCGTAATTTTGTATGAATCATTGAAAATGTAGTCCAGTTTCTTTCGCAGTTTGAAGATGAAACTGTTTGGCTTAAAATATGCATTGCTAAACGTAGTTAAATTTGGAGCATCCTCTCTTCCAATTATGGACCACCATTGAGCGGGAAAACATGTCTTTACGGCTGCGTATGCTTTTGTAGAACCAAATGCACCAATTTTCATTCTATATCTTTCTACCTGTGATGTGAAGTTAAATATTTAATATGTCTTAAACGTTAAATGTTTAACATAACTATTATATATGTTAGTTTTACATCTTTTCCAATTTCAATTTGTTTTACAATATCTGACACCATTCTTTCAACGACGTTGTTAAATCCGTTTAATACTTCTTCATCATTTGTTGTATCCCCATATTGAATGATAGGATTAAGAAAATAACCTATATAGGAAAGATTTAAAATATTATTGAAATGTTATATATTTCATTATTTGTATGACGATAAGATAAAACAAATTACCTGCGGCGTAAAGAGGTCGATGTAACTGTCTTTCCCATCTTTTGTCTATTATATCCCACCATTTTTGGCATTGCCTTCCACCAACATTTTTTCTAATCGATTCTTTTGCTCGATCCATTGCTTCATAAAGATATCACATATCTGCTTTGTCATCACTATCTACCATTCGTAAAACTTTCACCAATGGCTCAAAAACAAAGATGACGGAAGCAGCACTAGTCCAAAAAGCATTGTTGTAAATCAGTGTAGAGACAATATTTGATGTTCTTTTGTCTTTAGTATTGAGTCTAGGAACTCTTGATGTCCACTCTCTTGAAGCAATCATTCGTCTCAGGTCATCTTTATGTTTATGAATAGAGTCTAGTGCGATGAAATGGGTTGCAAATCGTGTCACTGTCGGTCTAATCAATTCTTTATTGTTGGTTTCTTTTCTCATAATGGAAAGTAACCAACCATGATTGTATATAAATGTTGTTATTAACTGACAATTTGTGATAATCGTTGTTACCTCTGGTTCTTTGGAAATGTCTTCTAAAATTAAATCAATGCAGTGTGCCGCACATGGTGTCCAATATAAATCCTTCTTTTCTGCATCAATAATTGACCGGCAGCTTTGTAGTTTGCTCTATTATCTGTAACAACCTGCACTATTCTATTTTCGCCGATTATTTCAACGACATCATCCATTAATCCACAAATATATTCTCCACTTTGGAATTCATTCGTTGCATCCACAGATTTAATAAATACCGTTCCATGGGTAGAGTACACGAGAAAATTTATTATTTTTCGACGATTCTGTGTACTCCAACCATCACACATTAATGTGCAACCATATTCATTCCAGAAATTGTGCAATGTTTTAATATATTGTCCAATTTCTTCTATTTCCATTTCAAGATACGAGTGTGATATTTCATATGCAGTTGGTGGATCAATTCCACGACCGCATTCTGCAATCACGTCAACCATTGTCGTATAATATGGACTATTAGCAACGTTATGCGGAATATGTTGAAAAAAAGAACTTAGAAATTGCTCGACCTATATGTTTTTTGGCATCTTTATACCTTTCATTGCAGATTTAATAGAAGGTTGAGTTCTACCTCCTCGTTTTTGCATGTATGAGTCGATTCATCCAGCAGCATCATTGTTAAAATCGTCATCTACTCTGATAGATTTTCCAACAGTATTAGATCTGTGCAACGTTTGACTTGAACCACCACCCGATCGTCGAACAGTATGAGATCTGCGCAGCTCTTCATCTCTAAATGCATCTCTGCTTTGCCGCATGACATGTTGAAGTTCTTCATCATCTTCATTTTCACTGTCTGATAGTTGGTGCGGTCTGCTCATTAACTCCTCTTGTAAGTGTTGTTTGTCTAGTTTTTCTTTACTTCGTTCATTTCTCTTTTGAATGATATGTGATCGTACAAGTTGTTTAACTTCTTTAGGGACAATTAGACATGTTAATACATCGCCGCCCACTCTGCCAGATGTTCTTTCAAACGAGTCACACCACCGCCATTAATTAGTTTATTGCAAAAGTTACATTTTGTTTTTCGAAGATTGTCGTCGATCGCAGTACCATAATTCCAACCAATTTCATTTGGATTGTCATAACGTACCTGCGATTATAAATAAACGATACAATATTCCAAATCAAATCAGAAATAAAATACAAATGCATGAATAACATTCATCGAAGTCGTCAGAATTCATTGTTCAAGTTCAACATTTCAAGTCCAATATTCCAGTCCAATGTTCGAGTCCATATTCCAGTCCAACATATTCAAGTTCAACATTCAAGTCCATATTCAAATCAACATATTCAAGTCCAATATTCAGGTCAGTACAACATATTCAGGTCAGTCGACTTATTTAAGTCGGTTCAACATATTCAAGGCCATTTTCATATTCAATATCAAACAATGTTCAACATATAGTAGGAAAAAGGCAAGGCTTCAAAAAATGAAAACAATGCCTATATTTACCGTTTATGTTTAAAAAAGAAAAAAAACAATGCTTTCGAATAAAGGCCCAAAAAAAAACAAAGCCCTTTATTTGCTTTCGAACAAAGGAGAAGCACAGACAATTTAAAATAATCCACTTCTTCCACTTCACGACCAAACACAGACGCAATTTTAAAAAAAAAGCGAAAGCAAGCTAGGGCAGAAAAATTCACCTTCGATCCGATCGAAAGCAAGCTAACTGGGAGAATTGAAGTCGAGCTCCTCCTGCTAACTCGAAGAACAGTGACGCGAATTGAAGCTGAGCTCCTCCTGCTAGCTTCAGTGTCGCGAATTGAAGCCGAACAATGCGCGAATGGGGCAAATCGATGGATTTTTTTGCTCAAATTGAGAGGATTGCTGAAGCCTGAAGGTAATTAATTTACATTTGCTCGAATCGGTGGATTATTTATAAGCAATTTTTTTTGCTTTTCACTGTTGAAGCACGGGATTTTTTCGATTGTGCCGCGAATTTCGTTTTTGGATGTTGCTTTTCACTGTGCCGCGAATTTCGTTTTCGGATGTTCTTTTTAACATTTTCGCAGTTGATTTTTTTTTATCGCGGTTTGACCGAGACGGGATTTTGACCTAATCCCGTCCCGGTCATGGCCGGAACCGATACGAGATGGTCGAAATCTCGTGGTTCCGGCCGAATCCTCAATCAATGATGTTGACATTTCTATTGAGTATCTTCAAGGCACTTCAAGGATTTGACGGTCCATTTTTTATTCGAGAAACACGTGTAAAGCCACGACACATTCTACCATATTAAGCCTCTGAAGTGTTACATATTCAACTATTGGATTTGGTATTTTCACATTAGTAAACTCTACTTCAAGCTTGCAATTTCCTCTCCCTCGCATAATCATTGCCTCATCTTGGTAGTGCTATGAACCCTTTAACTTTTCAATTGGCATTTCAATGTCATTTAGGTCATAGTTTTTGGCTGCACTCGTCCATGCTTAGACTATGGAAGAACTCCATAGTATCAGACATCGAAAATGATGACCCTTTCTGTCCTGAATGGGAACATTATGTGTGCCGTCACAACGCATTCAAAGATATAATATTCAACCTTATCCAAAGGCACCTTTAGCTTCAAGAAGGAAAGGTTCTTTTGTTCTGAAAGGTTCCTGCTAAAAAAACCAGCTAACATCCATATCCCAGCTTAAGGAGGGTTGGAAGTGATTATTGTTTATTATTTTGTGCATATACATGAATATGGTGGACATATTGAAGAGGCAACTCATTACATGGCGTGAATAGTCTAAAAAGAACATGAAACGAAGAATTGTATAAACGTAGGCATCTACCATTTCTTTTTTCATAAACTTGGTTGGCAGTTTTGGTCCCACCATTGAATCAGATTTTGATGTGCAGGGCTTTGAGCCATTGGTAGTTTCATCACGAACAAGGCAGAGTTTATAATTCACTGTCCAATGTGCACTGAAAGATGGTTTTCTCATGAAAAAAGATCGAGAGTGATCTCGTTATAATTTATTTACTTTTTCTTTCTCCATCATGTTTATTCTAAGCTGGTATCAATTTAAAGATACTTTGATTTTAAAATGTTACTAAAATAAGTCTTGACGTTGTGAAGAGCAAAAAAAACCATTTGGTTTCAACTTTTTTCAAAAAAAAAAAAGTTTCAAAACGTTTATTTTCACAAATCAAAACCGACTTTACAACTTCTACTTTCAATGAGAAAAAAGCAACTACATTCAAAATCAATCCTAATAAGATCTGACTTGTAAAATTGTACCAAACATGTAATTAGTGATGATATCCAATTAGCAGGGGAAAAAAAACTAAGATCATGAGATTACTAGGCAATATAGAACAGAATTTTCCCAAAGGAAGACTGTGGGACGACTTGGCAATGTACAACAGAATTGGTTTAGATTTACAAGATGCATCTGTTAGAAGTAGGGATCTTTTAACTACATCAAAATATAGAACTGCTGCAACGGATTAAGTATTTTCCTAAACTCTAGATATTGAACCTCAAGTTGTAAGCTTTGGTCAGTTTAGATAACAGAATTTTGCTCCCAATCAGAGATGGTGTCCCTCATAAGATGAGTGTCACAAAATTATGCTTAATATGTAGGAGTTACCCAACCGGTCACAATCTTGGTGTGTTACTCGCTAATTCTGTACGGAAAGGTTAACGGGATTATGTTCACCAAACAGAGATGAACTCAGTGACAATATAAGTGGTACAAAATTATTTTAGATTTCAATAAATCAACTAGTCAGTCCTAATCTTCTTATCTCCATTGCTGGTTCTGGAAGGAAACGTTAATATTTACCTCTAAAGCAGTGTTAAAGCTCCGTTTGCTCGTCAGCTTCCAAATTAACCTTGACAACTGATCTCCATTTACAGGCTCTCCCTCATTCAACCATTGTCCCATCGTTTTGTCTATGCTCGACGATTCTAACAACTGCGTATAAAGCCTGGAGTCGCCATCTTCTGTCGCAGTGTAAACACTTCTTCTTTGTAGAATCAATAACGACACCAATGTTAATGGTTTTACCGTCTGCATCCGGTGCTTCGCCATGGATATCATCATTTTGAGCTTTGTTGATGTCTTTTCTGCTTTAGGGTTTATGGTGCAGCGCTGACGCTTGACAGAGTAAGAGTACGAATTGGGTACGGGTGAGATAAACATAGCCCACTCCGCAAGGAAGAATGGAAACTAGCTTAATTTGGACGGTTATTATTTTTTAATAAGTTTACGGTCCCTGTCTTCAAATTCACACGACACAAAGACCCATATATCCTTTACGTTTTTAACATTTCAAACGCGTATAACTTTCTGTAGAAACATCGGATCAGCATACTGTTTTCATCAAAAAATCAAAAAAAATATGATCTTTAAAATGAGATTCATTGTTGATACGAAAAAATCATATTTGCAGCAAATGTGTAATTATTCTATATATTTGCAAACAATTCTCCAAATTTTAAACATCTTCGATTTTTCTTCAAATCTGCAACTATTACATATATTTGCAGATATTTCTGCAACTATATGGTATATTTGCAGTATGATTACAGACATGTCTGCAAATATTGCATATAGTTGCAGAAATATCTGCAACTATTACATATAATTACAGACATTTCTGCAATTATATGGTATAATTGCAGACATGTCTGCAATTATTGCATAAGTTGCAACTATTGCATACAGTTGCAACTATTGCATACACTTGCAGACATTTCTGCAATTATATGGTATGATTGCAGACATGTCTGCAATTATTGCATATAGTTGCAAAAACGTCTGCAACTATTGCATATAATTGCAGACATGTCTCCAATCATACCATATAATTATAGAAAGTTGGATCCGCGAATAGCTTGTCCTGTTTTTTTTTACATATGCACAATGCCACTCGTTAGAAAGATGATAAAATTTGTGATTTAATGGTGAAAATGGTTTGTTAATCCGTTGTTTCTACAAGAAGTTATTGCGTTTTAAAGATTGATAATTAATGGGGTGCAAATTTTAATTATGGATGTGAGAATAACATCCATGACCATATATGAAGAATCAACATTGCTGCAATGGAGAAGAGAGGTATTGTAGGGAAGAAAATTGTAGTATTTGAAAATAGAGATGTAATTTATATCTTTTTTATGAGGAGGATGTTTTGTGTATTAAGTTTGATTTTAGGGATGTGTTCCTTATTTCCACTTTTTTCCCCTGGTGGATGCTTATGTGTAATAGTTACGAAGGTCTTAGAGCATCTCCAACTAGGAATGGCAATGGGGCGGGTTTCTTGTGCCCCAGACCCGCCTCGGGATTTTTAGACTCCGCCCCGGACCCACCCCGTAGACTCGGTGCGGGTTTGGAATTTTGCCCTAAACCCTAAACCCGTACGGGTCAGGGTAGACCCGCCCCAAGACCCGATGAGGTTTTTTTTATTGATTCAAAATTGTGTACTGATGTACATATACTTATATTTGTTATTACTAAATGATACACTAATACAAATAACAGTGCGTTTACAATGATAAGGGAAGATAATAAAAATATGGTGTACCAAGTAGTTCAAAAAAATATGCATATGCTATTGTATGATTATCAATGATGCAGCTTATTACTATAAAAATTTTATAGCTTATTGATTGGAACATTATAATATATATGTCATAATCATACACACTTTGTATGTGTGTATATTAACAAATCATCATTATAATACTAAACCGATTTCATGAGATCTCAGTAGTGCGGGTCGGGTTGGGGCGGGTCAGCCAAGCCCCGACCCGACCCTAGACCCGGAGCTCTCAAGAATGGGTCACGGGTCTACCTGCCCCAATGATCCAATGGGGTGGGTCTGGGCGGGCCAAAACAGGGCGGGTCAACCGGGTTTGGACCCTAGACCCGCCCCATTGCTATCCCTATCTCCAACCGCCTTTGATCCAGGCCTAATACCAAGGAGGCTCAATTTCTCACTCCAATAGAGGCAATTCATTTGAATACTAAGGAAAATATTCAATGACCAATGAAGTATTCTGAATTGGCCACGGGTGCCTATTAAGTAGGCACCCAGGGCATGGATGTCTATTTAATAGGCGTCCTATCCCTAACGGCTCCAAAGTCAATAGTCATACTAATAACGACTATATCCCCCTCTACTCCATAAAAACAACACTTTAAATTTTCATATTCACACCAAATTCTTCACTGCTTCCTCCTATAAACCACATAATTTTCAAATCAAAACCGATCTTCATAATGTCTTCACCATTCGAAGAGTTTATGTATCCTTCCCATTCTCAAAGTTATGTTTTCGAAGACGATAACGAGCAACAACACGGTACTCCTCTGAGCCAACATTCATCCAACCCATGACGAAGCGATGGGGATTTAAAGCACGATAAATTTTAGAAGAAAATAATGAATACCTTCAACATAAAGCATCTTGAAAACACACGTTCTTTTTCGGCGATTCAAGTTCGATTTGAAAAAATCAATCATCAAACTCAATTTTACGAATCGTGGATTTATAAAATAAAAAAAGCGAATCCTAGTGGAATGGGAAGCGAAGAGCGTTTGGTATGTTATTTGATTTTATTAGTTTGTTCGTATATAATCTCATATTGATTTATTTCTTTTTTGGCTATAAGAAAAGAATGACGAACAAGGAATTCATAAAGCTTTTTGAAATGGAAACAGTGCTAAAAAACCACACTATTATCAGTTCCCAAATTGTTATGAGTTGCTAACGAGCCAACCGAACTGAAACTCTAATAATTCAAAGAGCCTTAGAGACATTCAAACAAAGGGGAAGGAAAAGAACAAAGCATCGAAATCAACATACTCGTTTAGTCTGGGAGATTCATCCGGTAAAGAAACCCAATTTGATGGAGAAAACGATGTGGATGTGCTCACCTAGAGACCCGATGAAGGTTATAGACCAATGGGTGTCAAAGTAGCAAAGAGAAAGAACAAAGCCGAAGTCGTGTTGAATGCTAAAGTGAACGCCGCTCATGAAATTCACGAAAGAAGATATCAAGATAGAAGCAAGCAAGCACAGGAGAAGATTGATGTAATGCGTAAGTTTGTGGATATTGACCAACAAAAGTTGGATCTTGAACGGCAAAAACAAAAATAATTGATTATGGATAAAGATTTGACGGGAATGGATGAAGCTCAAATGCAGTATTAGATGGAGTGCAAAAGACAAATTGTTTGCACAAAACTTAAAGCAGCTAGGGTGATTGAATCTCAGTAGAGTTTTCCCCCTTTTCTCCAAAATTCGGTCTCCATTGTTGTTGTGGAGCTCCGGTATTTATAGAGTGGACTTGTGAAGTGTGGAGGTTGGGTTATAGCTCCCTTAATCTGGTTCGGCATCTGGGCAGGAGGGTTTGGTTCGACATTCGTTCAGAGAACTCGATTTTCTTGGTCACCATCTCATCCAGCATCTTACTTGGAGATGCTTATTTGTTGGACTAAACATTTGTCCGGACCAAATGTTTGGTCCGCAAGCCTGTGTTCCAGACCAAATGTTTGGTCTGGTGTTTTCGAGCTGTGCCAGACCAAATATTTGGTCCGGCATTTCAGAGGATGCCGGACCAAATGTATGATCCGACATTTTCAGAGGATGCTGGACCAAATATCTGGTCCGGCATTTTAGAGAATGTCGGACCAGATGTTTGGTTCGACATTCCTGCCTTCTACACCATAATCCCATTCCTTTCTTTTTGTCTTCTCTCTCTCTCTTCCTTTGCATGCTGAAAAACCGAGCCAACACTTGCCCCCCAAAGTACATCGTATTTCCATATGATGTGCTTTGCTTGGTTGGAACCCAACTTTCTCTCAACCGGTGAAGCGTTTTCACCGGACCAGAAAAGAAAAAAAACGCTTCATCTTCCTTATTCCTCTGTTTTTACTTTTATAAATACTCTATCTCCCTTCTTTATTTCCTTCTTCCACTTTCAGACTTCAAAACCCACCAATTCCTTTCGTATCTCCTGAAGCTCCCAGCGTTCGTATTCGCCTATTTCCCACTTCAACCGGATCTGAAGCAAGATTAGTTCTTTAATTCGCTCTCTTCCCTATGGTTTTTTTTGGTGCATCCTATGATTTCGATTCTAGGGTTACTCAATAGTTTTTGGTAAGTGGAGAGGGCGCTTCGTTCAGAATCAGGAAGGGGGCTCACTTGAAGGAGTGCTGCAATCTTCGATATGATTCGGCAAAGGTGATAAATTCAAAGTCGAAGTAGAAAATTATTAAGGGCGGAAGGAGTTCTTTCAAATCGTGATCGGTTTCCCGGTGGGTTAGGCTAGGGCATGAGATGAATGCGGTTGGCCTGTTGGGGAATGAGTTTTGGATCCAAATAGTTATTGTGCAGTGCTTGGTTGATTTGGCTCGGCATCGTGATACTTGGCTTTGGACTGATGTTTTGTGTGATGCCAGACCAAATTAGCCTATGCCGAGCCAAGAGGGGAGTTCTAGGAGTAGAAGCTATTGGTGTGTTGAACTAATGTCTGCTTTTTATTACCTTGTGCAGGAAAGAAAATGTCGTCTGGTCGTGAGCTTCGATCTAAGCATGCGTCATCACAGCCTACCGGGGCTGGCGCTTCTTCTTTTGAGGTTCCCGCTAATCCCCCAAAACAACCTAGCTCCGCATATTCCTTGGTGGAGGGCTACACTCCCAATCAGACACTGGTGAAGCCTTCTGAGTGTTATGCTAGCATGTTGACAATTGAGAAGCTTAACTCCATAGCTACGACATTCAGGATTGTTTGCCGGGACATGCTACTACCTAGACCAAATAACAGGGCATGCTCTCCTTCGGAGAGATACATGGCATATAGTAAATATCACTGCATGTGCGGTGCCATTCCTCCGCTTACCCAATAGATCTCCAATTTCATGGTCTATCTAAAAGTCGCTCTTCTACAGCTTCAACCGAACTTCTATGCAATCCTGACTTACTTATATCTTATATTTGTGAAGTGCTATTAGAGACCCCCTACCCATAGAGAGATCAGGTACTTGTACAATGTGAGAAGTTACCGAAAGAGGAGCCCCTTCATCAGCTTAGAGAGTCCTCACAAGTTCAAGCATGTTCTTGACTTATACTCGAAATTTAGTATGTTTAAGATGGAGTACTCTTTGTGCTTGATGATGTCATCCCTCAACACACTTTCACTTCCGGGTGTAAGTTTCCTTTATATCCTCTCATAAGTCTTCTATCGACTTGGTTTCCTAATGCTCCGTATTTTCAGGTTGTGTAAAGGCGACAGAGGATGAAGGTTTGAAGAAGATGGCCAAGGAGATCTTAGCTATTCCTGAGGCTGAGAGGGAAGCCTCGTTCTTGCTTCGCGACACAGCCCTCCGTTTTTACAATCTAATTGGTCTCGGTCAATCCGTGTTTAAGAACAGGCCAAGTTCTACTGAGAGGGAAACGGGAGCCAAAGGAGAAGGAGGAGATGCTGGCAAAGGTAAGGAGTTGGAGGAAGAGGGTGAAAGGGCCGGAGCTCCGAAGGAACTAAGGCGCAAGAAGAGTGATGTTCGTCCTCCTCGTTCGGGGAAATCTTTGCACATACGGGATGCTCCTACTCCTGATGATGAAGAGGGTTCCTGTTTGGAAGGTGATAGCGAGGATGAGGAAGGGTCGGAGGGAGATTCTAGGGCAACAGAGTCGGAGGCTCATGCTTCTCAGGATGAGTTTATAGGTAACGAAGATCTGAGCACGACCCCCTTGAAGAACGTCGAGGCTGTGCGGGAGTGTCCTGAGCAGTTAGATCTGTTCGAGTCGGCACCTGGGCCAACTTTGGTTGCTGGCCCTTCTCAAGAGAATGCGACGACGGATAACCTAAGTGGAGTGCCTGTTCTTCCAGTGCAAAGTAGAGTGGGGATCAGTGAGACGTTTGGGCTTTCTCCAGGTACTTTCGATTTTTGCTTGGACTTTAGGGTACTTCTTAAGAATTTTTTGTTTTTAGACGAGTCCCGGCCTCCACTTGCTCCCCAGTCAAATGAAGTCCAATCGTAGTGTGCCCTTCCTCTGAGTGCAGTCCTGTCCCAATATATTCCCCACTTGAGTGAGACCCAGTCCCGGCCACTTGATCCAGTCTCCCCTAAGGGTTTGTGGTAGCTTGAAGTGTCCAAGTGTCTTGCATGCCTTGTGTTTATGCATTCTCTGTTTCTCTGTTCTAAAGTTGTTATTCATTTTGCAGGAAAAAGAAGAAATCCGAAAAGGAATGAGATGTCTCGGAGACTTGACCAATTCAAACGGATGAAAGGGGTCTCCATTCCTCTTAAGACTACCTCCCAAAAGGAAAGGCCTGCACAAGAGAATGTCGTGGAGACTCTGTCGGGCTTGGGCAGAGGAGAGAGCCACGAGATGTCTCAAAAGCACGCAAGATCTCTGGACAAAGATGCCACTTCCCCCGGTTCTCAAACTTCTTCACGTCGGCGTCGCCAAAATCCATTTGGCCCTGAAGTACATGCGGTGCCTAGTGACATAGGGGAAGAAAATGTCGATACTTATTTCTTAGATTTTCAACCGCCGACGAGGAATCCTTTCGAGAATCACCCAGATATTAATCCTGGCTATGCGGATCGTCATCCAACGGATTTTGATATCGAGTTCCTCCTGCCTCGAAATCCTCTAGTTCGAATTTTAGATGAGGCAAAAACTCCCGACTTCGCTAATATGACAACGAGAATGGTCTAGATCACTGACGAGACTAGAAAAATTGTTGACTACCAATCCTGTTTAGCCAAGGCCAGTGGGGAAGTTGGGAGTGTTAATGTACGGTTATGCCTGGAGGTGGAGGATCTCCGTAGAGCACTTAGGGAGAAGGATGTAAAATTGGAGGCGGTTGAAGTGTCTCGCGCTGCCGAGATAAAGAAATCCAAGGAGGAAGAGGTGAGAGAGGTTACTGAATTATGCAAGGCACAGATCGCTGAGGCTGTGAGTTCAGTGGATGAAGCTAGGCAGAAGGATCTGGAGCGGATCCGCTCTCTTAAGGGAAAGATAAAGAAATCCCAGGAAGTCTTGGCTGAGCTGAAGGATTCTCAGGGTGAGTGGCGCAAGAAAAAAGATGCGTACAAGGCTGAGATCGATACGCTGAAGGCAGAGCAGGTTCGGCTGAGGAAGGACAAAGAACAGTATATGAACAAGGTGGTGTCCCTTCAAGCCAAAGTCGACAAGTCTAGTGACTTTTGTGAGACGGTTAATCAGATGTTGAAGGACACCTACTACATGTTCTGGAAGTAAGGGAACCTTTAGTGGATGGACGACTACCCCCAAGTGATGGTTGGGATCTATACTCGGTTTATCGAAGAGACTAAGGCTGTGGTCGGCCAGGAAGAAGGAGCCGTGTACGATGTTAGGATGGTGAACCATCAGTTCATGGTGGAAGAGACCAAGGTCATTGTTAAAGGATACGAGCTGCTGGCGGAGGATGAGGATGATGAAGAGGGTTCGGATTTTGAGGGGCTCGGTGACCCACACAACATTACCGCAGGTATCTCATCTTTTCGCTTTAGCTTCGTTATCACTTATCTCAGACCGTAAGATTTATGACCTTTCTTGCTTACATCATGCAGGGATGGCTTCAGGACAAGTCGTGCCACCAAAGGGTGCTGATGGGGCGTCGCAAAGAGAGGTTGAGTCCTATGAGCGATCTGAGCTTCCAAAGGGCATGGTCCGAGGGAGCGGGCCGAGTGACAAGGATGTCCCTCCTGCTTAGTCGAGGAAATTTCCCCTCCCCTTTTTTGTATGTATTTTTGGAGGATGTAGGGTCGTTCTGTATATGTGTGTATATACATATATATATAACTTGTACATATAGATTTAATGTTGCAATGTTCAACTTTTGTCCTTTGTATGTTTATCTGGAATGACTTTTGTGACACGTGATTTTTATAGTCTGCCGTACCTACTTGTGAACGTCTTATGACTTAGTTAATTGATGGGACGACTATTTTGACTGGGAGCATGGCTTCGGCCCCGTATGCTAATGCAAATGGCGTATGCCCTGTCGCGGTTTTGTAGGAAGTTCGGTAGGCCCATAGTGCAGTAAGCAGTTCGTCGACCCATGCCCCATTTGACTTCTCCAGTTTCTTTTTGATCAGCGTTTTTAAAACCTTGTTTACCGCTTCGACCTGCACGTTTGTCTGGGGATAAGCTACAGCCGAGAAGCTTTGAGTAATCCCATGTTCTTGGCACCAACTGGAGAATTCTTCACTATCGAATTGAAGTCCGTTGTCCGATATGATCTTCTACGGTACCCCATACCTGCACAGGATGTTTCGTATTAGGAAGTTTATCACCTTGGCAGATGAAATTTTGTTCAAGGGTTCAGCTTCCACCCATTTGGTTAAATAACCCACTGCTACTATGGTGCATCTTTCCCCTCCTCGAACCATGGGGAGTTCCCCGATCAGATTAATCCCCCAAATTGCAAAGGGCCAGGGGCTGACCATTTGGATCAAACCGGTAGGTGGTAGTCATGGGATTTTGGAAAATCTTTGGCATTTGTCACATTTCTTAGTGAACTCGGCCGCATCTTTGTTCAGCGTGGGCCGAAAGTATCCCCAGCGGAGAATTTTCCTGGCTAGAGTTTGCCCTCCGATGTGATCGCCACAACTCCCTTGATGGATGTTATTAAAGATATCTTTTGCTTCGTTCCCAGTAACACACCTCGGTATTGGGTTGGAAAAACCACGACGGTACAGTATGCCGTTCTGGATGGTGTAACGGGATGCCCTCCTTAGGATCCTTCTGACCTTGTTCCATTTTGCGGTTAAGGTTCCATCTTGTAGGTATATGATGATGGGGGTCATCCATGTCTCCTCTCCGTTGGCGGTCTCTATGATTTGAAGGTACTCAAAACTTGGTGTGATTTGACTCATGACGGGGGTTGCCCCTGGCATCAGTTTGGTCCTTACGCTCGCCTCTTTGGCGAGGGCATCTGCCTTTTGATTTTCTCCTCGTGGGATGTGTTTTATTACATGGTATTCTAGTTCATTTAGGAGGGTTTTGGCCCTTTTGAGGTAAGATGCGAGCCTTTGTCCACGAGTCTGGAATTCTCCAAGATCTGGTTCACAATCAGCTGTGAGTCACTGTGAATACAGACCGATCTAACTCCTATTTCTTTAACGATCTCAAGGCCAGCTATCATTGCTTCGTATTCAACTTCATTATTGGTTGCAGCGAACTCTAGCCTTAGTGCATAACATAACTTTCTTTCTCGGGGTGTGACTATTATGACTCTTGCCACTGAGCCGAGCGCATTCGATGCTCCATCAATGAACAAATTCCATCTGACAGTTTCCTCAATTTTTACTTTTATATCCTCATCTCGTATTGTAAACTCAGCTATGAAATCAACCAAAGCTTGTCCTTTAATTGCGGTGCGCAGATGGTAAGTGATGTCGTATTGGCTTAGCTCAATGCACCATTTTAGCAGACGCCTGCGTATCTGGCTTATGTAGGACTTGTCTCAGGGGTTGATCCATTAGAACCTTAATGGAGTGTGATTGGAAGTATGGTCGTAAATTTTTAGATGCTTTGAGCAGACAATAAGCCAATTTTTCGATCTTTGGGTATCTGGCTTCTGTGCCCATGAACCTTTTACTAACGAAGTATACCAGTCTCTGGATGCGATCATCTTCTCATACTAGTGCTGCACTTAGGACATGGGAGGATATAGCCAGGTATAAGTAAAGGCTCTCTCCATCCATTGGAGTAGAGAGTACTGGAGGCTTCTGCAGATGTTCGAGTAAACTCTGGAAGGCTAAGTAGCACTCGTTAGTCCATTCAAACTTTCCTTTGTCTCTTTTGAGGGCTTCGAAGAATGGGATACACTTGTCCGTTGCCTTGGATATAAATCTGCTCAAAGCGGCTACCTTTCCAATTAAGATCTGCATTTCCCTTCGTGTTGCCGGGATCTTGATGTCCTTCAAAGCCTGTACCTTTTCAGGATTCGCCTCTATCACTCTAGCATGTACAATGAAACCTAAGAACTTACCCAAAGACACCCTAAAAGTGCATTTCAGTGGGTTTAGCTTCATTTGGTATTTGCGCAACACTTGGAACATCTCATCTAGGTGGCTCAGATGATTCGCTATTTTCTTGATTTGACAAGCATGTCGTCAACATAGACTTCCATGGAGTGACCAATTTGTTGCTTAAACATCTTATTAACCAGATGTTGATAGGTAGCGCTGGCGTTCTTAAGCCCGAAGGGCATGACCTTGTAACAGTGCTGGCCTAGGTCCATGATGAAGCTAGTGTGTTCTTGACCCGGCACATGCATGGGAATCTGGTTGTATCCCGAATATGCGTCCATGAATGACAACAACTCATGTCCTACGGTTCCGTCCACCAGTCGTTTGATTCAGGGTAAGGGGAAACGGTCTTTGGGGAAAGTAACATTGAGGTTGAAGAAGTCAATGCAGGTTCGCCACTTTCTATTAGGCTTCTTCACCATGATCGAGTTGGGGATCCATTTCGAGTAGATGGCTTCACGGATAAAACCATTGGTGAGCAGGTTCTTCACTTCCTCGTTGAGAGCAGTTGATCTTTCTATCCCCATGCTTCTTTTCTTTTGTTTGATCGGGACCTTGGTCGGGTCAACATTGAGGGAATTGCAAGCTATCGCTGGGGATATCCCCACCATATCCTCGTGGGTCCATGCGAATACATCCAGGTTCTCTCATAGGAATCCTATCAGCTGGACTTTGAGGTTTAGATTTAACTGAGAACCTATCTTTAAAAGCCTTGTTTTGTCGTGTTCGTCTACCGTCACATGTTCCATAGCCTCCACAGGCTCGGCGTTGACCTCCTCCTCTTTATCTCTGGGGTCCAATTCGTTGAATGGGTCACTGGTATATCCAAGAGGAGGGGCCTTCTTTGATTGCTATGCTTCCGAATTTTTAGCACAGAGGACGACCCCTGCACCTTTCCCCTTTTCCTTTTTCTTGTTATGGCGAAGTTCAATCACATAACAATCGTGAGCTGCGTCTTGGTCTCCTTCCACTTCTCCTATTCCGTTATCGGTTGGGAATTTCATCTTCAAGCACCAAAGTGCTAATACTATCTGGAAGTCTGACAATTCGGGTCTTCCCAAGAAGGCGTCGTAGGCAGAGTGCCCATCCACCAGTATTAATGTTTGCTTCCGCACAATTGATCGGGGGTGACTTCCAAGCTCAACAAACAAGTCTAGCTGCCCAAGTGGCATTGTGGCCTCCCAGGTGAACCTGTGTAAAGGCTTATGGCACGGAGATATATCTTTCATCGACAATTTCATTTTAATGAATGCATGTTTGAATAAAATATTCACCGAGCTTCCAGTATCGACCAAAATGCGAAACACCTCGGCCGGGCTGATCTAGGCAAAGATAACCAGGGGGTCAGTGTGCGGATACCGTTTTCCAACCAAATCTTTGTCGTTGAAGGTTATGTCAACTCTATATCTCCGCTTTGCGATGCGACCTTTAGTTATGGAATGAACGTATCCTTCCCTATCCTTTAAGGATTTTCCGTACCTCTCCATTTTGACCCAACTTCCGTCAGCTATATACGGGCCTCCAAATATGGTGTGGACAATTATCTTTTCTTGGTTAGAGAGGCTTGCACCTATTCCTTCCTTACTATTCCCTTGCGGGGGTTGCCCGGATCCTTCATGGGCCGAAGTGGGAGAGTTGTGTCCTTTCTGCACATATCGCTCCAGTTTCTTCTTTCGGATATATTCCTCAATGAGATCCCATAAATGCTGGAATTCTTTGGTGTTAGCCCATAAGACTCGTGGAAGCGACAATATTTCCCTATTCTAATTGTGGCCTCTGATTCTTTTTTGTACGGATGGCATTTGTATTTCAATTCACGTTGAGTAGCCAGGTAAATGTTCTCTACAGTATCGTTTAGAGGCGTGTATGAATCGAATCTTGGTCTGGTTCGGTATCGTCGCTTATTGCCTTTTTCATTCCCAAAGTTGCCTTGGTGGCCACTTTTTACTTCACTGTTCTGCTTATTCCCCTCCTCTCAGGGTGGGGCACCCATGTTTCCTTAGACGCTAGAAGCCTTTGCGGGTTGCTCGCTATGTTGGTGGGCCACCGCGTCCTCCAATCTCATGTATTTCCCAGCTTCATGAAAGAAGTCCTGAAGAGTTAGGGGCTTCTCCTTCGTCAATCTTCTCGCGAATTTGGAATCTGGGTGGACGCCTCCACAAAGCGACATCAGTGTAAGCCTCTCATCGGCATCTTGCACTACTGCCGCGGCAGCGTTAAAGCGGGTAAGATATTGTTATAGCGGTTCTCCTGCTTTTTGTTTCACGTCTGATAGGGAATAGGCATCCTTATGCTGTTCCATGTGGATTCATAATTGACTTATGAATCTTTCCTTCAACATTTCCCAAGAGCTAATGGAGCCATGAGGCAGGCGACAAAATCATGTGGTTGCTAAGTCTGACAAGAATAGCGGGAAACATTTACACAACACACCCTCTGTTACTCCATTCATGAGCATGTGTTGGGTGTAACACTGTAAGTTGATGATTGGGTCGGACGTGCCTTTGTAGGGATCCACGGTGGGCATCTTCCATTCTTGAGGAGCGGTTGTTGCTTCTATGTCCCTGGTGAATGGGCTGGACACCCTTGCTCCTACCCCTCTTTCGAGCTGTCCGCGCCTGAGATATTCCCTGAAGAGGCGTGTCATCCTTTCCTCGGATTCTGGGGCAACCCTGGGAGAAGTAGGGGCTTCCCTTTGACGCTGATGACGTTCAGAACCTTGGTTGAGGTTGGATGGGCGATGGCTGGCTCGAAGCATGACAGGGTCAGTCACAGCCGGTCCTTGCCTGATGCCCCATTGACTGGGCCTAGCTCCCGGTGTTCTCTCAGGATCGGCTTCGGGCTGAGTCCTGGCTCGGTTTCGAGTTCTTGTATCTTCTTGATTGAATTCCTCATTCGCAGGGGATCTGTTCCGTCTACGAGACTCTCCAGATTGAGATTCACCTCGAGATTTCGTGTTGTGAGTGAGTTCCTTCGTGCCTCTTAAGCGTGTCATGAGCTGGTCCACTAAAGCTTTTTGTTGGGCAGCGAAGCGGTCAGTCATCTCATTCACAACCCTATCTAAGTCTTCTCGGGTGACAACTGAACCTGGAAGCTAAGAGTGGGTGGACTGGTTTTCTTGATCCTCTTGGATGGGATTGAGCATACTAGCAGTGGTTGCGTTATTACCCTTGTCAGCGTTCCGCCTAGAGGGAGCCATGTTCTAATGATGTGTTAAGGCTGAAAGGAGAGTGAACAGAAGAGTTCGGCTTTCTACGCCGCTCTCAATGAAAGCACCAAAAATGTTTGCACAAAAATTAGGCAAACACCTCCAAGTTCGAATTTGGTTAAGTTACCTTTAAGTTGTTTGATATGCAGCTTTTAATGTTCCAATGCGTTAACAGATAATTATTATAGTCATAGAACATCTCACAGACTTAGAGTTGGAAAGCAGTTTAAAGGAAGTAAATCACACAAAATTTTATAGTGGTTCGGCCAGAACATGCCTACTTCCACTGTCCATCTTATTATGCTTCTTTCGTTTGGTTGCAAATACAAGTTTGATTAGAAAGAGTAAAAACTTAGAGCAGCTGGGGTGATTGAATCTCAACAGAGTTTTCCCTCTTTTCTCCAAAATTTGGTCCCCATTGTTATTATGGAGCTCCGGTATTTATAGAGTGGATTTGTGAAGTGTGGAGGTTGGGTTATAGCTCCCTGAATCCGGTTCGGCATTTGGGCAGGAGGGTTTGGTTTGGCATTCGTTCAGAGAACTTGATTTGATTGGTCACCATCTCATCCGACATCTTACTTGGAGATGCTTATTTGCCGGACCAAAAATTCATACCAGATCAGGGAAATTTTTTATCCTGTCCAGCAAAATATTTTGGTAGAGAAGCTGGACTCACGTTGATGCAAGTCCAAATGTGTAGGACCAGTATCACCGTTCTCAGTGTTGAGATTGCTGTTTTCGCCTACTGTCCTAGCGTTTCGTTGAATCAGTGACTATTGGCAGTGACCTTTGATTGTGCATTTGGTTTTGTTAAGAGCGGTACAAAGATTTTATACTGGTTCGAGCCATATAATGTTCCTACGTCCAGTTTATTATTACTTTTTTATAATACTAAAATGTACTTTACGTTAACCATATTACACAAAATAAAGCCTGAGATGCTTCGAATTCCATGTTCTTGGGACTAGGTTGCCATTAGGTCTGGATAAATGGTATGCTCCGTTCGCCAAAACTTCTACTGTAATTAGTGGGCCATCTTAGTTTGGTCCTAATGCTCCATATGCTAAATCCTTTGTGTTGGCCATTACTCGCCGCAGTACCAAGTCCACTTTGGAAAAGTTTCTTTCTTCGAGTCTTGCATTATAACTCTTTGCCATTCTTTGCCGATATGTGGCCACTACTACCATTACTTCATCCCTTCTTTCTTGGATGAGGTCTAGGGCAGCCTCTTTCAATTTCTTATTCTTTTATGTGGTATATGACACTCTTCTATGTGACGAGATATCTACTTCGGCGGGTAGCATGGCCTCATATTTGTAGGTTAGTGAAAAAGAAGCGTGATCCATGGGGGATCTGGTCGATATTCGGTAGGCCCATAATACTAAAGATAATTCTTTTGCCCACTTTCCTTTAGACTTTTGTAGCCTTTTCTTGAGAAGATTTTAGATGGTCTTATTCGCGGCATCTACCTGTTCGTTTGCTTGTGGGTGTTCAACTGAGGAGAAACTTTTTATTATGCCATTTTTCTCGCAGAGCTCCGTAAGCTCCTTGCTTTCAAATCGAGTACCATTGTGGGAAATGATCTTGTAAGGCATCCCGTATCTAGTGATTATATTCCTTACTGCAAAAGTGATTATCTTTTTTGCAATAATTATGGATAGGGGTTCCACTTCTACCTATTTGGTGAAGTAATCTATAGCCACTATGGCATATCTGGCTCCACCCTTCGACATTGGAAGCGGTCCTATTAGATTTATACCCTATATGTCAAACGACCATGGACTTGCGAGTAGGATGAGCTCATGAGATGTCAACCAAGGAATAATGGCGAACCGCTAGAACTTGTCGTACTTCCTCACAAATTTCTTTGCATCTTAAAGCATGGTAGGCTGGTAGTAACCGTGTCTTAACACCTTCTTTGCCTATTTGTTTCCCCTAGAGTGATCGCCGCATTGTCCTTCATGTACTTCCCTCATGACCCGTACTCACTCTTCCTTGGAAACACACTTAAGATAAGGGGTAGATACGTGGGAAAATATACTCGAAGCCAAACATCTGCCTTACCTCATGTGTGGGAAGTATGTCTCCACTGCATGGCTAGCTGTCATAACAATATGGGGATGCATGCTTGCCGTATACTCATAGTACCAACACGACAAAATATAACAGAAGCCAAATACCTATCTCGCCTCCCCGAGAGCATAAGAATTAAGAGCGGTGTACAAACATCCAAGTATAGAAGACCCCCAGTCTATAGTATGGAGCTGATCTAGATCGGTTACCGCTGCAAGATACCTTAATCTAATGGTACTCTTTAGGTTTGAAAAGAAGGTCTAACCAAATAAATATATGAGAAATGCCCTAAATACAACATCACTCATAGCATCGATACCTATATAAGTTGTAATGTACTCCTGAAGATATAGGGGAACACCGCCAGAAGAAACATGACCACCATCAAAATATGGTAGATATACCGTGAAAAGCTCAGGACTCTCATACGAATGATCAAAAGGAAATGACAACCAATCTTGTCCTCCTATCCCAATCCCAGTCAACATATAAAAATCAATGGCGGTAATATCAAGCTCAAAATCCAAAAAATGAAAAGTGTGTGCAGTAGACCACAACCTCTCAACTAGGGCGGATATGAGTGAACGATCAAATGAATGAGGGGGTCGAATCTATAAGAAAAAAGCAAAAGGTCTAGCCTGCAACCTATCTACTTGACCCTGAGGAAGTCTATCGCAGTACTATGCTATACACTTTGACTAACTACCCCGACAGTTGACGTATGGGGACTAAAAAATAAACAGTTGTACATGATTAATGTACGATAGACAAAACATCGATTAATATACTGGGTAAGTAACGGGTCTATATAATAAACAACAGTTCATAATTAATATACAATTAACGTAACATTCATATACTAACAGCTATTTAATATTTAGAATTATAACTCGACCGTATCCAAAGTTGTCCATATGCGATGCGTGTATTCCTCAGGTAGATCGTGTAAAATCTGTAAGTCATGAATCATTGTCTTGGGGGCAAGAGCAATGTGAAGTGGACTAGCTATCTCCTATGTCTGTTGTCGCATTTCGATGGATTTTTGGATTTAAAACTGAAATAAGAAGTAAAGTTATGATGAGGGGGGCTGGGCGTGAGTTTTATACGCGCCTAGAATCGAGCGCCTATTTAATAGGTGCCTATTGAATAAGCACCCAAAGAAGGGGGCTTATTTAATAGGCGCCGAATGTTGGTTGCCTATAAATAGGTGCCCTTTCGTTGGGCTCTCCCCTGAATATAAAGGGCTAAATATTCAGCCCTTTAACCGTTAGAGATGCTCTAAGCTATAGTTTTTTTATGTAAATGAAAAATTATGCTAACCATAAATAATTTAAATAATAAGCATTTATCAATAATTTCACTTGATCCATAGCCCCAACCACGACTATTTTCATTGAATTTCTAGACTACAGCGGGCCATCTCAGACGATGACTTGCCAGTATCTTCGTTGTTAATGGCCTTTATCCCAAAACCGAGATCAAAATATAATTCGATCGACAACCAATCATCATCACTGTAGACTGCTTAGGACATCACCATGGATATAGGAAGAAGCCTTACTTCTCGCTGAACAGATTGACACCATCCTCAACTTCCTCGATTAGAAGTATAGATCACTAGTGATCGATATCATTGGTCATTGGTAACTAATGATGAATAATGTTCCATGATATTTTTAAATTTAATTTTAAAATCCATTTAATTTATTTTAAAAGTTGTTTATTTTTTAAATATAAATATAAAATTTTATTGGAAATGATTTTATTTTAAAATCATCAATTATCTTATTGGTCGATTACGGCTTGAAAAATCAGCTCCGCTAGGGTCAGTCATCACATTGAAGTTAAGATGGACAATCAACTACTACATAGTTTACATATATTTTTGAAGCAAGGGACTCTTTGTCGAAGGGGTCATGACAGAGGTAGCCCCCATCGAAACTATGCCAACACTCCCAAAGCCGTATATGGGCAGGGCGCAAGGGGTGAGGCTGATAGAGTTAGTGGTATGCCTTAAGGGCAATTATGTAATTTGTTACATATATCTAACTCGATAACCATTCTTATTTGAAATAAAAGGTGTTTTCTTTATATACTTGATATAATGTGTTATATTAATTAATTAATTTAATTAGAAATATATTTAATAGAAAATCCATCAAATTGTATGTTTTCTGACAGTAGTTACAAAGTGTTGTAACCGTGAGTAATTTATCACAACGAAAATAAATATATCATTTTAAATATTCCTAGTCAACGTGCATCGAGAGTAGATATCGATACATCCTTGGGGACTAGAGTATGTGGGTAGTGTATTTCTCATAGCTGTTGGGGCCACCAAAGGGTTATATACTGATAGTTATTGAATAATTATGGAATGACTCACTTAATAATTTTCTATTGCTTAATATAATTAAGGTCAAACAGAAAATATCGATGCGGCTGATTTACATAGTTCTCTCGACTTGAGAATACGGTTAATCTTCAATATGAAAGCTTCGCTTTGATTGTAGTCAAATCATGGCACGGTGTCCATCGAGTGACCACAGTTGAGTCAAGTGAAAGTAGTGGAAGTGAAGCACTATTCAAGAGAGGATTCATCTTCTCGATTATATGAGGTTACTATAACGGTCAACTCAAGTCGATTCATAGTCAAAGTCTCTGGCTATAGCAATTCAGTTAATAATAACTGTTATTATTGAACCAAGGACTTTATGTCTGGACTTTAGGGTTGAATGTGGACGATATTGGAATTTTGACCATTATCAGATTCCATGAGTCCAAAGTGATATAGTTTTGATGAAGAGAATTGGTGTAAATAATAGTTACAATCGGGTAACGCTTAATAAAGTAAAATGGGATTTAACCAAAACTAAGTAAGTGATAAATTTGGCCAAAATGTCACACCACTTTCTAGTGACATGTGAATATTAATATTCGAATAGTTCGATATTAATTGTTGACCAAACTTACACCTTATGAGTCACACAACCAAAAACGATGAATTTTCCTTTAACCAAATGATTTAATTAATTTATAATTATTATAAATTAATTAAATTAAATATTATTTATGAAATATTATTTATAAATTTGATTTTGATTTGATAACTGGATATTAATTGTATTTATAAAATTTATTAAGCATTAATCGATATAAGATATCGATAAGCGTTTTAAATTAAATTTAAAATGAAGAATATTCATTCGAGCTCAAATGGATTTAAGGCCCATCATGTGGGCTAATAGGATCGGCTACAACATGGGGTATAGGCGGCTTATAATATGCGTTAGAGGGCTTGATAAGGATGGTTCGGATTAAAGGAGATAAAGCAAAAGATAAGGTCTTAAATTATCTCCTTTCCATCCTCTATTTAAGCATCTCTTTCTCCATTTGATGATGGTCTTTTTTTTGGAGTCTCCATCTTATTCCTTTGCTAGAAGACTTTCATCCTCCATCTCTCATAAGTTCAAATCAATTTAGCTAATATCCGATAGCTGGTGGTCGACAGTTCAAGGACTAGTAGTCTGTTGGATTAGAAATCGTTTCTAGGAGCATATAACATTGTTTCAAGATGTGTTCAAGGGCTTTGGCTGCAAGGTACATTTCTAATTTAATTAAAAACATTAAGTTATAATTATAATGTTCATTTATCTGTATATAATATTGTTACTTAGGTGACGATTCAAATATGTTGATATATAATCACAAATTTAGTTGGTTGTATGTATATGTATATATGATTATAAAAAATAAAAAGATTTGTGATAATTCATCTATGTATAGCACAGCTCAGAATTAAAAAAACAATTTATTTATTATTTAATTGATTTAATATATCATATATACATATATTTGTATAGTTTATAATTTAGATGCTATATTATACATGTGTAAAATATAAATATAAAAATAAATTTTGTATATGATGTTTAATAAATGTAATATTTTTGATAGAAAGTAAATATTTTCTTGTTTATGTATTATGTTTAAATGATACTAAAATTAATTTATCATATAAATAATTATATAAATTCATATATCTATTATAAAATATATTTTATAAAGTTTTAGTGATGCATATTAAGCTCACGATAGAAAGTAAAAAAAATTATTTTTAAATATTTAAACTAAAATCGATAACTTAAAATTGCATTTTAAAATCATTTTAAATTATAAAATTATATATTAAATTTTCAAATTATAAAATTATAAAATTTCGTGTAAAATTGCTGGAAATTTTAAATTTAAATTTAGTTTCAAAAAATACTTTCTTTTTTATTTTAAATAATTTTTATATGATTTTATTAATATATATATATACACACTTAAAATTTAAAATTAAAAAAAATGCTGGTTTATGCATAAGACCAGTTCAATAAATATATTTAAACAAAAATTATTTTATAATTTTATTTATATTAATATATATATATATTATACATATTTATATATAAGTATTTAACATATTGCACGATGTGGAGGATGTTGCATATTTATATATAAGTATTTACTATATACATATATTATCATACATATTTATATATACATTATTTTACATGATGTGGAGGATGTTGCTGGTAGGACCGATGGTGTTGTGGTTGAACCCGATCACTAGGGAAAACACGCATGGTGTTTGTGATAATGTTGAAACCAATATTCTTAAATCTGATGATGCTTCTCTACGTCCAATTGCTCAACCTCCTTTATTAGCTAATCCTGCGTAGTTTGCTCCTCAAGCCGACTTGTCTAACAACAGCCCTCCTTCTCCTTCAGTCAAAATTAATAACTAGTCCTCTTTTATTTCACATGTTGCCAAGGAATGCTAGTGTATATTCGCCCCGTTCGTTTGAAATGGCCGAAGTAGATGGAGTTATGGTCCCCTTCTGGAGGTTATTCAAGTAGGTACCGATTACTGGTCAGATTATTTTATTGGTTTTTTCTTGATTCCAACCCTACCTATTATGTGGTTAAAGACTATTGTCAGCGTAATTGGAAGCTTAGAGGTGGTTTGTAAGTGCACTTCGACAACTCAATATTTTACATCAAATTCTCTAAGCCCGAAGAGAGGCTTCATGTTCTAGAAGCCAAGCCTTCTCTCATTGAAGGAAAGCCCTTTATTATTACTACTTTGAATGCTTCTATTAACAATGCAAGGGAGAAAGTTTTATCTATTCATGTGTGGGCTTATTTTTCTCACATTCCTTTTGTTTTGCAACCGCTGATTGGTTTAGACTTGCTGGTGAGCCTTATAGGCAAATTAAAATGTTTTGATGTAAATACAATTGCTAGGAAAAAGCTTGTTTATGCTAAGGAATTGATTGAAATTACTTCGGATAAGCCACTGCCTTCCAAGCTTAGATTTTGTCCTACTCCTGGTTATATGGCTATTGTTGATGTTCACTATAGATGGTATTTTTGTTGTTTCTTCTCCAGCGGTAGATTTGCCTCTTCCTTTTATTGCTAAGGTCCCTCTTCCTCGTCCCCCGATAAGAAAGTCAGGCTTCTATGCCGATTGTTTCTCCTTTTGAGGTTCTGCTAGAGCCACCTGTGCCGATTATTGCTGAAGTCAATCCTCTCCCGATGGATCTGGTGGTAGTTCCTTCCCCTCTTGATATTTGATGGAATTCGTCTGAGTAAACGTGGGTCTATGAGCTTTTGGAAATGAGATTCGATTCGTCTTGTGGTCAATTTTTCAAGTATGTAGGAGTTGAAGGTGAGGGCAGATGACTATTCTATCAATTGAAAGATGAAAAGCTTTCTTTATGTGTATTAGGCGATCTTGGGGATAGTAATAGGTCTGTATTGGCTGATGACTCTTGAGATAGGAAGTATTTTTGTGGTGCTGATTCGGTAGATTATATTCCAACCTTATTTTCTTCTTTTTTGGGTACTTCCATGTCATTGGCCCTACCTCTTTTGAGGATGGAAATAGTTCCTCCTCTTTGGAGGGGGACTAGTGTGTCAGTGTGTGTCTATTGTAGCAGTAAAGGTATTTTCCTATCTCCTAGGCTTATTTGCTTGTTTTGTTTTCCGATGCATGTGCCAAACACATGTTCCCTATTTCATTCACAAACAATTGACGACCCACTTAAAAGCCAGCTAGCTTTGCTAAAAAAAAGTATTTAACATATTCGTTTATATGTATATAAATATATTAAAGCGTTATGTATTTGTATAAATATCATTTTTAACATTACAACAAAAAAAATTATTTATTATATTCTAAATAATATAAAAATATTTATATAGTAATTATTATATATATATACATTTTGTTAATATTATATATTTATATTCAAATATAAATATTTATATGTTTATACAAAATTATAAATAAATAAAATTTAATTTATATATATATATATTGTAAAAGAAAAATATATGTATACACACACGCATACATACTTTTCGACAATACATTTATATGTGGGATGAGCTAACATGTTCGTTGCGATGTAAATCCCTACATCTATATATAGGCATGTTATACCTAATACTAATTAATATGTTACACATGCACACATTTATATATGTGTGTGTGACACACACACACACACACACATATATATATTTAATATAACATAAAATTAACTAATACAATATCATTTTATATATTTAAGTAAAATAAAAGATTTTATTTAAATAAAATTCAAAAATGTTCTAAATAAATTAGACTTCATAAGCCCAATGAATTTTTTTTGAAATCCATCCATAACTTCCGCTATGAACTGGCCCAATTCCAACAATAGTATCGAAGCACAATAGCTTATGCAGTCTAAATTAGCCTTGTTAGGGTTAACTATTAAGCTCATAGTCCAAAGGTTGTCCCTAATAGAAAAGGCCCAAATTTGAATTGGGCTTTGAGCTAATTTTCAAAATTGTTTGAAAATTAAAATATGAGACTTTAAATTTAAAAGTTAAATTTAAAAGTTAAAGTTAAAATAAGATATACATATATTATAAAAGTTATAATATAATAAATTTTTCAAAAGTGTTTGAAAATATTAAATATTAATTTCAAAATTTTAAATTTATTAAGAAGATTAATAAAATTAATTAATTAAATAAGGTAGTCAATGAAAAATTATATACACGTATTATATACGTTTAATATATGTTTTGGTATTCTAAAATGTTTAAGATATCATAAGTATACATGTATGTATATAATATGATTTTTGAAATTAATATAATTTAATTAAAATTGTTCAATTAAATAAATTAATTAAAGGTTAATTAAATAACTTAATTGATTAGAGGGTAGTTAATTAAATAAAAACACACACATATGATATATAGGTGTTATACTATAAAGGTTATAGTATATAATAAATATTTAATATAAAATTTTAAGTTAATATATTAATTAACATGTTAATTGTTTAAAATTAATTAAATAAGTTTTAATTAATATAATATTATACATAAGACTATTATATAAATAATATGAAATATAATAGTCATATAGTAATAAAATTTATATCATATGAATGTATAAATTAAAGGTGGAACATTAAAGAAACCTTAAATAGACTTAAGGAATAAATACATACACATATGTACGTATATCGTGATTTTTTATGTGTTCAATACGTGAATCATGAGGGTATTTCATAAGAAATACATTATTTCATAAGTCGATATCACTCGATATAATATATTATAGATTATAAATCTTTAATATAGATTGTCCTCTATCATTTATATACTAATAGACTACTTGCATACTCTTTAGCTATCGATCTTTCCTCAAGATAGGATGTTATGTGTAGTACTATTAATATATTGAATAGACGATGTAAGATAGCCACATGTATTTGTTGAACTATCCTCATGGTACATGCATTATACATAGGTCGTCGTAAATTAATAGGTCCGAGTGAATAGTCCCACTTTACATGTTGAGCTTTCCTCAAGGAAAAGGCAGGATTAGGACGAGGTATCACGGGTTAGGAGTTGTATATGATACAACCAATAAGGAGTTATCCATCGTATGTCGGCCTATGATTTGTTAAGCTCTCCTCGAGGTTAGAATCTTAAAGAATACGAGTCCTAACACTCACTAGTGAAGTCAAAAAACTTCTACGTTTCACTTAGGGTTTGATGAAACATAAAAGAATAGTGAGAGCCTTATTAGAAAAATGAAATGATAACATTTAAACTTTCTAATATTGTAAGAACATATGCTATATAATGTTATAATAATCTACTTGATAAATTTGTGCATTTAATATGATTGATAAAACATTTATCAATTAAGATATACAAATGAACCGAATTGAAGATTGACAAATAGAAATATAATATATATTTACTATTAAGTATTTTTTACAAGTTAATGTTTTCGATACCCATGCAAGTGCCTAATTTTACAACTACTTAGCACATTCATTTTGTTCAGTCGCTGACGTGTTTATTTGGTCGAGACTATGTATTACATTTTATGTCTTTCTAACTCAAAAGAAATGCAAGACTATGGATATATAATCCATATACTATCACATATAATTGTTATATGGTGAATGGTCACAATTTGTAAGGTATGATATTTTGATGAAATAGTTCATCAAAAATAAGCAAATAAACCATAGTGCGAGATCGAATATTCAACTTGATTGATTACAATAAAGATCATATTGTGTTTAGTGTAACACAAAACCAAAACTACAATATAGATCTAAAAAATCGATCACTGAAATGTTAGTTTGATCATTTTATGCAAGTGCAACATATTTGATGTCCTTAAATGTTAAGGATGGTCGAGTTCGCTTTTGTAAAGAGTTCATTATGATATTGTAGTAAGGGTATTAATGGTTCGACCATTTAAAAAGAAAAATGAGCGTATAAGAGTAAATGTGATTTAAGGTACAGTTGGGATGATGAGAGTGAATAGTCACTTCTGCTTCATAAAAAACATCGAGAACGAGAATTATAATAATAATAATTGATGCTTTACACTGGAATAATGTAACAATCTAGAATTTTATCATTTTGATTTGTGAATATTCGGTTAATTTTAAATATTCAATTATTGGCTTTTAATAGTCAAATGATTCTCTTTTAATTAATAACTAATAATGGTGAACTTGTTTTGAAATTTTTGTTACAAATAATTAGTTCGGAGAAAGATTGAAAAAGTGAATGGAAATTGTTTCTTGGAGTTTCAACTTTCGTCGAACAAAAGTTATTGAAACTTGTTGTGCACACTAATGTACATATGTGCACACACTTATACAAATATGAAAAGCATTCTATGAATTACATGGATTTATTTAAATCACATTCTAGAAGGTACTTAAAAAAAGTGGACTTTTCTCCTTATTTTAAAAAGAGTAAAGTACTAATAAAGTGTGTGGTATAAGCTAAAAAGGATATGTTTGGTAATTTTACACTTTCCAATCTTCTTCACTACACCTCACATTCTTTATAAAAGAGCCTCCTTTGTTTTCCATTTCATATTCATTCTTTGCACTCTTTTACTTTATTCTTCTCCGGTACTTTTCCACTAAATATCCTTAGAAAAATTCACCTCAAAACACGTCATTCTCTCTTTTAAATTCTTAGATAATCCTAGAATTACATAGCTAACACCATCACCATCACAAAGATCCAAACTTCGTCCCCAAACCCCACTTTTTCTACCTAAGCCGTGCACTTCATGTGCCTTCTAAGGCATGGCATGAGCAGTAGGTGGCATAGGGAGGAGTTTTAGAGAGTTAACGCAAGGAAAGGTGGTAGCTTGTGATGTTTGTCGATTAGTTGAAGGTACTGGTGGCGTGTTGCAAGAGTATGTGATGCAGCGCAGAATGTTAAAGGCATAGGTCGCTCACGACCTAAGGAGTTTGTAGGTCGCTCACGACCTAAGGAGTTAGAGGAGGGAGCGAGTGATGCTGGGAAGAGTGGTTTAGCGACCTATGATAAGTCGCTAAGCGAGCTAAAGAGCGGCACAGTCCAAGTTGGTGAAGTGTTAGGTCGCATACGACCTAACGAGGCCTTTAGGTCGCTCCAACGACCTACCGAAGATTTGCAAGCTAACGAGATACTGGAACGACCTAACATGTTTTTAACTCGTATACGACTTAGCGAGTTAGAAGATAGGTCGCAAGAAGGACTTAACAAGTTAACTCGTGTACGACTTAACAAGTGGGAAAATAGGTCGCTGGAACGAGCTAACAAAGTGCTACGACCTAACAAATCACGACCTATGCTAGGTCGCAGGAAACATTCACGACTTAAGATAAGTCGCTGGGGATCCGGGGAGTTAAGTCGCAAAGACTTAGGTCACAAGACTTAGGTCGCAAAGTTGTTTCTGGAAGCCGCTGATTCGTCTGCCGAGTTAATCTCTGCCTTTGATTTCCTTAAGTCGTTGATCTAGAATGCCGTATGTTCTTAAGTCGCTGAAGCTTGTAGCCGTAGATTGTTATGCCGCTTTATCCTATGCCGTTGATTTAAGTCGCGAAGATTTTCTGAAGCGCTTCTGTTAGGTCGCTAATGAAGGGATGCCGTTCATCTTAGGTCGCGAAGCTCTAGATACCGTTCATTTGTTAAGTCGTATGTCGTCTGTCTTTTAAAGGGTGTACTTTAGGTCGTGTACGACCTATGTAAGACGTTGTAAGGTGTTGTATTTTCTTATGTTGTAATATTTTAGGTCGCTGCCGACCTATACTAAGTCGTGTCTGTTAAGCCGCATGTATAATGGGTCTTGTGATGTAACTATGTTAAGTCGCGTAAGTTTTTAGGTCGCGAGAGCTTAGGTCGTAGGTCGCTCACGACCTAAGAGTTGTCATTTTTCTGTTGTAATTGTTGTAGCCTATAAATAGGCAAGTGGAGTCATTTTGTAAGGTTGTTGATTTTTGAATAAAATTCTCTTTTGATTGCTGTGTGCTTTCATCTAATTTGGTAGTTGAGTGTAATCTCCTATCTCCTCTTTCGGTTAATCGAGTGCGCTCGATTCAACGATTGCAGAAGCCGATTCGCGGAATCAAGTGCGCTTGATCAACGCTTGAAGAATTGAAGATCTTTGAACCCGGTATCGTGCGCGATCAACGAGTTCGAGATAGCTAGAATTCGGTATCTTCGGATCAACGAATTTGGGCATTTCAGTATCTTTCAATCCATCGACTACTACTTTCACCGATAGAAGATTGTTTTGATTAATCCGCTACGTCAGTTTTGGTATCAGAGCTTGTTCTAGCCAATCATAGCTAGATCGAGACTTAGAGCCTATTCATTTTGAAGTTGAAGTGATAGCCGAGAGCTTGAGGTGTTGAGCCGTAAGCTAGTTGAAGTTGTTCACATTTGTTTAAAGTTGGAAGATCGGATTTGTATTGGAGGCCGAAACTTTGTCCATCGTGTTCATCGCGATTTGCTACAAAGTGGAAGTTTTCGATCCGTTTCATTTTGGATCAAAGTCCGAAAAGTGTTTGAATTTGAAGTGTTGAATAGTTTTGTGAAGTTTCAAGTATGCCGCCAAGAAGAGCTAATCGCCACCAAAACGTAGAAGCTTTGTATCGAAGAGAAGAAGCTGATGAGATGGAGCAAAGAATCAATGAAAACTTTAGTGAGAAGCTTAACGAAGGAATTGGCCGGTTAGAGAAGCTTATGACGGAGATGAATCAAAATCGGAGAAGGGTTTCACCTGAATCTAACCATGGGGGAAGTAGAGTCTCACCACAATCCAATCGGGACAGAAGTGTTGATGATGATCAAAGGCGTGGGAGGAACGTGAATGATCGTGAATATAGGAATGTAGATAGAAGGAATGATGGTGGTAGGCGTGAAGGTAGTAGAGATGTGGGTGGACGAGATAGACAACGATATACATCTGATTTTGAAGAGGAGTATGATAGTGGTAGTGTTCGAGGACAAGGACGAGGACAAGGAAGAAATCACTCTGAGTATGATCACAAATGGGAGTCGGGGATGAAGACTGAAATTCCTGAATTCAAAGGTGGTATGCAAGCGGAGGAGTTTCTAGATTGGATAGCTAATGTTGAAGAGATTTTTGACTTTAAAGAAGTTCCAGAACATCGTAGAGTGAAGTTGGTTGCTACAAGGTTAAGGGGTAGAGCTTTGGCATGGTGGCAGCAAACCAAACTTACACGTGAACGAATGGGAAAGTCAAAAGTTGAATCTTGGGAGAAGATGAAGAAATTGATGAAAGCAACGTTCTTACCTTACAATTATCAAACTTTGATGTATCAACGTTTGCAGAACTTGAGACAAGGGACGAAATCTGTGAATGACTATGCTGATGAATTCTATCAACTTATTGCAAGGAATGATATTATGGAAACGGAAGAGCAGCTGACATCTAGATTCATTGGGGGATTGAGAATGCAGATTCAGGATATGGTTAATATGTTCGATCCAAGATCTGTAGCAGAAGCACATCAGAAAGCATTGGCTTGGGAGAAACAGGGTAGAAGAGGAGGTGGTGTGTTTACTAATTCCAACAATCAAATGAAGAGTGTTGGTGGAAGTTCTAATGTTTCTAAACCTATCAGTAGACCAGTGGTGAAGGAGGTTGAGAAGGCAAGGGTTAACAATGGTTTCAAATGTTACAATTGTCAGGAATTGGGTCATAAAAGCAGTGAGTGTCCAAAGCCAAAGAAGAGAACCATGATTGCAGAAGCTGAGGATGAGGATGTTGATGGAGATTGTTCTAGTCCCGTTGAGGAGGATGAGCAGGATATTGCGTCAGGAGATGAAGGTTGTAATCTAATGCTGAGGAGATCATGTTTAACACCGAAGCAGGAAGAAGCTAGTTGGTTGAGGAGTAATATCTTTCAGTCGACATGTACTATTCTGGGGAAGGTGTGTAAATTCGTGATTGACGCAGGAAGCTGTGACAATATCGTTTCAACCGAGGCTGTGACAAAATTGAAGTTAAAGACAGAGAAGCATCCTAATCCATACAAGTTAGCATGGTTGAGAAAAGGAGGGGAAGTGAAAGTGGATAGACGAGTTCGTGTTCCATTCTCTATTGGGAAGAAATACAAAGATGAAATATGGTGTGATGTAGTAGAGATGGATGTTTGCCACTTACTTTTGGGAAGACCATGGCAGTATGATCGAGCAGTACAACATGACGGTCGGACCAATAGCTACAGCTTTATGTTTGAAGGCACGAAGATTATCTTAGTTCCAAAGAAGAGACAACCAGGAGAAAGTAAGTCAGAAGAGATTGAAGAGTTGAAAACCTTATTATCTCTAAAGGAGTTTGTTAAAGAAGTTGAGAAAGAGCCGGAAGTATTCTTGTTGATTGGGCGAGAGAGCAGTGAAGAGGTTGAAATACCAGAAGAAGCAAAGCCCGTTTTGAAAGAATTTGAGGATGTATTTCCAGATGAGTTACCAAAGGAGTTACCGCCTTTGAGAGACATACAACATCAAATCGATCTTGTTCCGGGAGCAGTTTTGCCACACAGACCACATTATCGGATGAGTCCGAAGGAGCATGAGGAGTTGCGGAGGCAGGTAGAGGAATTGCTTGAGCAGGGGCGTGTGCAGGAGAGTTTAAGTCCTTGTGTTGTACCAGCTTTATTGGTACCCAAAAAGGATGGAACATGGAGGATGTGCACCGACAGTAGAGCATTGAATAAGATCACAGTCAGATACAGATTTCCGATGCCGAGACTTGATGATTTATTGGATCAAATTAGTGGGTCTGTAATCTTTTCTAAGATTGACTTGAAGAGCGGTTATCATCAGATTCGCATTAGACCAGGGGACGAATGGAAGACAGCATTCAAGATGAGGGAAGGCTTGTATGAATGGCTGGTAATGCCGTTTGGTCTATCAAATGCACCAAGTACATTCATGAGGGTGATGAACCAGATTTTTTGGCCGTACATTGGGAAGTTTGTGGTGGTTTACTTTGACGATATTCTGATCTACAATGCTAGTACAGAAGAACATGTTCAGCATTTGAAGAAAGTGTTAATTATTCTTCGTGAAGAACAATTCTATGCTGCTACAAAGAAGTGCGTTTTTATGGCGAGGAGTGTTTTATTTTTGGGGTATGTTGTATCAGAGGAAGGAATACAGGTTGACCAGAGTAAAATCGAAGCTATCAGAGTTTGGCCGCAGCCCAAGACGATAACGGAAGTTCGTAGTTTCCATGGGTTGGCTTCATTTTATCGAAGGTTTATTCCATACTTTAGTAGTGTGATGGCACCTGTGACTGATTGTATGAAGGGTAAACAATTTACATGGACGGAGGAAGCAGGAGTTGCTTTCGAACGAATCAAGGAGTTGTTGACGACAGCACCAATTCTAGCATTGCCTGATTTTCAGTTGTTGTTTGAATTACATACTGATGCGTCGAAGGTTGGAATTGGAGGAGTGTTGAGTCAAAGGGGT